>JAVGWX010000001.1:135950516-137413274 GCA_036924085.1 Ariolimax columbianus | reverse complement strand
ATCAGTCATAAAACTTCCTTAAGGAAGAAATTAGGGACAAAGGTAGCAATTGTTAGGTCAGGCGAATACTAATTCCACAGCAAGCCGGCTTTAGACAGCACAGATCCACTGAGGACCAGGTCATCCTCATAGCCCAGGAGATAGAAGATGCCTACCAGGCACAGAAACACACAGTAGCTGTTTGGGTGGATCTGGAAAAGGCATTTGACAAAGTCTGGAAAGATGGACTTAGAGTCAAGCTAAGAAGAAGTGATGTCTGTGGGAAGATGTACAAGTGGATCAACCACTACTTCAAACAAAGAACGGCCAGAGTCCAAGTACAAGGGCAGATGAGCAAAAAGGTGACACTCAAGCAGGGAGTACCCCAAGGGGGAGTATTGTCACCCACACTCTTCCTGGTATATATAAACGATATTACAGAGAATATACCAAGAAGAGTCCATAGCTCAATGTTTGCAGACGATCTGGCTATGTGGACCCCTGAAAAGAATCTCACCATAGCAAGAAATCGGATGCAGACGGCCCTAACATCGCTGGAAGAGTGGGCGAACTCATGGCTGGTCAAAATAAACGAGGAGAAAACCACATGCACAATATTCTCGCTTTCATTAAAACCCCAAAGTACCAAATTAAGTCTAAATGGCAAAATCCTGCAGCCAAACGACAACCCAACCTATCTGGGAGTCACATTTGATCGGCGCATGACATGGAAAAGTCAGATTGAGAGAAACCGAATGAAAGCCAGAGAAAGAATGGCAATCATGAGGAAACTTGCTGGCACAAGCTGGGGAGCAGACGAAGGCATACTAAAGAAACTGTATACTGGAAGAGTGAGACCAGTTCTCGAGTATGGCATTGCGGCATGGACAACAGCAGCGAAGGCGAACTTCGATAAAGTTAACAAACTTCAAAACCAAGCCATGAGAATTATAACAGGTGGCATGAAGTCAACGCCAATTGTAGAACTTGAAAAGATTACAAAACTGCAATCCATGACCGATAGAAGAGACTGCAGAGCCCAGCTGCAGTCAGAGAAACTCCGAAGACTGACTGACCATCCAATGCACCATAGACTAAACAATTTGGGAAATGGGAAACTAAAGCGGAGAAACTTTGCAGAAATAGCCAAAGCAAAGATGCACGAAGATCCCATAAACGCACTAACAACACCAAAACCCATCACTACTGTACGAAAACCTACCTGGAGGCAGGATATATTTCCAGAGGTGGTAGAAAATATACCAGGTATTGCAAACAAAAACTGCCAGACTGAAAAAGAAAGGAGAAATACTACCCTAAGCTTCATAACAAAAAGCTACCCAAGCATGGACTGGACCCATGCATACACCGACGGTTCTGTAACAAACACTACACAGAACGAAGGGGCAGGAGCATTCCTGAACCTACCAAATGGCAGAAAAATAACACTGTCATTCGCTACTGGTAAGTACACAAGCAATTTCAGAGCGGAGGCAGAGGCACTGAGGGCGGCAGTGGAAGAAATGGTGACACACAGTGAAAATGAGAGCCATATAGTCCTGCTGACAGATGCTCTCGCCGTAGTCACAGCGCTAGAAAGCCAGAAAAACACTGAGCTTAATGACTTAAGAGCAGCACTCTGCAAACTGTGCCAGCAGTCCGCACCAAAAAGGGTAGTGGTACAGTGGGTTCTGTCACACTGCAACATCCAAGGCAACGAGGAGGCAGACAGACTGGCAAAAGAAGGTGCAAGGCTACCACAAACAGATACCAGTATGACGTACGAAGAGTCAAAACGGCTTATCAAAGCCAGGTACATGACTAAATGGGAAACCGAACATACTGGTTACACCAAAAACGATGCCTATTACCAGTTGAACCGAAGAGAGCAGGTCGTTGTCTTCAGACTTCGCACTGGCCACAATAGACTGAGGTACCACCTATTCAACAAATTGAAGATAGGGTGTACCGACGAATGCCCGTGCGGTACTGGTAAAATGACCACTGAACATCTGCTGCAGAACTGCCCGACATACGGGGATCAGAGAGAGCAGATGTGGCCATTGCCAGTGGAACTGCAAGACAAGCTCTATGGTAGTGGCGAGAATCTCAGGACGACCGCCGCTTTTTTCGAAAAAATAATGGTTGCTGTCTGACTGTGTACGCAGAAGAAGAAGACCCAGATTTGAGTACTGTGTGGAATCCTTATGGTAGAAGGAATATAAACATGGTGGAAAGGATACAAAGAAGAGCGACAAAACTGATAGTGGGATTCCAGAATTATAGTTATGGGGAAAGAGAAAAACCAACCTGCAGTGTCTAGAAAAGAGAAGAATTCGAGGTTTAGAAAGAGATAATCATCAGAAAGGATAAATTAGACTATAACAAGTTGTTATCAAAATAGTCGTCTACAAGAACAAGAGGACACAGCCACAAATTAATTAAAGAAAGGTCCCGACACGATATACTGGGAAATGTTTGTTTAGTCAGAGAGTGGTGAATGCTTTGAATGCATTGACACAGCAAGCAGTGGTCAGGTTAGGTCGTTGGGGTGCACATGAAGACATCCTCACAACCCCACGCCACCCTTCTCTGTCAGCGGCCGCTGCATGTGCCTCTTCTGGTCGTAGATTAGTCCATTCTTTTATGTTGTCCATCCCACCTCTTTTTGGGCCGGCCTCTTCGTTGTCTAGCTTGCACCTTTCCGTGGAGGATTGTATTTGCAAGACCATTTAATCTCGATATGTGACCGTAGCAAGCAAGTTTCCTTCTTTTGCCAAGAGGTCTTCAAAAGGGACTATTGCTGTCGTAATTGTAACTCGATCTTTGTACGCGACGTTTAAAAGTCTTCGGAAACATGTTATCTCCAAGGCCTGTATCCTTCGCTGAAGGTCAGCTGTAACTGTCCATGTCTCACAAACAAAGAAATGTAAATGATACTGGTTGTATACAGATTCTTCCAAACCAGTATCAAGATATTAAGTTAAGTGTATGAGCACCCTCTGTACCTCTCTAGAAAAGCATCAGTGGCACTTCCTGTGTGTGCTGGGCATCATTTCCAGAGTAAATTATTATGCCCCCAGTTGTCAGTCTCAACTTTTCTGATTGTTTCCATCTTGTTCCGCACAGTTCTAGCACTTCCATGTTGTTTTTTTTTGCGTTGACCTTATTTTTCTATTCTCCAAGGCGGTGTGCGTTGCACTGTGGTTTTTATTTTGCGCCTATCAGCCCAGTGCATCCGACTTCAGCATGTATTTATGTAAGGGTCTGCTTCCTCCTGCACTTTCTACGGGTGTGCTTCCCGAGGTAACGACCAGTGCTGTGATGGGGATTGAACCCAGCATCTTCAGTTGTGAGCTGTGTCACTTAACCACTAGCCCATGCCGTCCCCTTCCATGTTGTAATTTGTCATATCTTTAGCTATCTATGCTGTTTTCCCTACCTTATACATTTTCACAAATTCCAAGTTGCTATATTGATTTTCTTCTTGGTCTTCACAAATGTAATCAGTCATAAAACTTCCTTAAGGAAGAAATTAGGGACAAAGGTAGCAATTGTTAGGTCAGGCGAATACTAATTCCACAGCAAGCCGGCTTTAGACAGCACAGATCCACTGAGGACCAGGTCATCCTCATAGCCCAGGAGATAGAAGATGCCTACCAGGCACAGAAACACACAGTAGCTGTTTGGGTGGATCTGGAAAAGGCATTTGACAAAGTCTGGAAAGATGGACTTAGAGTCAAGCTAAGAAGAAGTGATGTCTGTGGGAAGATGTACAAGTGGATCAACCACTACTTCAAACAAAGAACGGCCAGAGTCCAAGTACAAGGGCAGATGAGCAAAAAGGTGACACTCAAGCAGGGAGTACCCCAAGGGGGAGTATTGTCACCCACACTCTTCCTGGTATATATAAACGATATTACAGAGAATATACCAAGAAGAGTCCATAGCTCAATGTTTGCAGACGATCTGGCTATGTGGACCCCTGAAAAGAATCTCACCATAGCAAGAAATCGGATGCAGACGGCCCTAACATCGCTGGAAGAGTGGGCGAACTCATGGCTGGTCAAAATAAACGAGGAGAAAACCACATGCACAATATTCTCGCTTTCATTAAAACCCCAAAGTACCAAATTAAGTCTAAATGGCAAAATCCTGCAGCCAAACGACAACCCAACCTATCTGGGAGTCACATTTGATCGGCGCATGACATGGAAAAGTCAGATTGAGAGAAACCGAATGAAAGCCAGAGAAAGAATGGCAATCATGAGGAAACTTGCTGGCACAAGCTGGGGAGCAGACGAAGGCATACTAAAGAAACTGTATACTGGAAGAGTGAGACCAGTTCTCGAGTATGGCATTGCGGCATGGACAACAGCAGCGAAGGCGAACTTCGATAAAGTTAACAAACTTCAAAACCAAGCCATGAGAATTATAACAGGTGGCATGAAGTCAACGCCAATTGTAGAACTTGAAAAGATTACAAAACTGCAATCCATGACCGATAGAAGAGACTGCAGAGCCCAGCTGCAGTCAGAGAAACTCCGAAGACTGACTGACCATCCAATGCACCATAGACTAAACAATTTGGGAAATGGGAAACTAAAGCGGAGAAACTTTGCAGAAATAGCCAAAGCAAAGATGCACGAAGATCCCATAAACGCACTAACAACACCAAAACCCATCACTACTGTACGAAAACCTACCTGGAGGCAGGATATATTTCCAGAGGTGGTAGAAAATATACCAGGTATTGCAAACAAAAACTGCCAGACTGAAAAAGAAAGGAGAAATACTACCCTAAGCTTCATAACAAAAAGCTACCCAAGCATGGACTGGACCCATGCATACACCGACGGTTCTGTAACAAACACTACACAGAACGAAGGGGCAGGAGCATTCCTGAACCTACCAAATGGCAGAAAAATAACACTGTCATTCGCTACTGGTAAGTACACAAGCAATTTCAGAGCGGAGGCAGAGGCACTGAGGGCGGCAGTGGAAGAAATGGTGACACACAGTGAAAATGAGAGCCATATAGTCCTGCTGACAGATGCTCTCGCCGTAGTCACAGCGCTAGAAAGCCAGAAAAACACTGAGCTTAATGACTTAAGAGCAGCACTCTGCAAACTGTGCCAGCAGTCCGCACCAAAAAGGGTAGTGGTACAGTGGGTTCTGTCACACTGCAACATCCAAGGCAACGAGGAGGCAGACAGACTGGCAAAAGAAGGTGCAAGGCTACCACAAACAGATACCAGTATGACGTACGAAGAGTCAAAACGGCTTATCAAAGCCAGGTACATGACTAAATGGGAAACCGAACATACTGGTTACACCAAAAACGATGCCTATTACCAGTTGAACCGAAGAGAGCAGGTCGTTGTCTTCAGACTTCGCACTGGCCACAATAGACTGAGGTACCACCTATTCAACAAATTGAAGATAGGGTGTACCGACGAATGCCCGTGCGGTACTGGTAAAATGACCACTGAACATCTGCTGCAGAACTGCCCGACATACGGGGATCAGAGAGAGCAGATGTGGCCATTGCCAGTGGAACTGCAAGACAAGCTCTATGGTAGTGGCGAGAATCTCAGGACGACCGCCGCTTTTTTCGAAAAAATAATGGTTGCTGTCTGACTGTGTACGCAGAAGAAGAAGACCCAGATTTGAGTACTGTGTGGAATCCTTATGGTAGAAGGAATATAAACATGGTGGAAAGGATACAAAGAAGAGCGACAAAACTGATAGTGGGATTCCAGAATTATAGTTATGGGGAAAGAGAAAAACCAACCTGCAGTGTCTAGAAAAGAGAAGAATTCGAGGTTTAGAAAGAGATAATCATCAGAAAGGATAAATTAGACTATAACAAGTTGTTATCAAAATAGTCGTCTACAAGAACAAGAGGACACAGCCACAAATTAATTAAAGAAAGGTCCCGACACGATATACTGGGAAATGTTTGTTTAGTCAGAGAGTGGTGAATGCTTTGAATGCATTGACACAGCAAGCAGTGGTCAGGTTAGGTCGTTGGGGTGCACATGAAGACATCCTCACAACCCCACGCCACCCTTCTCTGTCAGCGGCCGCTGCATGTGCCTCTTCTGGTCGTAGATTAGTCCATTCTTTTATGTTGTCCATCCCACCTCTTTTTGGGCCGGCCTCTTCGTTGTCTAGCTTGCACCTTTCCGTGGAGGATTGTATTTGCAAGACCATTTAATCTCGATATGTGACCGTAGCAAGCAAGTTTCCTTCTTTTGCCAAGAGGTCTTCAAAAGGGACTATTGCTGTCGTAATTGTAACTCGATCTTTGTACGCGACGTTTAAAAGTCTTCGGAAACATGTTATCTCCAAGGCCTGTATCCTTCGCTGAAGGTCAGCTGTAACTGTCCATGTCTCACAAACAAAGAAATGTAAATGATACTGGTTGTATACAGATTCTTCCAAACCAGTATCAAGATATTAAGTTAAGTGTATGAGCACCCTCTGTACCTCTCTAGAAAAGCATCAGTGGCACTTCCTGTGTGTGCTGGGCATCATTTCCAGAGTAAATTATTATGCCCCCAGTTGTCAGTCTCAACTTTTCTGATTGTTTCCATCTTGTTCCGCACAGTTCTAGCACTTCCATGTTGTTGTTTTTTTGCGTTGACCTTATTTTTCTATTCTCCAAGGCGGTGTGCGTTGCACTGTGGTTTTTATTTTGCGCCTATCAGCCCAGTGCATCCGACTTCAGCATGTATTTATGTAAGGGTCTGCTTCCTCCTGCACTTTCTACGGGTGTGCTTCCCGAGGTAACGACCAGTGCTGTGATGGGGATTGAACCCAGCATCTTCAGTTGTGAGCTGTGTCACTTAACCACTAGCCCATGCCGTCCCCTTCCATGTTGTAATTTATCATATCTTTAGCTATCTATGCTGTTTTCCCTACCTTATACATTTTCACAAATTCCAAGTTGCTATATTGATTTTCTTCTTGGTCTTCACAAATGTAATCAGTCATAAAACTTCCTTAAGGAAGAAATTAGGGACAAAGGTAGCAATTGTTAGGTCAGGCGAATACTAATTCCACAGCAAGCCGGCTTTAGACAGCACAGATCCACTGAGGACCAGGTCATCCTCATAGCCCAGGAGATAGAAGATGCCTACCAGGCACAGAAACACACAGTAGCTGTTTGGGTGGATCTGGAAAAGGCATTTGACAAAGTCTGGAAAGATGGACTTAGAGTCAAGCTAAGAAGAAGTGATGTCTGTGGGAAGATGTACAAGTGGATCAACCACTACTTCAAACAAAGAACGGCCAGAGTCCAAGTACAAGGGCAGATGAGCAAAAAGGTGACACTCAAGCAGGGAGTACCCCAAGGGGGAGTATTGTCACCCACACTCTTCCTGGTATATATAAACGATATTACAGAGAATATACCAAGAAGAGTCCATAGCTCAATGTTTGCAGACGATCTGGCTATGTGGACCCCTGAAAAGAATCTCACCATAGCAAGAAATCGGATGCAGACGGCCCTAACATCGCTGGAAGAGTGGGCGAACTCATGGCTGGTCAAAATAAACGAGGAGAAAACCACATGCACAATATTCTCGCTTTCATTAAAACCCCAAAGTACCAAATTAAGTCTAAATGGCAAAATCCTGCAGCCAAACGACAACCCAACCTATCTGGGAGTCACATTTGATCGGCGCATGACATGGAAAAGTCAGATTGAGAGAAACCGAATGAAAGCCAGAGAAAGAATGGCAATCATGAGGAAACTTGCTGGCACAAGCTGGGGAGCAGACGAAGGCATACTAAAGAAACTGTATACTGGAAGAGTGAGACCAGTTCTCGAGTATGGCATTGCGGCATGGACAACAGCAGCGAAGGCGAACTTCGATAAAGTTAACAAACTTCAAAACCAAGCCATGAGAATTATAACAGGTGGCATGAAGTCAACGCCAATTGTAGAACTTGAAAAGATTACAAAACTGCAATCCATGACCGATAGAAGAGACTGCAGAGCCCAGCTGCAGTCAGAGAAACTCCGAAGACTGACTGACCATCCAATGCACCATAGACTAAACAATTTGGGAAATGGGAAACTAAAGCGGAGAAACTTTGCAGAAATAGCCAAAGCAAAGATGCACGAAGATCCCATAAACGCACTAACAACACCAAAACCCATCACTACTGTACGAAAACCTACCTGGAGGCAGGATATATTTCCAGAGGTGGTAGAAAATATACCAGGTATTGCAAACAAAAACTGCCAGACTGAAAAAGAAAGGAGAAATACTACCCTAAGCTTCATAACAAAAAGCTACCCAAGCATGGACTGGACCCATGCATACACCGACGGTTCTGTAACAAACACTACACAGAACGAAGGGGCAGGAGCATTCCTGAACCTACCAAATGGCAGAAAAATAACACTGTCATTCGCTACTGGTAAGTACACAAGCAATTTCAGAGCGGAGGCAGAGGCACTGAGGGCGGCAGTGGAAGAAATGGTGACACACAGTGAAAATGAGAGCCATATAGTCCTGCTGACAGATGCTCTCGCCGTAGTCACAGCGCTAGAAAGCCAGAAAAACACTGAGCTTAATGACTTAAGAGCAGCACTCTGCAAACTGTGCCAGCAGTCCGCACCAAAAAGGGTAGTGGTACAGTGGGTTCTGTCACACTGCAACATCCAAGGCAACGAGGAGGCAGACAGACTGGCAAAAGAAGGTGCAAGGCTACCACAAACAGATACCAGTATGACGTACGAAGAGTCAAAACGGCTTATCAAAGCCAGGTACATGACTAAATGGGAAACCGAACATACTGGTTACACCAAAAACGATGCCTATTACCAGTTGAACCGAAGAGAGCAGGTCGTTGTCTTCAGACTTCGCACTGGCCACAATAGACTGAGGTACCACCTATTCAACAAATTGAAGATAGGGTGTACCGACGAATGCCCGTGCGGTACTGGTAAAATGACCACTGAACATCTGCTGCAGAACTGCCCGACATACGGGGATCAGAGAGAGCAGATGTGGCCATTGCCAGTGGAACTGCAAGACAAGCTCTATGGTAGTGGCGAGAATCTCAGGACGACCGCCGCTTTTTTCGAAAAAATAATGGTTGCTGTCTGACTGTGTACGCAGAAGAAGAAGACCCAGATTTGAGTACTGTGTGGAATCCTTATGGTAGAAGGAATATAAACATGGTGGAAAGGATACAAAGAAGAGCGACAAAACTGATAGTGGGATTCCAGAATTATAGTTATGGGGAAAGAGAAAAACCAACCTGCAGTGTCTAGAAAAGAGAAGAATTCGAGGTTTAGAAAGAGATAATCATCAGAAAGGATAAATTAGACTATAACAAGTTGTTATCAAAATAGTCGTCTACAAGAACAAGAGGACACAGCCACAAATTAATTAAAGAAAGGTCCCGACACGATATACTGGGAAATGTTTGTTTAGTCAGAGAGTGGTGAATGCTTTGAATGCATTGACACAGCAAGCAGTGGTCAGGTTAGGTCGTTGGGGTGCACATGAAGACATCCTCACAACCCCACGCCACCCTTCTCTGTCAGCGGCCGCTGCATGTGCCTCTTCTGGTCGTAGATTAGTCCATTCTTTTATGTTGTCCATCCCACCTCTTTTTGGGCCGGCCTCTTCGTTGTCTAGCTTGCACCTTTCCGTGGAGGATTGTATTTGCAAGACCATTTAATCTCGATATGTGACCGTAGCAAGCAAGTTTCCTTCTTTTGCCAAGAGGTCTTCAAAAGGGACTATTGCTGTCGTAATTGTAACTCGATCTTTGTACGCGACGTTTAAAAGTCTTCGGAAACATGTTATCTCCAAGGCCTGTATCCTTCGCTGAAGGTCAGCTGTAACTGTCCATGTCTCACAAACAAAGAAATGTAAATGATACTGGTTGTATACAGATTCTTCCAAACCAGTATCAAGATATTAAGTTAAGTGTATGAGCACCCTCTGTACCTCTCTAGAAAAGCATCAGTGGCACTTCCTGTGTGTGCTGGGCATCATTTCCAGAGTAAATTATTATGCCCCCAGTTGTCAGTCTCAACTTTTCTGATTGTTTCCATCTTGTTCCGCACAGTTCTAGCACTTCCATGTTGTTTTTTTTTTGCGTTGACCTTATTTTTCTATTCTCCAAGGCGGTGTGCGTTGCACTGTGGTTTTTATTTTGCGCCTATCAGCCCAGTGCATCCGACTTCAGCATGTATTTATGTAAGGGTCTGCTTCCTCCTGCACTTTCTACGGGTGTGCTTCCCGAGGTAACGACCAGTGCTGTGATGGGGATTGAACCCAGCATCTTCAGTTGTGAGCTGTGTCACTTAACCACTAGCCCATGCCGTCCCCTTCCATGTTGTAATTTGTCATATCTTTAGCTATCTATGCTGTTTTCCCTACCTTATACATTTTCACAAATTCCAAGTTGCTATATTGATTTTCTTCTTGGTCTTCACAAATGTAATCAGTCATAAAACTTCCTTAAGGAAGAAATTAGGGACAAAGGTAGCAATTGTTAGGTCAGGCGAATACTAATTCCACAGCAAGCCGGCTTTAGACAGCACAGATCCACTGAGGACCAGGTCATCCTCATAGCCCAGGAGATAGAAGATGCCTACCAGGCACAGAAACACACAGTAGCTGTTTGGGTGGATCTGGAAAAGGCATTTGACAAAGTCTGGAAAGATGGACTTAGAGTCAAGCTAAGAAGAAGTGATGTCTGTGGGAAGATGTACAAGTGGATCAACCACTACTTCAAACAAAGAACGGCCAGAGTCCAAGTACAAGGGCAGATGAGCAAAAAGGTGACACTCAAGCAGGGAGTACCCCAAGGGGGAGTATTGTCACCCACACTCTTCCTGGTATATATAAACGATATTACAGAGAATATACCAAGAAGAGTCCATAGCTCAATGTTTGCAGACGATCTGGCTATGTGGACCCCTGAAAAGAATCTCACCATAGCAAGAAATCGGATGCAGACGGCCCTAACATCGCTGGAAGAGTGGGCGAACTCATGGCTGGTCAAAATAAACGAGGAGAAAACCACATGCACAATATTCTCGCTTTCATTAAAACCCCAAAGTACCAAATTAAGTCTAAATGGCAAAATCCTGCAGCCAAACGACAACCCAACCTATCTGGGAGTCACATTTGATCGGCGCATGACATGGAAAAGTCAGATTGAGAGAAACCGAATGAAAGCCAGAGAAAGAATGGCAATCATGAGGAAACTTGCTGGCACAAGCTGGGGAGCAGACGAAGGCATACTAAAGAAACTGTATACTGGAAGAGTGAGACCAGTTCTCGAGTATGGCATTGCGGCATGGACAACAGCAGCGAAGGCGAACTTCGATAAAGTTAACAAACTTCAAAACCAAGCCATGAGAATTATAACAGGTGGCATGAAGTCAACGCCAATTGTAGAACTTGAAAAGATTACAAAACTGCAATCCATGACCGATAGAAGAGACTGCAGAGCCCAGCTGCAGTCAGAGAAACTCCGAAGACTGACTGACCATCCAATGCACCATAGACTAAACAATTTGGGAAATGGGAAACTAAAGCGGAGAAACTTTGCAGAAATAGCCAAAGCAAAGATGCACGAAGATCCCATAAACGCACTAACAACACCAAAACCCATCACTACTGTACGAAAACCTACCTGGAGGCAGGATATATTTCCAGAGGTGGTAGAAAATATACCAGGTATTGCAAACAAAAACTGCCAGACTGAAAAAGAAAGGAGAAATACTACCCTAAGCTTCATAACAAAAAGCTACCCAAGCATGGACTGGACCCATGCATACACCGACGGTTCTGTAACAAACACTACACAGAACGAAGGGGCAGGAGCATTCCTGAACCTACCAAATGGCAGAAAAATAACACTGTCATTCGCTACTGGTAAGTACACAAGCAATTTCAGAGCGGAGGCAGAGGCACTGAGGGCGGCAGTGGAAGAAATGGTGACACACAGTGAAAATGAGAGCCATATAGTCCTGCTGACAGATGCTCTCGCCGTAGTCACAGCGCTAGAAAGCCAGAAAAACACTGAGCTTAATGACTTAAGAGCAGCACTCTGCAAACTGTGCCAGCAGTCCGCACCAAAAAGGGTAGTGGTACAGTGGGTTCTGTCACACTGCAACATCCAAGGCAACGAGGAGGCAGACAGACTGGCAAAAGAAGGTGCAAGGCTACCACAAACAGATACCAGTATGACGTACGAAGAGTCAAAACGGCTTATCAAAGCCAGGTACATGACTAAATGGGAAACCGAACATACTGGTTACACCAAAAACGATGCCTATTACCAGTTGAACCGAAGAGAGCAGGTCGTTGTCTTCAGACTTCGCACTGGCCACAATAGACTGAGGTACCACCTATTCAACAAATTGAAGATAGGGTGTACCGACGAATGCCCGTGCGGTACTGGTAAAATGACCACTGAACATCTGCTGCAGAACTGCCCGACATACGGGGATCAGAGAGAGCAGATGTGGCCATTGCCAGTGGAACTGCAAGACAAGCTCTATGGTAGTGGCGAGAATCTCAGGACGACCGCCGCTTTTTTCGAAAAAATAATGGTTGCTGTCTGACTGTGTACGCAGAAGAAGAAGACCCAGATTTGAGTACTGTGTGGAATCCTTATGGTAGAAGGAATATAAACATGGTGGAAAGGATACAAAGAAGAGCGACAAAACTGATAGTGGGATTCCAGAATTATAGTTATGGGGAAAGAGAAAAACCAACCTGCAGTGTCTAGAAAAGAGAAGAATTCGAGGTTTAGAAAGAGATAATCATCAGAAAGGATAAATTAGACTATAACAAGTTGTTATCAAAATAGTCGTCTACAAGAACAAGAGGACACAGCCACAAATTAATTAAAGAAAGGTCCCGACACGATATACTGGGAAATGTTTGTTTAGTCAGAGAGTGGTGAATGCTTTGAATGCATTGACACAGCAAGCAGTGGTCAGGTTAGGTCGTTGGGGTGCACATGAAGACATCCTCACAACCCCACGCCACCCTTCTCTGTCAGCGGCCGCTGCATGTGCCTCTTCTGGTCGTAGATTAGTCCATTCTTTTATGTTGTCCATCCCACCTCTTTTTGGGCCGGCCTCTTCGTTGTCTAGCTTGCACCTTTCCGTGGAGGATTGTATTTGCAAGACCATTTAATCTCGATATGTGACCGTAGCAAGCAAGTTTCCTTCTTTTGCCAAGACGTCTTCAAAAGGGACTATTGCTGTCGTAATTGTAACTCGATCTTTGTACGCGACGTTTAAAAGTCTTCGGAAACATGTTATCTCCAAGGCCTGTATCCTTCGCTGAAGGTCAGCTGTAACTGTCCATGTCTCACAAACAAAGAAATGTAAATGATACTGGTTGTATACAGATTCTTCCAAACCAGTATCAAGATATTAAGTTAAGTGTATGAGCACCCTCTGTACCTCTCTAGAAAAGCATCAGTGGCACTTCCTGTGTGTGCTGGGCATCATTTCCAGAGTAAATTATTATGCCCCCAGTTGTCAGTCTCAACTTTTCTGATTGTTTCCATCTTGTTCCGCACAGTTCTAGCACTTCCATGTTGTTGTTTTTTTGCGTTGACCTTATTTTTCTATTCTCCAAGGCGGTGTGCGTTGCACTGTGGTTTTTATTTTGCGCCTATCAGCCCAGTGCATCCGACTTCAGCATGTATTTATGTAAGGGTCTGCTTCCTCCTGCACTTTCTACGGGTGTGCTTCCCGAGGTAACGACCAGTGCTGTGATGGGGATTGAACCCAGCATCTTCAGTTGTGAGCTGTGTCACTTAACCACTAGCCCATGCCGTCCCCTTCCATGTTGTAATTTATCATATCTTTAGCTATCTATGCTGTTTTCCCTACCTTATACATTTTCACAAATTCCAAGTTGCTATATTGATTTTCTTCTTGGTCTTCACAAATGTAATCAGTCATAAAACTTCCTTAAGGAAGAAATTAGGGACAAAGGTAGCAATTGTTAGGTCAGGCGAATACTAATTCCACAGCAAGCCGGCTTTAGACAGCACAGATCCACTGAGGACCAGGTCATCCTCATAGCCCAGGAGATAGAAGATGCCTACCAGGCACAGAAACACACAGTAGCTGTTTGGGTGGATCTGGAAAAGGCATTTGACAAAGTCTGGAAAGATGGACTTAGAGTCAAGCTAAGAAGAAGTGATGTCTGTGGGAAGATGTACAAGTGGATCAACCACTACTTCAAACAAAGAACGGCCAGAGTCCAAGTACAAGGGCAGATGAGCAAAAAGGTGACACTCAAGCAGGGAGTACCCCAAGGGGGAGTATTGTCACCCACACTCTTCCTGGTATATATAAACGATATTACAGAGAATATACCAAGAAGAGTCCATAGCTCAATGTTTGCAGACGATCTGGCTATGTGGACCCCTGAAAAGAATCTCACCATAGCAAGAAATCGGATGCAGACGGCCCTAACATCGCTGGAAGAGTGGGCGAACTCATGGCTGGTCAAAATAAACGAGGAGAAAACCACATGCACAATATTCTCGCTTTCATTAAAACCCCAAAGTACCAAATTAAGTCTAAATGGCAAAATCCTGCAGCCAAACGACAACCCAACCTATCTGGGAGTCACATTTGATCGGCGCATGACATGGAAAAGTCAGATTGAGAGAAACCGAATGAAAGCCAGAGAAAGAATGGCAATCATGAGGAAACTTGCTGGCACAAGCTGGGGAGCAGACGAAGGCATACTAAAGAAACTGTATACTGGAAGAGTGAGACCAGTTCTCGAGTATGGCATTGCGGCATGGACAACAGCAGCGAAGGCGAACTTCGATAAAGTTAACAAACTTCAAAACCAAGCCATGAGAATTATAACAGGTGGCATGAAGTCAACGCCAATTGTAGAACTTGAAAAGATTACAAAACTGCAATCCATGACCGATAGAAGAGACTGCAGAGCCCAGCTGCAGTCAGAGAAACTCCGAAGACTGACTGACCATCCAATGCACCATAGACTAAACAATTTGGGAAATGGGAAACTAAAGCGGAGAAACTTTGCAGAAATAGCCAAAGCAAAGATGCACGAAGATCCCATAAACGCACTAACAACACCAAAACCCATCACTACTGTACGAAAACCTACCTGGAGGCAGGATATATTTCCAGAGGTGGTAGAAAATATACCAGGTATTGCAAACAAAAACTGCCAGACTGAAAAAGAAAGGAGAAATGCTACCCTAAGCTTCATAACAAAAAGCTACCCAAGCATGGACTGGACCCATGCATACACCGACGGTTCTGTAACAAACACTACACAGAACGAAGGGGCAGGAGCATTCCTGAACCTACCAAATGGCAGAAAAATAACACTGTCATTCGCTACTGGTAAGTACACAAGCAATTTCAGAGCGGAGGCAGAGGCACTGAGGGCGGCAGTGGAAGAAATGGTGACACACAGTGAAAATGAGAGCCATATAGTCCTGCTGACAGATGCTCTCGCCGTAGTCACAGCGCTAGAAAGCCAGAAAAACACTGAGCTTAATGACTTAAGAGCAGCACTCTGCAAACTGTGCCAGCAGTCCGCACCAAAAAGGGTAGTGGTACAGTGGGTTCTGTCACACTGCAACATCCAAGGCAACGAGGAGGCAGACAGACTGGCAAAAGAAGGTGCAAGACTACCACAAACAGATACCAGTATGACGTACGAAGAGTCAAAACGGCTTATCAAAGCCAGATACATGACCAAATGGGAAACCGAACATACTGGTTACACCAAAAACGATGCCTATTACCAGTTGAACCGAAGAAAGCAGGTCGTTGTCTTCAGACTTCGCACTGGCCACAACAGACTGAGGTACCACCTATTCAACAAATTGAAGATAGGGTGTACCGACGAATGCCCGTGCGGTACTGGTAAAATGACCGCTGAACATCTGCTGCAGAACTGCCCGACATACGAGGATCAGAGAGAGCAGATGTGGCCATTACCAGTGGAACTGCAAGACAAGCTCTATGGCAGTGGCGAGAGCCTCAGGATGACCGCCGCTTTTTTTGAAAAAATAATGGTTACTGTCTGACTGCGTACGCAGAAGAAGAAGTTAGGTCAGGTCATCCCATAACCGGTGAGGTAGTTGGGGCAACATAAGACACCCTCACAACATCCCTCTCTGTTAGCGGCAGCTACCTAGGCCTCCTCTGGTCAGAGATTGGTCCATTCTTTTATGTTATCCTCCCACCTCTTTTTCGGATGATCTCTTTGTCGTCCACCTTGCACCTATCTGTGCAGTATCATATTTGCGAGACCGTTTGATCTCAATATGTGCCCATACCAAGCGAGTTTCCTTTTTTTGACATTTGCTGTTGAAATTCTTTCTCGTATTTTCTCATTTGTACTCAAACTTTGTATGTGGCATTTAGAAATCTTCATAAACATCTAATCTCCAAGGCCTGTATCCTCCACTGCAGGTCAGCTGTAATAGTCCATGTCTCACAAGCATAGAGCGAATGTGCTTTCCTTAAAACTTTGACAACTGCACTTCATAAGTACCGTGGAACAAAACTTATGACATGGAAAAATTCAGAATCGCACAGCTTGGTGATGTGGTAAGACAGTCTATGGTCTTAAAAAAAGAAGCTTACAAGGGTTGGTTGGTGTCCAAGATACAAGATGATTACATTGCCGACCAGACAGCAAGACGAAACACCAAGAGGATAATAAAAAACGCAAGAGAAGAATGTTGTAAACATGGTGAGCAAATAACATCAATATGCCAAAAATATCGTAGAGATGTTTTTAAAAGTTTCAAGGTGATGCAGTTCAGGCGAGAGCTTTAACCTTATTTCAGTCATCAATGACAAACATGGTTTTCCTATATCTAATGAACACAGTAGACGGAAGGAATACTTCCAAGAACTTTGCCTCCGTGGGAGGATTCAGTGTTTCTACCACACAACTGAGTATATAGAACTTGACATGACTCATGACATAGAGAGTTATAAAGAACAGTTATAAGAATAAGTCACCAGATATGAACAGCATAGTGGAGGTGGTTCATGCATGTGAGAATTGATTAATGTGGCTAAAGAGGCTCTTTACAATGGCATAGAAAGACAAACATATACAAGACAACTGGCAGCAATGATCATTTCAATTTGAGAGAAAAAGGGCAACAAAAAAAATTGTGACATGTACAGAGGCATATCGCTACTTAGTTATACTGGTAAAATGTATACAATAAACCTGGAATGGAGAATAATATCCATTGTTGAACCACAGCTTTTTAAAGCTCAATTTGGATCTCTTCCCCCAGCCTTATTCACTTTAAGGCAATTTAAGCGAAAGATCAATAGAATACAATAACAATCAATCCATTGCATTCATTGATAAAAAAAAGTGTTCAATAGGATATTGGAAGATTATGGCATACAATGTCAGCTACTTGATAATGTAAGAGCAATGCATTGTTAGAGTATAAACATAATAAGAATGGCTGATGGTGTCACAGATGCTTTTGAAACCACTACGGGTGTGCAGCAAGAATGTGCGCTTTCCTCTGTTCAATATCTATATGGACAAAATCGAAGGAGAGGTCAATCAAATTGAGACAGCAGAAGGAGAACCGATTGTTCTTTGCTAATCATCAGTGTCTGTTGTACAATGAACGCACTTGTGACCTGCCAAATGCAACATGTGAATTAACGACATGAAGACAGAAACTATGAGGATCAGTAGAACACCCTCAGCCACTCAACATAAGTATAAATGAGACTGCTTTTTTTAACAGGCCCATGAGTTCAGATATTTGAGCAGTTTTTTTTTGGCAGACAGTAGGCTCGACAAGAAAATGAAGACTAGGTGCCAGATAGCTTCTGCTATGACTTATTGGCTGTCACCACTGTTTAAGCACTTGAGCATGTTTGGCAACAAAGCAACAGTATATTTATGCTGACTCTATGCTACCAGTACCAAACATGTTCCCTGTCCAGGCGCATGAGAGCAGAGTTTCAACGTGTGAAACAAGATATTTGAGAAACTTTATTGGTGTTACCAGGAAAGACAAGACTGCAAAATGAAGACAAGCATGTTTGGCCCTTCATCCTGAACACAGTAAATTTTAGGCAAAAAATACGCTAAAATAAGGAAATCTCATGAGAAGGCACCCTCATTAACTTCCACTGATGGCTTACAAAGCTGGTAGATTTGGCTGCAGGGCAAAAGGTCAGCGGTGAGGCAGGTGGATAGTTGACAGAGTGATTGAGCAATGACAGAATCAATGTATTTGGTGAAGGACATGCGACTTATGCTCCCTGCAAAACTCAATTGCATACATGGAAATAAAACTAAAACATAACTTTTCTTTGTCTTTTATATGCTTTTATTTGTCCTTGATCTTTCTCATCATCACATGACCTTTCAGGCCTTCCCATCAGAGCATGTGTGCAATAAAAACTGTATTCTTTTGTTATATCTTCATTAGCAATCTTGAAATTGTTTTCTTGTAAAAATATATTGGGTTTCTTTAGCTGTAGAGTGCATAGAGATCATTCTTTTTAGCAACCATATTTGTATTGCTGTCAGTGATTTATTTATTTGTTTATTCACGGTTCAGTACTCCCTCCCATAAAGCAATATTGGCTGTACATAAAACTGCAAGAATCTCTCTCTCTATGATAGGGGCCAGTTTGCCAGTATGTCCCTTATTTTCAGGAAGCCTGCTTTCGCCAATGTCATTCTGATCTTTATTTACGTTACACTTTTCCCATAATCTGTTATATACGAGGGCGCTCCGAAAGTAATGTCTCCTATTTTATTTCCTTGAAGATCATAACAAAAACTATTTTTTAGCATAGTCACCACCCTTGGCTATACATTTTCTCCAACGATGAATAAGAGTACACATGCCGCACTCGTAAAAATCTGCACTAGCAGAGGTGACCAACTATTTCACAGAGCGTCATTGCTAGGAAAATGTTGCCTACGCAGTCAATCTTTTATTGGACCGAACAGATGAAAGTCAGAAGGCGTCAAATCCAGACTGTATGGTGGGTTCAGTATAGAACAGTCCAGCCAATACTGATAATGTGCTCAACGGTCTTCAAAATGGTATAGTGTCTGGCGTTATCTGCCGTTTTGACTCAGGATAGTAGTGGTGGCACCATGTCTCAACACCAGTGATGATGTGATCCAGGAAACTGTCACCTTCATTCTTGTAATGGTTCAAGGGGTCATGCTAAATTTGCATGCAATGTTCTTTCTGTTCCTGTGTGAGCATTCGTGGGACCCGCCTGGCGCAAACTTTGTGATATTCTAACGCTGCCACCATTGTTTCCAACGCATTGAAGCTGATATCCAGTTCCATAGACAGTTCACTGGTCGTAATCCTCTGATTTGCGCAAATGAGCTGATTGACACATTCTTCATTCCGTGGTGTAACAGCTATGCATGCCCGTCCAAAACATGGCTTGTCCTTCATGTCGTTTTCGCCACCGCTGAAACGCAAAACCCATCACCCCACTGTGCTAACATCCACTGTTTGATCTCCGTGAACATTCAGCAAGCGTCTTAGTCGACCTGTTCTTGTACAGGAGCATAAACCCCTGTGCAGGTACTATCTCTGATGTGAGCTGGATGTAGCCAGGAGGAGGTTTCCTGCTTAGCGGGCTAGGCTCGAACAGCTTATTACTCCACTATGGATTATGGTTAATTGATGTTCGAGTCCATCTTAATAGACTGAAACACTAGAGCAAAGTAGACCTGCAGCTTGTTAGGCGCCATCTATGCTGCTCTTAACAAACCTCCTAACCATGGCTAGTGTTATGCCATGTCACACAGTTAGTCTCCTCTTATGGAATGTTCTCTGTGGAGCTATTCTTGTCCTTGTTATACACATAGACCCCGGCAAACCCCTCGGGAAATCAAGCATCGATGAATGTTGATTGATACAACTTCAATAACGACACCTTTTGTTTATTACGCACTTCCATGACAGATGCCATTTTGTCAGACTGCTCCGACACTGTCAATGGTCAGGTTGGAAACAACATTTTACGGAAATTGGGAGGAAGATTCAAACTTTACTGCCAAAATCCACTTCTGATGTCATGGAACATTTTAATTAAATAGTAGGCAAACATCAGATTGGTTTGCAGTACAAAAGGGAGTCCAACAGGGATGTATCCTCTCACCTTATCTGTATAACATATATGCGGAATGTATAATGAGAAATGTTCGAGAAGATGAGAACATTGAAAGTTTCGACCCATTTACGATCGGGGGGTACGAGATTCCAGAGTTACGATACGCAGATGACACAGTGATACTATGAAGAAGGGGTAGAACAGCTACTTTCAGCCGTTAATGGACATAGTAAAGATCAAAATCTGTTCATAAACAAAACAAAGATAATGACCACCATTAAAACACAATGTCAGCATAAATTTACAGTGGGTGGTGAGGAAATAGATCAGGTCACACATTTTGAATATCTGCTCTCCAGAATTGACAAAAATGGTGACTGCTCGAAAGAAATCAGAAGACTAGCTATGGCAATGCAGAGTCTGAACAGCCTGAAGAAATTATGGCAGGGCACCAACAAAACGATAAAAGTAAAAGTCTTGAGAGCCTGTGTTTTTCCTGTGGCAGCTTATGGCTGTGAAGCATGGACGATTACCAAAACTTCTAGACAAAGAATCGAATCCTTCGAGTCAAAATGTTACAGAAAGATCCTCAAAATACCCTGGACAGAGAAAAGAACAAATGTAGACATTCGGCAAGAGTTGAGCATAGAGGAGAACTGGTTTGTCAATTCCATTTTGGCTAGAAAATGCAAATACTTTGGTCACATCAAGAGACACAACGGTCTTGAGAGAACGGTGATGGAAGGTATGGTGCCAGGCAAAAGAGGAAAGGGTAGACCAAGAAGACGATGGCACCAAGATATCCAGGAATGCCTGAGTATGACAGTGGCGGAAGCTGGTTTTTTGGCAAGGGAACGAGTTTCTTTCAGACAGACTGTGATGGGAGAGACGTTCTACAAAGGACATGCTACATAATGAGAAGGCATTACTTTCGGAGCGCATCTCACATATCCCCAGGTATCCTAATTGTGTTGTGTGTTTTGATCAACCCTTCTATCATAACTGCACATCCTTCTTCTTCTTCTTCTGCGTACACAGTCAGACAGTAACCATTATTTTCTCGAAAAAAGCGGCGGTCATCCTGAGACTCTCGCCACTACCATAGAGCTTGTCTTGCAGTTCCACTGGCAATGGCCACATCTGCTCTCTCTGATCCTCGTATGTCGGGCAGTTCTGCAGCAGATGTTCAGTGGTCATTTTACCAGTACCGCACGGGCATTCGTCGGTACACCCTATCTTCAATTTGTTGAAGAGGTGGTACCTCAGTCTGTTGTGGCCAGTGCGAAGTCTGAAGACAACGACCTGCTCTCTTCGGTTCAACTGGTAATAGGCATAGTTTTTGGTGTAACCAGTATGTTCGGTTTCCCATTTGGACATGTACCTGGCTTTGATAAGCCGTTTTGACTCTTCGTACGTCATACTGGTATCTATTTGTGGTAGCCTTGCACCTTCTTTTGCCAGTCTGTCTGCCTCCTCGTTGCCTTGGATGTTGCAGTGTGACGGAACCCACTGTACCACTACCCTTTTTGGTGCGGACTGTTGGCACAGTTTGCAGAGTGCTGCTCTTAAGTCATTAAGCTCAGTGTTTTTCTGGCTTTTTAGCGCTGTGACTACTTCGAGAGCATCTGTCAGCAGGACTATATGGCTCTCATTTTCACTGTGTGTCACCATTTCTTCCACTGCCGCCCTCAGTGCCTCTGCCTCCGCTCTGAAATTGCTTGTGTACTTACCAGTAGCGAATGACAGTGTTATTTTTCTGCCATTTGGTAGGTTCAGGAATGCTCCTGCCCCTCCGTTCTGTGTAGTGTTTGTTACAGAACCGTCGGTGTATGCATGGGTCCAGTCCATGCTTGGGTAGCTTTTCGTTATGAAGCTTAGGGTAGTGTCTCTCCTTTCTTTTTCGGTCTGGCAGTTTTTGTTTGCAATACCTGGTATATTTTCTACCACCTCTGGAAATATATCCTGCCTCCAAGTAGGTTTTCGTACAGTAGTGATGGGTTTTGGTGTTGTTAGTGCGTTTATGGGATCTTCGTGCATCTTTGCTTTGGCTATTTCTGCAAAGTTTCTCCGCTTTAGTTTCCCAGTTCCCAAATTGTTTAGCCTCTGGTACATTGGATGGTCCGTCAGTCTTCGGAGTTTCTCTGACTGCAGCTGGGCTCTGCAATCTCTTCTGTCGGTCATGGATTGCAGTTTTGTAATCTTTTCAAGTTCTACAATTGGCGTTGACTTCATGCCACCTGTTATGATTCTCATGGCTTGGTTTTGAAGTTTGTTAACTTTATCGAAGTTCGCCTTCGCTGCTGTTGTCCATGCCGCGATGCCATACTCGAGAACTGGTCTCACTCTTCCAGTGTACAGTTTCTTTAGTATGCCTTCGTCTGCTCCCCAGCTTGTGCCAGCAAGTTTCCTCATGATCGCCATTCTTTCTCTGGCTTTCATTCGGTTTCTCTCAATCTGACTTTTCCATGTCATGCGCCGATCAAATGTGACTCCCAGATAGGTTGGGTTGTCGTTTGGCTGCAGGATTTTGCCATTTAGGCTTAATTTGGTACTTTGGGGTTTTAATGAGAGCGAGAATATTGTGCACGTGGTTTTCTCCTCGTTTATTTTGACCAGCCATGAGTTCGCCCACTCTTCCAGCGTTGTTAGGGCCGTTTGCATCCGATTTCTTGCTATGGTGAGATTCTTTTCAGAGGTCCACATAGCCAGATCGTCTGCAAACATTGAGCTATGGACTCTTCTTGGTATATTCTCTGTAATATCGTTTATATATACCAGGAAGAGTGTGGGTGACAGTACTCCCCCTTGGGGTACTCCCTGCTCGAGTGTCACCTTTTTGCTCATCTGCCCTTGTACTTGGACTCTGGCCGTTCTTTGTTTGAGGTAGTGGTTGATCCACTTGTACATCTTCCCACAAACATCACTTCTTCTTAGCTTGACTCTAAGTCCATCCTTCCAGACTTTGTCAAATGCCTTTTCCAGATCCACCCAAACAGCTACTGTGTGTTTCTGTGCCTGGTAGGCATCTTCTATCTCCTGGGCTATGAGGATGACCTGGTCCTCAGTGGATCTGTGCTGTCTAAAGCCGGCTTGCTGTGGAATTAGTATTCGTTTTTCTTCCAGATGCCACATCAGTCTGGTGTTTATCATCCGTTCCATCAGCTTGCCGACACAGCTCAGTAGGCTTATGGGCCTGTATCCATTCGGATCTGTTTTGTCCTTTCCTGTTTTTGGTACTGGTACCAGTATTGCATCTTTCCATGCCTGGGGTACAATACCCCTTTTCCAGCTTTGGTTCAGGACTGATAGTAGTTTTTCCTTCGCTGTTTGGCCCAGCCCCATCAGCATTTCGTTTGTTATCCCGTCTTTTCCGGGAGATTTCCTTCTCTTTAGTGTTCTCATAGCCTCTTCCATTTCGCGCATTGTTAGTTTGGCCATCATGTGCTCTTCAGGAGCCGTATTTATGTTTTCGTGCCCCTTTAGCTCTTCGCTAATGTCTGTATGCTTATCTGCAGGGACCTCGATGTGGTTTGCTCTGGCATAGTGATCGACAAAGGCGTTTGCGGCTTTCTTACCTGTGATCAAGTTCTCGCCTTGCTTGATAGTAATTTGTTTATTTGACGGGGTTTCGTCGTTCATGGCTCTGACTAGCTTCCATAGCTTGTTCCCTTCTTTGTCCAGGTTTAAACTTTCCGTTTTATTTTTCCAACTTTCTCTTGCTGTTTGCTTGAGAGTGTGTTTGTACTTCGCCGCGGCGGCTTTGAGGGCGATGTTTGCCTCCACGGATTTTTCTCGTTCTGCCATGTTCCTAGCATTTGTTACCGCATCTTCCACTTTCTGTAACTCATCATTCCAGTAGGGCTTATAGTTTTTCCTAGCTCCTCTTGGGATGGTTTCAGTGGCGGCTTGCATTATTGCCTTGCTTAGGCTCTCTACCATGGGCTTCATTTTGGTGTTTCGTGTGTTGATGGTTTCACACAGCCCATCTGTCAGGATTGCAAATCTGTCCCAGTCGGCTCGTTTGTAATTCCAACGTGGGAGCGGTTTTGTTTCCTGTGGGCCTACTTCCATGTCAATGGTTAGCCTGATCGGCCTGTGGTCGCTACCTGCCAGTTGGTTTAGCACCTGGCGGTCTATTTTATAGTGTATGTCCTGTGTGGAGAAGGCCAAATCTGGAGTCGAGGTGGTATGCCATGTTCTTGAATAGAAGCTAGGGCTATCCTCCGGCCTATTGATTAGGGAGAGATTTGCATCTATCTCCCAATCTTCCACTTCGTCACCTCTGCTGTCTGTGTCAGAGTATCCCCATCTCTCCGAGTGGCTGTTGAAATCTCCAACCACTATGCAGTTGGAGTCTCTGACCTCCATACTCGAGAGCGATAGGTCTCTGTTTGGTGGTCCGTACAGATTGAAAATGCGGAGCTTCGTCTCTTGAGCCATTATGTCAACTCCTACAATTTCTGCTTGTCCGGTGTGATTGACAGGTACCGCGCTACTCGGTATGCTGTTTCTGGTCAGTATCAGGACCCCTCCTTTGTGGCCTTCTCTATCTAGACGGAAAGTCTGGTATCCTCTGATTGAGAATTTATGGTTATTGTTGAGGTGCGTTTCCTGGATACATGCCACGTCAATCTTACCTTCATGCAGGTGATGTGTTAGGGAAAGTTTTTTGTTAATGACTCCCTCCGCATTCCACTGTAATATTCTGAGGGTCTTGAGGTTTTGGCCAATAGTCGTTTCCCCATAGCCATGTGCCTTGACTCCACGACACATGGGTGGGTGACCACCAGTAGTCAAGGGTGGGCCCCTTCGAGGCGTGGGGCCCGGCGCTATCGCTGCCTGGCGGGTCTCCTCAGGATGAGCGCCATACGTTTTTCGAATAGGTTGTGCTGCCATCATACTGTGATTTACGTTGCACTGTTTTGTTAGGCTTGCGGCCCCGTGCATCCGATTTCAACAGGCGTTTCTGTAGGGATGCCCTCCTTAGCCTTTGGCTGTCCCCAGCCTATCTGCAAGGCAGCAGTTGTTTACGATCAGAGTTTTCTCTCCTATGGAAGTTGTCTTACCAGACTATCGAGTCTTCACTACTCGTGTCTATAGGGTGCAATGATGGTATGTGATATATGAGATGGACTGGTTTACCCGGAAGAGAGGCAGTCCAGTGTGTCTGTATCCCAGGATCGTCACGTCCTGCCAGAAACGTAGCATTTGCATGTGAGTGGGGTATCTCTTTTTCCCTTTATTTTCTTGGCTTCTATGCAGGGATGGTACGCCTAGCATTCCCCGCCACCTGGGGTGTTGACACAGTGGGGCAGGTGTGCAATGTCCGCTGGTCTGCATCTCTTCTGCGTCCAGCATGATAGTTATGGCTGATAACGTACAGAGGTAGATATCGTAACCGGAGTGCATTTAGCCAGAGGACAAGCCTGGTAATGTCACAGAGATGTTGATCGCCTGGTGTGCGGGCAACTCTCATGGTCAGTGGTTGAGTCTTGACAGTTCACAGTGTGGTGGCTGCTCTACTGTTTTCGACACCCCGACCAGGTTCTAAGTCTTTGGTTGGTGTTTTTCGCACCCCATCGCCGTATAGGGTGAGTATCAAGCAGTTTTCCGCCCGCTTTGATTTGCGGGCGGCAAGGACCTCTTACTGTGGCTCTACCTGATAGGGCTGGGGCGCAAACCCCAGGTCCCGAGCATGTAGGAGCCTCCCATTGCAGTGGTGCTGAGATTTTGGGCGGGATTGCGGCTTTCAAGGGTTCGGCCGTAATCCCCCACATGGTAGCCTCGCGCCCTTGGCTTATCAGCCTGGTACGTGAACCAAAGTGTCTGCGGCTCCTCTCGATTTGAGCTGGTTTTCCGTAGCAACGCCCTGTCATTTGTAGGGTAAAACTGACCTGTCTTCAGATCTATTTCCAGCACCCGTTCACTATTTGGTCAGACGAATTTATTGAGGGCTTTTGTTTGTCAATGACCAGGTATTTGAAATCTGCGGAGTTAAACACGATTTCCGTAGCGTTCTTTCATTTGAGCTGACTTGTCGTCCGTGAGTCTAATACCAGCGTACGTTCATTATTAGACCCAGACGGCAGTGCTCTCAATTTGCCAGTTGTTCTACAGTATTGGCGTGTTCAGTCAAATTAAGCCGCAGGTTCCACACCTGGTGGTGCCCTTCCGTCAATTCCCTTAGCGAGATAATCAAGTTTCTTAAAGGGTAGCCCCAAAGATTTTCGAGGGTCTAATTCCAGCACATGTTCTCTATTAGACCCCACTAAGGTGTACTTTTTGATAGTCATTCTGCAGTATTGGCGTGGTAAGTTAACTTAGGTCTCAGGCTCCACTCCTGATAGTGCTCTTCCGTCAATTCCTTTATCTGCGCCTGAGATCCAACTACGAGCTTTTTAACTGCAACAACTTTAATATACGCTATTGGAGCTGGAATTACCGCGGCTGCTGGCACCAGACTTGCCCTCCAATAGATCCTCGTTAAAGGGTTTAAAGTGTACTCATTCCAATTACGGGGCCTCGAAAGAGTCCCGTATTGTTATTTTTCGTCACTACCTCCCCGTGCCGGGAGTGGGTAAGTTGCGCGCCTGCTGCCTTCCTTGGATGTGGTAGCCGTTTCTCATGCTCCCTCTCCGGAATCGAACCCTGATTCCCCGTTACCCGTTACAAACATGGTAGGCATGTCACGTACCATCGACATTTGATAGGGCAGACATTTGAAAGATGCGTCGCCGGCACATGAGGCCATGCGATCAGCACTAAGTTATCCAGAGTCACCAGTGGGGACGCCGCAACCCCGCGAGGGGAAACGACGATTGGTTTTGAACTAATAAAAGCGCTCTTTCCGCGAGGGTCGGAGCTTGGTAAGCATGTATTAGCTCTAGAATTGCCACAGTTATCCAAGTAGGATCGTGTCATCTAAGGAACCTCGACTGATTTAATGAGCCATTCGCGGTTTCACCGTGAGACAGTGTGAACTTAGACATGCATGGCTTAATCTTTGAGACAAGCATATGACTACTGGCAGGATCAACCAGATATCTGTCGGAGACGTACGTACTGCGCACACCGGTCGGCGGAGGAAGGGTGTGTAAAAAGCCTCACTGGGACGGCCGCAGGGACCGACTGACGGGACGGACGGACGGTTGTTCCACCCGTCCCTCACTCCGTCGACCTAGGACCGCCTGACAGGGGCCTCCCACACACACCAGACGACCGACCGACCGGGCTCGCTCGAGGAGGGATGGCAGCGCTCTGTGCAGAACGGATCCCAACGACCTCGGCGACGAATTTCACTGGGACTAGAGACACAATTTGGCCTGCCCTTCTTCTCCGTAGGGAGAGAACGCAGGGCCTCGAGGCAACGATTCCTGCTTTCCATTTGCCGGTCACAAGCTCTTTGCGAGAGTCGGACCACCAGCGAGACGTACTGTCGAGCTCTGCTATAAGCCTTAGATAAATCACCACGGACGGACCACGTTTCCTGATACGGACCAGACTAGCACACCTCGGTGGAGGAGCCACTACCACAAACCGCACCCAATTCGCACTACGGGGAAAGGCAGGCGAGCGTTTTCCGCAAGCCCGCGCTATCGCTCCGCCTGGCGGGACTGAGATCGCTTTACGAACACTGGTTGAAATTGAGTCGCTGCGGCGAGACAACTACCCCAGATGCACATCCAATCAGTGTTTATCCTTTTGTTATGACAATTGTTTCTGTTTTGGAAATATAGAACTAGTTCTTTATCTGTACTTTCTTTGTTTATTGTGTTAGCCAGTTTCTGTTTAAAAAAAAAAAGAAGCCCTTTTTCAGCTGCAAGCACAGTATCATCTGCATAACACAGATTCTTAATAACATGTACTCCTATTAAGATTCCTGGCAGATCGCCAACGTTTTTCTGGTGTCTTCAAACAGCATTATTTAAACTCTTTATAATTGTTTCCCAGTATATATTAAAAAGATCTGATGAAAGGACACATTCTTGTCTTACCTCTTTTTTATATTAATGATGACATTAGTAACTCTAACTTTAGCTATTTAATGGTAAAAGATATTGTATATGATTCTTATGTCTTTACCATTTGATGTTCATTTTGCTTAGCATTTTTATCATATCTATGTGTAGAATTCTTTCAAAGATTTGTGTGTAATCAATGAAGAACAGATACATCTTTTAGCATCTCAAGAGATATTTCTATGTTATACGCTTAGGAAATTGAACACTGAAACAAACCTCCACACAAAGTTATTGGAGTCTTGAAGAACTCTCCACCACAGAAAAATTTATTCAGAGAACTTCACTTCACATGTAGACATAACAAAACAAGAAGCAGAAAGATTTGAGAAGCAAATCAGAGTAACAACTGACAGACTTGACTCTGATGTCATATAGTTGTATCTAGCAATTGTGAATATTGATTGATGAGCCCCACACCAGATGAGGCAACTGAATAGTAGTAAATCTGTCATGATAATTGATTGTAACATGAAATCTTAAAGAAGTTTTAAAGGTGATCAGACACAAGGTTGCACTCATCATCACCATGTTAGATTGCCATGATTCAGTCAACCATGCCACTTGGATACAGATTGGAGACCAAATAAAGAGAACTGATCAAAGATTTGGGATAAAAAGGTTCATTGCAAAATTCATCATTGTAGAAATAGGTGTAAAATATCTAGTGCCACAGTTGCATATGATGCAGTGGAATAAGCCTAATAGGATGGCCAAGAACAAGTGCAATTAAAGATCTTGGGGAAACTACTGAAATGTCTTATTGTGACTGTGGAACAACAGTAAATGTGAATAATGTTCATCATAAACAACTAAATTACCATTCCAGTCCCTTTATTGACTATGGCTGAAAATATAAATAAAACCATAATATAAAAAATGGAGTGCCGTATGACACCCAGGGTGCAACACTAGTCTTTATGTATGCCAGAAATGGATCTTGTGATCCATTCTGTTACTAATTGTGACTAACTTTAAAAAATCATACAAACTTATAACCACATGCAAGAAGAAACAAACAGAACTAAAATACAGAAATAACTCTTCCATCCATGAGGCCAGAGTAATAAATAGCAAATTATAATGTTAAACAACACGTAAACCAAGATTAACCAAACATAAAAATATAACAACCTGAAAATTGTTAATATTTCAAATATTTGAAAAGCACAGTTATGGCAGTCAGCAAACTGTTAGTTCAAATCAAGATAGAGAATTGGGAAACCATTCTGACAAATTCATATACCACACCCAAAATCTGCATTTTGAAAATTAAGTTTAAACCTTATGAAGTCAGCATCCCAACTATTTCCTTGATTGCTGCAGAAATATGGACAATGAATAGTCAAATAAAATCTTTATAGAAGATGTGAATGCAAAATGTCTTTTTTTAATGCACCGCATATTATTTTGAAAGATAGACACAACACAGGAATCCAAGAACAGAATTAACAGCCAACAACCTCAAAGTCAAATAAAGGGCATGAAACTGGACTATTCATGTACAATATATGAATGATTTTTCTTTTTGCTACATATCAGTCAGGACAACAACTGTAGGTTTGAATTCCCTTACACGAAACCTGAACCAAAGCACATGTGTGCTCTTGAAGTGGTGGTTTCTGTACAAATTCATTTTATATGATGAGATCACTGGCCCCATATACAGTCTACTTTGTCCCTTTTCATAAGCTTTAAAGTTACAATGATGATATTCTTTCTTACAAAGGCACAACAAATTATATATTCAAGAAATAAGCCACAAGAAAATTAAACTTTGTGGCATTAAAAAAGAAGAGATGAAAATTGCCAATAATAGATTGAAAGTAGAGTTTTTGGTTCTAAGTGTCCTTTATTATGAGGCGTGTTCATCTGGCCAGAAAAATCCACAGAAAACACATAGACATCCTTGAAGCTGAAACCAAAAAGTGCGAAGCACTCATTCCAGGACACTGAGCCAGGACTGGTCATGAATAATCTTGGAGGTTCCAGGGTTAACGAAGAAAAGTGAGCAGCCAGAAACAGAGCAAAAAATCCACGTTCTACAGGAGCTCAAGAGACAGTACCCTAGCAACTCTTGAACACACATGTACACAGATGGATCTGCATCGGTGAGCAATAAAAGAGAAGGCAGTGGAATCTACATCAAACACTCCAATGGCGACATAGAAAATCACTCCATGCCAGCAGGAGAGACTTGTACTAATTTCAGAGCTGAAGCAATAGCTGTTCATGCAGCAACCCTTTTTCTTATAAGCCAAAACATAAATACAAGGAAAACTGTCATTCTAACAGACTCCAGGAGTGTACTCCAAGCCATCTAAAGCCACAAACAAGATAGACTCTCACATGAAATAAAATACAACGTAGGATTGTTGTCTTAAAATACAGACTTAGTAGTACAATGAATTCCAGCCCACTGTGGAATCCCTGGAAACGAGAAAGCAGATGAGCTCTCAAAAGCCGGAAATGGCGGCAAGCAGATTCCCCATCCACAGAGCTATAAAGAAGCAAAGACACTCATCAAACGATCCATGAGGACAGAATAAAGAGAAAAGCACAAAGAATACAAGCCAGAAAATGACAGCATAGACAAACTTGGCATAGATGGGCAGACAAAGATCTTCAGACTCAGAACGGGACACTGTAGACTCAGGGCCAACCTCCACAGTATGGGTATCAGAGACACTGTCACATGCGATTGTGGAGCACCCAAGCTAACACCAGAACATATTCTGCAAGAATGTCCTACCAATGCAGACCAAAGAGAGGCAGTCTGGTCTGGGGAAGCGACCATGCTCGAAAAGCTGTGGTGGACCGGCGAAGACCAGAAACACAGTCTCCTTCACGGACCTCACCGGACTAGAAGCTTATCACCAGTTGATCGATGAAGAAGAAGTTGACATTCATCGCAGAACGCAGAGAGTGTATGGTGACAAAAGTGTGTCGAAGACAACAGTGAAGAACTGGACTACAATGTTTAATGAGGGACGTGAGTTAACGAAAGATCTTCCGAGACCAGGTCAGGTGCATATTGTTGCATCAGAATATGCCATCGCCAAAATTGATGCAGCAATTCGGGTGGACCTTCGCCAGAGCTTACGTCTCCACTATACACTGTCTGCATTCTGCGATGAATGTAAACTGGTCGACATTATTCAGCTGTTAGAAACCGAACCACTACTCGCTGATCAACTCTGTACGATTATGTATCACACCCGCCATGTTTTCAATGGTCTGCTGAGGAAACTATGAGTCGGAGGATAATGAAATTTTGCAAACTTGACGGTTGGTATGTGCTGTTTACATCAGAAGTGACGTCATCATGCGCATTATACATATGTTCGCTTGGTGCAGTTGAGTCCGCTTTCATTTGACCATGTCTCATAGATTGGAAGAGTTTTAAGTGTCCGATATTAGACTGGAAGTAGACTTTTTGGTTCTATTTTAAGTATCCAATAGACTAGAAGTAGATTCTATACTCCTATCAAATGTATTAACAGGGTATTGGATTGTTGAATGACCTCCTAATTTGGAGGTTAACTAGTTACCCTTGCTGAATAAGCAGACAAAGGAGAAAACAAAACACAAGCCATTCCCTTGGTTGTCTTGCAAAATGATTACAAGAAACAACAAAGAGAAAACCAGACCAATCTTAAAGACGACAAACTGACACGGAATACGATTTACGGAACATAGTTCCCATTATTGAAAGAGCTATAAAAGGGGTGATGTTTGTCTCAGTGTATAAACTGACAGGATTAGAAAAGGGAAAGGCTGTAAATCCATTTAAGAGCAAATGATGGTGCTTAACTTAAGAGAAAATATAGTCAAAATCATCATTTTAGTATGCACCAAATGAACATGTAAGAACTGATGTAGAAAAAAAATGATTTAAGCCTCTTCAAAAGACTTGACAAATGTCATTATGATATTATGCTTGGGCATTTTAACAAAAGAATTGGAATGATCATTCTAGATGGTATGAGGTGATTGGTAAGTTTGGTGAATATGTTCTGAATGTCAATGGATGGCCACTCCTAAGATTCAGCAGTGATAAAAAAACAACTTTGTCATTAGAAACATAACATTTCATCACAAGTGTATTCCCGCCTACACAAGGTGTTAATCAACAAAGGAATGAGAAATCCATCACTGATTAAGCCACAGTGAGAGAAAGGTCATTTAAGCATGTGAAGGATGCTAGATTTTTTCATAACATCAGAAATCGGAAGCGACCACTACCTTGTGATAATAAAGAGAACAGCCAATAGCATTACTCTACCACTGTGCAGGAAATGAACCAGCAAAGAAGGAGAAATGAGAAATAAGACCTACACACCAAGAGAGCCAAAAATTCAGACCTGAGGGTGACATCAATGGAAAGAGTAGAGGAATCAATATCTGGAAACCCTCTGGCTAAAATCCAAAGGCATCCTCAAAGAGACATATGGCAGTCAGAATAAGGAAGTATACAAAAATGTTATCTTGGAGGACACAATAGGTTAAAATGATAAGAAAAAGATATGGAAGCAATACTTGGATGCTAAATATACATCAGGACAATAAGAGAAATACAAAGAATATACAACTCTCAACACAAGTCAAGAACAAAGTGCTAATGGGCAGACAGAAAGCATGATAGGAGTATAGAGAAAAACTGTTTTTAAAATGTTAGGAAAAAACCAGAAGCTGTTCTTTAGAACCTAAAGAACATAAGGAAGGGAAAAGATTGCTCTCAGAAATTTGTAAAAGACAAAGTGCTTTACTGACTGCCATGGGGAAATAATGGAAAGAATGTATTCCATACATCCATGGTGCACCAAATCTGAGGTACATCTCTAGACCAACATGCAGGTCTGAAAAAGAAGAGCTGGAGATGAGAGGGGTGACCATCAGCACTTCAAAAACAAAAAACCATGGTAGTTTTGAGATTGAAGAAGAGACATCAGACTACCCTAGAGAAACAGTCACTGAAAGGGCTGAATCCATGTAAATACCTTAGAGATATAATAGACTAATTGAAATTTTGGTATTCAAATAGGTTAGGTAGTCAAATGCTATATGCAGTACATTTTTTCTTCTTTTTCGGTTGCAAATTTTTTTCCGCCTGCAGCTTACCTGGGGGGTAGGTTGCGTTTTGGGTAGGAATTTTATTACTTTTAGAATTTTGCCTGATAGCAGCTAACAGCCTACTTTTAAAATATTTTTAACTGTCAAGGGTTCTTATTAAGTGCACATGGGATCTGTGAGTTTGTTTTTTTTCATCTCCAAAAGGATTAGATGCTGGTCCCACATCCCTTGAGACCAAAGGATGCTAGAAACTTGTGGGATTTGTAACCAAACATTTCTTGAGAGCTAAGTGTCTTACCTCTTAGCAGTAGTGACAGTAAGAGTGACATAAATTAGGTCAATTGAAGAGCAACTGGTAGACTTTTCCATGTTTTTAACAGAAGATATATCAGCAAAAGAGAAATAAGCAAATATATAATAAGATGGATGTATACAGCTTCATCTATGTTCCGACAGCAGCCAGTCAGTGACTCATAGCTGCAACAGCGTCAATGAATTATAGCTGACCAAGACCCTATTTGGCCTCCAAGTGGAGGGCATGAAACAAAACTCCACCCATGCAGCCTGAGTGCTGAAATTGGATGTGTCAGGCCGAAAGGTGCAGATATCAAAGCCATGCTATAAACTACGACACTATGTTCTATCAGGATGAGCGACAAGTAAGACAACTTATGGATGAGTCATCGATAATGACTACAACCAACAAAAACCAGCTCAAAACATCAGAAATGAGGTACTTAATTAAGAAAGGTAGCCCAAGCAACAATAAGGAACAAGGCATGCAATCTGACAAAATATCACAATCTTGAAACTTGGCCTCGTCAGGCTTGAGTGGTGCAATGTCAACTATTGTATTTTAGTATTGTCTATAGAATGAAAGAGGGCGGACTACCATGACAATCATAGTATGCCAACAGCCAGAGATCCAGATGCTCAGGACGATACAAAGTCTGCTGGGATGACAATATAAGACAGTCTTTGATAGACCAAGAAGTCTAGAACCAGCTTAGAAGGTAGACAGCAGATAGAACAGTTTGGTGTACTCTCTGGAAAGTCCTGTACATTCAAGGGTAAAAATGAATAAATAGAAGTAAAAATTTCTCCTAGAAATGTGCAACAATAACAGGCTTCCTTTATCTAAAGGTAGCGACTACAAGAACATGTTAGGCATAATACACAAAGAATATCTAGAGAACAGATAAATCTATTGATGAACTGAAAGAAATCAAGAGGATCGAAGCGCTAATAAAGATGAACAACAAAGAAATTAATTTGTTTATAAAAACATGATAGACTGATTCAAGTTTGAAATTCAAAATATTAATAGTCAAGGGAGAAGAATGGGTTCACACTGATGATAGAATGACACATCACCACAGAGACATCATAACCCTATGAAGAGAATACAGAGAGTGATGCAATAGGAGACAGAGCTTGAGTTTTACAAGCTGATAAAAGATAACATGCAGTATAGCGATGCCATCATATATATTGATGGATCATAGCTACAGCGAGATTTCGAGTTAGGGCTTCTCAACTAGTGAGAGCGGTTCATACAGAACAGCCACCTCCAGTATGAGAATGGAGATGGAAGCAGAGACTGCAGCTCTGAGATGGCTATCTAGGACTACTTTAATGGTAGTCATCGTTTTAGACAAACAATCCTTGCTTTGGAAGGTACAGAAGGGCTGGCAAAGGCATAAATGGATAGTAGCTGTAGAGGCATCAAACTTAGAGAAGCTGGTCTGGATCTACTGCCCTGGTCATTCTGAGGGTCAGGGCATAGGAAGAAATGACATCCCAGCTTCACATGCACCAATTACGAGCACACTAGATATGGAGTCACATTTTGAAGTCTATCAATGGCTACCTGTTAGATGACCAGCAATTCACAGAATGGAAATCTTTGACATCGAACAAGGTTCAAGTGAACTTGAGCAGAAGAGATGATGAAGTGTGTACAACCAATGAGCTACAGGAAACAACAGTATCCACACCATTCGCCATCTACTGGAAGAGAGACTGAGCATCCATGGGTAGCCTGGAGTGCAGTGAAGTCAATTCTTAGGAACAGAACAGAAGTTTGAAATTGCAAGCAAAGCTTACCACTGAGGAACATGACTGACTTGCACCTAATGTGATAATAATTATCAACAGGTAAGGTTAGAGCACACTGTGACAAACACACAATCAATTTTGTTTTCTCATCCAGTCATGCCCACATGTGGAGCATAGTAGCTTTCCAGGTTTGAAATAAAGCTCTAGAAACAATATATTATAAATGAATAAAAGTATGAATAACTCATTTTACATGGAATGGAAGATAAAGTAGATCAATAGATAATAGTTTTATAAAGTATCAAAAGATGTTAAAATAAGGACTACCATATACAAAATGTTAAAACTTACGGTATCATGTGATCTCTGTCCATAAACACTGGCATTGGTCCAGGCATAGGACCTGACATTGGACCTGGCACTGGTCCTGACATTGGCCCAGACATTGGCCCAGACATTGGTCCAGACATTGGCCCTGACATTGGTCCGGACATTGGCCCTGACATTGGTCCCGACAATGGCCCAGGCATAGGTCCTGGAATTGGTCCAGACATTGGCCCGGACATTGGACCTGACATCATTGGTTCTCTTGGACCAGCCATCATCGGTTCCCTTTCCATTGGTGCAGGCATGATTGATGATCTGTACATCAAATAATTCCACAGTGTGACTTATCAAACAAAACCAAAGCTCTCTGAAAATATACATCAAATTAAACTCTTTTATAAATTGCAGATTCATAAAGTAGAAAGAACAATGTATCATGCAAAAAACCAGCACAGTTTACTGCTTGGCTCTATTTAAAAAAAACAGCCAAGTAAGAAAGAAAGCTACATATACATTGTTCAATAAAAAATAATCACAATTATCCTGTGATCTCTGACTTCCATCTACTAAAATTTGATTCATACTAAGTAATAGCAGTACAAGGAGATATTTTCTATAGTGCTTCCACCCCTCTCTGACTTCTTACAAATGTTTGTGGTGCAACACTACCAGTTCCATGTAATTAATGCATGCCATTTTCATATATAATATTCTCAATGATGCAAGAGCAAAGGCCATAAATTATATCTATTGTTCTGGATGTCCCTGGTTCATATAGCAGCCCTGACTACATTTATAAGACACCATCCATGCCCTTTACCAGTATATACTATAACTAAAAAATTGGTGGAAATAAATTCTCAGTACACAAATTCTTGGCTTGTCTTCCCCGTAATTTAGGAGGCCATTGGGGCATCACATCTCACTGAACATCTCACATTATTCCTTGAATCTGTCTGAAGCATATCATCTCCATTGCTTGGATTTTTCATTTTAAGTCAACATGTAGTGTCTATTCATTAAGGTATACAGAGAGAATGAAGGTCTGCATTAACTTGATCTTACTTTTTAGCTTTGTTCTTATCTATCCATGTTGGTCTCTGTGTTTTCAGAATTTAAAACATCTGTATTATTCTTGCTCTTAGTACTCCTCTTGTACCATCTTCTCCAATTATAGATCTCAGATACTTAAAACTATTTTACTGTCTTCAATTTATCCCTATTTACAATTATGCTTACTTTGATTCCCTCCTTGTTATTCAATTTGCTGTGTTCTGGAGGTGGTATCAAGCCAGGTTCTTAGTGTCTGTAGATCCTTTTCTTATTTAAACAAATTACATTACAATAAATTAATTCAGGAACAGGTTTTTAAAATACACAGATTCTATGCAATCATTGAAACTAAGCTATTTTCACAAAACTATAAAGTATAGAAATAATTTGATTACCCATCACCATAATAACAATATCATTTAACAGTACGGAGTGGTTCAAGAGGCAGTATTGCTTTTTAGAAAAATTAGCAATATGTTTTGAAAAAAGGCTCCAGGAGTACTAAAATTTAAAAAACTGGATGACTTAAAAAAGGTTACGTTTAATTGTGTACTTTAAATTGTTTTATTCTGAGTTCAAAATATTGAAGTACGGTACATGATTTTTTTAAAAGGCAGATAATTATAAAAACGATGTATTATATAGGCTTGAAAAATCCTTGACACCCACAGTATAAAATGTGTGTTCTCAGTCCAGCTTTTCTATGCTCAAGTATACAATAATATTACATTTTTTAGATTTGAGCGTGTGATATTTAGGCCCAATGTTTAGAATTTTATCAAATGCTGGAGCGGGCTATTAATTTTGGGTAGGAAAAATAATCATACTGAAGAATTGCAAGAATTTCTGCACATACAGAGTAGACACTATCGCTATATTTATATAAGCGACAGAACAGTTAGCTCTCTCATGAGAACTGAGATAATGACTTATTAAAGATGACAATATGGGTTTTTTGTTTCACAATATGAAGCTGCGGGTGATGTGTAGGCAAAAATAAAGTAATATTTATAGAAAATTACACAACTGAACAGATATAGGAACAAAACATAAACATCATCTTGTCATTTTTCACTCCAGCCACCTCATTAAGCCTGCGCCAAAAGGGTGAATTGAGAAGAAAAAATCATCAAGAGATAACTGTTTGGGATTTTTCTGTAACACTTCTCTAGACTAGAATAGAACAGCAATTGCAAAGAGTGTATCAACTTATGTACTGAGAATGATCTAATAATTACAAATATTGTACTTCAACAGTAAGTAAGCCACATCAAGACATCATATTCATGGAACAGAGATGTCACGTCACAAATAGATTACTTTCTCATAAGACACAGGCAGAAAAGAAATACAACTCCAAAGTAATCTGTAATGTCTGTCTGGTGTGGATACTGATCATAGACCAGTTGTAATGATGCAAATGGCATCTCAGAGAAAAGGAAAACCAGTAAAGTCCCAAATTTCCACAAATTAGGTGAGAAAGTTAGCAATGACATATGCAGTGAAGTGACCTTTGTTTTTCTGACACTAAATCAAGAGACTGATGATACCAGCAGTAAATGGGCCACCTTTAGGACAACTGTCACGACTACAATATGCATGTACTATTGAATGAAGAATTTATGACACGACAAAGAAATGGAAAGCTAAGTGGCATGATAAGGTTAAAGAATCTATAGTCCAAAATGAAATTCTACAAAACATGGATGACGTCAAAGAAGCATGATAATTACAGATTTCTTACCAGACAGTTAAAAAAAATAACAAAAGGATAATCAAAACAGCTAGGAATGAATCATGGGGAAAATATTGTGTACAACTAATTAACATCTATATGACAAAATCATCCAAAAGATATTTTAAAGAGTATCAAAGCAATGAGGTTAAGATATGAGAGCTTTAAATCTACTTTGGTAATTAATGACAAAAATGGTTTTCTTTATTTTTAATTAAAATAGAATTCTTAAAAAAAACATTGGTAGGAATACTTCCAGGAACTTCTCACTCCAACAAGCATCAATTGGGAAATCGGCTTTTATATCAAGAACTGGGGATCACCCAGAACCAGATATGATGGCTGAAAGAGCTATAAATAACAGTCCTAGGAATACGTTTCAGGGTATAAATGGCATTTCAATTGAGGCAATTCATGCTTTACGACAGGGTTGATGTGGCCTGATAAGACTCTTTACAACAATATGGAAAAACAGATGTGTTCCAGATGACTGGCCAGACCCTATAATAGTGAAGAAAAAAGGCAATAAATGGACTGTGTGACACATAGGCACACTGGGAACATGTATGTTGGAATACTTGAACAGAGAATATGACTAATTGTTGAACCTCAGCTATGCAAAGCTCAATTTGGATTCTTAGAGGTATGGGCTGCACTGATACCTTATTCACCTTAAGACAATTAAGCAACAGAACAATAAAATATAACAAACTACTTAATATTACTTTCATTGACCAGGAAAAACTTTTGATAACTAATATTAGAGGATTATGGGGTTCAAAGCCATCTACTTGATAATGTGAGAGCAGTGTATTGCATAAATAAAAATGTCATAAAACAATCGATGGTGTCATGGATGCTATTCAGGAGTGTGTACCAGGGACATTTGCTTTCCTTTTTGTTATTCATCACTTCCACAAACACAATCACAACAGAAGCCAGCAAAATTTAAACTCCTGAAATAAAACCTAATTCAATATATGAGCTACTCTTTGTAGTGGACCAGAGTATTGTACAAAGATGAAAACAGACTACAAAACAAATACATTTTGTAATATTATCGATGGCATAACGCAAAAATACAAACACACATAGTAAGTACAAAGAATACAGCTTTAGTGGTGTTTCCACTATTACATTAATTACGTTTAAGCTTAAGGTTTCATACTAATACATATATTTTTGTTATGAATGCTTCATGCCATAGATATTTTATTGATGTGTCTTTAGATCATAATTTCAACTCGGGTTGTATAACACGAGGATTAAGTCAGTAGGTAAATCACAAACTCATGTGGAATAACTGAAAAATGTAGTTGGTAGTTTCTAAATGTGGTATTAGATGGCAGCAATATCCAACTTTATGATCACTGTAGGTAGCAGACACTAAGCATCATATGCATGTGCTCACAAAGTATACAATCAACAGCGTAAAGCAATGCCAATGGGATATGTGTATCAAAGTTAGTGCAAATTATGTTGAGAAATAAGAGACAATGTTAAATGCAATAATAACTGTCACTAACTGCCGCAAAAAAACTTAAATTTCTGCCCATTGTGACCAATTAAGATTTATAAAACATTTGGCTATATGTTGTCACTTAGATTTCGGAATTTAATTTTTTTAATGACATTAATTGATGTCAAGTTTCTGGAATGCATATTTGACGCTTAACTGTAGAGTTATTTCTGATAGGTATACATTTGAGAAAGTTGTTACATTTCAAAGTCAACACATTTAGCGCAAAAAAAGCTAGACGACAAGACGAAAGATGGAGTACCATAATCGGCATGTGGTACCCTCGCAACAAAAAGAGACCTCGGTGACGCCCCCCCCCCCCACCCCCCAACTCGCTGGCGAGATTCACTAGACAATTACAACATACATGACCCCACAACAAACAGACTACTATCCCACTGAAGGACACGCTCCTGTAACAGAAACAACTGGAACCTGAGTTTTAACCCACTCAAGGGCAACCACCACTTGACAAAGAAAGGGTCGAACTAAGAAAGTTGAGGTTTTAAGATCAGAGAAATGTTTCATTTTTTTATCAGACCAGTATATATATCTGGAATACTTGTGGATATTCAATACACACCAGAATTGAACTTTGACTAGGACACATATTAAGAAAGGTATGTGTAATGTAATAAATGGATATTTATCGCAGAAAAACACAGCATAGTGATTAACAATATGCTTCTTCTATCAAATTTCCACCTTTTGTTGATGCCATTTAACGCTGCATACTAATATTTAATCACTATTAGGGCCTATATGTACTACATGTCATAGTTTAATTATGTGTCTTGCAATGTTCAAGTTATAAATTTAGCAATAATTTTTCAATATTAATGCATTTTATTTTGAATAAAATATTGATGAATGAAATTCTGGCACTTTGTTCGGATGTATAGACACAAATCAGCAATATTAACTAGAACTGGAGATACTTAATGAATTTTATTTAGAATTTTTTTTTTGACATACATAGTTGCGATACAAATGTGGCTGGACTGGAAAGGGTTAAGTAATAAAGCTGCTAAAAATTAATGTCAAAACAGCATGAATAGAAAACATAGCATATTAGTTGCACACTGACATTGTACATTGCTGCCCCTGGGCACAGCTTGCAACATTTTTTTTAAACGTTAAAAAAGTTTACGAAAGATCTCTTTTGAGACCTTTTACAAAACTTGGACCACCAGTTAAGAAACCCTGAAGTATAGAAAGTGGACAACGCCGACAAGGGTAGGAAAATACCCTCAGAATGCAACATAATATAACAGCAATATGACATGGTCTCCATTGGAACACACACTAAGAGGGGAAAACAGTGACAGCAAAAACAGTAAAAAAGGACAGAAAAACACAGGGTAAGAGAAAAGCAGTGACACCATAAACAGTAAAAAAGGACAGAAAAAACACAGGGTAACAGAAAAGCAGTGACACCATAAACAGTAAAAAAGAACAGAAAAAACATAGGGTAACAGAAAAGCAGGGACACCATAAACAGTAAAAAAGAACAGAAAAAACATAGGGTAACAGAAAAGCAGGGACACCATAAACAGTAAAAAAGGACAGAAAAAACACAGGGTAATACTAATAGAAAAGCAGTGACACCATAAACAGTAGAAAAGGACAGAGAAAAGGAATAAATAGGCATAACAACAACAAAATGGGGGGGGGGGGGGGGCGGAGTGGAGAGAGAATCTATAGAGTGTGATTTGTATCACCCTATTTGGCAAAGAAAATAAAAACATCGAGTAGTAAGTTCTGGTGGCGTTCTTAGATTTCCAGGCCTGAATGAAAGAATGTTGTGGTTCCCGCACAAAATTTGGTTGGAAATCATTTCCGAGATGTTAGGGATGAATGACTTTAACTGAACCCACACATTGAATATGACAAATTCGAATTGTCGAAAATAACTATATGACAATAATATGATATGATAACTTAGGTGAGCGTAGGTTCTAACAGGTTTCGCAGTCTCAAAATAAATGTTCTCATGACTCAACTCATTCGTCTAGGCATTAAAAAAAAAACCATAGCAGAGCTGAAAGCTGTCACTAGCGAGCACAAAATGTCTAGATCTGGTCTGTATTTTTAGTGATATAGTGCATGGCAATAAAATACACATGTAAGCAATGTTACCTTCTTTCTGCAAACAAGCAAAAGATGTAAATTTAGTTCTGCTACATCAAGAATCAATTTTATTCGACGGTTGATGGTGCTGCCTTTTGTTTTCGCTAAATTTATTGAGATGCCAGAATTCTTTCTGCTCATAGTTCAAACACATAAAATAACAGAATTTCAGCATTTTTGTTTTTTGTTTTTTTTAAATAGCCAACACGCTAGATGGACGCTAAAGATTATTTTTAATGTTTACATCAAATTTAATATTAAATTAATAACTTAAAAATTATTTATGACACAGTTGTTATTATGATCTTGCACGCAGAAAAGATCATATCAACACGTAGTATAAATTCTATGTCAGGAAATTCTGAATTCTGTTGAAAGGATCTGCAGATGAAACGAGGAGGCTTAATGGTGCCACTGAGAAATTTTTTTTATAAAATACACTGTCATAATAAAATATAAGAACATCTCTGCAAAGCCCAAACTCAAGATCGACAATCAAAATATAAAAAAAATTTATACAATGGCCAATCTGGCATGAGAATGACTGAAAGTGGAGGGCTGATCGATGGCTCCTCATTGCTCACGAATCAGGTTTCACGGGCCGCGCCACAAACCGGGGCAGCCTAATCACTGTTACTGTTAGCATTTGTAAGTTGACTAGCGGTGCATTCGACCTCACCTGTAATGTCTCTGGCATAATGTATTGCTGTCCATAATGATTATAAATTCATACCCACTTGCGCAATAATAGAACTAAGCCTACTTTAAAATCGAAGTTGTGGAATCAAATGGATCATCTCTACATTTTTAAATTAAAGAACCAAACTTACTCACTGTTCTAATGTACGGATCCCGGACTCCTAACTGGAGATGACAGAAAAGGGCTTCAAATGAAAACCTATACAGTGGGATACAAATTAGAAAAACTATGCCTTTGTATTGGAACTTGTTAATTTAGTTGCTAAGGATGTCAAAAGTGTCCTGCACGTGCCACCACTGTGCAAAGGAACAGCTTGACGTCATAATTGTAGTTAAAAGATGGCCGCTCCACTATTGACATGCACTAAAGAGGAACAGCGTTCTGTAAATCGTTTTTTTTTAGCAGTGAAGGGGTAAAGCCTATTGAAATTCATCGACGAATGAAGGTCCAGTACTGTGACGCACGCCTTTCACTACAGCAAGTGTATGAGTGGATTTGGAAGTTCCAAAGCGGTGTGAGTTCACAGACTGTTCGCGATCGGGTCAGGCACACCGAGTAGTAACCTCAAAGTCGATTCCAGCTGTTGCCCGTCTTGTAAAGGAAAATCGCCAATTGAATTAAATTACCGCACATCTGTACATCAGCCAACGTTCAGCACACCACATCATCCATGATGTGCTACAGTGCCACAAAGTGCTGCAAGGTGGATGCCACGGCAACTTACTTCAGAATTGAAACAATGACAGGGATCAAGATGCTCAGCAACACATGAGCTGCAGTGGTCAGCGACCCATAGCTGACTGCTAGCGTTAGGGCCAGCGAACCATAGCTGCCAAGACCCTTCTACACCTCCACGCGGTAATCCTGGATAACAGGCTGCAGAAGGGCAGACTGGCTAAGGAGAAGGGATCGAAGAGAGAATGCTAACCCGGTACTCAAGAAATGCTTGCTGAAGTCGGAGTGTTGGACCGAAAGTTGCACATATCGCATCCAAGCTGTAAACTACTACACAACGCATTTCGTTCTCTGGACTACATTCTGCTACGTACCCTTTCAGGGTTTGGTAGTGGGAGATTGAGAACGAACAAAGAAGAAGAAGAAGAAACAATGACACGCTGATGCCTATCAGGAACTTTTGCGGCGCTATAAAACAGAAGGTGGTGGTTTCCTAGCAAGAATTGTTACTGGAGATGAAACCTGGGGTCACTACCACGAGCCTGAGACAACAAAGAAAGCGAGCACGGAATTGTCCCATCCCTCCTCGCCGAAATTGAAGAAGTTTCCCGCACAGCAATCTGCAAGGAAGGTTATGCTGATTCTCTTTTTGAATGAACGGGACGATATTTTAGAGCACTACATGTCCAGGAGGAACACTGTCACCAGTGCCACGTATACAGATCTTCTCGGGAATCATCTTCTATCCGCAATCAAATCTATACGACATGGACTTCTGAGTGAAGGTTTACTTTTGCGACATGACAATGCTCGACCTCATACCGCTTGTGCATCGGCTGCAACCACCAAGGACCCACTTTCAGTGCTACCGCATCCGTCGTACTCACAAGACCTTGATTCGATTGATTTCTACGTCTTTGGACGACTAAAAGAGACTTTGGGAAGAAAGACTTTCAGGTCCGACGCATAGGTCTAGCAGGTGCAAACAAAAGAATATTTTTCTACAGGAGTCCATGCACTTTATATATGGGGGATGTATCGAACGGAAATGTGACTACCGGTACGTCAAAAAATTATACAGTTGTGTTTCTATTTTTCAGGATAAATTTACCCCAAAAATTTATTTAAAGTTTTCAATTGAAGACCCTTGTAGATATAATGCGTGTAGCAAATGCTGATTATAAGGTTGTGCATTGTGTTTGGCTACGCTTTGGTCGCTGCCCGCATCAGTCTGAGACTTAACAGAATCTTCACATCGAAGTACAAACATATCGAGGATACACTTACCCAACAGCAAGGACCCAAAAAAGTATTTCAAGTTTCAACAGCAGCTTGCATATGCTTTTAATGATACATCAGGAAACTACAGCTAGTGAAAAGTGGGATATAATCAAAAAAGCTGCCTTCAAAGCAGCTGTAACAGCATATGGCACTAGAGAACAAAGGCATCAACACTGGTTATAGGAAAATAGTCGGAAACTATAGCCTTTGATTGCCAGGGAAAAGGCAGCACTTTTAAGAAAAAAAAAAGACAACACGACAAGAAACATAGGGGAAATAAAGACAGTGGGAAATTGCATACTTGGTACAGTTATGTTGTTGCTGTTGAATGCCCACAATGAGTAGGATTACTCTTTTGTGCGCCCTAAAAAGAACGTTAAGTGGCGTGTTGTCGTAGCTTTCCGCACACCCCGAGAGCGCTGATGAAGGTAGACAGAGGTCCCCCAGGCGGTTGTTCTATGCTTCGCTTCATTTGTGTGTCGCTCACTACTAGGGGGATCACGTCGATCCCTCACTTTGTTAGCCAGGCTAACAACCCGTTTCCAGAAAATGCTACGAGGAAGCGAAGGTGAGGGTTTTGAGTGAGTGTCTGTTTAAAGCGCTCAAGAGGATCGGTTGCCCACCAATTTTCATGATCATTATCGAGTGGTTCCACACTTGCATGAAGAGCACCATCACCTTTGATGATGTATCCTCAGAGGAGTTTGCAATCAAGTGTGAAGTAAAGCAAGGCAGTGTATTTGCTTCAACCCTCTTTGGAATATATTTCTCACTCCTCTTGGAGCATGCCTTCCTTGACCAGTATGGTGGCATATTCAATGTCCAAAGGCAGAAAGCCAAGACAAGAAATATAGGGTGCTGATCAGAGAGCTGCTTGTTGTGGATATTGCTGCAATTACAATTCACTCAGAGGGGACACTGCATCGTTTACTGTCTGCATTGTCTGATGCCTGCTGGGAGTTTAGACTAACAATTAGTCAAACGAAGGTACACATTATGGTGCAGGGTGCTAACAAGGCACCAGTAATTTCCATTGATGATGAGGAGCTCGAGGTAGTAGATTACTTTACCCACCTAGGATTCTCATTCAATAATAAATTATCTCTGGACAAAGAAATTAATATCAGGATAGGCAAGACAGCAACTACAATGAGTAGACTAACAAAATAGGTCTGAGGGGGGAATAAAAAGCTCATTATTGACACAAAAACTCTTTCTTTTGCCACGTATGTGTGAAACATGATCTACATTCACGCTTCAGAAAATGTGGGTTAACAACTTTCACATGAGGTTCCTGTACACACAGAATCCTGGGAATAGATGTCATGACAAGATCCCCAACGCAGAGGTATTGGAGAAAACATGCACTGTCACGGTCTTGTCAATGCTTAGCCTTCGAATGTTTCGATGACTGGGACACACTGGGAGGATGGAGGATGACAGAATACCAAAGGATCTTCTCTATCGGGAATTACAATTGGGGAAACAGTATCAGAGCTGGCCATAACTTCGGTACTATGATGTATGCAGGCGGGATATGAATGATGCGGGCGTCGTTTTGGAATTATGGGAACAGGACGTCATGGATCGTGTTGCATAGAGAGGCATGATTAAGCATGGCATACAGACAAATGGGATATTGACTGCAGATAGGCTAAGCACTCAATGGAAACAGGCTGCACTAGTGTGGTCTGACTAAGAATAGGGATCGATGAGAGAAAGCAGACCCGGTACTAAAAAAAATCCAGCAGAAATCGAATGTGTCGGGCCGAAATGTGCAGATTCGCAATCTCGCTGTAAACTACAACACAACATCATTTTCAGATGAAGAAGAGGAACAAGAAGACGAATCAGGAGACGAAGAAAGAAAGACAAATATAGAAAGAAAGAAAAGAAAAGAAAAGAAATAAATAATGAGAAAGAAAGAAAGAAAGAAAGAAAGAAAGAAGCTGGGCAGCATAACCAGACATTCGCTGAATTGAAAGTCACAAGTAAAGAGACGAGAGGGAAAGCCAATTGACACCTTGCGGCGAACAGTAGAGGAATAAGTAAGTTCAGTCAAGGGAGGGACTCAAGTAGACGCCACAAAATAAGAGCATCCGCTGTGGCCCTATGTTCCAAGGGGAACTAGACGGATAAATAATGATGATGATGATGATAATGACAGCAGAAACTTATGAAAGTCCTACAGTCATTGAGAACAGAGCATCTGAGTGACAGCGTGCTCGCTTCCCTTGACAAAGGTACCGGGTTCGATCCCCGTTATCAACTAATTGATTTAGGTATAAATTGGTACCTGGGTTATTGTCAAAGAAATAAAGTCGATGTGCAAGGGAATATACCACCCATCCTAATGAAAGCCGATATCTAGAACAATGAAGTCTTTAACACTTCATCCCAGGCAGCAATTAGTACTTTAACACTATTTTTACCACCCTGAATACACACATACAATTACGAACTATATAATGACACATACAATGGCTGAAAGTAATGTTTCTTTTCAATGCTAAGGGCTTGTCATCCATGTGCAAGAGTTCAAGTCTAGATGTTGAATATTACTTAATGACCAAAACACCCCGGTATAACAAACATGATTATTTATTCCTGAAAGTGTCGTGCTTAAGAACAACAATCCTTTCTTTAAAAAAAGATAAGCTATCGTCAAATGGCTTTTATTCTGGAAACGAGGGAACTGAAGCCCAACATACAGAGGGAGTGACACATATGCTCTCCAGAGAAGCACAGTTAGCGTTCATAAAGTGGCAGGCTATAACCCACCGAATCATGAGCGCAAGCTTAACGTGCTTGACATTGAATTCCGGTGTCCGATCTCACTACCCAGAGATCAGTGGAATTTTTACTAGAAGATCCACATGAAAAAATCCCGGTCTCCGCCGTGATTCGAACCCGCGACCTCCGACACCTTACCTCGAGACCATGCCTCCTTAAATTTTCAATAAATTTTGCATGTTGTGATCCTTCTCATTTATTGAAAAAATGGCACGGCTCACAAACTAAACTTGCAAATGTTTAGATTCATGAGCCGGCAAGGTCGCATTTCTGTGTGTTTTGAATATTGTGACGTTATAAATGGGTGCTTAGTCGGACGCAGTTGGTTGTAATAAGCAAAATGCATCACCTCGCAATCCGCCTTAAAAGGCAAGGCGAAATTTAAAAACAAAATGCTGAAAAAGGACTATTTTTAGCTCGTACGTTGCCTAATCTCGCACTGTGTATTGACTCCCCTCGACACATCCTCATTATGATTCTCTGTAGCTATTGTGGGAGCTATTGATATTCGTTTGTAAGAACACACCTATATGGCCTCCTATTACACGATTGTTTCTTTAGTGATGTTATTGCAGTTTTTAAACCAATGGGGATTGTATTTATAGTGTATCATTTACTTTGATTATGCCTTCAGGTTAATGTTTCTTTTGTGTATTTACAGATGTTGGCATCGATTTCAAAGCGATGGACAGTAGACGATGCACTTCTAATTACCTAGTAAAGCAGACTCTATAAAGTGGCTCTAAATTTAAAATTCATTGGCAGTTGGAAATCGAAAAGAGTAGGCTTACAGCCGCTGCCCGGACAAAATTCAAATTAAAAAACCTACCCAAGCTATTTGTATCTTTCCCTTTGTGGTTTGTTAAGAGCAGCTATAGATGGCGCCTAGCTGAATGCGGGTCTGCTAAGCTCTAGTGTTTGAGTCTATTAAGATGGACTTGCACATCGGTAAAAAAACAAAAAAAACACTTTCTAAGAAATTGGTTGTATACAGACTGTAGAGTCTTCTAAACCAGTATAAAAACGTTAAGTTAAGTTAAGTTAAATAGCTTGGGTAGTGCATTGTGGAAACTTTAGGACATGTCTTGATGAATCGCATAACCGTTCAACTTCTTTACAATTTTCAGAAAAGAAACAGCGTTTAAACTGACAACGACATTGACGGAGAAGAGCTTATACAGCACGGAAATTTGATCATGGATTTATTTATAATGTTGATAGAAAAATATGTAGAGGTGGTCGATACAATGATCTTTGATTCTTTCACAAACCACGTGTCTGTTTTGTTGTTGTTTTTTTAAAATTGTCTTTAGGGGGTTGTGCCACTCTTATAATTGAATTGATTCAAAAGATAAAATGTTTGGAAGGTACGGAAATAGGCGGAATAAGTCGTGTGTACTGGAAACAATCCAGCAATGAGAAATGACATTGGAATAACAATTAAAATGACATAATCATATGCGCAACTATTTTGGTTTATTTTTCTGTGCTGGTCAAGCGTTGAGGCAAGAAGAAGAATACACTTTAAAAAAGACAATACCAGCGATAACTATTTGCCGCGATAACTATTTTACACGCAGGCAGAATATACTCAAATAAATCAGAGAATAACTCCGCCATGACCGGTCCCAAGGTCAGGTGAGCTGGGCTGAGCTTGGGGCCAGCTCCCCCACCCGCATATAAAAATGTAGTGCCACAAAAACAACAACAAACATATCTAACGAGCCGACCTTGAAGGAGAAAGACCTATCAACGTCGTTTATGACGCGACCAACCAGACACAAGGAAACTGGTTTGCCGACCTCCTATCAACGGGGCGATGAGTCTAACGTCTGGTCAGGCAAAACACACTGATCAAACAATGTTAGCGGGGGACGGCGTGGCCTAGTGGTTAAGTGGCACGGCTCACGACCCGAAGGTGCTGGGTTCGATCCCCATCACAGCACCGGCCGTTACCCCGGGGAAGCAAACCCTTAGAAAATGCAGGAGGAAGCAGACCCGTACATAAAATGCGTGCTGAAGTCGGATGCACTGGGCCGACAGGCGCAAAATAAAAACACAGTGCAACGCACACCGCCTTGGGGATTAAAGAAAAATAAGGCGAACGCAAAAAAAAACAAAAAAAAAACAATGTTAGCCAGGGTCAGGAGAAATATACTGGCCAAGATGCTCATCTGACCTCTTCGTTGGTTGTCCTGGAAACGGGCTGCTGTCGAGGACAACAGTCTGGCTAACAAGGTGAGTTTCGACGTGTTTCCCTTAGTAGTGAGTGACACGCAGATGAAGCCAAGCATTGCACAACCGCCTGGAGGACCCCGGTCCACTTCACCAGCACGCTCATAATGTCAGGAAAGCTACTACATTCTGCCACAAATTCCGTCCTTTTCAGGGCGCACAAAAGGGTTACCAACCGATAGTGAGCATTAGCAACCAACCAACCATCAACAAGGTAGACCTCCAGGCTCGGGACTGAAAATGCGAGAACCATGTGGGAGGCGAGGAAATTGTTAAAATTGCTATAAAGAATGAAAAATATCACATCGACATTGTTGGGCTCTGTGAAATAAGATGGACACAAGCAGGCAAAGTACAACTAATATCAAGCGAATTAATAATACTCAGGTCAAGAACAAGAGAGTGTACGATACTGTTAAAGTTTATACAACAAGCTGCAAAATCTATCGGATAAATGTATTGATGAGATACTTTAATGTCAAATAGTAGAGGTCAATAGATCTTCAAGATGTCATGGATAAAAGGAGAAAAAAAACACATTAGCATTTTGATGGGAGACTTACAGGTTGGATATAGTCAAACTGTATAAAGTATTAGTTAGACCTAGATTGGAGTACTGTGTACAGGTGTGGAGTCTCTAACATAGATGGGATATAAACATGCTGGAAAGAATACAAAAAAGAGCGGCATAGCTGATAGTTGGATTCCAGAATTACAGTTATGAGGAAAGACTCAGAAAAACCGGCCTACAGTGTCTAGAACAGAGAAGAATTCGAGGTGACTTAATACAGGTTTATAAGATGATCAGAGGAATGGATAAATTAGACTATAACAAGTTTTTTTCAAAATACAGCCACCCACAAGAACAAATTAACTAAAGAGAGGTCCAGATGAGATATTAGGAAATATTTTTTTAGTCAGAGAGTGGTAGATGCTTGGAATGCATTGCCACGGGAGGTAGTGGAGGCAGAGACAATTAATACATGTAAGAATAAATTGGAGGCGCATAGCTTTTAGAGCAAGGTAATGTAAATGAAACTGGTTGTATTCAGACTCTGCAGGGTATTCTAAACCAGTATAAAGACGTTACGTTAAGAAATGATAACATCGGGTTTTGAGTAATCATGGGCAAACATGGAATCGGGTATACAATAATAATGGAGGGTTACTTATGGACTAACGTGATTCAGTCAACTAATGATTGGTGGAGCAACATGTTTGCACATAAAAATCCACCCAGTAATATGGGTGTCACCAGACCATAGGACAGAAAAACAAGATTTACCATAAATATATAAATAAGAAGTTCAGACCATCATTAAAAGATATGAAAGTATGTAGAGGAGTAGACTTGGACGGCCATCTTCTGGCAGCCAAATTACAGATGGAAGTTAAAGGTATACAACAACGAATAACGACATACAACAGTTCAATGTGGGATTCCCATGAAACAAGGTCACACAAGAACATTTGAAACTTAATGTCTTTATACTATTTAGAAGACTATACAAAGCTTGTATACGACCAGTTTCTTAGAGATTGGATGTGAGAGTCCATCTTGAATAGACTCAAATACTTGATGTGAGAGTCCATCTTGAATAGACTCAAATACTTGTGCTAAGTAGAGCTAAGGCACGATCTATAGCTGCTCTTAATAAACCACCTAAGGTAAGGTACAAATAACTTAGGTAGATTTTTAACTTTAATTTTGTCCGGCCAGCGGCCGTTAAGCCTACTCTTTTCGATTTCCAACTGCCAAGAAATGTTTAACGTGCTCGACACTGAACACGGGAGTCCGATATCACTACCCAGAGATCAAATGACATTTTTACTTCGTGAAAAAAAATTCTAGTCTCTATCGTGATTCGAACCCGCGACGTTAGGGCTCGATATCAAATAGGTATAACGTGTTACAAGAGCTGGAAGAAGTAAAAGATACGTTAGGGCACTAGCAAAGATAGAAAACATATAAAACGTCAGAAATGTGAAGAAATTCTGAGGAAAAGAGAAATGCAACACAAAGTGTAGATAACATGAAGTAGATAGAGGGTACAAAGACAATAAAAATAAACAAAGCAGATTTGTGCGGTAGCAAAACCAGTTATATTGGAGCGAAATGCTCAGGAAATATATACTGCAGTCAGAAAAGGAGTTAGAATGATTGTGAGAAGAGAAAGAGGAACTTTTTTGCTGTGACTTCTTCTTTCTTCTTCATTGCGTTCAGGGTCTTTAGTCATGCTATATCTGCCGACCAGTCGCCATAATGAAGTCTGTAGTCTTCACCAGGCCGGAGCAGCTACCCCACAGCTTTTATCTCAGATCCGCACCTCTGGCCAGGACTGGTATCTCATTTCCATATAGAGTCGATATTCCTGTAGAGTTCTGGCTCCTTGTTCCACATGGCCATTCATCGGTGTGTAAGATCTTTAGTCGGTATAGATGTTCTAGTAGTCTGCAGTGACAAGTTATTATGCAAAATAAGGTGAATATGAAAGTCCTGTACAACAATACGAAGAAACTAACAGAACAATTTAAGCAAGTAAATAAAACTACAACATGACTAGCCTTATGAGTTACATGACGAAAATGCTTCTACGATTCCGAATAGAATAAAACAAAAAATCGGCGATGTGCGATACGGGTTTATGGAAGGCAAAGGCACAAACAAAGCCACACATATACGAGTAATAGGAGCAATAATCGTGAGAGCTATTGACAAACTGCAGATATTCGAATTAATAACAAAGTAGGAAACTTCGGACAGATACAAAAAAAAAGGAAGTGAGGCACGGAGATTGTCACCTACCAGCTGTCTCCATTACTAAGACATCCCAAGATTTCCCTCCAAGCAAAAAATATGATTATAAATAGTATCTTCATCCCTATATGTGCTACCATGGGCATTGAAAAAGGCTCTGAAACGAAAGTTAGCCACCTGCGAGATGTAATGCATAAGAAAGGTCACTAACAACACTAGAAGAGACAGAATACACAAATATAAGTATTTGGGAGAAGGTTGGAACAATTCCCTGCCTATAGTGCATCGAGTAACAGAGAATGAATTAGTTTGACCACATTGTGAGAATGCAACCAGACCATTGTTCACGCAACCTTTTAGAGGAAAATTTCATGAAAAAGGGCAAGAGGTAGACCGATGAAAAGGTGGATAGACAGGGTACACGAGACCTGACGGGAAATGAGGGAAAATGTTTCTCAGGCCATGAGAAAAGCGAAAGACAAATACATATCCCGACATTGGGCTGCAACCCGGTAGAAAGTGAGACGACAACAGATGAAGAAGAAGAAGGCAGGTTTTTGTGCTGTCACCTTTTTGTTCTCTCTATACAGCAATATTTATTTTTCAATTCACACAGGCAATGCCAGGATTGGTTGACAGAACATAAAAAAACTTGCGTTACGAAGATGACACTGTGTTGATAGTGCGGAATGGGTCAGATTTGCAAGAACTGGTCAACATAGTAGTTAATCAAAGCGCAAATAAGGTCCTCAGTGTAAATTAAAAGAAATAAGAAATAATGGAGTAACTAAGAAACATAAATCTCCAAAATGCTGTATAACGGTGCACGAGACGGAACTAAGACAAGTACATAATCATCATCATCATCATCATCATCATCATCATCATCATCATCATGTAGCATGTCCTTCATAGAAAGTCGCTCCCATCACAGTCTGTCTGAAAGAAACTTTGCCAAGACCCCCAGCCTCCGCCCCAGTCATAACCAGGCATTCCTCGATATCTTTGTGCCATCGTCTTCTTAGTCTACCCCTTCCTCTTTTACCTGTCACCATACCTTACATCACTGTTCTCCCAAGACCGTTGTATCTCTTGATGTGACCAAAGCATTTGCCTTTTCTAGCCAAAATGGAATTGATAAACCAGTTCTCCTCTATGCTTAACTCTTGCCCTCAGTACCTTCCCATATTTTTACCAAGCATTTTATTTCTCCTATTTACAACTTTCCCGGCGTTAAACCTTGCCTCCTTATAACAAGTACAATCTTCTTCTTTCTAAGATCAACGCCATTTCTTCAAAGACATTGTCTTGTCATTGGCTGCAACCTTCACACTTTCATTCCACCATTTCTTCCGTTTCTTTCTGATACCACCTTTTTTAGTTATACCCCACTCCTTAGTCAAAACACTAGTTAAAGCGAACTTGAAATTTTGCAATTGTTCCTCCACTCTATGTTCATACTATGATATTTCACTTCCATTTTCTGTATAACTGGACGATGGTTAGTATCTACATTCAGACTTGGAATCATCTTGCAATCTGTTACGCACTGACGATTTCGTACCCTGAATAGAATGAAATATTTGAGATGACGTCTTCAGATCGCCCCATTTATACCATGTCTGGGTGTGACTCTGGCGATGCTTTAAAAAGTGATCGTAATAAATAAGCCATGCTCCACACACAGGCTTAACAGTTGCTAACCATTAAAGTTGAACACCCATCTGGTATCACTGTGTGGTCTAAGATGTAATTCCCAAGGATTCCTGCAACCCTCTACCTTTCGTTGAAATCACACATGAGTATCAACTCAAGTAGTGGATGCATTTTAAATCCAACTCCGCGTGTCGCTCTCCTTCATTCTGGTACACCACCCATTATCAACACACAGTTGTTGTGTATTTGTGTCATCGAATTGTTGTATTTCCTAGAGTCGACTAGCCATAAGATCTGTATGTCATTGTCCTCCATGAAGGAGACTGTTTTTGTAGCCTTCAGTCCCAGGTCACACACATTTAAAGTAGCGACTTTGAATGTTATCTCTATGTTTGTGTCCTTCATCTTCGCACTGGTGTTCGATTTCATCGTACGCATTCCCACCTACCTATTTACTTGAACGTATATTTTTGAAATAGTCAACAACGCGTACGAATAAGACTAAGATACATTTCCGTGCACTGTACCGCACTATCCGTGGATACGTTTCTAAGAACTTGTCGTTACTGTCATTTTGGTTGCAGAAATATCGGTTTTGACGTTTCATGTTTAAGAAATCATAAACATCTGCCATGCTGAAATACTGTCCATGTGCTGGAAAATACAAGGAGCAGAAGATGTCAGATAGAGACAAAGAGCTGATTGATTTTACGTGGGGATACCTTAAAAAAAAGAACGTTTTACAAGATATTGTAAACCGTGCGTTTGCTATGCTCTATAAAGAAAATCGTAAAGCCAGGAGCGAATTTATATTCTTAGACCGTGATAATACTGTAGATATTACCTTGTCTCCAATTCTTAGAGCTCACACTTCGAGGGTTATCGAATTTATAGATAAATGTGTTCTGATAATAGATGATGAGTTATTGGTTGAACAAATTACTATTAATAATGGGAAAAAACACTGCAGCAGAATCACGAATGAAAGATTCTTGCCCATTATGAACAAATACTTTGTTAAATCAATTAAAATTCATTTTACTTACTTCTGGACGAACAATCACAAGAAAGCATGGACACATTTCTTTACAGTATTCCTAAACAATATGATGACAGGAGTCCAAATGGCGAGAGATGGGGGTCATAAATGGTCTTTTGAAGATTATGATGCTCTCATAGCGTTCTATAAACCTGTTGCATGACTTCCAGTCATCATTCATTGACAGTGTTGACGATCAGTACTGGTTATATGTCGTATTTATTATGTGCTATTTTAGCAGGTAGTGGAAAGATGGGGAGTGGGGTTTGGGATTTGGGAGGGGGGTCGGTTTATATCAGATGGGAACAAATAATTTACTGCATGAAATCTCTAGTTTCGGATTTTACCACTGGTCTTTAAAACTGGCACAATAATATAAGGCAAAGCTCAACGATTCGACAACATGTAAATGTCTGAATTCAAAAGTCAAGTAACATTGGAAGGCAGGAGTGGCGTAAGATTAAAAGATTATAAATTTGAAACAACGAACAAGATCAAGACTGCATGACGTTTAGGAGAAATAAGGTTAACTATCTACCAGTCAACATGTATTAGTCCAACATGCAATATACGAGGACGATTTGAAAAGTTTTGCCTTCAAAGGCAAATTAACGGAGATCATTTCATTAATGTTCAAGATTTACACATGAGCTTGACATTTTCTTAAAGCTTGGTATATCGTTGAAGTGATGTGTCATTATTTGTCAACGTAGTCCCCATCTCGGTCTACCCAACGTAGTCACCATCCCGGTCTACACAACGTAGTCACCATCCCGGTCTACCCAACGTAGTCACCATCCCGGTCCACACAACGTAGTCACCATCCCGGTCCACACAACGTAGTCACCATCCCGGTCCACACAACGTAGTTCCCAACCCGGTCCACACAACGTAGTCAGCATCCAGGTCCACACACACATGCCAACGTCGTTGTTGCATCTAGTCGAAGAAACAAATTTGGCGTCTTCTCCTTAGACCCCTTTATAAATCTTTTGTTTTACCTCTAAACCAGGTCTACAAAGCTGCTTGCGCCTCCTCGCCAGAAGCGTAACGTTGTCCCTTGAGGTGTTTCTTCAGCTTCGGGGACAGGAAGAGGTCACAATGTGCCAGAAAGGGGCTGAACGATTGGCGTGGTCAAATGTCGCCAAACTTGATTCAATGTTTGTCGACTAATGTGTAGGCGAGCATTGTCGTGCTGAAGAATTGTGTGCTTGCCTACATGAACACGTAGCATTGTGCTCCAAGTATCTGCAAAGTTTTCATACAATGCTCGGTGTTGATGGTATTGCCGTGCTCCAAAAAATCAGTGTTTATAGCTCCCTTGCTGTCCCAAAAGATGGTGATCATCACTCTTCCAGCTGAGGGGAATTGATTTTTTGTGGGGTAAGTGAGTTGTTATGCCTGCACTCTTTACACCGTCTCTTGTTTTCTTGGTCATAATGACGTGCACAGGATTCGGCGCCATTGATAATGTTCATATGGCGTCAGATGTCCCTGACACACCTGATGTTGGCGCTGTTTCATATCCGGTGTCAACATGTGAGGAACCCATCTCGCACATACTTTCCTCTATCCAAGCAGGGCATGAATAATGTTATGGACTCGCACAACCAAAATCATCAGCATTGAAATTTTGCTTGACACTGCGATTGCCACGAATCAGTTTGTCCACACCAGCTTGGGGCGGTTCATGAACAGATGTGATCGGTCGTCAACTGCAAGCCTTGTCATGCAGGTTCGTCGTGCCCACCTCCTAACAGTACTGACACCCACACAGGCGTCACCATATTCCGCAGTCATTCTTAGAAGCTTGTCGATGGGTATGCAACACTCCGTCGTCAGGAATTCAATCACAGCACGTTGCTTCAACCGTATTTCCATGTAGGAAGCCATTTTACCGTCTACTGTGGGCAGGCGCCACGTTCCAGGCGCATGCCACTACATGTCCCCTATAGTCACTTCATTAGAGATTATTTTCACATAGGTGTCACCTGGCTCTGAGCACTGTAGCCATTATTATGACGTTGGAGGTAACACTTTTCAAATCGCCTTCTTTCTTTGTATTTTAAGCGTACAATTCACTTACAGCTAAATTAAACTGGCTTCTCAAAGACACGTATATTAGCGCCGTAGACCTCATATATATAAAACACATCCACTGCTGCTATATTGAATGACTTAGTTACTTTGAAAAAAGAGATAACGAAATCTTTGATCTGAAGACAGGGACACTTACAGTATAATAAAGCAGGGAATAACGGACAATCAGAAAGCAAGCGCATAGAAGTTTGGAAGCAACGGAAATGTGGTTTTACAGAAGAATCCTGCGGATCCCACGGACTTCAAGGAAGACAAATCAAAGTGTACTCGAAGAGGTGCAAGCACAACGACATATCATTGCAAAGATCAGAACAAGGCAGTCATCCTTTTACTGGCATGTTATGAGAAGAGGCAATTTGGAGCACGTTGTGACAACGGGAAGAACAGCAGGAAAGAGAGACAGCAGAGAGAGAGAGAGAGAGAGAGAGAGAGTGAGTGAGATGTTGGACAGCCTGGCAAACGACCCGCGTGATAGAAGTGGATGGAGGTCCATGATCGCCATCCGGCAGGGCACCTGATGATGCTTTTATCACAAACACTTTGGAAGTGGTATTTTAAATTTGTAAACGCTTTTTTCGTAGTTTAGCACTCGATTTAAGATTTGAATGTGAGATTCATAGCGTGCACCTTAAACCTACAAACAATCACATATACGATTTGTATGTCAGATTCATAGTGTAGACGTTAACTCTTTCACCCCGTAGCAATGCCGTGAGAGTTGTTTTGAGAATACCAATGTGCTGGGAAAATTCCCTAGACGTTGTTGCCATTTAATTAATTATAAATTAAACGATACGTTCTTAGTGCGAATTTAAAGCGGTAAATTCGACTTCCGCCATTCGGCTAACATTTTAGTACGAGTTTCGCTTTTTGATAGTTTGATTTTGTGTGTTCGTAAACATTCTGTATGGTAATTACGTGCGTTCAGATTTCTCAATTATTTTTGTTGCTGCTATAATGATAGGGTTAGTCATTTGTCTACAAGTTATGTCTCTAGAACGTATAGTTTACTACAAAATATAATGGAAAGTGAAGAGTTGTTTGAAACGGAAAGTTTGTCATCAAAATATTAAAGCGATGCAGAAATGTTCGATAAATCAAGCCCTGCTGACCTACAAACAATTTATAGTTTGACTTGACTTGACCTCATTTGTTCTTAATCTCCCGCTACCAAGTCCTGAAAAAGGCTTAAGTAGTAGAATGTAGTCCAGAAAATGGAATGCATTGTGTCGTAGTTTACAGCTAGACTGCGATATTTGCAACTTTCGATCCGACTTCAGCAAACCTTTTTTGAGTACCCGGTTAGCCTTCTCTCTTCGACCCCTTCTCCTTAGTCAGTCTGCTCTGTTGCAGCCTGTTATCCAGGATCACCGCGTGGAGGCGTAGAAGGGTCTTTGCAGCTCTGGTTCGCTGGCCCTGACGCTAGCAGTCAGCTGCTATATGTCGCAGACCGCTGCAGCTCATGCGCTGCTCAGCGTCTTGATCCCAATTTATAGTTTATTAACTTTTTATATGATATGTGTTTATTTGGAGAATAACTGGTTTCTGCTAATTGTTAATGTATTTGTAATTGATGAATATTTAAATAAATTCCTACCTCATTCAATGAAATCCATGTTAATAATAATAATAGCTGTCCATCGTTGTCGATGAGGACCGCCGACATCATCCTTGTCACAGATTTCCCTGTTGGGTGTGAGTGCGCATGTGGCTGAACAGGCCAATGCGGGCACGAAAACATCTGCTACATATCGAGCACACGAGGTTTGTAGAAGGGGATGGTGTTCCCGCTGTTCGTGATTTCCGAGTCTCGCGTCTGCTCTGAGCTTTCACAACACGGTCGTCTTCGCCGGTAGCTACACCCGATTTGACTGCGCTTCTCCAGTCAGATCTGTTTTGCGCAAGACATTCCCAGGTGTCGATGGCAACTTTTCAATGAGTTCTTCAGACCGTCTTTAAAACGTTTCTTTGGGCGCCCTCTCTCGCACCATCCTTCTATCAGCTCGCCGTAGAGAAGCTTCTTTGGGAGCCGCTCGTCTGACATACGGACGAGGTGTCCGGCCCATCCTAGTCGTGCTTTCTCTAGCAGTGCATGAATGCTGGGCATGTTAGCCCTCGAGAGAACCTCGATGTCAGTGACACGATCTTGCCATCTGATGTGGAATATTCGCCTCAGGCAACCTGTGTGGAAATGGTTTAACCGCCTTGCATGTCCAGAGTATACAGTCCAGCTTTCGCAAGCGTATAGTTGGGTTGGAATGATGGTTACACGGTAGACTTTGAGTTTGGTTTTGACGCTGATGCCACGACGTGCCCAGACCATCGAGCGCATTCTACCAAAGGCTGTGCTGGCCTTTGCTATTCTGCTTGCCACCTCATCGTCTAGACTGACATATCTCGACAGCGTGCTGATCAGATATGTGAATTTGTCTACGACATTCAGCGTCTGCCCGCTGACTGTAGTCTCTGGTTTTGTGTACGGCATGCCTGGTGCTGGTTGGTACATGACCTCTGTTTTTTTTTGTTTTTTTTACATTTAGGGTCAGGCCAAAATTTTCGCATGCGGCAGAGAACCGGTCCATTCCAACCTGCATGTTCAGTTCTGAGTTGCTCATTTAGAAACGTCCTTAGTGTAATTAAACTGACCTTTTCAAAAGCTGAAGATTGTGCCACTGACTTCTACATTTAGGTCTTGGCTGTTTTCTTCAGTGTGTTCTTGTTGCCTTTAGTTCTTATAGAAAAACCCCCATAATCGTTTCACTTGACAAATATAAGGCAGTTCCTGGTGTTAATATTAAGTCAACCAATCAATCATTCAATAATTAATCAATCAGTCAAAGTCCTCTTTGTGCATTGGACATTGACCGCATCCCGCCAGCATATACAGTCCTGGGCTGCTATTTCTATCTTTTTCTGGGTGTAACCATTTAATCGTAGTTTCCTCTCACATTCTCTTCTCCGAGTACTGTTAGGTCTACTACACACACACTCTCTCTCTCTCTCTATCTCTCTCTATTTTCCTTTTTCTCTCTTTCTCTCTCTCTCTCCCCTGGATGAGCATGCCTAACTATATTTGACCATTCCTTCTTCATCCTATCTTCCATCCAGTTCCATTGTCTTCTCCTAATTTGTTGTTCCAGTAGCTGTTGTAGACGACTTTCCTACCGCCCCTCATTCTTGCCAGTGTCCTGCCACGTACTTCTCATTATCCTTCGTAAGCATCTATTAAGGAAGGACGGATGTCTTTGTTGTATCTCTTTGATCGTTCTCCATGCTTCGCCGGCCCCATGCCACAGTAATGCATTGCCACTAGCATTGAAGATTCTAGCTTTGGTGTGAATATTGATTTCTTTGAATTTAGATATGTTTAGTGTCAGGAATATCAGTCTTCTCTTTCAATACTGGTCTTTATATCTGCATCTGTTCACTCTGTTATTTCAATTGTGCTGCCTAAATACGTAAAGGCATCCACCTTAGCCAAAAAACACTTTGTCTAGCTTGATTAGTGCTTTGATCATTGTTAGCAAATGGTGAAGAGTAGATATTAATGGTTTCATTAGCTCACTAGTATACTCTCCTACTGTGTCATATCAGGAACGCCTCTCTGAAGAAATAACGCCTAATTTCAAAACTTTACTATCTATAAATTGTTGGTTCATCGATTATATTGTCATCCCCCTAAAGGCGGCCGTTGATCAACTTCAGAATATCACTCCTATCCGTTTACAATGTCGCCATTATGAATGCCTTCAAGATCAGGGTGTCAGTCCAATGAATCATTGAATGGCTTAGTGTTATCGTGATGGTAATCCATATGCAATAAAGTATAAGAGGGGATTAATATTAAAACTGGAAATAAGATAAATCTCACCGATGTAGTCATATCTGTTGTCAAAGTATCATTACATGTAATGTCATATTGAGATGAGTTATTGGCAATGAAGATAAATTATATCATGGCAGTGTGTACTGCCACATTGTTATTGCTATTATTATTTTGCCAACATTTTAATTTCTCGCTAAATTTATTGTATTTGTTTTCTATGTTTTTATGTCCCTAAACTTATTGCCGTTTCCCTTTTTTGTAAAAGCGTGAAATAGAGCACATCAGTACACAGGGCAAAGAGAAAACATACTTTCAAATATAAAATACAAATAAAAGTTCATCTTTCCATTAAAGCACTTTTGTATTCTATTGTGTTTTTTTGCAAAATTGATTCTTTTGAATGTTTGATCATCACTTATTCGTTGTTACATTTGGAAAGCATAAAGACTGGCGCAGAGATGAATGAGAAAACTAGCCATAGATTAGTGGTGAAAATCTAATGAAAATTGTTTGAGTTTCACATAAGCAAACAAAAAAGTTCTTTAGAAAAAAGGAGTGAACAAAATAAAAAATGGTTCTGAAAGAAATACAATTGGATAATAATATTGTGTTTGAAATAATAATACACAAAATAATTTTAATAAATAATGACAGTTGTCGCGGAAATTAAAAGTAGAAAAAAGAGTGAGAAGCAAATACCATAGGCTGGCCAGGAAGTTGTCCTTGTAAATGTACTATCAACACTGACTAGATATATTTTTATGTTGAAGCTCTACTGTGACCAATTTTCCATGTAGAGACGTTCATATTCTGATCCAAGTATTTTATATTTGATATTTCACATCCGTTGTATAGTTGCTATAAAACCTATTTGATAATCATCAAACATACATTATTATTATTATTCTTAATCGCTTCCCCCGGAATGGAGTAGGGGTTGATGATGTGACACTTTAGTTAGTGCCACAGCTCACAGCCCAAACTTGATTGTATTTGGATTAATGAAACAGCAAGGTCTTACCCCTATGGTAAATAAATTCATCTTTTATAATGTGTGCTAAAGTTGGATGCACATGGCCGTTAAGTGAAAACCAAAGTAGAACAAAATCCTTTCTGGGACACAAGAGAAGCGAGAAAAAAAACATTTCTATGGATTTTGGAGCAAACGTTTCCTGTTTTGTTTCAATTTTTTTAAAGCGATATTACATTTCTTGTAATTCTTAGCATAGAGACATTATTTAAAAAAAATAAATAAAGGTACTACCATGTCCTTTGCAGAACGTCGACAACCGCCAACCTATTTGACTGTTACAAGTTTCTTCACAAGTCTGCAGTAAGGTAGGCTGCTATTACTTTCCGTACGTGGAGGAGCAAATAAATCTCATGTCTGCCAAACTGGACACAAGCGTTGGACCGGTTATGGTGGGATTTGCGAAACGGACGCTTCACCACTAGGACACGCAGCCTCCTAGACATTTATTAGGTCAACTGGATGTGTTATTATTCAAACACAGATATACCTTCATTGGGTCAATCTTCTTCTTTACATACATACATACATACATACATACATACATACATGCATGCATGCATGCATACATACATACATACATGCATACATACATGCATGCATACATACATACATACATGCATGCATACATACATACATGCATGCATACATACATACATACATACATACATACATACATACATACATGCATACATACATACATACATGCATGCATACATACATACATACATACATACATACATACATATACAAAAACTTTGCCTTGATCATTGGTCCTAATACCACACTTGTACTACTCATTGGAAGCTTATTCCTATGAATCCTGCGTCTTATTGTTTGTGGTAGGTTTTTAGAGGCAATAGTTTTTTACGTGAGGTTACCAGCCCCATCACATGCTTTCCTTGTCCTGTTGACCATCAGGAACGAAGCCTGCATTATTTTCCAAGTAGGCAGGTGAGAATTGGACCAACGGAGATATTAATCGTCTAATTGCGAACAGTTCTCCAAATCCACATTGCTTCTCTCCCACACTCCATGAATTTATGATCGTCTGACAGCCCCGATCTCTGGCAACAGTATAGACACTTGCCTCTCCTTTCTGTCCCCATCTCTACCACCAGTATCGACACCTGACTCCCCTTTCTGTCCCCATCTCTACCACTAGTATCGACACTTGCCTCCCCTTTCTGTCCCTATCTCTACCACCAGTATCGACACTTGCCTCTCCTTTCTGTCCCCATCTCTACCACCAGTATCAACACCTGACTCATTTCTGTCCCCATCTCTACCACCAGTATCGACATCTAACTCCCCTTTCTGCCCCCATCTCTACCACCAGTTTCGACACCTGACTACTTTATGTCCCCATCTCTACCACCAGTATCGACACCTGACTCATTTCTGTCCCCATCTCTACCACCAGTATCGACACATGACTCCCCTTTCTGTCCCCATCTCTACCACCAGTATCGACACCTGACTCCTTTCTGTCGCCATCTCTACCACCAGTATCGACACCTGACTCTCATTTCTGTCCCCATCTCTACCACCAGTATCGACACCTGACACTCATTTCTGTCCCCATCTCTACCACCAGTATCGACATCTGACTAATTTCTGTCCCCATCTCTACCACCAGTACCGACACCTGACTCTCATTTCTGTCCCCATCTCTACCACCAGTATCGATATCTGACTAATTTCTGTCCCCATCTCTGCCACCAGTATCGGCCATGACTCCTTTCTGTCGCCATCTCTGCCACCAGTATCGACACCTGACTCCTTTCTGTCCCCATCTCTGCCACCAGTATCGACACCTGACTCATTTCTGTCCCCATCTCTACCACCAGTATCGACATCTGACTAATTTCTGTCCCCATCTCTGCCACCAGTATCGACACCTGACTCCTTTCTGTCGCCATCTCTGCCACCAGTATCGACACCTGACTCCTTTCTGTCCCCATCTCTGCCACCAGTATCGACACCTGCCTCCTTTCTGTCCCCATCTCTGCCACCAGTATCGACACCTGACTCCTTTCTGTCGCCATCTCTGCCACCAGTATCGACACGTGCCTCTCCTTTCTGTCCCCATCTCTACCTCCAGTATCGACACTTGCCTCTCCTTTCTGTCCCCATCTCTACCTCCAGTATCGACACTTGCCTCTCCTTTCCGTCCCCATCTCTACCTTCAGTATCGACACTTGCCTCTCCTTTCTGTCCCCATCTCTACCTCCAGTATCGACACGTGCCTCTCCTTTCTGTCCCCATCTCTACCTCCAGTATCGACACTTGCCTCTCCTTTCTGTCCCTATCTCTACCTCCAGTATCGACACGTGCCTCTCCTTTCTGTCCTCATCTCTACCTCCAGTATCGACACGTGCCTCTCCTTTCTGTCCCCATCTCTACCTCCAGTATCGACACTTGCCTCTCCTTTCTGTCCCTATCTCTACCTCCAGTATCGACACTTGCCTCTCCTTTCTGTCCCCATCTCTACCTCCAGTATTGACACTTGCCTCTTCTTTCTGTCCCCATCTCTACCTCCAGTATCGACACTTGACTCTCCTTTCTGTCCCCATCTCTGCCCCTTGTATCGACACTTGCCTCTCCTTTCTGACCCCATCTCTACCACCAGAATTGTTACCTGATTATATTTTCTGGCACCATCTCTGTCACTAGCAACGACACCTGACCCTGTTTTCTGCAGTCATTAGCCACACTTTTTACTATGTCAAAAAATATATACTGTCATGATATCTCAAAATCATTTTCACATTTTTCAGATTAAAAAGTGGGTTTCGTTCTGTCATTCGTGCTAGTCACTAAATTAGATGACAAGGCATTTGACTAATTTAAGAGAGTCAAAGATTACTCCCTCGTTTTAGCCACGTTTCGTTGAATTTCTATACTTTGGCATTCATACCATAGACCAGAATTTACATTGCGTCAACACTAGGTGACAGTCGTGACAATTCTTTGTCCATAATTAGGCAGTCGGACTTCCCCTGGACAGTACAAGTTCTAAGTTAGCTATTGAATCTCAGCCGACGCGGACAACACCCGTGAAGGTGTCGCCGCATAACTGGGGCTGTCGACGGGAAGATTGAAACCACGTTCCGAGCTCGGCCGACTAGCGGTCGCGGCCTCACTGTGCCTAGGCTCATTGCAGCCCTGCTTCGTAACTCGGCCGACTGAATAAGAATGGAAAAAAAGAGACACGCAAATTGAACAGTACTATAATATTTTGTATACTGAGAAAGAAGAAACACAGGCTTCTATGTGAAAGGGATAATGATGCAATTCTGGTGACACCCAAATGACACCATCAACTTTATAACAGATCCAGATACTCTGGTATTCAAAAGTGACGATTTATGCAAATATTATGCGATCAGTCAGAAACAGAGTCTATGCGATTCTATCAATCAGAAGCTGTGCCTATGCGATTCGATCAATCATAAGCAGTGCCTATGTGATTCGATCAGTCAGAAGCAATGCCTAAGCGAATTGATCAGTCAGATGCAGTACCCGTGTGATTCGATCAGTCAGAAGCAATGCCTATATGATTCGATCAGTCAAAAGCAGTGAATATGCGATTCGATCAGTCAGAAGCAATGCATATGTGATTCGATCAGTCAGAAGCAGCGCCTATGTAAATATAAATGTAGTTTGACTACTGGAAAGGCAACTTTCAACTACTCCGTATCTACATCTAAACTGAATGACAAAAACACCTTTTGATGTTCAACAACCTTTGCCTACACGGCCGTAGTTCGCGGCATTTCCAAAGAGCACTGCTGCAGACGTAACCAGAAATCAGTTTACATTTATTTCATCTGATGATTACACATATATTTGTTCCTTCCTTAGTTTTCTGTTATTCATTTTTAGATTGTAAAACTTTAAAGAACTGAGAAGAAAAAAATTCATGAATGGCAAACAAGCGGAATGTGTATGTAAAGACATGGCATCACGTGGTTCAGTGGGTTTCGTGAAAAGCACCCTGCTATTCTATTCATTACAAACATATATTTGTGCAGCGATGTTCTCATTCTCACTAGAAATGTCAAAGAACTTTCACTCTAAAGTTGAGTGTATTTCTTAGTCATACAAAGACGATCTTTATTGCTTGCCAGGTAACTCCTTTGCGAGCTTGAATATGACGTTCCGTGGTTTAATTATCACTGGTTTTCTATTTGCAGACGATTGATTTTTAGTTCTAGCTGTCTAGAATTCACGTTCGGCTGTGCCAGGATTTTTGTAAGAAACTGCACATGATTTTTTAAATTGAGGATATACATTTCTATGTTGTTGGTATAAGTCACTGGATGTCTTGTGCTGTTAAAAAAATATATTTTTTGTCAAATTTAGGTCATCGATTTATCGTTACTTCACACTGTGATATGATTTGTGTGGCTCTGTTGACAAGGTATGGTAGATAAAATATAATGAGTTAATAATTATCCATTTTTTTAGTAAATTATTTTATTATTATTAAGATGGAATAAGTTGTGTTGTGCATGTTTCACTATTTAATCTAGGACAGGGTTCGAGTCTTGACGGATTATATTTATGTGAATATACTGCATGTGTTCTAGGTCTGTGTACACATTGTTAAATCATGTTTGAATTTGGATTATGACTTTTTGTGATGTTAACAATTATGCATATTCTTAACAAACCAAAAATTGTTTTATATTTGTTTTGCAACTGACATATAATAATTATTTTCAATCTTTCACTATTTGTCCTATGCTTCAGAAAACAATTAAACATTTATTTTATTATTCTTACTGCGTTTGGTTAGCAACAATGCACTTAAATCCATATATTTAATTTCCTCTGTACCATTTTTTTATTATTTTCAAATGTTAATGTAGTTTTTTTTCTCATGAGCATGTAGGCTTATTTCTTATGGTTTGACTAGCCGAGAAGTTGGAGAGTTACAGACCAATGTAGAAGACCTGGGGTAACGCTGGGACATTTGTTACAACCGTGTTGACTTTGGAATCTTGATGCGCAGTTCGAAGGAGTGGGAGGTCAACCATGGCTGTGAGCTGGACATTGGCTGCTCTTGATGGTGAGAACAGTTGCACTCCGCTTGGGATCTTGGTCATCAGAAGCGATGAGAAGAATATATCCAAGATTGTCCCAAGGTTCTCCGCTCTCACAGGTGCTGTTCAACATCTACATGATAACAATGTCTAACGTTTGAACTACAGTGTCTTGGCGAACATATTCATTTGCAAATAACATCCTGACATACGATCCAGGTTCAGATAGGTATGTGCTGGTTAGATACATCCAGGAGACACTGCAGGCAATCTTATATTGGTGTGGGGATTCCAGCCCCTACATCAATCCTAACACGACCTGCGTGATGCAGTATTCATTGAACAAACTCTGTAGGAAAGACTGACCTGCCGACCATTACCTTTGATCAATCTCAAGAGATGGATGTCGTAGGGATACCGCAGATGTCACAGACAGAGAGAGTGATTGGAAATGTGGCCACAGTTGAGGAAATAGTAGAAGGATAAGAATAGTTCCACACTGGTGATATAATCACACATAGTCATCTTAACACTTGACATAGAATACAGAGAGTGCTACACAGAGAAAGCAGAGCTGAAAGTTAGCGATCTGATAAGTGGATAACACTCAAGTGAGTGATGTCATCATATTTAATTAAAGCTTGGTGATGGAAAATGATGCTCGAGTTTTTCTGCTAGAGATGGTTAGGCTGTTGCTGACCGGAGCAGGGCATACATAACAACAGGCAGTAAAACTAGATCCTGGATGGCTATCTGACACAACTTTAACAAGGGCAGTTATCGTGTCAGACTCCCAATTCTTACTTCGGAAGGTCTGAAATGGATGGATACGGCACGGGTGGATAGTAGCTGTAGAGATATCAAACTTGAAGGGGCTGATAGAGTGGTCATGCCTTGGCCATGGCAACAAAGGAGCTGACATCCTGGATTCGGTAACATCTTTTATGAGCACATTGGATACGGATATGGATGACATTGTGAAGTCTATCCATAGCCGCATGTTGAATGGTGACACTGTAACAGATGAGTCAGCAACACCCAGACTGCAGAACTTTTATACCAAACAAGGGTCCATCGGGCTTGGACATAATAGGATTGAGCAGACGTGTGTACAACTAACGAGGCATAGGAACCATCAATGTCCACAACCTTCACCATTTACTGAGAGAGACTGATCACTGCTCAATGTGCAGTGAAGGAAGTCGATTCTTAAGAATAGAACAGAACAGAACAAAACTGTTTATCTTTATCTAGTATTCTTCTGTACACCATTTGCCGCGTGCAATAATTATTGGTATTCTCTGCACTCAGACTAACTCTGACTATGACCAACATTGTCCAATAAATATAGTTCACCTGACTCTGACCAGCATTGTCCGATCAGTATATTTCACCTGACTCTGACCAACATTGTCCGATCAATATATTTCACCTGACTCTGACCAGCATTGTCCGATCAATATATTTCACTTGACTCTGACCAACATTGTCCGATCAATATATTTCACCTGACTCTGACCAGCATTGTCCGATCAATATATTTCACCTAACTGTGACCAACATTGTCCGATCAGTATATTTCACCTGACTCTGACAAACATTGTACTATCAATATATTTCACCTGACTCTGACTAATATTGTCCGATCAATATATTTCACCTGACTGATTAACATTGTCCGATCAGTATGTTTTGTCTGACCAGACGTTAATCTATTCTCCTAGAGTGACTGCTATAAAATGGAACATAAATGGAAATACAAACAAACAAAAATCGGTTAATATACGTTTGATTAAAAACAGTAACACTATCAACTTATTCTTTCTTTCACCTTTTCTCTCCATTTGAAGAATAGGGTCACTACTACAGCTGGCCCTTTTGCAGGAAGACTGTATATCCATGCACTTCCAGAGGCGGCTTCAGTATTACATAATTTCGCTAGCTCCATGTACAACGTTCTGTAGTTTCGATTTTGCAACGTGATTTGGAAGGTTACAGTGGATCTATTCATACCACCTCAGGTGAAAACCAAGACTAGCGTCAGATTTAGTCGAAATATATTAACCTATATTCTCATCCTATCTCGCCTCATCAAACGTGATTGTTACGGTGCAATCTGGACAACCAGATCGGGATTGACACTGCAATCTTCATAGTGCTAAGCTTACTGTGGTGTCTTGTATCGCATTGCATCTGGGAGGACCCTGGAACATCTTCTTAAGTGCGCCTCGGGTTGTAAGAAAACCACTGTAACCCGCCACAAAAGACAAGTGTTAACGTGTTAAATTAACTCCGTGTTAGTGGCTTCCCCAATAACCCGAAGTCTCCACTTCAGTGAAATGAAACTTGATTTATTTTCAAATAAAACATTTCTTATTTAAATACATTTTGACAGACTGTGTCTAACATTGTGTCATGGATTGTTCCTTGGGCAAATGTTTCCCAAACGATTCAGTGTCACATACCAGCAGTGGTTTTCTATTGCGGCAAGGGCGACTGTCCAATTAATTGATTATTGTTGTTTTTCTATCCTCTTAGATTTGTATTTAAAATGTGTTTAAATGCATGCTTAACCAATTTTTTGACTAGTTTACCATTTCATATCAATTATTAGCGTTTTATGTTAAGAATGTTTAAGAAAACTAATAGCTATCATTTTTATTTTAATCACATGGTAATACGTAAGTTTCTAGAAAGTAGTTGCATTGAAAGCAACGAACATTTTGTTAGATATTACGAATTTAATGGCAAGTTGAATTATAAAACAAGTTTTAAACAATCTAATGTTTATTCGAATTAGATTAGTGCTATTATTGACTATTTTCTTGGCGCTCTTTGTGGACAGGCGACTAAGGTTTTGCGGGCCGGCATCGGCCAGCTGACTACTACTTTGGGGAGCGCTGATCTAGGCTGAAACCAACTTTGCAAATACTGCTGTCGTTGACAAGAAATTATTCTCGCAGTTATTTTGGAGTTATCAAACTTTAGACAAGTTTATGTTGTTTTATTAGTGAAAGTTATTGCAGTCAAAGTTGTGGCGAAGTTCCTACCAATACGCTTGCTAAAATAGTGCGACTGGTATTGTTAAGTTATATCTCGTTAAATGTATTGATATCACCGTTTTCTCCAAAACTATTAAATCCAAAGGTCTTGCTAACTTAATATCAACTTTCATGTTTACAAGGTATTACATAAAACCCTCGTATCACATTACTTCCTCCGTTCGCAGTTTTCATGGCCACAACGCGCAAAAGTCATCTTGAAGAAGAAAAAAAAAAAAAGAAACCACAAAGCAACGGGATATCAGGTTAAAAAGTTAGGTGCACAATTTATTAAACGCGCGTAGAACGTTTCACACAAGTGTCAAACACGAAGGCCGCCTGTAACGCGAGATCCTATATCTTGCGCCTGGCTTACGACATTTGTGGTATGACATGATGAGATAAGCAGTATAATAGCAGTTTTTTAAGATGGCATTCAGATATAGTGTATTAAATCTACATGTTTCGAAAAAGAAAACTTTCGATTAAAGAGAAAATTAAAGAGAAAACACATATTCAATTTTAAATGAAATAGAAAGACATTTAAACGAGGGAAAAATTCAAACCGCAAATAGGTTGGAAATGTGTAAATAAGTTGTAGACCACTTTGACAGAGATCAGTTACATGGAAATAAACCTAACATGTTTCGACCAGTTTACCAAGGACATATGTAGGTTATACTGTGGCTTTTTGTTGTTGTTGTTGACTGCTTCATCTTGTCGCTCTAAGTGAAGAGTAGGGTCACGACTTCAATTAGTTGTTCTGTAGGAAGCCTGTATCTGAGTTTTTGCAATGGAGGTATCAGGGCAATAATTTTAATTGATGAGGTTGCTAGCCTCAAGCACGATCATGCTTTACCGTCTTTTACACCATACTTGGGAGGTTGCAGAGCTGGTTTATTTTATTCAACCGGGTGATCACGCAGGTGGTTGCATTAATGCCATGGAAATTGCCATCATGCTGTTCTTGATCCATTTACTGGACTACTTGCAAGCTTTGATTAATTCAATGGACTTGATGGTGTACTTGATCCGTTTAATTTACTTGACGCTGTACTTGATCTATTGAATGGACTTGATGGTGTACTTGATCTATTGAATGGATTTGATGGTGTACTTGATCTATTGAATGGACTTGATGGTGTACTTGATCCATTGAATGGACTTGATGGTGTACTTGATCCATTTAATAGACTTGATGGTGTACTTGATCCATTTAATAGACTTGATGGTGTACTTGATCCATTTAATAGACTTGATCGTGTACTTGATCCATTTACTGAACCTCATGATGTACCTGATCCATTTATTGAACCTCGTGGTGTACCTGATCCATTTACTGGACCTAATGGTGTACTTGATCCATTTATTGAATCTCATGGTGTACTTGATCCATTTATTGTTTTTTAACCTCATGGTGTACTTGATCCATTTATTGTTATTGAACCTCATGGTGTATTTGATCCATTTATTGAATCTCATGGTATACTTGATCAATTTACTGGACCGCATGGTATACTTGATCCATTTATTGAATCTCATGGTATACTTGATCCATTTATTGAATCTCATGGTATTTTTGATCCATTTATTGAACCCCATGGTGTACTTGATCCATTTATTGTTATTGAACCTCATGGTGTACTTGATCCATTTATTTAATCTCATGATATACTTGATCAATTTACTGGACCGCATGGTAAACTTGATCCATTTATTGAATCTCATGGTATACTTGATCAATTTATTGAATCTCATGGTGTACTTGATCCATTTATTGAACCTCATGGTGAAATTGATCCATTTATTAAACCTCATGGTGTACTTGATCCATTTATTGAACCTCATGGTGTACTTGATCCATTTATTGAACCTCATGGTGAAATTGATCCATTTATTAAACCTCATGGTTTACTTGATCCATTTATTGAACCTCATGGTGTACTTGATCCATTTATTGAACCTCATGGTGTACTTGATCCATTTATTGAACCTCATGGTGTACTTGATCCATTTATTGAACCTCATGGTGAAATTGATCCATTTATTAAACCTCATGGTGTACTTGATCCATTTATTGAACCTCATGGTGTACTTGATCCATTTATTGAACCTCATGGTGTACTTGATCCATTTATTGAACCTCATGGTGTACTTGATCCATTTATTGAATCTCATGGTGTACTTGATCCATTTATTGAATCTCATGGTGTACTTGATCCATTTATTGAACCTCATGGTGTACTTGATCCATTTATTGAATCTCATGGTGTACTTGATCCATTTATTGAACCTCATGGTGTACTTGATCCATTTATTGAACCTCATGGTGTACTTGATCCATTTATTGAACCTCATGGTGTACTTGATCAATTTACTGGACTTAATGTGACACTTGACACATTTACTGAATTCATGTGATCCATGACACATTTACTGAATTCATGTGATCCATGATACATTTACTGAATTCATGTGATCCATGACACATTTTTGGAATTCATGTGATCCATGAGACATTTACTGAATTCATGTGATCCATGATACATTTACTGAATTCATGTGATCCATGATACATTTACTGAATTCATGTAATCCATGATACATTTACTGAATTCATGTGATCCATGATACATGTACTGAATTCATGTGATCCATGATACATTTACTGAATTCATGTGATCCATGATACATTTACTGAATTCATGTGATCCATGATACATTTACTAGATTGCACGCGGTCCCTGATCCATTTATTTAATTGCATGGGGTACTTGACTCATCAACTAGACTTCATGTGATCTTTAAGCCATTCCATTTCCTAGGACTTCATGTGACCTTTGATCCATTCACTAGACTTCATGTGACCTTTAAATCATTTACTGGACTTTCATGTGATCTTTGATCCATTGACTAGACCTCATCTGACCTTTGTTCCATTCACTAGACCTCATTTGACCTGTGATTCATTTACTGGACTTTATGTGACCTTTGATTCATTTACTGGACTTCATGGAGACCCTTGATCCATTTACTTGACATGCTATACCTCATCTGTTTACTGGACTTCATCTGGCCCATGATCCTTTTATTAGACTTAATGCGATCCTTGGTCTATTTACTAGACTTCATATGGCCCTTAAGGTAGTTTTATTTTTAAATTACCGGTGTTGAATTTGATCGCCTAATTTACATTATCGTTTGAACGGGCAATAGAAAGACTTGGCACGCAGATATGCTCTTATCACCATCAACTATTCCAAGTCTTTACGACAATACCTTCCTATAAACTGGGCCTTTTACTGTCGTATTTTTATGATTTTTCTTAGTGTCGTTAATCAGCTGGGAACAAAATGGTAGCGGCAGGCACTGCTGACCGTGATGTGATTTCATTATACTTGATCTCCTTTCTTTCTGAGGTAGGGGGGCAAGTTCTCCTAAATTGTCAGTTACTTCTTAACATCTGGGTAGACTGGGGACAAGCACTCTTCCTGCTGTGCTACCCAGAAACCCACGAGATCAGATCACTCTCGACGCAGTATTTGATTACCATAGCCGATATTGTTGTTATTAATGTGAAGTTATTATTATCCAAATCCGCGTGTCTTATTCTGATTTTCTAGTTAAATTATTATATTCAAGCCACTGATCAAGCCGATATCTTTGTGAATATGAAGGTACTGATATCAGTCTTGCTACCTCGCAAGGTTTAGGTTTTTCCATGCCAAAGGTAATCAGGGACAAGTAAATCCATATTGAACAAGACGCTACCTCTTGGCATCGTTCGAGCAATTGAAAAGTGGATGTATCACAACAGTCTGGATAACGAAATTGAGATCGACACTGTAATACGAACTTGCTGAGAAACGTCGCATTGCACTACATTCAGGAAGACCAGTCCACATTCTCAAGTGTGGCTCGGGGTGTACGGAGAGTCTCTCTAACCCGATGGCAATGGAGTATCATCGAGAGTTAACTCAACTCAGCACGAGTAGCTTCGAACAAGAACAACATGATACCAAGATTCTTACAATTCCAGGATTCACCAAGAACAAGAACAACATGATACCAAGATTCTTACAATTCCAGGATTCACCAAGAACAAGAACAACATGATACCAAGATTCTTACAATCCTAGCATTCACCAAGAACAAGAACAACATGATACCAAGATTCTTACAATCCTAGCATTCACCAAGAACAAGAACAACATGATTCCAAGATTCTTACAATCCTAGCATTCACCAAGAACAAGAACAACATGATACCAAGATTCTTACAATCCTAGCATTCACCAAGAACAAGAACAACATGATTCCAAGATTCTTACAATCCTAACATTCACCAAGAACAAGAACAACATTATACCAAGATTCTTACAATCCTATCATTCACCAAGAACAAGAACAACATGATACCAAGATTCTTACAATCCTAGCATTCACCAAGTTTTACAATCATCTACAATGGGAACGTTGGGTACGGATAGGCGAAGCATTCTGAGATCGTACTGGTGCACGATGTCACTACAACAGATAAATTGATGGTTCTCAGATTGCAGGCGTTTGACATCATATTTCGGCCGAACAGGAAGGGATGCCTGAGAGGGAGGAACATCCCTGGTGTTCTATGGTACAACTTACTGACTGGTTCTTGAGTTGTGATCCATGGTGTTCTATGGTACAACTTAATGGCTGGTTCTTGAGTTGTGATCCATGGTGTTCTATGGTACAACTTACTGACTGGTTCTTGAGTTGTGATCCATGGTGTTCTATGGTACAACTTAATGGCTGGTTCTTGAGTTGTGATCCATGGTGTTCTATGGTACAACTTACTGACTGGTTCTTGAGTTGTGATCCATGGTGTTCTATGGTACAACTTACTGACTGGTTCTTGAGTTGTGATCCATGGTGTTCTATGGTACAACTTAATGGCTGGTTCTTGAGTTGTGATCCATGGTGTTCTATGGTACAACTTACTGACTGGTTCTTGAGTTGTGATCCATGGTGTTCTATGGTACAACTTAATGGCTGGTTCTCATGTTGTGATTCCTGGTGCCCGTGATACACCCGTTTCGGAGAGGACGTGCTCCCTGAGGTTTCAGGTAACACTCTACAGACTCTGACTTCGTGACTTCGTTCTCTATACACCAACTCTCGCACTACTGAGTTTAGATACTCAGCTTATTGTTCCTTCCAGCGGTTCAAGAACTGAACCTATGAAACCTACAACACTTTTGCCAACATGTCTCTCACTCGAAGTTTTCTCTCCCGGTAACTGGGATTCGCTTCCACTGTTCGGCAAAAAGGTGCAGTGCCTACGGAACTCACAGTGGATAAACCTCTCACCAAGCTCTGTCTCTCTGTCTTTGTCTCTGTCTCTCTCTCTGTCTCTTTCTCTCTCTCCCTCTCTCTCTCACTCTCTCTCTCCCTCTTTCTCCCTCTCTCTCTCCCTCTCTCTCTCTCTCTCCCTCTCTCTCTGTCTCTTTCTCTCTCCCTCTCTCTCCCTCTCTCTCTGTCTCTCTCTCCCTCTCTCTCTCTCCCTCTCTCTCTCTCTTTCTCTCTCACTCCCTCTCTCCCTCTCTCTCTCTCCCTCTCTCTCTCACTCTCTCCCTCTCTCTCTCACTCTCTCTCTCCCTCTCTCTCTCTCCATCTCTCTCCCCCTCTCTCTCTCACTCTATCTCTCTCTCCCTCTCTGCCTCTTTCTCACTCTCTCTCTCCCTCTCTCTCTCTCTCCCTCTCTCCCTCTCTCTCTCTCCCTCTCTCTCTCTCTCTCACTCCCTCTCTCCCTCTCTCGCTCTGTCTCTCTCTCTCCCTCTCACTCTCTCCCTCTCTCTCTCTCTCTCTCTCTCTCTCTCTCTTTCTGCAGGATGTATCCCATCCCTATTATTTCCAAATCCTCCCGTTCCTGTCACAAAGTACATTTGTCGTACCTCTGTTGACAGCAAGTAGCTTGTATCACCTGTTGGTCGATACTGCCTGTAGTTGTTGTTGTTATCCCATAGCTGCTGAGCAAGCCTGCTCTTGGCAGCCCAATGCCATTCTTATATAGATACAGGTCTTCTTCAGCTGTTTCACTGCTCCGTACAGTGTGTTGGTAATTGTCGGCAGTGCGTGTAAGAATCTTTTCCTCGTGTCTGCAAGCGCCTTGCACTCAATGCGTAGGTGTCGAACTGCTTCATCAGGATGAGAGCAATGTCTGCACAAGAGCAAGTGCTGGGGATTGATGCGGTTCAAGTGGCTATTGACTCTGGTATGGCCTGTTCGGAACTGAAAGATGAGACTTTGATCTCTTCTATGTAGTTTATTCATGTCATCGTTACTTTTTAACTGTGACATTTCGCTGAAACGACTGCGACCAGTTGTTCCCGTCGCCCACCTGTTCAAACAGATTTTCCAGTATTATTATTAATAATTCGTTTTACTGTGTGGTTACTGCAGAGTCTATCCACTTGTTTCAAGGCACCTGTTTTTGCCAATCTGTCAGTCATCTTGTTCCCGAGTAACCCATAATGTCCAGGGACCCATTGCAAGGTGACATTTATCCTGTGGGCAGTGATGATGTTGTTGTTCGTCCTCTCCACCAAGAATATCTTTTTTTTGTATGGGGTGTTCTTCAGCGCCACCAGAATCGACGTGGAGTTACTAAAAATCACAAAATCCATTAGCAACAATTCGCCCAAGTCAAGCTGTTGGTGCAAAATCTCAACTGCTGTTTTTATAGCCTTGGCCTCCGGTTCATCATTTGAATGGTTATTGCCGCATGAATAACAAAACTCGTATATGGACTCATCCGGGTATTTCATTTGGCTACAATACCCTGCAAATGACGTAGATTTGAATGCTGATCCGTCTGTATAAACCAGGACTGCCGATTTTACGTAGCTAGAGACTGTCTCCAAGCCACATGTCTTCAGGATATTAGGTTTAGTCTCCTTGGTGGCTGCCTTTTCTGTCAGGTGTGTTTTAATGACTGGCAGGCACAGATTTCCCCAAGTGGGTGGTCCAAAAATGTATTTTCTGTTTCTCTCTCCTCTGGTAGATGGTGAATATGACCTGCTTCCTTTTCTGCTACAACCGATGGGGACAATTGCTTAAGGCTTCTCTTTTGCTTCCATGTCTCTATTAGTACCGTATTTGGATGACCATTTTCTTGTATCTCTCTACCTCTTCAGCCAGTGCACTCTTTTTCCTGATATCTAGCTGTTCTTTGTTGGCCTCAAACGCCGTTGTAGGTGTTGATCTCTTGCGCCCACAAATTAGTCTGAGAGCTTGATTTTGCACCCGGTAAATAGATAAGATATAGTTTGTACTCACAGTGGTCTGTATAGGAAGGGTTTAGTCTATCTCCGGTCGTACAAAACGAAGGTGAAGTTGCCGAAGAGTTAGTTTATCAGCTCCCAAATTTGTACTAACAAGTCTTTTGATTAAGTTTAAACACTTGGTCGCTTTACTTCTAACATTGCAGATGTGGCTTCTAAATTTCAACTGTCTGTCCAGTGCACTCTCAGATAAATTTGGATATCCTCTTTTACTAGTAATTCCCCATTCATTTTGATGTTAATGGATATATTTGCTTCTTTATTATTGCGGGAGAAGATGGTGTATGTGGTTTTCTGTGTATTTATATTTAGTTTCCACAGTCCGCTGTATACTGAAATTGTTAGTAGCGTTCTGTTGATCTTGACTTTTGCCAAAATGGGATATTTCTCGGGGGTCCAAATGGCGAGATCATCAGCAAACAATGACTTTGACACGTTTAGATGTCTAGTGATGTCATTTATATAGATGAGGAAAAGGGGTTTTGATTAGAGGAGAGCTCTGTCGCAGTCCTTCCTTCTAACGTTCTTTTACTTGATCTTGCACCTACAAAGTTGGTATTTATGGTTCTGTTGGTCGGAAAGGCCTGTATTTATTTAATGATCTTTCCTTCTATTCCCATTTTCATCAAAAGGCCTTTCCTCTAGCCCCTGTCATATGCCTGCTGTAGATCAATAAACACTGCAGTGTCTTTTTTCCATCTTGGAATCCATCCATCACATGTTGTGTAAACATAAAACTATGTTCATGGAAAAAGATGAAGAAGAAGAATAAGAAGAAGAAAAAGGAGAAGAAGAAAAAGAAGAAGCAGAAGAAGAAGCACGATGTGCGTGAACTCTGAACTCTCTCGCCTGTGATACAATTTGCTACCATTGTCTGAGTTAACGTTAGTCTTTCAGTGACCAAGTTGCAAGTTCTAACTCCCATGCTTCATACATGACAATTCACACATATCTAACACCGACCATGTCACAATGGTACATTAAGACCCGCAAGCCAATCTTCATTTATCAAATGGGTATGAAAAAATTATTTGTCCTTGCAAATTTGCCTTGACGTTTATAAATATGGATTCCCGTTAGAAGCTGTGTGTTGAAAGAAAATTAGATGACTTTGTGTTCTGGTGTCGCTGTTTAAAAAATAAAAATAAATGTTATATTCTAAATTTCACAATAAAGTTTAACACGTTTTAATCAATGCAATGTTTGCTTTAAATATGCACATATGTAGAATGTTCTCGCCGTACTCAGTAACGGATGATTCCAAGAGATTAATTTTTTATTTGTTAGAATGTAACATTCTATAAACGTATTGTTTACTATCTTCTTTGTCAAAGCCATCAACTTTCGTTTTTCTTTCTTGATCTCTGGTAATATTTGTAAAATGACTGTCATATTGCTAGTGTTCATATTGAGAATGTCCTGTCGCTAATTCCCATGGCATGCATTGCACTTTATACTGGGTTTGAAATACGAAGAAACAGACTTCCACGCTTAGACTCACGTGAGAAATACGTATAAAAATGTAAACAATTTTATTGTTATGTTTTTCAGTGTAATGAATTACATTTTTCCCGCCTTTTCTTCTAATAATAAACATTATATATCTTTGTTACGTCTTTGCAAATTGACAAGAATTATGGTTACGACGTAGTTCCCTAAATTTGTGAGGCATCTCGATACGTTTAGTGCAATAGTAGTGAGAGTTGACGATTTTCCGTTAAAAGACACGAAAAATGTGGTTCCATGTAAGTCTTTTCCCACACATAGCTGTGGGGTTACTGTACAACTCTTAAAATGCTATCCAGGGAAGACATACATTTGTATACATCCAAAAGACTAAAATGCATCCTAATTAATTCATATGACTGAGAGAAAAAATTGGACATAGCGAACAATAACTACAAAAAAATAGTTTCGTCAATGTGTGTGTTATAATCGCTAAGATTTATTATTTTAAACATCGGCAAGTATTTCTGAAAGCACTAAAGTGTATACCGTGTCTAGGCACAGTTGTCGGTTATTTGTTAAAATTGTAATCGCACTATTCATGTTGATAGTACCATTAACATTTTCTTTATAATCCACGTCGAGTTTCGGTATTACTTTGTAAATATGAAATCTAATACGACCACCATTCTCATGTTACTGACATGATTGTGATCGTAATCGGTACGATCATTTTTTTATTAGACGTATGCAGAACCCAGAAACTAGTTTGTGTATAGGAAAGTTATGTCTTATCGTGTCCTCTTTGATAAGGCATTTACTCGAGTTATTGACAATGCTAACCTTTCTTCTGACAGGAGCAGGAAAAGCTGAATTAGGGGAGACAAGCAGAGGCGAAACAACGATATCTACCGCCAAAGTGACACGCTGAAATGATATCAGTGTAATCGGATATCGACACGCAGTTACTATTGTGACGTAACTTATATACGACCACACAATTAACGTAACCATGCAGACTCGAAGAAAGAGACATAGCCTTGTCAATCGGCCTGGGGGCGTGCCGTCCCCCTTTGGGACCAATCCGCTCACATCTTCTCCTTTTAGAAATACTCCGGGACCATATGTTGGTTCTCAAATGCCATCATTATTCAGTGGAGATGTTGACGACACCCCCCACGAGGCAGCAACACCATACCCTGGTGGCACGGCGAGTGCGCTTTTGAGTGACATCGACGTGGTCGTGAGTCATGATCCTGGAACTGCTAGTTCTCGACTTCAGATGGAGTCTAGACTCCAGAAAAGGTAAGCAACATTGATAATCATTCTTCAAAGCGAGTATTCCGTTTTCAATAATATGTTACGAAAATGTAGTAACTTAACTTAACGTCTTTATACTGGTTTAGAAGACTCTGCAGAGTCTGTACACAACCAGTTCCATTTACATCACCTTCCTCTAGAAGCTGTACGCATCCAATCTGTTCTTAAATGCATTGACCGTCCCAGCCTCCACCACCTCACTTGGCAATGCATTCCAAGCATTCACTACTCTCTGGCTAAAGAAATACTTCCTAATATCTAATCTGGACCTCTCCTTAGTCAACTTGTAGCTGTGCCCTCTTGTCCTTGTTGGTGGTTGTACTTTAAAAAACTTGTTATAATCTACTTTATCCATTCCTCTGATCATCTTATACACCTGTATTAAGTCACCACGAATTCTTCTCTCTTCTAGACACTGAAGGCCAGTTCTTTTTAATCTTTCTTCATAACTGTAATTCTGGAATCCCACTATCAGCTTTGTCGCTCTTTTTTGTATTCTCTCCAGCATGTCTATATCCCCTCTCTGATAAGGACTCCACACATGTACACAGTACTCCAATCTAGGTCTAACTAATGCTTTGTACAGTTTGACTATCACTTCCTTGCTCCTATGTTTAATATTTCTTTTTATCATCCCTAACATTGCATTTGCCTTTTTTACTGCTACCTGAACTTGCTCCCTCACCTTACATGTATGATCTATTATAACCCCTAAGTCCCTTTCTTTATCTATCTTTCTAATATTGTTCTCTCCCATTCTGTAATTATGTTCCATATTGGATCTACCCATGTGGATGACTGTACATTTATCTACATTAAACTCCATTTGCCAGATTACAGACCATTCTCGAATTTTATCTAAATCCGACCTCAATATATCCACTTCTGCTTTAGATGAGACACTACTGCATAGTTTTGTGTCATCAGCAAATTTTGCAATAATGGATCCCATACCTATGTCCAAATCATTTATATATATCAAAAATAAAATTGGTCCCAAAACCGAGCCCTGTGGCACTCCACTTTTCACTTCACACCACTCAGAGTACTCCTTATTTATACCCACCCTTTGCCTTCTTCCCGTTAACCAATTTTCAATCCATTTGGCAACTTCCCCACCTATTCCATGTGATTTTAATTTTCGAAATAATCTTTGATGAGGTACTCTATCAAAGGCCTTTGCAAAATCCAGATAAATAACATCCACTTTATCAAACATTTTGGTAACCTCCTCCATGAATTCTAATAGATTTGTTAAGCATAATCTCCCTCTGGTAAACCCATGCTGACTATTTCTAATTAGATTAAATTTGTCTAAATGCATTACAATGTTTTCTTTGATTATTGACTCTAACAATTTACAGACTATGCTCGTTAAGCTCACAGGTCTATAGATTGCTAGATCTGCCTTTTTGCCCTTTTTAAATAAGGGGATCACTCCCGCATCTTTCCAATCCCGTGGAACAATCCCTTGTGCAAGTGATTGAGAACATAATATAGCCAATGGTTTTGCTAATTGGTCTCTAATTTCAAACAGCAATGTTGGATGAATACTATCTTGACCTGGACATTTATCCACTTTCAACCCCTCCAATTTAAAAAAAACCATTTCCTCTGTAATACAGATTGATCCTAATCCTGCTGTATCCATGTCTCTTTGAAAAATATCTACAGGCTTTGGGATCTTGGAGCAGTCCTCTTTTGTGTACACTGTGCCAAAGTAGTGATTGAGTAGATTTGCTGCCTCCCTATTTTCACTTATTTTATTTCCTGTGCTGTCTATGAGAGGGCCTACTTTGTCCTTTGATCTTTGTTTATTTCTAACATAAGAGAAGAAGCTTTTACTATCAGTCTTGATCCTCTGAGCAAGTTTCGTTTCGAAGTCTATTTTTGCTGTTTTATTCGCTTTCTGAGATATGTTCTGCTTGTCCAAATATTTTAAATATGTTTCTTTTGATTTACCTGCCTCTATATATTTTTTCCATGCTTTATTTTTAGCTCTTCTACATTTAACTACAATTTTAGTGATCTACTTTTTACGCTTGGGGTTTACTTCCCTATATGGAACACATTCCTCTTTTAGCGTTTCTAGAACTGCTTTAAAACTCACCCACTCCTGTTCAACATCTGTTCCTCTGACAATATCTTCCCAGATTATGTGGTTCGCTGCCTCTTTCCTCCTCTTAACATCTGTCTTAGAGTAGTCATATGTTCGCGTGTTTATATTCACTTCTTTCCCTGCAATAAGATCCCATCGGATGATTTGATGGTCACTTGAGCCAAACAGTTCCCCTACGGTAACGTTTTCAATCATATTTTCCTCTGTAGTAAAAACTAGGTCGAGTATGTTTTTGCCTCTGGTGGCTGCTACTACATGTTGAATTAAAAAATTTTCAGTTATGCACTTAACAAAAGGTTTTGACTCTACAAGTGCTTCTGCCATATCCCATTTTATTTCTGGAAAGTTGAAATCCCCCATTAATAATAATTTCCTATCACTTGCCTTTACTATGCTACTAATCAGCTCCTCATCTTCCTCCTTTTGACTTGATGGACATCTATAGCATACTCCAATCACTGTTTTTCACCCCCACTTTCTATTTCACCCCATACACTTTCATTTTTGTTACCACATGATAAATCCTCTCTGCTAGTTAAATTAACAGAATTTATACAGTATAATAAAACACCACCCCCCTTAGCCTTGTCTCCAACTACCCTATCCTTCCTTAACATTGTATATCCCTCTATTTCAAATTCACCATCTGCAATGTCCTCATATGCCCATGATTCTGTTAACCCTATTATATCTGGTTTTTCTTCCTCTACATACAGTTCCAATTCTTCTCTTTTATTTACAATGCTTCTCACATTTGCATAAAAACATTTTAGTTTGCAATTTTGTTGTTTTTCCACTTTTTGTTTTTGCTGCATCATTATAATGCATGTGTTCTGTTTAAGGAAGATTATACTTTTTTTTCCCAAAAATAATTCATGCAGTAAGTAACGATACAAATAATGCTCAAATTCCAGTTATACTGAGAGCTGCTGAAAGATTTCTAATTTGTCATCACCTTTTTCTTACCCCAATCACAAGAAAAATTAATGATTTATTTTTGAATTCCTGTATCACGGATGAGGTAGTGTTTCCATAGCTTTCTTTGTAACACAAGCTACTCTACACTCACGCGTATGTCCTGTGTCAATGGCGGCGTTTGGAATGGCTACTCTACACTTAATGCGTGTATGTCCTGTGTCAATGGTGCGGCACAGAATCGCCACTCTACACTTAATGCGTGTATGTCCTATGTCAATGGTAGGGCGTATAATAAAATGATTTGAGCCATCTACCGCAACGAAGTTAGTTTTGTGATAAGTTCTTGTATGTAACATCTGCAGCCAATGTGTTTTATAATTTTTCTCGGATAAGTGCTTTCTATACGTTTGTTTTCAAATTACTTTATTAATTTATGTTTGTTTGAACTTGTCGTTGATTGTACACAATATTGTATTTTGAAATATTCATTGTTTTGTGTGGTGACATTATGCATACAGCAAACATATTGTTTATGGTTTACCAAAACAGTATTTTAAAAATTAGTATTGCTGTGGATTTACTTGCATTTTAACTACAGGCACGCTTTGGATGGATTTTTATAATCTTTTTGACATATACATTTTATCTTCTCTATATTCTGATTGTTCGTAACTTTAGTGTGCAGGATACTTTCACAAATCCCGAAATGGTAGCTTCCTTGCTGCATGAAAGGTACTGGTTATTAGGCATGTCAATAATATTTGATGTTCTTGCTCAATAAGCTACAGCAACATGCACAATTTACAGTGACTGCATTTACACCACCACTGCCGAGGTAGGACTGAAATATATAGAGCTACAAAAAAAAAAATTAGACTTCTTGGCCTGGCAGTCACCACGCAGTGTGCGGTTATTCTATTAATTCAACCCCGATAGAAAAGAAGTCAGCTTTGCAGCACATGCAAAAAAAAACCTACTTTACAACTAAACTTGTTTGCATGGAAATTGTTTTTAAAAACAACATTTCAAAGTTTCATAAATCATTTCTTGCATAAAGAAGTTGATAGTATCTGATGTAAAAACTGACAAAAAACGTGATTTTACTGAAGAAAATTAAGTTTAAAATGACTGCTGAAAAGTTATATTGCAATAAATAAGGCGAACTCGCAATTTAGAAAATCAACCGACGTATAATGTAAGGGTGGCTCATTACATTGACAGCAACAACAAACACACATGTTGAAAGGTGGACAAAAAAATAGGAAAATATTTTGAAGTTTTACATCATCGAAAGAGAAAATATGACAATCCAGAAATACTAAACAATAATGAACAAAAAAATGTTGCGTAAACTCATTTCGCTCTTTTGTCTTGGGCACACCATAGTACACCAAGGCAAAAGAGCGAAATGAGTTTACTAAAAATTTGACTATCTGGCATCAGACTGATTGATTACCAGGATTTAGAGATTCAGGGAGAACAAAAAAAAAGAGACATCACATCGCCATCCAAATTTTGACGTAAGCAGGTTCAACTATAACTGAGTCCAGAGATATATACGTGTACCTGAGATCTGATACAGACGGCAGACAATATACAATTATCTGGAGTTTGTTAGGATCAACTGCTCGTTCCGCAGCTCGTGCAATAAATTTTAACCAGCAGTAAACACCAACTGTAAACACTAGCTGTAAACACTAACTGTAAACACCAACTGTAAACACCAGCTGTAAACACTAACTGTAAACACTAACTGTAAACACCAACTGTAAACAGCAGCTGTAAACACTAACTGTAAACACCAACTGTAAACACCAGCTGTAAACACTAACTGTAAACACCAGCTGTAAACACTAGCTGTAAACACTAACTGTAAACACCAACTGTAAACACTAGCTGTAAACACCAGCTGTAAACACTCTGTAAACACTAGCTGTAAACACTAACTGTAAACACTAGCTGTAAACACTAGCTGTAGACACTAACTGTAAACACTAGCTGTAAACACTAACTGTAAACACTAGCTGTAAACACTAACTGTAAACACCAGCTGTAAACACCAGTTGTAAACACTAGCGAAATCAAGGCAGTGACTTTGGACACCACGATAAAGATGACCTTTGGAAAGGATGAAGTGAAAGGAGTTTGGTTTTTCACTTAAAAGACACCAAAATGAAATCTGAGATCCATAGCGACAGTAGGACAGTAATTTATATACTTATCTGGCCCTCACAACGACAGTAGGACAGTAACATATACTTATCCGAGCCCCACAACGACAGTAGGACAGTAACTTATATACTTATCTGAGCTATATTAGGACAGTGGCATACACGTATTTGAGATCCATTCCGACAACGAGTATAAAGTAAATGTTAAGCACTCGGAAAACATATACAGCAAACAACAGACAAAAATTAAGTCATGGACACACTGAAATCAAACCACAGTACTCCAGGTGAGTAGACCAAATTCGGCACAGACAATTTGTAAAGACTATAGTCTTACTTAGTCTCTCCTCTTTTAACCTGGAATGTAGAAGGTTTGCCAGAAAGAGCGCCAGATTGTCCTAGGGTGTAGAGGTGTGCTGTACAGAACTCCAGATTACACTTGTGTGTAGAGATTTGCTAAAAAGAGCGTAAGATTATATTGCGGTGTAGAGATTTGCTAGAAAAAGAGTACGATTACATTGTGGTGTAAAGATTTGCTAGAAAGAGCGCAAGATTACATTGCGGTGTAGAGATTTGCTAGAAAGAGAGTAAGATCACAATGCGGTGTAAAGATTTGCTTTAAAGAGCGTAAGATTACATGTGGTTTAGAGATGTGTTATGAAAAGCTTAATATTACATTGCGGTGAAGAGATTTGCTAGAAAGTTCATAAGATTACATTGCTGTGTAGATTTGCTAGAAAGTGTGTAAGATTACATTGCGATGTAGAGATTTGCTAGAAAGAGCGTAAGATTACATTGCGGTGTAAAGATCTGCTAGAAAGAGCATAGGATTTCATTGCGGTGTAAAGATTTGCTATAAAGAGCGTTAGATTACATGCGATGTAGAGATTTGCTAGAAAAAAGCGTCAGATTATTCTAATTTTTAAGGTATGTCTGGTTCTCTTTTTTTGTTGATTTGTAATCGGGTGGGTAGACACAAACATGTGATTGGCCTATTGTGTCTTTGCATGATGAGGGAGCTGTTTCATGTTTATCTCCGTGTAAGCCACCGTTTCTGGCTTCTGACTATTTGATTTCTCAATATTAACAGCTAACCTCCAAATAAAGGGGTCATTCATCTATCCACCACCTAACTGATGTGCCTGGTAGAAGGTTTAACTCTTGTCGCAGGTTGTATAGAATATTTCATATAAAATCACCAGAGTGGCACCTGTGTTGAAGACAATAGGACCTCTGTAACCTTCCAATCATGTCGTAAAGACGACTACAGAGAGTTTTTCATGAAGTCAGCAACTTCCATAATGTAAATCCATTGTTATTAAAAACCGCCACTGTAAATTCCCGACACATGGATACATGACTTGCTGAAAGCGAAGAGGATGCAGTGAGCAAGGCAACTTGCCATCCCCCATCAGCATAAGCTGAGACCTCGTAAAATAAAGTCTATTACTTCCTCCACCGAGGGGACGGCGTGGCCTAGTGGTTAAGTAACACGGCTCACAACCAGAAGGTGCTGGGTTCGATCCCCATCACAGCACCGGCCGTTACCCCGGGGAAACAAACCCTTAGAAAATGCAGGAGGAAGCAGACCCTTACATAAAATGCATGCTGAAGTCGGATGCACTGGGCCGACAGGCGCAAAATAAAAACGCAGTTCAACGCACACCGCCTTTGGGGATTAGAGAAATAAGGCGAACGCCAACAACAACTTCCTCCTCCACGACAGTGGCTGTCATTTAGTTTAAAAATGAAATGCTACATTGGTCCTCTTCTTTGCTCCCCCGAAAGCACACGGATACTATAATGTATACTTATATATCTTTATATAACCTTCCCCGAGTGGATCCCGGAGTGAAGGAAAGAATGGGACTACACTTTCATACATGTTGTAGAAAGCGACTAAACAGAGCTGTGCTTGGAGCTAGCTACCTCACTGTGTAAAACAAATTGCTGCAGAATCTACCACTTCTGCTAACAGGCAAGTACTTTGCCGCATGCTTTCTAAAATATGCTATATTCTCATGCTGGATTGAATCAAAATTGAACAAGGAATATCTAATCTCCTCCTGCAAGTTATCATAGCAAATATATGACAAGTGATTATCTATATGAAAAAAAACTATTTGAGGAGCGGTTATCCTGATGATTTAGATACCGGTCTTATTGCCAAATGGCCTGGGTTCCAAACCACGGTATGACAGATTTTTTTCTAACGAGACAAAATAAAAACCTTACTTGTACATTGCGTGATGAGTATGATCTAATACAAATAGACACATTCAGGGATATGTCACACATTTAACAACCCATTCCACAGACATACAGAAAATATATATCACTATCTGGCAGAATTGATCAAAATACACTATATACAACATTTACAGCCCCCACAGACGACCTGCAACCTGTCTGATCTGCACGAAACACAATGTCATAAAACACTCCTTGCAGGTGACTTCAAAGGACACTCACATAGTAGTGGTTACACTGACCACAACAGTACAGGGAACTTTACCGAGGAGCTCTGTGATGCAACCAACTTGTCTGTCTTGCAGAATGTAGACTCTACCCCAACCCTGCTGCACAGGGCATACTTCTCTCTCAGTCGACCTGACCTCCTGCAACCTGCAAGTTCTTGATGACATTGGAAGTGATCACAAACTACCCCTTACAACCATAAGAACGCCCTCAAGAGCATATTTTAAACAGAAAACGTGCTGGAACTTTGGAAAAGCCAACTGGCAGTTATTTCAAGAAACATCAGACCGTATCCTTATAAACACAACCAATAGTGTTGAAATGCTCAAAGAAGATATTACAAAGGCAATCTTGGAAGCAGCATCACAATGCATTCCAAGGGGATCTTGTAAATCATATAGACCATTCTGGAAAAGAGAAATACAAGAGTGTTATACATGATAGAAAGAATGTAAGAACAACAAGTGAAACAATGCCATCACTAGAAGCAAAGATGCAGTACAACAAAACGCGTGCCAAAGTAAAGCTGACAGTCAAGAAAGCTAAAAGTGAAAAATGAGCTGAGACATGCTCCAAATTAGATCTCAGGCATAATGGAAATAGAGCCTTGTCATTGGTCGACAGTCTGTCTGGGAGAAATAGCAGAGTGAACCCGAAGCCAGTGATAAAGGGGAAGAGAACAATCGTTGAAGACCAAACGAAAGCAGAGTACTTTAATCGCTACTTCGCATCTGTGAACAAAGCAGGAAAACTCACAGAACATGATAGGAAGCATTTGCGCTACCTGAAGTTCCAAGAGAAAGCTCCACAAGTCAATGACTTCATATTTTAAGAAGATTTCAACATGCAAGAGCTCCAGCAGGCCCTGAAGAAACTAAAACCTAAAAAGGCCACAGGACCAGACAAGATCCACAATTAAATGTTTCTACATCTGGGGACTCGAGGTACAGAAGCTGTCCTCAGATTGATCAACATGACATAGAGAAATGGCAAGCTCCCTAAAACATGGAAGAATGTACATTTAGTGTCAATATTGAAAAACAAAAAACCTCCGAATGAACCAAACAGCTATAGGCCCATCACACCCGTCATGTTTTCAGCGGTCTGCTGAGGAAATTATGAGTTGGAGGATAATGAAATTTTGCAAACTTTACGGTTGGTATCATGAGCATCGTACGTATGTTCACTTGGTGCAGTTAGGTCCGGTTTCATTTGAATACGCCCCGTACTATAATTTTTGTAAACAACAGTTATACAAGTAGCTTGTATTATATTGGCGCGAAAGTGCCAATTGGCGGGATTCGAGATGAACAAAAAATATATTTCACGTATTTTAACCAAATGTTTCCCACTTAATCGAATAAATCATAGATGCCTGTTTTTATCGAACACCATTTTAAAAGTGTTTTATTCCCCCCAGTTAAAACCCTGTCATAAAGTTATATACTTTTATGAAACACTTCTGGGGTCTTCAATCAAGAGATTTGTTGTAAATGTCTGAGTATGTCAGTGGTTATCAAATGATTGGTTCAGGGGCTAACATTTTGAAAGTAACTTCTGTGCGAATTATACTGACATCTGCCTGGCTTCTCTTCTCAACTCTGGAGTGGGAGTCTTCTTTATCTTCGTTATGTTGTTTCTTGTGTTGTGTTTGTTTTTAATGTTACCGTCAGACACGGTGTAGCATATGTTTTAGTTCGTGTTTTTTCTTCTTCGCCGTTACAACTATATGTGCATGGTCCATCATCCAATCCTCTCAATCATTAGTATCCTGCGCAATTTTCTCAAGGTCGTGCTAGCTCATCCTAGTTTGTCTTGTATCGGTATTTAGGTATCTTCTATGTATGTAATCTACCCTTCCTTTGATTGTTTTTCTCTCTGAGTTTCACGACAGATACTGTCTGGTGATGCTGGTTAGCTACATTCGCAGTGTGTCATCTATCCAAAGTGACCTTCTTCCAAAGATTTCCTGCTTCCCATCACCTGTCTCGGTCTCTCGCTTTTCTATAGGATTTCGTGTGTAACCCTGTATACCAGTTGGACTACGATATCTGCTTCGTTTGACTTGGGATGTCCGATTTACGTAAATAGTTTGATTCGAATTGACGATCCATAGTTTGAATTTGTTCCCACGCTACTTGAAAGTCACCTGGTTGTTAGAACTAAGAGTTTTCATTCTCCTTGATAAATTATCATATATAGCGTGCGGACAGACTCCCTAGACCACTCTGGTTTTAGGGTGTCGGGCAAACGCATCTGTCCCTTCTACTTTTAACAAGAAGAGTCGGGCCGCCTGAGAGCCACGAGTTGTACCTCTGTTGTCAGAGGTTACGAGTTGCGCGTGCATTGGAAACTATTATTTTGAATTGGGAGCTCATTATCACATTCGCTCACTGCTACGACATGGTTTGGGACCGGGCATGAAGTATTCCAATGTCTATATTACCACAAATAGCGCAGAACTGGGATCCATAGGATTTACCATTTTAAGGAGGCAAACACAGAACATATTCGCGCCAGAAGATTTTATTTGGTTGAGAATTATTTTTTTAGTATGGCAATGGTTATTAATTTGTATGTAGTATGCGATTCAAATAGATGAGTAGAATGTAATACAAATAGACAAGAGTAGAATCTAATACTAATAGACACGAACATGATCTAATACAAATAAACAAAAGTAAGATATAATACAAATAGACACGAACAAGATCTAATACAAATAGACACGAAAAGGATCTAATACAAATAGACACGAACATGATCTAATACAAACAGACACAAACAGGATCTAATACAAATAGATAAGAGTAAAATCTAATACAAATAGACACAAATAATATCTAATACAAATAGACATGAACATGATCTAATACAAACAGACACAAACAGGATCTAATACAAATAGACAAGAGCAGAATCAAATACAAATAAACACGAACAGGATCTAAAACAAATTCGGCAAGAACAAAATCTACTACAAATAGACAAGGGTAGAATCTAATACAAATAGACAAGAGCAGAATATAATTCAAATAGACAAGAGTATGATCTAATACAAATAGACAAGAGCAAAATCTAATACAAACTAGCAGGATTTAATATAAATTGACTAATATAGTTTTATGCAAATAGACAAAGCATAATTTTACACACACACATACACTACACACACCCAAACACATCACACACACACACACACCACACACACGCACGCACGCACACACACCACACACACACACACACACACACAAACAAGAGCAGAATCTAACTTCAATAGACAAGAGTAGAATTTAACACAAACAGACAACAGCAGAATCTAACTCAACTATACAAAAACAGATAGACAAATGTCAGCGGTACGGAATGTACTCTATAAATAACTTCCTGCTTCTGTTGAGCTGATACATCTAATCTGTAACAAACGCGCATAATTTAAAATCTAAGTACGTTACAAGATAGCAACATTAGTATTGTGAAATAAATTAAATCTGTTTATAAATAAGTTATTATGATTTGTATCACAATTGTTTAACTTTCAAGTCTTCTGCTACTTCATTCTTTTTCGTTCAATGCTAGACGTCAACACCGATGACTCTAACAAAATTAGAAGTTAGATCAATGGCAATTATTAACCTCCATAATTATGTTTGCTCCATTTTTATTGTAATAATTGCGGCTACTTGTTATGGGTTCCCATTATTGTAATGCCTTCATTTGTCACGCCTAGTGTCTTCTTGACGATCGATATCCACCAACAATTTTGTGTCTTTGATTCATTTTAGTTTTTCTTACTCAAGAATTTCCTTGTCAAGGCACCTCTTGCCTTCGTTTTCCTTGTCTCTTGATCTTCCCAAATGCCAACAGATTGTTTCCTCCGTGCAGGTTTGATTTATAGTCTAGTATGCATACAATCCCTTGTCCAGACTACACTAATGACTAGTACAGCCTGTTTCCAGGGCGGCCAAGTTGAGGCGGAATACGGTCTTGGTCAGCTATGGTATGCTTACCCTGATGCAAGCAGCCAGCTATAAGTCTCTGGCTGCTGTCAGCTCATGCACTGCTACACTTTTGCCCCCGGATGGTATCTCTTTAATTTATAGAGACAAGTTTCGCTGTTATTTTGTTTTTGTTGTTTGGTTTTATTTGCCTTGAGGAACGACGAAGATAGGCACACCATCAAAACAGGTCGACGTTGAAATGGAATCTGCAGTGTCATAAGAAGAGTTCCTCGCACAATCATCAGATTCACCATTCCACATGTGACCACAGAAGAAAATCGGAAAATGCCGACCTAAGACAATTTGGAGAATAGCCGTAGATACCAAAATGGGAGTTATGAGCCACAATGGGACCGTAGAGAGGGGGGAAGCAGGGAGAACGTTGCTGCCCTTAAAGACGCTATCACGTGTTATGGTCGCAGGCTGGTTTGCAAGTCATTGAACAATGATCTTCTTCTTCTTCTTCTTCGTTCGTTCTCAATCTCCCACTATCAAACCCTGAATGGGCTTAAGTAGCAGAATGTAGTCCAGAGAACGGAATGCGTTGTGTCGTAGTTTACAGCTTGGCTGCGATATTTGCACCTTTCGGTCCAACACATCCGACTTCAGCAAGCATTTTTTGAGTACCGGGTTAGCATTCCCTCTTCGATCCTTTCTCCTTAGCCAGTCTGTCCTGCTGCAGCCTGTTATCCAGGATCACCGCGTGGAGGTGTAGAAGGGTCTTGGCAGCTATGGTTCGCTGGCCCTGACGCTAGCAGTCAGCTATGGGTCGCTGACTACTGCAGCTCATGCGCTGCTCAGCGTCTTGATCCCGACCAATGATCTAAAAAGAAGAAGTGTATTTTTAAAAATATTTTGTTTCTACAAGGTTCTGTAGTTTTTTACTGAAATTACTGGTAACCAATATGGCTGATCAGCTTGCCAAGAATTGCCTTATGAGACTACTAAAAAGAGTTGAATAAATCTTATGCTGTTTGTGAATGCCCACAATGAGTAGATTACTCGTGCGTGCGTCCTGAAAAGGACGTTAAGTGGCGGATTCGCAGTAGCTTTGCTCACATCCCGAACTTGCTGATGAAGGCGAACAGGGGCTCTCCAGTCGGTTGTATTATGCTTAACTTCATATGCGTGTCACTCACTACTGCGAGGATTACATACACCACCTAGTTAGACAGGCTGCCATAAAAACAGTCCGTTTCCAAGGAGGGCTACTAGGAAGTCGAGGTGAGGGTCTTGGTCAGTATGTTTTGTATGACCCTGACTAATATATCTGATAAGTATATTTTACCTGACCAGACGTTAGTCTTCTTTCCCAAAATCATATGTAATACTGTTCATATACAGAATAGGAAACCATACTGTTCATACAATCTCAATACGATCAAGCTACCAGATATACAAAAGTGAATATTACGTCAAGTATGGAAAGGGAAAGGAAAATATAAAGAGAATGCGACATGCACATATATGAAGTGGACCGACCATGCCGGGAAAGTCCTACGAGAGTAGATTGAATGTACGGGTTTCTAAAGAAAATGTAGAGGACATTGACTCTATCCATATCGTGCCGGAAAAATGACTTATATAACTTGTAATTATTTACATAATTAGTCGTGCTGCTTACATCCTGCAGTGTAGATGGTGGTCAGGTGGTGTAGGTTCGACTCCGGACTCCGCCGTCTTTTTCACTTGCGTTTGATGCGGATTCCTCTGCATCTCGTAGTCGCCTCCTAGTCGTCTTGTCCTTGACTTGCCACTGGGGTCGGGCGGCTCGAGACGAGAGAGTGAGGATTAAAGTAGCGCAGTTAACCCTTACAAAACATATCGCTAGCAAAATAAATTATGCCATCATCGTCTACGATGGACGGCGGCCTTAACCTTTGCCTTTGAGATGGTGGTCAGAGGGAACTACATATGTGTTCATCTTAGTCTGGTTCTAGTTTAGTCTTCGCTAACTGTGGGACTGTCTTATGGTGCGAATACAGCGGACTATATGTCGTCCTGGAGGCCTGAACCTCTGCCCTACTATGATTGTTATTGTAGTCGGTCTTATTTCATCATGTATACATGACCAAACCACAGTATTTGAGATTATTGTTGTACAGCTTTTATATTTGAGTAAAACGTAATACCAATACAGACTGAAACACAAATAAGTTTATACTGACGTGATGTTCTCAGTTTCCAATACTTGTATTTAGATTTATTTGAAAGTTGCCAGCATTAAATCTCCTGGCAGCATATGCGCCTACCGTGCGCGAGAAAGGCAGGAAGTTATATACAACTCTAAATAAATCAGTGAATCGCAAGGGCAAAAGACAGTTCACGAACGACCTGGTCATCGCCGATGAAGAAGCTACTAGAGAAGAAAATAGTAGATGCGTTTAGCAGATTGCAAGACAACTTTGCAATAAACCACCTGCTGCAAACATCCTCATCAGAGACACACAGGACAACATCATAACTACACACTGTCGAGAAAGTTTAATGTTTTGGGACCAATTTTGTATTGATATATATAAACGATCTGGACAATGATACGGATACATTGCTAAATTTGCGGATGACACAAAACTATGCAGATGTGTCACATCTAAAATAGATGTGAATAAATTGAGGTCGGATTTATATCAAATTCGGGAATGGTCTGGGAGCTGGCAAATAGAGTTTAATGTAGATGCACATACAGTCATCAACATAGGTAGATCCAATACGCAACATATTTACAGAATGGGCGAAATCACTATTAGAAGTAGAAAAGGAAAGGTACCTTAAGGGTTATAATAGATCATACAGGTAAGGTGAGCAAGTCCAGGTAGTTATAATAGATCATACAGGTAGGGTGAGCAAGTCCAGGTAGTTATAATAGATCATACAGGTAAGGTGAGTAAGTCCAGGTAGTTATAATAGATCATACAGGTAAGGTGAGTAAGTCCAGGTAGTTATAATAGATCATACAGGTAAGGTGAGTAAGTCCAGGTAGTTATAATAGATCATACAGGTAAGGTGAGTAAGTCCAGGTAGTTATAATAGATCATACAGGTAAGGTGAGTAAGTCCAGGTAGTTATAATAGATCATACAGGTAAGGTGAGTAAGTCCAGGTAGTTATAATAGATCATACAGGTAAGGTGAGTAAGTCCAGGTAGTTATAATAGATCATACAGGTAAGGTGAGTAAGTCCAGGTAGTTATAATAGATCATACAGGTAAGGTGAGTAAGTCCAGGTAGTTATAATAGATCATACAGGTAAGGTGAGTAAGTCCAGGTAGTTATAATAGATCATACAGGTAAGGTGAGTAAGTCCAGGTAGCAGTAGAAAAGACAAATCCAATGTTTGGTATAATGTTTGTTGTTGGTGTTGTTTTTTAATGCCCACAATGAGGAAATCTGCAACTCTATTGTTCTCAATTTTATGACCTCCAGCAGCATTACCAGGTCCTTTCAGACTTACAGCTGTCTTTGTTTTCCTTTCAAACGGAAGAAGGTTGTTGCTAAGTTCAGTCTGTTCCCCATGTCATGTATTGAATCAAGAATGAATACAAGAAAAACAGACAGACGGTATAAGCTAACTCAAACTACAATCTGTCTTGATCTGAAAGTTCAGTACATCATCTAATCGAAATAATTTCTTTGAGCATTTATAAACCACGGTTCGCTTTTGTCAACATTACCACCAGTACAAGAAAAGACGCACTGTAAAGTTGGGGAGATTAATCTGGTCTGCTGTCGATAAGATAGCCTAACCCCGTTATATAGCTCATAAATTCATTCGTTTGAAAGGACATTGCCTGTCGTTTCTCTTGCCGCCTGCGGCTGCGACAATATATTATTGAAATATGTGCAATATCTATAATCGAAGACAAGGACTTACTTGTAGCTCAAGTGTCACGTTGGTACAGTGTCAGAGGAAGCAAATAAAGAGTACTTAACTGGGTTGGCAACCTTCATCCAGACATGGATCAACGGTCACATCAGTGAGTGGAACGTGCACCACATCATTCTATATTAAATTAAGGTGGTGATAATATATAGGTATAACATATGTATAATATATATATATATATATATATATATATATATATATATATATATATATATATATATATATATTTAAAATACTTATTATAAAGTTATGCGCTTTCAACAACAAAATCTGGCTTCATGGCACGAATAAGACCGCGTTGCTGATGAATAGATTATATAACCAAACAAAAAATAGATTACATAACATAAATCTTACAACAACACGGGTTTCTAACAACCGATACAACATATTTGACCCAAGAAATAAGTAAGTCAGAAAATTCCATCAGGGATGAAGTGTTTTATACTTCATTGTACTAAGCCACGACTTGTGTGAGGTATTTGCAATTCCCTTACTCGCTGCATTTTGTTCCTAAAAGTAGATCAGGTACACATTTGCAAATGAACGCTTATACAGAGACGGCGATCAAGCGAGGCATGTGTTGTCCTCGGATGGTTCTTCGTGGCTTTTGTCCTAGACCAGGTTTCACTTCCATAGCATAGCCCTGGTATGACTACTGGATCGAATAGGTCAGCTGGTTTTAATTCCAAAGTCATCTATCGGACAGCCTGGCTACTGCGAAAGTATTACTTTGACCTGAGTGGTTACCACTAGTGCTCTATGTGTGTGTGGGTGTGTGGGTGTGTGTGTGTGTGAGTGAGGGTGTGTATGTGTGATGGTGTGTGTGTGTGAGGGTGTGAGTGTGTGTGTGTGTGGGAGGGTGTGTATGTGTGAGTGAGTGTGTCTGCCATCTAAGAGCATGTCGCAAGAGGCTCTAACAATGTGATTAAGTCCATCTAGGTTAAACTGCTCTTAACCTCAAGGCTTTGCACACCCCACAATTCAAAGACTGCCGTGTGTGGAGTTAAACTTCTACATTTGAAAGAGCTTTAGAAACAATGCCTAATAGTCAGTTATAACAGAATGATTGACAGGTTTTCCTGGCTTGACGTTGAATATTCACGATGAATAAGTTTACTCTTTATGCGTCCTGGACAGACATTCACGTGGCGGGTTGCAGTAGATTTCTTCACATCCCAAACGTGCTGATGAAGGTGGACCGAGGTCCTTCAGGCTGTTGTGCTATCTTTGGCTAAATCTGTGTGTCGTTCTCTACTACAAGGATGACGACGATCACCACCTTGTTAGCTAAACAGCATGTTTTCAGAGAGAATAGCATCGGAGTGGGGCGCGAATCTTGGTCAGTATGTTTTGCCTGAACCTGGCTAACAAAGTCTGATCAGTATATTCACCTGGCACTGACCGACATAGTAGGATCAGTATGATTACGTGATCCTGACTAACATAGTCTTCTTCTTCTTCTTCTTCTTCTTCTTCTTCGTCTTCTTCGTTCGTTCTCTCGCTACCAATCCATGGAAAGGGCTTAACAAGTAGCAGAATGTTGTTCGGAGAATGGAATGCGCTGTGTCGTAGTTTACAGGTTAATTGCCATATTTGCACCTTTCGGTCCGACACGTCCGACTTCAGCAGGAATGTTTAGTACTGCGTTAGCCTTCCCTCTTCGTCCCCTTCTTCTTAGCCAGTCTGCCCTGTTGCAGCCTGTTATCCAGGATCACCGCGTGGATGTTAAGGCGGATCTTGGCAGCTCTGGTTCGCTGGTCCTGACGCTAGCAGACAGCTATTGGCCGCTGATAGCTGCAGCCCATGCACTGTTCAGCATTTGATCCCTCACATAGTCGATCAGTACGTTCACCTGACCCTGGCTAACATAGTCTGATCAGTATGTGTTGCCTGAACAGATGTAAGCACATCCTAAGGAGGAGAATAATAAGCAGAAGAAGTCGATAGTATGCTCTTATAATTTGTGGGGCGGCGTAGTGAAGAAAAGGTCAATGGCGCGGCTGACAGCCCAAATTTGCTTCTTTTGATCGATGATTCGATTTATTTTTACCTTGTATCCATTGGTTAGAAATAAACCCACTACAAAAATTAGTGCTAAATTCGGATGCTCTTGTTAAAGTGCAAAAGACAATCCACCTTAAGAGATAAGCTGAAGGTCAGAACAAACAAAAATCGTATAATAATAACTAAACAAATACGGAAGAATATCGAGTGCAAAGCTTCAGAGAAGGAAAAACGTCAAAAAATAATTATAAGCTAACAAGTTCTACATATTTGTGTTCCACTTTTTCTTACTTTGAGAAAACGAACGGAATGTTACTAATAATCATATTATAATTAAGTCACGGTCACAGAATTTTGTTTATAGGAACAGAAAGCTTACTATCAAACGTCGCTGTTTGGGGGTTGCTAAAATCTTGGTAATCTTGGATAGCCGTAATATGTCAACCGTGTCCACTTACAATGGAATTTGCGATAGTGTGGAATGGATTAACTCTTTTTCTGAACGGATAAGTAGAGTTGTGCAATTTCTTTGTCTGAACTTCCCTTCGCGGTCGTTAAATATCCGTAAACATGGACGGGATTATTGATTTGGCTCTTCACGATTGACCCGATATCGCAGCAGGTGGTTAGGTATTGTAGAAGCTAAAAGATATTCGAATACTCAGGTAATATCAGTCGTAGGTGTCATAGAAACGTCTTTGATACGCAGGTAATATCAGTCGTAGGTGTCATAGAAATATCTTTGATATGCAGGTAATATCAGTCGTAGGTGTCACAGAAACATCTTTGATACGTAGGTACAAGTAATATCAGTCTGGTGTGTCATAGAAACGTCTTTGATACGTAGGTAATTTTATTTTTGGGGTGTCATAGAAACGTCTTTTATACGCAGGTAATATCAGTCGCAGGTGTCACATAAACATCTTTGATACGCAGGTAATATCAGTCGTAGGTGTCACAGAAACATCCTTGATACGCAGTTAATATCAATCTGGGGTGTCATAGATACGTTTTTGATTCGTAGGGGATACAATCTGAACAACGAAAAGGCGAAAGAGTTCCAGGACATCTTGATAATAAAGTGGATGTGTGTGTGTGTGTAAGTGTGTGAATGTGTGTGTGTGGGTGTGTGTGTGAGACAGAGAGAGAAAGAGAGAGAGAGATATATAGAGAATGAGAGTATAAATACAGACATTAACTATTAGCAAAAAGGGTATTGGAATTATTTATGTATTTTTCTCTTCTCATTAGTTGAACATTGCATAGTAGCTACTATAAGGCATGATTGGCTATAATAATCTCTATCACTCTACCACATAGGGTAAACTATTGTAGCCTCTAACAGGCATGACTGACTATAGTAGCCACTATCAGACATGACTGACCTTATGAGTCGCTTTGAAGTATGACTGACTACAGTAACCGCATTCAGACATGACTGATTATTAGATAGTATGGTAGCCTTGTTCATTTATGACTGACTATAAGATACTATGGTAGCCTTGTTCATTCATGACTGACTATAAGATACTATGGTAGCCTTGTTCATTCATGACTGATTATAAAACAGTATGGTAGCCTTGTTCATTCATGACTGACTATAAGATAGTATGGTAGCCTTGTTCATTCATGACTGACTATAAGATAGTATGGTAGCCTTGTTCATTCATGACTGACTATAAGATAGTATGGTAGCTTTGTTCATTCATGACTGACTATAAGATAGTATGGTAGCCTTGTTCATTCATGACTGACAATAGGATGATTCGGCATGGACTTGTAGTTCTCTACTGAGTGTTTGGTTTTCCACTTCATTGCGACGTTATTGTTTCACTTCTCCGTGTTGCAAGAGCCTCTTTTCATCTAGTCTGAGGTACTCCTCAAGGCACATCTCCACTTGGCTCGGTCTGCAGCTTTGTATTTTCCGGATATCAGATCCCTTATCAGTGTCTTCTTGTCCCTCTTACATACATCTTTGAAACTCAGCTGTGGTCGAACAACTGCTCCTTTGCCATCCATCAACTGTCATGACCAAACCATCGTAGTCTACACTGACTAAGGCGAGTTTATAAACGTGAGAGACATGTGACAGAATGCACCTCTGCATTTATCACTCAGTCCTTCCATGTAATGTCAAAGATTAATCGCAGTCGCCGTAGACGGAAGGTGTTAAGATTTTGCTCTTGTTGACATGAGTTGTCCAAGTCTTGCTACCATATAGGATCATGATGATGACACATGCAGTGCAAACCGTAACTTCGGTCTTAATTAAAAGCTTCTGGTTTTCCCAAACACGTATTGTGTATTTTCTGCGCTCGCACTACGATTGTCACTTCATCATATGTCTAGGGATAATAAAGTTAGCTACATTGAAGACATCGATCAAATGTGAGTTTATTTACTGTAAAAAACACGTAAGACATTTTTTTTCTACAAATCCACGGAAAACCGAGTTTGAAACAAACATTAAAGAAACAAGGACGATGTGGAAAGAGCTATAACAGTTGACTCTGGACAGGACGACTGTGTACTTGTTGAAGACATGCGCTTATTAGAAAGAAAAGATGTTTAGATTTGTTTGAATATGTAAATATAAGAAAATAAAGAGAATCCAGGAATAAAATCAGAATAAACTTTCAAATCGCCTTCATTGACGCAACAAAGAAATTTAATTTGATTAGCAGGAATTTATTCTTCAAAATCCTTTTTATTTTTTATAGACTGCCTTAAGAAACTGCTACAGCTAATAATAACGTTGCATGAGGCTCTGAAAGGAACAGTCCAAATCGATTGTAATATATTATAATCATTTGGCATTCACTGGGTTGTTAAACAATGTTGTGTGTGTCAAGGCCCCAATAATATTCGGAATCTGCTTTGGTCTGCCACTGAAACATGTATTTAGTAACAGAAATAAAGTAATCTGGCACTAGGTCGAATGGTCGGCTGGTTTATTGCAAGGTTCAAGGCTGGAACGAAGATCAGGAAGGTTATCTTCAGGGACGTGCTATTCGGTGATGAAGCTGCAATGGTTACCCACGGTCAGCTGGAACATCAAAGCTTGATATATCGCATCTCTCAGGCGTGCAAAGATTTTAATTTCACAATATGTCTCAACAAAACAAATGTGCTGGCACAGAAAGTAGATACCACGCCAGTCGTTACCATCGATACATATAAATTGGTTGCTGTTCACCAAGTTCACGTACCTGATACCCGCCATTGACAGTCACATTGGTAAAACTTGCTGCCACATTCGCTCGCTCTTTTCTTGACCCATGTGGTCCTCGGGTTGCTAGTTTGAGATCTCTTCTCTTTTTCAGAATAGGGCAACCGATCCTATGTCCAACACTCTTTAGTTACCACTTATGATTTGCCTTGCAAATAGGTGGCAGTGTTGTTGTTCTTTGCTACTTTTTTGGGTCCCGGTATTGCACGTGTTTATTCCAATACTTCATCCATTAAATCCAAGGAATGGTAGACACACGACTCCTTGATAACAAACAATTTCATTTCAAATGTGTCTCAAGTATACAGAAGTTTACGTGCCTTTGCGACCAACTAGTTATTACTATTAACCTGCTTCTGCTAACGTATTAGTATTCTACTGTGGGAAGTATTTTTCCATTGATCACGCAAACCGGCAAAGAATTCGCGAATGAATGACCATAGCACAATTACACAAGCCTGATTTCTCGAAAGCTTGTGTTGTTAATTAAGTAGTAGTGGTGCTGGCACATTCCATCGCATCTATCAAATATGTTTCACTGTTGAATTATTAAAGGAATGTACCTCTGTATTACAAGCGAGGGTGTGTGCAAATTTTTAAAAAAAACTGTTGCTCCTGCACGCCCAAATCTCAAGTTTGACTAATTAATTTATTTTGATACTTTAGCTAGGACTAAACAAATATAAAGCCAAATTGTATACGGTTTTATAAATATTTATAAGATAGAGAAATATGAACCATGGCCATCTATAGTTTAGACTACAGATGGCCATGTAGGAATTTTCCCTACATAATACAATTCGAGGTGTGGTGCGCATGTGCACGACCCATACTTGCAACATATACGCAAATGGCACACTGAATGTTTGTTAGACCACGATTATCATATTCACAACTTTGTTGTCAAATTCTTTTTTAGACATCTGGTTAAGAAAGATGACAAGAAGGGGCAAGGTTCTTACCCAGACAATACGCTATGATCTTGAAACCCAGCACCTGCAGACCTTGGTGAAATGGTCTCAATCGCGATGATTCACAAAATCTGTAGAATCGGAGAGGATGGCTGCTGTGACAGACATAGGAGGCCAAAAGCCAAGGATGCAGACTTCCAAGACGGGCAAGAATTCACTGGGAGGACAACATCTGTAGAATCGGAGAGAATGGCTGCTGTGACAGGCATAGGAGGCCAAGAGCCAAGGATGCAGACGTCAAGACGGACTAGGGTTCACTGGGAGGACAACATCTAACAGTCTTTGATTAGACTGTAATCTTGCCAAAAGAAAGAGTAACAATAGAGCAGTCAGGCGTTCACTCTGGCAATCTCCTACACCCCAGAGTAAGGTGAAGATAGTAGTTAGTTTTCTTTTAGGTAGTTTTCTTTCCACTTGTGTCGTTAAGCGTCGTGTGGAGTTTGTCGTCTATCCTGTGCCAAGTGCGTTGCGTCGGTCAATTTGAGCCCTTGTCGACGAACATTCACTCTAATATCATCTTTCCACCTACCTCGCGGTAGCCAGATCTACCGGCGTTGCAAGCCATCAGTGGAAGTTGATGAGGGAGCATTCTCATGAGGTGACCAAACCAACTTATTTTCTGCCTGAAAATGTATTCGACACAAGACGTAGTACCGACCATACTTCGAATGCCATCGTTCTGCATTCTGTCTCTTCTGATAACACATTCCTCAATAAAGTCGGGTGATGAGCAGGTTGAGAGGAGGTTATATATATATATATATATATATATATATATATATATATATATATATATATATATATATATATATATATATATATAGGTTAGAGTGTTAAAGGTTGAGGGAGTAAGGGAAGAGCAGGTTGTAGGACTAGGAGGGAGTGAAATAGAGATGGGAGGGGAAGATTTTTAAAATAAAAATAACTACTTTTATAGATATCCCTAGCAACGCCGGATACTCAAGCTAGTGCAAGATAAGTTCTTCATGCAGAACTTGACGCCAGTAAATTGTAACGTACATTGGCCACGAATTCATTAAAAAGGACATAAATGAAAGGAGTCGTTCAGAAAGGAAATTTTTCCGCAGACTTAACCGCTGATCAGGAATGCAGTGTTAAAGACTTTAGTATACTAAGCCTCAGCTTGTGGGAAGTGGGGTGGCCAGTTCCTTTCCTCGTTGCCTTTTCCTTCCCTAACCGTAAGTCAGGTATCCATTTACAGCTGGGTTGAGTGGAGCTGCCGGTAGTGAAAGTTGAACCCCGTACCGTTGCCATGAAAAGCGAGTGCTCTACCACTGCGCTAATCAGCTATTTATTTTTCCCAGTCCGTATAGTAATTGTTCAGTTTACACTGGGGAAAACTGCCTAATTGGCATGCGTGACACATTATTTTTAGCTGTATTGTTTTAATATTGATGAGCATTTCTTGCACGAATAATGAGAACATCTTGGGGGAGGAACCTACCTCCTACCAGGCGCGTCAGCAGGGTTGCGGATTGCTGAAAGGCCTCCTAATTTGGAGGTTAGCTGCGAATAAATAAGCAGCCGTGGACATAAACGGGTCGGCAGGCATGGAGGCTGTAAGGAGGCAGCCCCTCCACCATGCAAAGACACAACAGGCTAATCACCTGTTTGTCTTTTTAAAAAAAAATGATTACAAGTCAAAACATAGAGAAAACCGGACTGACCTCAACGGCGACGAACAAGCGAGAAAAAAGGACCACGATTTACTCTTTGGATCCGTACCGGGACATAGAGGGCGAGGACGTCCAAGGAAGAGATAGGTGGACAACATCGCTGAGTGGTCAGGCCTTCGTCACGGTAAGAAACGTCAGGCGGCGACAGACAGAGAGAGCTGGCGTGGGATTTTCATGTCTTCATGTGTGCCCCAACGACCTGATGGGTTACGGGATGAACTGAACTGAACTGAAACTGAAGATGAGAGCACTGACATAAAAGATGAATTTTATGAGCTCCTTCAAAGGACCATTGACGATTGCCATAATGAAATACTTCTCCTTGGAGACTTCAACGCAAGAGTTGGAAACGACTATTCTAGATGGGATAGAGTGATCTGTAGGTATGGAGAAGATGTCTTAAATGACAATGGAAAACGACTGCTGAGATTCTGCAGAGAACAAAACCTTGTCATTACAAATACAAGGTTTCCACACAAGCGTATCCATGCCTACACAAAATGCGAGCCGGCAAGAAATGAAAGATCTATAATTGACTATGCAATAGTGAGGAAAACTGATTTCAAGCATGTAAAGGATGCTAGCGTGTTCAGAGGACAAGAGATAGGAAGCGACCACCACCTAGTTAAAATAAAGAGAGAAATTGAAAAACACTATCCAGCCAGGCAACGCCCATCAGCAAGCATGAAACATAATACACGAGGAGAAAAGAAAATTAAGGCTTACAAACTACGAGAACCAGATGTTAAGAGGAGATACCAAGGGCTCATAACAACAGCAATAGAAAGGATAGAGGAATCTGAAGAAGATTTAAAAATGCTCTGGGTAAAATTCAAAGACATCCTCAAAGAGGCTGCAGCAGAAGCATGCGGTCAAATCAAAGAAGGGTGGAAGAGAAAGAGTACACCATGATGGACAGAAGAAGTGAAAACAATAATACGAGAAAAGAAAAAGGCATGGAAGCAATACCTAGGGGCTAGGAATCCAGAAGAACAAACAAAGAAATATAAAGAATATGTAAATTTTAGAACAGAAGCAAAGAAGACTGTGCTCAATGCCATACATAAATCCTGGGAAGAATTTGGAGAGAAACTGGAAATAATGCTGGAGAAAACCAGAAACTGTTCTACAGGACCTTAAAGAACATGAGGAAGGAAAAGGAATGCCCCCTGAAATTTGTTAAAGATAAACAAGGTGCGCTGTTGACCGCCCCAGAAGCGGTAATGAACAGATGGAAAGAATATTTCTCAGATCTCCTTGGAGTGGAGGAAAACCAAGCTCTGGAAGTAACAGTCCCAATTCAAGAAGATGGAGCCATGGAGGGAAACGATAATATCACAATGGAAGAATAAAGGCAGCATTGGAGAAAATTAAGATCGGTAAAGCAGCAGGACATGATGGTATAAACCAGAAATGGTTAAATACATGGGAGCGGCAGGAGAGATGCTATTAATGAAGATTCTCAAGGCAGCTTGGCGCCACAAGAAGATACCAAGAGACTGGGAGGTTGCAATAATAATACCAATATTTAAAAAGGGTGACAATCGACAATGTGAAAATCACAGAGGTATTTCCCTTCTCAGTGTCCCCGGGAAAGTTTACTCTAGGATTCTAGAACGGCGATTAAGATGTCTAGCAGAGCCAAACATGGATGAAACTCAATGTGGGTTTAGGGCAAACAGAAGTACTCAAGACCTTATCTTTACACTCAGACAGCTAAGTGAAAAGGCTCTTAAATATGATAAAGAGATGCATCTCTGCTTTTTGGATTTGGAGAAAGCATTTGATAAAGTTCCTTGGAACAAACTCTGGGAGTGCCTGACAAGGAAGAACATCACAGGACCCCTGATCTCTGCCATACAGAGTTTCTATAAAACATGCAGAAACTATGTGCGGACATCAAATCAAAAGTCAGGAGAGTTCAAGATCACTAGCAGAGTAAGACAGGGGACATTCTATCACCGTACCTTTTCATACTCCTCATGGATGAAATCATTAAAGCCTGCAAGGAACTCACAAAAAAGTATGAAGTAGGGTACTGGAAGATGAGACCAAGTTACATATCTGAACTAACATTTGCAGACGATGTGGCCCTGATCACGAAAACCGAAGCACATCTCCAGATCAACTTGCAGGTCTGGGAAGAAGAGTTGAAGAAGAGAGGAATGCACCTCCAAAACAAAAACCATGGTGATCGCCAGAGATCAAAAGAGACATCAGATAACCCTGGGAACACGAGCACTGGAGCAGGTCAGCAACTTTAAATATCTAGGAGTGGTAATAGACAGCAGGGGAGGAATCAAGGAGGAGTTAACTGCACGAAGGGCAGCAGCATTTAGACAGTTCCATGCAATAAACAGAGGTTTCCTCAGTAGAAGAGAAATGAGCAGGAAAACAAAGATGGATGTATACCGCTCGACCTATGTGCCTGTCCTGACATATGGATGTGAGTCATGGGCAATGACTACAGCCCAAGAAAGGCAATTACAAACTTCAGAAATGAGGTACCTAAGAAAGGCGGTTCAGGTGAGGAAAAGGGACAAGATTCGTAACCAGACAATACGTAGCAATCTTGAAGTTCAACCCCTGCAGACACGAGTGGAGTAGTCCCAACTACAGTGGTTTGGCCATGTCTGTAGAATGGAAGAAGATCGTATACCAAAGCGGTCATGGGAGATCAAAAGTCAAGGACGCAGACCCTGGGGACGTCCCAAAGTACGTTGAGAAGACAACATACGACAGTCCCTAAGTGATAGAGGGCTGGAATGGAAAGGAGGCCAGGAAAAAGATGGCGGATAGAGCAGGGTGGCGTTCTCTTTGGCAAACCTCTACACCTCACGGTAGAAGAGGAGCGACTAAGTAAGTAAGTATGTTGAGAACATGCTGACAGTCTGGAACGTGAGAAATATGGTTTGATGAAAATCATTGATTGGGAATATGTTGACAGGGTCAGTGATGTGATATAGGGCTTATGACAATCATCTATTAATAAGGAATATGTTCGCAGGATCAGAGGTGGGAAATATGGGTTTATGGCAATCATGTATTAATAGAGAATATGTCAGTGACGCTATTTTGTATCGGGTATGCGTGTTTATTCTCTCTTCTGCATGAACCCTGGATTCTTTCATTCACTGAAAAGAAAGCATTACACCAGAAATTATTTTTTTTATTCGTCATGTTCCTAAGACAGAGTACGCTCTACTGTGTTGTATGCCTTCCGGTCCAGTGCTTCCGACTTCAGGATTATTTTAAAAACTGGGTTCATTAGACAGATGTGGCAGAAAAGGGCTACAAATACAAACCCACTGTCCTTCTTTCTCTTTCTTACACATACACACACACATACACGTATATTTTTGCACATACGCACACAATGTGCACGAAATAAGAAATATATGGCGCTGGTTCACAAGCCCTCAGTCGACTGTCATGAGACGGCGTCAATGAAAATGACATTGTAATTTTTGTAAACAGTCGTAGCAAAATACGCTTGTAACTGCTCTCATGAAATGTTGATAAGTTCATAAATTGGCTTAACCTGCATTAAAACAAATATTAACACGCATTTATAACAAAAATCAAGAAGTTAAACGTCAGTTCCTGTTGTCATGGTTACATTTCTGTCAGTCCGTCACACTGTTGTGTTGGATGCATTGGCTAAGAGGACGTCTAATAGGCAGTGTCAGAGCGATTGAAGGGTTTGTTTTTATTTGCATTCACCTTATTTTTCTATTCCCCAAGGCGGTGTGCGTTGTATTATGTTTCTATTTTGTGCTGTCGGCCCAGTGCATTCGACTTCAACATGCATTTTATGTAAGGATATGCTTCCTCCTATATCTTCTAAGGGTTTGCTTCTACGGTGTAACGGCCGGTGCTGTGATTGGGGAGCAATCCCAGCACCTTCAAGTTGTGCGCCGTGTCACTAAACCACTAAAGCACGCCGTTCCAAGATAGGATAGGCAAGGTGACGACGAAAGAACCTGGTCGTCCTAGCAAGAAATGTTGAGATTTAGTACCATGACATCTCTAACAATTTATGCCGGACGGAACGCATGCTCATTTGACTACCACAATCGTTCTTTTAAAAGCTTATGAAAATGCCAGCGACAGTGTTGGAGCTCTGATGATTGGTAGGACCAGTGCTGGAGCTCTGATGATTGGTAGGACCAGTGACAGTGTTGGAGATCGGATGATTGGTAGGACCAGCGACAGTGTTGGAGCTCTGATGTTTGGTAGGACCAGTGACAGTGTTGGAGATCTGATGATTGGTAGGACCAGTGTTGGAGATCTGATGATTGGTAGGACCAGCGACAGTGTTGGAGCTCTGATGATTGGTAGGACCACTGTTGGAGCTCTGATGATTGGTAGGACCAGCGACAGTGTTGGAGCTCTGATGATTGGTAGGACCAGTGTTGGAGCTCTGATGATTGGTAGGACCAGTGTTGGAGATCTGATGATTGGTAGGACCAGCGACAGTGTTGGAGCTCTGATGATTGGTAGGACCAGCGACAGTGCTGGAGCTCTGATGATTGGTAGGACCAGCGACAGTGCTGGAGCTCTGATGATTGGTAGGACCAGTGTTGGAGCTCTGATGATTGGTAGAACCAGTGTTGGAGCTCTGATGATTGGTAGGACCAGCGACAGTGTTGGAGCTCTGATGATTGGTAGGACCAGCGACAGTGCTGGAGCTCTGATGATTGGTAGGACCAGTGTTGGAGCTTTGATGATTGGTAGGACCAGTGTTGGAGCTCTGATGATTGGTAGGACCAGCGACAGTGCTGGAGCTCTGATGATTGGTAGGACCAGTGTTGGAGCTCTGATGATTGGTAGGACCAATGTTGGAGCCCTAATGGTTGGTAGGACCAGTGTTGGAGCTCTGATGATTGGTAGGACCAGTGTTGGAGCTCTGATGATTGGTAGGACCAATGTTGGAGCCCTGATGGTTGGTAGGACCAGCGACAGTGCTGAAGCTCTAATGATTGGTAGGACCAGTGTTGGAGCTCTGATGATTGGTAGGACCAGTGTTGGAGCTCTGATGATTGGTAGGACCAACGACAGTGTTGGAGCTCTGATGATTGGTAGGACCAGCGACAGTGCTGGAGCTCTGATGATTAGTAGGACCAGTGTTGGAGCTCTGATGATTGGTAGGACCAGCGACAGTGTTGGAGCTCTGATGATTGGTAGGACCAGTGTTGGAGCTCTGATGATTGGTAGGACCAGTGTTGGAGCTCTGATGATTGGTAGGACCAGCGACAGTGTTGGAGCTCTGATGATTGGTAGGACCAGCGACAGTGTTGGAGCTCTGATGATTGGTAGGACCAGCGACAGTGCTGGAGCTCTGATGATTGGTAGGACCAGTGTTGGACCGCTGATGATTGGTAGGACCAGCGACAGTGCTGGAGCTCTGATGATTGGTAGGACCAACGACAGTGCTGGAGCTCTGATGATTGGTAGGACCAGCGACAGTGTTGGAGCTCTGATGATTGGTAGGACCAGCGGCAGTGCTGGAGCTCTGATGATTGGTAGGACCACTGTTGGAGCTCTGATGATTGGTAGGACCAGCGACAGTGTTGGAGCTCTGATGATTGGTAGGACCAGTGTTGGAGATCTGATGATTGGCAGGACCAGCGACAGTGTTGGAGCTCTGATGATTGGTAGGACCAGAGACAGTGCTGGAGCTCTGATGATTGGTAGGACCAGCGACAGTGCTGGAGCTCTGATGATTGGTAGGACCAGTGTTGGAGCTCTGATGATTGGTAGAACCAGTGTTGGAGCTCTGATGATTGGTAGGACCAGCGACAGTGTTGGAGCTCTGATGATTGGTAGGACCAGCGACAGTGCTGGAGCTCTGATGATTGGTAGGACCAGAGTTGGAGCTTTGATGATTGGTAGGACCAGTGTTGGAGCTCTGATGATTGGTAGGACCAGCGATAGTGCTGGAGCTCTGATGATTGGTAGGACCAGCGACAGTGTTGGAGCTCTGATGATTGGTAGGACCAGTGTTGGAGCTCTGATGATTGGTAGGACCAATGTTGGAGCCCTGATGGTTGGTAGGACCAGTGTTGGAGCTCTGATGATTGGTAGGACCAGTGTTGGAACTCTGATGATTGGTAGGACCAATGTTGGAGCCCTGATGGTTGGTAGGACCAGCGACAGTGCTGAAGCTCTAATGATTGGTAGGACCAGCGACAGTGCTGGAGCTCTGATGATTGGTAGGACCAGTGTTGGAGCTCTGATGATTGGTAGGACCTGTGTTGGAGCTCTCATGATTGGTAGGACCAATGACAGTGTTGGAGCTCTGATGATTGGTAGGACCAGCGACAGTGCTGGAGCTCTGATGATTAGTAGGACCAGTGTTGGAGCTCTGATGATTGGTAGGACCAGCGACAGTGTTGGAGCTCTGATGATTGGTAGGACCAGTGTTGGAGCTCTGATGATTGGTAGGACCAGTGTTGGAGCTCTGATGATTGGTAGGACCAGCGACAGTGTTGGAGCTCTGATGATTGGTAGGACCAGCGACAGTGTTGGAGCTCTGATAATTGGTAGGACCAGCGACAGTGCTGGAGCTCTGATGATTGGTAGGACCAGTGTTGGACCCCTGATGATTGGTAGGACCAGCGACAGTGCTGGAGCTCTGATGATTGGTAGGACCAACGACAGTGCTGGAGCTCTGATGATTGGTAGGACCAGCGACAGTGTTGGAGCTCTGATGATTGGTAGGACCAGCGACAGTGCTGGAGCCATGATGATTGGTAGGACCAGTGTTGGAGCTCTGATGATTGGTAGGACCAGTGTTGGAGCTCTGATGATTGGTAGGACCAGCGACAGTGCTGGAACTCTGATGATTGGTAGGACCAGCGACAGTGCTGAAGCCCTGATGATTGGTAGGACCAGTGTTGGAGCTCTGATGATTGGTAGGACCAGCGACAGTGCTGGAGCTCTGATGATTGGTAGGACCAGGGACAGTGCTGGAGCTCTGATGATTGGTAGGACCAGCGACAGTGCTGGAGCTCTGATGATTGGTAGGACCAGTGTTGGAGCTATGATGATTGGTAGGACCAGTGTTGGAGCTCTGATGATTGGTAGGACCAGTGTTGGAGCTCTGATGATTGGTAGGACCAACGACAGTGTTGGAGCTCTGATGATTGGTAGGACCAGCGACAGTGCTGGAGCTCTGATGATTAGTAGGACCAGTGTTGGAGCTCTGATGATTGGTAGGACCAGCGACAGTGTTGGAGCTCTGATGATTGGTAGGACCAGTGTTGGAGCTCTGATGATTGGTAGGACCAGCGACAGTGTTGGAACTCTGATGATTGGTAGGACCAGCGACAGTGCTGAAGCTCTGATGATTGGTAGGACCAATGTTCGAGCCCTGATGGTTGGTAGGAGCAGCGACAGTGCTGAAGCTCTGATGATTGGTAGGACCAGCGACAGTGCTGGAGCTCTGATGATTGGTAGGACCAGCGACAGTGCTGAAGCCCTGATGATTGGTAGGACCAGTGTTGGAGCTCTGATGATTGGTAGGACCAGTGACAGTGCTGGAGCTCTGATGATTGGTAGGACCAGCGACAGTGCTGAAGCCCTGATGATTGGTAGGACCAGTGTTGGAGCTCTGATGATTGGTAGGACCAGCGACAGTGTTGGAGCTCTGATGATTGGTAGGACCAGCGACAGTGCTGGAGCTCTGATGATTGGTAGGACCAGTGTTGGAGCTCTGATGATTGGTAGGACCAGTGTTGGAGCTCTGATGATTGGTAGGACCAGCGACAGTGTTGGAGCTCTGATAATTGGTAGGACCAGTGACAGTGTTGGAGATCTGATGATTGGTAGGACCAGTGTTGGAGCTCTGATGATTGGTAGGACCAGCGACAGTGTTGGAGCTCTGATGATTGGTAGGACCAGCGACAGTGCTGGAGCTCTGATGATTGGTAGGACCAGTGTTGGAGCTCTGATGATTGGTAGGACCAGCGACAGTGTTGGAGCTCTGATGATTGGTAGGACCAGCTACAGTGTTGGAGCTCTGATGATTGGTAGGACCAGCGACAGTGCTGAAGCTCTGATGATTGGTAGGACCAGTGTTGGACCCCTGATGATTGGTAGGACCAGCGACAGTGCTGGAGCTCTGATGATTGGTAGAACCAACGACAGTGCTGGAGCTCTGATGATTGGTAGGACCAGCGACAGTGCTGGAGCTCTGATGATTGGTAGGACCAGCGCAAGTGCTGGAGCTCTGATGATTGGTAGGACCAGCGACAGTGCTGGAGCCCTGATGATTGGTAGGACCAGTGTTGGAGCTCTGATGATTGGTAGGACCAGTGTTGGAGCTCTGATGATTGGTAGGACCAGCGACAGTGCTGGAGCTCTGATGATTGGTAGGACCAGCGACAGTGCTGAAGCCCTGATGATTGGTAGGACCAGTGTTGGAGCTCTGATGATTGGTAGGACCAGCGACAGTGCTGGAGCTCTGATGATTGGTAGGACCAGGATCAGTGCTGGAGCTCTGATGATTGGTAGGACCAGCGACAGTGCTGGAGCTCTGATGATTGGTAGGACCAGTGTTGGAGCTCTGATGATTGGTAGGACCAGTGTTGGAGCTCTGATGATTGGTAGGACCAGTGTTGGAGCTCTGATGATTTGTAGGACCAGCGACAGTGTTGGAACTCTGATGATTGGTAGGACCAGCGACAGTGCTGGAGCTCTGATGATTGGTAGGACCAGCGACAGTGCTGGATCTCTGATGATTGATAGGACCAGTGTTGGAGCCCTGATGATTGGTAGGACCAGTGTTGGAGCTCTGATGATTGGTAGGACCAGTGTTGGAGCTCTGATGATTGGTAGGACCAGCGACAGTGTTGGAACTCTGATGATTGGTAGGACCAGTGTTGGAGCTCTGATGATTGGTAAGACCAGCGACAGTGTTGGAACTCTGATGATTGGTAGGACCAGCGACAGTGCTGGAGCTCTGATGATTGGTAGGACCAATGTTCGAGCCCTGATGGTTGGTAGGACCAGCGACAGTGCTGAAGCTCTGGTGATTGGTAGGACCAGCGACAGTGCTGGAGCTCTGATGATTGGTAGGACCAGTGTTGGACCCCTGATGATTGGTAGGACCAGTGACAGTGTTGGAGATCTGATGATTGGTAGGACCAGTGTTGGAGCTCTGATGATTGGTAGGACCAGTGACAGTGTTGGAGATCTGATGATTGGTAGGACCAGTGTTGGAGCTCTGATGATTGGTAGGACCAGTGGCAGTGCTGGAGCTCTGATGATTGGTAGGACCAGCGACAGTGCTGAAGCCCTGATGATTGGTAGGACCAGTGTTGGAGCTCTGATGATTGGTAGGACCAGCGACAGTGTTGGAGCTCTGATGATTGGTAGGACTAGCGACAGTGCTGGAGCTCTGATGATTGGTAGGACCAGTGTTGGAGCTCTGATGATTGGTAGGACCAGTGTTGGAGCTCTGATGATTGGTAGGACCAGTGACAGTGTTGGAGATCTGATAATTGGTAGGACCAGTGTTGGAGCTCTGATGATTGGTAGGACCAGTGACAGTGTTGGACATCTGATGATTGGTAGGACCAGTGTTGGAGATCTGATGATTGGTAGGACCAGTGACAGTGTTGGAGCTCTGATGATTGGTAGGACCAGCGACAGTGTTGGAGCTCTGATGATTGGTAGGACCAGCGACAGTGCTGGAGCTCTGATGATTGGTAGGACCAGTGTTGGAGCTCTGATGATTGGTAGAACCAGTGTTGGAGCTCTGATGATTGGTAGGACCAGCGACAGTGTTGGAGCTCTGATGATTGGTAGGACCAGCGACAGTGCTGGAGCTCTGATGATTGTTAGGACCAGTGTTGGAGCTATGATGATTGGTAGGACCAGCGACAGTGCTGAAGCCCTGATGATTGGTATGACCAGTGTTGGAGCTCTGATGATTGGTAGGACTAGTCTTGGAGCTCTGATGATTGGTAGGACCAGTGTTGGAGCTCTGATGATTGGTAGGACCAGCGACAGTGCTGGAGCTCTGATGATTGGTAGGACCAGCGACAGTGCTGGAGCTCTGATGATTGGTAGGACCAGCGACAGTGTTGGAGCTCTGATGATTGGTAGGACCAGCGACAGTGCTGGAGATCTGATGATTGGTAGGACCAGCGACAGTGCTGGAGCTCTGATGATTGGTAGGACCAGTGTTGGACCCCTGATGATTGGTAGGACCAGCGACAGTGCTGGAGCTCTGATGATTGGTAGGACCAACGACAGTGTTGGAGCTCTGATGATTGGTAGGACCAGCGACAGTGCTGGAGCTCTGATGATTGGTAGTAGCGGCAGTGCTGGAGCTCTGATGATTGGTAGGACCAGCGACAGTGCTGGAGCCCTGATGATTGGTAGGACCAGTGTTGGAGCTCTGATGATTGGTAGGACCAGCGACAGTGCTGGAGCACTGATGATTGGTAGGACCAGCGACAGTGCTGAAGCCCTGATGATTGGTAGGACCAGTGTTGGAGCTCTGATGATTTGTAGGACCAGTGTTGGAGCTCTGATGATTGGTAGGACCAGTGACAGTGTTGGAGCTCTGATGATTGGTAGGACCAGCGACAGTGTTGGAGCTCTGATGATTGGTAGGACCAGCGACAGTGCTGGAGCTCTGATGATTGGTAGGACCAGCGACAGTGCTGGAGCTCTGATGATTGGTAGGACCAGTGTTGGACCCCTGATGATTGGTAGGACCAGCGACAGTGCTGGAGCTCTGATGATTGGTAGGACCAACGACAGTGCTGGAGCTCTGATGATTGGTAGGACCAGCGACAGTGCTGGAGCTCTGATGATTGGTAGTAGCGGCAATGCTGGAGCTCTGATGATTGGTAGGACCAGCGACAGTGCTGGAGCCCTGATGATTGGTAGGACCAGTGTTGGAGCTCTGATGATTGGTAGGACCAGCGACAGTGCTGGAGCACTGATGATTGGTAGGACCAGCGACAGTGCTGAAGCCCTGATGATTGGTAGGACCAGTGTTGGAGCTCTGATGATTGGTAGGACCAGCGACAGTGCTGGAGCTCTGATGATTGGTAGGACCAGGGACAGTGCTGGAGCTCTGATGATTGGTAGGACCAGCGACAGTGCTGGAGCTCTGATGATTGGTAGGACCAGTGTTGGAGCTCTGATGATTGGTAGGACCAGTGTTGGAGCTCTGATGATTGGTAGGACCAGCGACAGTGCTGGAGCTCTGATGATTGGTAGGACCAGTGTTGGAGCTCTGATGATTGGTAGGACCAGCGACAGTGTTGGAGCTCTGATGATTGGTAGGACCAGCGACAGTGTTGGAGATCTGATGATTGATAAGACCAGCGACAGCGACAGCTAGTTAGTTTAGTTAGTTGATCATCCAAAGCGACGATTATGACTACATCAAACGGTTTTGTCTTGATGATATAACTTGCGCGGGATTTGGATTACAGTGAGGCAGAAATTGCGCTGGTCATCAACATCGCTCTCTGGTCCCGAGCTACCTCGTGTCCCGAGACACGAGTCAAGATTACTGAAGGTAACTCATGATGCAGGCTTTCTGGTCCCAACTCACTTGAGACCAGGATTAAAACTGGCAGGATTCGATCGCCCGCTGTTTACGCTCATCGCTTTGAGAGGCGAGTGCTTCGACAACATCACCCACCGTGTAGGAACCGCGACGGTGCTGGAGCCTCTGTGAGTGGAGGGACCAGTGATAATGTTGTAGTCTCTTTGACCGACTGGAAGGACCAGCGACAAGAGCCTCTATGAATGGAAGGACCAGCGACAGGAGCGAGCCTCTATGAATGGAAGAACCAGCGACAAGAGCCTCTGTGAAAAGAAGGACCAGCGACAAGAGTCTCTATGAATGGAAGGACCAGCGACAGGAGCGAGCCTCTATGAATGGAAGGACCAGCGACAGGAGCGAGCCTCTATGAATGGAAGGACCAGCGACAAGAGTCTCTATGAATGGAAGGACCAGCGACAAGAGCCTCTATGAATGGAAGGACCAGCGACAGGAGCGAGCCTCTATGAATGGAAGGACCAGCGACAGGAGCGAGCCTCTATGAATGGAAGGACCAGCGACAGGAGCGAGCCTCTATGAATGGAAGGACCAGCGACAGGAGCGAGCCTCTATGAATGGAAGGACCAGCGACAAGAGTCTCTATGAATGGAAGAACCAGCGACAAGAGCCTCTATGAATGAACGGACCAGCGACAAGAGCCTCTATGAATGGAAGGACCAGCGACAGTGTTGTAGTTTCTTTGAATGGAAGGACCAGCGACAGGAGCGAGCCTCTATGAATGGAAGAACCAGCGACAAGAGTCTCTATGAATGGAAGGACCAGCGACAGGAGCGAGCCTCTATGAATGGAAGGACCAGCGACAAGAGTCTCTATGAATGGAAGGACCAGCGACAGGAGCGAGCCTCTATGAATGGAAGAACCAGCGACAAGAGTCTCTATGAATGGAAGGACCAGCGACAAGAGTCTCTATGAATGGAAAGACCAGCGACAGGAGCGAGCCTCTATGAATGGAAGGACCAGAAACAAGAGCCTCTATGAATGGAAGGACCAGCGACAGTGTTGTAGTTTCTTTGAATGGAAGGACCAGTGACAGGAGCGAGCCTCTATGAATGGAAGAACCAGCGACAAGAGTCTGTATGAATGGAAGGACCAGCGACAAGAGCCTCTATGAATGGAAGGACCAGCGACAGGAGCGAGCCTCTATGAATGGAAGGACCAGCGACGGGAGCGAGCCTCTATGAATGGAAGAACCAGCGACAAGAGCCTCTATGAATGGAAGGACCAGGGACAAGAGCCTCTATGAATGGAAGGACCAGCGACAGGAGCGAGCCTCTATGAATGGAAGGACCAGAAACAAGAGCCTCTATGAATGGAAGGACCAGCGACAAGAGCCTCTATGAATGGAAGGACCAGCGACAAGAGCCTCTATGAATGGAAGAACCAGCGACAAGAGCCTCTATGAATGGAAGGACCAGCGACAAGAGCCTCTATGAATGGAAGGACCAGCGACAGGAGCGAGCCTCTATGAATGGAAGGACCAGAAACAAGAGCCTCTATAAATGGAAGGACCAGCGACAGTGTTGTAGTTTCTTTGAATGGAAGGACCAGCGACAGGAGCGAGCCTCTATGAATGGAAGAACCAGCGACAAGAGCCTCTATGAATGGAAGGACCAGAAACAAGAGCCTCTATGAATGGAAGGACCAGAAACAAGAGCCTCTATGAATGGAAGGACCAGCGACAGTGTTGTAGTTTCTTTGAATGGAAGGACCAGCGACAAGAGCCTCTATGAATGGAAGGACCAGCGACAGGAGCCTCTATGAATGGAAGAACCAGCGACAGGAGCGAGCCTCTATGAATGGAAGGACCAACGACAAGAGCCTCTATGAATGGAAGAACCAGCGACAAGAGCCTCTATGAATGGAAGGACCAGCGACAAGAGCCTCTATGAATGGAAGGACCAGAGACAGTGTTGTAGTTTCTTTGAATGGAAGGACCAGAGACAGGAGCGAGCCTCTATGAATGGAAGAACCAGCGACAAGAGTCTCTATGAATGGAAGAACCAGCGACAGGAGCGAGACTCTATGAATGGAAGGACCAGTGACAGGAGCGAGCCTCTATGAATGGAAGGACCAGCGACAGGAGCGAGCCTCTATGAATGGAAGGACCAGCGACAGGAGCGAGCCTCTATGAATGGAAGGACCAGCGACAGGAGCGAGCCTCTATGAATGGAAGGACCAGCGACAGGAGCGAGCCTCTATGAATGGAAGGACCAGCGACAAGAGTCTCTATGAATGGAAGAACCAGCGACAAGAGCCTCTATGAATGAACGGACCAGCGACAAGAGCCTCTATGAATGGAAGGACCAGCGACAAGAGCCTCTATGAATGGAAGGACCAGCGACAGTGTTGTAGTTTCTTTGAATGGAAGGACCAGCGACAGGAGCGAGCCTCTATGAATGGAAGAACCAGCGACAAGAGTCTCTATGAATGGAAGGACCAGCGACAGGAGCGAGCCTCTATGAATGGAAGGACCAGCGACAAGAGTCTCTATGAATGGAAGGACCAGCGACAGGAGCGAGCCTCTATGAATGGAAGAACCAGCGACAAGAGTCTCTATGAATGGAATGACCAGCGACAAGAGCCTCTATGAATGGAAGGACCAGCGACAGGAGCGAGCCTCTATGAATGGAAGAACCAGCGACAAGAGCCTCTATGAATGGAATGACCAGCGACAAGAGTCTCTATGAATGGAAAGACCAGCGACAGGAGCGAGCCTCTATGAATGGAAGGACCAGAAACAAGAGCCTCTATGAATGGAAGGACCAGCGACAAGAGCCTCTATGAATGGAAGGACCAGCGACAAGAGCCTCTATGAATGGAAGAACCAGCGACAAGAGCCTCTATGAATGGAAGGACCAGCGACAAGAGCCTCTATGAATGGAAGGACCAGCGACAGGAGCGAGCCTCTATGAATGGAAGGACCAGAAACAAGAGCCTCTATAAATGGAAGGACCAGCGACAGTGTTGTAGTTTCTTTGAATGGAAGGACCAGCGACAGGAGCGAGCCTCTATGAATGGAAGAACCAGCGACAAGAGCCTCTATGAATGGAAGGACCAGAAACAAGAGCCTCTATGAATGGAAGGACCAGCGACAGTGTTGTAGTTTCTTTGAATGGAAGGACCAGCGACAAGAGCCTCTATGAATGGAAGGACCAGCGACAGGAGCCTCTATGAATGGAAGGACCAGCGACAGGAGCGAGCCTCTATGAATGGAAGGACCAGCGACAGGAGCGAGCCTCTATGAATGGAAGAACCAGCGACAAGAGCCTCTATGAATGGAAGAACCAGTGACAAGAGTCTTTATGAATGGAAGGACCAGCGACAGGAGCGCGCCTCTATGAATGGAAGGACCAGCGACAGGAGCGAGCCTCTATGAATGGAAGGACCAGCGACAAGAGTCTCTATGAATGGAAGGACCAGCGACAAGAGCCTCTATGAATGGAAGGACCAGCGACAAGAGCCTCTATGAATGGAAGGACCAGCGACAAGAGCCTCTATGAATGGAAGAACCAGCGACAAGAGTCTCTATGAATGGAAGAACCAGCGACAGGAGCGAGCCTCTATGAATGGAAGGACCAGCGACAAGAGCCTCTGTGAATGGAAGGACCAGCGACAAGAGCCTCTATGAATGGAAGGACCAGCGACAAGAGCCTCTATGAATGGAAGGACCAGGGACAGTGTTGTAGTTTCTTTGAATGGAAGGACCAGCGACAGGAGCGAGCCTCTATGAATGGAAGAACCAGCGACAAGAGTCTCTATGAATGGAAGAACCAGCGACAGGAGCGAGCCTCTATGAATGGAAGGACCAGCGACAAGAGCCTCTATGAATGGAAGGACCAGCGACGGGAGCGAGCCTCTATGAATGGAAGAACCAGCGACAAGAGCCTCTATGAATGGAAGGACCAGGGACAAGAGCCTCTATGAATGGAAGGACCAGCGACAGGAGCGAGCCTCTATGAATGGAAGGACCAGAAACAAGAGCCTCTATGAATGGAAGGACCAGCGACAGTGTTGTAGTTTCTTTGAATGGAAGGACCAGCGACAGGAGCGAGCCTCTATAAATGGAAGGACCAGCGACAAGAGTCTCTATTAATGGAAGGACCAGCGACAAGAGCCTCTATGAATGGAAGGACTAGCGACAGGAGCGAGCCTCTATGAATGGAAGGACCAGCGACAGGAGCGAGCCTCTATGAATGGAAGGACCAGCGACAGGAGCGAGCCTCTATGAATGGAAGGACCAGCGACAGGAGCGAGCCTCTATGAATGGAAGGACCAGCGACAGGAGCGAGCCTCTATGAATGGAAGGACCAGCGACAGGAGCGAGCCTCTATGAATGGAAGGACCAGCGACAGGAGCGAGCCTCTATGAATGGAAGGACCAGCGACAGGAGCGAGCCTCTATGAATGGAAGGACCAGCGACAGGAGCGAGCCTCTATGAATGGAAGGACCAGCGACAAGAGCCTCTATGAATGGAAGGACCAGCGACAGGAGCGAGCCTCTATGAATGGGAGGACCAGCGACAAGAGCCTCTATGAATGGAAGGAACAGCGTCAAGAGCCTCTATGAATGGAAGGACCAGCGACAGTGTTGGAGCCTTGATGAATGACTATTTGATAAACAATAGAATGAAAATAACGTGGACTTAAGTTGACTTACAAATCAATTCATACTCCTCGATCACCGAAATAGTCTCAGGTTTGAAAGGAATAAGCACGCCATAACCTCCTAAGCACACAGTAAAACGTGACTAAACAGGGATATTCATGGGGCTAGTAACCTCATCATGTAAAACAATTGCTTTGAAACTGCTACCGTAAATGCTTGGATACATGCTGCCAATAATGGAAGGTCAGCGGTAGTAGTGGCTATATGCTCCCTTGGAGATCAAATACAAATCAATGATTGCATATTCCTCGACCATCATATGGATTGCTATAACTGAAGCCTGTTTCATTGCTATAACTCAAGCCAGTTTCAGTGCGTAGTGTACACGTGTGAAAACCTTGATATTGACTATTGTGATTGATCACGTGCTATGATGTATGTCTCTGCCCGTGGAAGGAGTGGTCCTTCGCCAAAAGAATGTTCAAACCTTAGCAAACAATAAAACATAAAACAAGACACAAGCGACCAGAACAGGCTGGTGACAGACATGTGAGACGGAGGTCACCAGACAAATTGCGCAGGTTGGAAATTGAGAACAAACCCTCTTTGTCACTGCTCGTAAAAGGTAGTAAAATTTTAAAAAATAGAAGAAGCAGAAACTATAATATGGAATGCTAGAACATGTTTATATTATAATGAGAAATTTCACAATAAACCAAGCCGTTGAATCATGCTGCTGTGTATATGTTAATGAGATCTGCCTGGCCAAGAATCTCAAGCTCTGGGAATAACACAGAACAATACAGCCAGAGCCATAACTTATATTTTCTCCCTACAGGATGCAAGTTGTTCACTTTTGTCAGGGAAATTCATATTCGTGCCTATATGAAATTAGGTGCATGATCGATAGTTTCCTACATTAAATCAGCTTAGCGATCGATAGCTAACTCTGTTAAATAATGCTGGTGATCGATAACACTTCATTGTACGTTTTATCTTTGCAGTTCAGTGGTCGCAATGTATCAGGATACCGAGTCTTCAGGAGACAAAATTGAGGTTTGTTTTGGCTTTATTTTGTATCAATGTAAATTTTCAAACAATATCTTTATGATTAGTTTTGCTCTGTTAGTTTGAAAATTTTAAAAATAAAAAATGTTTGATCTTATGAAAACATTTTGATTGTTCGCATCACAACTGTAATATTAGACTCGATTAGATATTTCATGAAAAAAACATCAGCGAATTTTTGTTTCAGTGGAACGAATGTTGAAATTTTTAAATCTCACATAAATTAGTCATCAGGTTGGGTTTTGTAATGGGAGGTGAACTGGAGAGGGGTTGGAAGATGGAGGGGTGTCACTACAGAGATGTTATCAACCGAACCAAGAGATAGTAATCGAGTGGTTATTCTTATTTTCTTTCGTTCGACTTCAAACTTCAACATTTGTTAATCTAATAAAGTCAGTAGTTAGATCGAGTTTCCGGTTATCGCCACAGTCTCTCGATCATGTAAGGAAGCAAGCTGCTGTCTTGGTCTAGTGGCGCTTTGTGCGTAGTATGAAGACAATAACTTGGTCGCACGTTGACAGTTGATGATACACTCTTTCTCCTTATGATCTAAGGGTGGGTGTTAATGTAGAGTTCATTCCTGTCTGGCAAAATTCGCTGCCTCTTCGTTGTTTGGGATGTTACAAAGGCATGGTATCCGTTAAAGTGTGCTCTTTTTTGGAGCTAAGCATTCAAGTGAGTATGCCAAAGCAAAGAACATAGTGGATAGAATGCCATTTTTTTTATTGCGGAGTCAGAAGTTCAAAATCTGGTATCCCTGTTTTCTTAATAGATAACGACATCAAAATGTAATCTTCACACTTCACGTCAGCTGCCGGGACAGGGCAATTTATTCCAAAGTTACATTTGTTTTGCAGAAATAGTGGAATGGTAACTACAGTAAAATTAAGGTGTCCTAAGGTTGCTCACACTTTCCAGCATCAGGCTTGATTTTCACACACAAACCATATAAGCATCATCAGGTGCCCTGCCGGTTGGCGTTGGGAATCTTAGGCCTACATCCACTTCTATCACGTGTGTCGTGTACCAAATCTGTTGTCGATTGTCGCCCATGCCTTTCTCTCAAGCTGTCCAACATCTTCTCTCTCGACCTTCCTCTGTCTCGTTTTCCTGCTATCTTTCCCGTTGTCACGACGTGCTCCAAGCCACCTCTTCCCATAACTTTCCCCCCAAAAGGATGACTGCCTTGTTCTGATCCTTGCAATAAGTTGTTTTTCGTGTTTGTGCCTCCTCGAGTACTGTATCATTAGTCTTCTTCGTGTTTGTGCCTCCTCGAGTACTGTATCATTAGTCTTCTTCGTGTTTGTGCCTCCTCGAGTACTGTATCATTAGTCTTCTTCGTGTTTGTGCCTCCTCGAGTTCTGTATCATTAGTCTTCTTTGTGTTTGTGCCTCCTCGATTACTGTATCATTAGTCTTCTTCGTGTTTGTGCCTCCTCGAGTTCTGTATCATTAGTCTTCTTTGTGTTTGTGCCTCCTCGATTACTGTATCATTAGTCTTCTTTGTGTTTGTGCCTCCTCGAGTTCTGTATCATTAGTCTTCTTTGTGTTTGTGCCTCCTCGATTACTGTATCATTAGTCTTCTTTGTGTTTGTGCCTCCTCGAGTTCTGTATCATTAGTCTTCTTTGTGTTTGTGCCTCCTCGATTACTGTATCATTAGTCTTCTTTGTGTTTGTGCCTCCTCGATTACTGTATCATTAGTCTTCTTTGTGTTTGTGCCTCCTCGATTACTGTATCATTAGTCTTCTTTGTGTTTGTGCCTCCTCGATTACTGTATCATTAGTCTTCTTCGTGTTTGTGCCTCCTCGATTACTGTATCATTAGTCTTCTTTGTGTTTGTGCCTCCTCGATTACTGTATCATTAGTCTTCTTTGTGTTTGTGCCTCCTCGAGTACTGTATCATTAGTCTTCTTTGTGTTTGTGCCTCCTCGAGTACTGTATCATTAGTCTTCTTCGTGTTTGTGCCTCCTCGATTACTGTATCATTAGTCTTCTTCGTGTTTGTGCCTCCTCGATTACTGTATCATTAGTCTTCTTCGTGTTTGTGCCTCCTCGATTACTGTATCATTAGTCTTCTTCGTGTTTGTGCCTCCTCGATTACTGTATCATTAGTCTTCTTCGTGTTTGTGCCTCCTCGATTACTGTATCATTAGTCTTCTTCGTGTTTGTGCCTCCTCGAGTACTGTATCATTAGTCTTCTTTGTGTTTGTGCCTCCTCGAGTTCTGTATCATTAGTCTTCTTTGTGTTTGTGCCTCCTCGAGTTCTGTATCATTAGTCTTCTTTGTGTTTGTGCCTCCTCGATTACTGTATCATTAGTCTTCTTTGCAGTCCGTGGGATCCGCAGCATTCTTCTGTAAAACCACATCTCCGTTGCTTCCAAAGATTTAAGCGCTTGCTTGCTAATTGCCAATGATTAACTGCCATATGTCAGTATTGGTTTCACGTAGCATCCAATGACTCTCTTCTCAGTTCCAGCGACAAGTTTTGTTGCACAATATTGCTATTATGATCTGGAAGACCGATTTTGTTTCTGCATTTTATTTCGTAATTACATCTTCCATCTGCTGTTATGTATGTTCCCATGTATTTAAACGTGTTAATTTGTCTCAATTCAGTCCTCTTCGCTTTGACGCAGCATTTTGGAGAGGACTGTTTCTTAGTTACTAATATCAATTCCGATTTCTTTTTGTTTGAGCTGTGGCCTTTATTTTCACTTTGCTCAACTACCATGTTTACCTGCAAGTCGATTTCAGTCTGGACTATCAATACAATATCATCATATCATCAACATATTGTAAATTATTTATGTTCTGTCCGCCAATTAGTATTCCCGGTATTGTCAGTATGTCTCTCAAGATAAACTCGCTGTATAAAGAGAACAGGTCGGGAACGGAATACAACCTTGCCACACTCCCCTTTTTATCTGTTTATAATCTCCCACTTGATTGTTAATTCTTATAGCCGCAGTCTGTCCCCAATACATATTTTGAATGATCCCGAGGTCACTGCCATCACTATGTAAACTTTTCAGCATTTGGGTGATCTCCATATACCCTGTCGAACGCTTTAACTCAATTTGTGAAACACAGAAACAATATACTTGAATAACATTCATATTTACAATAACGTTTACACACTGTATAATTACTATGCTGTCTAGTAATTAACTTATTAGCGACACATGTATGTACGTATAATGCGTTTGTTTCTTTGGTAAATTATTAGTAAATCGATCAAAGACAGTTTTCAATCAATCAATCAAAATCTCGTGAGTTCCCTGTCACGAAACGTTGATTTGTCATTTCCGTTGAAGTTTTTGACGTTGCTATTATTTGTTCCTCGTAGAGATACAGGTAACACTCAGTTTCACTGCTTGAACTACACTCAACCTCCGGCACTTTCTTTTACTTCTTCGGTGTTCGTCCTGAAAAGAACGTTTTATCATAGTTTACAGCGAAGCTGCCTGTGACATTCTATTTCAGCTGCCTTTTTGGGGGGCACCTGATTTACATTCCCACTGCAATACTCGTTCTCTTAGCTAGACTACATCAGTTCAGTCTATTTCCAGGGTGCGGACTATGGTTTTGGTCAGCTGTTTGTCTGATCCTGATGCAAGTAGACAGCTACGAGTCATTAGTTGTGTCAGCCCATTAACTGTGCTGCATCTTCGGCCCCACTGGCTGTGACAACAGTGTTTCCAATGTAAATACAGAATTATATTGTAGTCATCTTTAAATTCATGAGGGTAGGGGGGGGGGGGGGGGGGGGAGATGTTTCTAGAGCTTTCTTTTAAACTCACATTTTTATTATACACCAATTATAACGTATGCTAAATTAGAGCGAATATAGTATTTGCGAGGTTTTCTCAAGACAGAACTATTACACGTATCGACGATTAAATATTTCCTTTTTACAAACACTGACACGCAAGCACTTGATTTGATTAGCATGGCACTTACATTAATTGATAAAATAGAGCTAAGGATAACCAGTTTAATCTAAAATGTGATTTTTGTTTCCCCCTAACAGATGCGGCTTCTGGTCCTGGAAGAGAGTGAAAGAAGTCAGCTAATGCACAAACTAGTCACTGCATTTCAACAAAAAGTCCTGCTGTGTTTTGATCACTACAAACCGGAGCTCACCCTGTTTTGTCTTAGGATTGTCACATCACTTTCAGCTTCTAAACCTCGACCGAGGTCTCAAGATGCGACAGTGGGTGATCAGCGTGAAACAAAGTCTCACCGACTGGTAGACCCCTTCGCCGAGTTGGACGTTCAAGAGGCTTTAACGAGAGAACTTCCAAACTTTACTGTATCAAGACTTCGGGAAACAGTGCAGCAACTGCTGCGTCGTGCTACCTTGCGACAAGATGGTACTCTATACTTTACTGGGAGCTCCGAGGAAAGTACGGCCACAAAAAGTGTGCAGTATTTCATTTGGTTTTTTGACTTCATGGACTTCTTGCACGAGTTGTTTATTACCTTTGTAGAGAAGATATTCAACCCACTCTTCAAATATTTTCAAGACTATCACTTTCTGAGCTCCAATGGAAGAACAAACTCTATGTCCTCGGCCTTCTCCAAACTGAGCCAATTCTCTGAGAGCGATAGCCAAGGGGCGCTAGCAGATCAGGATGACAGCGAAAGCGAAAGTCTGGCTGAAATGAGACGAATGCAAGCACAAGCAAAGGCATCCCTGCTACATTTGAGCAAAGAATATCAAGACATCAAATCCATATATGACACAACAGCTATCGACAAGGTTGCTCAGAGGTTGTCCTTCGTGAAGGAACAGTTGGAGTTCTTACTGGATGAAGAAGATGAAGTAGATCCAGATTTGTACAGTGCCGAGAGTGGGAAGATGGTCGAGCACATGAACATGGACTTTGGAACTGAAAACCTGACACGTCTAGTTCCAGATATTCTGGTCAAACTGAAGAAGGCGGCATGGCTAGCTCGGAGATGGTTAGAGCTTGATGATCAAAGAACCAAAGATGTTAATATTAAACTGGAAAAACTAGTGACCATAGAGAAACAGCTCGTGAAGCGTTTAGACGTGCTCAAGGACGACATTAAAAATGATGAGAAGAAGCTGGACCGAGAGACTAATGAGTTAAATCGATTGATGGAAAAAGAGGGACGGTCTGATGCTCTTACTTTACAGGGTTATAACATTGACAGGGAGATAGAAAGCGTGATAACGCACTTTGAGGTGCTAAATAAAGAGAAGGAAACGTTTGCATTGAGACTTTCAGAGATCGTAAGAGCAAAAGATTTGATAGAGTTTAATAAACTCAAATTTCGGTTTGAATCTAATAAACTAAAGCGTTTCATGACGGAAAGAAAGTTGGCTACACTGACATACCAGAAGAATCTGTTGACAGATGATCTTAGTATCGAGCTCTTTGTCAGACCAAGTGTCATCCACAGCACAAACAAACTCCAAGATGAATGCGAGCGACTAGAGAAACAGATTCGTCAACAGAAAGAAGAGTTGGTCAGTATTAAGCGAGCTTTGATGCCTGTACAGGATGATAAGGCCTCGCTCGTAAGTAGGTTGAGTCGGCAGCGCCAATTCCAACCTACCTGGCATGCTGGTAACGGCACGCACAGGGACACAACTAACGATTCAGGACATGCTCTATACCTCAGGAGTTTGCCGAAAGGGCAACCCCCACATCAACCATTACCTCAGAATCATTTACCCGTTATTCGACAGACTTCTGTGGTCAGTCATAGAATTCTGCGAACAGTAAGCCCTACAACATGGTAATGACCATTGATGGGTGGGGTGGGTAAAAGAACAAAAATACATGAAAAGTTGGACAGTTGGGTTTTGTGAGTAAAAGCTGTAACACTAACAAGCAGTAGCCAATGGCAAACTTCATAATGTTTGACTGGAAAAAGTATACTTTAATGAGAATTATAAGAGACAAAAATGTTATATTTTTATAGTAACGACTATGAAAGTGTAACAGGGAAACGAAAACTCTAACATGTGAGCCCTGTGCTTGCTAGTGTACACGCTCGCATTTTATGTGGTCGTCGACAAGTCAAGTATTGTGATTACTTCTGTACCATCACTTCTCAGCCGTACATATGTAATTTTGGTTCTATATGATTTCCAATATGCAGCCCCTAATGTTAACTTTTTTTAATACTCGTTCAGTTCAGTTCATCTCGGGTACCAGCCATCTCCCCATCGAAGGTTAGCTGCATTTAATTTCCAACCTCCTGTCTCTTACCTTGATTCACTGTCCATCGTTTTCTTTTCGTTCCAAGAAATGCGCCCCATTCTTCTGTATATCAATTCAAAGGCATAAATTATTTTCTCCAATCGTGTGTTCATTGTTTTTGCTTTTATGCCACACAAAAAACACTATTGTTCACCTGATAGCCTTCATCTGTAATGTGTGAGCAGCTTGCTCGAGTGTCAATATATAACTCATAATGATCAGAACATATTTGTTTATTCATATTCTCTTCCTGACTTCCATTTCGCTCATCTCCCGTCTCCCATTATTTTATTTCCAAGATTAGAAAAGCTCTTGACCTGTTCCAGTGTTCGACAGTCTATTTTTTATCTGTAGAGTAGATTTATAATCTACTTTACTAATGACCATAATTTTCGTTTTCTCAGTGTTCATGTGCAATCCATATGCATGACTTTATTTACTTGGATCATTAAAAAGAAATTCAAATGGTGACACGGTACAAAACTGTAGGCCCTCGTTCGTATCATAAAGCTGATCATCACGAAGAACCCTTTGCTTCACTAAATCACTGCTCTTCTACCCATTTGGGAGGGGTGGGGGTGTAGACATACTTGACAAAAATCCGTGCACTCGTGTGTGCAGACTAACAGGTGATAGGCACGCTGTGTTGATTGACATGTTGTGTCATGCAGATCCCGACAACCCATATTTGTATAAGTTTTCATAATTGTGGTGGTGAACTTTAGGGGCACTCCATAGTGCCGTAACAACTTAAGAGTAATTCCCTGTCTGAGCTGTCAAGGGTTTTTTTTTTTGTAGCAGTTGAGATCCTGGTATTCAAACAAACAGGTTATGCCTGCTGCCAGGTAACAGAAGTCTATCCATAGTATGTTCTTTACTTTGCAATGTTTACATCCTACGGATTAGTATTCCTGAGTGAAGGGGGAGGGAGAAAGGAAGAAAGAGAGGAAGAGAGACAGAGAGGTTGCTTATTGGGTAGGAATATCATTACTTTTTAGACTATTGCCCGGACATCAGCTAACTTAACTTCATTATACTTGTTTAGGACTTCATTATACTTGTTTAGGACTTCATTACACTTGTTTAGGAAACTCTACAGAGTCTGTATACAGTCAGTTTATTCCACTCCATCTAAACTAAAAAAAAATAACTATATGCATCATCATCATGAAGGGGATCAAGATGCTGAGCAGCGCATGAGCTGCAATGGTCAGCGACACATAGCTGACTGCTAGCGTCAGGGCCAGCGAACCAGAGCTGCCAAGACACTTCTACATCTCCACGCGGTGATCCTGGATAACAGGCTGCAGCAGGGCAAACTGGCTAAGGAGAAGGGATCGAAGAGGGAATGCTAACCCGGTACTAAAAAAAATGCTTGGTGACGTCGGATGTGTTGGACCGAAAGGTGCAAATATCGCATTCAAGCTGTAAACTACGACACAATGCATTCCGTTCTCTGGACTACATTTTGCTACTTAAACCCTTTCAGTGTTTGGTAGTGGGAGATTGAGAACGAACGAAGCCAAGCCATCATCATGTAGCATGTCCCTTGCAGAACGTAGCTCTTATGACAGTATGTCTGTAGGAAACTGTCTTTCGTCAGTCTTCCGGCCAGATCCAAAGTCAAATCTAGCGTCTCCTTGATGTCCTGAGTGCATCGTCTTCTCGGTCGGCCCCCCTGTGGCAATCCAATCTATTTTTTAATGCATTAACTGACCCTGCCCCCAGTATCTTCTTCTTCTTTCGCTCTCAATCTCCCACTACCAAACCCTGAAAGGGCTTAAGTAGTCCAGAGAACGGAATGCGTTGTGTCGTAGTTTACAGTTTGACTGCGATATTTGCACCTTTCGGTCCAACACATCCGACTTCAGCATACATTTTTTGAGTACCGGGTTAGCATTCCCTCTTCGATCCCTTCTCCTTAGCCAGTCTGCCCTGCTGCAGCCTGTTATACAGGATCACCGCGTGGAGGTGTAGAAGGGTCTTGGCAGCTCTGGTTCGCTGGCCCTGACGCTAGCAGTCAGCTATGGGTCGCTGACCACTGCAGCTCATACGCTGCTCCACCCCCACTATATTATGTGACAATGCATTCCACGCATTCACCACCCTCTGACTAAAACAATATGTCCTAATATCTAATCTAGAAGCTCAGTGATTTCGAAGTAAGGTGTCCGCCTCGAGTGCCGGAGGCCGTGAGTTCGAATCATGGCTGCGACTGTGTCATTTTCACGTGGATTTTCTGGTAAAAATTTCCCTGATCTCTTGGAAGTGAGATCGGATTCCAGTGTTTAGTGTCGAGCACTTTAAAAATACCTTGGCAGTTAGAAATCGAAAACAGTAGGTTTAACTGAACGGACAATAATTCAAGTTAACACAGGCCTAGTAAGCCGAAGGAAGTTGCAAAATAGCCGACGAAGCATTCGGTTACCTGGCAACATACATTAACATGCATGTTTGAATACCAGGATTCCAAGTATTCCAAGTATCTAATCTGGACATGTCTTTAAATAATTTGAAACTGAACCCTCTTTTCATGCACAGTACAAAAGCCTAAATTCTGTCGGCTACAAATGGTGTCTCTTTAGGCACCATGAGAACTCTGGCAAGTTTTTACTTTTTTTGTTGAATTCCTACGATATGTTTACTCTGTTGTAAATTAAGGACATTAAGTGGCGGGTTGTAGTAGCTATCCTCACATCCGGAGCGCGCTAATGAAGGTGTATCGAGCTCCTTGGCTTAATCTGCGTGACATCACTACTACGGGGATCACGTCGATTCATATCTCGTCAGCCAGACTGCCTTTAAAACAACCTGTTTCCAGGAAATGCTACATCGAAGATGGATAGATAGTGGTCCTAGTCAGTATTTTGTGCCTGATCAGATTAACGCCTCAGTTGAGGTGAAATCAGGAGCGAATCATGGACACTAATGAAATATCACAAGCTTGCAACGTATGTATAACGCTTCGATGGACGCTGAATTTCAAGAAAACATCGTCGTTCCCTGATAACCAAAGGCTGCAATTGTTGAATACTTCTGCATTATATTCGATGCAGTCTTCATTAGTTCTGATCTGTAGGTCACAGTGATCGTAGAAGATGATATGTAGGTCCTATTTGATTTTGACTTCCTATGTAATCTATTACTAAGTTATTTTAAACTATTTTTACATTTATCTATGGATTCCATGAAATAACATGTCTCGTTATACTGATATGGATAATGGAGAGTGTAGTGGATCGAATTATAACAACACATAAACATACACAAAAACTACGTTACGGCCAATGGTCTTTGTCAGGGACAAGATATTAACAGAAATGACAGCACCTAGCAAATCATAAAGACAATTATGAAAATAAATTGGATAAGTACTTATCTGAGCGCATGGCATGTCCAACATAGATCTTAGATAAGAAATGGCTACATAAGAGAAACAGCCAGAACACGACTCTTCTTATGCTTCATTGTGATAGGAAGACTGAGTGGCATAGTGGTTAGAGCGCTTTTCTCTCACAGCAAATATTTCAGCTTCAATCTCCATTCTATCCAGATGTGAATAGGCTTCACTGCAATCCGGGCATACCTAAAGTTGCTCTCTCGCTCTCTCTCTCTCTCTCTCTCTCTCTCTCTCTCTCTCTCAGCAAATGACGAAGAATGTGGATACTGATGGTTTCTTTAGCTCATTGATTGTGCAAACTCTTGCTGTGGCTTCTCATGCGCCCAATCTGCTCGACCCACATTTGATTTTAAAGCTCTATAGCCTAAGTATTGCTGCTTCATTTATTGCAGAGTCTTCATCCAACAGGCGATCACTGATACACGTCAAACAGTCCTCCAAATCAACATACAAATTGCCCCTGGCGTAGACAGGTTGTCAGCTGTTTCGCTGCCCGGAAACTCAGCATGAACATGACAGTAGATCCACGCCAGTCCCTGTAGATTTGAGGTCTCTGCAGCAGTTATCTATTCACGCGTTATCCGATCCTTCTGTACTTTCCGACGCATTGATTGGAGGTCTGACACGATGACTGAACTTGTTAAAGAGATTTCAGCAATTCCAAAGCTGAGGTCACTGCCTCCATCTCCATACTGATGGTTGTTGTCCGGTAAGTCCAGCTCTGTTACAATCTGACCTCTCGCTCTAGCAGAGAAGCTCCAACCTGATTTCTCACTGCATGGCATAGATCCATCAATAGGTATGACGACAGCACTATCCTGAGTATTGACACTTATTAATTTGTTAGCCTCGAGCTTTGTTTTCCCGTGGCACCACCCTCTGCATTCCCTGTCTAGGGTTATAATGACTCTGTGGTGATTTGTCATTTTTCTCCGGTGACTAACGTACTCTGCAGGTGTCACTCATCTCTTGATTCCTGTTCCCCAGATGTATGTGATAACGTGCATTTAGACTTTAGCCTTTGTCAATTGATGTCACAGACATACGTATTAGCACGTACTTCATCTTCAAGGCGGATCGGACTAGCTGCGTCACATACATGTGTGGAGTAACGGCAAGATTTACCTTGAAACAAAAATCCCAATCTAAGAGTCCTGCGTGGTCCCAGTCCTGCGTGGTCCCAGTCATGTGTGGTCCCAGTCCTGCTTTACGGCACCGAAACCTGGACATTAGTGAAACATGACATGCCGAGACTGGAGGCGTGTCCTTGACATCCGATATCATGATTATATCCGCAACATGAAGGTCTCCAGCCAATCTCAGAAACACTTGACCTCCACCGAGTTTCTTTGTTCAGTCATGTTGTACGGCTGGACCAGGAAACTCCGTCCCACAAGATACTACACAAGTCGCTCCTCAGCGCCAAATGTCTTCCCCCGACCGGCTGGAAGCGCAGAAGAGGCCGTCCCCGCACAGTATGGCTCCAGCAGATATCAACCTCCACCTTCGCTCTGGATGATGCCTGGAACCAGCTGCAGCAGTGGGCCTTGGATGATGCCTGGAACGCGCTGCAGCAGTGGGCCATGAATGTGGCCGACCGACTCAACGGGCCTCAGATGCCTAAGTGAACATAATTATTATCTAGTGCAACCCATTACCGTGTTGCATTTCTTAATGTCCTGAGTTACTGTTAAGGGAGCAGCGTGCAAATAAGACAGTTGGTCATCCTCCCTCCAAAACGACTGATCCCTATTATCTAACACTTCATCCTAGACAGCAGGGACCCAAGTGACTACCTCTTTTTTTAAAAATAATGTATATCAACTTGTAACCAACAAATAAACCTCTGAATGTGAACATCAATTCTTGTCATTAAACGAAATTTCGTGTAGACACTAACTGAAGAACTGGTTCCAGGGTCAGATGTGAGTTTCATCAGCAGCCAAGAAAGCAGATTTTTCATCCACTACAAAATGGTACAGAAATACTTTAAAATTATTTTGGAACAAAAGAAAGAAAACGGTCTCAACTGTCAAGGAATGGCAGCCTATATGCTGTACGTAGCACAGTCGATCACTCGGGACTCAAGTAATGCTAGATTATATGAAGCTTCTAATTGTCAGATCTGGAAAATGTAAGGAGTTCCAGCAGAGAGAACATGTACAGATAGAGAACATGTACAGATTACATAGCAAAACAACAATTTAAAATATAACAATTGAATGGTCTGATCATGTAGAAATCATTGCTACTCAGATGAGGCTTCCTGTAAATGGGCTAGCTGTATTACTGATCTTATGCTTCACTTGTGGTGAACAGGTGAATAAATCAATGAAGTATGTGATTTGTCTTATATGCCATCTATCCATCTGCCACGTGCTCTTCTTCATGCCTTGCAGCCAGATAAGTTTGTGCTCTAAGCTTGCAATGGAAGTTGAGCAGGTTGTATTCTCAATGAGTTGGTCTACAAATTGTATTCTCTGTTCTCACTATATTTCTAATGTTATCACGTTTCATCTGATTTACCCCGATGAAACAAATAGATTTTCTTAAGACAGTTTTATTTCACATGTCATTTTCTTTTCCTGTGCCTCGGATAATAACCAAGTTTGACATTTGTCGCACAGAGTTGGTATAAATATACGGTTCATTAGTTGTTTCTCTGTTGCCAAGCTGATGTTCAGGCTTTGATGACAGTTGATAAGTCACGGCACATGTTTTCTAGCATCAAGTTTCAATTTCTTAATCAAGCCTTCCATCTACTGTAAAAATTCCTCCCAAGTATTTGAACTCTTGGGTCTGCTTAAGTTTGATATTGTTTATATGTATGTTAGTGGACCTGGTGTTATGCTGACTTACTTCCCCTGTCCTAGGCACTACGTCACACATCATTCTTCCAGTATTCAGCCACGTGGATTGTCCAGTCACTCAGAAGGTCATCCATGCTACAAGTCTCCGGGAGGTTTCGACAGATCATCAGATGGTCCTGGTCTTGTGTTAATCCACATTCGCATGTTTCCTCTTCCATGTATCCCCATCTTTTCAGGTTTCTCCTGCATCGTGATATACCAGTTCGAAGTCTATTTAGTGACTTCCATGTTACGTGGGGCAGGAGATGTCCAGGAACAGGTTCCTGTCATAACTCGATCAAGGGGACATGTGTCAGCTGTTTTTAACTTTCGTTCGTCGATTTCCTGAACTAGTCTGTAGAGGCTGGGTTGACTGTAAGAAACTTCGTCTTGACTTTAGTCTTGGGCGCTGCACCTGATGTCCGAACATAGTGTCTTGGGTCATTTACCTGTTTCTCTCTTTCTATCTCTGACGCGACAGTTTGTCGTATATCTGATGGCGTTATGCCAGTTATGGGGTATATGTTTTCAGTTGGTGTAGGTTTTAGGCATCCAGTGTTCTGCTAATCTGTATCATTGTCACCTTTGATGAATGAATCTTCATATATCTTTTACAGACTGTACCAAGCGCATTAATATGATTTTGCAGTACTTCATCTTTGTATATTAGGCTTTGGCTATCTGCAAAGTATTGTTCATGTAATAAGTTGAGATTTTCTCTCATCATCATAGGTGTCTCAGTCTGTATGGACCATGAGCGTGCCTCCCTGTAAGTTTTGTCCAACTCTGTCTCCTGTATTTCGACAGTCTGCTATGGCTGTAAAGGCCGATCCGCAAGTGACAGTCTCTGCCATAGATTGTTCAACCATACTGAGGAGGATGGCTTGCCTGGCTGTTCCTTGATCTCTTCAGTCTTTCTCTTTCCTCTGCTGGTCACGGTCCATGATTCTCGCATCTGTCAGAGATTTCAGGGGGGGGGGGGTGGAGAGAGGGGGTAGCACCTCTTGCAGTAGGGTCCAGTACCATCGTTATGCTTCTATACATGCCCTGGATATTTCCCGTCTCTGCATTTAACCGAATTTCTTCACACAGTTTCTGACAGAACTCATTCGCGCATTGTCTAGCGGTTCGTTGATTCGGGCCCTCCCGAGGACAGCAAGCGTCCTCTCATTTTGGCATTTTCTCGTTTGGTCTCAATTACTGGTTCCATTCTTGCGAGATGTGCGCATTGAACCAGACGTGATTGGTCCATTCCCTTATGCCAAACGTAGCTAATGTTGTATTATAGATGGCCCCTTTCATAACGTTCCACTTAGCTGTGACGTCACACTCAGATCCTCCCTGAAGAGCAAGATTCAGAGCAGACACAAACCTCTCTGCCTTGAAAGGAATCACCATCTGCGAAGTGCTGATGCGGGGGTGCCCCATCTGTTTGGAGCGCTATATTGCGCGAAGCTGCAAGCGTGCCCTGCTACATACAAGAGCATGGTCAGAGTCGCAGTCTTCACTGTGATAGCTTCTAGTGGAAAGGACCATGTTTAGGAACTGAACGTCTGGTGACAATCAAGCCGATTTGATGCCATCGATGTGACCTTATGTGTTTCCAGGATACTTTATGTTGCGGCCTGCCCTTGAAGAAAGTATTTGTGATACATAGGCCTTGTTGAGTGCACATCTCCTGCAACCTCTAGCCATTGTCATTTATCTTGCCAATACCATGATGTCCAAGGCAGGTGGGCCATGCTATCTGGTCCCCACCTACTCTAGCATTAAAGTCGCCGAGAAGGAGGAGTGCTTTTTCCCTGGGGCTGTTCTTGATCATTTCCTCCAGCTGACCATAGAATAGACCCTTCACTTCCTCCGGAGATGCCAGGGTTGGGGCATACACGCTAAGAATATTAATAGGACCTGTAGTGGTGATGAGGCGAATGGCCAGTAACCTCTCAGAGCTCTCTGAAGGAGGATCGACTGAGGCCATAATAATAATAATAGCTGTCCATCGTTGTCGATGAGGACCGCCGACATCATCCTTGTCACAGATTTCCCTGTTGGGTGTGGGTGCGCATGTGGCTGAACAGGCCAATGCGAGCACAAAAACATCTGCTACATATCCGGCACACGAGGTTTGTAGAAGGGGATGGTGTTCCCGCTACTCGGGATGTCTCGCGTCTGCTCTGGGCTTTCACAACACGGTCGTCTTCACCGGCAGCTACACCCGATTTGACTGCGCTTCTCCAGTCAGATCTGTTTAGCGCAAGACATTCCCAGGTGTCGATGTCTATCTGGCAACTTTTTAGTGAGTACTTCAGACCGTCTTTAAAACGTTTCTTTGGGCGCCCTCTCTCGCGCCATCCCTCTCTCAGCTCGCCGTAGAGAAGCTTCTTTGGGAGCCGCTCGTCTGACATACGGACGAGGTGTCCGACCCATCCTAGTCGTACTTTTTCTAGCAGTGCATGGATGCTGGGCATGTTAGCCCTCGAGAGAACCTCGATGTCAGTGACACGATCTTGCCATCGGATGTGGAATATTCGCCTCAGGCAACCTGTGTGGAAGTGGTTTAACCTCCTTGCATGTCCAGAGTATACAGTCCAGCTTTCGCAAGCGTATAGTAGGGTTGGAATGATGGTTGCACGGTAGACTTTGAGTTTGGTCTTGACGCTGATGCCACGACGTGCCCAGACCATCGAGCGCATTCTACCAAAGGCTGTGCTGGCCTTTGCTATTCTGCTTGCCACCTCATCGTCTAAGCTGACAGATCTCGACAGCGTGCTGCCCAGATATGTGAATTTGTCTACGGCATTCAACGTCTGCCCGCTGACTGTAGTCTCTGGTTTTGTGTACGGCATGCCTGGTGCTGGTTGGTACATGACCTCTGTTTTTTTGGCATTTATGGTCAGGCCAAAATTGTTGAATGCGGCAGAGAACTGGTCCATTCCAACCTGCATGTTCAGTTCTGAGCTGCTCATTAGAACGCAGTCGTCAGCAAATACAAGTTCCCTGATTATGTCGCCAGCCACTTTGGTTTTGGCCTTCATTCTTCTGGAATTGAGTAATTTGCCATCTGTGCGGTACTTTATGGATATTCCAAGCTCCAATGATCTGAAGGCGTCTGACATCGTGGCCGCGAACATCATGCTGAACAAAGTCGGGGCGAGTACACATCCTTGTTTTGCTCCGTTTGATACTAGAAACGTTTTAGAGATTGCACCGCTGTCCAGTACACGAGCACACATGCCTCCGTGTAGCTGTTTTACCATTGTTACGAACTTGTCGGGGCAGCCAAACTTAGACATTATCATCCACAGCCATCCTCTGTTAACTGTATCAAATGCCTTTGTCAAATCAATAAATGTGGTGTACAAGGCCTGATTTTGTTCTCGACACTTCTCTTGTACTTGACGAGCGGCAAAAATCATGTCCACTGTTCCTCTTCCGGCTCTGAATCCACATTGGCTTTCTGGGAGGTAGTGGCTTTGTTCAAGGTGTTTGTTGAGCCTGTTTAGCAGTAAGCGAGCTAGGATCTTGCCTGCTACGGGGAGTAGCGATATTCCACGATGATTGTCGCATTCCTGACTGTTGCCTTTTCTTTTGTACAGGTGAACGATTGAGGCGTCCTTTACCTCCTGTGGAATATTTCCTTCAGCCCACATGTGACAGAAGAGTTCAGTGATCCTTCTGGTGAGGGATGGGGCAGCTGTCTTATATACCTCTGCTGGTATTGCATCAGCTCCTGGAGCTTTTCCTATAGATAGGCCATAAGTGTGTTTTTAATAGCAAAACCAACACCATGCTGTTGAGATTCCTCAGGTTCATGACCCTTCCAGAAGAAAGTGTAGTTTGTTTTCCCTTAGTGAGCCACTAGAGGCAAGTCTGGTTTCCTGTAGGGCAGCTATATCCACATTTAATTGAGAGAGCTCCCTTTCAATGATGGCTGTTTTTCTGGCATCTCCAATCTCTCGAAGATCATCGGAGGTGCCTGTACACATTGTACGCACGTTCCAGCTTGTAAATCGAAGAACTGGAGTCTTCTTTTTAATTTTGGTTTTGTTTGGTGCAAAATTAACATCCGCTTGTCATGCACGCACTAAGCTCCAGGCACCCACTGGAGCAGGCAGACGTTGGCGAGTCGACACCCTACTGACCGGGGGCTGCCCGGCTGGCGAGTCGACACCCTACTGACCGGGGGCTGCTCGGCTGGCGAGACGACACCCTACTGACCGGGGGCTGCTCGGCTGGCGAGACGACACCCTACTGACCGGGGGCTGCCCGGCTGAGGCGGGCAGTAGTCGACCGATGGGAGAATGTATTGAAAAGGTGTTGAGAATTTTTTGATGAGGTGCAAAGAATGTATTGAGAAGGTGTATTGAATGTAATGACGAGGTGCAGAGAATGTAATGATGAGGTATATTGAATTTAATGACGAGGTGCAGAGAATGTAATGACGAGGTGCAGAGAATGTAATGATGAGGTGTATTGAATGTAATGACGAGGTGCAGAGAATGTAATGATGAGATGTAGAGAATGTAATGCTGAGGTGCAGAGAATGTATTGATGAGATGCAGAGAATGTAATGATAAGGTGCAGAGAATGTAATGATGAGGTGCAGAGAATGTATTGATGAGGTGTAGAGAATGTATTGATGAGGTGCAGAGAACGTAATGATGAGGTGCAGCGAACATAATGACAAGGTACGGAATCTACATTGCTGATTTACATGTCCTCTTTTAGGAAAATCTCCAGTATTAGTACAATATGCAAAAAAGAGATGGTTACACAAGTGGCAGAGAAAATGGTGAATTACAAAAACGATATCCTGGGACTGGTTGAAACAAAGTGGAAAGAAGCAGTGAGGATGGAACTGAGCATAGAGGAAATGCTACCACCCTCAGGGCACACTGAAGAAGGTACTTAGTGATGCTATTAAAAAAGGTGTAAAATGCATGAATAGAATTGGATGCAAATAGTATCCAGAATAATACTAGCTACTTACAAAACTGTCACGAAGATAAAGATTATCCAATGTTAAAAACTGTATCATGTGTTTGTTGATTTCAAGAAAGTGTTTGATAAGATATGGCATTAAGCGCAATGGGCAACCATGAGGATGAATAAAATCAACGGAAATATTATAAAGGTCCTTGAACACCTGCATGACAAGGTGTCCAGCGCAGTTCTTGTGAATGGGAGGTGCGGGGACTGGTTTCGCACATCAGTCGGTGTGAGACAGTGTTGTACACTCTCTCCAACACTTTTCAATATATTCTTTGAGGGAATTAAGAGTGAGGCACTTGGAGGTCACGTTGGTACTGTCAAGATAGGGGGCCGAACGATTACCAACCTTCGTTTTGCAGATGGCATCGTCGGGTTAGTGGGCACAGAAGCAGAACTCTAGGAATGGGTCAGAAGGCTCGTTTAAACAGCTCTTGACTATGGTATGGAGATAAACGCTGGAAAGACAAAATTAATGACAAACAACACTGAGGGCTTCAACAGTAGGATTAAAGCTAATGGCCAGGAACTCGAAGTGGTCGACCATTTTAAATATCTCGGTTCAATTGTAAGTGATAAAGGATCAAAATGTGCAGTGTTGGCCAGAATAGCACAGACAATAGCAGCGCTTGCAAAGCTTAACAAAATCTGGTAAGATAAACGGTTAGCACTATACACGTATATCAGATTAATGCGTACATTAGTCCCGTCAATATACCTTTATGCTTGTGAGACAATAACAATTACAGCTGGCCTGCAGCGGAGGATACAGGCCTTGCAGATGAGATGCTTCAGAAGACTTCTAAACCTCACGTACAAAAGTCGAGTTACAAATGAGGAAATACGAGAAAGAATTACAACAGCAATAGGGCCTTTTAAAGACCTCCTGGCAACTGTGAAAACAAGGAAACTAGCTTAGTAGGGTCACATATCGAGATCAAATGGTCTTGCAAATACGATCCTGCACGGAAAGGTGCAAGGCAGACGACGAAGAGGCCGTCCAAAAAAGAGGTGGGAGGACAACATAAAAGAATGGACCAATCTCCGACCAGAAGATGCACAGGCAGCAGCAGCTGACAGAGAGGGATGGCATGGGGTTATCTTCATGTGTGCCCCAATGGCTACGTGATGACCTTACCTGAATGTTATTCACTAACTAAATACAAAGAAGACTCAGTGAAATACGAATTGTACACCAGAATATCATGGATAAAAGGACAAGGAAAGACATTACAATTCTGATGGATGAGCTAAATGCTGAGGTTGGAAATGATATAGGTTTTGCTGAGATCAAGGAAAACACAGAATCGCAACTAACAATAAAAATGGAGAGTTAATAATGGTACTAAATCACTGGCAAAGATGGCGCCATAACTGGCTGCGAGTCTACATTTCTCTACTGTTTTGGATCATTATGGATGCCGCCAGACCACGGATTTGCCTGGATTTCACACTAGTCGACGACTTACACTTGTGTTCACGGAAACATGGTATTGTTTTCCGCCTGGACTTGTTATTTCGTTCTTTTTTGTGATTTCTTCCATCCGTTTATCCTGGTCTGGACGCCGGCTGAATGGCACTACGCTTATACCTGTTTCGTATTTCACGGGTTAGTTCTGCCGGTTCACCTTCACGAATTTGGCAGGTGGGAATTTTAGATGCTACTATGATGAGCTGAATACAGCTGGGGAGAGATTCCAGACTCACTCACACGCTGAGTGTTGTCCACACGACCTCTTGTGGTTATCGAAAAGGCACGACAAACTGCGTTAGATGCCATCCCACCTTTCTACCCTGCGGGTTACATGTTTACGGAAAGGCTTCGGTGGTAGCCCTGAGGCAAAATCTGCATCCTATGCTATCTCCAGTCGTCTCGATGAATGTCTTGCCACTGGCAAAAGGTAGCTTAGGCTCTGTGAGTGAGGTTGACAAAAGGCGCAGTTTCTTCCTCACTTTAATCCAAATCACTGCGCAAGTCACCCATTTCAGCGGACACAGCAAGAGATACGACTGTCCACACGGCTGAACAAAGAGAGTGGTCTTCATCACTTGTGATGGATGGACACAGCAAGAGATACGACTGTCCAGACGGCTGAACAAAGAGAGTGGTCTTCATCACTTGTGATGGATGGACACAGCAAGAGATACGACTGTCCAGACGGCTGAACAAAGAGAGTGGTCTTCATCACTTGTGATGGATGGACACAGCAAGAGATACGACTGTCCAGACGGCTGAACAAAGAGAGTGGTCTTCATCACTTGTGATGGATGGACACAGCAAGAGATACGACTGTCCACACGGCTGAACAAAGAGAGTGGTCTTCATCACTTGTGATGGATGGACACAGCAAGAGATACGACTGTCCACACGGCTGAACAAAGAGAGTGGTCTTCATCACTTGTGATGGATGGACACAGCAAGAGATACGACTGTCCACACGGCTGAACAAAGAGAGTGGTCTTCATCACTTGTGATGGATGGACACAGCAAGAGATACGACTGTCCACACGGCTGAACAAAGAGAGTGGTCTTCATCACTTGTGATGGATGGACACAGCAAGAGATACGACTGTCCACACGGCTGAACAAAGAGAGTGGTCTTCATCACTTGTGATGGATGGACACAGCAAGAGATACGACTGTCCACACGGCTGAACAAAGAGAGTGGTCTTCATCACTTGTGATGGATGGACACAGCAAGAGATACGACTGTCCACACGGCTGAACAAAGAGAGTGGTCTTCATCACTTGTGATGGATGGACACAGCAAGAGATACGACTGTCCACACGGCTGAACAAAGAGAGTGGTCTTCATCACTTGTGATGGATGGACACAGCAAGAGATACGACTGTCCACACGGCTGAACAAAGAGAGTGGTCTTCATCACTTGTGATGGATGGACACAGCAAGAGATACGACTGTCCACACGGCTGAACAAAGAGAGTGGTCTTCATCACTTGTGATGGATGGACACAGCAAGAGATACGACTGTCCACACGGCTGAACAAAGAGAGTGGTCTTCATCACTTGTGATGGATGGACACAGCAAGAGATACGACTGTCCACACGGCTGAACAAAGAGAGTGGTCTTCATCACTTGTGATGGATGGACACAGCAAGAGATACGACTGTCCACACGGCTGAACAAAGAGAGTGGTCTTCATCACTTGTGATGGATGGACACAGCAAGAGATACGACTGTCCACACGGCTGAACAAAGAGAGTGGTCTTCATCACTTGTGATGGATGGACACAGCAAGAGATACGACTGTCCACACGGCTGAACAAAGAGAGTGGTCTTCATCACTTGTGATGGATGGACACAGCAAGAGATACGACTGTCCACACGGCTGAACAAAGAGAGTGGTCTTCATCACTTGTGATGGATGGACACAGCAAGAGATACGACTGTCCACACGGCTGAACAAAGAGAGTGGTCTTCATCACTTGTGATGGATGGACACAGCAAGAGATACGACTGTCCACACGGCTGAACAAAGAGAGTGGTCTTCATCACTTGTGATGGATGGACACAGCAAGAGATACGACTGTCCACACGGCTGAACAAAGAGAGTGGTCTTCATCACTTGTGATGGATGGACACAGCAAGAGATACGACTGTCCACACGGCTGAACAAAGAGAGTGGTCTTCATCACTTGTGATGGATGGACACAGCAAGAGATACGACTGTCCACACGGCTGAACAAAGAGAGTGGTCTTCATCACTTGTGATGGATGGACACAGCAAGAGATACGACTGTCCACACGGCTGAACAAAGAGAGTGGTCTTCATCACTTGTGATGGATGGACACAGCAAGAGATACGACTGTCCACACGGCTGAACAAAGAGAGTGGTCTTCATCACTTGTGATGGATGGACACAGCAAGAGATACGACTGTCCAGACGGCTGAACAAAGAGAGTGGTCTTCATCACTTGTGATGGATGGACACAGCAAGAGATACGACTGTCCAGACGGCTGAACAAAGAGAGTGGTCTTCATCACTTGTGATGGATGGACACAGCAAGAGATACGACTGTCCACACGGCTGAACAAAGAGAGTGGTCTTCATCACTTGTGATGGATGGACACAGCAAGAGATACGACTGTCCACACGGCTGAACAAAGAGAGTGGTCTTCATCACTTGTGATGGATGGACACAGCAAGAGATACGACTGTCCACACGGCTGAACAAAGAGAGTGGTCTTCATCACTTGTGATGGATGGACACAGCAAGAGATACGACTGTCCAGACGGCTGAACAAAGAGAGTGGTCTTCATCACTTGTGATGGATGGACACAGCAAGAGATACGACTGTCCAGACGGCTGAACAAAGAGAGTGGTCTTCATCACTTGTGATGGATGGACACAGCAAGAGATACGACTGTCCACACGGCTGAACAAAGAGAGTGGTCTTCATCACTTGTGATGGATGGACACAGCAAGAGATACGACTGTCCACACGGCTGAACAAAGAGAGTGGTCTTCATCACTTGTGATGGATGGACACAGCAAGAGATACGACTGTCCACACGGCTGAACAAAGAGAGTGGTCTTCATCACTTGTGATGGATGGACACAGCAAGAGATACGACTGTCCACACGGCTGAACAAAGAGAGTGGTCTTCATCACTTGTGATGGATGGACACAGCAAGAGATACGACTGTCCACACGGCTGAACAAAGAGAGTGGTCTTCATCACTTGTGATGGATGGACACAGCAAGAGATACGACTGTCCACACGGCTGAACAAAGAGAGTGGTCTTCATCACTTGTGATGGATGGACACAGCAAGAGATACGACTGTCCACACGGCTGAACAAAGAGAGTGGTCTTCATCACTTGTGATGGATGGACACAGCAAGAGATACGACTGTCCACACGGCTGAACAAAGAGAGTGGTCTTCATCACTTGTGATGGATGGACACAGCAAGAGATACGACTGTCCACACGGCTGAACAAAGAGAGTGGTCTTCATCACTTGTGATGGATGGACACAGCAAGAGATACGACTGTCCAGACGGCTGAACAAAGAGAGTGGTCTTCATCACTTGTGATGGATGGACACAGCAAGAGATACGACTGTCCAGACGGCTGAACAAAGAGAGTGGTCTTCATCACTTGTGATGGATGGACACAGCAAGAGATACGACTGTCCACACGGCTGAACAAAGAGAGTGGTCTTCATCACTTGTGATGGATGGACACAGCAAGAGATACGACTGTCCACACGGCTGAACAAAGAGAGTGGTCTTCATCACTTGTGATGGATGGACACAGCAAGAGATACGACTGTCCACACGGCTGAACAAAGAGAGTGGTCTTCATCACTTGTGATGGATGGACACAGCAAGAGATACGACTGTCCACACGGCTGAACAAAGAGAGTGGTCTTCATCACTTGTGATGGATGGACACAGCAAGAGATACGACTGTCCACACGGCTGAACAAAGAGAGTGGTCTTCATCACTTGTGATGGATGGACACAGCAAGAGATACGACTGTCCACACGGCTGAACAAAGAGAGTGGTCTTCATCACTTGTGATGGATGGACACAGCAAGAGATACGACTGTCCAGACGGCTGAACAAAGAGAGTGGTCTTCATCACTTGTGATGGATGGACACAGCAAGAGATACGACTGTCCAGACGGCTGAACAAAGAGAGTGGTCTTCATCACTTGTGATGGATGGACACAGCAAGAGATACGACTGTCCACACGGCTGAACAAAGAGAGTGGTCTTCATCACTTGTGATGGATGGACACAGCAAGAGATACGACTGTCCACACGGCTGAACAAAGAGAGTGGTCTTCATCACTTGTGATGGATGGACACAGCAAGAGATACGACTGTCCACACGGCTGAACAAAGAGAGTGGTCTTCATCACTTGTGATGGATGGACACAGCAAGAGATACGACTGTCCACACGGCTGAACAAAGAGAGTGGTCTTCATCACTTGTGATGGATGGACACAGCAAGAGATACGACTGTCCACACGGCTGAACAAAGAGAGTGGTCTTCATCACTTGTGATGGATGGACACAGCAAGAGATACGACTGTCCACACGGCTGAACAAAGAGAGTGGTCTTCATCACTTGTGATGGATGGACACAGCAAGAGATACGACTGTCCACACGGCTGAACAAAGAGAGTGGTCTTCATCACTTGTGATGGATGGACACAGCAAGAGATACGACTGTCCACACGGCTGAACAAAGAGAGTGGTCTTCATCACTTGTGATGGATGGACACAGCAAGAGATACGACTGTCCAGACGGCTGAACAAAGAGAGTGGTCTTCATCACTTGTGATGGATGGACACAGCAAGAGATACGACTGTCCAGACGGCTGAACAAAGAGAGTGGTCTTCATCACTTGTGATGGATGGACACAGCAAGAGATACGACTGTCCACACGGCTGAACAAAGAGAGTGGTCTTCATCACTTGTGATGGATGGACACAGCAAGAGATACGACTGTCCACACGGCTGAACAAAGAGAGTGGTCTTCATCACTTGTGATGGATGGACACAGCAAGAGATACGACTGTCCACACGGCTGAACAAAGAGAGTGGTCTTCATCACTTGTGATGGATGGACACAGCAAGAGATACGACTGTCCAGACGGCTGAACAAAGAGAGTGGTCTTCATCACTTGTGATGGATGGACACAGCAAGAGATACGACTGTCCAGACGGCTGAACAAAGAGAGTGGTCTTCATCACTTGTGATGGATGGACACAGCAAGAGATACGACTGTCCACACGGCTGAACAAAGAGAGTGGTCTTCATCACTTGTGATGGATGGACACAGCAAGAGATACGACTGTCCACACGGCTGAACAAAGAGAGTGGTCTTCATCACTTGTGATGGATGGACACAGCAAGAGATACGACTGTCCACACGGCTGAACAAAGAGAGTGGTCTTCATCACTTGTGATGGATGGACACAGCAAGAGATACGACTGTCCAGACGGCTGTACAAAGAGAGTGGTCTTCATCACTTGTGATGGATGGACACAGCAAGAGATACGACTGTCCACACGGCTGAACAAAGAGAGTGGTCTTCATCACTTGTGATGGATGGACACAGCAAGAGATACGACTGTCCACACGGCTGAACAAAGAGAGTGGTCTTCATCACTTGTGATGGATGGACACAGCAAGAGATACGACTGTCCACACGGCTGAACAAAGAGAGTGGTCTTCATCACTTGTGATGGACAACTATTAAATCACTTGTTTATTTATGGAAAGCTACTTGTCATATCGTCTCCCTTTTTTGTTTAAAAAAATAATTAATGGTTTAACTTTAATTTTCATGAAAATTTCAAAAGAATGAATGAACATAAAGACATGTATTTATGTGTTTAAATAATTTATTTAAAAAAACAACAGAAACTGGAAAGACATAAATTAATTCATTGAAGCAGCTACTGGGGCACTATTAAGTGTTGTGAGTTTTTGGGACCACAAACATACAAAACAATAAGCATTTAATGTGTTATTGGTACCAAAATTGACATCACTACAATTCAGGCAGACTGAGGTGCTGAATTTCTTTCTGTAGATGTTGAAGTGTATATAAACTGACAATATTATTACATAAAATACAATTCAACTGTAAACTGGTGTGCAAATTATCTTTGTTATTCAAGGAATTGGAATATGATATTTAATGCGCTATTTAGACTAGACATGTGCAACATACAGCTCACAGGTCGTATCTAGTACCCGTCCTGAGTTTTATCTAGTGCGCGACGACCATTCAAAATTATTATTTAATTTGGCCTTCCAGCCACAGAATGACTTAAATTTGTCTGTAATCAAAGAGAAAAATATATACTTACCAGAACATACTCATAAAATTTGGGAAACAAATTTATAACAAATAATTAATAATGAGTTTGTTTTAGTTGTTTCACAAGTATGCACGTGAACTCGATGTTGTCTTCACTTCTAACGTCTGTGAAGTGTAAACTTGCGAAAGTTAAAGATGGTTTTAGTGAAGCTGAAGTGACAAGAAATGGTCAATCAATACTCTTATTATATTTAACTATATTCATATCTTGTAACACATTGCAATTTATTATACTAGTTGTTTTGTTAAATAATTGCGTCCAGATTAAAAATGATTAAGATGATGTGTATTGTACTTGAAGAGAAATTGACTGATTACGTTTTTGTAATGTAGAAGGAAAAATTTTTTTCATTTGTTTTGAAACTATTTCTGTTGTGACAGAACACAACCTACAAAGGTACTGTAATACCAAGCAAGTCAATTACAGTGATTTGAAAGCTCAGCTGAAAATATTGATACAAAATTTGAAAAAGAGTATATATAAACAGATTATTTTCCACAAATCGAGTAATGAAGCAGGCAGCATTATTTGGGTAAGCTTTATTGGTAGTAACAAAAATTGCAAAGCAATCAAAAGCCATTTTCAGAAGGACATTTTGTCAAAGCATGTCTTTCTGCAGTCATTAAAGTACTGTACCCTGATAAAAGCAATGCATTAAACAAATAAGTCTTTCTCAGTGGATTGTGCCAAGATGTATAGATGAAATGGCCAATTACATACATGAAGTCTCAAAAAGCTCATGTCACAATTTGAAGTGTTTTCAATTACTTTAGACAAAAGCACAGACATCATAGTTACCGCCCAGATGGCTATTTTTGTCCACAGAGTTGATGTTAATTCAATTGTTTTGAAGAATTGCTTGCATGAAAGATATTACAATGGGAGAAGACCTATTCCAAAAATTACAAATTTAATCAAATATATTTGACCAATAAGGGGTAGAAGCTAAATGGGATAGCAACATTTGAGGCTTCAGCAATGATTATGTAAAACTTAGATGCTACTTAAACCAAATCAGTTTTATCTGATAAGAACATTAATACAGAAGATGTGTGTAGGTTTCACTGCATTTTTCATTAAAAAAACATGCAAAATCAATCAAATTTGCCCATGTCATGACCATGGTAGTTTCTTATATAAATTTCCTCATGTTGAGAGCACTAAACAACAGTCAGTTTCAAGAATTTCTAGAAGACATTCAACAACCCTAGCATAAAGACCTCACCTAATACTGTGGAGTATAATTGCTAAGTAAGGGGAAGATGCTAAAGAGCTTTTATGATTCAAAGATGAGGCATCTGTTTTCATAGACATGAAAAGAATACATCTGTGGAAATTTCAAAATAAAAGCTGGCTTTTCTGGTAGATGTTCCAGCTCATCTTAGTAAACTCAATGCCAAGTTACAAGCTCAAGGATAGCTGGTTCATGAGCTGTATGGACATATTACGTCTTTGAATGGTTTAAATCTTGGAATTAAGAATTCAACACCAGGTTCTGTGATTTTTGACCACAAGAAGCAATTATTAAAAATCTTCTCTTCTGCTTTCAATGTTGAAATGGAACAAGCTCCACCTTCTTTGTAAATGGAATTCATTGAACTGCAAAAGTATTTGGATCAGAAGACAAAAATCAAGGATGTTTCACTAATTTTGACATTTATAAGAAATATTTCCCAGAGGATCAGTTTCAAAAACTCGCAGTTTTTGCTTGGAAGAGATTAATGCCATTTGGAGGCATTTAGAGGTGTGAGCAATTTTTTTCTAGAATGAAGTTCGTTAAAGCTAAAACAAGGACAAGAATAACGGCTTACTCACATCTAGAAAAGACTTTGCGTGCTGCAACTTCAGTTATTTTCCCAAACATTGACTGTCTTGTGAGAAACATAATGTCCCAAGCATTCCATTCAATACATCTGATCTGTCTTAAGCGTAACGTAATTTTATTCACATGGCAAACTTTAAAAAATTATATTCATTACAATAAACATTAAATAATAGATAGCTGAATAAAGGTCTCATGAAATGTTTTACTGTTAATCTATCTACTCACACATTTTTTTATACTAATGACACGAATAAAAAAGTTTTTAATGAGCAAAAAGAACAATTTTTTGTTAAATAAATATTAAAATTTTTTTTAAATGTTTAAATAATATAACATGGTATGGTTCATATATACATTTAAAATTTGCTATCTGCTCTGCATGCTTGATAAAGTTATATATGCCTGATTTAGAACATATGTTATCATTTCCACAATACTGATCACAGTTTTATATATTTATAATCCTAAAGTTTATTTATTTGGTTATTCCCACAAATTTAATCAAATGTATTGATATTACTACCTTTTAGTTGAAAAGTTTCTATTGTATATAATATTTTACATATTTCCTTGGACTCAAATCTTCATTATGAAAGAACCAAGTTTATCTCATAAATTAACTAAACGCACAACTCAACTGAAAGCACAACACACATAATTTTTCTCTTACAATTTATGTTATCTGTTTAAAGAAAGCAGCAGTTAGCCTAAAGGTTTTGGCATTTCCATAGTGGTTGTCCAGGAATTGTGCTGATGAGAGTCATGTGATTTCTTTGCTCTTTACAAGTTGAACATTTCTGCAACAGTTATTCCTTGGTAGTTCTAGTCTTTAGTTTACTGAATAGATGGTATCTGAATCTGTTGAAATCTGTGCAAAGTCTGAAGATCACCTCTGTAGTGATGGCAATAAAACACATTTTGGTTAGCTTTGATGTTTCCCACTTGTTCCTGTATTCATATTTCATAAACCTTTTGTGTAAAATGACTGACAGACAGAGCACTTTCGTTGGGTCTAATACGGAACGTGTGCTGGTATTAGACCCACGGAAGACAGGCCAGCTTTTACCCTCTTAATGAAAGAGCGTCTGCTACGGTAATCCTGCTTAACCCTACAGAAATCGAAGGTTCCAGACACTTGGTCATTGACTGACTAAAAAGCCTTCTATTGATTCGTTGGGTCTAATAGGGAACGTGTGCTGGTATTAGACCCACGGAAGACAGGTCAGCTTTACCCTACTAATGACAGGGCGTTGCTACGGTAATCCTGCTCAATTCGAGAGGAATCGCTAGTCGAAGACATTTGGTCCACGTGCTAGGCTGATAAGCCAACGGCGCGAGGCTACCATATGAGGGATTACGGCCGAACGCCTCTAAGCCGGAATCCTGCCTTAAATCTCAGCACCACTGCGATGGGAGGTTACGATAGGGTTGGGACCTGGGGCTCGTGTCTCAGCCCGACCCGGTCGAGCCGCAGAAAGAGGTCTCTGCCGTCCGCCGATCAAATCGGGCGGGAAGCTGCCCGATATTCACCCCATACGGCGATGAGGTGCTAAACCACTAGTAGAAAACTTAGTTCTCGGTTGGGGTGTCGTAAGCAGTAGAGCAACCACCTTACTGCGAACTGTTGAGACGCAACCCTTGATCATGAGATATGTCCGCAGACCAGGCGAACAATATCTCCGTGCCATTACTAGGCTTGTCCCCTGGTTAAATGCACTCCTTCAAGAGGAATCGCAGGTCGCTGACATTTGGTCCACGTGCTTGGCTGATAAGCCAATGGTGCGAAGCTACCATCTGAGGGACTACGGCCGAACGCCTCTAAGCCAGAATCCCGCCCTAAATCTCAGCACCGCTACGATATGGTTGGGACCTGGGGCTCATGTCTGAGTTGGCCCGGTCGAGCCGCAGAAATGCAGCTGGTTAAATGCACTCCTGCCTCGCTCTTTACCTCTGTCTGCCATCATTCATCCCAATGGACGCAGAAGAGATGCAGTCCAGCGGACATTGCACCTCTGCCCTATTGTGACAACCTCCCAGGTGGCGGGGAATGCTAGGCGTGCCATCACTGCAGATGAGCCGAGAAAATAAAGGGAGCAAAGAGATACCTCACTCACATGCATATGCTACGTTTCTGGCAGGACGTGACGATCCTGAGACACAGTCACACTAGACTGCCTCTCTTCCGGGATAGTACAAACTAGTAGATAGTCCATCATATCATATCATTGCCAAACCCTATAGACACGAGTGGGGAAGACTCGATAGTCCTGCAAGACAACTTCCCTAAGAGAGACAACTCTGACCAAAAACAACTGCTGCCTTGCAGATAGGCTGGGGACAGCCAAAGGCTAAGGAGGGCATCCCTACAGAAACGCCTGTTGAAATCGGATGCACTGAGCCACAGGCTTAACAAAATAAAACAGTGCAACGTATATCGCTGTAAACAGCGTACGATGAAGAAGATGATAAACCTTTTGGCATCTTCATAAAATATACTTAACAGGTTCAGGGAGTTAACCACTTTCCTTTGACAATCTGTTAGCCTGTTCATTGTCAGGCATATTGTAAGTAGATAGATCCAATTTATCACAACATTTTTGAACTGGTGACAGAGATTATTGATTATTTCTCTTGGTTTATTTAATTATGCGTTTATGTGAATCTGTGAAGAATATTATTTGTTTGATGGTTTTATTTACATGATAACAGTACAGTTTTAAAATAATGTTAATAATTATTAGTCATCTCTCAACACAAAACTTACCAGGCAAATAACATTATGCTCCAGTCTACATAGGTGTAAATGAGTTCCTGACTATTAATGAAGGCATGGAAATGAGAAAGGAAACTAGCCAAGCTAACTCAGAAATACTGAGATCTCATACAATGAAGCTTCTAACTTACCTATAATAGCTGTATCTGTTTTGAGGCAATCGTTAACTTTTAAAAAATTTAAATATATAAATAGGAATACAAATATGCAGCATTTTAAATTGATAAATACAGAAATTTCAAATGTTATTTCAAGAGCTTGTAAGCAATTACTGAATCTATCTTAATCTTAGTTGACCTGTACTTCTACACAGGTGTATGCTCCTGTGCAGGTTCCAGCTCTGGAGTGAGCTGGATGTAGCTTAGCAGGTTAGGCTCAGCTGCATTAGAACGTGACGGCTGCAGAGGGTGGTTAACTTAACCGCTGTGCGAGTTCATCTTAATATACTCAAACACTAGAGCAAAATAGACCCGCAGTCTGTTAGGCGCCATCTGTGCTGCTCTTAACAAACCACCTAACCATAGTAGGTGTTGTGTCATGTCATACAGTTAGTCGCCTCTTACGACATGCTCTCTGTGGGGCAGTTGTGCTATTCTTATCTTTGTCATACACAAAGACCTAAGAGGACCACTCGAGAGTGGTCTGAATCTATACCAATAGAAAAGACTTTCTGTTTCTTGATGTCTTTGATAGAACTTTAATAAATAAATGTTTCCTTGTTCATAAAAAAACTGCAGTCGCATAAATAAATGAAAGCACATATTGATGGCAAATTAGGTTCAAAAATTAAAACAAAACATTAAAGTATCATATTACATCAAATACCAGTGTTCAACAAACGATATTACTTGAAAGTGTTCAACTGAAATACCCCACCAATATGCTGCTAAATGAACACAAAACTTGTCATCGATTCACAGCAATTTGATTTTCAGCCTTTGACTCATGTAGAGATGGGGTATATATTAACAAACAGGTTTATTTGATTATGACAATTTACAACATCAACAAAAAATAATATAACATTTCCTTTTTCCTTCCAGTAGGAGCCCAGAGACGAAGCTACAGTTTTACTTCTCGCAGGAAGCCTGCGCCAATGTATTAATGTTCTCCAAGAGATGATTTCTGTGTCAATATGTTATACATGATAAAGTTGGGTGCCAAGGCCTGTCAGCGTATACTGACCAAGATTCCATTTACATTCACACTGTGTACCTGGAAACATGTAGTGCTAGAGCCTAGCCTAGCAAATAAGGTGGCGATTGACAATGTGATCCCAACAATGGTGAACTTGTTGAGAAGCCTTGCGTCGCACCACAGCCAGTTGAATCCAGGTCCAACTGCTGAGAAGACTTGTGTTACACCCCAGTCAGTTGGATCATCCAGGTCCAACGTCTCCAGTACGCTACAGAATGTAAAAAGTTCCACTTCACGTTTGCTACCAGAGCAGAATCATCAAGAGCAAAGAACGTAGATTTTTTTTTTTTTGCCATTCACCTTATTTCTGTATTCTCCAAGGCAGTGTGCATTGCATGTTTTTATTTTGTCGGCGCAGAACATCCGACTTCGACATGCATTTTATGTAAGAGTCTGCTTCCGCTTGTATTTCCTAAGGGTCTGCTTCCCAGGGGCAATGGCCGGTGCTGTGATTGGGAAGCAAATCCAGCACTTTCGGATTGTGAGCCGTGTCACTTAACCACTAGCCCACACCGTTCCCTGAACTAAGATATGAGTAGCTTCAGAAACAACAATGACATAGTGAGGTTGCACAACCTTACTGAGCTGCTTATTACAATATAATAGAGCTCAGTGATCCTATTCTCTGCTTCCCAATAATGAGCACAGGATCAGTATAGGGAAACAATAAAATTGAACTGTGAAAAAAACTGAAAATGATTCTTGAGATAATAGTTTTCAATCACAAGCGAAGATGGTGACAGCATCAAAATTATGCTGCGAGATGTAATCTCTGTCTATTACACTTTGGACACACATGTGAGGAGTTTGGAGTCATCGCTTTCTCTGAACCTCAGCAATTATATTTCTCTCTGCAATCTGAGCACATTGTGTGATGCTATTGTGTCAGGTGAAACAGTTCTGTGCAAACACCTGCCAGGAGGTAACATTAGTGTTGAAGCTTCTGTGTTATTATTGCTTAATCAACCAATCAATCCAATCCTTTTCAGCTCCCTGTGGAGCATAAGTCTTTAACAAATACATGTCGTGCTACCAAACCTTGACTTGTCTATATCTGTTGAAGTTTTTGAAGCTTAAAGTTTCTACAGGATGGAGTAGCTAGCCCCACACACAACCCTCCTCAAAGTCACCGCTTTTAACATGCCTGGCAGGTTAGTGTCACTACTCTTTGCTCCTCTTTCCGGTCCCTGTTATCATTTATTGGTGGTAGGTCAATGATATGTAAATCATAGGCATCACAATACATATGTACATATGATGGAGACTTACACAATGCGGTGATAGATACAAAGTTACTCTGATTAACCTTAAAATAAAATAATCCAATAGGACAAGACACAGTTGAATAATAACATTATAATTATGTTACTGATTTGAATAGGAACATGAGACCACTACAACAGTTGCTTCCCTCACAGGATGGCTGTGCCAAAGCATTAATGTGCCCTCACAGTGCTGTATTCTGTGGTGCTCTTTATTTTTGAACATAATGAGTATGCTAGTCCAATGTACAATCCTTCATAGACACCTTATACAACATAGTTAAAATTAGACATAGTGTCCTTGTTCTCTCCCTCCCCCAAAGAGACTGAATGATCAACAAAGATCAAATGCACGCTAACAAAGGACAAAACTGAAAATACTGTTTAGCCATTCATATAAAAATTAAATATTTCATAAATGAACGCTCACTTTTGATTTTATGAGCCCTGTAGAAATGAGAAGCATTGTGCTGTCACATCAAAATGAAGCTCCATTGTGTTTAAGCAAAATGCCAGATGTTAATTCACTATGGTAGTGTATCTTAAACTAGTGTATGTGGGTACCCATGGGTTCACCAAGATGTAGCTAGGGATGATAGATAATCATCGAGTACCATACAGAGAGATCGAGAACATCATCAGAAATCAGTATTAACACCAATGGAGAGAAGACAGAAACATAAGCAGTAGACCAGACCTAATTCACCAACTCAAAGGAAACCACCAGACTACTTTATTTCACCTAAGAACTAGTCACTGGAGACTACTAGAACATCTATACCGACTATAGATCTCACACACTGATGAATGCCCATGTGGAACAGGGAGCCAGAATCCTGAACACATTCTACAGGAATTCCCACTCTAAAGTGAAATGAGATGCCAGGGGGTGCAGAGCTGAGATAAAAGATGTGGGGCAGCTGCTCTGACCTGGCAAAGACTACAGACTACATCATGGCAATTGGCCTGCATATATAGCATGACCAAAGGTCCTGAACGCAAAGAAGAAGGAATGCAAGAAAAAAATGTTGTTGGTGGGGTCGCAGACTACTGAAGTTTTGTACAATGGGAGCAAAGAGTAATCAGGGTCATGTGAATCATACTGATCAAGACCCTATCTCACATCCTTATTCGTGCTCCTGAAGACAGGCTGTGTAACAGCAGTATGGCCAATGATCAATAATTTAATATCCATAGTGGTGAGCTTACTGAGGAGTCTCACATAGCACAATAGCCAGTACACCTTGTGCTGTAAGAAAGGCCTCTGTAATCCCCTTTCAAAGAAATGCCATAAAGAGTTAACTCAGCACGAGTAGCTTCAAGCAACAACAGCTGACAATATACCAGACATTGAGGATGATTCCCTTATAGTTATTCTGATTTAATTCAAAGTTCCTTGTCTGCAAACACAAATTAGCAGAAAGAATGTAGAAAACAAGATCTAGCATAAAAATATATATGCAATTATCTTTCTACAGAGCTTCAATTACCTACCCAGGATTTTAAACAGATTGCTAAACAGAAGCTCTCAAGTAAAGCCGTGCTACTCAGAGACTAAAAATTTGAGCATAGTATGTACCAACAATGACTGTCAGCCAATTTAAGGCACCTGTAGCTTCTACTAAATATAAAAATATTTGAAACAGCACAAATACAACAAATGAGCGAGCAATTAGCCTTGTCGCCCTTCTTTTAAATAGGCTGGTCAGGCCTTTAGGGTGCTTAATTGGTCTGGTGGTTTTATGGTCAATAGCGATGCTGTACTTGTTTTCAGAAAGAGTTCCAAGTTTGCCAAGATGGTAAAAATGTTTGTCAAGCAAGTTAAGACTGAACACCTTGGTGGTGTTAAATGGAGAAAAATCGCACAGCTGGAGGCTGAAACGTTTTGATGTAATTTTTTTCTTAGATGCATTCAGACGAATTACAAATTCTTTATAAGCATCAAGAACTTCTAAACAAATGTCACTTGCCTGAAGGTCTTGAAGAAAACCCACACCTTTCTCAATAAGCTGCACGTACAAATTATAATCCGTCATAGCATCTTCAACCGCAGCTTCTTGTACTTTTGCAGAAGATCTGATTACAGCTTCTAAAGCTTTTGTTCTTTCAGTAATAAATCTGCACGCTTCATCTGACGCTATTGTTAGACCTGCTACCGACTGTTTATGGCAATCAACAACTTCTTGTTTCAGCTTCTCCACATCTTTACCTGCCATTACAACATTCCTCTTTTCTGACGTCAGTTTGTCAAGTTCAGTCTGTAAGTACTTTGTGGCCTCTTGAAGTTGAATACTTATAGGAACTGTCTTGTGGCGTTTGTGACTACTGCAGGAACAGGTAACACATATTGCTTGATTGCATGTACGACAATATAATTGACAATTCTCATCAACGTGATTTGGACAAACACGACCTGAAATATTAGTTGAACCAGATTCTATTCGAAGGATTTTTGGTGGCTCGCCATGCGTTTCCAAACGATGGGCATGAATACAAAATTTACAAACATCTATATCACAATCAACACAACGGAATTGTGCAGCAATCCAGTCTCGCTTACAGACATCACATGTTCCTGTGTACCCTGCAATTATATTTTAAAACAAAATTAGCCAATTATGTAATAACAGATCGGCTAACAATCACAATATATTTAAAGAGAATTTATGCAACATAGAATATTTTTTCACCAAAAAAAAAGGATTTATTACAAACTTTCGGTAAAAGATTTTAATATAGAAAATGAAAACCAACTAGTCAAAATTCTTACCTTTTTCTTTTTTAACTTTTAGAACTTATAGTACAGATACTTGAATTCAATTTATGTAGTAATATAGTTGTGGCCAGAACCTAAAATAATGTAAATGTAATGGTGCACTCATCCATATAAAGTGAGAGTTGCACGACATTGTGGTTGTAGATGCGCCTTCTGGCCTAGTATCAACACCTTTAGCACCTCTTCTGTTTGGAGAGTAGGTTCATCTTTGTCCCAATTAGCAAGGGAAATAATTATTCACCTGTACCTCATCTGCTGTTATATCTAACTTCTCACTTCGGGTTAAAACCTGAACCTTCAGTTGGATTACTAGGAAGAACAGTATCCACCCCTGTTGTAGGCAAGGTAGACTTGTGAGTGAGAGACTAACAGACATTGTGACTCTTGTATTATGCATCGCGCCCCATCTGGAAATGTAATCTCAACAGTTTAAATTTACCCAACTCATCTTGCAGCACCTTGCTTCACCAAGACAAATCAATTTTTTTTAAAAATTATAACGCACGTCAAGTTTCAAGTCAGGTCTAGTTTCTAGCAGTCTAAATAAGGTTAACTGCCAAAAAGAAGACTCAACAAGTGCAGATAATTTATATGTAATACTCGTTTTACTAACATAAACATATATTTTAATCACATTGTTCTTCAATTTTACCATAGTGACTTCGCCAAAAGCTAAATGTTTATTAGTTATAAGAAATAAATTTGATATATCTTAGTTTTAGTTGACCTATACTTCTACAGAGGCAGATGCCCCTGTGCAGGTCCCGGCTCTGGTGTGAGCTGGATGTAGCCGGGAGAATTTACTGCTTAGCGTACTAGGCTCGAGCAGTTTATTACTCCACTGGGTTGGGACAAGTGCAGCCTGCAGAGGGTGGTTATCTTAACCGACGCGCGAGTCCATTTTAATAGACTCAAACACTAGAGCAAAATAGACCCGCAGCCTGTTAGGTGCCATCTATGCTGCTCTTGACAAACAACCTAACCATGACTGGTATTATGCCATGTCACACAGTTAGTTGCCTCTTACAACATGCTCTGTGGGGCAGTGGTGCTATTCTTATCTTTGTCCTACACAAAGACCCCAGCGGACCACTCGGTTTTATATATATATATATATATATGATGATATAATCCCTTTAGCTGTGAGCTGGGCAGGCCTTGACAATCAAATGCCTCCCGGTCAAAGGCACACGCCCTCTTCAATTGTTGAGGCGACGTCCAATCTCATATAAAGTCTGTTGTCTTAGAGGAATCATGATTGTGAAGGTGTGTGTGTGTGTGTGTGGGGGGGGGATAGGGTTAATGGATGCATCTATATATATATATATATATATATATATATATATATATATATATATTTATTTGATTTCTGCTGTTGCCATCAGGGGATGTCCACGTGTATAGTCTTCGCAGATGTTGTTTAAATAAGGTGTTGGCAATGGAGAGGTTATTTTCCATGCATAATGCAACCAGTTTTTCTCCTCGCTCATTTCTGTGTCCCAAACCAAAATTTCTCGAACATTTCTATCCTTGTCGGCTCTTTCATCTCCAACTTTCGCATTGAAATCTCCAATGATGATTAAGATGTCTCTTTTTTCTATTTTTTCCTTTGTTTCTTGTAAGGTGTTATAGAAATCGTCCATTTCGCAATCATCAGCTGCTGATGTTGGTGCATAAACTTGAATTATTGTTAAATTTCTTGTCTTTCTCTTTAGTCTGATTACAATTATTTGGTCGTTAACTGGTTGTAACTGAGTAGTGAAGGTGCCGTCTTCTTTGATAGAATGAAGCCGACCCCGCTTTTTCCACCCTTGTTATCCCTGAGTATATAAATGTTTCTCCTGAGGTGCTGATACAGTGCCCTTGATCGGCCCATCTGTGTTCAGAGACTCCAAGAACCTCTATCTTAGTTCTCTCCATTTCTTTTCCAATCATGAACAACTTGCCCTGGTATAGGCTCCTGACATTCCAGGTGCCTATTCTTAGTTTTGTTTTTAGTCCCATTTCAGAGTTGTCCACTGTAATGCAGTCAGGTTTTAGGCCGTCATCTCTATTACTTGTACTGACTCTGAAATCGGCCTCTTCCCCAGTTGGCATCAATGATCTGCCTCGCCTGAAAGCCTCAGCATCAGAACTTTGAGTTTCGTTTCTCTCGACTGTCATAGGTTTCTTGGCATTTTACATCCAGTAGCTTGCCATTGCTTTCTGGACATTGTTCTGGCCGCTTACCAACTATGGTCTCTGGTGCGCCCTTAGCCCGATACCAGGCGTTTCCAGCTCCCGCTTTTATAGTCGTTGTCGCCCAGGTCGATCTTCCGTCTCTTCCATCAGCAGCTGTGTGTACTTGTCAGGGGTGGACTCCTCTTATTGTCGTTTCACTCACGTAGTTTAGCTGGCTAGCCAAAGCCGTTGCCCCGGGGGGGAGTGCTGCTGTACACAGGCATACTAGGAGCCATACGTGTGCTAGACAAGTGGGGGAACCAGATAGGATCCTGACCATCAAGGATGTGGCTGCCTCTCACCGTGAGGTACTATCCCTTATACACTTCTATCCTAACCCCCTCAAATATATATATATATTTATGTTTATAAACATAAATAAAATAAAGATAATGACCACCGACAAAATACAATGTCAGCATAAATTTACAGTGGGTGGTGAGGAAATAGATCAGGTCACACAATTTGAATATCTGGACTCTAGAATTGACAAAAATGGCGACTGTTCAAAAGAAATCAGAAGAAGACTAGCCATGGCAATGCAGAGACTAAAAAGCCTGAAGAAATTATGGCAGAGCACCAACAAAATGATAAAAGTAAAAGTCAGAAAAAAAGACAAATGTAGACATTCGGCAAGAGTTGAGCATAGAGAAGAACTGTTTTATCAATTCGATTTTGGCTAGAAAATGCAAATACTTTGATCACATCAAGAGACACAACGGTCTTGAGAGAACAGTGATGGAAGGTATAGTGCCAGGCAAAAGAAGAAGAGGTAGACCAAGAAGACGATGCACCAAGATATCCAGGAATCCGTGGGTATGGCTGTGGCAGAGGCTGGAGTTTTGGCAAGGGAACGAGTTTCTTTCAGACAGACTGTGATGGTAGCGACATTCTATAAAGGACAGGCTAAATGATGATGAGATATATATATTTTGATTTACTAGAAAAAGGGAGACAGAGGAGACTGCAACAATTGCAGGGGAATATCGCTCCTCAACACCGTAGGCAAAGTGTATGCTCACATCATCATGAGTATCTTGCGAAAGCTGGCCGACAGGGTGTATCCTGAGTCTCAGTGTGGTTTTCGAGCAGAAAGGTCCACCGATGATATGGTCTTTTCACTGAAACAATTGCAAGAGAAATGCAGAGAACACAGACCCCTATTTCTTGCCTTGGTCGACCTCACCAAGGCCTTCGACCTGGTAAACAGAGAGAGTCTTTTTTTAAGTATTGTCTAAAGTTGGTTGCCAACCTAAACTACTGAGCATGATTAGGTCTTTTCATGTGGGCATGAAAGGTACAGTGCTGCATGACGGTCAGGAATCTGAGGTCTTCGATATTAACAGCGAAGTTAAACAAGGCAGTGTCCTAGTTCCAACCCTATTCAGCATTTTGTTTGCCATCGTGCAACTGTGGAACTGTCACAGAAGGGGTCTTTCTTCCTACTAGGACAGATGGGAGACTATTCAATCTAACCAGACTGTGAGCAAAAAGTAAGAGAAGGGAGACTGTCATTCGGGATATGCTCTTAGCAGACGATACTGCCCTGGTCATCCATACCGAAGCCAAATTACAGATCCTCATTAACAGGTTGGCAAAATCCTGTGATCTGTTTGGACTCACCATCAGCATACAATAGACAAAAGCGATGGCTCAGGGTGCAGATCCTCCAGACATTGTCTTAAACTATATAAACATGGAGGTAGTAAATCAATTCAACTATCTCGGATCTATTATCACTGACAACCTTTCACTGAACAAAAAGCTGCAGAAACAAATAGGAATGGCCTCATCAGCACTTGCCAGACTCTCACAGAGAGTGTGAAATAACAACATGCTGACCATCTCCACAAAAGTTTCTGTGTACAGATCATGTGTGATTAGTACCTTGCTCTATGGCAGTGAAACATGGAATCTGTATGCCTCACATGAAAAAAGGCTAAATGCCTTTCATATGCGCTGCCTGAGATGCATACTTTGAATTTCATGGAGTAACAGAGTGACTGACAACGAAGTGTTGGACTGTCCAAAGATTGTCAGTTTAGTTACAATCCTCCGCCAACACTGCTTGCGGCGGCTTGGTCCCGTGTACAGAATGGAGGATGGGCGAATACCAAATGATATCCTTTACGGAGAGCTGACCACAGGCAAGTGTAAAAAAGGTAGACCTATCCTCCGCTACAAAGATGTTTGCAAGTGTGACCTGAAGGCGTTGGATATGAACACCTGCAACTAAAGGTGTTGGATATGAACACCTGCAACTGGGAGGAATGCCAAAGACCTGGCTGGAGACAGGCGTTGTGTGTTGGTCTGCAGGCAGGGGAAGACAGGATGTGTCAAGATGCAGACTACAAATGCTTGCGACGAAAGCTAGGGCAAGAACTGATTGTTCCCTCTCTATTGTGAAGTCCATTGTGTCTTGAGAGTGACAGGATGCCAATCTTCTTCTTCTTCTTCTTCTGCGTACGCAGTCAGACAGTAACCATTATTTTTTCGAAAAAAGCGGCGGTCATCCTGAGGCTCTCGCCACTGCCATAGAGCTTGTCTTGCAGTTCCACTGGTAATGGCCACATCTGCTCTCTCTGATCCTCGTATGTCGGGCAGTTCTGCAGCAGATGTTCAGCGGTCATTTTACCAGTACCGCACGGGCATTCGTCGGTACCCCCTATCTTCAATTTGTTGAATAGGTGGTACCTCAGTCTGTTGTGGCCAGTGCGAAGTCTGAAGACAACGACCTGCTCTCTTCGGTTCAACTGGTAATAGGCATCATTTTTTGTGTAGCCAGTATGTTCTGTTTCCCATTTGGCCATATATCTGGCCCTAATAAACCTTTTGGACTCTTCGTAGGTCACACTAGAATCTGGTTGTGGTAGTCTTGCACCTTCTTTTGCCAGTCTGTCTGCCTCCTCGTTGCCTTGGATGTTGCAGTGTGACGGAACCCACTGTACCACTACCCTTTTTGGTGCGGACTGCTGGCACAGTTTGCAGAGTGCTGCTCTTAAGTCATTAAGCTCAGTGTTTTTCTGGCTTTTTAGCGCTGTGACTACGGCGAGAGCATCTGTCAGCAGGACTATATGGCTCTCATTTTCACTGTGTGTCACCATTTCTTCCACTGCCGCCCTCAGTGCCTCTGCCTCCGCTCTGAAATTGCTTGTGTACTTACCAGTAGCGAATGACAGTGTTATTTTTCTGCCATTTGGTAGGTTCAGGAATGCTCCTGCCCCTCCGTTCTGTGTAGTGTTTGTTACAGAACTGTCGGTGTATGCATGGGTCCAGTCCATGCTTGGGTAGCTTTTCGTTATGAAGCTTTGGGTAGTATCTCTCCTTTCTTTTTCAGTCTGGCAGTTTTTGTTTGCAATACCTGGTATATTTTCTACCACCTCTGGAAATATATCCTGCCTCCAGGTAGGTTTTCATACAGTAGTGATGGGCTTTGGTGTTGTTAGTGCGTTTATGGGATCTTCGTGCATCTTTGCTTTGGCTATTTCTGCAAAGTTTCTCCGCTTTAGTTTCCCATTTCCCAAATTGTTTAGTCTCTGGTGCATTGGATGGTCGGTCAGTCTTCGGAGTTTCTCTGACTGCAGAGCCCAGCTCTGAAAAGACCTCTTCTATCGGTCATGGATTGCAGTTTTGTAATCTTTTCAAGTTCTACAATTGGCGTTGACTTCATGCCACCTGTTATAATTCTCATGGCTTGGTTTTGAAGTTTGTTAACTTTATCGAAGTTCGCCTTCGCTGCTGTTGTCCATGCCGAAATGCCATACTCGAGAACTGGTCTCACTCTTCCAGTATACAGTTTCTTTAGTATGCCTTCGTCTGCTCCCCAGCTTGTGCCAGCAAGTTTCCTCATGATTGCCATTCTTTCTCTGGCTTTCATTCGGTTTCTCTCAATCTGACTTTTCCATGTCATGCGCCGATCAAATGTGACTCCCAGATAGGTTGGGTTGTCGTTTGACTGCAGGATTTTGCCATTTAGACTTAATTTGGTACTTTGGGGTTTTAATGAAAGGGATGCCAATCAATATATATAATGTAATGTAATATAATATAATGAAAATAACCATAAAGAACAAAATTATTTCAGTGACTACAGTGACTGAGGGCTGCAATACAAAACAAGGAGCAGTAAAGAAGTTGATGTGTGGTTCAGAAGTATTTTGTAGAATATACTATATTACAGGTAAACAAAATAATAGAACTAGTTTTAAAATTCAAATAACCTTTTATTCCTAATTCATCTTGAAGACTGATGATGTAAAAATTACTAGGTAACTCCCTTGTCCCTCCTCTGGGTACAGCAACATCCGCCCTGCACTGCGGACATTTGAAAAATCTACCAGTAGCAGATGATGACTGAAGAACACTTTCAATGCACTCTAAACACAAAGTATGGTGGCATGGGAGGATTCGTGGATCCCTGTACTCGTCCATACAAACTGCACACTGTAGCAAACGCTCACGGAGCTTCACAACTTGCTCGGAGTCCATAGTAGTAACTGTGAAAGGAGATAGATGATTAGGTTGTTGTTTCGAGTTTTATGATGCTTTAAATTCACAAAATATAACATAATATATTTTATTACATGCTGTAATTATATAATTCATATATTATGATGACTTTGATTAATATTTAGTTCAAGATTATTTCATTCAACTTGCAATAAAATAGATTTTTGCTGTAAGATCACACAGGTTAACTTCAAACATTTACAGTTGATACTGTTTATCAGAAATGAAATAATGGACAACTCATAAATTGCAAACAAAGTAGTGGCATTGTTTGTAAGCAGGCCGAATCTCTGAACTTGCCACTTTCTTGAAGCAAGGCACTTTTATCACTTTTTGGATGGACAAAGGCCCAAAATCTAAAGTACCTAGTGACACTCAGTATTATTATGCTAAAGAGACTTCTTTAATAAAGACTACCTCCTCATCAGATACTCAATCCTTGCTTTGGAATATACAAAATAGTTGGCTACGGCATGAGCAAACAGCAGACATCAAATCTTCAGGGATTTGTGTGGAGGCATTGTTCTGGTCATGCTGGTATTTATGGCAAAGTAAGAGCTGATGTCCTTGTTGTGAAAGCATCCATAGTGGTCATTTTGGATATGGATAAGTGTGACATTTTGAGAATGATCAATGATCCCCTCTTGCACATTCACACTGCAATTAAGGGTTGGACATGGATACTATCCTACATAAACTTTAAGCCATAACAACTTCAAAATATATGGACAGGTCAACATTTAATGATTTTATATTTGACTGAAGATATATGCTTCACAGTGAGTTGAAAAAAGATTGATTGATTGATTGAATTCATAGACTGAAGAGTTTTGAAATCAAACATATGTCGAGTAGGAAGGGGTGTCTAATAGGATGGAGCAGATACATGTACAACCAGTTGGTTATTGGAACCATCATTATCCACACTCTTTGCCATTTGCTGAGGAAGACAATAGACCACCTATGTATGTGTTCAGAGTGTAGACTCGTTTTTTAACAGAACTATATGGACAACAAAAAAAGTAAAGATCCTGTAACGCCATAAGTAACGCCCATGGTACTTAGTGGATGATGTAATATCCCACCCAGCTGTGGGTACTCATGAGGTCAAGATGTCAGCTATTTCATTCCTGAATACACCAGCATGGCCAATACAGTAGATCCATACACGTTCCTGAAAGTTCAAGGTCTCTATGTCCACTTTTGACTCATGTAACAGTCAGCCCTTCTATACCTTCTGAAGCAAAGATTGAGAGTCAGAGACGATTATGGCACTCATTAAAGATGTCCCAGATAACCAGAGTCAAAGTCACTGCTTCAATTTCCATTCTCATACTGGAGGTTATTGTCAAGTATGACCTACCCCGCTTAGAGACAACCCTTGTCTCTCACTCTAGCAGAGAATTCCGAACTGGCTTTCTTACTGCACAGCACGGATACATCAGTATATATGATAACATCAGCATTCTAGGCATTTTCACATATTAGATGTTTAACCTCAAGGTTCGCAAAGTGAGAAAGAGTTGCAGAAACTGGTGGAGCCAGTCAACAACAGAAGTAAAGAATATAAATTTAACCTTAACATAAGTAAAACAAAAACTACGATAATTAGCAAAACAGACATACAGTACACAGCAAATATCCAAATAAAAACATGGAGATACTAGAACAAGTCATCATCACCAAGTGCTGCCTCTGAAACAGAGGATGACGGTAATAGATCTTCATCTGTCGCTGTCTCATGCCAGGCTGGTACACGCAGTCAAACTGTGTCCCGGCCACATCCTGATGTCTGTCCATCTGTACCTTTGTCGCCCTTTGACTCTCTTGCCATCTACTCTGCCCTCCAAAATAACCTTTAGCAGACTGTCAATGCGCTTGACATGATCAAAATAATTAATTTTTATAATTTCCATTTCCTTCAGAAGTGTCTGTTGCACCTGGAGGTGTTCTAGAACTTCATTTTTGATTTTCCTATCTTTCCAAGAAACTCGTCCAAGTATCTGATGATCTGAATACCCACATTTCATAGGCTTCAATACGCTTCTCCATTTTCTTTGTCAGGGTCCAGGTTTTTACTCCATACAATAAAACTGAATGCACATAGCATTTTATGATTCTCATTTTTAAGATCTGAGATATCTGCTTGGACAGAAGTGTATGTCTCTAAGATCTGAGATATCTGCTTTGACAGAAGTGTATCTCTCGTGTTCGTAAATGTTTTTTTTTTACCATTGCAATTTTTTTCATGATCTCCCTTTTGCATTTGTCATCAGCTGAAATGAGTTGGCCAAGGTATACATAGCTTGACACCACAACTTTAGTCTTTTTGATGTTCATTTCACTACCCATATTACTAATTTTTGCTGGTTATCTTATCCATTAAGTTCTGTAGATTTACTGGATCCTCTGCTATTAACATTGAATCATCAGCATATCTGATATTTTTGATGATACGTCCTATATTCAATTCAGGCATGTCATCTATGTCTTTGAAAATCTGCTCTGTGTAAACATTAAACAAGCCCTGTCTAACCCATTTTTTTATAGTTATACTAGGTGACGCCTCCTCTCTAGTTCTCAAACATACTGATTGATCCCAATACAAGTTTGTGATATGTTTTATATGGATACCATCCAGATTGATATCCTCCAGCCATCGTATCAATTGTCCATGCTTCACGTTATCAAACACTTTAGTGTAATCAATGAAGTAAGCATATATGTCCTTTTGCATCTCCATGTATTTTTCTACAATACAGAAAATCCCTAGAACAAGTAAATACAGCTACTAACAAACAGTTGTACCTCGGACAGATAAAAAAGTAATTGTAGACGTGAAAGGGAAGTGAATAGGAGTGGCCAAAACCTCATTAACAACATGATATATCTACTGACATCCAGGTAGATAACAAATGAGAGATCAGATGGTATGCATATTCATCATTACTATAGGGTGCAGAAACATGGATAATGGGCAAACAGATGGAGGATAAATTTAGGCCCTTGAAATGTGGATATACAGAAGAATGGCTCACATATCTGATATCATTGAACAAAAAGCAAGCAAAAAAGAAGTCCATGCGAGATTAGCAATGGGAAGGACAGTCAAAGACATACAAATTGAGTAGAGCAAATATTTCGGACATATAAAGAGACATGATACACTGCTGAAAACAATACTGAATGGAAGGGTTGAGCAAGAGATAAATAGCACAACACCAATAGATGAACTAATACCCATCTCAGTCTGTTGGAGTGTATTATCAAGGCAAGAAACAGAGCATGTTATGATGCTGGAGGTCCATTATTGCAGCCAACCTATGATGCGGAGACGCACTTGACATCATCATATATTTTATAATTTCATGAGCCTAGACTCTCTGACTGGTGTTGCTGCCGTGCAAGTCTCTTTTCTTCATTTGTCGTCTTGGCTTTATCTTCGCTATAGTATAGTATCTCGATATCTACTATCTACTGTTAACTTATCAATATCATCATGATCATGCCGCCATCTAAATTACTAATTAGCAGTCTACAATTAACTACTGACGACGTTCGTGTGTTACTCAACTTACTTGTCTTACACTATCACTGAGACCCGAAAAGGATGCACAGAATAGATACATTACTTAGTACTATAAAGACAAAGTATAATAATATTAATAATAATATCACGCCAGCAAATTTGGTCACGGAGCCGACTATACTGTCTATAGTTAGTAACTTATCGGCTTTTCGTGTACTCTGCACTGCAAAAACTGTTTGCAGTTCAGTTATCACTAGCAAGTTAGTGTAAGTTTAACTAGTTTAAGACTTTAAGTAGACCTAAGTGTACGTTACTAGTGTAAGCCACTCTACACTTTACTACAGCTACGGCTACAGACAGTTGTACAGTCTTATCTACAGACTACAGTACAGTTGAGTGTACAGTACAGTACAGTGAGTAGACAAGACACTAAGACAGTAGTACACAAATAAAAGATGACCTTAATAAGTTTAATAAGTTAATTTAACTTTAACAAACAAGTGTGTTACTCTTGCTTTACACTATACATACCTGGATAGAAGAGGAGAAGTAAGTTTGATGTATTAGTCTGTAAGTAGATCTTGTTTTCAAATGTCTTCAATCTAAAATCGGTTAACAGGTGGAGGTCTAAAATCAGATAGAAACATTCATTTTGAATTTCTCGGAAGTCCGTCTTTTAAAAATACCTGTCAATAAATCCTCACTGTTTACGTCATGCCGGAAGTTTCCTTTATTGGTCAGAAGGCACGTTACGAATAGCTGGGTCTCACCCTGGGGGCCACTCTTCCCCTTCTCTCTCTTCTCGCCTCACTCTGTTTCATTTGACTCTGTCCTACAGTCACACTATTGCACAACTTTCACACGCGCCCTCATGGTGAGGCCCTTCCATTGCACTTTGGTTGGGCTAGCTTCTGAGGGCGCACAAACCTAGCATAGGTACATACAGACGCACACATGCATCCAAGCACTGGTTTATGTGTCCTGATATCGCCCAATGGACTACGGTCTGGGGTGGAAAATGGCGCGCCTCCGCCAGTAGAAACTAGTGAGGCAAACATCTAAGCAAAAAAATTTTTTTTAAAATACGAATGGCTGATTGTATGGAGCTACAACACACTCTTGCACAACTTTCACACGCACCTTCATGGTGAGGCCCTTCCATTGCACTTTGGTTGGGCTGGCCTCTGAGAGCGCACAAACCTAGCATAGGTACATACAGACGCACACATGCATCCAAGCACTGGTGTATGCGTCTTAATAATAATATCGCCCAATTGACTACGGTCTTGGTGGAATATGCGCGTCTCCATCAGTAGAAACTATTGCCGCAACATGTAATTTTTTTTTAATGCTGTTGATGAGAGACGGAGATCTAGCACATAGAGAGAGAGAGAGAGAGAGAGCGAGAGAGAGAAATCCCTGAAATGATATGAACCAGGGTTTCTCAAACTTTTGTCCTAGGCGACCCTTTTGGATCCGACACATTTTTTCACGATCCTTTCTCTCAATATTATAGATGCAATTAGTACTTCTTCTTCATCGTTCGTTCTAAATCTCCCACTACCAAGCCCTAAAGAGGACTTTGCAAGTAGCAGGATATTGTCAAGAGAACGGAATGCGTTGTGTCATAGTTTATAGCTTGACTGCGATATTTGCACCTTTCAGTCCAACAACATCCGACTTCAGAAGGCATTTTTTGCCTTTCCTCTTCAATCCCTTCTACTTAGCCAGTCTATGTTTCAGCCTGTTATTCAGGATCATCGCGTGGGGATGTAGAAGTATTTAAGTAATTAGTACTAACACTGTATTTAAATCACCAACGATAGACTAGTTTTTCTGTTGCCACTGTTATTGATGACATGTTGTATCATGAATCTTTGGTTCATCCACATCATCACAAACAATTTGGCTGGATTACCTCCGCTGGTAAGTATCTGGGAAGTAAAGGCGGTCGGCGTGATGCTGACCACATCATCCAATATGTGCCATTGGTTACACAATAATATGGGCCATACACCATATTTACTCTTCGCCGCACGGCGTGACAGGATTTTTTTCTTTTTACCTCCGCTGCCTCTGTGTTTTCAGGAAAACCGGATTTAATCGTAGTGTATCTGCTAAATTTTGGCTGGACTTTGACTTTCACTCTGTGATAACACTTTGTGAATATCTGGAATATTATTTGGTACGTACAGTTCTCTGTGCCATTTGTTATGAACATAGAGATTTAGTCATGGTAATCCTAAGTTTCCAACTTATTGAATGTCACTTATGGCTGCTTTGCGGGATACCTGTTTACGGAAAAGGCTTCGAAAGTAAACCCTTAGGAAAAATCTGCATCATGTGCTATCTCCAGTCATCTTGATACTGGCCAAAGGTTGCTCAGGACGAGAGAGTGAGGTTGACATAATGACCAATATTTCTTACTTTAATTCAAATCACCCCACAAGCCACCCATTTCAGCGAACAGAGCAGCTGGAAAAGATTATCCACACGGCTGAACAGATAGAGTGGTGTTCGTCACACGTGATGGACGAACATCATTTACCATATATTCCAAAGAAAATTGAACTGAAGTCTAAAAAAAAATAAGATAAGAATAAGTTTACCTTTAATGGGGTGGATGTGATTGTTTATTCTAACGCAATAATTCGAATCATGGCTTAATATGCGACACTGCTGGTCTCATAGCAATCTCGATGTTCTTACCCAAGAGGCAGCCAATTTACAAGTACATGGTGGGTGTGGCAGAGGGAGTGGTGCAGCAGTGGGACAAAAGTAGTGTAATCAACGAACCTGCTCAAGCCTAACCAGGAATCAGGAAAGAGATGACCAACCCCAATTCCACAGCCTAGCCCCGATGGTGAGGGTGGGGTGGGGATGAACATTACAATCGCCGCTGGTCCCTTTGTAACAAAGCTACACGACTGGAATGAGAAAATGGTTGTATTGAGACTTTGCAGAGTCATCTAAAACAGTATAAAGACGTAAAGTTAAGCCTTAAGCGGTATTTTGCTTCAATTTCCGTCAATGTTGCAAATGCCGATTCGCACAAATAGGTGGTAATAAATGGCAGAATAGCTGCCATCGCTAATTCCGACAGTATTAGAAATGCTACTTTAATACCAAGTAAAAAAGTGTTCAAGTTTTTTTCTTGAAAATTCAAGCTTGATATTTGAATTACATGAAAAGTCTGCAAAATTCTTGAGTTTTCAACGAGAGGTGTTTTACATTTTATATTTCCATAATAAAAGGATTTTTAATCAAATGTAACTAATTGTTGTCTAATTCTGGTAGAGTATATTTATGAAAATTGTTTTCAAAACATGCTAAATTATCTATTATTTTCTACTTAATTACATCAGAACTAAACATATTATCAACAATAGAATCATATGTACATGAAACATTTGAAATGAGTCAATTTCCAGTTTTGTTTCAATATGTTTCGTTTTTTTCGCCACTTTTAATCTTAGACTTTTAAACGTCACGTACAAAGATCGAGCTACAAAGGAGGAAATACGAGATAGAATTACAACAGCAATAGGGCCTTTTGAAGACCTCTTGGCAACTGTCAAAAGAAGGAAACTCGCTTGATCACATATCGAGATCAATTGGTCTTGCAAATTCGATCCTGCACGGAAAGGTGCAAGGCAGATGACGAAGAGGCCGTCCCAAAAATAGGTGGGAGGACAACATAAAAGAATGGACAAATCTCCGACTAGAAGAGGCATAGGCAGCGGCCGCTGACAGAGAAGGCTAACGTTCGGTTGTGAGGATGTCTTCATGAGTGCCCCAACGGCCTCATTGGTTACGGGATGACCTGACCTGGGTTATTTCATGAAAGCCTGTATTTTATCTTTTAGATCAATCTGACATATTGCATAATTTCCACAGCAAATTTATATTGTGAAAGATTGACATATTCTGAGTTATTTTTAGACAGAAATAGTACTATATCGTTTTTTTTAAACACTAATAACAGTCTCAAAGCTCGTCCCTTTGGTAGCCATAGCACTCTGTATGCAGTAAAAGTGAGCTGAAATTGGATCCCATTTCATTAAATATAAATTTGCAAAGAGGCAAGTGCATGACTTGTAATCAAATTTATAACTTTAACCACATCTGGTAATACATCATTCAGATCTCCAGAGGGATCAAGATGCTGAGCAGCGCATGAGCTGCAGTGATCAGAGACCTATAGCAGGCTGCTAGCGTCAGGGCCAGCGAACCAGAGCTGTAAAGACCCTTCAACACCTCCACGCGGTGAACCTGGATAACAAGCTGCAACAGAGCAGGCTAGTTAATTAAGAAGAAGGGATCGAAGAGAAAATGCTAACATGGTACTAAAAAAATGCCTGCTGCCGAAGACGGATGTGTCGGACCGAAAGGCGCAAATATCGCAGTCACTCTGTAAACTAACGACACAACGCATTCCGTTCTTCGGACTACATCCTGCTACTTGCAAAACTCTGTCCAGTGCTTGGTAGTTGGATATTGAAATAGAACAAAGAAGATCTGCATATATTTTCTTAGCCACTAACGCCTCTCGATGAACCATGCAATGTGTGAAAGTAGTAGATCCATTACTTAACTTTAACCTTAAATCCAGGCATTCTTCCTATAATTACCGCTGTGTCGTCGGTACACCAACAGTTATTTCATTCTAGCCCTACTTCTGTGACAAATGCATTCACATTTTGAACAATTGTCTAACTCGTTGTACATCCAACGACCTACAAAATGGTATATATTCGCCCGTCCAGAACAACTTCGTACGCCGGAGGTAGAACACTGAATAACTTAAACATCTGAACACTGTACAATTAACACTGAATAACTAACAAAAGCTCCAAACACGATTGATCACACACGACTAAGGCGTCTGCCAACATGGCAACTATTTAGTAAAAAGGTTGATCAACTGTGTCAAACTCTAAAAGTTAGTTACTAGTTGGGGCGATCTTCTGCACATAGAGAAACTGAAGTTGCCCTCCGCCTGGCGAAAATAGCTTATCTTTCACACTGACATCTGACTTCTTAGATCCATTCCAAGTTGCATGTTGGCACCTTTCGATTAGGCTCAACCGAAGCGACGCACTCTAAATCGCGAAAACACGCGATATCTCGAAAGAGTTTGAGCTTGACGTGAGCGGCTCATTTTCCAACAGTTCCAAAATGTTTGCGGAATTATTGAGGCAACAGCGTGACCAAAAGCCACAACAAGCCACGGTTGCCGAAACCGAAAAATAAAGATTAGTTACCTAATTATTTATGAATTTTTAAAAATTCAATTGATACGCAACCGCCAATAATATCAACGCTATCCCTAGAGGGGTCGCGACCTCCAGTTTGAGAACCATACGACCCAAGGATCTCATATGGTTCTCGAGGAGATTTCCAAATTTCAGTGAACACTGAATCTAGCCCGCCAGTCACCTAATAAAACTACGACGCTTTAAACTCAGGATAGCAAATAAATTTATAGCAAATAAATAATATTTAATTTTTTTATTGTTTCATGTGGGAAGTTGAAGATGCAGCAGTCCTCCTTCTGCGTTCAGTTATTTGGTCATGCTAGATCTGCAGTCCTATCGCCAGCTGCTTCATTAGCTCTGCTCCCTCTGACCAGATTTAGTGTCGCCAGTTAGTTAGTTGCCCATCGCAAGCGAAGATGGCGGCAGCGTTAAACATGTTTATTCAGACGTGACTGCATTTGACTGTACAGTCCGATCTGAGCGTGACAAACTCTACCGCACGTGGGCACACGTGAACAATATTTGAAGTTGGGCAGTCTTGCACTCTTTCCTTTCGTGCAGCTCCCTTTTCCTGCGCCTCCGTGATGGTCCTCTGCTTAGTGGTACAAACAGCATGCGTGACGGCAGTGCGCCAAGCTGAGCGGTTCGGAGCAAGCAGCTCCCAGTCAGCAAGATCAATGGAGAAACTTTTCGAGTGTCTTTTAATCATTTCTTTTGTCTCAGGAAATCCTGTTGTGGACCTCAGAGTAAATATTTCCTTCTCTGGTGAGGGTACTGCCAAGGTAGATAAAGCTATCAACTGCCTTTAGGCGATGTCCCTGTACAGTGACGTTTGGTTCGTGGTAGGGCTCCTCGGGTGCAGGTAGAAACATTACCTCCGTTTTCTTGGTGTTTACAGTAAGACCAACATATGTGCACCCAGTTGAGAACTCATTCATCATTATTCATGAATGTGGTTGCGCAGGTGGAAGGCCTCAAGACGCTGCCTGTACCACTGTAGTAGTGTTCAGTACTCTGCGCCGTACAGAAGAATGGGGAAGGGGTTTGTGGAGGGGGAATAAATACAAAGCATGGTCTGCAGGGAGAGTCTTCACTAGGATCAGACTCTGTGGAGCGAGTGCATGGATGAAGTCGCCAAGCCCATCCTACAAGTTATGTTGTGACTGCTGTGTACGTTAGAGGACTGTCTGCTGCCAAGGTTGATGAAGTCCTCGGTGATGCTCAGCGCAGAGCGGGTCCTGCTCATATTTGGTATTTTCGTCTTCGTTAAGGAGATGTGCAAGCCTAGGTGGGCAGCCGATCAATTTAGTGCATCTAGGGGGTCTACCGGGGCCTGAGAATCGTGACCCGGTTTGATGACGTAACCAGAACGGGAGTCGCCGACAAGGACCCATGTGTTGTGTGCAGAAAAGACTGAGGATGCAGTACATGGCTTGCACATTTCCTGGATAAAGACGCAAATACAAAACCTCAGCAGGGGCCCCCTCTGCACTGAGCATCACCGTGCTCAACAACCCTGTTGCAGCCACCAAGGGTTTTGTATATCTCGGCAGCAGCCACGACATCACCCCTATGATGGGCTTCGCGGCTTCATCCATGCACTCGTTCCCTAGAGTCTGGTCTAGCAAAGACTCTCCCTGGAGACCAGGCTTCGTATTTACTCCTCCTGCATTGTCCCCATTCTCCTGTACGGCTTTCAGTCCTAGACACTAGTACAGCAGCACCGGCAGCGTCTTGAGGCCTTCTACCTGCGCAACCAGAGGCTCATCCTCGGGATCGTCTGGCATGATATGATTTCAAACAGTGAAGTAATTCAACTTACTTAACTTGCAGGCATTGTCTCAATGATTCATCGCTGTCATCTCTCTCTCTCTCTTCGGTCATGTTGCTTGCCTTTCCCGGGAAGTCCCAGCCCACGAGATACTCTGACAGGCTGCAGGGTCGAGTTACGGGAAGAAGCAGTGCATATCCTGGAGACGTCCTCGCAACACCTGGCTAAAACAGATCGCCTCCTCCCCAACAGAACTGCTGGCCGCCTGGGACGCGGCCAATAGCCGTGGTCATGGTCATTCGACGCGACGGGCCCTGGTCACCTAAGCATACTATTGATTGATTGAAGGAAAGAGAAGGCAGATATACTTTCAAAAAGGGGAAGAGAGTGTGAACAAGAAGACATCAAAATCACATACTTTGAGAAAAAGATATATCCAGGCTGCCAGAAGAGAGCAGAATCAACCCAATAATGACTACCACACCCTTGACCAGCAGGGACAGATCACCATTCTTTGCCTCAGGACAGAACACAACAGACTGACTAAACACATGTATCAGCTTCAACTGTCTGTTTCACCACTGTGCACGTTGGACTTAATGAACACACTGCTGAAGATATGTTATAGGACTGTCCTCTCTATACCTAGTTAAGGAAGATACACTAGCTCAATGTTTTCACACTAAACTCAAAGCTGTACAGAGCTAAAGCAAGCTCCAGACAATGGTCGAGAACATCATTGGAACACATCTGATGGTGTAATGATCAAAGTGATCACAAGAAGTAGTTAGTAATGTAAGGAAAAAATAATTTTGTTATATATCATTGTAAATGATTGTTCATGTTACCCGAATGGGGAGCATAATACTGTAATCCACTAAGGGAATTGGCATGAGGTTGGCTATCTGATTTTGTAGAAATGATAAGTTACAAGAAAAGGAAAAGAATGCCTCTACACTCCATGCCGGAGTTGACTAAGTCATTGTAAATGCTTCATACAATTTATGCTGAACTCACTAGTATGTCACAAAACTACGAAGGCTGTTCAAAACAAACCAAGACTTTTTGTTCTAGTTCTACCTGAATGGGTTATAGCGTGCTGGAACTACTATCATTGATTAGGGGCACTTGTGTCCTATTACTTCTAGGTGGCATACTTGCCATGGGCAAGATAAATGTGACAGATAAATAACAATGGCAAACAACACTGTTAGTGCTTGCCTGGAACAGCGTGGTGTGTTGAAGTTTCTTGTGAAAGAAGGTGTGAAACCTGCGGAAATGTACAGAAGACTGCGATCACAATACGAAAAGAGACACTCGGCCACAGTAATATATTTCAATGGGCATCCAAGCAGTAGAAGCATACGCAATCACCACAACCCAAAAAATGTTGGACAATTGTGTAAAGTGATACGAGTTTTTTCTGGGATAAACTTGGTATCATTCATGTTGATTTTCTACCCAGTGGTACCATTATCAACAGTGAACAGTACATACACATTTTTAGTGACGTGTATAACAGAAAATCCGGCTTGGTTTGATCACAAAGGGTGTCCTGCTCCTGCAAGATAACTTTTCAAGCATTACTTAAATGCTGGGATAAGTGCATAAACGTCTTTTCCTTACAAAAAACAAAGTCCTGGTTTGACTTGAACATCCCTCGTACTATTGATTAAACAACTAGTTTAACTGCTTCTTTATGCATTTATAAATATTAAAGTATAACTCCACTAGCAAGAAAAGATCAGTGCACCATTTTCTGGCTGAGAACACAACACATCTCACTTAGCAAGCACCTGAATAGAATCCAACAACAACACACTCCTGAGTGTCATCTGTGTACACACCCATACGAAACCGTAGATCATCATGTCTTTGAGTGCTCTTCGTTCAACAAAGGATAATAATTATTCCTCCAAGGCAAAAGATGAAAGACTTTGTATTGCACTAGGCATTAACACAGGCAGATAAGTTCCTCTGCATGCCGAGCCATCCAATGAAAGACAGATTTCAAAATATAGCAATGGGAAGACTGAAAATAAGTAATTTTATGCATCAGGCCAAACGACTTCGCAGGCAAATTATGGATCTACCTGAATTTTACATCCCCCTAAAGTCTGTGTCAGAACAAACCCCTTTGAGAGAGGAGCATGGACTATCAGTATGCATTCAAACAAAAGTGAAAGAAATAATAGACAAGGATGAACAGAACAGTGTGCAATGTAGGATAGTGACCCTCAATTTCCTGGATGAAGAATACCCGTAAGACCTCTGGATCCCACAAGACCTCTGGATCAGAGTATACACAGATGGGTCAGCACAGAATGCAGTAAAGAATGGCATAGCGGGAGTGTACATAGAATACCCAAACAACATTTGGGATACAGTCAGAGTACCAACTGGAAAATTCTGTCATACATATGATGCAGAAATCCAGGCAATCAAGATGGCAACTGAGAAACTGTTGAACACCAATGTCAGTTCACAACCTGTAGTATTTCTGACAGATGCACAATCAGCACTTCAAGCACTGAAATTTGAGAAACTGCCAGATCTACAGGCTTTACTTTCTGAACTGAGCAACCAGCGCAAAATTGTCATTCAGTGGATACCTTCTCATTGTGGAGTACCAGGAAACGAGAGAGCAGATTGACTGGCAAAGGAGGGTGCTGCAGACGAGCAACCAGATGTGCCAGTTACATACCAACAGACGATAAGGATGATCAAGTCAATCAGAAAGCCACCAACAGTAACACCAGATGATTACCATAAGATGAACGTACAAGAGCAAACTGTTGTGTTATGCCTTAGAACAGGAGACAACCAACTCCACAGCCACATGTACACAAAAATGAAGATTGGCAACTCAGCCATGTGTACATGCTGACAGGCACCCCAGACAGCAGAGCACATACTACAAAACTGCCCCGAATATAATATACAGAGAAAATCTCACTGGCTCATAGAAACAACACTGGAAGAGAAACTTTATGGACCTGTATGTGAACTACAAAAGACAGTGAGGTTTATACAAGAGACAACATTGCACATATAGACAATATTTTAAAGTGAACGAAAGAAGATGAAGATGTATTGCACTAGATAAAAATTTACAAACATGCGCAGATACCATTACATGGCATTTGGCCAAAGGGCGAGAGCTGCTGGATCCGTAACAACAACATAAATATTAAAATGCAGAGCTTCTTGCTTTGGCTGATAACTTCATTACCTGGTTTCCAAGACACGTTGAAACTTTAAAACCCTCATACACATCATACGCAAAAAGTTCCAGTGTTACCCCAGGTCTCCTTCGCTGTTCTGTAGCTGCGCATCATATGAGATAGGACATGCTCCCATTCTGGGTAGGTCATTATTTTCATGGCCCTTATCTTCTAGAGCAATTTGCCAAAAACATTCTGTATGGTGATTATTTTATAGCTACTGAGAAACGTGGAGTTCTTACCAGGTTTAGGCAGTGGGCACAGATAGTTATGAAGCCAGTCCTCAAGCACAGACGACTTCTCTATAGAAATATCTCACTCCAAGACAAGCAAAAAATGATAGTGAATTTATAAGAAGTGTGTTTTACAAGAAAGCAATCAAAGAGATTAACAGATGCTGCCAATTTAGGCCTTTTTCAAAAGGCTAGACAAAATTAAACCAGCAAAGAAGATGAGCTAAGTCAAATGTAAGTGGAAAACTCTAAAATGAATACAACAATTGAATAAATAAATCAAACATTTAGTAAAACAAAGCTCTGTTAATAGTGGAGAAATTCCTTCTGTTAGAGCTTGAGCTCAATGTCTTCACAAATAAACGGGAACCATTTGTAAGAAGCAGACATTGAGCTCAATGTCTTCACAAATAAACGGGAACCATTTGTAAGAAGCAGACATTGAGCTTAAGTTCTAACAGTAGGAATTTTTCCACTATTAACATTTTACTAAATGTTTTGATTTATTTATTCAATTGTTGTATTCATTTTAGAGTTTTCCACTGAAATGTTTTTTTTGTTGTTTTTTTTTTGCTTTCGCCTATTTCTCTTATCCCCAAGGCGGTGTTCGTTGCACTGTGGTTTTTATTTTGCGCCTGTCGGCCCAGTGCATCCGACTTCAGCATGCATTTTATGTAAGGGTCTGCTTCCTCCTGCATTTTCTAAGGGTTTGCTTCACCGGGGTAACGGCCGGTGCTGTGATGGGGATCGAACCCAGCACCTCCCGGTTGTGAGCCGTGCCACTTAACCACTACGCCACACCGTCCCCCCACTTACATTTAACTTAGCCCATCTTCTTTGCTGGTTTAATTTTGTCTAGCCTTTTGAAAAAGGCCTAAATTGGCAGGATCTGTCAATCTCTTTGATTGCTTTCTTGTAAAACACGCTTCTTATAAATCCACTATCATTTTTTGCTTGTCTTGGAGTGAGATATTTCTATAGAGAAGTCGTCTGTGCTTGAGGACTGGCTTCATAACTATCTGTGCCCACTGCCTAAACCTGGTAAGAACTCCACGTTTCTCAGCAGCTATCAAATAATCACCATACAGAATGTACATAGCAAATTGCTCTAGAAGATAGGGGCCAGGAAAATAATGACCTACCCAGAACGGGAGCACATCCTATCTCATATGTTGGGCAGCTACAGAACAGCGAAGGAGACCTGGGGTAACACTGGAACTTTTGCGTATGATGTGTATGAGGGTTTTCAGTCAAAGCAAGAAACAGTCGCGGTGGCACTCGACCTGAAAGACGCATACAACTGTTTCGATTTTGGGACTTTAATTACATGTCTGAAGCATTGTGGTTTAAACCCATGAATGGTTAGTTGGATATCAGCTGCCCTGATGGAAAGAACAGTTGCACTACGCGTGGGATCGTTGACATCAGAACCGAGGTGAATATGTCTAAGACTGCCTCAAGGGGCTCCGCTTTCACCGGTGCTGATCAACATCTACACAGTAAAAGTGGCCAATATTTAACCCACAGGGACAGGGCGAACGTTGACATTTGCTGATGACATCCGCACATGATGTGGTGCTCTTTGAATAATTCAATAGTAAAGGCTGAACTCCCAGGCATCATATTTGATGGTTGCACCATTGACAGGTTGAAATACCTCGAAGTGACATTTGATCGCAGTCTCGTCTATAATTGCCATGTTGACCATGTCGTACAAAAAGTGTAAGCGAGGGTTAGAAGTACTCAAGACCCTGGCTGCTGCCAACTTGGAATAATGCCTCCTGTTCATCCTATTTACTCAGGTCATGTTGTCTGCTATTGATTACAGACTGGGCATCTTCACACTATCAAGAACACAGTGTGAAAGATTGAAACACATTCAGAATGAAGCTATGCAACTGGTTCTGGGCTGCACTAGAGATACCCCAATTGTGATGATTCGGTACATGTTGGGATTGTTATCGGCGACATCCAGACATAAACTGGCACAAGTAAAAGCCTATATGCATGTCAACACAGACACTCAGCACCCTCTGTGCAGTAGTATCTCAGATATCAAGGTATCAAGAGAGGGGTGTCATGGATGGCACAGGCAAAGACAACAAACGGAGTACCAGAAACTCATCATAACCTTAGGCAAGGAATGCAGAGAATGGAGCTACGGGAGAGGAGAGCACAAGGTGAATCAGCTGATAACTGAGAACACTCAGGAGATTGATGCTGTCATATACATCGATGGATCAGTCGTGCGCAGTCAGCAGACATCAGGCTCGGGCTTCTCTGCTAGAGTGAGAGGACAGATCGTTGCTGAGTGCAGTAGGGCATACATGTCAACAACCTCCAATTTGAGAATGGAGACGGAAGCAGTGATCTCAGTACTGAAATGGATATCTGAGACTTCTATAACAAGAGCAGTCATCATGACAGACACGCAAGCCATACTTCAGAAGGGATGGCTTACATACAAGTAAATAGCAGCTGTTAAGGCCTCAAACCACCAGGGGTTGACATGGATCTACTGTCCTGCTCATGCTGGGGTTCAGGGCAATAAAAGAGCTGAATGGCTTCACAAGCTCCCATCATGGGCACATTAGTGATGGATAGAAGTGACATTTTGAAATCAATCAATGACCACCTGTTAGATGAAGATGCAATAGATGAAGCAACAATCCACAGGCTGCAAAGTTTCGACATTAAACGAGTATCTAGCGGAGTAGGGCACATGAGAGGACAGAGCAAGAGAGTTTACAACCAGCGACTTACAGAGACCATCAGCCTCTATACCCTACACCACTTTCTGGTAAAAACTGAGCACCTGTGGGTATGCTCGGAGTGCAGTGACGTCAATTCTTAGAAACAGAAACAGATATTTAACATTTGTTTTTTCAAGCTATAAATAGTGTCAATTGAATCAACATTTTTGTATTGCAGAGACATGATTCTTAGATGATAAATGGCATATATACATACCAAGAAATGAGATTATCTTTGAATCCTAAATGTTTTTGTTATTTTCTCTTCTTGTTCATGCTCAACTCCTTCTTTCACACTTTTCCGTGTTTTTTATTTTCTTCCTAGTTCATTCATTGTAATCAATTTGCAATTTTCTTTGTTTCTTATTGTTCTTTTATTATGTTTTTCAGAAGAAGACTTACAAATCCAACAATAATGGCACACGTAACAGAAATGCTATTGTTTTTACCCTGACGAACGTTATTTTTTTTTAGGCTTCTTAACTTAAATACTATCTGTTTATTTTATGATACAGTCATAAAATAAACAGCTTGCTTTCCATTTATTACTTATTAATGTGTACATGGATAATGATAATTAAACATGCAATATAGTTTTTGTGAGTACTCTCCTGTAAAGTTGTCATGTAGTCAATATAAGACGGCTTACAAAATTGTGAAACCTCTCTGTGGCATATTTTTAAAAAGATATTTTATTTAAAAAAAGAATTATCTGTGATTGATGTAACTCTTAGATAGCTGAACCAGACTTAAAAATGAAAAAGGATGGCAGTCTATTCTGAATTGACATGAAATGAAGGACATTTAAAATAAAAACAAAATTTCAGAAACATAACTTTTATTAAAAAATAAAAACATTAACACCAACATTAAAATAATCTTATAGCATAGTAATGATACTACCTGTTTAAGCAGACGTTTCAGAGCTGCCTATTTTTAACAAAACTTCACTTCTTAAGAGATAACTATAAAAAAAACATGCACATCATATATTATAAAATTGTTTTGTGTAACTGAGCATTCATCAGTATAAAAAAAACCTCTTTCAACATTTGCATTATTAGCAGAAATAGAAAATTAATTTAATATATATTAAGTAGTTCCAAAAAACAATTGATATTTTGGCAAGAATAAAAAAATACTCTCTGTTGTTCATGTAGCCAATGATCTTCGTCAAACTTGATCCATATCTTTTCCAATTCGCGTAACAAAATAGGTTTCAAAATTGGTTGTTTAGATTTACGTCATCAATGATAATACCTCTTTTGTTCAAGAAAACAATACATGGAATCAAATCCTCATTTTTTGTACTTTCAATTCTTTAAAAACTATCCATCTAAAACACTTAAACTCATTCATAGGGCACATCTATTTTTCCAAATATTCCAGGAATGGTTTGTAAACTTATTGAAATTCTACATAGATGCTCTACGTGCCTTTGTTGGAACCATTTGTTTCACTTTTATGAGGACAAATTTGTCTTCAATTCTGTTTCACAGCAAACATAATATTGATTCCAAGATGTTAATAATTTTTAATACTGAGCTCTCTTTCTGCTCTACAGATGCAAAGTTTGATTAAAATACAGACATCAAAGAGTGAGTGTGTGAACCACTAGTGTACATCCAAATATGGGTTTTCATAATTTGACTTTAGTATTTAAGCCAGTTAATTTTGGGATAAAATAAATTTATGGGGAAAAAAGAGGAAATAAGGAAGTACTGAAGTAATTTGGGGTGTAAAGAGAATTTACGAATTAAATCAGAGTAGGACAGTTAAGATATATTGGTTACACCAAAAGACATGACACCTTGCTGAAAACATTACTGGAAGAAAATATGGAGAAAAAACATGCCAGAGGTAAACAAATCTATAAGTGTATAGATAACAGCAAAAGTTAGACAGGGAAAAGTCTATTAGATTGGACCATCATGACAAGAAACAGGACATTGAAGGTCCATTGTGGCCAACCTTTGATGTGGAGATGGCACTTCAACTGGACTGTAGCAGTAGCTCATGTGAATGTTAGGCAAAATCTCAGTGTTTGCTTACCGCAGCATGCAAGCCATAGGTTGTTGACTTCTGTATAAATATATTTTCTCAGACATTTTCTCAGTTAACTGTGCAAATTTAACTTTGTCTTGATCCAATGATGCAGTTAAGAAGTGACGTCTCACAGTCGTATAAGAGGATCAACATCATATTTCTGGGCAATAGTATCCTGAAAATACAGCATGATATTATTTACATAAATTATTAAAAAGTTACAGTTACCAAGGCAACAATACATAATTCTCATCCTACTGGTATAGAAATTGCAATTAATCATCACCAACATTACTGTACTAGCACTAAAATCTGATTATATAAGCAGAACCAACACTACTATGTTTCCACAAACAGTGGCTCCGTTTACAAACATCTACATTCAGTTACACTGAGAATTATTAAGTGACAAGAAGATCCACTAGCAGCTCCCTTTATTATCACAATCTTAGGTAGATATCACAATCTTAGGTAGATATCACAATCTTAGGTAGATATCACAATCAGAGCTACAGCAGAACAAAAAACAAAATAATGATAATAACACCAACAAGTAAAGTAATCGTGCAGGCACAAAAACAGAGACAAAGCTCACATTATGACCAAGTTGCCTTAGTTAAAAGTAAAGTAAAGATCCCGTCATGCGGTGCAGCGCATAGAAAATATGGTGTTAGACCCATATTATTTTGTAACCAACGGCACATAGTGGATGATGTGGTCAGCATCACGACGGCACCCAAGTGGCCTTAGTTACAGACAAAGATCAGCACAAATAAAAATGACAAATAAATCATAACTAGAACAATTGATGTATATGAAACTGCACTTATCTTAATTAGAAGAAGCACCTCAATGTTCAAGGTGGTGGGCAGAAGTGACCAGAAATGAATGAAGAAAAGAGTGAAGGAGAGATTAAAGGATAATCAGATTGAAAAATGTGAACTGAGTGGAAAATAATAGATACATATGCACAGATATACTCAAAGCATTATATACAGTACTTTTTTCTAGAGGTACACATGAATACATCATATCCCCACCTTTTAAAAAAAGTGTAATTTACTTCTAAAAATTGTACACATTTCATTATAATATTTAATTATTTGCATCAATCTGTGTTGCATGAATGAAAAAATTAAACACTGTATACCCACCTTTTTATCTGTAAAGAAAGCAATGATTACACAATAACAAAAACATACATGTATGCATAAAAACACACTTACACATTTATACCTAGGTATGTATATAGATATATGTTCACCATAATTTAGCACCAAAAGGAAGAAAGACCACAATTTAAATCAGTTAGTCAAACCCTTAATCAGACTCCTATATAGCTACACAATTACCACCAAAATAAAACACATACAGATCAAATGACAGGTTGTAGTTACAGATAGACATGATTAAGTATGACTAGTAAAAAGCATATAGTTATGTGATAAAGACATATGTTTATTGTGCTAAAAAAAATCATATGTTTTCCCATTCCTAGTTCTCCTAATATTCCTGTTTTGGTTTGTGATGAATGTCCAGATTTTTTACCGTTCATTTCTGGAAGAGTTACTATGCACATAGTGCTTCTTATTGAAAATGTGTTGTATTTTTATATTTAGACTCCCGAAAATGTTTTTGACAGACATGAATCAAGTCCGAGCCTCTTCAGCATACCAAATAATTTCTACAGTACAAGCCAGGGAGTGATTAGATTTTATTATCGCTAACAGTAATGATGGGAACCGCATAGCTCGGGCTTCGCATCTAAGTGGTCCTGGGTTAAGGCGGAAATGTTTTTTCAGACCACAATGGCTCCCGGGTCGACCCAGCCTAAATGGGTACCAGGCGGCCGGCGTGATGCTGACCACATCATCCATTAAGTGCCGTGGGTTACAAAATAATATGGGCATAATAATAACACCACTATGCGCCGCATGGCGTGACGGGATCTTAATTAAAGATAATGATGACTATGATGTCGATCATTCTGATAGTGACACCTCAATAACTATGTCTAGTGTTAGTTTTAGGGTAAGCGACAGAAATGAATTTACATCTGCTGACGAGGGGCCATACTCTCTTTTGTCCTAAGCAATGGTTGTTGTTGTTTGCGATTGCCCACAATGAGTCGGTTACTCTTTTGTGCGCCCTGAAAAGGACATTAAGTGGCGGGTTGCAGTAGTTTTTCTCACATCCCAAGCGTGCTGATGAAGGTGGACCGAAGTCCTTCAGACAGTTGTGCTATGCTTGGCTTCATCTGCGTGTCATTCACTACTACGGGGATCACGTCAATCCCTCCCCTTGTTAGCCACGACAACAGCCCTTTTAAGGAAGGGCTACGAGGAAGCCAAGGTGAAGGTCTTGTCCAGTATGTTTTGCCTGAATCTGATCAGTATATTTTGCCTGACCAGTAGTTAGCTTTCCTTCCCTCAAACAATGGTAGTTACAGTTCAACAATTCAGTAAAGGTTTAATGTCCTGCACAGTGATGCTAGTGTGTATAATATAAATGTGTGTGTTTTTGTTTCGAATTCCGCAGGAACATTTTTTTAATAATAAAACCTTGTGCAACTATAATCCCTCTTATGCAAATGTCTATCACCACATGTTACATGTCTGTATTTCATTGTACTCTGCATTCAATTCTGAACAGTTTGGTAAATACTGTGTGGCGTTTTAATGACTCTTTACTAAAGATCAATAGGTTAAAATTAAGTGATGTTGTATTTGAGTTTTTTAAATTAGGCAATATTTAAGCAGAGTTCTAGCTTAATCAAGGTTATCTTAAATTTATTCCACTTTATTTATCTTACAGCAAATTCAATTTGTTTTGCGTGATATGGAATGCCACCAAGATCTGAACACAGCTGAATGTGATTCTTCTCTGGATCACCATGCACAAGAATTTCAGACTCTCCTTCTGCCTGCAGATAAATAAGTGGTGACATCACTAATATAACAAACATATACATTATATTACAAAACAAAAATATATGCCCATTTTGTAAACTCAAACTATAAGAATATTAGGATAACAATGGTTACTACTGTCATATCATTTATAATTATCAATTAAATAAATATTAACAAGAATGGATAGAATCAGAAACAAAGGTATTAGACAAGTAGGTTCTGCCAAAGACGGATGTGTCGGACTGAAAGGTGCAAATATCACAGTCAAACTGTAAACTAGCGACACAACGCAAATTCGTTCTCCGGACTACATCCTGCTACTTGCAAAGCCCTGTGAGAATGAACGCAGAAGAAGAAGAAGACAAGTAGGTACAACACCAGTGCTAGACCTCATAAGGAGATAGCAAATCAAATGGTTCGGCCACGACGTGACACAGCAAAACACCAGATAGTATCCCTCAGAAAGCAATGCTTTACAGATACAATGGATACAAAGCCAAGGGCCAACAATGCAAAAGATGGATAGCAGAAATAATAAAAGCAGTAAAGCTCTCCATGTACGAAGCATATACTAGGGCCTGGCCAAGAAACCTCTTCATAACCTGATGCTGAAACACACAAGCAGGACATAAGCGAAAAGAAGAAGAATTAAATAAAATTAAGTTCTGGTATGTAATCAATTCAGTTATAAAGACTGTGTAGAAAAAGTTGGACAGAGTTTCAGAGTAAATAGGAAAAAAAATGCATGTAATAAATGTTAATAATGATAAAGAATATAGTAATAATGTGTTTTAATTTCTAATATACATGAAATGCTTTGTGAACAGTCTGAATTAGAATGTGGTCTACAATTACTTACATGGGCCTAGTCTAGAGCACCTAGAGTATTGATTTATGTGCCAAATAATTACATAACTTATTTGAGTGAATAAAATACTCACAGGTTCCAGGTCTTTACACTGGTGGATTAACTCTGATAGTCTATCTTCAAAGCCAGAGGCAAATGCATTTGGATCAATGGCAACAAAGCACTGGCCCTAAATAAGGTTTCAGGAAATGATAAGTGTAGAACATCTGTATATGTTATTGAAGTGGAGGCATTGTTCATTATTGCAGATGAATAACTATAGCCCACTACATCTTTGGAAAACACTGTTAGCCAAGTCTGTATACAACCAGTTACATTTACATCACCTTGCTCTAAAATCTATGCGCATCCAGTTTATTCTTAAATGCATTAACTGTCCCTGCCTCCACTACCTCCCCTGGCAATGCATTCCAAGCAGACACCACTCTCTGACTAAAAAAATATTTTCTAATATCTAACCTGGACCTCTCTTTAATCAGCTTGTAGCTATGCCCTCGTGTTATTGTAGGTGGCTGCATTTTAAAAAACTTGTTATAGTCTAATTTATCGATTCCTCTGATCATCTTATAAACCTGTATTAAGTCACCACGAATTCTTCTCTCTTCGAGACACTGTAGGCCGGTTTTTCTGAGTCGTTCCTCATAACTGTAATTCTGGAATCCCACTATCATCTTTGTTCTTGATGGAATAGAAACCATACATGTCCAGAAAGTAATTGCATGGTTGAATGGCTCCTTAGATTTTAAAATAAATTCATTATTACAATTTTGATTTAAAAATCAAGATTTAATTAGAATATGTTTCTGTTACTTTAATACTACATTACTAGCTAACATGTGAACCTACCAAATCTGCATCTGAACTGTGCTCTGACCATTCTCTGATATTGGATCCAAATGCTGACCCACTCAGAATGCCACAGAAAAGCTCAACCATAAAGCCAAGACCATATCCTTTATATCCACCTATATTATAAAAATAAAATTTGCTGATAAACTTTGAGACAAACATTTTTTGTTCTGACAATAGCAATTATCTTATCAAGTATTGTGCCTTTGTGTTAGCGGACTGGCGCGATGGAATCGTCTCCCTGTACAAAGGCAAGGGGAGTCACAAAGACTGCATTAATTACAGGCTTATAACACTACTCTTGGCACTGGGGAAGCTGTTTGCCCATGTGCTACTGGCTAGACTCAAGCCTCTCTTGAGTACAAAACGTCGCCCAGAATAGTCTGGCTTCACCCTGGGTCGTTCTACAACTGACGTTATCCTTGCTCTGCACCTCATTGCACCAGGCCTTCAATCGCACGTTGTACGCATACGTGGACTTGAAGAGTCCGCTTTCGATTCGGTTGATCGGCCAGCTTTATGAAAAGCCCTCCAGGGAATAGGCACCCCAGCCCCCTGTTGAACCTGATCAAGGTGCTACACAAGGACACCTGTGCCAGAATTCGATAGAGTGGCACTCTCTCTGACAGATTCTCCATGATTTCTGGTGCCAGACAGGGATGTGTTCTTGCCCCTGACCTATTCTGCCCGGCAGTCGACTGGCTTCTTGACCGCCTCAGCCCCCATTAGGAGGGTATAGCTATTGATCAGTCAGTCTTCACTGATATCATTTACGCGGACGACATTGTCCTATTCAGCACAGACAGATCTGAGCTGCAGCGTTCTCCGGAAATATTAGACAGTGAAACGCCCTCCCTATGCCTATCTATATCCTGGGCCAAGACCAAAGTTCAGAATCTCATTTCTGACACAGCACCGCAGGATATTGAAACTCAAGGTCACACTGCGGAGGGCACCAACAAATTCATCTATCTCGGTAGCATGATATCATCCGATCGCGCAGCGGTCCTGATATTTCAAGGCAGATTGGACTAGCTGCGTCCACTATGCATGACCTCCGACGTGTGTGGAATAATGGCAATATTTCCCTTAGGACAAAACTCCGCATTTGCCAGTCCTGCATGGTCCGATTCCTGCTTTATGGCTCTGAAACTTGGACATTGCTGAAACATGATATGTTGAGACTGGAAGCCTTTCATATGCGCAACCAGCGGCGTAACGTGGGCATCCGATGGCACGACTAATCCGCAACGTGGAGGTCTCTGCTAAAACAGGCCTCCATCCAATCTCAGAAACTCTTGACAGGCGCAGAGTTTCTTTGTTGTACGACTGGACCAGGAAACCCCTGCCCACAAGATACTTCACAAGTCATTCCTCAGCGCCAAAAGTCTTCCTCCAACCGGCTGGAAGTGCAGAAGAGGCCATCCCTGAACAGTATGGCTCTAGCAAGTAGCAACCTCCTCTGCCCTGGAACTACACCATAGCTGTGACACAACGGGCCTCAGATGCCTAAGTGAACATTATTATGTTAGTCATTTAGGAAACTAGAATTTGTTGTAGAAAAAGACAAAAATAATTAATTTACTATGCCCTTCTTCTTTGTTCATCCTGAGATCAAGGTTCTAGTTTCTCTTACAAAGGACTCCTTTGTCTGTAAGGTTGTTTTATCTCCATGCAGTTTTTGTCTCATATCTGTCTAGTATTGTTCTCTCTTTTCCTGTGTGAGCTTGCAACTTTGTAGGTTGCTTTGCACTGTCATGGTATGCTCTCACATGGATACCTGTCCTATTTCCCAATCCTCATTTTGTTGTACAGATATATCTTAAGTCTATTGTGCCCAGTTCTCAGTCTTAAGATGACAACTTGCTCCTCTCTATTTAAATCATAGAGGTTGTTTTCTTTTTGAAGTTCGGGTGTTAATCAGCCCATTTTCTGCTTAAGATTGCTTTAATTATGGTTTTGGTCTCAATATATGTCATGCTCAGGTCTGTTTGCGGGGAAGCTCCTCCACACTTTGCTAGTTTGGCTACAGCTTTATTGCCTTTGATACTGCAGTGGGAAGGGATCCACTGAATGACCAACCTTGGGTGTTCTGCTGCTGAGAGCTGTGTCAAGGAGCACAGACATTGTTCGAGATCTTTATCTTTGTGTTGTTTTAGCGCTGCTAATACTGACAAGTCATCAGTCAGGAATACTATGTTTTCTTGATAAATATTTTCATCTTGTATTACAAGCTCAGCAGCGGCATTCTGTGCTTCTGCACGGAGGTTATTAGAGTATGTTCCCATTGTTATTACTAGTTTTATTCTTCTCCAATCCTTAGTCTGTAATAGACCCCCTCCACTGGATATGGCTTTGTTAGCTGAGTCATCTGTATATATATATATCCATGTTTTTGGCAGGTAAACTCGCTTAAGATATTCTTCTTTATTTTCGTTCCAAATCTGTTCCCTACTTCACTATTCCCTCTATCGTTTCTACAATCTCAGGGGATATTGTTTTTTCCATGGTGGATTTTTCTATGTTTGTTTTAGATCTCTAGTCACTGCCTGAGTTATGATTGGGTCTGTTCATGTAAGATCTTCTATATACGTCTTTTATCTAGATATGTGAGATATATGTCACCTGATCTTCAGTCAAACTGTTTCTATAAAAGCCTGCTTGCTTAGGGATAAGTGAATGTCTTGATTCCATATTTCAGGCTATTCCAGTGTTAACTATTCATTTCATTAGCTTCCCCACACAGTTGAGTAGACTAATAGGTCTGTAACTGCCTGGTTTTGTGTTGTCCGTCCCATGTTTAAGGATGGGGATAGTCCTTGCCTCCTCCACACTGAGGGGACAGTTTCTTGTTTCCAGCTTGCATTAATTAAAGATGTGCATCTATTTCTTCTTTGCTATTTCTCCCATGTTAGAGATCATTTCACTATTAGTGATGCCATCCTTTCCTGGGGCTTTTCTCTTCTTGACTTTACTAATGGTTGATTCTAGTTGTCTTGGTGATGTTTACCATGAGATGTTCCTCAGGCCCTTGCATTGAGTGCTACATGTGGTTTATTTCTCTTGTAAAATACTTTTCTGTGCCTGTGGAGATTCTATTTCAACGTGTCTGTGTAATTTTGGATTAGAACATCTATTTACTATGTCCACAGAACACATTACAATAAATGATTAACTTGCTATGAGAATGTGTATGGCAATGTGTGCTATCTGTATGATGTCTTACTTGTCTCCTCTGAACCACCAAGTGGATATAGACCTCCATAGTAGAGAACTTCCTCTGTGTTAGTGCAAGTCTGGGTAGGTATTGAATATCAATGTTAAAAAGCAATATGGTAGTACCCACAAAATAAATCTTCTTCATCCTTCGTACAAAAAATGACATTTTGTTACATTTGTGCCAAGTTTACAGCGAGGCTGCAACATCTGCACCTTTCAGCTCAGAACATCTGGTTTCAGCATGGCACACTTTTGGGACTGTCGAGACCGGGTTTGCATTCTTTCTTCGATCCATATTCTCTCACAGAAGCAGTCAGGTGTAAGTTGCTGACTGTTGTGATCTCATTCACTGCATTTTCAGTTCCCCTTTAGTCAATCAATCAAATCTTTTTCAGTTCCCTGTTTAAGTACAGGTCTTCAACATATTCACACCAATCCTTACTGTCCTGAGCCATCTACTACAGCTCTGTCAACATCTGTCTTATTTCCTTTGTGTTTGTCTCGAGCTCTCTTCTCTATCTAAGTTTTGATTTAGTTCTATCTCTCTTGTCTTGGGAATTACAGAATAGAGGCTGCTTTGTAATCACACGAGCTGATTTCCTTAACGTGTGTCCTTATAAACACCTGTGTCTTCTCCTCACCTCATGTTTCACTGTTAATTGTCTAGTTATTTCCAACCAGTTCCACATTAGTGATTTTATCATATCATTTGATTTTCTCTCTTTATGAAAGTCTGTACCATTTTGTTTGTTTCTGTTGCTGTTCATATTTTAGAGCCATACAATAGGTTGTGCTGGACTTAATTTCTTTTGATTTCTTTAAGTTCCAAAATGCAATGAAAGGTCCTCTTCCCTCTGTGTGCATATAATAACATAAGATCATGATTCCCAGAAGGAAACATCAAAATAGCTTGCTTAATTTGCTTTTCTTTTTTGTTGTACATTTGCACTGAAACTTGGGGAAGAAAACAAATCTTACTTAGATTTTAATTTAGAAAATTCAAATAAATCAATTAATTAAAAGTGTGATATTTTGCAAAATAATATTTAATGCTTTTCATACTCAGGACTGCACCTTACGATCTTGTCTAAGGAGTCCTGAAGAATCTTCTGAACTCTAGGATCAAGCAAGTCATTCACTCTTTACTCCTTGTATTATAATTGGGGGAGTTGTTTCTAGAACTGTTTTTGAAACCCAATTGGCTAATCCATATTGGGTGAGGTGTGCAATGTCATGAGTATGGATGTTTCTCTACTTTAGAGAGGGTTTAGATTTAAAAGCATAAAAAGCATTAATGTAATAGAATACTATAAAGCTTAAGGGCCTGAAATCTCTGATCAAAGCAGTAAGGGGAGGATATCCTAAGGACAAAAGTCATGCAACCAGCTGTAAGTTTCTCAGATCAGAGTTCTAGTACTGCATTAACTTACCTTTCCATATCTGTCCACAGCCCAACCAACTGGCACATCTTTTCCCAAACGATGTTTAATTTCTACCTGACAAATGCAGACAAATATTTTTCAATGGATATCAGAGCAAATAAAGAACATGCATTCATAACATAACATAAAATAATCACAGGCATTAAGAAGTTAACACAGGTAAATATACTTATTTCTGTCCATTGACCACAGCTTCCAGTTTTGGGTAATCATCTTTAACTGTTTTACACATGTTTTCTTGTTATCTGTTGTGTGTCACATCTCACAGTCCTTACCCATTATTGTTAGGGGTAATAGATTTCCCAGTCTGACCTTAGTATGAATAGTTCTATAATGTTGCATATTGTGGACTAATTTTAAGATTCATAGAATTACATAACTCTGACAAGTTACTCAGGTTTTCATAAGGTCTCAGTTTTTTTCCATATTACAAAGCAGCATATGCTATCAACTACCTTTCCAAAGTCTACAAAGTTGATATACAGGTGTTTGTCATTCAATATATTGCTTTAAGAAAGTTCTTAGTGTTGATATTTGATCTATATATTGTCTTGCCTAATCTTCTGTTTGATTGTATTTCCAATCTTCAATCAAAACCTTTCAACTTCCTGTGGAGCGTGTGTCTTCAACAAATACTCACCAAGTTCTCTTGTCCTGGGTCATCTAGTCCAGCTCTGCCCACATCTACCCTTTATTTATGTTTGTCTTTAGCTCTTCTTTGTGTGTTTTGGTCTGCTCTACTTCTTTTGCCTTAGGGATTCCAAAACAGAATCTGTCTTGTAATGCTATCAGCTGGTTTCTATAATGTAGATCCTATCCAGCACCCGCTTCTTCTTCTTACGTCATGTTCCACTGATTTCTTCTTCTGCATTCGCTCTCAATCTCCCGCTACCAAGCCCTGAACGGCTTTGCAAGTAGCAATATGTAGTCCAGAGAACACGCTGTGCTGCTAGTTTACAGCTTGACTGTGATATTTGCACCTGTCGGTCTGACACATCTGTTTTCGGCAGCGTTCCACTGATATATGTCTGGTTCTTTCAAACAGTTTCACATTAGTGATCTTATCATATCATTTTAATCTCTCTATTCTGTGCAGGCACCCATTATATACTTTTGTTTTTCTCTATGTAATAAGTCAAGTAATCTGTCTCGGCAACCAGGGTCCATCATAGTGACATCCATAACCCCAGATGGAGCGGAGGTGATGTGTCTCAGCCAAGTGTTGTACAGGGGGGGGGGGGGGGCCTAAGGACGACTTCTTGAGGGGTGAGATCTTTTTCTGCCCCTGGTTTTCAAGGACAGGATGCAAAGGTTATCAGACCAGGACATGCTGAGAGAGGTGGACAACATGGCCATGTTTCAGAGCCATAAGATAGAACAGACTTAATTTCTTTTCATTTCCATAAGTTCCCCAATACAATGAAACCTTCTCCCACCTTTTGCATTCCTATTTTGACACCTTTATCTGTACCTCCCACTTTGTCTATAAGTATCACCAAGAATGATTCCATGTCTCATAGGAGTGTGTCTCCCAACACAATCTGATTTTTATTAGTTGCATGTATTCTAATAATCTTTCTTTTCTATTTTATTTTGTATCCAATTGTGGTTATAGGACACAAGAACAAATCATCGGCAAAGTGGAGTTAATTATATTGTTCTTTCAAATACCATTTAATATAATTTTTGTTGTTTGATTTTGTTGTCTTTATAATTCAGTTAATAACTAGCAGAAAGAGAAATGGATGTAAAGAGACATCCCAGTCACAGACTAGTTCTTACCTTAAATGGCCCTGAAAGCTGACCACAATGTAAAACTCTACATTGCATATCTTCATATGTTTTCTTAATTATGTTAGTGTACTTCATGGTCACTCCATAGTGACTGAGCAACTTACTACATCTAAGCTATCAAATTATTTTTTTTAAATTTGTTAATTCATCTCTTTTCAAGTATCAATGTCTTCTTTAATTGTGTCTGCAGAAATACCATTTGGCCAGTGGCTTTACCATCCCTCAGTTGCATTATGGTTTTCTTCATTTTTTTCTCTGTTTAGTTTCTCCAAATTAACTTGCAGTTAATATATGCAGACATAATATCTATGAGATCTTTTAGAGCTGGCCTATTTGAAAGTTCTACTAAATTTTCTGCCTATTTCTTCATCCACTCATTTGTGTTGCTTTAATATCTTTAATAAAGTCACTAACTTGCCTATATTTTTATGTTAGTTTTTTGTGTGCTTTTGTACATAGTCTTTCATTTTCATTTTCCTTTTGCTGCAGCTTTCTCCGCCTTTCTTGCTAACTCATCAATAAATTGTCCCTTCTGATAATCTTTCTTACTTCTTTTTTTGGCGTCGGTGTATATTTCTTTAGCCAGGGCTCTAGTAGCTTGAGAATTATCATAGAAAAATGCATAGAGTACAAGATAGACCTACACCCTTGCTTTATAAAGTACACCAAGTCCTTTGACCATGGAAATGTTGTGAAACATCATGAAAGACATGAGGTTCTAAGCGCACTTGATTAACATAATCTAAAAACACTATTTCAGGAGCAACAAGCAAAGGTCAGAATTACTGACGAAACATCAAACTTGTTTGAAATGCAAAAGGGAGCAAGACAAGGATACATTCTCTCCCCGTATCTGTTCAACATCTATGCAGAAACCATAATTAGAAATGTCAAAAACAACAAAAATTATGAAAAGTTAGACCAGCTTACAATTGGTGGAAATGAAATTACATTGACATTAAAGAATAAAATTGGTCCTTCGATCTAAACTACTAAAGGAAAGTTCTCAGAATACTATGGATAGCAAAAAACAAAAACAGATATCCTAAAGAAGCTGGATATAGAACAAAATTTGCTTGTAAACAGTATTACATCTATGGAAACTGAAATACTTTGGCGATTATCTAATACCACAATGACTTTTTTAAAACGATGCTCAAAGGTATGGCAGCTAGAAAATAATGCAGAGGCAGACTGACGAGAAGACTGGCACAAGACATAAAAAATGTTCTGAAGATGACAGTGACAGAAGTTAGAAAACTGGCCAAAGATCGAGAGTCCTAGAGACGCTGTGATGGGAGTAATCTTCTACAAAGAACATGCTACATGATGATGATTCTAGTATTTCTGGTTTTGCCTCAAGTTCAAATGTCTTCCTTATTTTTCTTCCCTTCACTTTTGCCAAGTTTCTTTAAAATGCATGTAAATTAATGAAAATCATTTATTAAGAAGGGAGGGTTTGCAATAGCAGAGCTGTAAGGCATTTACCTGTCAAAATGAAATCATGAACCAGTGGTTGTTTGAATCCTCATGTTTCAAGCAACCCCTGGTCTCAAGGAAGTTGAGATCAAGTGATTAGTTCTATTGGAGATGGATGATTACCTTGGAGGTCCTATTTACCCAGTAAACATGTAAAAGACCTCTTGACAGTTGAAAATCTAAAAGGAGCCGACTGTTAGTCACTGTCCAGGAAAAAACATTTGGAAAAATAATGGAACTCGGAATAGTGTATGTCGAGAAGTTACAAATGTCTTTATGTCACTTACAGAAATATCTAGGGACATAAATAGTGAATCTTTGAAGCAACTTTGACGACTGCGCTTCATAAGTATTGTCGAACAAAGAACTTACGTCACGAAAAAGATCAGAAGCGAACAGCTTGGTGGAATGATGTAGTAAGGGCAGCTATACTGTCTAAAAAGAAAGCTTACAAGGGTTGGTTGACCTCCAAAAAGCAAGATGACTACATCATCTACCAGACAGCAAGACAAAACGCCAGAAGGGTAATAAAACATGCCAGAGAAGAATCTTAGAAACATTATGGCGAGCAACTCACTTCCATATGTCAAAATCATCCTAGACATTTTCAAAAGTGTCAAGGTGATGCGATTTAGAGACGCGTGCTTCAATCCTACTACAACCATCAATAGCAAGTATGGCTTCCCTATATTTAATGAGCTCAGCAGAAGAGATCGGTGGAAGGAATACTTTCAAGAACTTTTCAGCCCTACTACTTCCATGGGGGAATTCAGTTTTTCTACCATGCAACCCAGATCATACCAAACCCGACATAATGATTAAAGAAACGGAGAGAGTTATAAAGAAAAGTCCCAGGAATAAGTCACCAGCTAAGGACGGCATAACAACGGAGGTGATTCATGCATGTTGGGAAACAGGGTTACTCTGGCTACATAGACTCTACACAAAAGGTATGGAGAGACAGACGTGTACCAGATGACTGGCAGCAAGCTATAATTGTTCCAATTTGGAAAAAAAAGGATAGCAAAAGAAACTGTGACATGTACAGAGGCATATCGCTACTTAGCCACACTGGTAAAATGTAGGCCAAAATCCTGGAACATAGAATAAAACCTATTGTTGAACCTCAACTATCCAGAGCTCAATTAGGATTCCGCCGAGATATGAGCTGCACCTTAAGGCAAATAAGCTAAAGATCAATAGAATACAATGAAAATCTATGTGTTGCTTTCATTTATCAGGAAAAAGTGTTTGATAGGGTAGACAGGATTAAACTTTGGAAGATACTGAAAGATTATGGTGTACAGGGCCAGCTTCTTGAAAATGTCAGAGCACTGTATCGTTTGAGTACAAACGTCGTCAGAATGACTGATGGTGTCACAGATGCTTTTGAAATCACTACAGGCATGAGACAAAGGTGTGTGCTTTCTCTTCTGTTGTTTATTATCTACATGGACAAAATTACATCAGACACTGGTCAAATGAAGACATCTGAAGCAGAACATAACTCAATACACGAATTACTCTTTGCAGATGATCAGTGCATGCTGTACGACAATGAAAACAAACTGCAAAACCACATGAATGTGCGTGCGACTACCTGTGCTAAATACAATATGCGAATTACTAAAAACAAAACAGAAACTATGATGATCAGTAGAACTCCTAAGCTACTCAAAGATAAATCCAAATGATATTACTCTTCAACAGGTCCATGAATTAAAGTATTTGGGCAGTATTTTTTCGACAGACGGTAGGATCGACAGGGAAATTGAGACTAGGTGTCAGAAAGCATGTGACTTATCAGCTGTCCCCACTGCCTAGACACCAGAGCATTAGTTTGACAACAAAGCAACAGCTGATAGACAGTATATTTATGCCGACTTTGTGCTGCCAGTGCCAGACATGGTCTCTGTCCAGGGCGTGCGAGAGCAGAATTTCGACTTGTGAAATGAAGTGCCTGAGGAAGGTCATAGGTGTTACCAGAAGAGACAGAATGCGGAATGACGACATTCAAATTCTTCTTCTTCTTCGTACGCTGTCAGACGTCAACTTGAATTTGTTCGAAGAAAGCAGCTGTCATCCTGAGGCTGTCGCCACTGCCATAGAGCTTGTCTAGTATTGCCACTGGTGATGGCCACATGTGCTTTCTCTGGTCCTGGTACGTCAGGCAATTTTGCAGCAGATGTTCAGCCGTCATTTTTCCTGTGCCACACATGCATTCGTCAGTGCCACCTATCTTCAATTTATTGAATAGATGGTACCGCAGTCTGTTGTGGCCTGTGTGGAGTCTGAAGACCACGACCTGCTCTCTTCTGTTCAGCTGGTAGTAGGCATCATTTTTTGTGTAGCCAGTATGTTCTGTTTCCCATTTGGCCATGTATCTGGCCCTAATAAACCTTTTGGATTCTTCGTAGGTCACACTAGAATCTGGTTGTGGTAGTCTTGCACCTTCTTTTGCCAGTCTGTCTGCCTCCTCGTTGCCTTGGATGTTACAGTTAGATGGAACCCACTTTACCACTACTCTTTTTAGTGTTGACTGCTGACATAGTTGACAGAGTACTGCTCTTAAATCATTAAGTTCAATATTTTTCTGGCCTTTTAATGATGTAACCACGGCCAGGGCATCTGTGAACAGGACTATCAAATTATGATCAGCACTACATCTTGTGTCGAATACATTTCCAGGCAGAGAATAAGTTGGTTTGGTCAACTCATTAGAATGCACCCTCATCAACTTCCACTGATGGCTTACAACGCTGGTAGATCTGGCTACAGGACAAGGGAGCGGCCGCGAGGTAGGTGGAAAGATAACATTAGAGTGATGCAGCGACAAGGGCTCACATTGATCGACACAACACACATGGCACAAGATAGACGACTTAAGCTCCTCAAAACGCTTAACGGCACAAGTGGAAAGAAAACTAATTAACAAACTAACTAACTCCTACCCAATATGTCACCAACCTTTACCCAGGTCTAGCAAGCTGCGGGAACTAAACCGCAAAAAGAACCTACTGTATAAGGCATTAGTTAGACCTAGATTGGAGTACTGTGTACAGGTGTGGAGTACTTATTGTAGAGGAGATATAAACATGCTGGAAAGTATACAAAGAAGAGTGACAAAGCTGATAGCGGGACTCCAGAAATACAGTTATGAGGAAAGACTCAGTGTCTAGAAAAGAAAAGAGTTTCGAGGTGACAATACAGGTTTATAAGATAATCAAAGCAAAGGATAAATTAGACTATAACAATTTGTTTTAGAGTACAACTACCTACGAGAACAAGAGGGCATTGCTACAAACTAACTAGAGAAAGGTCCAGATTGGATATTAGGAACTATTTTTTTATTGGGAGAGTGGTGAATTTTTGGAATACATTGCCACAGGAAGTAGTGGAGGCAGGGACAATTAATACAATAAAGAATGGATTAGATGCCCATAGCTATTAGAGCAAAGAAATGTAAATGAAACTGGTCGTATACAGACTCTGCAGAGTCTTCTAGACCAGTATAAAGAAATTAAGGATAGCCTACGGCTACCTGGCAACTGAAATACACCTGCCTGTTAGAATACCAGGATTCCAAGTATTTATTAGCCACCAACCCCTTTACTCTCTACTACATTGACTATCCCTTTTTTAACCCTGAGTGCCACATGTTGTTGCTATGTCCACTCCAGCACCACTTAGATCTCTACCACACCAACTATCACTTACTTTACCCTGAGCCACAGATGTTGTTGCCATGTCCAGCACAAATTCTTCATCGTTATTTCCCTTTGCAGCAACAGAGATAGGGTTGGTTCCTAGCACTCTCTGGTGACAAAGGCATTATGGAAATTATATGTAAAATAACAATGTTTATCTTGCCTTTTCTATTTCCAGGAGGAGATCAATCATAAATGCAATTTATGAAATGGTTTTCTGTAATAATTGACTTTAGTCAAACATGGCCCTGATGAGATTAAGATACAAGTGAACGGCTGCATAAAAGAAAATCATATTCAAGGAAGACTACGAGATAAACACAAACAATTCATACAAATTGTTGTTTACGGTTCGGATAAGTTTATCTCATGTGTTTCCACATGATCAATCGATTATATATTTATATTTAAATAAACATTGAACTTTCAGGAAAGAATTTATGAAAATCACTAGAATGACTTCATTAAAGTAAAAATCCGAAATATCAGTCTTTGAATATACCATGTGATCGAGTTAAAAAGTAATTACTATTAAATTTTTTAAATACAACTTTTAAAAATAGTTCACAATCAACCTTTAAGAATGATTTAGCCACTGCTTAGAATTAAATGGCTACTATGGCATGAAGATACATTGAAAAAAAAACAGTTGTTCATGTGTGATTTCAAACTGCTGCAGTCTGTAGATTGATGGTTTATCAATTGCAATTCAAAGAAAAGGAGTGTATAAAACCAAGTCTACAGAAACCATCAGTAACAATACTCTTTATTATTTGTTGAAAGAAGTGGGGCAATGATCACAAAGATAAGTATTTTTATGACCTTGGAACACATATACAATGAATTTAAAAAAAAGAAAGCCAAGTAATGGGTACCCCAGATTCGAACTACAGACCTCAGTTGACGAAAGCATCTTACCACAAAAAGGAGATGAGTTACTGAGCCAGCCAGACACACATAAAAAATGTCCCCGATGGCCAAACATTTTGCCATTTATTACTTGCAGCTATGGTATGCATGTTGAGTTCGATCTATACATATTTAAAGACTTCATTATTTCCTTACTATCCTATCAAGCATAATCCTACACATGCCTAAACTTCCAAAACCGACAAACTAAGAACAGTGGTAGTTTAAAATTAAGAAACATTGTAAGCAAAGAAAAATGGGGAAACAAAGTATAAAACATTTTAATTACATACATAATCTGGAAAGATATTATTGTAGGAACAGATGTTGAACAGGAGTGGGAAAGTTTTAAAACAGTTCTAGAAACGCTAAGAGAGGAATGTGTTCCATGTAGGGAGGTAAACTTCAAGCGTAAAAAGTGAATAACTAGATTTGTAGTGAAATGTAGAAGAGCAAAAAATAAAGCATGGCAAAAATATATAGAGGCAGGTAAATCAAAAGAAACATATGTAAAATATTTGGACAAGCAGAACATATCTCAGAAAGCGAATAAAACAGCAAAAATAGACTTTGAAAAAAAACTTGCTCAGAGGATCAAGACTGACAGTAAAAGCTTCTTTTCTTATGTTAGAAATAAACAAAGAACGAAAGACAAAGTAGGCCCTCTCATAGACAGTACAGGGAAAATAATAAGTGAGAATAGGGAGGCTGCTAATCTGCTCAATCAGTACTTTGGCACAGTCTTCACAAAGGAGGACTGCTCCGAGATCCCAGAGCCTATAGATATTTTTCAAAGAGACATGGATACAGCAGGATTAGGATCAATCTGTATTACAGAGGTAATGGTTTTTAAAAAATTGGAGGGGTTGAAAGTGAATAAATGTCCAGGTCAAGATGGTATTCACCCAAAATTGCTGTATGAAATTAGAAACCAACTAGCAAAACCATTGGCTATATTATGTTCTCAATCACTTACAAAAGGGATTGTTCCACGGGATTGGAAAGATGCAGGAGTGATCCCCTTATTCAAAAAAGGCAAAAAATCAGATCCGGCAAATTATAGACCGGTGAGTTTAACGAGCATAATCTGTAAATTGTTAGAGTCAATAATCAAAGAAAACATTGTAATGCATTTAGAAAAATTTAATCTAATTAGAAATAGTCAGCATGGGTTTACTAGAGGGAGATCATGCTTAACAAATCTATTAGAATTCATGGAGGAGGTTACTAAAATCATAGATAAAGGGGAGCCAGTAGATGTTATTTATCTAGACTTTGCAAAGGCCTTTGATAGAGTACCTCATCAAAGATTATTTCGAAAGTTAAAATCACATGGAATAGGTGGCGAAGTTGCCAAATGGATTGAAAATTGGTTAACGGGAAGAAGGCAGAGGGTGGGCATAAATAAGGAGTACTCTGAGTGGAGTGAAGTGAAAAGTGGTGTGCCACAGGGCTCGGTTTTGGGACCAATTTTGTTCTTGATATATATAAATGATTTGGACATTTATATGAGATCCATGATTGCAAAATTTGCTGATGACACAAAACTATGCAGTAGTGTCTCATCTAAAGCGGAAGTGGATATATTGATGTCGGATTTAGATAAAATTCGAGAATGGTCTGTAAGCTGGCAAATGGAGTTTAATGTAGATAAATGTACAGTCATCCACATGGGTAGATCCAATATGGAACATAATTACAGAATGGGAGAAAACAATATTAGAAAGATAGATAAGGAAAGGGACCTAGGGGTTATTATAGATCATACAGGAAAGGTGAGTGAGCAAGTTAAGGTAGCAGTGAAAAAGGCAAATGCAATGTTAGGTATGATAAAAAGAAATATTAAACATAGGAGCAAGGAAGTGATCGTCAAACTGTATAAAGCTTTAGTTAGACCTAGATTGGAGTACTGTGTACAGGTGTGGAGTCCTTATCATAGAGGGGACATAAACATGCTAGAAAGAATACAAAAAAGAGCGACAAAGATGATAGTGGGATTCCAGAATTACAGTTATGAGGAACGACTCAGAAAAACCGGCCTACAGTGTCTCGAAGAGAGAAGAATTCGTGGTGACTTAATACAGGTTTATAAGATGATCAGAGGAATCGATAAATTAGACTATAACAAGTTTTTAAAAATACAGCCACCTACAATAACACGAGGGCATAGCTACAAGCTGATTAAAGAGAGGTCCAGGTTAGATATTAGGAAATATTTTTTTAGTCAGAGAGTGGTGTCTGCTTGGAATGCATTGCCAGGGGAGGTAGTGGAGGCAGGGACAGTTAATGCATTTAAGAATAAACTGGATGCGCATAGATTTTAGAGCAAGGTGATGTAAATGTAACTGGTTGTATACAGACTCTGCAGGGTCTTCTAAACCAGTATAAAGATGTTAAGTTATGTTAAGTTAAGTGTTGTCTGACTACACCTCAACATAATCACATAAATAAACATTTTATCAAGTCTTTTTATTTCAACACCAAGTACTACCCACAGAACAAAAGAAACTGATTTTGCAATACTTAATGAACCTTAGTCTTAGTTGACCTGTACTTGTGCAGGTCCCATCTTTGATGTGAGCTGGATGTAGCCAGGAGGATTTCCTGCTTAGCAGGCTAGGCTCAAGCAGCTTATTACTCCTCTATGGAGGGTGGTTAACTGATGTGTGAGTCCATCTGAATAGACTAGAGCAAAATAGACTTGCAGCCTGTTAGGTGCCATCTATGCTGCTCTTAACAAACCACTTAGCCATGACTTGTGTTATGCTATGTCACACAGTTAGTCCGCCTCTTATGACATGTTCTAGTGGGGCAGTGGTGCTATTCTTGTCCTTTTCATACACATAGACCCTGGCAAACAACTTGGGACAAATGAAGCTATTTATTAAAATTATAATCTCTGTTAATCTCTATCAATTGGGAGAATGTTACATAAGCTGCTATAGTTGAATAATTCCTAGTCAGATTATTGCTAAATCTCCCATCATCTATAGACACAGAACTATTAGATCTGTTATCTTTATATATATGTGTGACTGTCTTAAAAACGAACACAGATACAGCATGAATTAATACAAGAATAATATAACATTGTGTATGCTTTGATAAATATAAGAAATAGATGCAGGCTTTATTTTCTTATTATCTTTTTATCTCATTTTGGGCCTAACAGAGCATAAAGATATCACTACATGTTGGACTCTTTACAGAAAGTATGTGCCTAAGTTCTCACAGAGAATAGCAACACTGTAACCTACCAGACATATTGTAAGTAGTCGCTAAGGAGGGCCCAGCATGGAGCAGACTAACCGACCTGTATATACTATAAGCAACAACAAAAAAGAAAAGAACAAATCAATATCCCATGGTAGAAGAGGAGCGACTAAGTAAAGACCTTATTAGTGCCAGCTGGTAACCAGAGATGTAGATGAAGAATGGGGCCATCACTACAGTTAGCCCCTTTACGAGGAGTCTGTTTCTGAGCATTTAGTGGTAGTTTTCATAACAATGAAATTACATGATCAGGTTGCTAGCCCCATGCACAGCCATCTGTAGCCACCTTTTACAACATGATTGGAAGGTTACAAAGACTCGTTTCTTTACTCGCCAAGACCCATATGGATTAGACTTTATCTACTCTCAAACAAAACTCTATGTCACCTGAGACGTTAACATTTACAAAGTTTTTAAGGTTTTCATTACCAGTTTCTGAAAAAACAAAGAGTTATAATTTTAGCAAGCATTTTCACATAGGAACAAACTAGTTCTCTGTAAAATGCATATCATTTTTTTAATGGTAATATAGAAAAACAAAATCATAATAATTTTTTATGAACAATTTTACAAACATCCAGGCACACAGCAAACATTTGAGGTTCAAACACGAGAACAGTTTTATTGATATTTAAAGGCATACCGTTTTTGATCTGGTTGGTATCATATTTGGTGACGTGTTACAAAAAGCCATCCCCTGCAATTCGAGTGTAAACCAATAGTTCAGAAAATATTAATATGCTGACATTTAGATTTTGCAAAACTGAATAAAAAAGAGAGAGGGACAGATAAAGAGTGAGAGAGAGAGAGAGAGAGAGAGAGAGAGAGAGAGAGAGAGAGAGAGAGAGAGAGATCATGATTGAAATAGAAGCTCGGAAACAGAGAAGTGGTGAGACCTCATCGCAGCACGTGGACCCAGAGGGTACTCGCTCAGAAGATGATAAATAGTGGGTAGTGAGATTATGTTTGTGTAATTGTTTTTAGCAAGACAGGTTTCTACTCTCTTTTTCAACTATGATTATTGTTTCCTATACATGAACACTGCTTTGTTTTGTTCAACTTACCTGGTTACACTTTGTGTGATTGGGGTTGATGGAATTAAGAACTTGGGTGACAGTGTGGCCAAGTTTTTAAATAACCATAATCACCTGCTTCATAACAGCACAGCATGGTCATGAAAACTAATATTTCATCATCACGATGTGTTCTGTCTAGTATTGTTGATGATCATTTTAACTTACAAATTTTAGTGCTTTAAACATTTAAATTATTCGTGGACACATTGTTTTTCTAACAAAATGTTTTGCCATCAAATGTTATTTCTCTTTGTATTTCTTGTTCTTCTTCTTCATACACTTTCAGATATCAACTTGAATGTATCTAAAGAAAGCAGTGATTAGCATTAGGGTATTAGTTAGTATCTGCATTGATTTGTCCAGGAACGGTATCGATGATGGTCATATGTACTTTCTCATCTCCTCATATGTTGACAACTTTGAAGCAGGTGTTCAGCAGTAATTCTATCAGTGCCACAGACCCATTCATCTGTAATTCCTATTCTTAGTTTGTTGAAAAGATGGTATGTCAATCTATTGTGGGTGGTGTGGTGTCTGAATATTATCACCTGTTTACCTCAGCTGAGCTGGTAACATGCTTCATTTGGTTGTTGACCTGTGTGCTCTGTTTCCCCCTTGTTCCTATATCTATCCCTTGTAACCCTCTTGGTCTGTTCATAAGTTATACATATATAAGGCTGAGGCAGTTTTTCCTCTTCTCTTGACAGTCTGTCAGCTTGCCAAAGGTGCTGCAATGAGATTGTTATTGCTGTTGAATGTCCACAATGAGTAAGATTATGCTTTTGTTCACCCTGAAAAGGATGTTAGTGGGGGGTTGCAGTAGCTTTCCTCACATACCGAGCATGCTGATGAAGGTAGACTGGGGTTCTCCAGGGGGTTGTGCTATGCTTGGCTTAATCTGCATGTTGCTCACTACAGCGGGGATCACACTGATCCCCCACCCTGATAGCCAGGTTAGCATGAAAACAGTCTGTTTCCAAGGTGACCTTAATGGAAGTGAGGTGGGGATCTAGGTCAGCATATTTTATCTGACCCTGACTAACATATCCGATCAGTATGTTTGCCGGATCACATGTTAGTCTCCTCTCCCTGCTGCAATTAAATGGAATCTAAAGTATCACAACCCTCATGAACAGGTGACATAGTTTATACAGTATCAATCTTGGCACCTTTAGGACTGTAATTTTTTGGCTTCCCAGTGCTCCAACCACTGATAGAATTACTGGTGAAGAGTACCATCTGTCTCTCTATAGTTTCATCTGTCATTTCTGCTGCAGTTTTCCTGGTGACTACCTTTGCCCTGAAAACGTTAGTTATTACTGATAGCTTTGTACTGTTTTAAAGAAATATTACTCCACCTTCATTTTATGGTGCATTTGTTACTGATCCATCTGTATATACATGGGTTAAACTGTTGCCTAGGTAGTATTTCTATATGTGGTTTACAGCTATGGCTTTTCTGTTTTTGTCACACTGTTTTGGACTGTTTTCAATCAGCTCTGGCAAGTGCTACTTTCTCCATGTGAGAAGCATGTGTATAGTGTGCATGGGTTTTATTTGTGGGGTGCCATTTATAGGAACTGTTGCCCACTTTGTTTTTACTGATGCTACACAGCTTGAGTTCTCCCCTTATAAGCCCATTTATTCTCTAGTACGTTGGGTGGTCAAACAGCCATCTGAATTTCTCACCATGCTGTTGGCCCTGCTGCTTCTTCTCTCCTCCATTGGTTGCAGGTTTACAAAGTTTTTTTGGTTTTCAAATGAGTTTGGTCCCCATGCCCCCTGTTATGATTCTCAAAATTTGTTCTTGATGTAGTCATTTTAATAGTGGGACTTTTTTTTATTCAGAATCCTTTTCACATTTCACTGCACTATGCTGAGTGTTCTTGGTGTTTTGCCAATAGCTTTTGCCCTTTCCCTCTGTACCTTGACAACACAGAACAGAGGACAGTGACCACCAGTAACATTAAGTGAACTCCTTCAAGGTCTCTCATCACCTGGCAGAACTCCACAGAATGACCACCATGTTGCTTGCTCTTTATTTGTGATGTCATCATAAATGAAAAATATGTTGCACTGTTTCGTTAGGTATGTGACACATTGCATCCGATTTCAATAGACGTTTCTGGCAGTTTTGTCTTTCCTAACCCTTGATTGTCCCCAGTCTGACTGTAGGCCAACATGTTTGTGTCTCCACTCTGTCCTACAATTCAACCTGTCTGGCTTGAGAGGTTCTGGTGGTAACAATGCTCTCACCAGTATAGCTCTTAAAGTCATTGGGAAACAAATTCTTGTATCTCAACAAGGTGGAGACACGAGAGAAGAGTTCTTTGTATTTCACAGCTTCTTTTGCACTAAATCTCTTCCTTGGTCACAAGATTTTCAACGCAATTATATTATACATAGTATACAAAACATATAAATTCTCACAATTAAACCCTGATTCATTGCCCTGATGCTGTACCATCCTGCGATACCAAAGTGGTTAGAACCTGTGTGAGGAAGATATATATACAGTACTGTACCACGGATGATAATAATGACTAATGTCGTCAAATCACCTAACAGAATATCTACTTTTAACTTTTCTTTGTTGCTACTTCTTCTTACATGTCTTCAAATATTCCTAACAAAGGTAGCAGCATCCTAGTGTTTTCATTACCACTATATGGTTTTATATTCTCTTTAAAATGGAAGCACTTACAGCAATTATACAGCAATCATTATACTTATGTCAGATAAGCATAAAAATATAATTTGTTACTAAATATGATTAAGCTGTAACCTGTATAGAGGCTCAGTCAAATTCCTTCGTTTACACTTAATTGAAGGTATTGTTTTTCTGGAGTAAAAAAAGTTAGATACTCTTACCAAATTTCTTATTTTTACCTCATCATAATATATCTGAAATCAATCTGTAGCTGATTTTCATTCATCTTTACCAGTCTGCAATGTTTCTTTATTTCTTGGAATTTGTAATGCAGTAGTAATGGTTCTATTCCCCTCTCCCCCTTTTCAAATGACATGTCATCGACAATAGGAATTGTTCACAATTTGTTCAGTTTTTGCTTCTTTGTTCTTTCTGGTCCATTAATGAAAGTATAATTTAATTCCTTTCACAAAAAACAACAAAGACTAAATATTACTGGCAATGGATAAAACATAATAAAAAACATAAAAAATTGAAAGGTACCTTTTGCAGATACCCAACCAATACCAACAGAATTAGCTTTTTCTATTGCCAGGTCAATACAGAATCTGCCAACCACTGGACCTGTTGATTTTTCAATACCAAGCTCACATAAATTGAACATTTTAAGTTATCCAAACACTGGTATACTTTTATATAATTTTATGTGAATGAAGAAACCACAGTTGTAACAAAATTTGCAGCAAAAGATAATTTGATATAAATATAAGTCAGCAGTGTCACTAATTATTACATATATTATAATAATATATAATAATTTTTTGTGGATGACACAAAATTATGCAGCAGGGTCTCTTCTCCGGAAAAGGTGGATCTATTGAGATTGGATTTAGATACAATTCAAAAATGGTCTGAGTGCTGGCAGATTGAGTTTAATGTACAAAAATGTACCGTCATCACATGGGAAGATTCAATAAAGATTATAATTACATGACGGGAAAGAACAATATTAAGATAATAAAAAAGGAAAGAGACCTAGATGTTATAGTAAATCTTACAGGTAAGGTGCGGAAGCAAGTCCAGGTGGAAGTGAAAAAGGCTAATGCAATGCTGGGTATGATTAAAAGAAACATTACACAGAGCAAGGAAGTGATACTGGTAGTCAAACTATATAAATCATTGGTGAGACTTAAATTGGAATACTGTGTTCAGGTGTGGAGTCCATATCATAGAGTGGATATAGACATCCTAGAAAGAATATAAAGAAGAGCTACAAAATTGATCGTGGGATCCCAGAATTATAGTTATGAGGAAATCCTCAGAAAAACTAGTGTGTCTATAATAGAAAATAATTCTAGGTGACTTAATACAAGTTTATAAATTAATCAATGGAAAGTATAAGTTAGACTATACCAAGTTTTTCAAAATACAACTGGCTACAAGAACAAGAGGGCACAGCTTCAAATTGTTTGAAAACAGGTCCAGATTAGATATGAAGAAATATTTTTTTTTTAGTTAGAGAGTGATGAATGCTTAGAATGCATTGCCACATGATCTGGTGGAGACAGGGCCAGTTAATGCATTCAAAAATAGATTGAATGCTCACAGTTATTTTTTAGTATTGGTGAAGTGGAATAAACTGATTGTATACAGACTGTATAGAGTCTTCTAAACCAGTATAATGAAGCTAATTGTCCTGTTTTAAAAAAATAAATGTTAGTTGTCTGACTTTTAAACAAAATATAAATATGTTTAAACTAAAATAAATATTGCCACTATTCCGATAAATTAAGAAAATGTTGGAAATGCATTCTGCATTGAGGTCTTTCTACCTTTTACAGAACAAACCACCTACTGTTAACAAACAATTTTTTTTCATGACTTGACGGAGTTGTACTTACTGTAAGTTCATTCTCCTATTTTTCAAACATTTAAAGAATTGAAAAAGAATGCAATTCCATTGTGGAAGTCCTAAATTATGTGAAAAGCTTCAAGTATATAGATTCAAGATGAATAAAGAGTTTGTGCCAATGAAAGTGCAAGTTTTAGTGGATGAAGAAAAGAAAAAAATATCCAGAGATAAATTTTTAGATGATAATAAAACCCTTTATAGCCATTATCTTCATTTCTGATCCAATAACAAATTCATTATTAGACCAATTAAAGGTACTTTGCAACTAAAGTATAATTTCTAAATATGACTTGTATAGAGTTTTATGATTATTTAGTACACAATTCAGAATTACTGAGACAAATAATATAAAATGGCAAACACGATGTTAAAACTGAAAATGACAAATAGAATGGTTATTTTTTTTAAACAATTCTTTCTTTACAATTATTATATTTTGTTTAATATTTGTGTAAATATTTTATCATGACTCATAATAAATGTATTACATGGGAGAAATTTATGTATCCTTCTTTTTGTCATACTTTTTAGTCAAAATATGATCAAATCTCCTTTTGTTTAAAAAAATTATGGTCATCATATTTTAGTTATCATTTTAATATTAATCATCATTCAGTTGTTTATTTTCTGAACTTCAAAGTTTGAATCACCCTGTGGGATCAAGATGCTGAGCAGCACATGAGCTGCAGTGGTTAGCGGCCCATAGCTGACTGCTAGCGTCAGGGCCAGCAAACCATAGCTGCCAAGACCCTTCTACACCTCTACGCGGTGATCCTGGATAACAGGCTGCAGCAGGGCAGACTGGCTAAGGAGAAGGGATCGAAGAGGGAATGCTAACCCGGTACTCAAAATATGCTTGCTGAAGTCGGATGTGTTGGACCGAAAGGTGCAAATATCGCAGCCAAGCTGTAAACTATGACACAACGCATTCCGTTCTCTGGACTACATTCTGCTACTTAAGCCCTTTCAGGGTTTGGTAGTGGGAGATTGAGAACGAACGAAGAAGAAGAAGAATCACCCTGCCATTAATTGTATTTCTCTATAACTAATGCTTATATTATTATTAGTAAACCTAAACAGTTGTTTCCATCCACAAGTGCTGTTGCCACAGTCTGTTTTATGATTTCTGGTTCCTTATCCACAGCATTGTAACCAAGACTAACATCACTCAAATAGTAATCTGTAAGAACAAAAAAACAACACAAAATGTCAATTAACATTGCATTAGTAAATGAAAATATGATAAGAGAAGAGGAGAAGAAGAAGAAGATGAAGAAGAAAAAGAAAAGAAGAGTAGGAGGAGGAGGATAAGAAGAAGCAGAAGAAAGAGATAGAAGTAGTGGGTGTGAGATATAATTAAATATTGCAATGCAGACACTAACAACAAACAATAGGTATAACAAAATAGTAAATACAAATATTGATACCAGGTACACAAATATACATGATATAGCTGAGTACATTACTGGAGGTGCATATTCTGATAAGATCACTCAAAATCAATTATTAAAAACCTGTGATGCTATGCTGGTTTGTTTATAGTAAACAAATGTGATAGACAAGGCAGAACTAGCAGGGTTCCTGAGTGTGCTAACAACTATTAGTAATAGTTTTCTCAACAATATCAGTCTCCTTTGTTGTGTCTGACAATGTTGATTCTGTGCTAGGTTTGCTTGAAAATAAATTTAAGGTAGAAGCATAAGCTCTAAAATTTTATTTAGTTCACCAACAGTGAGGAAGAGATTAGCTACGAACATAACTTCTACTTACCAATCCTATTCAACCCATGACTATAATGTCCCCTATGGTCTGCAGACACCAAAAGTTCAGCCATGACTTCTGCATGGTCTGGTTTAGCTCCAACTTTCTGCATACACCTGGTAACAAAGTCTCTGAGGTTCTCCACAGGTACAATAATCTGAGGTTCAGCATCACTATGGCTGCTCATTTTGTGAATTGTCTGTTGCCTGATAGTCACAAAAACAATATATAGTTCACATTATTTATCTCCTCTATTTTATTTCCTCAAGTAGGAACATGTGGACACTACTGCAGTAGACCTCATAATATAAAACCTACAGCAAGACATTCATATGCTTTTATAGTGGAGGTTTCTACAGCACTTTGTTTTACAAGCTGAGGTTGTCAGCCTCCTTCACAACCGATTCACCCTCTAATCACCTATTATGACATGAACAGTATGGTTCATTGTTCTTAATCTTTACTTCCAAATAAGGGGGCTATGATTAAAGGACAATTGAACAACTGGAACTATTTAATTGATAAGCAAGTGCTGCTTCTGGAAAACTTCGAACAAATGTTTGGGAAAACATGGAAACTGTATTGCTACAACGATCAAGATCTATTGTCCGGTGGTGCTAGTCACCATTCTAAATGCTTGTGATCATGGACCTTCTATAGCAGTCATGTCAAGAAACTCAACCATTTCCAGATAAGCTGTCTCCACAAGCCACTTAGAATCAGCTAGCAGGATAAAGTCCTCAACAGAAACAGTCTGGAGCACTATAATCTGCTGAGCGAACCCTGGTCAGATGGACTGGACAAGTTGTTTGGATGTCCAATCACTGTTTCCCTAAATAGCTACTGTATGATGAGCTTATTACCACACATAATAATGTGTAAACACAGTAGAGGACTAAATGAATTATATAATGTAACACTAAACAGACTTGACTAAACTAAGTTGTTTATAGATCAGTAAATTCAATTATTTACATCAACTTAATTAGGTATTCTCGTTGCAATGTTGACAAAGACAATGTCATATTCATATTGATCTGATGTAAAGTTCTGTGAAAGTCGCTTTAATGACAAATTTCCAACTTGCACTTGTTTTAGGTAAGAATATATATTTATAGTCTACATAATGAGAGTGAGAAATTGAGAGAGAGAGAGAGAGCGAAGAGAGAGAGAGAGAGAGAGAGAGAGAGAGAGAGAATTAATGTATCTCTATGCTTACTCGTCAAGTGGTAACAAAAATATAATAATTAAAGAATAATACTGAACACATAGTAATTAAGCAAAATTTCTCCAGAATTTAATCCAAGATTGCTAAATGAGAAATCGTGCCAGCGAGATCCCTATGTATAACAATATCGTGTTTCTTTAAGGTAAAGTTATAATATAAAATAAACTAATTAGTTAAATTAGCAACATCCCAGTCAATGAGTGATAACTTGCAAATGTCTCTTATAATTTAATTCTGAGGTTGAAAGTGTCGTACCTTCGCCAAAAAGCAAGGTAAAACTTAAAATAGCAGTCAACACACCACAGATTAAATAAACCTGGTCAAATAATACTAAACGATAGCTTATATAATGTATTAGAGCGCGATTTGTGCTACTACCCTTAGAGGGCAAAGGTCGGCAAAATGTGATATAAAAAGTACGTACTCTATGAACACATATCGCCCCAGAATACAATATCGCGATCTAATGATTCGGCACGACACGTTTCAGATGTGTTATAGTCCTTACAGAACATTTTCATAACCATAATTAGTGAAGGTTACTTCTTCCTATTAAACAGCAATGAAAGATTACAAAAAGTCAATCCTAGACCATTACTTGAAAGTCCCTGGTACAGTTGTTAATCAAACATTATCGACTTGGTTGTGGGGTTGCTATATCCATGATTCCAGAGGGTCTCAAATATGTTAGAAATATGATATCGTTAGGAAAGAGTTACTGCTTTGTGATTTATTTATTTTAATTCGTAACTAATATCGTATTAATGTGCGTGTGACAATATGCATGTGCTTCGAGTTGACCTGTTCTTCTTCGCTCTAAAATAATCGCATCTATCTCTCTCATAAGCCTAGCGATACTTCTCAGGCTTCGCTCGTCGCCATACAGTTTATCTCGCAATTGGGTCGGGGAGGGTTATGTAGTCTGCTCCTCTCGTGGAGCCGGCAGACCTGTTGAACATGATCCACCTTTTGTTTGTTCTCAATGTGTAACTGGATTGATTTGTTGAGCAGTTGATTTTTTAGTTTGCGATGGCCTGTTCGCATCTTGAATAATGTTACTTGGTCTCTTCTTGACAAACAGTAGTATGCTAATCATAAATCAGATTCTTGATTTTTTTCTGCACCATTTATCCTTTAAGCTGATTTTAAAAATTGCCTTTATTTCTTCATATAAAGATGTCTTTAACTTGGGTCTGCCTCCTCCGTTTTACAAATCTATCTGCCTCCTCAATCTCGTGTATCTTACTTACGCCCACTTACGGTGTGCATTGATCCACTGAATGTTCACTGTTTACATTGTAGACGGTCTCCATCTGCCCTTCTATTCGCTCCACCACTGTCTACTACAAACTTACTGACGTCCACAACTACCTCCTCTACACTTCTTCCCATCCTGAATCCTGTCGTGACTCGCTCCCCTTCTCCCAGCTCCGACGCCTCTGTCAGGATGACAATGGTTTCCGTCTCAGGGCCCACGAGATGCTTGACTTCTTCCGTGAGCAACTCAACCCTGAGAACACTCTCTCCTCCGCCCTCCAGCGGGTTCTCCCCATCACTCGATTACTTTCCCCAAAGCCGAGTTCTTTATCAAGGAGGGTTTCACGTGTAAGTCCCGCAACCTCATCTACCTGTCGCCAGTGTGGTATGACATAAATTGGGGAAACTGGTCTGGAAAAACATAAGCGTTTCCACCAACACCTCAATGATATCTATAACCACACGGGGATCCCCTGTTGCCAGCCACATCAATTGTCCTGGACACAGGCTTAGTTTCTTGCTTCTCTGACGATCGCCATCGATTCGCCCTTGAAAACAAACTAAGCTCCCGCATGGGCTGCCTCCAACCACATGACATTAATATCATCCACACTTTTTCTTAATCCTCATCTCGTACCGGCCCACATCTATTTTTTTCACCCCTTTTCTCTTTATCTCTCTCTACTTAAATCATTTTTTGGTTTTTCCGTATCTTTCACTGGCTTATCAGTTCTTTTTCCACTTCTTACGCCCTCCTGGCCACATCTTCCAGCTTTTGTCCGTCATTTGGGTTCCTACCCTACCTCAAAAGCAGGGATATTTTTCTCAGTTAAGTAAACCCTTTTTTCACCCCTATGTTTTGACATTCTCAATTAATTTTTTAATTCCTCCTTTGGCTCAATAGTTAATTGCTGTTGTTATTCGTTGTCCCAGATGAAGGCCTATTGATCATAACGTAGGTTTTATTCATGTTTTTGTCTCGCTGAGGTATCTTCTTTTTCTTCGTTCATCCTCAGATCAAGGTCCCGGTTTCTCTTACAAAGGACACCGTTATTTGTGATGCTGTTTTATCTTCATACAGCTTTTCTCTCATATCTGTCTCGCGATGCCAGTATTGTTATCTCTTTTCCTGTTTGCGTGAGCGTGCAGCTTTGTAGGATGTGTTCCACTGTCATGGTATGCTCCCCACATGGACACTTGTCATCTATCCTAATTTTGTTGTAAAGATGACTTTTGAGTCTGTTATGCACAGTTCTCAGTCTGAAGATGATGACTTGCTCTTCTCTAGTTAAGTTATAGTAGCTGTCTTCTTTTCGGAAGAGGGGTGTTGTTCAGTCAATTTTCCTCTGAAGTTGGCTTTAATTAGGGTCTTGACCTCATTACATATGATGCTCAGGTCTGTTTGTGGAGATGCTCCTCCACGCTTTGCTAGTTTGTCTGCAGCTTCATTGCCTTCAATATTGCAGTTAGGATGGGATCCACTGGGTGTTCTGCCGAGAGCTGTGTGAGGGAGAACATACATTGCTCGAGATCTTCATCTTTGTTTTGTTTTAGTGCAGCTAATACTGACGCGGCATCAGTCACGAATACTGTTTTCTTGGTGGATATCTTTATCTTGGATTACAAGCTCAGCTGCGACCTTCAGTGCCTCTGCTTCTGCGCGGAAGTTATTGGAGTATGTTTCCGTTGTTGATATTATAGTTTTTTCTTCTCCATTCCTTAGTCTGTAATAGACCTCTTCACCTCCATTGGATGTGGCTTTGTTAGATGAGCCATCTGTATATACGTGTATCCATGTTTCTGGTGGGTACACTCTCCTAATATATTCTTCTGTAATAAATTTCCTTTCTTAATCTGTCTGTTCACTTTTTCCTTATTCCCTCTTTAGTTTCTAACATCTCAGGGAACTTGGCTTTTTTTCAGTGGTGAGATTTGGGATGATTATTTTATATCTCTAACCACTGCCTGGCTTATGATTTGGTCTGCTCTTGCAAGTTCTTTTTGTTTTTGATACAAAGTGGTTTCCCTTTAATCTCCCTCTTCCCATGCGATTTATCCTGTCCTATATTGGGTGATCAGGCATTCGTTTGAACTTCTCCCTCTGTTGGAGTTGTTTTTTTTAAAATTCCTGCGCATCTCTATACTTTCGATTCGTGTGATGTTCTCCGTTGCATTTATTGGTATTGTTCTCATAACGTCAGTGATAATACGTATACCTTCGTTTTGGGTTGTATTTATTTTTTGAAAGTTATTCTTTGTTGCTGTGGACCATGCCGCTATACGGTATTCTAGCACTGGTCTCACATAACCTGTGTACAGTTTCTTTAGAGTCCCCATATCAGCTCCCATGTTGAGCCTGATATCTTTTTCATTATGGTCATTCTGTTCTTAGCTTTGTTGGTAGCTTTTTTTATCTGGTTTTTCGATGTCAACCTTGGGTCCATTGTTATTCCCAGATAAGTTGGACTTATGTCAAGAGGGAGAGTGACCATTTACTTTTAGGATAACTTTTTGGGGCTTGGGAGATAGAGAGAAGATTGTCTACGTGGTTTTGGTTCTCGTTTATAGCGATTTGCCATTTTTTGGGTCAATGTCTCTATTTTATTTAGGGCCTCTTGCATTTGGTTTATAGCTACAGGTGTAGACTCTTCGGATGTCCATAGTGCCAGGTCATCTGCATATAGTGCACTGTGTACTCTTTTAGGGATTTGTGTGATTATATCATTGATATAAATGAGGAACAGCATGCGTGAGATTATTCCACTTTGTGGAACTCCTTGTTCAATTTTCATCTTTTTGCTGAGGTATCCTTGGAGTTACACTCTTGCTGTCCTGTTATCTAGATAATCACTGATCCACTTGTACATGTTGTTGGTTACACCCAGTTGCAGTAGTTTGAGTTTTAACCCGCTCTTTCATATTTTATCTAAGGCTTTGTCTAGGTCTATCCAGACTGCCAGTGTTTTTTTTTTTCTTGAAATGCATCTTCTATCTCGTCCGAGATATATGTCACCTGATCTTCGGTCATTCTGTTTCTACGAAAACCTGCTTGCTGAGGGTTAAGTAAATTTTTTGATTCCATATGCCAGATTATTTTAGTGTTAACTATTTGTTCCATTAGTTTCACCACACAGCTGAGTAGACTAATACCTGGATACATGTTGTCAAGTAGTCCTTGTCGCCTTCCACACTATGGGGGACATATCCTCGTTTACAGCTTATGTTAAAGGTGAGTAGGAATTTGCTCTTTGCTACTTCTCCCACGTTGGAGAACATTTTATTAGTTATGACATCCTTTCCTGTGGCATTTCTCTTCTTGAGTTTACTAATGGCTGACTCCAGTTCTGTCTTGGTGATATTTACTATAAGATGTTCCTCAGGTACTCGCATCGAGTGCTCCACGTGATTGATTTATTTCTTAATATGCCTTTTCATGTCTGCTGGAATTTTGTTTCTACTTGTTTCTGCATAATTTTAGATTAGAACATCTGCTGCTTTTTTTCCCAGTGAGCACCTTTCCTTCATTTTAAATTGCAATTGTTGGCTTGTAGCTGTTTTCGTCACTCAAGGCCTTTGCTAGCTTCCAGAGCTTCTTGCTCTCTCTATCAAAGTTGAGGGTTTCTGTATGCTCGTGCCAACTTTTCCTGCATGCTTGGTTGACTGTTTTACTATATCTTGCAACAGCTGCCTTGAGTGCAATGTTGCTTTCTTGATTTTGGCCATCATTACCAGTCCCATAACCTAGAAGGTCGTTGAGGCACCGTTATTGCAGTTTGTAGTACCAGTTCCCGTGTGTCTTGGGTCATTACACTTGGGAGGGTCGTCTGGTAGGTTGGTCAGATACATGTTGTTGTCAATCTACCATTCTTCTAGTTCGTGTCCCCTTGCGTTGGTCTATGCGTAATCCCACCTCTCAGACTGGCAATTGAAGTCTCCTACCACTATGGTTGCCTGGTCCATAATATTCATGGCTTCTAGGGCCAGATTTTTTGTTGGCGGGCAGTATGTATTATAAATTCCAACTGTTTGATTCGGTAAGGTTATGTCCACCCCTATTGTTTCGGTTTCTCCATTTGTTTCTACCGAGATCATCTTTGATGGGATTGATATTTTGGAGAGGACAAGCACACCCTACTTATGGCCGTCCCTATCCAGTCTGTGGGTTTCATATCCTCGTATGCAAAATATGTGGTTCGGATTAAGGTGTGTTTCTTGGATGCAGGCAATATGTATCCCTTCATCAAATAGTCTACTGGACAATGCTTCTTTTGTTGTTGTTGTATTTGCCTTCAGCATTCCATTGCAGCACTTGCAGGGTTTGAGTGGCAGATGTGTGTCCATGGTGGGAGAAACATATCCTTGTCTGTGTTACTACCTTATGGTGTCTTTCTGTATAGTTCAGATCCTTGGGTGAGATACGTAGTGTCGTGGTTTACAGCTGTTTTATTCGCATCTTTCGATCCAACACTTCCGTTCTCAGCAATAATTTTTTTCAGGGGGGGGGGGGGGGGGGGGGTGTGTGTTTGCGGTATCTAAAGATATCCATTTATAATTTTGTTTGTCACTTTGTTTTTTACATTATATATCCACAGTGCCGCCGCAGCCTTCGCTTATTTTAATTTTATTGTTGCTGAGGCTTCTATGGGACATTATAACTGATAGGGAATATGTAAAGAAAACTATCTTGTCTCTGACATTGTTTTTGTTTTCCACGATTACTATTGCAGCTGCTCTTAGTGGTTCAGTCACAGCTCCGAAGATGTTTGAGAATTTTTCAGCGGCCACTGAGATATGGATTTCCTGTCCATTTTTTGGTTAAGCGCCTCCTCCCCCATTTTTTAAATAGATCTCATTTCTGATTCATCTATGTACATGCAGGTCCATTCTGCGGCTGGTTATGCCCCTTGAATACATTCTAAAGCAATATGTTTTCTCTCTAGCTGAGTAGACCAGTGAGGAACGTGATATTGTGCAGATGGAGCTGCACTTTTAGAGCTTTGAGATTAATCATCGAAGGTACAGTATAATTCACAATGCGATCGCTAAACACGCTCAACAAAGCTGCATGCTCACGCAGGAAGCAGGATAACAATACTGGTCTCGCGAGACGATATGAGACAAAAACTGTATGGAGATAAAACAACCTTACAAACAACGGTGTCCTTTGTAAGAGAAACCCGGGTCTTGATCTGAGAATGAACGAAGAAGAAGATAATGTCTGAAATTCAAAAAGGGTAGAACATATTTTTTTCAAATAACAGTGACAAACTTTAAAGTTAATGCATATTAATGTTTTGGCTTGCCTTCGTTCGTTCTCAATCTCCCGTTGCCAAACCATGAAAAGGGCTTTAGCAGCAGAATGTAGTTCAGAGAACAGAATGCGTTGTGTCGTAGTTTACAGCTTGACTGGGAAATTTGCACATTTCGGTCCAACACATCTGACTTCAGCCAGCATTTTGTTAGTAGAGTTAGCATTTTTGTTCGATCCCTTCTTCTTAGCCAGTCTGCTCTGTTGCAGCCTGTTATCCAGGATCACCGCGTGGAGGTGTAGAAGGGTCTTGGCAGCTCCCGTTCGCTGACCGCTATCAGTCAGCTATGAGTCGCTGACCGCTGCAGCTCATGTGCTGCTAAGCATCTTGATCTTGATATTAATGTTTTAATGCAAAACTATATTTTTAATACCTTGTTTGCATTACATTGTTATAACCATAATTAAAATGTATTGCACCTTACTTCAATCTTATATTTCCATCGATGCATGTAGAGGAGTGTTTCTTTTTTTTTTTTATCAGAGCCTTTTTAAATCAATTTTAAATGCTGGATTTGTATACATTAATATATGTTCCAAGTGGTAATAGACAGCAGGGGAGGAATCAAAGAGGAGTTAACTGCACGAAGGGCAGCAGCAGGTAGACTGTTCCATGCAATAAACAGAGGTTTCCTCAGTAGAAGAGAAATAAGCAGGAAAACAAAGATGAATGTATACTGCTCGACCTATGTGCCTGTCCTGACATATGGATGTGAGTCATGGGCAATGACTACAGCCCAAGAAAGGCAATTACAAACTTCAGAAATGAGGTACCTAAGAAAGGCGGTTCAGGTGACGAAAAGGGACAAGATCCGTAACCAGACAATACGTAGCAATCTTGAAGTTCAACCCCTGCAGACACGAGTGGAGCAGTCCCAACTACAGTGGTTTGACCATTTCTGTAGAATGGAAGAAGATCGGATACCAAAGCGGTCATGGGAGATCAAAAGTCAAGGACGCAGACCCCGAGGACGTCCCAAAGTACGTTGGGAAGACAACATACGACAGTCCCTAAGTGATAGAGGGCTGGATTGGAAAGAGGCCAGGAAAAAGACGGCGGGTAGAGCAGTGTGGCGTTCTCTTTGGCAAACCTCTACACCTCACGGTAGAAGAGGAGCGACTAAGTAAGTAAGTAATATATGTTCCAGATTAGATCTATCACTGAAGTTAATTAACCACTTTAAAAAACAACGTCACATAGGTAATATTTACTGCATTAAACATCTTTTAAGTTTAAAATGAGTACGTTCCTCTTGTCCAAAAGGGCAGCAATTTGGCTTTCAGCTCCCTTACGTACTACAGTTGTTATCAGTTTAGGTCAAGGCGAACACAAGACTGACACGTATCTGTGGAACAATATATAACGATCTACTAGCCACAGAATTAGATAACAAATGTCACAAAATTAGATCAATGTTGTCAATGATATATTGCCACCATAGCCATCACACGGACGCCAGCTGGACCATTCGTTCTTTCAAATCTTTTTCTGATGGTATCCTTAGCACCTGCTAGTTGTGTGGATGTGGATGGGTGGATGTTTGTGTGTGCCCGTGCGCATATTTTATATAATTGTACATCTGGTTGATGTATGTTTTCTTCTTCTTCTTTGCGTTTAGGATCTTTTGGTCATGCTATATCCGCAGGTCAGTCGCCATGATGAAGTCTGTAGTCTTCACCAAGTCGGAGCGACTGCCCCACAGCTTTTGTCTCAGCTCCGCACCCTCTGGCCAGGTCTGGGATCTCATTTCCCTATAGATTGGGCATTCCTGTAGAATATGCTCAGGGTTCTGGCATCCTGTTCCACATGGGCACTCATCGGTGTGTGAGATCTTCAGTCGGTATAGATGTTCTAGTAGTCTGCAGTGTCTAGTTCTCAGGCGAAATAAGGTAGTTTATTGATTTCTTTTGAGTTGGTGAATTGCGTCTGGTGTGCTGCTTATGTTTCTGTCTTCTCTCCATTGGTGTATTTACTGATTTCTAATGATGTTCTTGATTTCTCTGTATGGTACTCGGTGATTATATTGTGCCTTTTTGATGCCGTCTTTTGCCAGAGCATCAGCTCTCTCGTTTCCTGTGATTCCGCAATGGGAGGGTAGCCACTGGAGCGCTATTGTTGAAGATCTCTGGAGTTTTCCTAGTTCTGCTCTGATCTCTGATAACAATGGTTCGTTGTTTGTTTTGTGTATGTTTTCTAATGAATATTAAGGAGTCGTTCTCACGTGACGTCACACAATTGTGGTCATGTTTTAGAAATATTACGTCACACATCTCTTAATCACCCCGTCCTTTTTTAATATTAAAAACAATTTACGGACAACCCAGCAATTATTTTTCTTCTTCTAGGACAGTATCAACTGTTTTAAATCGTTCTTCTAAACGGCTGTCTTCGTTGACACTGGTAGCAAATATTGGACATGAAGAAATATATTCTCATAAATCAGGAGCCCATACAAGAAAAGACAAGAAAGAACAAGGGCAAAATATGATGAAAAACTTTAAATATAAGAAATGTTGGTTGCATCAAGAAACTTTGGGCGTATAGTGAGAAGTGATTAAGACAAGTTGGTTATTTCACAATTCGACGAATCAGAAATTTCCGCTAATATGATTTCGGGTCTGCTCATTATAAAAGCTACAAATAGTTGTACGTTACATGACTGGCAAAGTTGGTGCCGTAACTGACTGCGAGTCTACATTTCTCTACTGTTTTGGATCATTATGGATGCCGCCAGACCACGGATTTGCCTGGAATTCACACTAGTCGACGACTTACACTTGTGTTCACGGATATGTGGAATTGTTTTCCGTCTGGACTGGTTATTTCGTTCTGTTTTTGTGATTTCTTCCATCCGTTTATCCTGGTCTGGACGCCGGCTGAATGGCGCTACGCTTAAACTAGTTATACCTGTGTCGTATCTCACGGGTTAGTTCTGCCGGTTCACCTTCACGAATTTGGCGTGTGGGAATTTTAGATGCTACTATGATGAACTGAATACAGCTGGGGAGAGATGCCAGACTCACTCACACGCTGAGTGTTGTCCATACGACCTCTTGTGGTTATCGAAAAGGCACGACAAACTGCGTTAGATGCCTTCCCACCTTTCTACCCTGCGGGTTACATGTTTACGGAAAGGCTTCGGTGGTAACCCTGAGGCAAAATCTGCATCCTATGCTATCTCCAGTCATCTCGATGAATGTCTTGCCACTGGCAAAAGGTAGCTTAGGCTCTGTGAGTGAGGTTGACAAAAGGCGCAGTTTCTTCCTCACTTTAATCCAAATCTCCGCGCAAGTCACCCAGTTCAGCGGACACAGCAAGAGATACGACTGTCCACACGGCTGAACAAAGAGAGTGGTCTTTATCACTTGTGATGGACAAACTATCACATGACTTGTTATTTATTTACATGCATAAATTTTCACAAACCGCCAGGGTAAGAACCATGGATTTTGTTATTATTATTATTATTCCTATTCTGCGATCATTGCTCATTTAGATTGGCTTCAGATTCTTCAATAAATTAGGTTGTCTTTTTATGGTATCAATACCGTCGTGCAGTTTCTTCTCGATAAGAGTTGTCGTGAGACACATCTTTCTCCTCAGATCTGTGTATTAGGGAGCAGTCCTAACTTAAAACTGAACATAATGTCTTTCTACTGGTTTAGAAGACTCTGCAGAGTCTGTATACAACCAGTTTCATTTATACTACCTTGCTCTAAAAGCTATGCGCATCCAATTTATTCTTAAATGCATTAATTGTCCCTGCCTTCACTACCTAGTGTGGCAATGCATTCCAAGCATTCACCACTCTCTGTCTAATTTATCAGTTTCTCTGATCATCTTATAAACCTGTATTGTCACCTCGAACTCTTCTCTTTTCTATACACTAAAGGCCGGTTTTTCTGAGTTTTTCCCCGTAACTGTAATTCTGGAATCCCACTATCAGCTTTGTCACTCTTTTTTGTAATTCTTTCCACCAAGTTTATATCCCCTCTATGATAAGGACTCCACACCTGCACATGGTACTCCAATCTAGATATAACTAATGCTTTATACAGTTTGACTATCACTTCCTTGCTTCTATGTTTAATATTTATTTTTATCATACGTAACATTGCATTTACCTATTTTACTGCTTCCTGAACTTGCTTACTCACCTTACCTGTATGATCTATTATAACCACTATGTCCCTTTCCTTACCTATCTTTCTAATATTGTTCACTCCCATTCTGTAATTATGTTCCATATTGGATCTACCCATGGGATGGCTGTACATTTATCTACATTAAATTCCATTTGCCAGAAGTACATGTGAAGCTGACATGTTTACTAGGCCACAGTAACAAAGCCTGATGGTACCTATCTTTTAAATTTAGTGTAGGTGGTGTCTCATTCTGTTGTGGCCAATTCGGAGACGTAGTATGTTAAATTGGACTGTTCAGGACAGTTCAGTCATGCATCCTAACCTCTAGATCAAAATGAAAAGGATATGGTTCGACGCGCTACAGTCTATCCAGGTGCAAACAAATAACTGACCCACTGTTAGAGAAGGTAAAGCAGCAAAGAAGAGAACTGATCACGTGAAAAAGGAAGGTACGCCTGCACACAAACAGGTCATATTGTTTGTCCAGAAAGTGTCAAAAAGTGAATAAAAATCGACAGAAATCTAAACTAAATTACCGTTGACCTTTCGTTTGAGTGACTGTTTCAACAGTCTTCACAATTTAGAATGTGGGAATTACGAGATCAGACGTGTTGAACCCACGTTGGGAGCCGAAGATGCAATGGATGAGCCGATAGGAGCAGGCGACTCATAGCACCCTCCTGGCGTCAGAGTCAGCGAATCAAAGTTGATCTAGACCTTATTGCGCCCCCAAGTTGCGGCCCTGGAAACAGGTTGCAGCTTGCAGCCTGCAGAGGAAATAGGGATCAGAGAGGGACAGCAAACCTGGTCCCCAAAAATACGATGCTGAAACCGGACGTGTCTGGTCGAAATGCACAGAAATCGTATAATGGCTGTAAACTTTTATACTACGTTATCTAAAATTTGAAAAAAAAATCATTTTCTGGACAACAGCAGAATAAGAAAAACTTGCACTTCGTATCTGATACAGTGCTGTTATTTAGCCATACTTGTTTAAAGTATCAACTTTTGACCTGTAGTATCTGCTGTCAAGTCCATGCTATTTTATATTGTTGTGACCTGTTAGTTAATTAGGCATTTTAATTTTTGTTGAACATTATCACTGACGAAAGATTAGTATTCGTAACGTTGGGTTTTCGTTGTATCTCTTTTCCGGTCCGGTTAATGAGCCATACTTGTTCTTTGCTATAATAAACTTTGACCTTCAATACTGAAGCGGCTTCGATCTATTTTTATATTATTTTTACCAGCACAGAGTAACTGTAAAAAAATAAAATTACTTCATTATTTCAGTCCGCAAATTTTCTGCAGTTTGAATGCTTGTCTGGTATAGCTCTCCAGTAAAAGAGTCACATTTAGGTCGGAAAATTCAACTTAGTTTTCTAGGCGTGCGGAAATCCCTCATTGTGTTTGTTTTGGTTGATCTTGAAATAATAATAATTTATTGTTATTTAAGGTAGAGTCTCTTTTGGATTCACGTACTAACAAGTTTTCTTGTTTAAACGAGGAATTATAGACTTACGTAGTTATCGGTTTGCATGTGTACTGCTGTATAGTGTATACTGTATTCTGTAGTGTAGTTCAGTACTCTAAACTGACTAAACTACTCTGTACTCAGACTACTACTTTTTACTTTTAGTCTTTTACTTTTTAACTTAGTTACTAATACTAGTAACTAGTACTTAGTAGTAGTAGTACTAGACTCTAAGCACTACTACTAGTACTAGTAAGTAATTGAGTAACTACTAAGTACTACACTACTAGTTTTAGTAATAGTACTACTACTAGTTACTAGTACTAGTACTAGTAGTAGTAGTAGTACTACTGTGTAGAGAACGTAAGCCAGGCGAACGCTGGTGTAGACTGTAGTGTTGTACAATACTCATGTGTATTGTATTGTAACACTCACCACAGTCGCAGTTACTGACAGGTCACACTCACAGTGACTGACACTTTACAGTGATTGGCAGGTCACAGTGCAGTAGTATAATAAATTAATAATTATACTAATACTAGTCATACAAAATACATCAGAAGACTGATTGAGAGTTGAATACTCAGTAGTCTACTCTTTGAAGTCATTGTGATTGTAAATAATAATTGTACAGTGTAGTCTGAATGTACTTATATACAGAACAGTTCAGTGAGAGACGAGTGTTTAGTGTAGTACTGTCTGACTTACTAAACTAGTAACTTAGTCATACTAAATATTAGCATAGTTGAATTGACTTCTTTACTTTAAATAACTACATTAAATTGTGTTCTTTATGAAATACTGTTCATTCATTACAAGTTACGGTTACCACTCACCACTGGTTTTACTAATAAATGTACACTAAAGACTATTGAATTGCATCTCACTATTGACGACACTGGCAAAGATTTACTTTTATAGAAAATTTGTATCAAAACAGTAAAACAAATATAATATTTTTTTACATGTAAAAATATTCATTTTTTAAATAATTAGTATTGGTGAATTCTTTTACAATACATGAAACACAGCAAGCTAAACCACAATGCTTTTTAGGAAGCTAGGATAATTTGCGATGGGTTTTAATTAAAAAATAAATCAAAGCAATATGGGTACCGAAGGCCAAAAGTTGATAAGATAACAAACAAAATCTACTTAATGGCCACAAGGCCTTCATCAGGAACAAAGAACAAACTAAATCACTTAATAAATCACATCAACAACTGGCATGGACTTGACACCGACTATAAAAATGACAAAATGAGGATAGGAAATGGATGATATGGACTTCACATTGGAGATAACAAGACAACATATACTAGTAGTACTAGTATTTAAGTATTTTAGTTTGTTCTTTATTCCTGATGAAGTCTTTGTGGCCATAAAGTCAATTTTGTTTCTGTTATGTTATTAATTTTTGGTCTTCAGTATCCATATAGCTTTGATTTATTTTTCAATCAAAACCCATCGCTCCTCTCAGTGCATATGCCATTGACAACATCCTACCAGCATACACGGTCCTGGATTGCTCTTTCTGCCTCACTCCAGGTGTAATCATTTAATCATCTTAGTTTCTTTTCACATTCTCTTCTCTGTGTATTTTTGGGTCTACCTCTCTCTCTCTCTCTCTCTGTTCCCTTTAGGATTCCATGTAAGAGCCTGTCTGTTTATGTTAGATAGTGCCTTCCTAAGTGTATGGCCTATCCAGCCCCATTTTCTTCACTTAATTTGTTGTTCCAGTGGTTGTTGGCTTTTTTCCTATAGTTCTTCATTCCTCACCATGTCCTGTCATTTAATGCATATTATCCTATGTAGGGATTGATTAATGAAGGACTGAAGTCTTTGTTGTTCGCCATGTCTCTGATCCAGACAGCAGCACTGACTTGACACTGGCTTTGAATATTCTAACTTTGGTGTGAATTTTGATTTCTCTGGATCTGTATATGTTGTTTAGTGTCAGAAATATATATTAATAAATTATATGAGATCAAGGGTTCTAAAATAAGAAATTATGCAAAGAAATCTGTAAGCATGTTTATAATTTTTTTCTTTGAAATACAAACCATTATATTGCAGTGATTTTCTACCTTGGTCTGCAAAAAAGTCTTGTTACGTCTGTAAACCAAATCTAAACCTATACATTTTGTTTGTAGGTTTATAGTTTACCAGGGGTAATAGGGAAGCTGTTACATATTATTGACTTCAGTATGATTATTCTTTCTCGGTTATTGTAAACCAACTATGTGGAAATAAAAATATCAAAGTTGCGGCATCACTGATGGTTGGAAGTACATATATAAATAATGGTTCAATGATTGCATCAGGACAAAAACAAAATGACAACCTTTATTACGACCACAAGGCCTTCATTAGGGACAAAGAATGAATGAAAACAACTAAAAAATCACAAGACAAGAACAAAACATGAAATAAAATGAGTGGTTTGAGTTAGCAGCATACCTGGGTGGCCCAGAAAAGTTTTAGACACAGTATGCCAGCTATGAAATAGAGTGGACCAAAAAAATAGTCAATATGATTAGATACAGGAAAAAATAGCAGATGAAAGAAAGAACAAATGAAAAATAACCAAAGATCTTTATCAGTGTCATCAATAGTGAGCAATTCAAGTCTTTAGCATAACCAGTGTAATATATTTTATAGCAAACACAATTTACTGAAGTCAATTCAGCTACATATATGATACATACATAATACAGAAAAAGGTACAGAAATGAATGCATAATCAAAAATAATAAGAGAGAGAGATATATAAAGAAATGGAAATGAAAAGAGAGCGTTAAAGAGGAAGGAGAATGGAAACCTAAGCAAAAGTATGGATAGTATTCTTCTGCATTCGACGTGAAAACAACGTCATATCGCAATTTACAGCTAGGCTGTGATATCTGCAGCTTTCAATCTGACATATCTGATTTCAGCGCTTTTTTGGGGGGGCTTGGTTTGCTTTCCCTCTTCGATCCCTAATATCTTAACTATGCTGCGTGGTTGCAGTCTGTTTTTAGGACAACCACTTGGAGGCAAAATATGGTCTTGGTCAATTGTTGGCCACTGATGCAAGAAGCCAGCTATGAGTCGCTGACTACTGTCAGCTCATTCACTACTGAATTTTTGGTCTCGGATGATATTCAGTCCATGAGGTTTGAGGCATCCAAAAAGGAACAAATGATTCTTAAGCTTAAACTGGTGTCGATCATCGGAGGAGCAGGGAACAATACCAGTGAATCTGATGTCTGCCTTGCCCTGGTGTCCAGGACTTGAAATTGCAGGTGACAGGAGAGTCAGTTATTGGAAATGTCATTAAGGTGTTGGTATAAGCGGACACTGAGTTCAAGACCAGTCTCTCCAATGTATTTCATGTTGCAACAGTTGAAAATAATAGTGTAAATCAAGTTACATGACTTGCAGGTGAACCCCTTTATCTTAAAAACTGACTGGGGGAAGAAGACACAGAAGTGTCTGGATAATATCTGGATACGTTACGTTTTTGCAAAGTAGGGTACAATGGTGGTCTATTAGGTGAGTTTTGAGTCTGCTTCTAACCAGCAGGTCACGCAAGTTTTTATTACGCCTGTGTGCCACCCGAGGAGAATCATGAAATACAAAGCATGTGGGAGGATCTGAATGAAGAATAAGGTGATGGCAGAACAAAATCTTACAGACAGATTAGGTGTGAATATAAAAAGTGAGAATTAGTTTCACAGGGGGGAGGGGTGATAAGGTTGTTGGTACGATACTGCAGGGTGGAGGTAAGAATAGTTTCAGGATAGACACATAGAAAAAGTCAAGCGTCTTGTGGAGAAGATCTTCATCTTCCTGGCATAGGCAACGAAAGTGTAGCAGCTAAGGAAATTGGAGTGAGTCTGGGGTTGATTGAGCAGGAGAAGAAGTGGGAAGCAGATAGCTGTGTCTTTCAGTAGCTTTATGGTAGGTGGCGGTGGAGAGGACACATAACGACAGTGATGGCAAGAAAGTTTACTGATGAAAGATATACTAGAAATGAAGCATATGGATAGATGGAAATTATTGATAAGGTCAGTGAAGCTAGAAAGGTCAGCCTCAGATATGTCAGTAATACCACTACAGTCATCAATATATTGGTAGTTCTCCCGCTACCAATCCATAAAAAGGGCTTTGCAAGTAGCAGGATGTTGTCCGGAGAACGGAATTCGCTATGTCGTAGTTTATAGCTTGACTGTGATATTTGCACCTTTCCGTCCAACACATCCAACTTCAGCAGGTATTTTTGGGTACCGGGCTTGCCTTCTCTATTTGATCCCTTCTACTTAGCTGGTCTGCTTTGTTGCAGCCTGTTATTCAGGATCACCGCATGGAGATGTAGAAGGGTCTTGGCAGCTCTGGTTTGCTGGCCCTGATGCTAGCAGTCAGCTATGAGTTGCTGACCGCTGCAGCTCATGAGCTGCATGGCATCTCGATCTCTATATTGATAGTAAATCAGAGGAAAGGAGCGATGATAGCGAGACCAAATGAGATATTCAAAATGGCCTGTGAATAGACAAGTGTAATGTGGCCCATCTTATTTCTCATAGCTATTCCACTGATCTAGTCAAAGAAATCACTGTCAAATTCAAAGGTTTTGAGGGTAAAAACAAGCTCAGTCAAACGGAAGAGAATAGACAGTAATGGAGGGGTTGATTCTCCTATCAAGAAAGAACTGAAGTGCTGCAGGACCATCAGAATAAGGAATAGAGGTATAAAGAGCGCAAATATCCAACAGGAAGAGGTAGTAGGTTTGGTGTCTCGAGAGAACCTTGGAAGAAAAAAGTAATCAGGGCATGGTTGATGTCCTAAGGAATGAAGGTAAATCCTTGACTATTAGCTGGAAGACACTGTCTAGTAAGTCAGAGATGAGTTCAGTAGGACAGACACAAGCTGAAACAAAAAGTCTGCCAGGATTATTAGGTTTGCAGATTTTGGGGAGCATATAAAGACAGTTTGCACAAATGGTTGTCGAAGCTACAGAGTTTAGAAGCACTTAGAGGAAGAATCTGGCTCTCAAACATATCAAGGATGTAGGTGAGGACCTTGGCATTGTGAAGCACGATAGCATCATCCTTGCACAATGAACAGGAGTAGCTTAGGGGATGGCTGTATTAATTATATGCTTTTTTAACTTTTACAAACAGTTAAAAGTATATAAAAAGGTAAGATTCATTTAGGGAAATATCACAGAAAAATTACATGAATTTTTGCTTGAAAAAACTCTTGAAAAAACCCAGAAATACCTCACAAGATGTTCCATTATATTACAGAAGATATTTATAAAGTTGGTAAGCAGTATGGCAGAATCTCCAAATGAATTCAAGTTAAGCAACATGCCATCAGATGGTATCAGCTCTGTGAAATTTGGACCAAACTCCAGCCAGTTTCTTCTTGTGTCATCATGGGATGAGGGTGTCCGGCTCTATGATGTTATTGGAGATAGCATGCGCTTCAAGTACACACATGGAGCTGCCGTTTTAGATTGCTGTTTTTATGTGAGGAAAAACATTTTTATTGTTACATTATTAACAAAATGTATATGCCTTGTGCTATCAGTGACCTATATTCCATATTTGCACATTCTTTACATTTCAATAAATCAGGCTAAAGATGTTCCATATGTTCTAATTACGGCTTAATATATATAAAACTGACTGCAGTAACCTTAACATTGTTAGACACATGCAAGTCTGCCTAAGAATATGGCTGCATTATTTTAATATTTATGAATATATAAGTTCAGTTCATGTGCCATCTCCACATTGAAGGTCAGGTGCAATGGATCTCAAATGCCTTCATGTTTCTTGCTTTGATGGTGCAATTTGACAGACTGTTGAGTTGAGGTTTTCCTCCTACATATAGCATTGCTTCCTCTGGCACTTTTGTCCTCCACCTTTCTTTCTGGTATTGTTTTCAACAAAGTTTTGGTTTTGGTGTCAGTAAAATATTTTAACTGTCTTTTCATTTATTAATTCTCTTATGCATCTCCAATTTCTTAAAGACTTCCTTATTTGTTTTCTTTTCATTCCATGAGTTGCACGCTATTATTCTATAAATTCGCATTGAAAAGGTTTCAGTTATCTATAACACCTGAACACGCATTTTTAATTTGTAAGTTACTTGTTTGGATGTCAATATAGCTCATGTTGGTGAAAACAGATTTGGCCTTCCCAATTTCTATTTCGCATCTTCTATCCTTCATTGTTGTATTTTCAAGATAGGAGCAGCTCTTTCCCTGATCAAGCATTTGATAGTTTGTCTATCTGTGGTACACTTTCTTGCCTACTATAATAATTATACTATAATAAGCCAACTATAAATATTTTTCATTTTGTCAGTGTAGTCCAAATACTATGTTCGTTACTTAACTTGACATCTTTATACTGGTTTAGCAGACTACAGAGTCTGTATACAACCAGTTTCTTTTACATTCACTTGATCCTCAAAAACCATGTGCATCCAATCTATTCTTGAATGCATTAATTGACCCTGCCTTCACCACTTGAGTCACAATTCTTGTAACTTTTGTTGGCTTTCAACTAGTACAACTGTGCCATCCACATGTCTAAGATTTATTTATTAACACTCCACAGATAATTCGTTCTGGTTTTTCCATCTATTGAAAAATTTGTTTTGTGTGAATGTTAAACAGAGATGTGGACAGTGCATATGCTTGTTACACTCCCTCTTTTATATATATAAACCAGTTCCCTGGCTAGATATAACATCAGCATAGCCACACTGAGCGAGATGCTATTGGCAGAGTAGGGACAACTCTCAGAGGATGGTGCTGGCTACACTTTATTCTGGAGCGGCCGCAGCAATCCGGAACGACGTAAGGCTGGTATTCGATTTGCCATAAAGTCTATCTAAGGGAATCGGCGATCACCTAATGATAATCCGGCTTCCTCTGACAGGGAAACGTCGGGCCACAATCATAAGTGTCTACGCACCAACATTGACAAACCCGGACTCAGCCAAAGATAGGTTCTATGAAGATCTTGAGTCACTCATAGCTACGTTCCCAAGAATCTGACAAATTGATTCTGCTAGGAGATTTTAACGCCAGAGTGGGTGCAGGCTACACTGCGTGGGATGGCATCATTGGTCGAAATGGCATAGGTAAATGTAATGGCAACGGCCTACTCTTACTAAAGACATGTGCCACAAATGAGCTTATCATTACCAACACTATTTTCCGACTTCCAATTAGAAAAAGAACAACGTGGATGCATTCCAGGTCTCGCCACTGGCATCTTATCGACTACATTGTCAGTCGTCGAGACCGAAGTGATGTCAAAATAACTAATAGTGTGTGTGGTGCAGAATGTTGGACTAACCATCGTCTCATGATAACCAAGATGATTCTAAAATTCCAACCCAAGAGGCGTCCTCAGGGGACAAAAGCACCGGGGAGACTAAATGTTGAGAAGCTGAAGTGGGAACCTACTAGAAATAGCTTTGCTGCTGAGCTAGAAACCAGACTGGATGAGATTCAGCTTGGTAATTCCAGTATCGATCAAAACTGGGTGACCCTAAGGGACACTGTTTACCCTACATCGCTAAAACACTTTGGTCCATCCACACAAAAGCACAAAGACTGGTTTGACGAAAATGGGGACAAAATTAAGATTCTTCTCGGCGTAAAGCGTACAGGGCTCTTAAAAATGACACACCGCCTTTGTTAAAGAAAATGGCCTTCACTAGTGCTCGACGAACAGTTAAACAGAGACTCAGGAAGCAACAAGATTCCTGGCTAAGCAGACAGGCAGATGAGATAGAGGCGTTTGCTCTGCGCCATAACCTCAAACGCGCTGAAATCACTATATGGTTCACAGCCTTCTGGTAACTCTCCAGTTCGCAACATCGATGGATTGCTGATAACAGAGAAAGCTCAGATCCTCGACGGGTGGGCAGAACATTTCTGCAACGTTCTTAACAGTCCATCAATCATAAATGAAGAGGTCATCCAATACATGTCCCAGGTAGAAAGGAACACGGCCATGGATGATATCATAACTGAGGATGAAGTAGACAAAGCCATCAAATCTCTTTCTCCTGGAAAAGTCCCTGGAGCTGACGCAATACCAGCAGAAGTTTATACAGCAGCAGGAAAATGTCTCACCAAAAGGCTCACTGAACTTTTCTGCTCCATGTGGGCTGAAGGAGTAGTCCCACAGGAAATGAAGGATGTGTCGATAGCGCATATCTACAAGAGAAAAGGCAATCGCCAGGAGTGTGACAATCACCAATGAATTTCACTGCTATCTATTGCCGGAAAGAACCTCTCATGTGTACTGCTCAATCGCCTGAATAAACATCTTGAGCTAGGCCATAACCTCCCAGAAAGACGATGTGGATTTAGAATTTGTCGAGGAACTGTGGACATGATATTTGCAGCGCGTCAGGTGCAGGAGAAATGTTGAGAATATAACCGCAAGCTCTATATTACATTCATTGACCTCACAAAGACATTTGATGCGGTCAGCAGGGGTGGGCTATGGCAGATCATGTCTAAATGCGACTGTCCTAGCAAATTTGTAACTGTGGTGGAACAGCGTACACTAGTACTTCACAGCGGCGAGACCTCTCCGTCATTCGATGGTCAATAACAGTGTGAAACAGTGATGTGTACTTGCTCCGACACTGTTCAGTATGATGTTGACAGACACCTTCAAGAATATCAAGTATGGCATACCAATAAAGTACCACATGGATGGTTGTCTATTCAATCTACACAGACTGAAGGCGAAGACCAAGGTGATGTACGGCACAATATGCAAACTCTTGTTTGCGAAAGACTGTGCTCTGAATAGTAGCTCAGAACAGAAAATTCAGGAGGGTATGGACCGGTTCTCTGCTGCTTGTGACAACTTTGGCTTGACAATTCGCACTAAGAAAACTGAGGTCATATATCAACTGGCACCAGACACATCGTATATACAGCCAGTAGTTACAGCTAAAGGACATAAATTAAAGCGGTTTAAAAAATTGTCTATCTCGGAAGCACCCTGTAGAGATCAGTGACTATTACTGATGAGCTGGCTAATAGAATAGCAAAGGCCAGCTCAAGGTATGGGAATGTCGAGTAAACAGGCATAATGACTAAGCTGAAGGTCTACCATGCTGCCATTGTCCCCACCCTGCTCTATGCACGTGAGAATTGGACTGTCTGCGCTGGTGACGCCAGGAGGCTAAATCATTTTCACAAACTGTCTGAGACGCATATTCAATATACGCTGGCAGGACCATATCCCAGATACTGAAGTGCTGTCCAGAGCCAACATGCAAAGTATTCATGCACTTCTGCAAAAATCCCAAATGAGATGGGCTTGCCACCTTGTCCGAATGTCAGACGAAAGGCTTCCAAAGAGGCTCCTGTATATCGAACTGAGGGAAGAAAGATCACAAGGACATCCCAAAATGCGTTTCAAGGACAGTCTGAAAGAGTTCCTTAAGTGTTGTCAAATAGACATTAACATCTTGGAGAACCTGGCTCACAATCGCTCAACATGGAAGAGCATGGTCACGGACGGCATTGATCTCAGCGAGGGTCTCCGTATCCAAGCAGCTAAGGATAGACATGCAATCAGGAAGTCAAGAGCAGAGAAAATTTAAGAGACAACTACTAATTAGGTTTGCCAGTCATGCCATAGACTTTTCCAGGCTCGAATTGGCTTGATCAGTCATGAGCGCACACACAAACTCAAGGTTGCATTATGACATGTGCTGATGTTGGTAGTCCTCATCAACGACGATTATTATTATTATGATATATATATATATATGTGCATGTATAGTGAGTAAAATCTACCAGATCTTACAGGGGCAGTTTGCTCCCATTATAGGTTATTGAGTATTCTTTTCCATCCATACCTACATTTTTCAGATCTGTTATTAGGTTCTCATGCTATACTCTAGGCTAAAAAGCACATAAAAAATGCTGGTTTGTGCTGTTATATATTTTTCTGCTAGTTTTCTTTTACAGAATATTTCTCTCAATATACAAGGGGCTCCAGTAAAACTCTAATACCAGTAATGATTTAAATGCAAACAATGTTAAAATACTGTACCTACATTTTTATAAGTCATGAAATCGTTTGTGACATGAATTATTGGATTTTCTTAAAGATTGCCTTGATATATATACTAACAGTGGTTTAGCGTAACTATTTTTGTTTGTTTTGTTTTCATTTGTCCAGTCCTTCTTCTCATTTGCCATTGTTTTATTTATGTCTGCCTGTAAAGTCCAGTTCTTTGGATAATGGTTTGTATTGATGGAGAGTTCTTCAGGGCTCCAAAACAACTTTGTGTGAAAGTTCAACTTTGTGGGCCAGTGCTCATTTCACAGTTGTCTAAGCATTTAGCAGTCATGTAGGATATGTTCAGCTGTCTGTGCTGCTTGTCTGCATGTAGACATCGAGGTGATGGGGCCAGTTATGTTCTGTTATCATGCTTATAATGGGGAAAAAACATGAACAAAAATTGTAAAAGTTGATTAAGGTTGAGTTTAATCAAAAATTTGTAATGGGTATAGTCAGATACTGCGCCGAGGCGAGAACACAAACAAAACCTACATTACGACCAATAGGCCTTCATCGGGAACAACAATACTGAACTAACAAAACATATAAGGGAAAAATGGTCAACTTATCTGATAGTAGACCCAGTCTGTCTAAGCGACCGGTTGGGCCAGATGCTTGACTAGATATTAATGGGAGGAGTCAAACAAGGTGGCCAGGAGAGCGTAAGTAGTGAGGCGGAATGCACCAGATAAGCCAGTGGTGGCCAAATGTGGAAACTGCCAAATAGTGTTCCAGGTGGGAGAACAAAAAGAAGGTGATATAAGCCGGTAGGGGATGAGATTAATATAAGGGGAGGGGGGGGGGCAAAGGAAGACAAAAAATAGATGGGGGCCAGTATGAAGTTTTAAGAAAAGGTATGGAAGATATTAATGCCATTCGGTTGGAGACAACCCATGCTGTTCTCAAGGGCAAATCGATGAAGATCGTCAGAGAAGCGAGAAACTAGACCAGTGACACTAACTTCAGCCTTACCCCGGTGCTCAGGACCATTTAAGTGGCTGGCAATTTGGGAACCAATGCGGTTACGGATATCATTGAGGTGTTGGCGGAAACGCTCCCGTAGTTCCATACCAGTTTCCCCAATGTATGTCATACCACATTGGCGGCAGACTGTCAAAAGAAGGTGCAAGATTACCACATCCAGATTCTAGTGTGACCTACGAAGAGTCCAAAAGGTTTATTAGGGCCAGATACATGGCCAAATAGGAAACAGAATATACTGGCTACACTAAAAATGATGCCTATTACCAGTTGAACAGAAGAGAGCAGGTCGTGGTCTTCAGACTGAGGTACCATCTATTCAATAAACTGAAGATAGGTGGCACTGACGAATGCACCTGTGGTGCAATGAAAATGACCGCTGAGCATTTGCTGCAAAATTGCCTGACATACGAGGACCAGAGAAAGCACATGTGGCCATCACCAGTGCCAACACTAGACAAGCTCTATGGCAGTGTCGACAGCCTCAGGATGACAGCTGCTTTCTTCAAACAAATTCAAGTTGACGTCTGACAGCATACGAAGAAGAAGAAGATACCAGACTGGCGGCAGATGATAGAATAGATGAGGTTACGGGAATTGCATGTGAATCCCTCTTTGATGTTATCATGCTTAACAGGGGTCAACTGCTCTGCTTGATCAAGGTAATGATAATTGTCTCTTGTTTGGTTAACTTTACTTATGACTTGAAAAAAGGTCTTCTTTTCTTTGTTAAAAGGGATTGTTCTTTTTGTTCTTGTTTTGCTCTCTTATTTCCTGGTATGCCAATGTGATGGTATGCACTGTAACACTACCCTTCTTTTGGCTTTTAGTTCATGTAAAGCAGTTTTAAGCACTGGCAGTTTATCATTATTGAGAACTTGCAGAACTGACATTCAGTAAAGAATACAACCTGCTGATATTGACTTGTTGTGCTGTTTATTATTTATGCGGTGATGCTTAGTACATGCATTTTAGAATTCAGTATTTGATAAAGGCCTATTTAGGTAAAAATGTTGGTTAACATCTGTTACTGTTGTCATGTAAAACTACTTTAAACCTTTCTATTTTAGACAATATTTAAAAATGTATACAAATTAATCGTGAGCAGCGAGTGGCAGAGCAGTAAGTGCCATGGTTGAGGCATGTTTTAGTCTACCCAGCCGTAAATCGGTACCTGACATACAGTTACTGAAACCAAGACAGCAAGGATTGGAGCTGGTCACACCACCACCTTACTAAAAGTTTAACCCCCACAATGAAGTCTTGAACAACATACATGGAACAACCTTTGTTTCTCTGTAATTGCATCATATCTTTGTGAGCTTGTGTTGCAGAGTATATAATTTGTTTCAATTACATACTTTAACAATTGTTATGATATTGTTGCAGACAGCATATATTGACATTTAAAAGTAATAAATTGTGTACTACAGGACGCAGTTCACTCTTTCAGTGGTGGCCTGGACAAGACCTTGAAAATGTATGACTTTAATACTAGCACAGGTTTGTAGCTGCATGTTTGTGGTTTGTTAAGACATTACGTCTTACACCTTGTAACATGAAGTATAACCTGTACAGTTTGGCCATGCTTTTTCGCATTTAATTAATTACAATTCACTAATGTATATGCTTACTTTCCTTCCATGTCCGGCAACCTCACATAGTCTTCGCCCAAAAACCAGCCACTGTCAGTGCTCTTTCATTTGCCACCATCAGGTCCTCCATTGCACACGATTCATACATCCTAGGACCTATAATCAAGTGTTCCAGGTCCTGAGCGGCCCCACATTTGCAGTATTCATTGCCTGCAAATCCCCACTTTTTCTGGTCAGAGATCTCAAACGTAGTATATGACAAATTATGTCCTGATGCAGATTCTTCTTTGATCTCCATCCAACCTTCACCATTCTTTTGGTGTCACTTTTCTATGCTGTTTCTGTCGGGGCTTTGTTCTGAGGACTGCAGCCTCTGTTAAAGCCATATTCGAGTCTGGAACCAGCAGAAGCTTTCACTAATTACCAAGCTGCAGATATTGATAACCTGTGTTGTCTCAACTTGCTGTATGGTTTAGAAACTTGGACTATTCTACAGAGCAATCAGAAGCACTTTGAAGCTTTCCACATGCGCAGGCAGCTGTGCAGTCTTGCGATCTACTGGTATGACCAGGTCTCAAATAACAAAGTCACTCACTGAACATGTCTCAAAAGCACATTTACTATGCTGAAATGTCGCCATTTGAACATGTGGGACTGCCAAAGATGGATGTGTCAGACCGAAAGGTACAAATATCGCATTCAAGCTGTAAACTAGTGACACAACGCATTCTGTTCTCCGGCCTACATCCTGCTACTTGCGAAGCCCTGTTCAGGGCTTGATAGCAGGATATTGAGAACGAATGCAGAAGATGAAAAAGAACATGTGGGCAGCCTAGCCGAGGACGTCCATGCCCACCAGCTCTTAAAGCAGGCCATCTACATCAAAGCTGGAAAATGACCCTCTCCATTATAGTCCCATCCATGCACCACCTGATTAGGTCAAATCAGAAAGACATCATCCTCATTGCATGCAGCCTGAGACTCTGCCACTCAACATGTTCATGGATGGTTGTGCGACCTGCACTTGTGGCCTGAGCGGACTATCTACCTGCCTCAGACTGGCTGAACAGTTGGTACAATTTGTACGGTTGTGACCATTACAAATAAAGAATTGTCTGATATCAAAAGTACTAAGTACTATACCAGTGAACTCAAAATATAGGCTAGTCTACACATTTTATTTCTCAGTGTAGATCGTGAGATCCTTTACTTGGTAGAGAAGGAAATATCCACTGCATCTCTTTACATGGTGCAAATGGCCACTAAAGAAAGTGTTCCGTAATGTAGTCTTTTCAGCAGAAGTCTGAACTTAACCTAATGTTTGGCTTGGCTTCGTTCGTTCTCAATCTCCCGCTACCAAGCCCTAAAAGGGCTCAAGTAGCAGAATGTAGTCCAGAGAATGGAATGCGTTGTGTCATAGTTTACAGCTTGATTGCAATATTTGCACATTTCGGTCCAACACATCAGAATTCAACCAGCATTTTTTAGTACCGGGTTAGCATTCCCTCTTCGATCCCTTCTCCTTAGCCAGTCTGCCCTGCTGCAGCTCTGTTTCGCTGGCCCTGGCGCTAGCAGTCAGCAATGGATCGCTGACCACTGCAGCTCATGCGCTGTTCAGCATCTTGATCCCTAACCTAATGTTTTAGTGGGGGCCTACTGCATTCCTAAGTGCAGGGAGATACCTCATTTTTCATTTACTAATAACATCTTTGAAATTAAATATTTTAATATATATATTCACATATTTAAAATAAAAAAAATTTTCAACAACATTGTACTGGAACTAGATAGAAAGATGGTTAAAGTTAAGAAAAATATTCCATTAATTCACAATAAATAATATCTATTTTAAAAATTCAGGATCTAAAAATGTTGTCTTCGTGAATTTTTAACATAGTATTTCTTAAATTATTTGATAATTCATCCTGATGAAATAATTTTTCTCTAAGTGTAAAGTTACATGTTATTGTCCTTTGCACAAATGGACAGAACACAATAAACATTTTCAACATAATGTGCACAGAACCTAATGACATTTTCATTCCAAGTTTCATTGCTCCCTGTTCTGTTTCAGTGTATCAGTATTGATATCAGCAGCGATGTTCATATCTTCTCTGTGATACCATCAATGTCAGATTCAGTTTTGCTTTCTTCACCAGTACTGTTATTTTAATCACTATTTTGTGCTTTTGTCTTGTTCTGCAGCCATCCATTGAGTATGGTGAAAGCGTTTCTTACAATTTTGCTGTCCTGTCATGTTTTGGTCTTGAGTTAAACTAGAAAATTTGATAGCATTAACAAATAAACTAGCTTCATTTTTGACAGTGTCATTTTTAATGTGAAACTAAGAAGCTCCTATTTGTCATGCCTATTTCCTTTGAATGCACATGGACTTTTTTTTAAGGGTTAATGACCTTTTTGGATGTGGCCCACAGTTTATTATTAACATCAGTTTTAAATGTCTTCATTTTTTTAGCAATCCTGCAAATTCCTTCATTCAATGTCTGTATTTTTTTCTCCCTCCAAAATGAATATTTTTATGCTTGAATAAATTGTGTGCTTTATTTGGTATGATTTAGTTATCTTTCTCACAACATAAAGCTAGTATTCTTATTTATGTTTATTGATATTTATTTTTTCTGATCTCTTGATGTGCAGATCAAGTTATTGGGTCTCATGATGCACCCATCCGTTGCGTAGAATATGCACCAGATGCAAATATTATTGTCACTGGCAGCTGGGACTCGAGTGTGAAAATGTGGGACCCTAGAAACCCAAACTTGGTTGGGACTTTCTCACAGCCTGACAAGGTACAGCTCAATGTCAATAGTAGTTTTTAAAAAATCTGTTTGCTATTATTATTTTGTTAATCCTTATGCAGCGTGCCATAGCTATAAGAAATGATAAATGTGCAACTATTATGTGTTATTTGTATTTCATTATCATAACAACATGACTACCCAGCAATATCAATTATCTTTTTAGAATGTCAGATATGCCAGTCTTTAAGATTTATTCAGTACATCTTTTCCACCTGCACACTTGATTTACTATTGCTATCAGGTTCGCCTATTTTATATTTTTCATCCTGTCTCAATACATTCTATTTTGCTGCTAAATTAATGAAGGCATACCTGTCAATCTGTTGATATGAAAACCAGTACACCAGGGGAAAAACATATAATAAAGATACCAGAAAATGCTTATAGAGCGGATAATTAATTTACACGTCATTATCGATATGTTCCAGTCAGCCCAGCTATAATTATCATTCTTCTTCTTCTTTCTTCTTACGCTGTAATTATCATTCAATAAATTAATAACACATTTATTTACATACTTTATTTACATGTAAAAAGACTTTAGAAATTAGATTATTATTTTGCATTAGTATGCTTTATTGTATAAAATACATACCATTAGCACTTTTTTTTAATGAAATGAAAAGTGTGTATATTTTCCATAATTGAAAATGAACGTTCACAATCTCTATTGCTGTGATGTAAAATAAGGTGGATCCTACCTTTGATGAGGCAATTATTTCAGAAAAGACTTAAATCAAATCAGTAGGAAACTTCTCCAAACTCTGCCTTTAACTCTAAGCTTACGTTTACCCCTTCGTGTAGCCTCAGTCATTTGATGAACGTATTCTTTTTGTTCATGTTGAAGCCACTTGTATTGAGTTAATACAACTCCTGACATTGTATCTTTGGGAGCGCATTACAGTTACTCCTTTTACATCCTGAGACATACTTGAGAAGGTGGATGGGGCTGTAATGCAATGCGAGGCTCCTCAGTAAGCTCACCACTATGGGGATTACAGTATTGATTGCCATCTGATCTGTTAGACTGCTATGACAGAGATAGGGCATAAAAGGACAGAACGATTGAGACAAAGCTATCGCAGAAGGTGCAAAACTCCCAACTAAATAGACAAACAAAATGCAAGTGAGAAATCCCAACTTACCTAGGAGTTACCCTGGACTGACATCTGATTAGGAAAACTCATATTCCAAGGACACAGCTGAGGGCGAGATTGTGTATGTCCAGCATGAAGAAATTAGCTGGCACCACATTGGACGCTGATGAAAGTACCCTCATGAAGTCCAGAAACCGGGGGGGTCATCATAAAATTAAAAAAATAAAGACAACAATTGCTACTGGCAGATACTGTGATAATTTCAATGCCAAAATACAGTACTGAGGCAGTCAGCCGAAACCCTCATAAACCACAAGGAGTTGTCAGAAAAACAAATTAGCTAAAATAATGGTAAAATACAATTTTTTAAATTTGTTATTGAAGATGACAGCCAATAGGGAGTCAGTCATACAATTTACATGTCTATGTGGCAAATGTACTGCAGTTGAAAGAGTGGAAAATGTTAGTACTTTGTTTGTGCTTTAACAGGTGTATACTATGTCAGTGTGTGGGGATGCTCTGATTGTTGGTACAGCCGGAAGGCGGGTCCTTGTCTGGGACTTGAGAAACATGGGATATGTGCAACAACGCAGAGAATCCAACCTTAAATACCAGACACGCTGCATTCGTAGCTTTCCAAGCAAGCAAGGATATGTCCTCAGTTCCATTGAAGGTGAGTCTATGTTGTTTTATTCAATGTCAGGTGTAGCCATTTTAATAATAAATATTTGAAAATAATATTATGGATCAGTTATGTTGTCTTATCTTGTCTTTTTTCTAGAATCTGCTTTGTTTATAAATAACAATTTTTTACTGTTTCATCTCATAATATTGTAATGCCTACATTTCTGACACTATTTCAGGTCGTGTGGCAGTTGAGTACCTTGACCCAAATCCAGAGATTCAGAAGAAAAAATATGCATTCAAGTGCCACAGAATAAAAGAAAACAACCAAGAGCTGATTTACCCTGTCAATGCCATAGCTTTTCATAATGGCTACAACACTTTTGCCACTGGGGGATCTGATGGTTATGTCAACATTTGGGATGGCTTCAATAAGAAACGGCTTTGTCAGTTTCATAGGTAAGATAGAAACTGTTTGCATGTATGTTAATGTCGTTACAGTTTGTAATACTTCCATAATTCTAACTTCATATTTCATTGTCATTTGTTGCTGTCTATTCAGTAATGGTGAACCACTCAAAATTATTTGTGTCTTGGCATTTATGTTAGATTCTTTACCAATCCTAATTAGTTTCATTCACAAAAATGTCTTTTCCCGATTTAGTTTCGTCACCTCTGCCATTTAAAAAATTTGTTCTATAATATTCTGAAACCAACCAATGAACATGGTAAAAGCTGTGATGTTTTCATAACTCATGTCATATGTAAAGGTTGAGATCATCTTTAAACCTCAAATTAAACTAGATCATGTCACATGGTTATAAAATGTTTAAAACCTACGAGGCAAAGTCAATAAATAGGTCATAAATGGCTATTTAAAAAAATATAAGTGAGATACAACAAACTAGAAAACCATTTATTATTGCATTTACATCAACATAATTTTGTTGTTTGCGAATGCAGACAATGAGTAGGTTACTCTTTTGTGCGCCCTAAAAAGGACTTTAAGTGGCAGGTTGCAGTAGCTTTCCTCACATCCCAAGTGTGCTGATGAAGGTGGACCAGGGTCCTCCAGGCGGTTGTGCTATACTTGGCTTCATCTTCGTGTCATTCACAACTACAGGGATCATGTCGATCCCTCACCTTGTTAGCCAGGCTGCCATGAAAACAGCCCGTTTCCAGGGAGGGCTACTAGGAAGCCGAGGTGAGGGTCTTGGCCAGTATGTTTTGCCTGACCCTGACTAACATATCTGATCAGTATATTTTACTTGACCAGATCTTAGTCTTCCTCCCCCAACATAATTTCAACCAACATTGATACACTTATTGCATCACTTTATCAGTGCACCGAAACCTGCATCATAGAAATCTTTTGTTTTGCTACTCAGCCAAATTTGCATTTCACATTCAAACTCTATGTCATTCATGAAACATCTTCCGCCAATGTGGGATTATGCTGTAGGCTAAACCATGTGAACATCCTATTGCAATTGCTGCACTATCGTTACTCCCCTGTCAGCTTAAATAATCTTCACCTGTTGCACAGATGCTTCTGTTGTAATCTGAACAGAACGACCATGTTAGACTTCATCAGTAATTTTTTAGTACTGTATCCTTGTAAAAAAAGAAGTATTTCCTAATGAATATCTTTTATAAAAAGTCCTTTTGCACAACAGCACCCTGATCTTTGATTGTACACTATGTGAACACTGATGCCATTTTGTATCTGAGCTGACACCTAGCGTCTGCTACCTACAGTAATCACAAAGCTGAATGTTATTGATACATAATGACACCTTTAGAAACTACCAACATTTTTCACATAATGACACCTTCAGAAACGAACAACAATATTTTTCAGCTATTAAAAATATCAGTTTGTGGTCTATTACTGACTTATCCTTGTCGTTTCTGATTCCTTCTGTGAAAGTAAGGGTTACATTGTTGGTCTAATACTTTTATACATGTTAGTATGTAGGCGCAGACTTCTATTGAGAGCCTTCTACTTGCCTAAGGTGTAAAGGACTAAGAAATTGAACGTGGAAAATTTGGGATATGTAAGTTTTTATTCCTCTCAAAGGGTTTTAAAAGATTGTTATACTTATTTAATCATCTTCATCTGAATTAGCCAGTCAGACCAGCGTTATGCTCCTCATACTTCAAATTTAGAGTCAAGAGAATTTCATTTTGTTACTTTTTAAAAAGTGATTCTCACTTCTTTCAGGTACCCTACAAGCATATCATCTCTAGCCTTCAGTCCAGACGGCAGTGTCTTGGCGATTGCATCATCATTTATGTATGAAAATCAAGACATAGAAAAAACACCTGCACCAGACACAGTGTACATCAGAAATGTGACAGACCAAGAAACCAAACCAAAGTCATGAAAATGTATTGACGCTGCCATGTAAAAATAGTTTAAAAAATGATTTAATCATTATTATAATTGAATGAATGATAATAAATGATCTGTGTGTTTGCATAGTAATATGAATGTGTTCATTCGTGTCTGTGTCTTAATAATATTGCCCGATCATCTCAACATCAGCAATAAAATAATAAGACATTGTAATAATTTTGTTGTTGTAAAGCATGTTATCAAATTCGCTCCTTGGTTTTACATTCAGCAAGAAATTAAAACATAATTGGTTAGTTCAAGAGTTCTGTGTTTGTGTGATTCCTTCATACTTTTAAACAGCGAGCTGTTATTTATTACTATTGCTGAAAGAGAAATGGAACTAAAATTATTGCTATATAGTTTAGTAGTTATGACTTTTGTCAGCTTTCTTTTCTCATTTTCAAATTGGTAATATTTATACTGAACCAAGGTTCCAGCCATAATAGGAGATTGAATGTTTTAAATCTGCTGTAAATTTATGCTATATTTAGCAGAATTGGCATGACTTCACTTCTGTCAGACCCATAGGTGCTCAGTGTCTTTTAGAAGATGGTGAAGGCTATGGATACTTATTGTTAATGGTTTAGGGATACGATACAAATTGCAGTAAACCAGTAAAATAATGCAATCTGTAATCTGTTTGAGCTGAGTCTCTTTTAGCATATGGCGAAGTGAATAGATAATGATTGTACACATTCCTGCTAAATCATCTCGGGTGTCCCTTCCTGCTTGACCCATGTCTGTTGAAAAATTGCGCATTCTGTAAAGTGCTGGGGATTGATTGCACTGTTATCATATACAAGGTAGTAATTGATAGATTTTGGTATGTTCTCTCTCGTCTTTCTAACCCCAAATCTATAAATGTCCCAGCCATATCTGCATTTTCGTTGGTGTGACTCACAGCTTGACCAGAACAGGAAATCCACACCAGTTTCTCAAGATTTGAGGTTTCTATTTCTGCTATCCATTCATGTCAAGAAATAGGTTTGAAACTATCAGCAAATATTTTGACCTCAATAATTCCAAATTCATTCCATGAGGACAAGATGGACATGATACAATTTTTAAGATTAGACCTCTGTTTGATCTTATTCTAGCCCAAGTCCAGAGAACTAATGAGGCCTGAACAGGATATTAGTATTGATGAAGCTATGGTTGCTTTTACAGGAAGACTCCAGTTCAAGCAGGTCATCCCGTAACCAGTGAGATCATTGGGTCACACATGAAGACATCGTCACAACACCACACCACTCTTCTCTGTGTCAGCGGCCATTGCCTGTCCCTCTTCTGGTCGGAGATTGGTCCATTTTTTTATGTTGTCCTCCCACCTCTTTTTGGGACGGCCTCTTCTTCGTCTGCATTGCACCTTTCCATGGAGGATCGTATTTGCAAGACCAGTTCAAGCAATATATAAAAAACAAATCCTGTCATTGAGGAATTTAAATTTGGTGTGCCGCAGATTCTCATACTAGATACCTCTATAACTTTGAGGTGCATACTGGAAAGTCAGGCAAGAAGATGAAAGATGGTCTAGTTGCAATGAACCAAGGGAGGTTGCTTTTCACTTGGACATTTATCAGCAAAATTGACAAGAGTGAAACAGACATCAATATATGACACATTTTTTTTCTTCACTTGTTTAATTTTTCGCATCCAACATATATGACACTCACAAAAAACATGGGCACAGAAGAGTACCTCTTCCATTTATCTGTAAACTGGAGTTTGAATCACACAAATAAATTAAATATTGTATTTGTTTCTAATTTTATTGCACAAGCACATCTAATTTTTGCGGAGCTATTCCCCTTGCCCTGGAAATGCAGATGTGAGTTTTTATGATCAGCTGGGATTGAATGGGTTAATGGGGATCAAGATGCTGAGCAGTGGATGAGCTGCAGTGGTCAGCGACCCATATCTGACTGCTAGCGTCAGGGCCAGCGAACCATACCTGCAAAGACCCTTCTACACCTCCACGCGATGATCCTGGATAACAGGCTGCAGCAGGGCAGACTGGCTAAGGAGAAGGGATCGAAGAGGGAATGCTAACCCGGTACTAAAAAAATGCTTGTTGAAGTCGGATGTGTTGGACCGAAATGTATCTGGGGTAGTTGTCTCGCCGCAGCGACTCAATTTCAACCAGTGTTCGTAAAGCGATCTCAGTCCCGCAGGCGGAGCGATAGCGCGGGCTTGCGGAAAACGCACGCCTGCCTTTCCCCGTAGAGCGAATTGGGTGCGGTTTGTTGCAGCGGCTCCTCCACCGAGGTGCGCTGGTCTGGTCCGTATCAGGAAACGTGGTCCGTCCGTGGTGATTTATCTAAGGCTTATAGCAGAGCTCGACAGTACGTCTCGCTGGTGGTCCGACTCTCGCAAAGAGCTTGTGACCGGCAAATGGAAAGCAGGAATCGTTGCCTCGAGGCCCTGCGTTCTCCCTACGGAGAAGGGCAGGCCGGCAGGCCAAATTGTCTCTAGTCCCAGTGAAATTCATCGCCGAGGTCGTTGGGATTCGTTCTGCACAGAGCGCTGCCATCCCTCCTCGAGCGAGCCCGGTCGTCTGGTGCGTGTGGGAGGCCCCTGTCAGGCGGTCCTAGGTCGACGGAGTGAGGGACGGGGGGAACAAACCGTCCGTCCGTCCGTCCCGTCAGTCGGTCCCTGCAGCCGTCGTCCCAGCGAGGCTTTTTACACACCCTTCCTCCGCCGACCGGTGTGTGCTGTACGTAACGTCTCCGACAGATATCTGGTTGATCCTGCCAGTAGTCATATGCTTGTCTCAAAGATTAAGCCATGCATGTCTAAGTTCACACTGTCTCACGGTGAAACCGCGAATGGCTCATTAAATCAGTCGAGGTTCCTTAGATGACACGATCCTACTTGGATAACTGTGGCAATTCTAGAGCTAATACATGCTTACCAAGCTCCGACCCTCGCGGAAAGAGCGCTTTTATTAGTTCAAAACCAATCGTCGTTTCCCCTGGCGGGGTTGCGGCGTCCCCACTGGTGACTCTGGATAACTTTGTGCTGATCGCATGGCCTCATGTGCCGGCGACGCATCTTTCAAATGTCTGCCCTATCAAATGTCGATGGTACGTGACATGCCTACCATGTTTGTAACGGGTAACGGGGAATCAGGGTTCGATTCCGGAGAGGGAGCGTGAGAAACGGCTACCACATCCAAGGAAGGCAGCAGGCGCGCAACTTACCCACTCCCGGCACGGGGAGGTAGTGACGAAAAATAACAATACGGGACTCTTTCGAGGCCCCGTAATTGGAATGAGTACACTTTAAACCCTTTAACGAGGATCTATTGGAGGGCAAGTCTGGTGCCAGCAGCCGCGGTAATTCCAGCTCCAATAGCGTATATTAAAGTTGTTGCAGTTAAAAAGCTCGTAGTTGGATCTCAGGCGCAGGCGGGCGGTCCGGCTCGCGCCGGTTCACTGCCCGTTGTCTCCTGCCCTACCGTCTGCCGGCTCTCTCCCACGGGTGCTCTTCGCTGAGCGTCCTGGGTGGCCGGCGCGTTTACTTTGAAAAAATTAGAGTGTTCAAAGCAGACCTCGGCTGCCTGAATAATGGTGCATGGAATAATGGAATAGGACCTCGGTTCTATTTTGTTGGTTTTCGGAACTGGAGGTAATGATTAACAGGGACAAACGGGGGCATTCGTATTGCGGCGTTAGAGGTGAAATTCTTGGATCGCCGCAAGACGAGCTACTGCGAAAGCATTTGTCAAGAATGTTTTCATTAATCAAGAACGAAAGTCAGAGGTGCGAAGACGATCAGATACCGTCGTAGTTCTGACCATAAACGATGCCGACTAGTGATCCGCAGGAGTTGCTTCGATGACTCTGCGGGCAGCTTCCGGGAAACCAAAGTGTTTGGGTTCCGGGGGAAGTATGGTTGCAAAGCTGAAACTTAAAGGAATTGATGGAAGGGCACCACCAGGAGTGGAGCCTGCGGCTTAATTTGACTCAATACGGCCAACACTGAAATGATTGACATGCCGAGACCACTCTTCTGGGGTCTAATATGGAACTGGTGCTGGATTTAGACCACCAGAAATCTGGGGTATGCCCCCTGTGGCCCGGTTTGGTCTGCATCCAGTGTTCTGAAAAAGGAATTGACGGAAGAGCACTATCAGGAGTGGAGCCTGAGACCTAAATTAACTTAACACGCCAATACTGCAGAATGACTATCAAAAAGTACACCTTCGTGGGGTCTAATTGAGAACATGTGCTGGAATTAGACCCTCGAAAATCTGGGGCTACCCTCTAAGAAACTTGATTGTCTCGCTAAGGGAATTGACGGAAGGGCACCACCAGGTGTGGAACCTGCGGCTTAATTTGACTGAACACGCCAATACTGTAGAACAACTGACAAATCGAGAGCACTGCCGTTTGGGTCTAATAATGAACGTACGCTGGTATTAGACTCACGGATGACAAGTCAGCTCTCAAACACTCAAATGAAAGAACGCTACGGAAATCGTGTTTAACTCCGCAGAAACCGCAGATTTCAAATACCTGGTCATTGACAAACAAAAGCCCTCAATAAATTCGTCTGACCAAATAGTGAACGGGTGCTGGAAATAGATCATCTGAAGACAGGTCAGTTTTACCCTACAAATGACAGGGCGTTGCTACGGAAAACCAGCTCAAATCGAGAGGAGCCGCAGACACTTTGGTTCACGTACCAGGCTGATAAGCCAAGGGCGCGAGGCTACCATGTGGGGGATTACGGCCGAACCCTTGTAAGCCGCAATCCCGCCCAAAATCTCAGCACCACTGCAATGGGAGGCTCCTACATGCTCGGGACCTGGGGCTTGCGCCCCAGCCCTATCAGGTAGAGCCACAGTAAGAGGTCCTTGCCGTCCGCCAATCAAAGCGGGCGGACAACTGCTTGATACTCACCCTATACGGCGATGGGGTGCGAAAACACCAACCAAAGACTTAGTACCTGGTCGGGGTGTCGAAAACAGTAGAGCAGCCACCTCACTGTGAACTGTCAAGACTCAACCACTGACCATGAGAGTGTCCGCACATCAGGCGAACAACATCTCTGTGACATTACCAGGCTTGTCCTCTGGCTGAATGCACTCCGGCTACGATATCTACCTCTGTACGTTATCAGCCATATAACTATCATACTGGACGCAGAAGAGATGCAGACCAGCGGACATTGCACACCTGCCCCACTGTGTCAACACCCCAGGTGGCGGGGAATGCTAGGCGTACCATCCCTGCATAGAAGCCAAGAAAATAAAGGGAAAAAGAGATACCCCACTCACATGCAAATGCTACGTTTCTGGCAGGACGTGACGATCCTGGGATACAGACACACTGGACTGCCTCTCTTCCGGGTAAACCAGTCCATCTCATATATCATCACATATCATCATTGCACCCTATATACACGAGTAGTGAAGACTCGATAGTCTGGTAAGACAACTTCCATAAGAGAGAAAACTCTGACCATAAACAACTGCTGCCTTGCAGATAGGCTGGGGACAGCCAAAGGCTAAGGAGGGCATCCCTACAGAAACGCCTGTTGAAATCGGATGCACGGGGCCGCAAGCATAACAAAACAGTGCAACGTAAATCACAGTATGATGGCAGTACAACCTATTAGAAAAACGCATGGCGCTCATCCTGCGGAGTCCCGCCAGGCAGCGATAGTGCCGGGCCTCACGCCTCGAAGGGGCCCACCCTTGACTACTGGTGGTCACCCACCCATGTGTCGTGGAGTCAAGGCACATGGCTATGGGGCAACTTCTATTGGCCAAAACCTCAGGACCCTCAAAATACTACAGTGGAATGCGGAGGGAGTCATTAACAAAAAACTTTCCCTAACACACCACCTGCATGAAGGTAAGATTGACGTGACATGTATCCAGGAAACGCACCTCAACAATAACCATAAATTCTCAATCAGAGGATATCAGACCTTCCGTCTAGATAGAGAAGGCCACAAAGGAGGGGTCCTGATACTGACCAGAAACTGCATACCGAGTAGCGCGGTATCTGTCAATCACACCGGACAAGCAGAAATTGTAGGAGTTGACATAATGGCTCAAGAGACGAAGCTCCGCATTTTCAATCTGTACGGACCACCAAACAGAGACCTATCGCTCTCGAGTATGGAGGTCAGAGACTCCAACTGCATAGTAGTTGGAGATTTCAACAGCCACTCGGAGAGATGGGGATACTCTGACACAGACAGCAGAGGTGACGAAGTGGAAGATTGGGAGATAGATGCAAATCTCTCCCTAATCAATAGGCCGGAGGATAGCCCTAGCTTCTATTCAAGAACATGGCATACCACCTCGACTCCAGATTTGGCCTTCTCCACACAGGACATACACCATAAAATAGACCGCCAGGTGCTAAACCAACTGGCAGGTAGCGACCACAGGCCGATCAGGCTAACCATTGACATGGAAGTAGGCCCACAGGAAACAAAACCGCTCCCACGTTGGAATTACAAACGAGCCGACTGGGACAGATTTGCAATCCTGACAGATGGGCTGTGTGAAACCATCAACACACGAAACACCAAAATGAAGCCCATGGTAGAGAGCCTAAGCAAGGCAATAATGCAAGCCGCCACTGAAACCATCCCAAGAGGAGCTAGGAAAAACTATAAGCCCTACTGGAATGATGAGTTGCAGAAAGTGGAAGATGCAGTAACAAATGCTAGGAACATGGCAGAGCGAGAAAAATCCATGGAGGCAAACATCGCCCTCAAAGCCGCCGCGGCGAAGTACAAACACACTCTCAAGCAAACAGCAAGAGAAAGCTGGAAAAATAAAACGGAAAGTCTAAACCTGGACAAAGACGGGAACAAGCTATGGAAGCTAGTCAGAGCCATGAACGACGAAACCCCGTCAATTAAACAAATTACTATCAAGCAGGGCGAGAACTTGATCACAGGTAAGAAAGCCGCAAACGCCTTTGTCGATCACTATGCCAGAGCAAACCACATCGAGGTCCCTGCAGATAAGCATACAGACATTAGCGAAGAGCTAAAGGGACACGAAAACATAAATACGGCTCCCGAAGAGCACATGATGGCCAAACTAACAATGCGCGAAATGGAAGAGGCTATGAGAACACTAAAGAAAAGGAAATCTCCCGGAAAAGACGGGATAACAAACGAAATGCTGATGGGGCTGGGCCAAACAGCGAAGAGGAAACTACTATCAGTCCTGAACCAAAGCTGGAAAAGGGGTATTGTACCCCAGGCATGGAAAGATGCAATACTGGTACCAGTACCAAAAACAGGAAAGGATAAAACAGATCCAAATGGATACAGGCCCATCAGCCTACTGAGCTGTGTCGGCAAGCTGATGGAACGGATGATAAACACCAGACTGATGTGGCATCTGGAAGAAAAACGAATACTAATTCCACAGCAAGCCGGCTTTAGACAGCACAGATCCACTGAGGACCAGGTCATCCTCATAGCCCAGGAGATAGAAGATGCCTACCAGGCACAGAAACACACAGTAGCTGTTTGGGTGGATCTGGAAAAGGCATTTGACAAAGTCTGGAAGGACGGACTTAGAGTCAAGCTAAGAAGAAGTGATGTCTGTGGGAAGATGTACAAGTGGATCAACCACTACCTCAAACAAAGAACGGCCAGAGTCCAAGTACAAGGGCAGATGAGCAAAAAGGTGACACTCGAGCAGGGAGTACCCCAAGGGGGAGTATTGTCATCCACACTCTTCCTGGTATATATAAACGATATTACAGAGAATATACCAAGAAGAGTCCATAGCTCAATGTTTGCAGACGATCTGGCTATGTGGAACTCTGAAAAGAATCTCACCATAGCAAGAAATCGGATGCAGACGGCCCTAACATCGCTGGAAGAGTGGGCGAACTCATGGCTAATCAAAATAAACGAGGAGAAAACCACATGCACAATATTCTCGCTTTCATTAAAACCCGAAAGTACCAAATTAAGTCTAAATGGCAAAATCCTGCAGCCAAACGACAACCCAACCTATCTGGGAGTCACATTTGATCGGCGCATGACATGGAAAAGTCAGATTGAGAGAAACCGAATGAAAGCCAGAGAAAGAATGGCAATCATGAGGAAACTTGCTGGCACAAGCTGGGGAGCAGACGAAGGCATACTAAAGAAACTGTACACTGGAAGAGTGAGACCAGTTCTCGAGTATGGCATCGCGGCATGGACAACAGCAGCGAAGGCGAACTTCGATAAAGTTTACAAACTTGAGAATTATAACAGGTGGCATGAAGTCAACGCCAATTGTAGAACTTGAAAAGATTACAAAACTGCAATCCATGACCGATAGAAGAGACTGCAGAGCCCAGCTGCAGTCAGAGAAACTCCGAAGACTGACGGACCATCCAATGTACCAGAGACTAAACAATTTGGGAAATGGGAAACTAAAGCGGAGAAACTTTGCATAAATAGCCAAAGCAAAGATGCACGAAGATCCCATAAACGCACTAACAACACCAAAACCCATCACTACTGTACGAAAACCTACCTGGAGGCAGGATATATTTCCAGAGGTGGTAGAAAATATACCAGGTATTGCAAACAAAAACTACCAGACTGAAAAAGAAAGGAGAGACACTACCCTAAGCTTCATAACGAAAAGCTACCCAAGCATGGACTGGACCCATGCATACACCGACGGTTCTGTAACAAGCACTACACAGAACGGAGGGGCAGGAGCATTCCTGAACCTACCAAATGGCAGAAAAATAACACTGTCATTCGCTACTGGTAAGTACACAAGCAATTTCAGAGCGGAGGTAGAGGCACTGAGGGCGGCAGTGGAAGAAATGGTGACACACAGTGAAAATGAGAGCCATATAGTCCTGCTGACAGATGCTCTCGCCGTAGTCACAGCGCTAAAAAGCCAGAAAAACACTGAGCTTAATGACTTAAGAGCAGCACTCTGCAAACTGTGCCAGCAGTCCGCACCAAAAAGGGTAGTGGTACAGTGGGTTCCGTCACACTGCAACATCCAAGGCAACGAGGAGGCAGACAGACTGGCAAAAGAAGGTGCAAGACTACCACAAACAGATACCAGTATGACGTACGAAGAGTCAAAACGGCTTATCAAAGCCAGATACATGACCAAATGGGAAACCGAACATACTGGTTACACCAAAAACGATGCCTATTACCAGTTGAACCGAAGAGAGCAGGTCGTTGTCTTCAGACTTCGCACTGGCCACAACAGACTGAGGTACCACCTATTCAACAAATTGAAGATAGGGTGTACCGACGAATGCCCGTGCGGTACTGGTAAAATGACCACTGAACATCTGCTGCAGAACTGCCCGACATACGAGGATCAGAGAGAGCAGATGTGGCCATTACCAGTGGAACTGCAAGACAAGCTCTATGGCAGTGGCGAGAGCCTCAGGATGACCGCCGCTTTTTTCGAAAAAATAATGGTTACTGTCTGACTGTGTACGCAGAAGAAGAAGAAGAAGAAGGACCGAAATGTGTAAATATCGCAGCCAAGCTGTAAACTACAACACAACGCATTCCGTTCTCTGGACTACATTCTGCTACTTACCCTTTCAGGGTTTGGTAGTGGGAGATTGAGAACGAACGAAGAAGAAGAAGAATGGGTTAATGCGCACAAGAGTAAACTTACTCATTGTGAACATTACATTTCTTTGTTCGTTCTCAATCTCCCACTACCAAGGCCTGAAAAGAGCTTTGCAAGTAGCTGATGTTGTCTAGATAAAGGAATACGTTGTGTCGTAGTTTACAGCTTGACTGTGATATTTGCACCTTTTGGTCCGACTCCCGCAGGCCTTTGGGGCCCTTAGAAATGCCATCTAAATCTTTTTATTTAAATTTGACTGCTGTCCTATCGCATCCGGTTTACTAAAGGGGAACCCACTCCTTAAATATTTACATTGCCAACATGGATACCTTGAAAGAAGCCGGCAAAGTTGGACACGGTAAACACAAACGTACTCTCTTGCAAGAGGTTACGTATGGCACAGCAGGGTTTCGAATGAGGTAAGAAACATTTTCTACACTTATCAGTCGACATATATAACACAGTATGATGATCCGTAACTAGAAGGTCATGCACAATCACATAATTATGATAGATAACGCCGCTAACATAAACCATTACCAGGTATGAATTGAATGATCATCCGATATTACGAGGAATCATGTCAAATTGTGACTGTCCTCCTATGCCATGCATATGGTACGATTTTTCTGATTCCTTCAAAATGCAATTTGACTGCTTCCTATTTTGCATTGTGCAAAATATATACAAAATTTGCTAATGTATATTGCTTTTTAGCCCACAATAAAAGAGGATTTATATTTGTAAATTTATTTTGCAAATCAGAATCAGAGGCACAAGACACATCAACATCATGTTGCATGCCACATCGCTTTAGTGACCTGAATAGACAGTGGATACCCCTACTAAGTTTTGGCCTTCTAAACAGGATGAGTTTCATAGAGTAACAATCTAAGATCTCTACTAAAGATTGTTGTTCCCCATCCTTGAAAGAATAGATAATTAAAAATAATAGCATGCAGTTGATGCAGATCAAAACAGTGGGACATGAGGACCACGCCCATTGTTATATTGTAGACTGAGTGATATACCACAAAATTCAACAGGGTATAAATGGACTTGGAAAGGGAAGACTCAAGCGGAGCAACTTTGTGGTGAAAGTAAATTAGAGAACATATCCTATAGATTTAAAATTTTTAAAAATAAAGTGGAAATTCAGCAGAATAAGCCGCTGGTTGGAAATGGAGTTTTTTAAAAGGCTCCATAGGACTAAACCTCAGCCTGTGAGAGGGGGGGTGGGTGGCCAGTGCCCTTCCTTGCTGTTTGTACTTTCCCTAACTCATGCATCAAGTACCCATTTACAGCTGGGTTGACTGTATAAGTGGTCCCCGATTAAAATCACAACCCAGATTTTTTAATTCTTTGGAAGGCATTCGTCACTGAGGCACAAAGTTACCACAGAAAATAGTGAATTGCTCTCTATGAACTGAGCTAACTTACCTAAATGGTATACTACAAATAAAACATGCACACTACACACATGCTTCCCACCTAGAGAAAACAGAGCTGGTAAAAAAACATTCCCAGCATTGGAAAAAAAGCCCAAACTGTAAAACACATAGGGAGTCAACTACCCATGCACATATAGATGGATCAGCAGAGAATGGAGGTGGAGGGATCTTTTTAAGCCTAAAAAATGGCACACAAAGAGAGTTATTGGCGGTGACTTGGAAGTTTTCAAATAACTTCAGAACAGTGGCCCTGAATACTGCAGCAGAAACTCTAATGATACCTGAAAACACAGAGAGACAAGTTGCACTGTCAGTGGTTGCGGCATTGGGATGCCAGAAAAATATAGAACTAAAGAACTAAGAATGATACTATATCACTGGTTCAAGAGAATTGTGATTCAGTGAATTCCATCTCATTGCAATATTTTTGGCAATGAAGAGGCTGACAGACTGTAAAAGGAAGGTGGAAAGCTACCTCAACCTGATATAAGTGTAGCTTATGAAGAGGCCAACAGGTTTACTAGGTGTAGATTACAGGTACAAGTGTAAAGTAGAGCACACATATCAACCAAGTGACACATATTACAAGCTCAACAGAGATGAGCAGGTGGTAACCTTTAGACTCGACAGATCACAACATACTGAGGTACCATCTGTTTAACAAACCAAGAAAAAGATATACAGATGAATGTGTTTGCGACACTGAAAAAATTGCTACTGAGCATCTACTACAAAGGAACAAAGAAAGCACATGTGACCATTACTGATACCATTCCTGGACTAGCTCCATTTAGATACAAATAGTCTTAGGCAAAGTACTGCTTTCTTTAGTTAGATGTATTCAAGTTGACGCCTGGAAGTGTGCGAAGAAGAAGAAAGGAGTAGCTGTAGGTTGGAAAATATATCCAAAAAATTCAAAACCAGCCAGAGAAAGCGTTCTATTTATAAATCACTAGACCATTTTCACTACAGAATCTGCATGGAAATATGTGATTAAGTTAAAAATCAAATATTCTGTTCCCTTTAAATTTGAAAATAAATTCACAATTTTTTAATTTTCAGAGCTGAAAATCTTGATCACATAGTGTACAGAATGGGATTGCTGTCTGTGTTATTTTCAAAGCATAGATCAGGTGTGTTTTGTCTGTTCGTGAATATATAATCAGCATATGAGTAAATGCAGCAGAAAATTTAAATACTATTCATCTAATAAGGAGGGGAACTGGGAGACGCTAGTCCAGTCAGGCACAACATACTGACCATGACGTCATGTCAGGGTCTGGCACAATACACTGACCAAGACAACAATCTCTCTCCCGTGTAGCGTTCCCTGGAAACAAGCTGTTTTCAAGGCAGCCTGACTGATGAGATGTGGATCGATGTGATCCTCTTAGTAGTGCCATGCAGATGAAGCCAAGCATAGCACAACCGCCTGGAAGACCGTGGTCCACCTTCATCAGCATGCTTGGTATGTGAGGAAAGTTACTACAGCCTGTCGCTTTAAGTCTTTTTCAGGGCGCACAAAAGAGTAAACTTACTCATTGTAGGCATTAAACAACAACAATCTAATAAGGATCAGCTTCACCATTCCACTTTGTTGTCCAGTTTGGTATGGGATAATATTTTTCTATTTGAAATATTTTGTGCATTTTACTTCAATATTTGTTTATATTTCATGGTTTCATGCATATAATAATTTCTGTTAACTAAATTAAAAACTCTATAGCTATAAATTTATGTATATGTTTGTACATTCTCTTTTGGTAAGATAAATTTTGAACCTGAAAAATGAATGCTATTCTTTTCTTCTTTGATTTAAAATGAATTTTTTTTTTTAAAGTGAAATGTAAAGCCTGGGGTCATCCGTTGAGGGCAGGGCTCCTTTTGTGGTGGGCTGATGTCCTGTATCCACCAATAAGTTGCAGGCACAGTTTCTGAATATATCTTGTGAAATAAACTGGCTTTATACATAAGTATTCCATATAGATTCTCAGTCTAAGAAAAGCCTTAATTTCTTCTACTGTGGCACCCTTGAAATTTTTGGCATTGTAGGAGTTGAGCTTTGCTGTTTGAGGGACACACCCCCCCCCTCCCTTTTTCTTACTATCGATCTAGCTCTAGATCTAAAAATTTATAAAATATTTTGTTTAAAAATTATCCTCACAAACGCCATATAATTTTATGTGCTTGTTATTTTAGGTGTGACTGGTCTGATGGTCACTGCGTCACACAATCCAGAAGAAGATAATGGCATAAAACTGATTGACACCATGGGGGAAATGATGCCAATAGCATGGGAAAAATATGCTACTGAAATTGCTAATGTGAGGTAAGAATTTATAGTTTAGGGATGGATTAATCATGAAAATATGAATTACAAGTTTATAATTGAATGCGCTTGTCACAAGAAGCTATAAATGTTTTACAAATTTGTGAGTAATTCATTCTAGAAACTGGTAGGAAAATATTTTACATGGCCATTAAAAAACTTTCAGTGAAGCATGTCAGCTGGTGTATACTTATTATTGGACTACCTAATGTTGATATTGGATGAGTGTGCAGGGAAGAAAAGAGAATTGCAGAAAAGGGCTGTCCATTAAGGGTTAACCCCACCAGACCTGAGGCCCTGAAACTAACTGTCCCCTATACCTGGGCTCCTTAGCATTAAAGAGAAAAAACCAACATGATATAGAAAAATGTTAGTTACATGTGCCAATATTTCACCTTTGTGTGCCAATCCACCCAGCAGGATGATCCTTGTTTCACACAGAGGTACTTCTTACAAAGTGAGCACCAGATGTTGCTCTTCGCCTTCTTGCATGGATTGTCTTTGTAAGACACTCCAGAATTTTGCTTGTTGTACCTGGAGTGCTTTTCCATACACAAAACACAGTTATGATTAGACGATGTCCCAGGGGGAATCTCTGGAAAATGATTGCCTGGGGTCATCCGTTGAGGGCAGGGCTCCTTTTGTGGTGGGCTGATGTCCTGTATCCACCAATAAGTTGCAGGCACAGTTTCTGAATATATCTTGTGAAATAAACTGGCTTTATACATAAGTATTCCATATAGATTCTCAGTCTAAGAAAAGCCTTAATTTCTTCTACTGTGGCACCCTTGAAATTTTTGGCATTGTAGGAGTTGAGCTTTGCTGTTTGAGGGACACACCCCCCCTCCCTTTTTCTTACTATCGATCTAGCTCTAGATCTATAAGGTTAAAGATTCTCCTCATCACTCGAGCTCTTACTGTCTGTGTCACTTGAACTGGAAACAAACATATTCCTCGGAGTCTGAATCAACCAAAGTATCGATCACCTGTTGGACTGTCAAAAGCCTAGACCTACTTCGCTTTCCTGTTGAAGTGCTTGGTTCATCAGCCGCTTGTTTCATTGTGAATTTTCCGAATTTTTTCGTGTTAAACCACACAAAGTCAATTCAAACACATGGGGGCAGACATTTGCAATGGCTAACCATGAGGTTTGACCACGATTGGTTGGTTATTTTTAGTTTGTGACACATTTTTTTCACGTACTAGGCAAAGTACCGAAAATTAGGTACAGCGGTATAGCGGCAGATTTGGAAATTACCGAAAAATCGGTACAGCGGTCAGGTAGGGTTAAGAAATACAATAATAATTCTGTACTAGGAACTACTTATATACTTGAGCTGCCATGTGGTGATTTAATAGAACAGACACCTGAAATTGATATTTACCGACTTTTGAAACAAAATGTTTTTTTATATTTTTACTTTCTATTTTCAGGGATGAGTTGCTGGTAGAAGTATTAGAAAAGATAATAAAAAGTGAAAATATTGACATCAACAAACCAGCTACAGTATCTATTGCTATGGACACAAGGTAATCCACGTGTATGCTAATATTTTAATAAACTTTCCTTTTCCTTCTTCTTCTTCATCGTACGCAGTCAGACAGTAACCATTATTTTTTCTAAAAAAGCGGCGGTCATCCTGAGGCTGTCGACACGGCCATAGAGCTTGTCTTGTGGTTCCACTGGTGATGGCCACATCTGCTCTCTCTGATCCTCGTATGTCGGGCAGTTCTGCAGCAGATGCTCAGCGGTCATTTTCTCGGTACCACACGGGCATTCGTCGGTACCGCCTATCTTCAATTTGTTGAATAGGTGGTACCTCAGTCTATTGTGGCCAGTGCGAAGTCTGAAGACAAGGACCTGCTCTCTTCTGTTCAACTGGTAATAGGCATCGTTTTTGGTGTAGCCGGTATGTTCGGTTTCCCATTTGGTCATGTATCTGGCTTTAATAAGCCGTTTTGACTCTTCGTACGTCATACTAGTATCTGTTTGTGGTAGTCTTGCACCTTCTTTTGCCAGTCTGTCTTCCTCCTCGTTGCCTTGGATGTTGCAGTGTGATGGGACCCACTGTACCACTACCCTTTTTGGTGCGGACTGCTGGCATAGTTGACAGAGTGCTGCTCTTAAGTCATTAAGCTCAGTGTTTTTCTGGCTTTTTAGCGCTGTGACTACGGCCAGAGCATCTGTAAGCAGGACTATATGGCTTTCATTTTCTTTATGTGTCATCATTTCTTCCACTGCCACCCTCAGTGCCTCTGCCTCCGCTCTGAAATTGCTTGTGTACTTACCAGTAGCGAATGACAGTGTTATTTTTCTGCCATTTGGTAGGTTCAGGAATGCTCCTGCCCCTCCGTTCTGTGTAGTGTTTGTTACAGAACCGTCGGTGTATGCATGGGTCCAGTCCATGCTTGGGTAGTTTTTCGATATAAAGCTTAGGGTAGTATCTCTCCTTTCTTTTACAGTCTGGCAGTTTTTGTTTCCAATACCTGGTATATTTTCTACCACCTCTGGAAATATATCCTGCCTCCAGATAGGTTTTCGTACAGTAGTGATGGGCTTTGGTGTTGTTAGTGCGTTTATGGGATCTTCGTGCATCTTTGCTTTGGCTATTTCTGCAAAGTTTCTCCGCTTTAGTTTACCATTTCCCAAATTGTTTAGTCTCTGGTGCATTGTGTGGTCAGTCAGTCTTCGGAGTTTCTCTGATTGCAGCTGGGCTCTGCAGTCTCTTCTATCGGTCATGGGTTGCAGCTTTGTAATCTTTTCAAGTTCTACAATTGGCGTTGACTTCATGCCTCCTGTTATAACTCTCATGGCTTGGTTTTGAAGTTTGTTAACTTTATCGAAGTTCGCCTTTGCTACTGTTGTCCATGCCGCAATGCCATACTCGAAAACTGGTCTCACTCTTCCAGTGTACAGTTTCTTTAGTATACCTTTCCTTATCCAATTCATATGTATTTAATTTGACTATTAATAAAATAATATAAAACATGCAAGATTGCTAGATGCCTCCAGATATGATTTTACAGGATAATAATGTTATTACATGAATGTTACAAATACAAATGAGGACAAGCCAATATGCAAAAGTAACTTATTACATATATCAGAAAGAAACAGTTATGATATTTTTATACATGGTCACATTTTCCAGATGGCTTGGTTGGTAGAGAAAGGGAGAAGATTAAAGTATCCTACTTTGCTAAACTTGTATTCTTCCTACTGAAATTTATGTGATAACTTGGCTCAAAATTCTTTTCTGTTCGTAGAGCGAGTAGTGCAAGTTTGGCCCAGGCTGCGACGGATGGCATTGAAGCACTCAGTGGAAAGTGTATCAACTTTGGTGCGTTGTAGTTTTGTTTACATTTTCGTTTCTTCAAGTTTAACCATTCCACTCTTTTGTCAGTTTCAATAATGACCACGTTTCTAAATTTTGTTGCTCGCTGGACTCTTACACCAGTTCTGAAGCTGAGCCTCTTCGATTTTCTCTATCTGATATTCAAAATATGAAATCTCCCCAAGTCACCTACATACTGTATTTTATTTATTCTAATTTTGTTCTGTTTAATTAGATGTTGGGGGACGGCGTGGCCTAGTGGTTAAGTGGCACGGCTCACAACCAGAAGGTGCTGGGTTCGATCCCCATCACAGCACCGGCCGTTACCCCGGGGAAGCAAACCCTTAGAAAATGCAGGAGGAAGCAGACCCTTACATAAAATGCATGCTGAAGTCGGATGCACTGGGCCGACAGGCGCAAAATAAAAACCACAGTGTAACGCACACACGCCTTGGGGAATAGATAAATAAGGCGAACGAAAAAAAAAAAAAAAAAAAAAATTAGATGTTGTGTGCATTCGTGAATGTTATGCGGAAAGTACATTTATAATTTTAGGGAAGCTTGAAATGGAGAGTTTTAAATAAAAATTGTAAAAGCTGATACCTTAACCCATTCAATCACAGCTGATCATAAAAACTCACACCTGAATTCCCAGGGCAAGGGGAATAACTCAGCAAAAATTAGACGTGCTTGTGCAATAAAATTAATAACAAATACAATTTTGAATTTATTTGTGTGATTCAAACTCCAGTTTACAGATAAATGGAAGAGGTACTCTTCTGTGCACATGTTTTTGTGAGTGTCATGTATGTTGGATGCGAATAAATTAAACAAGTGAAGAAAATAAAAGTGTCAATATAAAATGTCTGTTTCACTCTTGTCGATTTTGCTGATAAATGTCCAAGTGAAAAGCTGTAAAGCAATCTCCCTTGGTTCATTGCAACTAGTACATCTTTCATCTTCTTGTCTAATGTCTGACTTTTCAGCATACACCTCAAAGTTATAGAGGTATCTAGTATGAGGATCTGAACACACCAAATTTTAATTCCTCAAGGATCTTTTCCCCCTAAAATTCCTAATGCAGACATATGCATTGGTTTGCTCTGCCAAGTACTCAAAAAAAGGTCTGAAGTAGAAATAATGACAGTGAAAGGTAATCAAAAGCAGAGTAATCTTGATCTGGATCTATGTCATCTGCAGGACCTGTTCCCTCACTAAATCCTTCAATTATGATATTACTCCATTGCTTAGACCATTCTCTATCACCACTAGGACCTGCCTGTGGGATGGGTCACGTTGTCACTGTCTTCTACCGATAATTCGTCATCACTACCAAGGCCAGTGTTGCTACTTTCATCTTCTAAGTCCTGAACTTATTCCTCATCAACGTCCAATTTGCTCTCATTCTCTTCAACTCCATCAACAAATTTGCAACCACTATCGTCTGACTGATAAGTATCTCCGCTGCAAATTTTGAAGAAAATTGAAGGCCATTTAAAAAAAATCATGGCTTGAACACCATACGCGATAGAAACAATCTGTAAACTGCAATGGGAGCCGCCATTATCGGTAGTCACGTGACTGCTAAATTTTGGTAAAGGAAAATGTAAGGAAAAATAATTAAAATCAGTATATCCATGGCGGCCGTCGCCGGCCGAGCTGGGAATGAATGGGTTAAGTTAGATGATATTTTGAGAAAGTTTGTGACAACACATTGGCTTGACTGAGCGAAAGAGTTAATTTAACATTGTAAGTTGCAAACAGTTTCATTTGTGTCTTTGCTAACATATGTCATTCTGTTTTAGCATTTCACCATGCTTTTGAAATCAGTTGTTGCAAATGGTAATTTTCTATAAACGCATTTGCTTTGAACATTCTCTTCTATAACTGAACAGGGTAAGTTAACATATTTGTGAATTTCCAGGTTTGCTGATCACCCCACAGCTTCACTACATTGTTTGCTGTCAGAATACTGAAGGCAAGTATGGAGAACCAACAGAGGAAGGATATTACAGGAAACTTGCAACAGCTTTTCTGAAACTTAATAAGGTACATTGGCTGGCAATTGTTATGATACATCAAAATAAAATTCATGTTTACTGTGATATCATAAGCTGATTTGATTTTATGAAGCATTGTACAAGTACATCATTTTCGATTGAATATATACAAGTAAATTCAATGCTGGATAATTCTTGTTTTAAACAAATTAATTTTAATTGTGAAAGTGTGTACATATACTGTAGACCCTGATATCTGTCATTTGGTAAGAACATATGCAGCGAATAAACAAAAGTATTAGGCTGTTGTAAAATGTTCAGTACAAGATACAGTAAAGTGTTTGAGCACTAGTTCGTACAGTTCTACTGGAAATTGAAATGTTTTTAATACCCCAGGAAGGGTTATTCACTCTGTGAAATTGAAGTTTTGTTGTTTATTTACCAGAAAGTACTGAAGTATAACACTACTCAAGAATTATAACAAGCAGATCTATTGTTTGTTATGTTCAGCCTAAATAAAAGGGGTAAGGAAGAAAACATTGAGGTCAGACTGAAAGGAGTAAATTGATATATGACAAAAACCTGAGATTCCTCGAAATTGAGCTTGACTGTAGATTCCGATATATACAATGTGATTGAAAAAGCATCCACAAGGCATAGACTCCCCAAGCACCTCTCTGCTTGTGAGTGGGAGATAGATCAACATTCACTACACCAACTATATATTGGATATGTCCGCTGAGTAATCAACTATTCACTTTCCCTCCAAGCCATTGCAAGCAAACGCCTCTTACACAAACTCAACAGAGTAAAAAATCATGCTCAGTGGTTCATAATCGACACCATGAAAACAATGCTAACTGATGCATGTGAAATCAACACCAATATTGAACCTTTAAACCTAAGGAGAGAATGCTCAGTTGTGGAAACACATGAAATTTACTTCAGAATGGACACTGGAGGAGAATAGGAATATGACAGAACATTGATACAGAAAGCATAGAATAAAAAAGACATCTCTCCTAAAAACAATGTACAAGACACTATCATTAAACACCACCTACCAGAGGGTAGAAGGCTTATGGCAGTCATCAATGATAAAGCATCTTGCTGGCAGGCGAATATCCCAGTAAGAACTGTACTCTCCGACCACTCTGCAGACAGGAACATCCTTCAATCTTTTCTAAAAAATTATTGGCTTGGAAACTATAGGCGCATATCCACAAAACATTCAAGTATACAGAGATGGATCTGCTACCACCGACACTGGATATGACACAGAATTTAAATACTTGTACCATAACCTGCACCAAGAAGACCACCCCTGCTTCTACGGTCCTTGTGGAGAGACCTGTTCCAACTCCAAAGCAGAAATAATAGCATTAGAAAAAGCTCTGTGTCAAATAATCTCAGATTTTGAAAGTAGCACCAAACAACCTGAGAAAATAGTTACATTCTCATACTAAAAATTGGCACTTTAAGCCTTGGAAAACAGAACATCTCCAGATGTTAATAACATATACAAATTAACTGACTAACTGTCCACCTCTTATGGAGCAGAAGTGGTGCTTCAGTGGAAACACCAAAAACTATGGCAAATCAAGACAGACATGAAGTTCACAACGCACCTGATTCGACTGATCGAATCACTTCATAAGGGACAAGCAACAGTCAGAATAGCTGAACAGACTGGCTCAAAGTGCACAAGGGAGTAAGAAAAGGATGCATACTCTCACCATAACCTTATCTACTGATGATGCAGTTGTCCTCTCGCAAAGTGCTGTGGGGTTGGAACGGATGATCCTGTTGGTTGAATGAGGCACTGAGAAACAAAATCTATTCGTAAACACTGGCAAGACTAAGATAACAGTCACTGGCAACGCGAAAACCAGACCTAAAGTTGTCCTAGATAAGCAAATACTTCAGAACGGCATGCGTTTTGGATATCTTGGATTGACTATAAGCAGCACCAGAGATTGCCAAACAGAAATAAGGAGATAAATGGTCATGACACTACATAGGTTAACTAAAATTACAAATATAGGAGAACACTAACATAATTACCAAAATAAATGTACTGAGAACTTGAATCTTCCCAGTGGTAATGTATGGATGTAAGACAGTCATCCATACAAACCCTGCAGAAGAAGGCAGAATCCTTTGGGCTAAAATGCTAGAGGAGGGTGCTAAAATTGTCATGGATAACAAAAAAGAATAATGCAGAAATCCTACAGGAGCTTGATATAGAACAAATCTGAGTAGAAAATTAACATACTTTGACCAAATCAGGCGTCAAAATGGCCTAGAAAAAAACTATTCTTGAGGGAGTGGTACCTGACAGCAGAGGAGGTTAAGGGACATTACAGATGATATGGGGTTGACAGTGGCAGAGATGGGAGAGCTGTCCAGGGATTGAGTCTTTCAAATTGACTGTCTTGAGAGCGATGTTCTGAAAAGGACATGCTACATGGTGATATAAGTTTATTTATAGTATATATATTTATATGTGTGTGTATATATATATACATATATAAATAAAATAATAATAATGTGTTCACTTAGGCGTCAAAGGCCCGTTGCGATGATCGACCACTATAATGTCCAACTACTGAGGATTGTTCACTCATAGTGTGTTGACTGTAATCTCTACACACTCCCCAGGAGGAGCCTGGTATGCCGCAGCCTCAGGATGAGGGCCGCGAGGAGTGTGTGTTGCACTAATGTTTGTGTCGGTTTTTCTTGTCTGTCCGTGTCTGACTCCCTATTTCTTCACAGTCCGCCACGTGACCTCTGGATTGTGTCCATTTTTTTGGTCAGCGTGACACTTGATGTGATAAGAATATAAGGTTGGGTTGGAGGTAGGCGGCTTCAGTCCATGTAGGAAGGCCGTTGAGTAGTTAAAACCCGGGCTGAATTCTGTGATGCAGTCAAGCGGAACATTCAACGCCATAATTAACTGTTTTCTCACAGTTTAAGCCAGGCACAGCCGCACCAAGATACAGCATAACAACAAGATAATGGAACAAAATCACATGAATTCCACATAATAAAGTCTTTGATACCACCTGGTGAAGGAGCTGTGAATTATAATCCGAACAGGAACTAGCAAACTTCAGAAAACGAGACAAACACTACAGTGAGTCGAGAGCGCAGCCAGTCAGACACAGACACCTTACTTTTCCCCATATATATAAATACTCTGAATTGGCGTACAACCAATTTCTTAGGGATCTGTATGCTCTACGACAGTTTTGCTGAACCAAAAACCAAAGTACCTCCTAAAGAGATAAGGATGTAATCAAATAAGAGTAGTTTTTAACAAGAAGCTTAGCTGACAATTCTTGTTGGCAAAGAGAAACTCTGTATATCAATGCACAGTTAACATGCTACATTTTCTATTCATGCTGTTTTCACAAATATTTGTTAAATAACTTTACTATTCAACATTGTTACACAATTTCAAGTGAAATATATAATTAATTAAAATCAGTCAAAAGACCAAAGCTAATTTTATTAGACTAGTATTTAACCTGCTAATAATGACGGACATTTTTAGATGTTAATCTAAATACAATTGAACATTTTTTTTCTTTTGGCCTTATTTCTCAATTCTCCAAGGAGTTTTTATTGTACGCCTGTTGGCCCAGTGTATCGACTTCAGCATGCATTTTTTTGTAAGAGTCTGATTCCTCCTGCATTTTTGAAGGGTTTGCTTCCCCGGGGTAATGGAACCCAGCGCCTTCGGATTGTGAGCCGTGTCACGTAACCCCTAGCCCACGCAGTCTCCATTTATTTGAGTATTTCCAATTCACAGAATAGTGTCCTCTGTATTATAGCTATTAATGCCATGTTACAGAATCACAGAACTGTAATGGTTTGAATAAACACTACACGCCAATACTGTAGAATGACTGTCAAATCGAGAGCACCTTCGTGGGGTCTAATAGTGAACATGTGCTGGAATTAGACCCACGGAAGACAGGTCAGTCTCTTGACTCCCTAATGAAAGAGCGCCTGCTACGGTAATCTGGTCTTAACCCTGCAGAAATCGCAGGTTCCAGAAACTTGGCCATTGACAAACTAAAAGCCCTCTATTGATACGTCCTGGCTAATATTGAACGGGTACTGGAAATAAACTCTCAGAAGACAGGTCAGTTTTAACCTACTAATCCCTACGGTAATCCTGCTTAACTCGAGAGGAGCCGCAGACTTTTGGTTCACGTACTAGGCTGATAAGCCAACGGCGCAAGGCTACAAGGTGAGGGATTACGGCCGAACGCCTCTAAGCCAAAATCCCGCCTTAAAGCAGCTCAGCACGAATGCAAAGCGAGGCTTCTACATGGTGGGGACCTAGGGCTCGCCCGGTCGAGCCGCAGAATGAGGTCTCTACCGTCCGCTGATCAATGCGGGCGGGAAGCTGCTCGATATTCACCCCATACGGCGATGAGGTATGAAACCATTTGTAGAAGACTTAGTTCTCGGTCGGGGTGCCCTAAGCAGTAGATCAGCTACCTCACTGCGAACTGCTGAGACTCAACCCTTGACCATGAGATATGTCCTCTCCCCAGGCGAACAACATCTCCGTGCAAGACCAGGCTTGTCCCCTGGTCAAATGCACTATTTCGAGAGGAATCACGGGTCGCTGACATTTGGTCCACGTGCTTGGCTGATAAGCTACCATCTGAGGGATTACGGCCGAACGCCTCTAAGCCAGAATCCCGCCCTAAATCTCAGCACTGCTGTGATGGGCGGCTACGACATGGCTGGGGCTTGTGTCCCAGCCCGGCCCGATCGAGCCGCAGAAATGTACCTGGCAAAATGCACTCCTGTCTCGCTCTTTGCCTCTGTCTGCTATCAGTCATCCCAATGGACGCAGAAGAGATGCAGTCCAGCGGACATTGCACCTCCTGCCCTATTGTGACAACCTCCCGGGTGGCGGGGAATGCTAGGCGTACCATCACTGCAGATGAGCCGAGAAAATAAAGGGAGCAAAGAGATACCTCACTCACATGCATATGCTACGTTTCTGGCAGGACGTGACGATCCTGGGACATAGTCACACTGGACTGCCTCTCTTCCGGGATAGTACAAACTAGTACATAGTCCATCATATCATTGCCAAACCCTATAGACACGAGTAGGGAAGACTCGATAGTCCTGCAAGACAACTTCCCAAGAGACAACTCTGACCAAAAACAACTGCTGCCTTGCAGTTAGGCTGGGGACAGCCAAAGGCTAAGGAGGGCAACCCTACAGAAACGCCTGTTGAAATCGGATGCACTGAGCCACAGGCTTAACAAAATAAAACAGTGCATCGTAAATATCGCTGTAAACAGCGTACGATGAAGAAGAAGAAGAAGAATAAACACTATACATATATCTGTTTTGTTCATTTATTTTATCATCTTGTTATTCTGTCACCCAAGGAGAGGAAGACATCAGTGTATGAGCCACAGATTCATGTTGATCTAGCAAATGGAGTTGGAGCACCCAAATTACGACTTCTTCTTGATCACCTGCATGGTGCTCTGAATATCAGTTTCTACAATGATGGCTCTTCTGGGAAGCTTAACCATCAGGTAAGGGGGAATAGATTCTCTTTCTCTCTCTCTATATTTGTGTTATAATTTTGGAAAACCAATAGAAAACTGAATTGACATAAACATGAGTGAATGTCTGATTTTAGAATTTATATAACAAAAAATTATCACTTTTTGGTGTAATCATTGTACCTTCTTTCATTAAAAGATGCATCATGTCTTCATTCCTTTTGATTGTTTTCTTCATTAGCATTGTGTTAGCATAAAAGAACAAAGAAATGTGTTCATTTTCTAAACCAAAAAATAAATAATGTAATATTATTCAAGTCATTATAAACCTGGCAACATATTACATACAACACTAGTGATCATCCAGCATAAGGAGATAAATGAAAGATTTGCATAAATGTAATTTGACCGCTTCTTTGAAACAGTTCAAAAGGAACATGTATAGGGGATCAAGATGCTGAGCAGCGCATGAGCTGCAGTGGTCAGCGACCCATAGCTGACTGCTAGCGTCAGGGCCAGCGAACCATAGCTGCCAAGACCCTTCTACACCTCCACGTGGTGATCCTGGATAACAGGCTGCAGCAGGGCAGACTGGCTAAGGAGAAGGGATCGAAGAGGGAATGCTAACACGGTACTCAAAAAATTCTTGCTGAAGTCGGATGTGTTGGACCGAAAGGTGCAAATATCGGAGTCAAGCTGTAAACTACGACACAACGCATTCCGTTCTCTGGACTAACATTCTAGTACTTAAGCCCTTTCAGGGTTTGGTAATGGGAGATTGAGAACGAAGAAGATGAAGAAAAGAAGAAACATGTATAGCAGTCTTAATATTGACACTATTGCTTAACTTTGTTACATAATATAAATAGGGATGATGTACCAAAATGTTAATTCGGAGAGGGGTGGGCAGACATGTACATTGTAAATATACCTTTATATATAAATATATCCTCATATTGTAACCATCTTTCATTTTCAGTGTGGAGCTGATTTGGTCAAGTTATATCAGACTGCTCCTGTAGGTAAGGAAGAAGATGAATAAAAACTCTTTTGGTCAAGTTTTCTTAAGGATGCTACATAGTCCGTGTATACAGATAGCCGGTTAACTTATATTGCTATCATCTAAATTAACAATTCAATTAATGTTGCCCGGGTATTTCCGGGTTGCAAAGAATAGTAACACTGTTACATCACAGGTGTGTTGTAAGAGGCACCTAGGACGACTGGGCATGGGCCAGTAGCGCCATACTGTAAAAACTAAGCCACATTAATCTCAACAAAAATGGACAGGTGAGGTTCAAGAAATATATTTTATCCGTCCAAGACAGAAGGTCCTCTGTCAAAAAGACTAACAAGTAAGCTGTAATGAATCTGCTTTGTTTACTTGTGCTTGTACAAGTAAAAGAGATCGAAAGAGCTAATTTTTTCCTCTTTTACCCTGTTTCCTAAGGCAGAGTGCATTGTACTGTGCTTTGCATCTATCGGCCTAATGCATCCTTCTTCTTCTTCGTTCGTTCTCAATATGCAATGTGCCCACTGCAGCTCATGCGCTGCTCAGCATCTTGATCCCGGCCTAGTGCATCCAGCTTCAGCACAACTTTGCTGTTAAATAAATCCAAACACAAGCAAGTTTGGGTTGTAAGCTGATGCTACTAACCACTTCACCAAGTTGCACCTACGGAGAGAGCTTGAAGGGATAGATCTGGAGATGCCAGCTTGGCTTGTGCTGAAGACTTCTGCTTGACAGACAACTAGTTTATGATGATTAAAATAAATGTTCAACATTTAAAATAATATAAACTCCTGTACGTAGTTTGATTTCTATGTGATTATGTAGTTACTTATTGCTGTTAAAATGTTCTGCTTTAAATAATGTCAGTGTATACATCTCAAAGCCAGAAAGCACCAGTTCAAATTGTATTCTTTAAATATATATTGTCAAATCCTAGGAATAAAACTTGAACCAGGAATGCGATGTGCATCCTTTGATGGAGACGGAGACAGAATTGTCTATTTTTACAAGACCAAAGAGGAAAAGTTTGCACTTCTTGATGGTGACAAGATAGCCACTTTGGTAGGAATTGTATATTTCAATGAATTTGAGGCAGATGGGAAGGTTTTAACAAAAATTGTATAGAAAAGAACAATTCACCTATTTTTTCATTGGAAAGTTTTAAAAATAACATTCCTAGAACAATTGCATTTGTCTATTCCTTGATTTCCATGACAATATTTTATAGTAAATATTATGATTTAATACATGTTAAAATGTTGCAGTGAAGTCTAGATTTTTTTTTTTAGCAATCTTTAGCAATTCTCCTTAAATGCAGATTATTTATGGACATAATTGACACATTTCATAGATATATATCGAACATAATGTTCCTTAAAGAACATTTTGATTTTTCATGTGTCTGCTGTTGCAGTTTGCAGACTACCTAAATGAGTTGCTGAAATCCAGTGGTCTGACACTCAGCCTGGGCCTTGTACAAACTGCTTATGCTAATGGCAGTTCTACCCGCTACATCTCAGATATAATGGTAATAATTTCTTTTATGTTTGTTTTCTAAAGCTGCTAGGTATGTTTCAGAGAAGTGCTTTAATGTCCATATATTAACCATTTATTTAAAGCAATTAACACCATCTTTATGCAGGTCCACAACTTCATATCCAAAACCCCTGAGACCAGATACATTTTTAAATTGAATTTTTCGGGGACGGCGTGGCCTAGTGGTTAAGTGGCACGGCTCACTATCCGAAGGTGCTGGGTTCGATCCCCGTCACAGCACCGGCCGTTACCCCGGGGAAGCAAACCCTTAGAAAATGCAGGAGGAAGCAGATCCTTAAATAAAATGCATGCTGAAGTCGGATGCATTGGGCCGACAGGCGCAAAATAAAAGCCACAGTGCAATGCTTCGCCGCCTTGGGAATTAGAGAAATAAGGCGAACGCGCAAAAAAAAAATAATTGAATTTTTCAGAATGATAGTCAAGAGACAAAGGTCAGTAATTTAATTAATGTTTTGCATATATAATTAGTGAATATTTGTCATTATGTTAACCTTTTGCTTCCTAGATTACAAAATTACATCTATTTCCTGTACCTGCATAATTTTTCAGCACGTCAGGTCGTGAAATGGTTGTTGATTTTGAGAACGTCTAATTTTTGTTGTTGATTTTTGTGTATGTGTAAATAATGTGAGACATAAATTAATAAAGAACTTGTTGGTGTTATTGTGTGTATTTTAGTTTCTGAGATACAAGAAGATGATGGTGATAGTGGTGAAAAATAGCACAAACATTTATTCACATATACAATATATATATAATTACATATGCTCTGTGGCTGCATGAAAAAGCAGCGGAAATTTTTTTCTTCAGAAAAACCAATTATTACTATTATCGATGTTTACCGTAATGGCTACATCTGTCACTTCGACTATAAACGTAATTATTGTATATACATAAACTAAATAGATCCACCTCCAAAAAATACATTGCAGAAACTCCCCCATTCTCAATAATTTGTAAATCTTCAAATCCAAGCGAAAAACTAGAAATCCTTTCCAAAATATAAAACAAATTTTAAAATCGCCATTGTTTTTATCTAACGGTACATGACAGAAGTTGGTACTCTCTACAATCAAAAGAGCAGTATGTTCATCTGTTTCTATGCATTAACTCGGTAGTTTATATACGATAAAGCAATAACCTTAGAGCTGACAGCGTGCACCGCCAGTGGAACGAGGCCAAATCGTCGCAATCTCGCTCCCTCGAAGCAGTAACAGTTAAGTGAGATTTAGATAAACAATACAATTCTAAGCATACAGGCTCATGCTAAGCTCAACATCTTTACATATAAATGCAGTTAAGACACATTACAAACTTCAGGTTTCTGAAGTATTTCAATTTTAAGAGTTTGTATACCTGTAATTAAATATAACCTTCAGTTATTAGTGCAGAACACTTATAGAAGAGTCTGTTCTGTAAGGCGCATAAACCAGTTACCACACACTTGCATTCATCTTGACTCTCTAGCTCGCTCTTGATATAACTATCATGGGCTGGTTTCTAGCAACAATTCATCAGGCACATGAAACTTGTATGGAAAGAGGAAGACATAGAATACATGGGAAAGGTGCACTATGTCAAAACTGAATGATGGCTTGCATGGAAAAAGTAGCATTGGTCTTTCAACCCAAGGAAGACAATGCCACTGATAGATAGGTTGATAGATAAGAATGGCAAGCCAGATTTGGAAATGACAAAAAAGCATGCCTTATGTTGGCAATTTAAATTGCATTTACAACTACTATGGTCAGGAGCACTGAAGAGATGAATTGAAGAAGAAAAATATTCCTCCTTTAGTCATATGCTCATATTTTAAAGACACAACAGTGAGTGAACTGCCTGCAGCTAGCAACTCATAGCTGGCTGCTCGCAACAGGGTCAGTGAAATCAAGATCCTATTTTTCCTCAAAGTGACGACCCTGGAAACAGACAGCACCCATGCAGCCTGGCTAATAGAATAGAGATTGAAGACAAACCATATTCCAAAAAAAAATGTACTTTAACTGGATGTATCAGGTCGATAGCTCAGCCTTGCTGTAAACTATGACACAATATGACAGCGTCCTTTCAGGATGAATTTAAGAAGAAGAAATGTTATTATCACTATTTTTGTGTGTGTCTGTCGTGCAGAAAGTTCCTGTGGCTTGTGTACCAACCGGAGTCAAGTATCTCCATCATAAAGCACAAGACTTTGATATAGGAGTATACTTTGAAGCAAATGGCCATGGAACTGTAAGTTTTATTACAAACAATTGTACTTAAGCTTTCTTGCTGAATTTGTATACAATAATTAAATGTGGTGTGTCCTCATGCAATAGGATTTTTAGATTTTAGCATATTGGTAACATAGTTCTCTTTCAGACTTTAGCAACAGGGAAACAGTTATTGCAATTAAATTGATTTCTGAATAGCTATACATCTTTGAAATGCAAGGAAAGTGTTTGGAATGTTAAATGTTGTTAAACATGCATAATTTGGGTTAGTTTATGCATTCATGTGTATTTTTTAAGTGTTTATCATATATTTTGTAATTTTATAAGATTGCTCCTTGCTTAAAATGGCTGAAGCTTAAATTCTCTTGTAAAGTTCTGTTCCTTCAACATTTTCTAAAGCATCAGTTTCCTGAATTTGTATCAATTTTCTTTTCACATTTCACTGTACAAAAGAAAAAGAGAAAAGAAGTCTTTCCTTAAAATTACGGAGATGTTTTCATAACATCACTAAGCTAAATATGCAGTTATGTTTTAAAAAATATTTATTCCAGGTGCTGTTCAGTAATGGAGCAAAACAGGTCATTGCTGCTCAAGCTTCAGATGACAGGTATGTTAGATCACAATGCAGATTTTTTGTTGTTGTTATACTCTGGAAGTGGGATGGCATGGGCTAGTGGTTAAGTGACACATCTCACAATTCGAAGGTGCCGGGTTTGCTCCCCAATCAACCTTTCAGGGTTTGGTAGGGGGAGATTGAGAACGAATGAAGAAGAAGAAGATCCCCATCAAGCACCGGCCGTTACCCCGGGGTAACAAACCCTTAGAAAATGCAGGAGAAAAGTAGACCCTTACATAAAATACATGCTGAAGTCGGATGCACTGGGCGGACAGGCATAAATAAAAACAGTGCAATGCCCACAGCATTGGGGAATAGAGATATAAAGTGAACGTCAAAAAAAATATACTCTGGAAAACAAGCTGTTCGCTCTTTTATTCCTGTATCAGTTATGGGGTATTGTTTCTGAAGCTTTCTTTCAAACTAAGAAAGGTACTGGGGTGCAATACCATGAGTGTTTTACCCTATTCCTCTAGAAGTGTTCTAAATGGGGCAGCAATCATATTCTCCTGTCTCACACACACACAGAACCTCACACTAAATAACTGGTAATCGTATACACTCTTGATCACCTTTAAATTACCGTACTATTTTAACTCCTACAGGACGGAATTATATAACAGACACACTGTACAGGTTTCACAAAGGAAAATGCAATTAGTTACACCCATTACCATATAACATTAATTAAAATCTTTAAACACTAGTGTTCTTCTAGTGTTAAGGAGTCTCCTTGAAGAGCGATAGGAGCGTTCTTTTGGCCTTTAGTAGTTAAATATCCGTTGCACTTCTCCATTACAAAAAATGACATCACATTGTAATGGTTAAAGTAAATGGCCATTGTAACTAATTGTATACTTTGTAAAAATCTATGTTCTTTTCTTTTCAATTTGGTTATAACTTAACTGCCCACATATATTTCAAGGCAACACACGTTTCTCTCCACACACACACACCCCCCCCCCCCCCCCCCCCCCCCTCATAAAAACACACTTGTCCTGCAATAATGGGGTTAGAGAAGTTGAAATAATTCAATAGCTATTATTTTGTATATGAGCAAAGGACAGATCACAGATAAGCATATGCACAGCTGGACTTTGAGCAGGGAATAATCACAGTGGATGAAAGGAGATAGTAATGCGGAACTAAAACATCATAGAAGCCTGTAATCATAGAAGTTGGAAAGAAAGTTTTCATGTGTTGTTTAGAACTTGATTTAATCCTTCTATTTCCCCTCGAAACATTGGGCTCCAATGGGTGATCTCTTCCCATTTCTATTTTGTGCCATTTTTTTTAGCTTTGACTGTGAGACTTTCAACTGCTCATGCCTCCCCTTCCACCAGCATTCACCAACACATAAAACTTATAATATGACATCAAATCAATTCATGGATAACAAACAAGCATCGCATTAGTTATGTAGTTTTACATAAAAATATGAACAATTCATGGAAAGTAGAATCTAATGGAGATAGCAGAACAGGACCAATATAGAATGATCATCCTGAAGAAGATGATGTGAAAGTTGGAATACATTGTAGCCCTTGGCCTAAATTATTAGTAAGCAGAGATAGTTAGAGTGGTGCATTGATAAAGAGGATTAGGAAATTATTAGTAAGCAAGAGTTTTGATTTTTTTGTGTTCGTCTTATTTCTCTATTCCCCAAGACGGGTGTGCGTTGTACTGCGGTTTTAATTTTGCGCCTGTCGGCCCAGTGCATCCAACTTCAGCATGCATTTTATGTAAGGGTCTGGTTTCTCCTGCATTTTCTAAGGGTTTGCTTCCCCGGGGTAACGGCCGGTGCTGTGATGGGGATCGAACCCAGCACCTTTGGGTTGTTAGCTGTGTCACTTAACCACTAGCCCATGTTGTCCCCTAGTAAGCAGAGTGAGAGTGGGCATTGATATATAGGATGGTACTGGACAATGTCACCTATAAAGACTATCACAAATGATGAAGTACGACGAAGAATTGAAAATGCAAGTGGACTGTGCAGTTACCTTTTCACAATGATCAAAAGACGGAAGCTGACTTGTTATGGCCACATAAGGTTCATCTCAAGGTCCAATGGACTTGCAAATACCATTCTACAAGGCGAGGATGTCCAAGAAAACGATGGGAAGACAACATCTATGAAGGGACTAACCTATGAATCGAGAAGGCACAAAAAGCAATCACAGACAGAGAGGGATGGCACAGGATTGGGGAGATGTCAGCAGGGGTGCCCCAACGATCTCAAGAGGTCATAAGATGAACTAAACACATGATTTTTTTTTTCTTTCAATCTAGTTGGCACTGAATTGCTTTTGTTTGAAACTACAGCTTGCCCAAGGTAAATAGTTCAGTTTTTACAAACTGAATGATTTTGTAATACTCTTTTTTACCGCAGACGAAAAATATGAATTATAACATACAACATTACAATGAAATATGAATAAATAGTTACACAAATTTATTCATATCATGTTATCATTCACATTCTCACACATGTTTATTTTTGATTTGTGTAGCCTAGACGAAAGTAAAAAGCGTGCCACTATTAGGCTGGCCACAGTCATGGACCTTATCAATCAGGTAAGTTCACTATCTGCTGGTTCAGTACCAGATGGAAATATTGATTCCTAGTTTTTCACATAGAATTCTTCTGTAGCATACTGAAATACATATCTAAAATCTTGGCTGCTCAATTATCATATTCACACTTTCTTCAGTGATGTGTAACTGCAGTCAGTAAATGACACATCAATCTTAGCAAATAATTTTGTATAGGTTTGTATAACCATAGCATGATTCATTATCCAGGTTTATGTCATCTGTTTTTGTCAATCTCGTGTGTTGCCCACTGTTCAGTTATTTTCTTTTTCGATGTACAGGGTGCTGTGTCGTTTACAGCAAGGCTGCGATATATCTGCGCATTTTGGCCCGGCACATCTGATTTCAGCTGACTTTTTTAAGTGCTGGATTTGCCTTCCTACTTTGATCCCTTTTCCTTGACCAGACTACATTAGTGTAGTGACTAGTGCAGCCTCTTTCCAGAGCTGCCACATGGCGGCGGAATAGTGTCTTGGTCAGCTATGGCTCGCTGACCCTGATGCAAGCAGCCAAATATGAGTCTCTGCATGCTGTCAGCTCATACACTGCTGCGTCCTTGCCTTGTTCAGTTATTTATTTTTCTAAGATCTTCATAAATTTTAAATCCAGTTATTTGTGAATATTTCAGCCACTAGACATTCATTTACACTATTTCTGATGTTTCACTACCAGATGCCAAGCTAATATCTTACAGTACCAATTACATCTGGTAGAATGAAACTGCATTATAGGAAAGTGGAACCTGCCGAAGACGGATGTGTCGGACTGAAAGATGCAAATATATCCGTCAAGCTGTAAACTAGTGACACAATGCATTCCATTCTCCGGACTACATCTTGATACTTGCAAAACCCTGTTACGGGCTTGGTAGGTAGGGGGAGATTGAGAATAAACGCAGAAGAAGTAGAAGGAAAGTGGAAACAGAATGCACTCTAGACATAAATCGTGGGAGCTAAGAGTGGTCATGGCCAGGTGAAAAATACTTATCGAGCCCATCCTCCTGGAAAAAGTTGTGTCACAGCAATCTAGTCAACAAGGTGGGGATCAACACAGTTATCCCCATGTTGGTGAATTGAGTGCTAAGCTTACTGCGGATCCTTGCATTGCACAACAGCAAGGAGGACAAGTTCAAACCTTGACTTTTCTTTCTGACCTCCACCAGGTTTACCCTGAACACTCTCCAATTTACTCTCATGCAACTTATGGATGTGTTACTCTCGTGTCCACGGGAAGAAATGCGGCCAACTCAATCATTGGTTTCAAATACTTACTTTTTCAAACAGTCTTGTAAAGTGAACTAGGTCTAGGAGCAAAAGTTAAATATAACACAGTGGATTTTCTTCTTTCTGGTTCTTGTACCTTTTCTTTCCTATTTTTCAAATAGCAATTTAATTTGTAGCAAATCTCTCATTTACTTCTCCATACAACCGTTACTTAAAGCCATCCTCTATTGTGTCTATTATTACTTTCATTACTATTACAAGTCTGTCATTACCTAGCATAGACGAAACGGTTACATATCGAGATCAAAGGGTCTTGCAAATACGATCCTGCACGGAAAAGTGCAAGGCAGACGACGAAGAGGCCATCCCAAAAAGAGGTTGGAGGACAACATAAAAGAATGGATCAATCTCCGACCAGAAGAGGCACAGGCAGCGGCCGCTAACAGAGAAGGGTGGCATGGGGTTGTGAGGATGTCTTTATGTGTGCCCCAACAACCTCACCGGTTACGTGATGACCTGACTTGACCATATCTAACATTACATTTGCCTTATTCACTGCTACATGAACTTGCTCACTCACTTTACCTGTATGATCTATTATAACCCCTAGGTCCCTTTCTTTATCTATCATTCTAATATTGTTCTTGCCCATTCTGTAATTATGTTCCATATTGGATCTACCCATGTTGATGACTGTACATTTATCTATATTAAATTCCATTTGCCATCTCACAGACAAGTCTTGAATTTTATCTAAATCCTACCTTAATGTATCCACTTCTGCTATAGATGAGACACTCCTACATAGTTTTGTGTTGTCCGCAAATTTTTCAACCATGGTTCCTATATCAATGTCCAAATCGTTTATATATATCAAGAATATTATTGGTCTAAAAACTGAGCCCTGTGGCACTCCACTTTTTACTTTACACAACTCAGAGTACTCCTTATTTATGTCCACTCTCTGCCTTCTTCCTGTTAACCAATTTTCAATCTATTCTGCAACTTCCCTACCTATTCCATGTGATTTTAACTTTTTAAATAATTTTTTGTAAAGTACTCTATCAAAAGCTTTGCAAAATCTAGACAAATAACGACTGTTATTTATTATCCATTATTATTTTGGTAACCTTCTCCATGAATTCCAATAGATTGTTAGCATGATCTCCCTCTAGCAAACCCATGCTGACTATTTCTGATTAGTCTAGATGCATTACAATGTTTTCTTTGATTATTGACAATTTACAGACTATGCTTGTTAAACTCACCGGTCTATAATTTGCTGGATCTAATTTATTTCCCTTTTTGAATAAGTCTGATTGGCTAAATTATTTGGCTAAACAGATGTGCGCTAATTATTGCATATTTATGAACATATGTATGTTTTGTTATTTAAAACAAATTATATTGTTGTTTAAAGATGATATAAAACCACTTGTGTTTACTTTTGTCATAAATGTGTAGGAAAAAACTCTCTTTTGTGTCTTTTCCTGTCACAGACTGTTGGTGATGCCATATCAGACATGTTGCTCGTTGAGACTATATTGTCTAGCAGGGACTGGACATGCCAAGACTGGGACCTGGCCTACACGGATTTACCATCTCGACAAATTAAAATTAAGGTGAAACTGAGTTTTTATTATGTTATGTGCAGGCATTTTAGCATCGTGTTCCCGTTTTTTTCCATATATTATTCATCATGCACATAGATTATAGGCATAAATGTTGTCTTAGATATGTATTTCTATTTCTACACAGTTGATTTTAATAAATTACGATCTCCTGACTTATTAATTACAATCTGCTGACAATTGTTACACTGTGTTTGTGGGTTTTTGTAAATTTCAAGATAGGTAAAACTGTATATGAGACAGTTGGCAACAGAAATATTAGAAGGCATGTTAATAAATTTGTATTAAATACTGTTAATTTGTATTTTTTAAGGTGGAAGATCGCTTAGTTGTAGAAACAACTGATGCAGAAAGGAGAACCACAAAGCCTACCGGGCTTCAGGAAGCTATTGATAAGCTAGTCGCACATTATAAAGATGGTAGAGCATTTGTAAGGTATGTAGTATTGTCCCATGTTAGTTTATATTTTAAATAGTACCAAATACGTTGGTCATATATTACTATAGTTAATTTCTTATTATTTTTCTAATGTCCCATAATGTATGGACTTAATATCTTCTTCAGTGTTCATCCTGAAAAGAATGTTTGTGATGATGTGTCGTAGTTTACAGCGTGACTACGATATTTGTGCGCCTTTCAGTCAGATACATGAGGTTTTAGTTGGCTTTTTTAGGGTACTTGGTTTGCCTTTGTACTGCAATCCCTATTCTCTTAGCCAGACTACATTAGTGTGACCTGTTTTCATTACTGTCGTTTAAAGGTGGTATAGGGTCTTGGTCAGCTTTAGTTCGCTGACTATGATGCAGCAGCCAGCCATGAGTCGATGACTCCTGTCAGTTCATTCACTGGACTGCATCTTCAGCTCCTACTTTCCATTCAATACTGTTGCCATTTTGCAATGTATAATTACTTTTAAGCTGCTATAATTTTTCTGTTGGCTGTTGTATATGACAGAAAGATGGAAAAGTAGTTTTGATCTCCATTTTGTTAGTTGTCTGTGATATTTCAGTGTATTACAGATGATGTTCCTTGTCCTTTTATCATTTTGTGTCATTCGTGTTAGGGAAATCAATTGTGTTTTACTGTCATGGGTTATTAAATAACATATATGTTAAGTTACCTGTTTTGATAATATTACAGGCCTTCAGGGACAGAGGATGTAGTGAGAGTATATGCAGAGGCAGACACTCAGGTATTATCACTTACAAAACTAATCTTATTTCATTTAATTCCTGACTTTTCCTGTTCGCTTTTGCAGGATGGAAAACTGAAGCTTTCTTTCTTAGGTCAAGTGTGTTTTATTGGTTGTTGAAAGTCATTGAGGTTGGATAATTCCTGTTATATTATTTATCCATCTGCCATGTGGTTTTCTTTTAGCCCTGTAATCATTTATTATTTTATTGTAGATGCAATGGTAGTTGATAAGTTCCTTTCCTTTTTCACAAGATGATCAATGTAGTATTTATCACTTATCTGTGTCTGATTAGGGCATGAAGTTGTTAAATAAAACATTAATAAATTCAGTTTTAAAAAGTACATTATACATAAGCATCTAAATTCATCACATGGAAGGTGCAGCCCAGGAATGTACAGCTGAAACATTAGTTCAGAAAATGAAAGGCATTCAATACAACAAACCTTTGACAGAGAGAGTTCTTCAGAGAGAGAACTATATTTTTATGATACTGAAATTCATTTTATCTTTGTTGTTCATTCTCAAACTCCCGCTACCATGTGCTGAAAAGGGCTTTGAAAGTAGCAAGATGTGCCATAGTTTACAGCTTGACTGATATTTACACCTTTTGGTCCAACACATCCAACTTCAGCTTGGTATTTTTTGGTACCGGGTTAGCCTTCCCTCTTCGATCCCTTTTCCTTAGCCAGTCTACCCAGTTACAACCTGTTATCCAAGAACATCATATAGAGGTGGAGAAGGGTCTTGACAGCTTTGGGTCGCTGACTGCTACTGCTCAGCATCTTGATTCCACTGAAATTCATCAAACTTTATTACTTTTTACAGAGCTCTATTGGTACTTACTTACTTTCCATGTCCAAGCACCACATTATACAGTATGTATCCAGTATTCAGCGACATGTATTGCCTTGTCATTTGCCTCCAGCATGTTGCACCTATTGCATGTTTCCTGGAGGTTGGGGCAGGTCATCAAGTGGTCTGGGGCCTGTATTGCGTCACAACCACATGTGTCATTATCTGTGTATCACCATCATTTCATATTCCTCTTAAACCATGATATACCAGTTCGGAGACTGTTCGGCGATTGTGTATGGTAGTTGATGTCTGGGGGCAGGTTCCTCCCGAAGTTCCATCTCTGGGGCCTGCATCAATTCGTGCCATCTCTCAGTATGGCAACTTTCAGGATTTGTCTGTATATGTTTTGTTGATTTTAGGAAACTATGTCTGGATTTGAGTCTTGTACTCTGTACCATGATGTCCAAACATTGTGTGCCTTGGGTCATGCTCCTGTTTTTCGCATTCGATTTCTGCTGCGATGCTTCTTCGAATCTCGGGTGGTGTTATGTCAATTATGGGGTATATTTTATCAATATATTTTACTATTGTTACTCTATTGGTCGAACACAACTTATTTTTCTCATTATTTTAAAATTAAATTCTGTAGTCTTATAAATGCATATATGAAAGGAGAATTAATGCTCCAAGAAGCAGAGTGTATGTGAAATGAAGAAGAAATAAAAAATAGATAATCGATAGATCAAAAACAAATTTGAAGTGACATACTGTCACATGGAAGGAAACTCCCACAAATTTTGCAACTTATAATAATAGTGAAAAAATCATAGCACCAGTGTGTTACCAATGTCTGAAAAGGGAGCAAATAGTAGGACTGTAACCCATCAGACACATCATAAGAGACTATAATGAGGGCTGGGCATGGGACAGGGCGCCCCTTCATATAGAAACAGTAAACCACAAGACAAAAAAAACAACCTTTACTACTCTATGGTAGAAGACAAGCTATTAAGTAAATAACTGCAAAAAATTTAAAGCAGGGAATTGTGGTTATGATTTTATAATTAACTTTTAAAAGACACTGTGGCCACTAAGTTACCAGGCCAGTGATATAATGCAGATTTCCAGTACAGGCAACTTTAGCACACCTGCAATAAAACTAACCTTGATTATACAATCTACGACTCAATGTAAGATACTCACTCCAAATCTAGCTGTGTCAGCCTATAGCGCCTAAGCTTGACTTCAGAGCAAGAAAAAAGACCCGGAAAACAATACATTGACATTTTTAAAGGAACATGACAAAGACATGGACTGAAAATAACAATAGCCACACAAATAGCATATGAAAGAAGATTGCACCTACCCATGTCAAATATCTACATATGTTTGAAAACGCAAGAGACTTTGTAAGTAAATCTTGTAGAGAACGTCATTCGTTGAAATAATTGTTTCGTTATGGAAACATAAACAACTAACACAGAAAGAGGAACCATATAACCTACAGAGAAGGTATTTTACCAACCTTCTATTCAGACACTCATTGAAAGAGAACAAAATTTAAAAACAACCTGTTTCCTCTTCTATTTAAATTTGTCCCTGTTTGTCACAGTTAAAGTTCACTATATTTATTTTATTTTTAGAATGACTTCTTTAGTTTTACTATATCTCTGGTTATTAAAGATTCCTGTCTCATATATAAAGCATTATCTCTAAAACTTTCTTTTAAACCTAGTAGGCAACTCCAGACTTTTGACTTGTATAATTGGCAACGTAATTAGAAACACTGGTTATATATTCATAATAAACAAATACTAGTGTGCCAAAATAAGTTATTCCTGTCGTTGCTACAAAAACAATAGCACTAAATATGAACAAATGTTATTATTATTTGACCTGCGTATGTTGTTACATGTTGCTGATGATGACATATTGAGAGAACATATTGTACAGATTAGCATTATGGTGTACAGGAACGTTAACAGTAGAATTCATTAGCAGCACTGAAAACAGAAAGTTGGGGACTGTCATGTTTGTATGTCGATTAGTAGGAAACATGAAAAAGAAGAAAGGGGTATAGTAAGGCCAGAAGAATAAATGTCCAGCCTCCAGCAATTAGTTTTTAATGCACTTCTCTTGTATTCCAGGCAAATGCAGACAAACTGGCATATGAAATTGGTCTGCAGGTTTACAATCTTGCCAGAGGAACTGGGGACAAACCAGCACCACCTTCATAAGGACACCTAACAATGTGGATTTTTTAATTTAACTTTTCACTGTTTTATTTATATTTGTAATCTGGCTGTGATCCAGTAAAATACAGTTGCAGTATTGTAATTATGTTTATTGAATGTAAAATTGACATGTTTGTTTTGCTTAACAAAATAATATGTGCATTAAGAAACACAATTATAGAACAATAAGAAGCACCAAAACAATGATTCTTAAAAAGGTTGCAATAGATGCCTAAAGCCTTATAGGACAGAATGTCATATGGGGAAGTCCTCAAAGAAACAGTAGAAAGTCTAGAAGCTAATCAACAAGATAATTTAAAGATGGACGTGTTTTTTTAAACTTGTCTTGAGAAGATAGCAAATAATAAACCTGGTCACAACTAGAAAGTTTAATATATAAATGAAAGCGAGAAAGACAGAAAAAAAGTGAGGCCAAATTAAATAGGCCATGTTACTAAAGAAGAAAAGAAAAAGAGATTAAAGAGACAACAGTGAATAAATAAGCTGAGACACACCACCTAGGTTTCTTGACAATAAGCTAATGTTAATACCAATCAGTCTGCTGAAATAAATTTGAGACTGTTTAAAAAAAAATCTTAAACTGTTTGTAACCTTTTTATTCAGTATTTCAACCTATGAAATCTCTCCTCCTAACTTCACCTTTGTGCTTTATCTTGTTCTTTTCACTTAAGTTCTTTCTTGGCGTATATTTAATCTTTGAAGTTTCATTATATTACAAAGTTAATACCACCAGTATGGCAATGAAGCAGTAACTGATTCACTATTTCTTCCAACCAACCCTGTGCTACAAAACCCAAACATGAGCCATGCTCAAAGCACAAGAGAGCATAATCCCCACCGGCGAAATGAGATGTCTGTGAATGGCCGCTGGCATCTCCAAGAAGAGACATATTAAGGAACGTGGACATTTGCAAAAAGGGTCAGTTCCATCCCATGTGTTGAATAGATGTCCAGACAGAAAGTGCAAGATCAGTTTCCCATGCGAGCTTACCATACCCGGCTTCTGAGCGAGAGCACAACTGAGTGAAAGGTGGAAAGACAGCGTAAAGATGATATTACAGGAATGAGAGTTAAGGATGTCAAACGCGGCGCATCTGACCCGGGAGAAGTGTCTTATTCCTCCCACGATATCCATTAGGATAAAAGTGGGTAATAACTAACTAATACTCTGCCATTAGCGTAAGACAGGATAAATGACGTTATATCCCCATACATTTTCATACTGGTCATACTTAACGTCTTTATACTGGTTTAGAAGACCCTGCAGAGTCTGTATACAACCAGTTACATTTACATCACCTTGCTCTAAAAGCTATGCGCATCCAGTTTATTCTTAAATGCATTAACTGTCCCTGCCTCCACTACCTCCCCTGGCAATGCATTCCAAGCAGACACCACTCTCTGACTAAAAAAATATTTCCTAATATCTAGCCTGGACCTCTCTTTAGTCAGCTTGTAGCTATGCCCTCGTGTTATTGTAGGTGGCTGTATTTTAAAAAACTTGTTATAGTCTAATTTATCGATTCCTCTGATCATCTTATAAACCTGTATTAAGTCACCACGAATTCTTCTCTCTTCGAGACACTGTAGGCCGGTTTTTCTGAGTCGTTCCTCATAACTGTAATTCTGGAATCCCACTATCATCTTTGTCGCTCTTTTTTGTATTCTTTCTAGCATGTTTATGTCCCCTCTATGATAAGGACTCCACACCTGTACACAGTACTCCAATCTAGGTCTAACTAAAGCTTTATACAGTTTGACGATCACTTCCTTGCTCCAATGTTTAATATTTCTTTTTATCATACCTAACATTGCATTTGCCTTTTTCACTGCTACCTTAACTTGCTCACTCACCTTTCCTGTATGATCTATTATAACCCCTAGGTCCCTTTCCTTATCTATCTTTCTAATATTGTTTTAATATTGATGTCATCAAAGCCTATACCAGAAGGACCAAAAAGTGCTCTGTGATTTGAAAGATTAGACCAGTTTATATATTGGAGCTAGCATTTGCAGATCATATAACTGATTACAAAATTAGAACATATCTCTAGATCAGCCTTTATTCTGGAAAGAGGAGCTGAAGAAGAGAATGATGACCATTAGCAATTCAAAAACAAAAACCATTGTAAACCTGACATCACATTATGCTGTGTGATCAACCACCTATGTACAAGTGAACAACCACCTATGTACAAGTTTTGACATGGATGTGAATCATGGACAAAACCACAGCCCAGAAAAAGCCAGCTACCTGGCTCTGAAATGAGGTCTAAGTAACAAGAAGAGGTCAGGTATACAATTATACAATACAGCTCAGGCTTGGCTATGTTCGCTCTCAATCTCCTGCAACCAAACCTTGAAAAGGGCTTAAGTAGCAGAATGTAGTCCAGAGAACGGAATGTGTTGGGTCGTAGTTTACATCTTGGGCTGCAATATTTGCACTTTTCGGACCATCACATCCAACTTTAGCAAGAGCTCGGTCTTAAAACCCAGCCCTTGTAGACTTCAGTGGAGTAATCTTAACTTCTGTGGTTTGGCCATGTCTGCAGAATGAAAGAAGATCACCTACAACAGCATGCATTGGAAGCAAAGAGCCATGTATCCAGCCTCTGAGGATGACCTAAACTCCGCTGGGAAGATAATATAAGACTTGCTATAAGAGACCTTAGGACTAGACTGGAATCAGGCAAAGAGGAAGACAATTGGATATAATAGTCTGGTGCTCTTTCTGGAAAAGCTCTACACCCCAGGGGGGAAGAGGAGTAACTAAGCACAAAGTTTTTGAATGCTCAAAATGAGTATTTTTACTATTTTGTGCACCTGGAAAAAACTGCTAGATGGTGAATTGCAGTAGCTTTCCACACATCCCGAGCGAGCTGATGAAGATGCACCACAGTCCTCCAGGCTACTGTGCTATAGTTGGCTTCATCTGCATGTTGCTCACTACTATGGAGATCACATTGATCCCCACCTCATTAGCTAGACTGACATGGAACAGCCTGTTTCCAAGGAGAACTACATGGAAGTGAGGTAGGGTCTTGGTCAGTATATTCTCCTGACCCTGACTAACATAGTCTGATCATTATGTTTCTCCTGACCCTGACTAACATAGTCTGATCATTATGTTTCACCTGACCCTGACTAACATAGTCTGATCATTATGTTTCACCTGACCCTGACTAACATAGTCTGATCATTATGTTTCACCTGACCCTGACTAACATAGTCTGATCATTATGTTTCACCTGACCCTGACTAACATAGTCTGATCATTATGTTTCACCTGACCCTGACTAACATAGTCTGATCATTATGTTTCACCTGACCCTGACTAACATAGTCTGATCATTATGTTTCACCTGACCCTGACTAACATAGTCTGATCATTATGTTTCACCTGACCCTGACTAACATAGTCTGATCATTATGTTTCACCTGACCCTGACTAACATAGTCTGATCATTATGTTTTGCCAGAATGTTGGTCTCCCCTCTCTGAGTAGAAAGTTAATCTGGTAAATTAACTCATTCACTCCCAAATATTTTGGACCTCTGGACACAATTTTATTTTTATGTAAAACTGAAAAACAGCATCACTTAGTTGCGATCTATTTGTCTTCAATAGACGTTCACTAAAATAACACGTATTATATACCAAACTGTTCACAATTGAGGCTAGAATAGAATGGAATACATATATTTTACAAATGCAGATGTAAATTTGTGTTTGATGAATTAAAGTTGCATAATCGTTTTGTTATTTTTAAAAATTATGAACAAAAATGTTCCCCTCATCAATACATTATTCAGCTCTAATCCAATAAACAAATAACGTAATGAATTTCTATTGACGGAAATCCTCAAAGGACGATGTTCTGAAAGTTGCACCTAATTTGGTGCAGTTGTTTTCACAGTATTTACATTTTACTGAAGGCACGTGAAGTTGAAAACGGGCTAAAAAATAAAAGCTCCGATCAACATCAGCGTGAGTGTTTACAATTTAAGCGCACACGGAAAGAATGTTCCTGCTGTAATCAAAATATATATACACACATTAATATTATACACACTAGAATGATTGTGCCGGATCTTGAACCTTTACTGAATTTGTGAACTGTTATTACCATTGCTTGAGACAAAAGAGGGCACCGCCCCTTCGTCAGTAGACTTAGTTTTACTTTCATCGCTCGACGTAGAACTAAGACTAGATAAATAAATTGAAACAGCGCTATCATAACGATCGATATCTTCATCATCACTACCATTAGCAATAATATAATCTATCTATTCCTGAGCTTGTACTGAAAAAACTCTATTTGGTGTGGCTGAAGGTGCATGGGATAGCTTCAAAGTTGCTCTCCGAAAAAAAATTAAATTTTCTAAGTTACGAAACTATCCATTTTTTCAACGAAACTCAAACTAACTCTTCCGGAATGAAAAAGTGCAAAATCTGGACTTCCGCCAATAACCAAAATAAAACATTTAGGAGAACTAGGAATGGGAAAATATGTGATTTTGTGAACACAGTAACAAAAGCCGATACACCGGCTTCTGGGTTTTCTAGAAAAAACCGGAAGCCGCTGTATCGGCTCGTGGGAGTGAATGAGTTAATACATTTTTATTTCATGTATGTTTGCATATGTCCTTTATAACAAGGTAAATTGCAAGTTTGTAATTATTATTGCTGTAACTACTCAATAAAATCAATCAACCAACATGAATGATAATGTTACCCTCATATTGGTGCTGCAACTTAATCACTGTCCAACATGACAATATATCTTTTTTAAAATTACAGGCTTACTACATTCCTCTTTCATTATATTGATAATTTATAGTATTTATACCAGCCTGCTTATAGAGGTATATTAGTTATTTCTAGGTATAGTCTAATTAGCATTATTTAAAAAATGGTTCAGTTACCCAGATATTAAGATTTTTTTTAAATTATGCAAAAGCTATCTTAGTTATCAGTTACAATGGCTGTCCCCATTATTTCACATGTCAAATGACTATACATAAGGAACTGTTGAAACGTACATTATAGCCAAGAATTATCTATATAATACACGAGTGGTTTGCCGTGCCGGGGTCTTTGTGTATGACAAGAACAATATCACTGCCTCACAGAGAGCATGCCGTAAGAGGCGACTAACTATGTGACGTGACATAACACCAGCCATGGTTAGGTGGTTTGTTTAGAGCAGCATAGATGGCGCCTAACAGGCTGTGGGTCTACTTTGCTCTAGTTTTTGAGTCTGTTAAGATGGACTCGTACATCAGTTAACCACCCTTCACAAGCACTTGTCCCAGCACAGCGGAATTTTAAGTTGCTCGAGCCTAGCCCGCTAAGCAGAAAATCCTTCTCCCGGCTATATCCAGCTCATACCAGAGCTGGGACCTGCACCAGGGGCATCTGTCCCTGTAGAAGTACAGGTCGACTAAGAACAAAAATTATCTATATCAAATGTTATTGTGAGAAGGTCTTCCAGTATTTCTAATAATATGTTTAATCTAGCTACAATACACCACTTACATGAATCTTAATGCAAACAATTATCTGATACTTTAAGACGGTCCACAGCATTAAATTTGTATTCTATTTATGTAATAATTGATCACCTTAATTCATTTAAAGTGCAATTATAAATGTAGTTGTTGTATGTGTTCCTATAGTCATGTTCTGGGACCAGTGGGTATTGGATTAAAATAAATATATTTTCCTATGAATTGGTTACATTGTTTTTGTTATTTTTCAGTTGGTTTTAAATATGTGAAATGACCTTTTAATCCAGTTCAAATTATTAATTGGTTTTTTACTTGAATGAAGTCATCTTAACCAGCATGTACCCTGCACAACAACATATCTTATATTCTTCTTCATTAGTAATAATTAGTCATAAGGGCAGCAATATAATGCACACAGTATCTAATGATGTTCATGAACAATTTGTGATACTGCACTTCTTGAAGAACTCCACTTTGGTTGAAGGGATAGGAAAGCAAATTGGACATAGTTAATCAAAGGGTTAACATGCTGGTTGACTCACTATATTTGTTCATAGCAGTTATCAAACAACAAAAAGTTACATTAAATTAAACAACACATATACGATAATGCAGATGAAGTTGATCACCTGTTCTGTAGAGTGATGGATATCAACTGTATCATGATAAGAATTCTTTACCAGGGAGAGAAGCAAGTTGTCATGGAGCACAGCAGATCTTCTTCTTCTGCGTTCGTTCTCAATCTCCAACTACCAAGCGCCGAACAGGGTTTTGCAAGTAGAAGGATGTAGTCCAGAGAACAGAATGTGTTGTGTTGCTAGTTTACAGCTTGACTGCGATATTTGCATCTTTTGGTCCAACACATCCGTCTTTGGCAAGGCAGAGGTCTTACTTAACATCATCTAGTATGAGATTGAGACTGTTACTGCAACTCTGAAGTTGTTTTCTGAAACTCTCATTAAGCATGTCAGATATCATTTCTGACTTTTGATCAATGCTGTTGCTTGTTCAAAGCAGATTGTCGCGTCATGAGCGGACTAACAAATACTTTTCACCTACAGTGACTTGTGTAAATCAATTGAACTGGCTACACAGGGGTTCAATGTAGCAAAAGCTTTGAAAAAAGCGTTTGCTGTGGAGACATAAAATATGGATGTGATGAAGACACAAAATGACCACTTTTTGCATAAATACAGCAATAGATTGCAGGAATTTATAATCAAACACAAGACATGAGGAAAGGAATTGAACTATGGCACAGAAGCAATCAACAGGCATATCAATTATAATCTACTGAGTTTGCACAAATGTGTTTGCTCTGATTGATGTCAATTCTGCTAACTAGTATTTAGTTAACTTCTATACCCATATACCACTCTACCATTTGTTTTTTTTTGCTTATAGTAACGTTTTTTTTATTCAACATTCTAATACAATCCGACGTCACTCTTCCACAAAATAAGTGAGTATACGACCTTCCCTTAGCAACGGACGACATACATAAGCATGCAGAAAGAACAGTAAATAGCTAGCTCATTGGGAGGCAATTACCCTACGAATCTCAGGAAAACGGAATACGGAAACACACAACAAAAAAACTATGAAAAAGCAAACTGGGCTCGCTTCAAGAAACTGGCTGATCAGCTGTGCCAGAACATCACCAAATCCAACAATATAAACAAAAACGTCTCAATTCTCAATGAAGCAATAATCCAAGCCACAAAGACATCAATCCCACGTGGTAAATGGCCAGATTATAAACCATACTGGGGCCACATACTAGAAAAACTTCATGGTGACATAAATGAAGCAAGAGAAACTATGGAGAAAAGCCCTACAGAAAAAAACATCCAGAGGCACAATAAGACCAAAAATGCCTTCAATGAACAGAAAAAGGTAGAAATACAAGCAATTTGAACATGGACAGAGATACAACCAAGACACATGCATGCAGTCATCTCTTACAATGAGAGAACTAAATGTCTCCATAAACAAACAAAACTCAAGAAAGCCCCAGGAAAAGATGGTATCACTAATGACATGATTAGACATCTAGGACCCACAGCCAGGCACAAGCTTCTCATAATACTCAACCAATCATAGAGCACCAGAAAATTCCCAGACAAATAGCTGGAAGCAATCATCATTCCCATAAAAAAGAAACAAGCAAGATAAAACAAAGAAGTCAAGCTACAGATCAATCAGCCTACTGAGCTGCCTGGGCAAGGTCATGGAGAGAATTGTCAATACGAGACTGACACACCTGGAAAAAAACTGTATGCTAGACAACTCACAGTCCGCAAATAGGAAAAATCGAAGCACAGAAGACCAGTAGCCTACCTGGCACAGAAGGTTGAAGACGCATTCCAAAACAAGAAAAAAAGTAATGGCAATCTTTGTAGACCTAACAAAAGCATTCAACAAGGTGTGGAAAGACGGACTTCTCAAGATGCTTAAAAATAAAATTCATCAACACTCGCCACAGGAAAGGATGGTGGAAAAATTCAACCAGTGCCTCCTAAAGACAGCAATGGAAAACATCCCAATAGGCGCCAGAAGAAACAGCAAAAATATTATGTATCAGCCGCCATTGGTCAGCATGGTGAAGCTTACTAACAAATGTATCATTTCACACGAGAAGGATCCTAAATGTTATATCCATGAGTGAAGTTGTGGATGAGCTCTTAAGTATGTTCAAAAGCTTCCAGGGCATGCGCAACACACAGACTCTGATAGTAAAAGCCCAACTCCTGGTCTTCATGGAGATACTCATAGTTCTTACTAACAGGAGAACATGAGAGTTTTTGTCGCCCTAAAATCAGACTGCTCTGGGCAGATGAAGTCTATCAGTCATGTGGCAATTCATACAGGAGAAGAAACATTCTTACTTCAAAACCATATGTTGCCTTGCAGGTAGGCTGCCGACATCAAAAGAATGATTCTCCTTGTGATGTGGCATATAGAGTACCCAATATTGCACTTAGTCTGAAGAACTAACTATCCTTTGAACTTAATTCGCTCATCTGTTTGACAAAAACTATGAAAGAAGACCAAGTAATGGCTAAATGGCTTGAGAGCAGAGTTGGAATCTGGCTTATGATTCTTTGGGAGCGTCTAGTACAAAAACACAGTTGTTTAGCTCTTCAGATGTGGTTGCGCCATATGCCACTCCTCTACACTTAACGAGTATAAAACCAGAGACATTGTGAATGGGTCTACACGTCTGTTGGGGTGAGACTGTTGGGGTATTATTGTGTCCTACACTCTTCAGTATATTCTTGGAAAGAATAATGGAGGCGGCCTTGGAGGGACATGTTGGTACGATCAGAATAGGTAACAAGGCGATTACAAACCTACGATTTTCAGATGATATAGATGGTCTGGCAGGCACGGAAACGGAGCTCCAGGAGCTGACTAGTAGATTAGACAGTGCTATGGCATGGAGATAAATGCGGAGAAAACAACGCTGATGACTAATAATACGGAAGGGCTTACATCTGTGATCAAAGCAAATGGTCAGAAACTTTAAGTTGTACAACGGTTCAAGTATCTGGGATCAGTGATGAGGGCTCGCAGCCTGAGATAATTGCCAGAATAGCACAGAGAACAGCGGCGTTTACGCGTTTGAAACATATCTGGCAGAATAAGCGGCTTGCCCTCAGCATAAAAGTTAGACTAATGCGCTCATTGGTGCTCTCAATTTGTGTGTATGCCTGCGAGACTTGGACCATTACTGCGGATATACAGCGCAGAATACATGCAATGGAAATGACGTGCTTTAGAAGACTATTAAATGTTACATATAAGGATCGTGTCACGAACGTAGAAATACGACGAAGAGTGGAAAAAAGCAATTGGGCCTTTTGGTGATCTGTTCACAGCTATCAAAAGGTGAAAGATGGCTTGGTATGGGCACGTCACAGGTCCAGCGGGATAACAAATTCCATATTGCATGGTTCCGTACGGGGAAAGAGGGCGTGGTCGTCCAAGGAAGAGATGGGCAGACAACATCACTGACTAGTCAAACCTTCGTCCCGGTGAGGCACGACTGGTGGCAGTGGACAGAGAGAGATGGCGTGGGATTGTAGGAGTGTCTTCAAGTGTGCCCAACGACCTGATTGGTAACGGGATGAACTGAACTGAACCATGTGAAAATGACAACTTAATTTAGTATACGTTATTGTAAGTCTTCGTCTTCACCATTATCACATTGATGTACATTGACCATTAAACAGCTCTCTCCAAGTATACTTGTTTTGTTCTATTTTCTCAAGTAATATCCAACCTCGTCCTGTTCTGCTATTGGCCTCTGGGTTTCTTCTCCATGTGTTATCTGACCTTTCTTTGCTTCTTCTCCCATATGGGTCCCATGACAGATTATCTGGTGCTACAGACTTGGGGCTTTCGGGGTGTGGGGCCAAACCAGTGCCACCTTTCTAGGATGTCCTTTTCCACTTGTCATTGCCCTGTTCTCTCTCATAAGCTTTTGATTGTAACCAAAATCTTTCGTCGAAACTTTTAGCAATTAAAGGAACTGAGCACACATATGGGAACGCCCAGGTGCTTTGAAGTCGATTGTTTGGGCCATTTGAGAAAACAAAATTTATAAATTATTATATTATTATATTCGAGCGTTTGCACTAATGGTCTCAGAGCAATGATTTTACGTAATGAGGTTTGCTAGTCCCATGCACACCCCTCTTTAGTCGCCTTTTACGACGAACTTGAAAGGTAATAGAGATTGTATTATTTTCAACCTGTGCACCAATAGTGAATGATAAAGGGAGTGTGCGATTTATAATTTTACGATGAAGACGAAGTTAGTAATTAACGACTTTTGTTTGTTTGTGAAATTAGAGTGAAATCCCTTGCTTCGATGCCAACACAAATGCAAACGTTCGTCACTTTGAATATGTTGGGGGCAAGAACACACAAGTACAGACTAATCACTTAATTCATGCAAAAATGCTTCACGAACTTCTTTTAGCTTTAAAAGGACACTACGGCGGGATTTTCAGCCACTCAAACGATGGAATAAAGGTTGGGTTAAAATAAAATACTTGTCACCAGTCACGTTGAACCGGTAGTTTACTCATTTAATTACTAAATAGAAAATCAAAAGTCAATAGTAATAGTACTTGAGTGTCTTAAGTTATACTCTATAGTAGTAGTGTTTCTCAGTAGTGAGTGTTTTGTTTTGACAATCAGAATTGCTAGACAATAGACTATGTTTCAAATTTTTAGTTTAGTATTTTTGTGATTTGTTATTTACTTATTTTCAAGTTATTAAGTTATTATATAATTCTACTGCTTAGAACTCAGATTACAATGTAATTGTAATGTCTAATTGAACTAAGTAAGTCAGCTCTCAGTTTGAATAGTTTTAAATCTATTCTATAATTATAATAATTGATTAATACATAGTAATTACTAATATATATATATATATATATATATATATATATATATATATATATATATATATATCAACATGGTTAGAAATATTTATTAATATTACAATAATCAATATTAATAGTAATTTTAATAGTAATAATATATCTACTTATAGTCTACTAATAATATAAACTTAATCTTCTTAAAAAAATAAGAAACTTGGAGAACGACAAAGGCTAAAAAGGCAATACAGAGGAAACTCCAGTCATTCATCAATAAATGTCTGTAGAGGACAATGGGTATAAACTGCCAAGACAAGACATGCTGAGGAATAAAAACCTAGGTTATAGGAAAGGCCAAGGGTCCAACAATAAGTGGTGGAACAGATCAAATTTAAAAAATGTGACTGGAAAGGACACATGCTATGAAGAACACCATCAAACATAGCCATACAGGTCCAGACATGGAATCCACAGGAAAAGATGTAGACCAAGAAACACCCGGAGAAGAGACTGAAAATGAACTTCGGCCACTGGACCTCAACTGGAGAGAGACATAATCGACAGCTCAAGATCGACTTGCAGGAGGAAGGTAGTCATTGGTCATTGTCCTGGAAGGAGTGATAGGCATTGATGATCAGATGGAAGGCATTGCTCAGAAATGAAGACTGGAGCTGCCCAGGCAGAATAGCATTCCTAAAAAGTAAAGTTATCTTATGCAATAGGTCTTTGTCAATAGAAGTTCCAGAGAGAGTTCTCCGGTACTATCTTAAAATGATCATCATAAATTAATATGGCATGTTTGAAAAGTGTATAAATAAGAACAGAATATTGAACGTTTGTGGTCAAAACATGTAATACAAACATACCATCTAACAATATCAAATCCATTGTTTTATATTATTTTTTCTCTAACAGGTTATTCCATATTTGCCATTTATTCATGCTTCAGAAGAAGCGGTGCTGAATCAGCTATGTAAGCTTGGCACCTACTACAAGGATTTCAGGGACTTTATTCAGCATTATGGTTCAGGGCTTCTTGCTGGCCAGCAGCCAGGTTAGACAATAACAATAGGCTTGAATTGGGATAGGTGCATTTTTGGTGTCATGGCAACGCAGACAACAGCTGTCAGCTCAACTCATTCCTGAACCTTTTTCATTATCTTCTGTTTTGTTTTTAATTTTCTTTTGAAGATCTTCATATGTACTTCAAAGTCTTCTTTTTTTGTGACTGTCCTGGTTTGATATGGAAGTCACCACTTTTTATTAGATTAATTGACTATGAAAAGGTATTTGATAGCTTACACAAAGAATCACTCTGGAAGTTGCACAAGCACTGTGGAATGCTCCTGAAATCGAACATAATTAATTAATATATGAAGATTTGCAATGTATAGTTCATTTGGAAGATCAGCTGTCTGAACCCTTTAAGATAAGAACTGGTGTGAGACGGATATCTCTCGTCATCATTTCTCTTTCTGCCTGCTGGCCATTTGATTGGATAATGAAGACAACATCAATCAACAACAATAAAATTCGATGCACTCTAACAAAAAAACTTGATGATTTGGTTTTTGTTGATGACTTGGTTCTTCTGTCCCCTAACGTAAATGGATGCAAAATAACTACACTTGATGAGATGTCAGAAATTGGGACTGAATATACAGAGAAATAACAAAGAAAATGAGAATAAATGTAATTATAACAATCAGATTGTATTGGGACACAGTCCTACAAGATGTGGAATCATTCATATATTATTGTAGCAACATAGACAAAGTAGGAGGTATGGATCATCAATAAAAACCTTTTTAGCTCCCTGTGGAGCATAATAATTGTCCATCATCATCAATGTGGACCGCCAACATTATCATGTGTCATACTACATTCTTGAGTCTGTGAGTGCACTTGTGACTGATCAAGCCAATATGAGTTCAGAAAGTTCTATGACACGACTTGTAAAAATAATCTGCCACTAGTACTCATATTCCCTCTGCTTCCTTTCTGATTACGCACCGATCCTGGGATCAAGATAGAGGTAGAGAAAGACCAAAATATGCACAGAGAAGAAAGTTTGAGACTATCATAAAGGAAACAAGCAAGACATGGATAGAGCTGGAACTGATGGCTCAGGACAGGAGGACTTGGCATGTATTTGTTGAATACCTGTGCTCCACAGGGAACTGAAAGGTTTTGATACATTGGTCTATGCTTGACTAGCTTCATGTTTTGTGAATTTTCTTACTCACAATCAGTGCATGGCTACTGCAGTTCTAGCTTCCTCAAACAACCATTTGCTTACTGTCCCTTATTTTAAGTCTGTGTTTATCCTATAGTCTGTCTTCAGAGTTTTATCTTGCACGGGTACATTTGATTTTCATATCAGTTTTCTGTGTTTGTGCTAACAAGTACATACTTCCTGAGTTTTGTTGTTGAATAGGATTACTCTTTTGTGCGCCCTAAAAAAGGAAGTTAAATGGTGGGTTGTCGTAGCTTTCCTCACATTGCAAGCGTGCTGATGAAGGTGGACTGGGGTCCTCCAAGCAGTTGTGCTATGCTTGGCTTCATCTGCATGTTGCTCACTACTACTGGAATCACGTCAATCGCTCGCCTTGTTAGCTAGGCTGCCATGAAAACATCCTGTTTCCAGGAAGTGCTTTGACGGGGCTACGGTGACAGTCCTGGCCAGTATGTTTTGTCTGACCCTAACTAGCATGTCTGATCAGTAAACGTTAGTCTTCCCTCCCTTTCTGAGTTTTAAGATTGTAGGTTTTGGAGAATGAATAGCTTTGTTTTAATGTTGTTATTCTGTGCACATTGTTGTTGGCAGCTTCTCACTGTAACTGGGAGAGAACTTATGTGACAGTAATTTCTTTCAAAACATTTTATAACGGAGCTCGTCTCACCATTAACAAGTTACTTGTGGCCTGGAATGTGAGAAAGTTGATTAATTTTATTTTATTTCCACTTTGTTGTCTTATAGATACTGAGGACTTACATGGTTTGTACATGAAGTGCTTATGCCAAGGCTTAGACAATGTGCTGGAAGATTACAGGAAAGCTTTGTTAGAGCTTGAACAAGACATCTTACATGACGCACACCTTCCGGTCTCACACATAGCTTGCAGATTACAAGAGGTAATGTGTAGAAATAATTATCTTGGTAGCTAGTTCAAGTAACCCACGACTAATGACCACTCATCACAGGACCTTCGCTCATCCGACTTCTCTTAAAAAGTAAATACGGAACTCACGCTTACATTCAAACTCTTACATATGACCACATAATGGTCACCTCACACCAAAAGCCACCTGATCATGCTTTTATGCAGTATGCCATTTTATTGCCATATTAGATTTGCTAAAGGAACCAGTGCATCAAATGTGAGCCATTTACTAGTGTGGTTTGGACATTGATTTAGGGAAGGACAGAACATCCACAGGCGGTGCAAGGGCAAAATGTTTAATAACCCTAGCCCAAATGACAAAATTAATTGTCTTAAAATAAGTCCTGTGATTTCAGTATATCAGACATACTGACATGAGAGTGCACTGTAGCTACAATAATTTAATTCATCCAGTAGCCTCTACAATTTGTTTTATGTGGTTAATTTTTCAAATTTATGTAAGTTTAAATGTAAATTTACATGCTGTGTATTGGTTTTAGTAAACCTGTGTATTTGTGCTTTATTTTATTTTAGTGGTTGATTTTAATATTCTCTGATGTGACATATGATGTAAAGAATAAGGCCTTTATTTACATTATTGAAAATATGGGAAATGATGGCTTGACTTCCAACTGTTGTTCACACGCCTGCTTAGTTTTAGGAGCAGGGGTTATCTGTTTAGGTATCTTACTGTTTAGTTAGTTTCCTCCATATTCTGTCTGCTGGAGCAAGGAAACGTTGTTAGCTCTGGAATACCAGAACTTCAAGAGCTTTGTTGGGTATTCACAATTTGGCTTGTTTTGTTCAGTTGATTTACAGGTTATCAATATTCAAATGCTTAGATTAATATTTATGATTTTAGATAGAGAAGGCTGAGATTTTATATTGAATATTCTGCTGAAGACGGATTTGTCAGACCAAAAGGTGCAAATATCACAGTCAAGCTGTAAACTAGTGGCACAACACATTCCGTTCTCTGGACTGCATCCTGCTACTTGCAAAGCCCTGTTCAGAGATTGAGAACGAACACAGAAGAAGAAGATATTGAATATTTCGAATAGATCTATGTTTCTTAATTGGAAATATTGTTCTATGAATGTGATTTCCTTTTTTCAGTTTTACCTGTTATTTCCTGTGTTAGCAACAACTGTGGATCAAATAGTCTCCCACAAGGTAAGACGTAGTTTAATATTAAGGCATATATCGCTCACCAGATTGTTATTGTCATTACGTGGTGTTGGATATTCAATTTGTTATTTGTCAGATCATAAATATACATTACAATCTAATTTCAATGTTCATGCTTATCATTGTCTTTGTAGTAAAGTAACTTTGAGAATATTGGAAAAAAATAAAATAACGCACACAAATTTACGTTTTCCTACTATTGTTTTATGCTTTTTTCTTCTTTAACTTTCAATTTTTCAGTTTATTTGGTCCGTTAAGTGGTAATAGGAGCTGAAATTACGTTTTTTGGGCCAAATGTATTGTATAAATCATTGTAAGCCTGTGTTGTATTTCTATTGTGTCATCCATCTCTATGTCACATGGTCTTCTTCATGTCTTGTAACCAGATCTTCTTGTGTTTTATGCGTGCAGTTGTAGTTAGACAGGTTGCATTCTCTTGAGGTGACCGAACCATCTTGTTTTCTGTAATAATATGTATTCAGCACAATATTTTTTATGTCATAATTGTTTATTTTCTCTCTCCTGGTGACATTAATGGTCTTTCTCAGACATTTAATTTCACATAAGTTTCCTCTCCTGTGCCCTGGGCAAGGACCAAGCCTTAACATTGGTAGCGGCGAGTTGGTATAAATATATTATTTATCATTTTGCGACCAAGGATGCTTGACTTTTTAAGTATTGGCAGCGCCTGATAAGTCACAGCAGAGGCTTTCTTTTCTGGCATCTAGTTTAAATGTCTCTCTTTCCTGAAAATAGGGAGCCGCGTAGCGCAGTGGTTAGCGCGCTGGCTTTGCATCTGAGTGGTCCTAGGTTCATTCCCCAGTTGAGGCGGTAATGTTTTTTCAGACCGAAACAGCTCCAGGGTCGACCCAGCCTTAAATGGGTACCGGTTCAGTCCGGGAAGTAAAAGCGGCGAGGGAGAGGAGATGGCTACTGCCCTCATATAGCCGAGCCTTTGATTTGTGAGATCGCTAACACCTCACACCCCTACGGCAGTAACGCTATGGGTTACTTTACTTTACTTGAGGTTTTTGACCTGTTTCAGTTTAGTGTTTCCATTTTTGTTATTAATTGTTGAAATTAGATTAACATTTTCATCTCTCATTACTTTAATACAAATTTCTTGGCTGGTTGTTGCTTATCAATGGTAGTTGTTCTCCACATTTCCTCCATGAATCTTCTTTCTTGATTCTTATTACTCATTTAGCGTTTCCTCTCATTATTTGAAAAGTAATATAATCTTGAATGTTAACCATGTCTTGTAGAGTTTCAATTTAGTCTGTATTGATTCTTTAACTGGGATCAAGATGCTGAGCAACACATGAGCTGCAGTGGTCAGCGACCCATAGCTGATTGCTAGCGTCAGGGCCAGCGAACCATAGCTGCCAAGACCCTTCTACACCTCCACGCGGTGATCCTGGATAACAGGCCGCAACAGGGCAGACTGGCTAAGGAGAAGGGATCGAAGAGGGAAGGCTAACCCGGTACTCAAATGCTTGCTGAAGTCGGATGTGTTGGACCGAAAGGTGCAAATATCGCAGCCAAGCTGTAAACTACGACACAACGCATTCCGTTCTCTGGACTACATTCTGCTACTTACCCTTTCAGGGTTTGGTAGTGGGAGATTGAGAACGAACGAAGACGATTCTTTAACTTCGGCAGACCACTATGCTGTTTATTTTCTTATTTTGTCTTGTCCTTAGTACTTTGTTCTATGTTTCTTGTTTAGTGTATCAATTAAAGCAGTTTTATTTGGCAGCTTGTTATGAAATATGCAATTAGGGTAAATGTTATTGCAAGACTTAATATGTTTCATTAATGTGTGTGCAAATGTATTTGTTGTTATCATTTAATTTGTCTATTCATTACTAAGTTAATGAATGACAAATTTATCAAACACTAATCCTTTATGAGTGGTTGGTGTGTATTGATTTAATTCACCTTTTTTCTCTGAGTAAAGTATCGACCCAGCCTGCATCTTCTTCTGCGTACACAGTCAGACAGTAACCATTATTTTCTCGAAAAAAGCGGCGGTCATCCTGAGACTCTCGCCACTACCATAGAGCTTGTCTTGCAGTTCCACTGGCAATGGCCACATCTGCTCTCTCTGATCCTCGTATGTCGGGCAGTTCTGCAGCAGATGTTCAGTGGTCATTTTACCAGTACCGCACGGGCATTCGTCGGTACACCCTATCTTCAATTTGTTGAAGAGGTGGTACCTCAGTCTGTTGTGGCCAGTGCGAAGTCTGAAGACAACGACCTGCTCTCTTCGGTTCAACTGGTAATAGGCATCGTTTTTGGTGTAACCAGTATGTTCGGTTTCCCATTTGGACATGTACCTGGCTTTGATAAGCCGTTTTGACTCTTCGTACGTCATACTGGTATCTATTTGTGGTAGCCTTGCACCTTCTTTTGCCAGTCTGTCTGCCTCCTCGTTGCCTTGGATGTTGCAGTGTGACGGAACCCACTGTACCACTACCCTTTTTGGTGCGGACTGTTGGCACAGTTTGCAGAGTGCTGCTCTTAAGTCATTAAGCTCAGTGTTTTTCTGGCTTTTTAGCGCTGTGACTACTTCGAGAGCATCTGTCAGCAGGACTATATGGCTCTCATTTTCACTGTGTGTTACCATTTCTTCCACTGCCGCCCTCAGTGCCTCTGCCTCTGCTCTGAAATTGCTCGTGTACTTACCAGTAGCGAATGACAGTGTTATTTTTCTGCCATTTGGTAGGTTCAGGAATGCTCCTGCCCCTCCGTTCTGTGTAGTGTTTGTTACAGAGCCGTCGGTGTATGCATGGGTCCAGTCCATGCTTGGGTAGCTTTTCGTTATGAAGCTTAGGGTAGTATCTCTCCTTTCTTTTTCGGTCTGGCAGTTTTTGTTTGCAATGCCTGGTATATTTTCTACCACCTCTGGAAATATATCCTGCCTCCAAGTAGGTTTTCGTACAGTAGTGATGGGTTTTGGTGTTGTTAGTGCGTTTATGGGATCTTCGTGCATCTTTGCTTTGGCTATTTCTGCAAAGTTTCTCCGCTTTAGTTTCCCAGTTCCCAAATTGTTTAGCCTCTGGTACATTGGATGGTCCGTCAGTCTTCGGAGTTTCTCTGACTGCAGCTGGGCTCTGCAGTCTCTTCTGTCGGTCATGGATTGCAGTTTTGTAATCTTTTCAAGTTCTACAATTGGCGTTGACTTCATGCCACCAGTTATGATTCTCATAGCTTGGTTTTGAAGTTTGTTAACTTTGTCGAAGTTCGCCTTCGCTGCTGTTGTCCAAGCCGCGATGCCATACTCGAGAACTGGTCTCACTCTTCCAGTGTACAGTTTCTTTAGTATGCCTTCGTCTGCTCCCCAGCTTGTGCCAGCAAGTTTCCTCATGATCGCCATTCTTTCTCTGGCTTTCATTCGGTTTCTCTCAATCTGACTTTTCCATGTCATGCGCCGATCAAATGTGACTCCCAGATAGGTTGGGTTGTCGTTTGGCTGCAGGATTTTGCCATTTAGGCTTAGTTTGGTACTTTGGGGTTTTAATGAGAGCGAGAATATTGTGCACGTGGTTTTCTCTTCGTTTATTTTGACCAGCCATGAGTTCGCCCACTCTTCCAGCGATGTTAGGGCCGTTTGCATCCGATTTCTTGCTATGGTGAGATTCTTTTCAGAGGTCCACATAGCCAGATCGTCTGCAAACATTGAGCTATGGACTCTTCTTGGTATATTCTCTGTAATATCGTTTATATATACCAGGAAGAGTGTGGGTGACAGTACTCCCCCTTGGGGTACTCCCTGCTCGAGTGTCACCTTTTTGCTCATCTGCCCTTGTACTTGGACTCTGGCCGTTCTTTGTTTGAGGTAGTGGTTGATCCACTTGTACATCTTTCCACAAAGATCACTTCTTCTTAGCTTGACTCTAAGTCCATCCTTCCAGACTTTGTCAAATGCCTTTTCCAGATCCACCCAAACAGCTACTGTGTGTTTCTGTGCCTGGTAGGCATCTTCTATCTCCTGGGCTATGAGGATGACCTGGTCCTCAGTGGATCTGTGCTGTCTAAAGCCGGCTTGCTGTGGAATTAGTATTCGTTTTTCTTCCAGATGCCACATCAGTCTGGTGTTTATCATCCGTTCCATCAGCTTGCCGACACAGCTCAGTAGGCTTATGGGCCTGTATCCATTCGGATCTGTTTTGTCCTTTCCTGTTTTTGGTACTGGTACCAGTATTGCATCTTTCCATGCCTGGGGTACAATACCCCTTTTCCAGCTTTGGTTCAGGACTGACAGTAGTTTTTCCTTCGCTGTTTGGCCCAGCCTCATCAGCATTTCGTTTGTTATCCCGTCTTTTCCGGGAGATTTCCTTCTCTTTAGTGTTCTCATAGCCTCTTCCATTTCGCGCATTGTTAGTTTGGCCATCATGTGCTCTTCAGGAGCCGTATTTTTGTTTTCGTGCCCCTTTAGCTCTTCGCTAATGTCTGTATGCTTATCTGCAGGGACCTCGATGTGGTTTGCTCTGGCATAGTGATCGACAAAGGCGTTTGCGGCTTTCTTACCTGTGATCAAGTTCTCGCCTTGCTTGTTAGTAATTTGTTTATTTGACGGGGTTTCGTCGTTCATGGCTCTGACTAGCTTCCATAGCTTGTTCCCTTCTTTGTCCAGGTTTAAACTTTCCGTTTTATTTTTCCAACTTTCTCTTGCTGTTTGCTTGAGAGTGTGTTTGTACTTCGCCGCGGCGGCTTTGAGGGCGATGTTTGCCTCCACGGATTTTTCTCGTTCTGCCATGTTTCTAGCATTTGTTACTGCATCTTCCACTTTCTGTAACTCATCATTCCAGTAGGGCTTATAGTTTTTCCTAGCTCCTCTTGGGATGGTTTCAGTGGCGGCTTGCATTATTGCCTTGCTTAGGCTCTCTACCATGGGCTTCATTTTGGTGTTTCGTGTGTTGATGGTTTCACACAGCCCATCTGTCAGGATTGCAAATCTGTCCCAGTCGGCTCGTTTGTAATTCCAACGTGGGAGCGGTTTTGTTTCCTGTGGGCCTACTTCCATGTCAATGGTTAGCCTGATCGGCCTGTGGTCGCTACCTGCCAGTTGGTTTAGCACCTGGCGGTCTATTTTATAGTGTATGTCCTGTGTGGAGAAGGCCAAATCTGGAGTCGAGGTGGTATGCCATGTTCTTGAATAGAAGCTAGGGCTATCCTCCGGCCTATTGATTAGGGAGAGATTTGCATCTATCTCCCAATCTTCCACTTCGTCACCTCTGCTGTCTGTGTCAGAGTATCCCCATCTCTCCGAGTGGCTGTTGAAATCTCCAACCACTATGCAGTTGGAGTCTCTGACCTCCATACTCGAGAGCGATAGGTCTCTGTTTGGTGGTCCGTACAGATTGAAAATGCGGAGCTTCGTCTCTTGAGCCATTATGTCAACTCCTACAATTTCTGCTTGTCCGGTGTGATTGACAGGTACCGCGCTACTCGGTATGCTGTTTCTGGTCAGTATCAGGACCCCTCCTTTGTGGCCTTCTCTATCTAGACGGAAAGTCTGGTATCCTCTGATTGAGAATTTATGGTTATTGTTGAGGTGCGTTTCCTGGATACATGCCACGTCAATCTTACCTTCATGCAGGTGATGTGTTAGGGAAAGTTTTTTGTTAATGACTCCCTCCGCATTCCACTGTAATATTCTGAGGGTCTTGAAGTTTTGGCCAATAGTCGTTTCCCCATAGCCATGTGCCTTGACTCCACGGCACATGGGTGGGTGACCACCAGTAGCCAAGGGTGGGCCCCTTCGAGGCGTGGGGCCCGGCGCTATCGCTGCCTGGCGGGTCTCCTCAGGATGAGCGCCATACGTTTTTCGAATAGGTTGTGCTGCCATCATACTGTGATTTACGTTGCACTGTTTTGTTAGGCTTGCGGCCCCGTGCATCCGATTTCAACAGGCGTTTCTGTAGGGATGCCCTCCTTAGCCTTTGGCTGTCCCCAGCCTATCTGCAAGGCAGCAGTTGTTTACGATCAGAGTTTTCTCTCCTATGGAAGTTGTCTTACCAGACTATCGAGTCTTCACTACTCGTGTCTATAGGGTGCAATGATGGTATGTGATATATGAGATGGACTGGTTTACCCGGAAGAGAGGCAGTCCAGTGTGTCTGTATCCCAGGATCGTCACGTCCTGCCAGAAACGTAGCATTTGCATGTGAGTGGGGTATCTCTTTTTCCCTTTATTTTCTTGGCTTCTATGCAGGGATGGTACGCCTAGCATTCCCCGCCACCTGGGGTGTTGACACAGTGGGGCAGGTGTGCAATGTCCGCTGGTCTGCATCTCTTCTGCGTCCAGCATGATAGTTATGCAGCCTGCATCTGACCTTTTATTATGAAAAATAAAGCATGCATCTGAGAATTTGCAATGGTGGTTTAAATAGTAATGGTTTCATATGTTAAGGTTGATTTATTCAATAAACTGAAGATAGGTGGCACTGACGAATGCACCTGTGGCACAGGGAAAATGAGCGCTGAACATCTGCTGCAAAATTGCCCGACATACGAGGACCAGAGAAAGCACATGTGGCCATCACCAGTGCCAACACTAGACAAGCTCTATGGCAGTGTCAACAGCCTCAGGATGACAGCTGCTTTCTTCGAACAAATTCAAGTTGACGCCTGACAGTGTACGAAGTAGAAGAAGAAGAAATGTTAAGGTTGCTAGCTCCATGCACATTTCTTTAATCACCTATTATGTAATTCTTTGAATGTTACAGTGGTTCTATTCTTGTCAATCCAGATGTCACTTGGGTGTTGGTGTACATTGCAATCATTTTAAACTCTTGTTCTTCTGATGATTTTGTCTGGTTATTTGGGGAGTAATGTCAGGAGTTCTTAAGTTGTTGAAGTTATTGTCATCAGCCCATGCATTATTCATTTGATAGTTAATATCGCTGTATTAGATATTCAATACATTTTTTAGTTGTTGAAGTTATTGTCATCAGCCCATGCATTATTCATGTGATAGTTAATATCGCTGTATTAGATATTCAATACATTTTTTAGTTGTTGAAGTTATTGTCATCAGCCCATGCATTATTCATGTGATAGTTAATATCGCTGTATTAGATATTCAATACATTTTTTAGTTGTTGAAGTTATTGTTATCAGCCCATGCATTATTCATGTGATAGTTAATATCGCTGTATTAGATATTCAATACATTTTTTAGTTGTTGAAGTTATTGTCATCAGCCCATGCATTATTCATGTGATAGTTAATATCGCTGTATATTCAATACATTTTTTAAATTTATGAGGCTATCCATAATATTATTTTTTTTCAGGCACATGGATGTTACATTCTTGATATCCTCTACAAAAATGCCACTTTTGGAATGCCAGGTGTAAAAAATGCATTGAACAGGTAGCATTTTTAGATTTTAACAACTGTACTTATTTAATACGTATTCATCTTAAATATGAGTAGAAAGGGAAAGAAGGACTGATAGAAACCCAAACATCGGGTGAAGAAGGAGGATGTTTTCAGGTATTTTGTCACACATGATCATTTCTGTGGTTTTAGAAAATGTATATAATGAAAGAAAAATCTTGTGGATACACTTTTTTTAAAACAGATGTCTCAGGAATATCAGCCTAAGAAAATGAAATAGTATGGTTATTGAGTATTTTCCTGCATTGTGTGTAGCACTTGGTTGAAATTAACCACTATTGATCTTGTGATCTGTTTCTGCAGATGATAGTTGTCATTATGTTGCTGCAATATTGATAAGAAAGCAATTAGAAAAACGTGTGTGTAATTATTTGATACACAATGATAGAATGAGGCTGTGAAAGTTCAGGGATAAACTATTCCATATTACCATTTTACAAATGTATGCAGACCAACTGAATAACACTGCAAAGGAAAAATATAAGAATATTATAACGGCTTAAACAGACACACAAACCAATAAAATCTACTAATGTTCTGATTGTAATGAGAGATATGAATTCAAAAATAGAAAAAACAAAAATATAGTAGGGTATTTGGGTTGAGAATCAATGATATGTTAGTGAAACTATTGCAGATTCATATATTCATTGTATTATATCGACTGATTCTCATTCTCAACTATATTAAGTGTGCAGCATGCAATCTGAATCTTTGCTTTCACAGGATTCTTTACGCGTGTCATGGACTCCTCTTCAAACAGCTGGCTGCTTGGATGCTGCATGGGATAACATCTGATCCATATAATGAATTCTTTATTCAAAGAGCACAGCATGGCTTGGAAACGACTATCAAACAGACATTTGATGATGATGATGACTTGGGTATTATGGGATTGACAGGTCGACAGCTACAGGTATAGCTATTTTCATTATGAATGTGCATACAATTATTCCTTAGGGGAACTGAAATGCTACTACAACCTGCCACTTAACGTCCTTTTCAGGGTGCACAAACGAGTAAAATTACTCATTTTGGACATTAAATGACAACAACAACAACAATTATCCATTTTCTTAATTCATTACATCAAGCGAATCAATTGAGCTGCCAATTATTTACTTAGTTCCTCCTTTTCTACAAATGGGTGTAGAGGTTTCTTTGATTGTTGGGGGATTATAGTTTCTACAATGTGGGGTAGCCAGTCTCATGCCCAACCCTTCTCAGTCACCTTTATAACTTTCCTGGCAGGTTTAAAGTGCTAACTATTCTTTGACTCTTGTATCACTCTGGCTTAATTTGCCAATTAATCAATCTTAAGTTTTTATATCTGGTTCAGTGAAGTTCAACAGGAAGTTTATTCTTCTTCAGAAAATTCATCTGGGCTCAGAGGAACAGGACACAGCAGCTGAGACTGGGCAGTTTTGTATAACAGCAGCCTTGTTACCATCATATATCCCTCTAAGGGTCGCCAACAAAATTCTCTTTGTTGGGGAGAGTGTACAGATGTTTGAAAGAGACAAGCTCAAAATGAAATCAACTCAGCAGGGTAAATAATAATCAGTATATTGATGTTGTTGCTTCTTGTGTCTACACCCTGAGGTGAAAATGTCGTTTCTGTTTTTAAGAATCAGTGTCACTACACTCCGGGCATACCCATAGGTGCTAAGTCTATCTCGGCAAATGGTGCAGAGTTGCTGATGGTCCCTGTAGCTCGCTGGTTGTACACTTTCCTGCTTCACCCTCTCATGCGCTCCACTCCGCTCGAACCTCATTTGATGTTGAAACTTTGCAGTCTGTGGATTGCTGATTAACCTATTTTGGTGTCCTCATCCAACAGACGGTCGTTGATTGATTTCAAAATGTCACTCCTATTCATCACTAACGTGCCCATGATGGGAGCTTGTGAAGCCAAGATGACAACTCTTTCGTTGCCCTGAACCCCAGCATGACCAGGACAGTAGATCAATGTCAACTCCTCGAGGTTTGAGGCCTCAGCTGCTATCCACTTGTACCTCAGCCATCCACTCTACCTTCTGAAGTATGGTTTGCTTTTATTTTCTTTGGTGACTTATAGTTACTTTAGGATATGGTAGCCATCCAAATGCATAACTAACCCTCATTAGTTATCTGTTCCAACATGCTTGGCTGGTTCTTCTTGCCCCATTATCACTTCAGTTGGCCTCCTTTAGGAAATCTGAACTAAAGTACTTCATTCTTTTGCCAGTGGTGATTTCTGTAGCAATTTGTTTTATATGATGATGTTGCAATACTTTTATTCTTTCCTCCACAGTAAAAGGCCCAAGGATCCACTTGAGGAATGCATGGCTGGTTATAGTGTTGCTATTCTTAGAGTGCTCTCCTTTTGGGCCCTAATAACACACAGGTGTTCAGTATATTTATATATTATTTTTCAGCATTGTGGACCCATAAGGCTCTTTGACATTAACACAGTTCACAGATCTTATATCTCCATTTGTATGATGTGCAACCAACTGTTCCCTAAATGCACTTATGGTCTTGTCTGCCGAATTGATTCATTATGCTTTTCCTGTCTTGCTATTTGCTTCGGTTCATTTGGTATACTTCAGCAATCAATGTATGCATGAAGGTTATTATATCTTAGGCTTGGTTTGGAGATGTTTCTGAGTCATCAGTTACTACAATTGTTCCTGCTTTAACATAAATGTGCTTGTTAATCTTTTGTGTTTTTTTAGTCAACATAGATTACCAGTATTCCTTGGTCCTTTCTAATATTAATTTATATATCCAGTTTTGTAATATGTAGTATTTTTGTTGCTGTTATCTGATATATTGTAGACATATTTGGTTTTACTGCCTGTGTGTAATATGAGTCAGCAGCAGAGAGAATGAACATACTTTTTTTCACCAATTGCCTCAAGGGTTTCACTGGATTGTGAGTGCTATTGACAGGATTGGTATCTTTTTAGATTGCAATTATCTTAATTGTTGGGCATTTTATGTTTTTTTTTCCAACTACTGAAACACCCATTTCAAGGTTATTGTTCGAGGAAATTCACCACACTATTTTTAGCTAACAGAGTATGGATTTAGCCAATACATTAACCTCGCACGGTTAAAATGAGAAAATTTGCCTGCTACCTGTTGGTTAGTGGGTTCTATGACTTTCCCATTGATAACCTTCATAATCCTCATTGAAGGCATTTCTACTGGTGAAAAAAAAAAGGTCGTTCACCATCCCTGCGGCTCTATCCTTTTTGTTCAGAAGTCCATAAATGCTGTGTATTTAAGGAAATGCAGACGGCTGGGAATGTGGTATGCATATGCATGACAATAGATGGACTTGAAAAGTGATGTTTTTGTGGCACTTCAATTACAAGGATCCTCTTGGTTGCCCACCAATGAGATGGAGAGATGAACTGAGTAATGCTCTTAGTCCAACATGGTACTCTAGGGCAAAAGACTAGAATAAATTCAAAGTTTTTGGTGCTTAACATAAAAAACAAAACATCTGCCTGATTATCAACAATACAGTATTACTCTTATGCATCCTGGCTTATAGTTCTTTCAATTTGTTTCTGTCATTCATTATTCATGCCCAGGGCTGAAAAAAAAATTGTTTAAAAAAAAACAAAAATCAATCGAGGCGTGTTCAAATGAAACCGGACATAACTGTACCAAATGAACATACCTACGATGCGCATGATGATGTCACTTCTGATGTACACAGCACATACCGACCGCCAAGTTTGCAAAATTTCATTATCCTCCTACTCATAGTTTCCTCAGCAGGACGTTGAAAACATGGCAGGCGTGATACGGAATCCATCCAGAGTTGATCAGCGAACAGTGATTCGATTTTCTTACAGCTGATGGATGTCGACCAGATGACGTTCATCGCAGAATGCAGGCAGTGTATGGTGACAAAAGTGTGTCAAAGACAGCAGTGAAGGACTGGACAACAATGTTTAAACAAAGATGTGAGTTGACGAAAGATATTCCGAGGCCAGGTCAGGCACATATTGTTGCGTCAGAAGATGCCATCTCCAAAAATGATGCAGCAATTCGGGTGGACCATCACCGGAGCTTATGTTTGCCACACTTTTGTCACCATACGCTACCTGCATTCTGCGATGAATGTCAACTGGTCGACATCCTTCAGCTGTTAGAAACTGAATCGCAGCTCGCTGATCAACTCTGGGCGGATTCTGTATTACACCCGCCATGTTTTCTACGGTCCGTTGAGGAAACTATGAGTCGGAAGATATTGGCATTTTGCAAACTTTGCTTGCAAGACTTCTGTACTTTTCTTTGATCATCTGATTGATGATTGTATAATTGAGAGAGTTAAATGTTTTTAATGATTTCACGAACAAATTTTTACCAGCTTTTAAATTGATTGTTCAGTCAATAATAATCAAATTAATATGTGGCAGTTGTGCAAGTTGCATAAATAGCAAGATAACAAATGGTCTTCATCAGAGAAATGGGCATTTGACATGAGGAAATGAACAAATTTAAACTTTTAAGATGATAAGGACTTAGAAATGATGCTTGTCTTAAAATGAGCTAAGTTCAGATGGAGTATTACCAGGGCCTGAAAATGGAGCAAAGAATAGTAACACTATAACCTATCAAGCATGTCATAAGAGACAACTAAGGACGCTGGGCATGGAGCTGGTCACTCGATCTGGTAGAAACTTTAGGCCACAAAAAACTTCAACAATTATAGATAGATAAATTGGGAACGGCGTGGGCTAGTGGTTAAGTGACACGGCTCACAACTCGAAGGTGCTGGGTTTGATCCCCATCACAGCACAAGACGTTACCCCGGGGAAGCAAACCCTTAGAAAATGCAGAAGGAAGCCGACCCTTACATAAAATGGACGCTGAAGTCAGATGCACTGGGCCGACAGGCGCAAAATAAAAACCACAGTGCAGCGCACACCACCTTGGGGAATAGAGAAATAAGGCCAACGCCGACAAAAAAGAAAAAAAAAGAGGCAGATAAATGTTTGATGACTTTGTATGTCTTTATTAAAGACCTATACTCCACAGGGAGCTGAAAAGGTTCTGATTTATATTGGTCATTATCAGGAGCTTCTTATAATTTATATATATTAAAAACAACTTTAATAATGAATGTGATTATTTTTGAAAAGGACAAGCATTTGTTCTTTCTCTTAATCTATGTGTCAGCCAGAACTTAATTATCTGCACTGATTTTTTTCCATATTACCACAGCTGGCACTATCATGAGTAGTAGAGAAGACAAATTTGCCGTAGATCTGCAAGAATTATCTAAGCAGCCAGAGTTCAACAGTATTGGGTTTGAAACTATTATTGATAGAATCCGAGCTCATGCAGCTGAGGTAATAAATGGTGGAAAATGTGTTTGCTTGTTTTTCTTTTTCTGAGTGCGTAAGGCCTTTTATTATCTTTATTATATGTTATGTCTCTTTGAAGTAAATGGGAAGTTCTTCCATAACTTTCCAGCAGCACCTCTTTACCTAATTATCCTGCTGTGCTGAACATAGTCTGCATTCTCCTCTACTCTTTCCTTTTCTAACAAGACTTTCTTTACCTACCATATAAGTAAATTTGCTGGCAAATGTTAACTTTGTTTCGAATATGTGGATTTGTTTTTTAATTATGCACACTCAAAAACGTGTACACAATGCTTGGAAACATTTAAGTTTTCTTCCTTCTTTTCTGGCGTTAGTCCTAAAACAAATGTTGTGTCGTTGTATACAGCGAGGACCCTGTATCTGCAACTTTTGACCCAACACACCTGGTTTCAGCATGTCATTTTTGGGACCGGGTTTACCTTCCCTCTTGGCCAGACTGCACAAGTGCAGCCTGTTTACAAGGCTGCCACTTGGGGATGGAATAGAGTCTTGGTCAGATATGGTTTTCTGACCAAGATGCAAAAAGCCAGCTTTGAGCCGCTGGCTGCTGTCAGTTCATTTACTGCTGCATCTTTAACTGCATATTAGTTTTAAACCATAATTTGTTGTTATAATGTGCCATTCTGAAGACATAATTGCACATGTTGTGAAACTGATTTTTGTGGATTTATTTTCTTGTTTAGTACCTCTGGGTATTGGTGTGCGAAGAATCCAATTTGATCAGTGAACTGAAGATACTGAAAGATTTTTTTCTCCTTGGGCGAGGTGAGCTCTATCTTGCATTTGTGGACCAAGCCCAACACCTTCTCAGGATGCCACCAGTTTCAACCACTGAGCATGGTAAGTCCAGTCCCTGTGGATGGATATTAGTATTTTTGGCTGCTGAAGACTGATGTGTCAGACCGAAAGGTGCAAATATTGCAGTCAAGCTGTAAACTAGTGACACAATGTATTCCATTCTCCAGACTACATCCTGCTACTTTGCAAAGCCCTGTTCAGGACTTGGTAGCTGGAGATTGAGATAGAATACAGAAGAAGAAGTATTTTCTGACATAATTTTAAATATCATTCATCTGTTTGCTCCAAAGGTGACCACCCCAGCTGGTCCCTTCTAACAGAAAGTCTGTCTTTGAGTACTTGCTGTCATTCACCTCTATCTCTATGGCAAGTGTAGGTCACCACAGCTGGTCCCTTCTAACAGAAAGTCTGTCTTTGAGCACTTGCAGTCATTCACCTATTTGCTCCAATGTGAAGCAGTGGCTTCAATTACAGCTGGTTCCATTACAGGAAATCGGAATCTGAGCATTTGCAGTGGATACTAACAAAATTTTTTGTAAGATTAAGTTGCTAACCCCATGCACAACACTCTTTTGTTGTTTTTGCGACATGCTTGAGAGGTTACAGTGAGAAATATTTATTGGGTGGATTATATTAATAAGTATAGCATATATTTATCAACCTGAAATCAATTTAAATTTTGAAATTACTACTGGGCACATGACTCTCACCGCAAAACTGACCAGATACAAATCTATTTGTGTTACACTTTAGTCTACTCAGCTGTAAATGGGAATCTGGCTGTTAGTGGCTGAATACCTGACTGGCCGATGATAATAGTTATCGAGTACATAGTATCTACAAGTAGAGGGGGAGGGTGTTTGTTTACAAATGTGTGTTTACATGGTACTGCTGTCTTGTGAAATGGCTATAACAGCCTGTGTTCCTTAGCCATATCAACATACATAGAGTTAGATATGTGTTTTTTTTTGTTATCATAATTTGTTGAATTTATTGTTTTGTATGGGTGGTTATGTAACAGAGAATTTCCCTATTTGTTCCCTCTGTCAAAAAAATATTTATTACTGCATTTTTTCAATTGTAAGTTGCACCCCTAATTTCAGCACCATGAACACAAACAATTAAAAGTTGCAATTCTAAGATGCATAATTACCACACAACATTTTTAAAAAAAGTGTATCGGCTGAACAGGTCAACAATGGGGACATCAGGTCGCAATGCATTAGTGAAATGTCACAGCCTAATAGTAATGATAACATAAATAAAATACACAGAAGAGAACAGTCTCATATTTCAGTTCCAAACAGTACACACCAGTCAATAACCACTTAAACAGCACCTGCCCTTGGGCAAACACTGCTCTCACCCTGATAAAATAGTTAGACATTTACTCATTGAGTGCAAACAACTTGCAGTCAATAAAGATATTTTTGCAAGTTGCACCGACAATCACCAATGCAGTATGTGGCACACAAAAAAAAACAGAAGAAGATTATACCAATAAGAATAATGGCTGAAATAAACACATGGTTAGAATGCAGATTTAGATGACGAGAGTAACTTTTTGACCAAAATACCTGGATGTGTCTAACTATAAGGCAAGGCAAGACAGTGATGAAAGGAACTAAATCGTTTCCGGGAGGGTTCAGTGGGTGATAGAGAAGAGAGTAGGACCACTGACACACTGAGGTGACTAACATCGCCTCTAACCTCACTTGGTTAGAAGACTCTCAAACTCATGGTCCAGCACATGCCACCATTCACACATATGCCAAAATTATGCTGAGCATGAAGTAGTCTTCTTGGTTTGAAAGCAAGCTCTCCGTGTATAATACAGGAATAAAGGTGGGGGATAACTTGTTTTTCTATCTTTTCATACAGCTCATGGATGATGTCATCAAAGCCTGTGAGGAGAGGACCAAAAAGTACTTAATGGGGTACTGGAAGATCAGACTAGTTTGCTGATGATATGGCTCTGATCACAAAAATTGCATATCTACATATCAATCTTCGAATCTGAAAGAGCTGGAGAAGAGAGGGATGACCATTAGCAGTTGGAAAACAAAAACCATGGGGGTCTCAAGAGATAAGACATCACATTATGCTAGGAGAACAGCCTCTAAAACATGCCATAAATAGAGGACACCTCAGCAAAAGAGAAATAAGTAATAAAACTAAGATGGTTGTATACCATTCAACCTATGCACCAGTTTTGACTTATGGAAGTGAGTCATGGACAAGGACCAAAACCAGCTCCAAGTCTCAGAAATGAGAAGGTGTGACAAAAAGAGACAAGGCAAGCAAGATCTCGAAATCAAGCCCTTGCAGACTCAGTGGAGCAATCTCCACTTCTGTTATTTGGTCATGTCTGCAGAATGAAAGAAGATAAGTTACCATGGGAAGCATGGATGACTCAAAGTCTGCTCGGATGACAATATAAGGGTTCCGATTTCATGCCTGTGTGGCATATTGGGAAAATGGTGTTAAGTGATGTGGTCAACATTTTACTTTCCCCAAATTATTCTGTTACCCAATTTGTTTGCCTCTGTGACCATGTGAGCCATATTGTGATCAGAAAAAAAATCCCTCATCAGCTGGGGGCTGAACCTCGATTGCTCAGCTGGGAAGCCAGTGCACTAACCACTGCGCTACCTAGACTCTTTAGCTCTTAATCTAAGGAAGGTGGACCAAGAGACAAGGCAGGCAAGATCTCAAAATTAATCCTTCCAACTCAAGGGAACAATCTCATATTCTGTGCTTTGGTCATGTCTGCAGAATGAAAGAAGATTGGCTACCATGGGAAGCATGAATCCAAACTTGACAGGATGACTCAAAGTCTGCTCGGATGACAATCTATGAGACTGGGGACTAGACTGAAACCAGGCCAAGAGGAAGACGGCAGACAGAATAGCCGGGTGTTCCTTTTGGTAAACCTTTACAATCCAGAGTAGAAGAGGAGCGATTAAGTAAGAATAACTTGTTTTCCTGAGGATTAGAAGAAGTCACCTCACTTCACAAAAAAGCTTATACAATGAAGTCTTTAACACTTCATCCCCAGCAACAGTATTTGCTATGGGGCTATCTTGTTTTCTTTTCTTTTTACAAAAACCAAACAATCAAGGTTGTGCTATATAAGAAGTACGGTTTTAGACATTGTAATGATTAACATGAACATGCGAACAAGTTTTGTAGTTAAAGCCATATTGTCTCCTCAAATGTGTTCCAGATGTGAATCGAGCATTCCAGCATGCTGCAAGAAATGTTCTCATTGACAATGATGCTCTGCTGCAAAGGTTTCATCTCACAGTCCCAGTTTCCTCAAAGGAGAAAAGTATGAACAATCTTCGTAGTTGTGTGGATATAATCTACTTATTTTTCTTTTTGTAATTTTTGTTACTTTAAATATTACAATTTTTTATTATTTCTACATTGATTTGTGCACTTTTAGATTCATTAAGTTGTTCACAATGTGATAATCATTAGATTACTAATGTTATTTTATTTGTAAAATTGATTTACTTTCAGATTAATTATACTGTGTATATATACTATATATATTCTGTGTTAAAAATACCTCCAACTTTACCTACTGAATGAGTCTATAATGCCTGAAAGCAGGGCTTCAGACAAAGAGGAAGACCAAGAAAAAGATGGATTGACAGCGATGAAGAAACACTACAAAGACAATGGTTGAAAATAACAGTAGTCACATTGCAGACAACAGAAGAATGCACCTACCCATGACTTCTAACAATATAAGTGCACAAATCAGATCAGAAGATTTATGCTGTGTTGATGTTGTATATAAGAAAATGATTTTTTAAAAGTTGAAGTATTTACTAGACATGGGAAAAAGTGGCAGAGAATGATTGAATGAATGGAAGCATGTGATCAAAGACATACTAACATTGATTGAGCTTATTACTTGTATCCACAATTGTGTGATTTTGTTATTAGTGTGAATTAGAGTTCTTCATCTTTGATGTTCATCCTAAAAAGAACATTGTGTCGTAGTTTACAGTGAGGATGCGATGTCTATGTCTTTCGGCCCAACACATCTGGTATTAGCACATCATTTTTGGGACGAGTTTGTCTTTTCTCTGTGATACCTATTCTCTGGATCAGACAAGATGAGTGCAGCCTGTTTCCACAGCCATCACTTGTAGGCAGAATACAGTCTTGACCGTGACACAGTCAGCTATGAGACGCTGGCTGCTGTCAGCTCATTCATTGCTGCATCTTCAGCCATGAGAGCCAGAAATGATTATGGCACTCATAGAGGTCTCAGATAGCCGTCTCAGAGCCAGTCACTCACTACCTCAATCTCCATTTTTATACTGGAGGTTGTAAGTATGCCCTACTCTGCCCAGCAACGATGACCTAGCAGAGAAGCCCCAACCGCATTTCTGACAGCGCAGTACAGAATTTGAAAATATATGCTACGCAACTTAAAATATGCTCTAAATTTCCACCCCCTTAATAAGAAAATTTACCATTCTTCGTTTAATAACATTTATCCAGAAAAACCAGAGAGCAACATATCCCAAGGAGAAGCAGAGACTGGTTGGAGTGTGCTTGGCCTCACATACGCAGCTCAGTGGCCTCTTCACATATTCTTCACTCCATCTATTTTAGAAAAGTAAGAAAATGTAATTGTGACACACAACAGCAACATTTGTTAGTTTTTGTTGTTTATTTTATTGTATTTTTCATCCAGATATTGATATATTTGTATGGCAAGAAAGACCACATTCAAAGAAATACTAAAGTTTAGGGAACAGTAAAAGGCTTGCAACAAGTGTTAGGGGAAATGACACAATTAAATGGGCTGGCCACACGCCAAGAATGCCTCAAAACCTACTCACTGTTTGAGTCTATAACAGCAGATCAATAGAAAGATCAAGAAAAATATGGATTGGCTGCATTAAGGAAACATTATGTAGACTTACTTACTTACTTAGTCACTTTTGTTCTATCCTGGGGTGTAGCGATTTGCCAGAAAGAGTGTCAGACTATTCTATTTGCTGTCATCCTCTTGTCCTGGTTCGAGTCTAGTCTAGTCCACTGTCTCTTATAGACTGTCTGATGTTGTCATTCCAGTGAACTGTGTTGTCCTCGGTGTCTGGATCCTTGACTCTTTGCTTCCCATGACTGTCATGGTAGCTGATCTTGTTTCATTCTGCAGACGTGGCCAAACCACAGAAGTTGAGATTGCTCCACTTAAGTCTGCAAGGGCTGGGCTTCAAGCTCGTGTCATATTTTATTATTGCAGACCTTGTCTTTTTTTATTACTTGGACCACCTTCTTTATATATCTCATTTCTAGAGTTTAGAGCTGGGTTGTTGTCATTGCCCATGACTCACATCCGTAAGTTGTTGTTATGGATCCAGTAGTATCCGGGCTCTCGCCCTTCACCCCAATGCCTTGTAATGGTATCTGTATGTGTTTATTAGCTGTTGTCTACTGCCATACAAAGCGTTCCATGTATCTGGTGCGTAGGAAGAAGCATTTTCCTAAAATCATTGAGCGCTGAGCACTCAAAGATATGATGATGAACGGTTTCATATGGGTGTGTACACAGCTGGCACTCACGAGTTTGTTGTGGCTGGATTCTGTTCAGGTGCTTGTTAAGTGAGATGTATTGACACCTGTAAGTCAAAACTGGTACATATGCGAAGTATACAGTGATCTTAGTTTTCTTACTATTTTTTTGTTACTGAGAAATCCTCTATTAATGGCATTAAAAGTTTACCTGTTGCTGCCCATCGTTAAGTCAACTCTTCTTTAATACCTCCCTTCTGGTTTATTATAGCTCCAAGGTGTTTCATCTGCTTGACCTGTTCCAGAGGCTGTTCACCCAGAAAAATGTGACTTCTCTTTTCTTAAGACCACCATGGTTTTTGTATGTATTTGAACTGCTAACAATCATCCCTCACTTTCCCAGTTCCTCTTTCCAGATTTAAAAGTTGGTCTGTAGATATGTCTGTATAGAAATTTAGTATTCAGGACCACATTAGCAGTAAATGCCAGCTCCGATAGACTGGTCTCATTTTCCAGTATCCCACTGAGTACTTTTTTTGTCCTCTCCTTACGGTCCTTGATGCCCTCATCCTTGAGTAGTATGAAGAGGTTTGGTGATATAATGCCACCCTGTGTTATGCTACTGATAGTCTTGAACCCTTCTGGTGTGTGGTTTCTTGTTCTAATGTAGTTTATGCCGGTATTATAAAAACTTTGTCTAGCGCAGATCAGTATAACCATATCCATTGCCTTTGTTTCGCTCAACAACTATTCCAGTCTTCCATACATCTCCTCCACTTCCTTGTCTCCATGTGCTGACGATGGCATATCAAAATTGGATTATGACGTGTCTTATCTGGGTGTATCAATTCTGGTCATGATGAGATTGTGGTTGATCACCTCAATCAATATCCACCAGAGCCATTGTAGCCTTTTTATGTAGAATAATGGCCACCACTCCTTGTCCATTCTCATTGTCCGACTGTACTATAATGGTACTCTTCGCTCTGAAATTTGCTCTTCTCCTTCCATCTTGTTTCACTTGGGCAGAGAATGTTAATTTTTTGTCTTCTCATCTCCGACTTTATATTTTACATTTTCCCGATCTTCAACATCGTTTTCACATTCCATGTTGCAAGGATTTCACTGGATGATGACCTGGGATGCCTTGTTTCTTCCCCTACCGGATTGGACACCTGGATTTTTCAAGGTCCCGTGGTTGCTGGTATTTGGCTTAATTTGGATTGAACATTTTCCATTAGTTTTTCGTCTTGGGAACGATAATGTGGTGGTTTCCCCTTGACCTCTGACTTTGCTAGCCTTTTTATGCTGACAGGGCAAGTGAGTGCCCTCTCTACTCATCCATAGAGTTGTCCACTTATACATTAAAGTTATACTTATATAAAATGTCTCTAAGGAAAATAATCTTATACACATATGTTTGGACGGTGGCAATGTATGGCTCTGAAACATGGACTATAAACAAAAGAGAGGAAAAATACTTGGATGCCTATGAGATGTGATGTTTTCCAAAGATGGAAAGATTGAGCTGGACCGAGAAGAAATCAAATGAAAAGGTATTGGCGGAGATGGGAGAATAGAGAAAGTTGATACGGAGGATAACAAGAAATCAACTGGGCTGATTGGGACATAATCTGCGGAGAGAGGGCCCAGTCAAAAAGGTCTTGGAGGACATTATATGGGGAAGGAGAGGGAGGGGAAGACCTAGAAATACCTTTTTTGTCTCAAGCTTGCGGAGATGTGGCTGTGAAGACGTATGCTGAGCTGAAGACGGGATAGGCAGAAATGGAAGGACGAAATCCATGAGCTTGTGTCCTAGGACTGAATGACCTGATGACGATGATGAGCGCAGATCAAGGATGTTCTTTTTTTCCAAGCAGTTCCAGGGCCTGCTGCAGGTCTTGTCTTGTCTTATCCACTTGTGTCATGGGGAGCCGTAGTTTTCTGTCCAGGGCTAGATGTGTCGCTGAAGGGGTTGTCATCCTATGACGATTTAGAATATCTGCAACATTTCCTATCCATCTAGTCTGCCACGGTGCGTTATAGGCGCACAAGGATAGTTGATCAGGATGCATTCTCATTAGGTAGCAGAACCAATTGATTCTCACTTCATCAATATATTCAGAGCAGGGTCTTGCTTCAACTATTTTTTCACATCTACTTTGTCCATTCTGTCTCTCCTAGTTACATTGATTGTTTTCCAGAGGTATCTCATCCCACATGTTGGGATCTTTCTCTCTAGAGTTTTTGTTAAAGTCCAAGTTTGGCACTGGGAACATGCAGTAAACCTTGTCAAATGCCATTTCCAGGAAACAAGTGCATTTTATCATCATTCTAAAGTGCTTTTTCAATCAGTTGCTTGAGTGTGAAGGTCTTGAGGACACCTGTTTGTTCTGAAGTCACATTAGTCTTTGGTCATCTGTGGCTCAGCTAGAAGTCTTAGTCTTTCAGTATCCTAGACTTTTCCAAGGACACTAAGGAGGAATATGCCTCTGGTTTGTGCACTGTCAATTATCACCCTATTTTGAATATTGGTATAATGATTGCTATCTCCCAGTCCTTTGGTATAGCATTGTGGCACCATGTTACCAGGGGAATCTTCAATAATAAAAGTTCACCTGCCGTTCATGTGTACTTTACCACTTCTGGTGCTATATCACCATGTCCTGCTACTTTTGCAATTATTCATCGACTTTTAGTCCTTTACATCTGCTCTATCCTCCTCATTTAGAGCATAAACAGTGACGATATGGACTAATTTGCCTCATTCTTTAAGGTCCGGCACCATAACACATTCCAAAACAAATCTCCATCCCTTGATGTTTTTCCTTTGACTCTCACACACAATACAGCCCACTCCTCCTTTGACTGTTGGTAGTGGGAACTCTGCGGATGAGAAGCATATTACCCTCATGATTTATGATTTCCCTGTCCTTGTTTTTTAATGTCTGCGAGAGCATAAATTTTTACATATCTTCCATGCTCTCATTCTTCTTCCCGTTTATGGAGACTATACTTTAAAAAAAAAAAATTGATTTGCCCATTCAGAAACATTTGTAACATTTCTCTTAACCATTTACACCGCTAGAATTGAAACAGGAAATACATATTCATAAGATCAGAGAGAAGCTTCTTTGTTTCGCTCATGAACTATTTGTTTACGTACTAGATTTAAACACTGTTCTAATCTAAAATAAAAGTGAAAGATTACATTGAACAGAATAATAATTAAGATTTTTTACACCATATGTTGGGCATTAAAGTGTAATGGGTTTGTTAATAAGGAAGTGAAAGTATGGAAATACATCTGTCTCAAAATTGATATGTTCTACTAATTCAATCTTTTAATTGATTTTCTATAAAAATTTAGGCTAATATAACTCATTTTGGGGTGCCATTTCTTGCACTACTGTAATGATGAGTTTTTAATACATATATTTTTTAATGCTTTCTGTGTTGAAGCTGCATATCAGTAACATTTGTAATCTTCACTGGTTCAAGAAGAATGCTACATGCACCAGAAACATACCTGTAGAAAACGAAGTTACAAATCTGGCTTAGACGATTGTTATGATACAAACAACACACAACATCAATGTCACCCTCCAGTGTATTCCAGACAAATAAGCATGTCAGATAATGAGAAAGCAGACTAGCAAATGTAGAAGTAAACATGATTCAAATAAATACATCAACCAACATGCAGACAGTAAAACAAATACTTCAAAGAGGAATCACTAAACTGATAGATGGAAGGGTCTGGGATCGACCATTTCAGAGTTAATTGGGATATAGACTAACTCAATTATGTGCTGTGCATAATTCTTTCAGTATACTTTCTTTCTAATATGATGGAGAGCGTTTGAAATTTTTTGAGATAAAAACAGTAGTGTAACAGAGTTGTTTATTATCCCCATTTCTTTTTCTGCAGACTTGACTGTATTATGAAGATCAGTTTCTACATGAAAAAATTGAATTTAATGGTTTTTGGTGAAAATATGTGATGATCTGGATGTTGTTGAGCTCTCTCGTCTATGTCAGAGCCACAACAAAATGCAAAATAAAATAAATATACTGTATAGTCACTGAAATTAGGTCTGAGGGTACACAGAAAAAACACAAATTATGAGAATAAAAGCTCCTAATGAGAATCAGATTGTGCTCGGAGACACGTTACTATAACAGGTGGAATCATTAATATATTATGGTAGTAATATAGACAAGGTCAGAGGTACTGATAGAGGTACATCAAATTAAGAATACAAAAGGGCGAGGGGTTTTTATTGCTTTAGGAAATTTGTAGAAATCTAAAGAAATTAAGTCTACTACATTTTTCGATTTCAATGTAAAATTCATCCAATTGTATGGCTCTGTGATATGGAAAACAACTAAAATGTTCAAGCTTTCATTAATGGATACTTGTGCCAAATAGAGGGAATAAAATGATATGATAAAAGTCATTAATATAAAAATGTCGGAAAGTACCGGACATATGTCAGTGAGACTAGACATAAAGAGAAGGTGATGGATAGGACACACATTGCTAGAAACATATGAAAGCATTATTAGCCAGTTACTGTTCTGGCAAGAGTAAGACCTAAACAGTAATGGAGAATGGAGGTCGAGACACTTGAAAACAATAGGAAAGATATGAAAATGATGACACATGACAGGAAAACTTGACGAGTATTTGTTTGATCCACAGGGAGTTTAGGGGATTGATAGATACTTTCTGGGTCATTTGTCTGCATTTCAGGTTAAATTGCATTGTAATGTTCTCTTTAAACAAATACTAGCAAAGTGTATATAACGTTTACAAATTGTTCCTATTTTCAAAGATACAACCGCATTTTTCGTTTCCTGCTGGCTGTTCGCCACACTCAGCTGGATCTCCAGCACTGCTGGAGTCTACAGATGTTCAACAAAGCAGCATTTGTTTCCCCAGCAGCAAGTGCAACCTGGCAACTGCGGACTCACATGGCCTTTCTTGTTGACAATTTACAGTACTACCTCCAGGTAAATTAGAAAATTTAAATTAATTTTAGGGAAAATATTTAATTCTTGCTTCCTCTGTAATTGTTTTGATAGAGCTGAGCAGCCAGTGCACATTGTATCTCTCTTCTCTTAGTAGCTTTTCTAGCCCTTAGGATGTAGAGGTCCTTTTGTATATACTTGTAGTTGAGTGTACAGGCAAACAGATGATTGGCTTGTTGTGTCTTTGTACATTGAAAGGGCTGCCTCCTTTTGGTCTTCATGCAAGCCAATATTTGGTAGGAATTTCTTTACCATTATCATTTTCTCCAGGACAGCTTGCTCTTTTATATTTTCAAGTGTCATGGGTTCTTTTATGTACACATCATGGACACTCTGACCCTTTGAGTTTATTGTCCATCTCTGATATGACTAAGTGCCTGATCTCACCTTCCTTGAGACCAGAGGATGCCTGAAACTTATTAGATTCAGACACTGTCTTGTCCATTCATATCTTGGGGGCGAGAGCCTTACCTCTCAGCTATAACAACAACCACTAAAAAGAAATTAGAGACCAACTAGCAAAACCATTGGCTATATTATGTTTTCAATCACTTGGAAAAGGAATTGTTCCATGGAATTGGAAAGACGCAGGAGTGATCCCCTTATTCAAAAAGGGCGAAAAGTCAAATCCAGCAAATTATAGACCGGTGAGTTTAACGAGCATAGTCTGTAAATTGTTAGAGTCAATAATCAAAGAAAACATTGTAATGCATTTAGACAAGTTTAATCTAATCAGAAATAGTCAGCATGGGTTTACTAGAGGAAGACTGTGCTTAACAAATCTATTAGAATTCATGGACGAAGTCACTAAAATGATAGATAAAGGGGAGCCAGTAGATGTTATTTATCTAGATTTTACAAAGGCCTTTGATAGGGTACCTCATCAAAGATTATTTCTGAAGTTAAAATCACATGGAATAGGTGGGGAAGTTGCGAAATGGATTGAAAATTGGTTAACGTGAAGTAGGCAGAGAGTAGGCATAAATAAGGAGTATTTTGAGTGGTGTGAAGTAAAATGTGCAGTGCCACAGGGCTCGGTTTGGGACCAATTTAGTTCTTGATATATATAAATGATTTGGACATTGATATGGGATCCATGGTTGCAAAATTTGCTGATGACACAAAACTATGCAGTAGTGTCTCATCTAAAGCAGAAGTGGATATATTGAGGTCGGATTTAGATAAAATTCTAGAATGGTCTGTAAGCTGGCAAATGGAGTTTAATGAAGATAAACGTGCAGTCATCCACATGGGTAGATCTAATATGGAACATAATTACAGAATGGGTGAGAACAATATTAGAAAGATAGAAAAGGAAAAGGTCCTAGGGGTTATAATAGATCATACAGGAAAGGTGAGTGAGCAAGTCCAGGTAGCAGTGAAAAATGCAATGTTAGGTATGATAAAAAGAAATATTAAACATAGGAGCAAGGGAGTGATAGTCAAACTGTATAAAGCATTAGTGAGACCTAGATTGAAGTACTGTGTACAGGTGTGGGGTCCTTATCATAGAGGGGATATAAACATGCTGGAAAAGATACAAAAAAGAGCGACAATAGTGTAATTACAGTTATAATATAACCACCTACAAGAACAAGAGGCCATAGCTAAAAATTAACTAAAGAAAGGTCCAGATTAGATATTAGGAAATATTTTTTTTAGCAGAGTGGTTTTTTTGTTTGTTTGAGTTCACCTTATTTCTCCCATTCCCAAGGCGGTGTGCATTGCCCTGTGGTTTTTATTTTGCGCCTGTTTGCCCAGTGCACCTGACTTCACCATGCATTTTATGTAAGGGTTTGCTTCCCCGGGGTAACGAGTTTGAGAAGAACAATTTGGATTTCGAAAGTATAAGGGTACAAGAGAAGCAATTTTCTGTTTGAAAACTATGACAGAAAAATATATAGAAATACATAATGATATTTATATTTGCTTCATAGACTACCAGAAGGCTTTTCACAGTCCAGCATTGACTAAATGCCTCCAAGAAATAGGTCTAGATTGTAAAGACATAAGACTGCTCAGTAATCTAAACTGGAAACAAACTGCCACAGTAAAATCAGGAAAGTTATGCTCTCCAACTGTAGATGTAAAAAGAGGAGTGAGACAAGGATGTGTATTATTCCCTTTTCTTTTTAATATCTACACAGAACAAATATTCATTGAGATAGTAGAGATTCCAGGGCTTGTCATTGGAGATGTGGTAATGAATAACCTTAGATATGCGGATGCTAGTTTTTATGGCAGAAAGTGAGCAAGAATTGCAGGAGCTTGTGACAACAATATGCAAAATAAGTCAAGAGTTTGGATTAGACTTGAACAGAAAACAAAGACTTTGATGCTTAGAAAATGTGACAAGAAACCATGCATGCAGATAAAAATAAAAGATCAACTTCTAGAACAGGTAAATAGTTTCTCCTATCTAGGTCATATAATAACGAGAGAAGACAGCTGTGAAAAAGAAATCAGAAAGAGAATAGGTATGGCCAAGATGGTATTCAGCAACATGAGACACATTCTGACATCCAAACAGATAACCAAATAAATTGAAAATGAGAATTGTCAGGTATTATGTATACTCGTCACTGCTTTATGACACAGAAACATGGACACGAATAACAATTTGGAAAATAGTATTGAATAATATGTGGGTATATAGAAGATTGAGTCGCATTTCTTGGAAAAGTAAGAAAACAAATTTGGAGGAATGGAAAAAGTTGCGGGTGAAAAGAGAATTAATGACCAAAATCAAGGTTAGACAGTTATTTTGGCCATATAATGCCACAATCCTTTTTGTTGAAGGCCATACTAGAGGCTATTGTGGAAGGCAACCGTTCAAGAGGCAGACAACGTTTTAAGTGGGTGGATAACATCAAAGGATGGACTGGAAAAAGCCTGTCAAATTGCACTATTATGGCAAAAAGTAGAGTAGTCAACCTTTGATGCAAAGATGGCACTTGAACTGAACTGAAACTATGCTGTCATGTAATCAATAAGATGACTGAAAGTAAGTAAAATTATTTGAATATGGCAAACTTCATCATCATGAAATTAGTAATAATATTCTATTTATTATGGTATAAATGTAGTCAATAATGAATGTAGAGTTTGATATACCAGCTTGTGGAAACAGTTATTTCAAGTTTATTTTATAATAATTGTGATTTATATAAACATTTTCTCTCCAGGTGGATGTTATAGAATCACAATATAAAATTTTACTTGACAAAATCAACGCCACCAAAGATTTTGAAGCAGCTAAAATAGCCCATGAGCATTTTTTGTCGTCACTACTTGCTCAGAGTTTTATCCACATGAGAACTGTGAGTATCTAAATTACATTTCCCTGCATTGGAAGGTGATTGGAAGATTCTATCTAGCCACTTCACCCATCATTACACAAGCTTGAATTTCTTCATCAACCTGATAACTAGTTTATATATCTGTCCTGTATAGCTTTCTATTTCTTCAATCAATATATGAGGCCCTGGATGATCCTTATGTCTTGGGGTAAATCTTTCCATTAAGTATTTTTTCCATCTTGTAAATTATATTTAGCTTGTACTGTTTTCCCACAGGTTTTTTCCTGTCTGCATGAAATACTAGAACAGTGCTCATTATTCTGTCGGCTTCTGGTTGCTGCAGAGAACCAAATTAGTGACAAAGACGTACAACAGCTACAGAACATCACACTGGTATGTGTCAAACTGTGTAGCTCATGCCTCTCCTCTCTATACTCTCTATCTCTACTCTATGCTATCTATCTCAATTCTCTTGCTCTCTCACTATCACTCTTTTCATTTTTATTAAATACACTTAATGTAGTATTATTTTATCTTCCAAACAGTTTTTAAATATAAATTTGTGTATTCTAAGGCTATTTAATTTATAACCTAAAAGTTAAGTGAACATTCCTTCCTCTCTATGATTTTATTTAATGTTAATTTCTTTCTAATATTTGTTCACACTTCACAGTGTTCATGAGCAATTGTAACTCTTGTAATTTAAGTAAAAGATTAAATGATTGATTTGCCACACAAATTGTTTAACTGACTTTAAAAATGCAAATAAACTGTTTTAGATAGTGTCAATATGCAGTAGAATTAGGTAAACAAGTGCAGTTCTGGTAATACATATTTTTATATGGAACCACAGCAGTGTGCAATTGAAAGTAAAAAAAAAATCTTTCATTATGGGTGTTATTTCCATTGCTGAGTTCTACTGGCAGGATTTATAGGTCCGAAGAATTGTTGTTGTTATCCCATATCTGCTGAGCAAGCCTGCTCTTGGCAGCCCAATGCCATTATTATATATATATATATATATATATATATATATATATATATATACAGGTCTTCTTCAGTTGTTTCACTGCTCCGTACAGTGTGTTGACAATTGTCGGCAGTGTTTGTAAGAATCTTTTCCTCGTGTCCGCAAGCGCCTTGCACTTGCATCAAAGATGAGACTTTGATCTCTTCTATATAGTTTATTTATGTCGTTTCTTTTTGGCTGTGACATTTTGGTGAATACACTGCGACCTGTTGTTCCCGTCGCCCACCTGTTCATTCCTAGTATTATTCTTAACAATTCGTTTAACTGTGTGGTTACTGCAGGGTCTATCCAATTGTTGTTTCGAGGCTCCTGTTTTTGCCAATCTGTCGGCCATCTCGTTCCCTAGTAGCCCACTATGTCCAGGGATCCATTGCAAGGTGACATTTATCCCATGGGCAGTGATGATGATCATCTCCTTTTCTTTGTATGGGGTATTCTTCAGCGCCTCCAGAACCGACTTGGAGTCACTAAAAATTACAAAATCCATCTTCAACGATTCTCTCAAGTCAAGCTGTTAGTGTAAATTCTCAACTGCTGTCTTTATAGCCTCGGCCTCCGCTTCATCATTTGAACGGTTTTCACCGCATGAATCACAAAACTCAGGTATCCGAGGAATAAGGGCCACTTGTTCCTGTAGTTATACAGTGCATAGGTTAGGTTATTATTTTATCTCCGATAGAAAAACACCTAGGCCATACACAAATATTGAACACTCATCCCCTTGGTCAGTACTCCAGTATCCAAACTGCTGAGCCACCCTCTCTCTGGATGAATGTACGTTAGTAAGTCTAGATATGAGTAGATCTAAAAGTCTAATTTCATCACCATTTCAATTGAGCTGGCTGAGTTAAGATTTTGCGCCTTGGGGAATAGAGAAATAAGGCGAACGCAAAAAAAAAATAATAAAGATTTTGTTCTATGGTAACTATAATGTTGCAGGATCAGTTCCAAGTCTGGGGCTTAAGATGCGGCACAGTGAATGAGCTGACAGCAGCTAGTGACTCATAGCTGATTGCTTGCATCAGGGTCAGTGAGCCGCAGCTGACAAAGTCCATTTTCCACCTACAAGTGGTGGCCCTGGAAACAGGTTGCACTAGTGCAGTCAGGCTAAGAAAATATGGATGACATTCGGAAAGCAAACCAGGTACTAAAAAAGCCAGATGAAATCGGAAGTGTTGGTGTGAAAGGTGCAGATATCGCAACCTTGTTGTAAACTATGACACAAAGACCTTTTCAGGATAAACGTCGAAGAAGCAGCAGAAGAATCGTTAGTCCTAGAGACAGATAAAATAAAACATAAACTGACAACATAAAGATGGCGCTTTTGAATTATGACCCATGTGGGCCTGCACTGATGCTACATGTTAAGGGAGTGATGATCTGAAATGCTTGTCGTGGGAGGGAGAGGTAAACCTCTTCTAACTATCAGATTAAGGGAGAGGAGGCTGACGTCTAGTCAGGCAAAACATACTGGTTGAACATGTTAGTCCGGATCAGGTAAAATATACTGGCCAAGACTCCCTCACTTCCACACAGGTCTCCTTGAAAATGGGATGTTTTAATGGCAGCCTGGCTAATGAGGTGGGGGGATTGATGTGACCTCGTAGTAGGGAGTGACACACAGATGAAGCCAATCATATTACAACTGCCTAGAGGACCCCAGTCTAACTTCATCAGCATGCTCGTGATTGATGGGAGGAAAGCTACTGCAACCTATCACTTAACGCCATTTTCATGGCTCATGTTAGCATCCAACAGCGACAACTATCAGATTACTTCCTGCTGCATTTTCTCAGCAGGATTTTCTATCATTGTGTGATATAATGAATGACATAAGTACTGCATGTCCTAGATTTTCGATATAGCTTGTCAATGCAGGGAGGTAACAGTTACTTTTTGTTTTCCTCTTGTTGTAGAACTTTCAGCGCCACTCTAGCCTGCTGTTCAGGATCTTGTCTGGTGTTCGCAGTCAGAGTGGTAGACCACATCTTGCCCAGTTGCTATTGAGACTAGACTTCAATAAATTCTTCACAAATATGGGGGGACAGTTTGGAAGGTGATAAAATTGTCAACATTTTGTCCAAGATTTTTGTTATCTACTAAAAAAAATTATTCAGATTTTCCAGCTTGGCCTGTGAGATAATACTTTGCGTTAAAAAGTAACGTTTAACTAACATGCAGATTAAAATGGAAAAGAGAAAATGTGTGAATTCAAATGGCTGTAGTTAATGTACAGTGGTCACAGTGTTTGGAATTAACAAAAGGACAAGAGAAGTAGAGGATAACCAAAACACATATAGAGAAGGCAGCTCAAGACAAACATAAAGGGGAAAATAAAGATGTTAAGAGAGCCAAAGTGGATGGATCATGACAGGATAATTCGTGTATTTGTTAAGAGACAGGTGCTCCACAAAGAGCTGAGAAGGTGTTCATGATGAGTGATTGCTATTATAATGGCCACAGTGCTGCATCATCATGACTATGTGACTACTGCATAGGTTAGCTATTGTTCACTTAGAGGGAGCAGAAAGGTTACCCCAGCATGAATTATGTTATTCCTAACTGGATCAATGAAGATGTACAATTTGAGGGAGAGTCATTTCTCTACATTCCTGTGACCACGTGAACGTTCTATATTAATTACTATAGAAGACAGTGTTACTGGGGCTCGAAAGGGGAGCAAAGAATAGTAACACTGTAACCTGTCAAGTATGTCATAAACGGAGGGTTGGACATGGAGCTGGCTACCCAATCCAGTAGAAACTGTCACAAAAACTTCCAACAGATATAGACAGGTCTACTTTTAATTACTTTGCATGTATTTATTGAAGACATTTACTCCACAGGAAGCTGGAAAGAATTTGATTGATTTATTGAGAGCTGTTCTTCAATTTAATGGAATGTTATACCATAGACAGGTATCACCCACTGCACATAAAATCTCAGACATCAAGAATCAAGAGAGGAGCATTACGAATGGTACAGGCAGAAAAAGCAATTGAGTGAGCGACCACAATTCAGATGATAGTTAAGGGAGAAGATATATAAGGATGGATCGGTGCTACGCAGTGAGATGTCTGGTTGAGGCATCTCTGCTAGAGTGAGAGGTAAGGTTGTTGCGGTGCATACAGAACAACAACCTCCAGTATGAGACTGGAGATCAAAGCAGTAGCTGCAGTTCTGAGATGGCTGTCTGAGACCTCTTTAATAAAGGCAGTCATCATATCAGACTCCCAATCCTTACTTTGGTAGGTACAGAACGGCGGACTAAGACATGAGTCAATGGCAACTGTAGAAGTTGGTGGGGATCTACTGTCGCTGGGGTTCGGGACAATGAAAGCGCTGACATCCTGGTGTCACAAGCACCAATTATGGGTACACTAGATATGAATAGGGGTAATATTTTGAAGTCTGTCAATGACCACCTGTTGGATGATTACACCACAATACATGAATCAGTAATTCACAGACTGCAGAGCTTTGAAATCGAACAGGTTTGAGTGGAGTGCAAGATAGGATGAAGCAGCAATGTGTACAACTAACAAGCTGCAGGAACCATCAGTATCCACATCCTTCACCATTTACTGTGAAAGACTAAGACACATATGAGAACCTGGAGTTCAGTGAAGTCATTTCTTAGTAACAGAACAACAAAAAGTTAACATTAGCCTTAGCCAGTTTTTGCAGATAATAAAAGTAGAAGAAACAACAATAAAAATAAAATCTGTTCTTGGGTATTTTGTGACACACTCCAAACTTGAATTATGGAAACATGAAGTTATAAATGTCAGTAGTTTCTTGTAATTGTTTATCAGATAATAAAATAATCAGGTCTTTATAAGCAGTTGCTCAATGCTTTTCTTCCTAACATCAGTTCCTTTGGTCTACTTGGACAAAATACTACTCTTCACATTTTCTCACATTCTCACATTTTCTTTTCTTTGCAGTGCCACTTGAGTCACAAATGTGATACAGAGACCACCAGAGTAGAAACTGTGAAGACACTTGGCCATAACAACCATTTTGTATGAGCATTATTTCATATGTATGTTTTTCCAAGTCTAGAGACAGTGGAAGTGCTATCAAAGAATGATGCAATTAGTTTGTTGTTGTTTAATGCCCACAATGAGTTTACTATTTTGTGCGACCTGAAAAGGATGTTAAGTAGCAGACTGTAGTAGCTTTCCTCCCGAGCATGCTGATGAAGGTGGACCGCGGTCCTCCATGCAGTTGTGCTAATTAATCTTTGTGGCGCTCACTACTACAGGATCACATCGATCCACATCTCGTCAACCAGACTTCCTTGAAAACACCCTGTTTTGAGGGAACGCTACATGGAAGAGAAATTGTGGTCTTGATCAGTGTATTGTGACTGACCCTGACGCAACGTCCTGGTCAGTATGTTGTGCCTGACTGGACTAGCATCTCAGTTCTCCATGCGATTAGATTTAATTTTGTATTCAGAATTATCAGCATCTTGTGATTAGGCATCTCCACAGCTGTTGATTCTTGTAATCATTATCTTTGAGTCTTTTCTCGACCCATATAGTTTAGTTCTGTCTTCTCAGTTGTTGTTTTTTTAGCCTCATTTTCCCATAATGTTTGCCTGTTGTCAAATACTACTCCAATTTTGTTATTCACTTAACATGACCTATGAAAGTGGGCTGCTGGCTTGGCTTCGTTCGTTCTCAAGCTCCTGCTACCAAACCCCGAAAAGGGTTTAAGTAGCAGAATGTAGTCCAGAGAACGGAATGCGTCAGTTTATAGCTTGACTGTGGTATTTGCACCTTTTGGTCCAACACATCTGACTTCAGCAAGATATATATATATATATATATATATATATATATATATATATATATATATATATATATACAAATACAAAATTAAAAGTATCATCTTAAAGTCACAGGCCACTGAATGGCCTCCCGTCCTGAATGACAGGCAAAAATGGACATTGAGAGTAGCCGTCATCCAGAAACAGCTAACTAGATATTAGAGGGACTAACCTCTTACCTGTAAAGAATTTGTCAATGATGTTATGTTGACCAAATAATGAGGAGCATCTATTTGGAGCTAATCTAGCTGTACAAGATTGAGTGGTGTTATGTTTACTCCATATTCAGGAGTGGCCGAGAGGTTTGGAAACTGGTCTACTAACCAATTGGGCACAGGTTCAAAATCTTGGTTCTTACTAATGAAGGTAAAATAAAAACCTAGTCTACACACTGGGAACTGCAGGGTCAGGCAACCTTTATTCCTCAGATATATAACTCTCCCAGGTACCGTCAGCAATGGGAATAAACCCATACATTGTTTTACCATATTATTTTCTTACATATGCTCCAGTTTTTTGGTCATTTGCCATATTTACAGAAGATTTCACAGATAAATTTAAACTAGATATTTTATCTGTTCCAACTTACCTTGTGCGTGCTATATTAGTTTCATGTTTACAAATTACACAGCATGAGATGTTGTCTCATACCTGAAAGCTGTTTTTGTTATTTCATTTGTATTTGTTTATTTTGAGAGATTGAAGTCACCTTTAACCATGTCAGTGGTGGTTTGATTGCTATTCTGGCAACTCCTGTGACATCTCTGATTCCAGGCTGTATCGTCTAATGTCCCTCCCCTGGATTAATTAGCTCTGTGGAAAAGTGAGACCTGCTGCAAAGGCACAGGTTGTTCTCCATATAAGGATGGCCAAGCTTGCAATCTGGAGAGGTCTTCCAGCTTTACCCTTGGGGATTGACAAAACACAAGCAGCAGCAGTTAAACTGGGATGTTGAAATATCCGTGCTATGCTGACTGGACTATCCAACAACCTGCATAATATGTGTGTGACGAGAATTTGAGAGTGATGACTGGTATCCCTTGTAATGGCCATCATGGACAAAACCACTCCGATATTTTTCTTTTAAGAACCAGCAAATTGTAGTGTAAAAAATAGCAATAGAAGAGATACAGTGTGTATTTATCCCCCACATGGGGGGCTAGTTGGCTTGCATTTGAGGAATATCAACGATATGTTCGTTCTGTTCATGCTTAAGCTGACTGGAAACACACACCTGGTCTGTTAACCCCCATACTCCCTTCATGTCTTGGCAATTTTAGAGTCAGCAAAATTAATAAAAATGACCAATGGCGCTCAGAGTTGTCTTTATTGTGAACTGTATGTGACCAATCTCCAATTTTAGACAAAACTCCAACATAAGGTATTATGGATGCACCCACGATCAAAACACTAGCTTCATTAAACATCAACAGAACAAACAATAAACAAACATGTTGACAGTGTTGGTGATGCTATCATTCAAGCTGCAAAAGTCATCAATCCCACGTGATTAACTACGAGACTACAAACCTTACTGGAAAAACCTGCATAGCGACCTCACTATAACCATGGGAAACTGTGCAGCTGTACCCCCACAATCAAAAATACGCAGAGGCATAACAACATGAATTATGCCTGCTTTTTATTTTTCTTAAAGGAATAGAACGCAGCTGATACACAAAGGAGCTGGCATGAAAAGACCGAAACATGGTCAAAGACACAAACAAGCTGTGGAACCAAAGCAAGATCCTGCACGACTGTGATAAATCAAAAATGGAAAACACTACATAGAAAAGATGGTTGCAAACATCCTGGCAGATAACTACAAAGAAGAAAACACCACAACACTCTCACAAGCACGATGTCCAAGCAGAAATATAAAATAAGCTGAAGTACCAAAACCCAGATGAATGCATGAAATCATACTTCACAATGGGTGAACTAAATGCCTCCATAAGGAAACTAAACACCAAGAAAGCCCAGGAAAGGATTGCATCATAAATGGCATGATCAAGTATCTGGGATCCACAGCCAGACAAAAGTCTGGGATCCACAGCCAGACAAAAGTCTGGGATCCACAGCCAGACAAAAGTCTGGGATCCACAGCCAGACAAAAGTCTGGGATTCACAGCCAGACAAAAGTCTGGGATCCACAGCCAGACAAAAGTCTGGGATCCACAGCCAGACAAAAGCTCCAAGTAATATTTAACCAATCATGGAGTACTGGGAAATTTTCAGACAGATGGAGAGAGACAGTCACTTCCATAAAAATAAAAATAGCAGTAGAAAACCAGACAATTAAGCTACAGACCAATAAGCTGTCTGGGAAAGGTTATGGAGAGAATGGTCAACATAAGACTGCTGACACATCTAGAGAAAAACTGCTTGCTGGACAACTAACAATTCGCTTAAAGGAAAAACGTAGTACCGAAGATAATAGTATATCTAGCCTAGGAAGTAGAAGATGCTTTTCAAGGAAATAACAAATACTGACTGTCTTTGTCGACCTAACTAAGGCCTTGGACAAGGTGTGTAAAGGTCTTCTCCTCAGATTGAAAAATAATAGAATCTAAGGGAGAATGTTTAGTTGGATACGAGACTTTCTCCAGTACCGCACAGCAAGAGTGAAACTTGATGGAAAACTTAGCTACCATGTTAACCTCCAGCAATATGTGCCACAAGGAGGAGTCATCTCGCGCACTCTCTTCATAATATTCATCAACGATATTGCAGAGATACTTTCCAGGCATATCTCCTGAGCTCTCCATGCTAATGACTTTGCAGTCAATAGTGCTACAAAATGCAGACAGCACTAAACATAATTGGCAACTGGGCATCTGATTGGTACATACAGTAGCAACCTGCTTCTCGCTTTCAAACCAAGATGCTGAGCAGCGCATGAGCTGCAGTGGTCAGCGACCCATAGCTGACTGTTAGCATCAGGGCCAGCGAACCAGAGCTGCCAAGACCCTTCTACACCTCCACGCAGTGATCCTGGATAACAGGCTGCAGGAGGGCAATCAAGCTGTAAACTGACAACGCATTCCGTTCTATGAACTATATTCTGCTACTTAAGCCCTTTCAGGGTTTGGTAGCGGGAGATTGAGAACGAATCAAGCCAAGCCAAGCCAAACCAAAAAGGAAACGGCTAAACTACAATTGCAAGAAAGAGGGCCTACATTCAAGGATAACCTCATATACTTGAGGTGAAACTAGACAAACGTCGTCTCACAGGGAAGCCACACCTAAAGGCCATTGAGCAAAAGCTCACCGGAAAACTCTCCCTCGTGAAGAAGGGGGGGGGGGGGAGATTTGTGTGTTGTCTAACAGCAGCATCCAGGCCAGTATTGAAATATGGCATGTCAGTCTAGGTGACTGCGTCCAAAATTAAACAGAGCACTAAACAAAAGTCCAAAGTGTAGGCCATAGACCAATCACTAGGGTGCTCACCCCAATCCAGGCAATGGAGAAGCACACTAAACTATGAGGGAACGGCGTGGGCTAGTGGTTAAGTGACATGGCTCACAATCCGAAGGTGCTGTGTTCGATCCCCATGACAGCACTAGCCCTTACCTCGGGGAAGCAAACACTTAGAAAATGCAGGAGGAAACATACCCTTACATAAAATGAATGCTGAAGTCAGATACTCTGGGTCGACAGGCGGAAAATAAAAACCCCAGTGCAACACACCACCACCTTGTGGAATAGAGAAATAAGGCGAACGCAAAAAACACCTTCAAGTCCACCACCAGCCACGTTCAACAAACAGCCCGTCATTGTACACATGCATACTTACTGCTGCTCAGTGAAAAGTATCTAGACTGCAGCACAAACAGAGAACATCGGACAAATTTATGATAGCATAAAGAAAGCTGTTAGTCTCGTAAGTAAGACAAAGCATCACAGACGAGAAAATAACTGACAAAGAAACGCAGATGGAACTATGGGCAGATCACTGTTCTGAACTCTACTCCTATACAACATCATCACTTTCACAGCCATACATGCTATCAACATCTGTCCTAGTATGGACGAGCTGGACACTGAACAATCTCTAGACGATCTTAATTAAGCTATTGACCGCTTGACCCCTAGCAGTAATAGCATCTCATCTGATTTGATCAGTGCACTCTTGTAACGACTACGTATGATTTTGAATCGGTGTTTGAAACCGGTCATTGTATTTCAAGATAGGAGAGATGCACAGATTGTAACATTAAACAAAAGTACCGGTAATAGGTTTTAGGAGTAACAAATAACTATCGAAGCGTCTCTCTGCTCAGTATTGTAGACAAAGTCTTCACCAGAGTCACTTTGTCAACAAAAATGAATTGGTTGAGTATGTGTATACAGAGTCATAATGTGGATTCAGGTCTGGAAGATCAATAATCGACATAATTTGTTTCTTTTCGACAACTTCTGGAACAGTCACACCAGCTGAATTAGTCTTATTATTATCCCTTTGATTGACATGACAAAGACATTTGAGTTGGTCAGTAAGGATGGACGCTTGAAAAACCTCTTTAAAATAGGCTGGCGAAGCAAACTGCTACGACTAATAATATCAGCCCATTGAGCCATGAAAGGAACAGTCTAATTTGATGGTAGCATATCACAATCATTTGGTATTCACAGTGGTGTTAAGTAAGGCTGACCCTGTTCATGATCTTCTTTACTGCTACTGAAGAATGCATTTAGTAATGCAAATGAAGGAATCTGTCTTCACACTAAGTTGCATGGTCGGCTGTTTAATCTTACGAAGATCAGGGAGGTCACCATCAGGGGCATGCTATTCGCTGACGATGCTACAATTGTAACTCATAGTCAGAAGGAATTTAAGAGCTTAACCGAAAACTTTGATGACTCGATCATGTTCGTCGCATTGAAAATGGTTGCACTCCAAAAGATTTTCTCTATGAAAAGTTGACGAATTTCAAAAGAACAGTCGGTCAACCACAGTTTTCTTCAAAGATGTGTATAAGCAGAATATGAAGGCACTGGAGATGGGTTTGACATCACGGGAAGATGAAGCTGCAGGTCGATCCAGGTGGAGATGTACTCTGAAAAGCCAACGCATACTGGGTGACAAGAAGTTCAAACTATGTAGAACGATATAATAATTAACAGTTCATGTTCCCAATGAATGCCAACTGCCTGAGGATCTGAAAAGGGCTCTATATGTGACCTAAACCACGATAAGTAACGAAAGTATAGGACAACTGCCACACTGAGAGCATGCCGAAAGAGCCTACTGGAGAGTAATGGGTTCCACACATTGCCATTAACACAAATATGCTGATTGTAGATTAGCCTTCTGGGTTGGAAAGAAAATTATAGAAACAATAGCTCATAAATGACTGACTATAATTATGGAGCGGTATTTACAACCATTGGAGAAACTTAAAGGGTCGAGGAATCTAGGCCACAACTCAGGAGACTCAGTGGTCTCGAGGTAAGGTGTCCGCCTCGGGTGCCGGGGGTCGCGAGTTCGAATCACGGTGGAGACCGGGATTTTTTCACGTGGATCTTCTGGTAAAAATTCTACTGATCGGTAGTGAGATCGGACTCCCGTGTTCAGTGTAGAGCACGTTTACAATTCCTTGGCAGTTGCAAATCGAAAAGAGCAGACTTAACGACCGTTGCCCGGACAAAATTCAAATTAAAAATCTACCCAAGTTATTTGTATATTTGTACCTTTCTCCAGGTGGTTTGTTAAGAGCAGCTATAGATGGCACCTAACTGGCTGCGGGTTTACTTAGCTCTAGTGTTTGAGTCTATTAAGATGCGCACATCTGTACAAAAAAACAACAACCACCCTCCGAGAAACTGGTTGTATACAGACTATGTAGAGTCTTATAAACCAGTAAAATAACTGAAATGAAAAGGATAATCTAAACAATAAAGGGGACTGATGGTATCGCATGAACACGTGCAGAGAACTTTCCACAGCAGAGACTTAAGTAGCGAGAAAGTACGGGAGATCAAATACCTAGATAGAATGTTCACTGATGTAAAGATGTAGACAGTAGAGAAATCGCACAAAAAGTTCAGAAGACGGACAATGTCCACTTTCATATTGCACCGATTTTGAAACACCATAGATTGATTCTTTCAACTAAGAGGCTGATAAATGCACTGGTTATTCCTACATTGTGTTACGCAACCAATGTCAATTTTGGTCCTTACTAGAAACACATAAGAGTAAGATCAAGTGATGTGAGAAGTGAAGCCGAAAAGACAATTCATGTCCGTAAAATCAATCTGAGGCAAATAGTGAGGGCAAACCCAGTCGGTTCCTACATTGGCGCCCAAAAAATCAAGAGGTTTGGTCATTTAGTCAGAATGCATTATGACCAGCCTACAGCAAGAGATATCATATGCACGTTTCCGGTTCACGAGCAAGAGGTCGACCTCTGACACTCTCAGTAAGTTACACCTAACAACAGCACATCCCTCCCACTTGGCAATAATAAGAAATCTCGCCTCTACGGCACCTTATGACGAGAGCAGAATGATAAAAGAAGAAAACAATAAAGATGGTAGGGATGAGGAATGAAATAGTTATCTAAGATTTAAGCATGATATACTTTTACCTTAAATATCAGCAGTTCACATCTTGATCTTCATCTTGATGACCCGTTCCTCAACGTAGCTGCGGGCCCCAACTTCGTCTCCTGCGGACCCTTTCTTGGGCCACGGAAGTCCAGTACATGGTAAGTGCTCATCAAGAGGCATCTCGGATGTTGCAGCGTACATCAAGGGAGTCTGACCAACGCATTGGAGGTCTTCCCCGAGGTCTCTTCTTACCTCGGGGGTACCAGACTGCTGTCGCTGTGCTCCATCGTTTCGTCGCAACATGTGACCTGCCCATTTATGTTTTGCCTTGTCTGCATGGATTACCGCATTCTTCACCGGGGATATTCGTCTTATGTCAGAATTGTGGAGACATTGCATGCCTTGGTTCCGGAGAGTGATTCCGACCAAGCGTCTCTCGAGGGAGACCTGGGTGACTCTAAATTTGTCCTCTAGTGATGCTGCTGTGTCCACGTTTCGGTACTGTAGCACATCACAGGGAGTACAGTGGAAATGAAGAGGGAGGCTCGTAGGTCTTGGTCATAACAACCGCCCAAGACCGTGTTAAAAGACGAGAAGGCCGCCCAATCCGCGCACGACGTCCTGTCAGTTCAGGTTTCAGGTTTCTCCATATTGAGAAGACGTCCAAGATAAATATACTGATTGCCATCCTCGAATCATACTTCGCCGAGGAAGACTGGATCACAAGTGGCGAAGCGATTGCGCAACACTTTTGTCTTCGAGACGTTCATTTCCAAACTCGCTTTCTTGCCCACTCCATCGAGTAGCTGCATCATTTGGTTGGCTTCTGATCCTGACTCTGTGATGAGCACCATGTCATCGGCAAATCGAAGGTGATTGAGGCGTCTGCCGTCAACAAGGATACCAAAGGTGTCCCAGTTTGATCGGATAATGACTGATTCGAAAAATGCAGAAAAGAGGTTAGGTGAGTTAGGATCGCCCTGGTGGACCCCCTTTTGAATTGGTAACACAATTGGACTTTGGAATGGACGAAATGCGGTAATGCAGTTCGAATAATTGTTGGTGAGCACTCTGATGTAACTAGGATCGACACCTTGCCCCAACAATGAACACCAAACAAAATGTGGTTCTACCGCATCAGAAGCCTTTTTATAGTCGATGAAGGTGAATTTCAAGGGCGTCTGGAATTCTCGGGCTGCTTCAATTAGCAGCAACAGGTTGAAATATGGTCCATTGTGCTGTACGCACGCCGAAAGCCTGCTTGTTCAACTGGTTGCAATTCTTCGAGAGTGGTGCGGACTCTGGCACGGATGTATTTTGTAAACATATTGTAAGTGACCGGGAGGAGAGTAATTGGGCGATAGTTTTCAAGATCCTCTTTGTGTTCCTTCTTGTGCAAACGTGTTGTCCTCGAGTTGTGCCAGGCAGCAGGTGTTCCCCCGAATGAAGATAACACGTAAAACGTTGCACTAGGGCTTGTCAAAGGGATAGGCCGCAACCACGGATGACCTCCGCAATGATGCCATATTGACCTGGTGATTATCCAGATGGCATTGACTCGACATCATGGCGAATTTCTGAGGGCAGGAAGTCTGGAAGAGGAGGTAAAGTGGAAGGAGGGCAATTGGAGGGGGTTCTGGTGACCTGAATAGGTTGGTATAGTATGCTTTAATTATTGACTCCATGCTCAGCTTTGATGTTGTGCGAGACCCCTCGGATGCTTTCATACAATGATTGATTTGAATGATTTAGCTACGGAACAGATTACAAATCTGCAATCCATGACCGACAGAAGAGACTGCAAAGCCCAGCAGCAAGCAGAAACACTCCGAAGACTGACTGACCCTCCAATGCATAAGAGACTAAACAATTTTGGAAATGGGAAACTAAAGCGGAGAAACTTTGCAGAAATAGCCAAAGCAAAGATGAACGAAGACCCTATGAACGCATTAACAACACCAAAGCCCATCCCTACTGTACGCAAACCTACCTGGAGGCAGCATATATTTCCAGAGGTGGTAGAAAATATACCAGGTATTGGAAAAAAGAACAGCCAGACTGAAAAAGAAAGAAGAGACATACCCCTAAGGTACATAACGAAAAACTACCCAAGCATGGACTGGATCCATGCATACACCGACGGCTCTGTAACAAACACAACACAGAACGGAGGAGCAGGGGTATTCCTGAGCCTACCAAATGGTAGGAAAACAACACTATCAGTGGCAACTTGAAAATACTCGAGCAATTTCAGAGCGGAGGCAGAGGCACTGAGGGCTGCAGTAGAAGAAATGGTGACATGCAAAATAAATGAAAGCCATATAGTCCTGCTTACAGATGCCCTGGCCGTAGTCACAGCACTAAAAGGCCAGAAAAATACTGAACTTAATGATTTAAGATCAGTACTCTGTCAACTATGCCAGCAGTCCGCACCAAAAAGATTAGTGGTACAGTGGGTTCCATCCCACTGTAACATCCAAAGCAACGAGGAGGCAGACAGACTGGCAAAAGAAGGTGCAAGACTACCACAACCAGATACTAGTGTGACATACGAAGAGTCAAAAAGGCTTATTAGAGCTAGATACATGACCAATTGGGAAACAGAACATACTGGCTACACAAAAAACGATGCCTATTACCAGTTGAACAGAAGAGAGCAGGTCGTGGTCTTCAGACTTCGCACTGGCCACAATATACTGAGGTACCACCTATTCAATAAATTGAAGATAGGTGGCACTGACGAATGCTCGTGCGGTACTGGGAAAATGACCGCTGGACATCTGCTGCAAAACTGCCCGGCATACAAGGATCAGAGAAAGCAGATGTGGCCATCACCAGTGACAACACTAGACAAGCTCAATGGCAGTGTCGACAGCCTCAGGATGATCGCTGCTTTTTTTCGAAAAAATAAAGGTTGACGTCTGACAGCGTACCAAGAAGAAGAAGAAGAAGAATGATTTAGCTACGAGTAGTTAATTTGATGTTGCGCCGATATTCAGCAGCTTTCAGCAGACGCTCGCCGGCAAAGTTGTCAAGATCTTCTTTAGAGTTTTTGGCGGCAGATCTTGCTTAAGGTGGGGTTGTCTGGAGAACGAGCCATCTTGCGCCGCTCCTCTAGCAAAGCTCGAGTGACAGGTGAAATGCGATTTGTGGTGTGAGTGGGTGCTGTGAGACTGGCTGCCTTTGAAATAGATGTGATTGTTGCAATCAGATTTGCATAGTCACATATTGCAGATATTTGAAATCAAATACGGTTGTAGCGGAGCAAGGTAGGTCGGAACAGGAGTATGTGTACACTCAACAGGCGACAGGAACCATTGGTATCTACACCCTTCACCGTTTGTTTGCAGATTGAGCACTTGTGAGTAGGCATGGAGTGCAGTGAAGTAGATTCTTAGGAACTGAAGAACTTTAAAAATAATAGTTCATATGTTGCTGTATATCAAGGCCAGAGCGTATCCTCTTTTTTTTCACATTATGTGCCAAACCTGTATTGTAATTAATCACCATAGATGTCGTCACCTGAATTAAATTACTTTTATGACCTCCTAAAGCATATGTTCCACAGACGAGCTTGATATCACTGGCTTGTTCTAGAAAAAAGCAGCAACACTTTTGCCTATGCGTTTGTAGAGTATCTTCGGTTAATATTTCTGATCACTTGCGTAAGGTGTTTGCTGTGCGTGACCTCGAAGATAAGCTTGCATGTAAGGTGAAGTGTTATCAAACACACCAAAGCAGGGGCGTAGCGATGAATTACGCTCGTATAAGGACATAGATTACAAAACATTAACCGGATAATTTCTGGTAAACGAAAAGGTTTAGGGTTTGCTTCTTCTCTTTTTGGTTAACCTATCTACCTCATAATTTCCATTTATCTTACATTTGGAAGAAGTCTTAATAGACAATGTTTGATAATAGATAATGGGTTTGATAGTAGATTATAAGCTTAATAATAAATATGTTAGATAATAGATAAACTTAACGTTTTTTAATACTGGTTTATGAGACTGAGCAGAGTCTGTATACAAACAGTTACATCTGCATTACCCTGCTCTAAAAGCTATGCGCATACAATCTATTCTTAAATGCATTAACTGTCTCTGCCTCCACTACCTCCTGTGGCAATTTTGTTAAAGTCCAAATTTGTCATTGGTAGAGAGTTGGCATGAATATACTGTTTATTAGCATTCTTTTTGTTTACATGTTTATGTTAGGGTGTTTCAATAATGGTGACAGCTGGTATACAATTGCATTTGGTTTTTGGCACCTGATCTCAATCTCTCTATCTAAACCTTCATCCTGTGTGAAATCACTGCACAAGTACTTGAATTACTGCACGTATTTGATCTTGGTCCCGTGTACCATAATGTTAATTTTTTCAGGCGATCTGCTTATCTGCATAGTTTCTGTTTTGTATGTGTTAATTTTCATACTGTGTCTTTCACACACAAAGTTGAGCGCAGTTAGATGTTACTGCAGATCGTCTTCACTCTGAAAGTTCGCTAGGCCTTGTTTTATATTCGGGAAAATGACTTTCCATGGACAGTTGAGAAGTAGCCATGGTTACCAGAAACGATGTCATTCTGTGGACACAAATTGTGAGATGCACTGAAAGACACAGGCAGACACACAATAGCCATTGCCATTTGGGATGAAATGTTAGATCTCCTATGTACTAGGTCTTAGCTTTCTACTGAGGCGAGGCGCCCAGTTCCCATCCTCATCGCATTGTTGTTTCTATCTGTAAACCACATACCCATTTACAGCTGGGTAGACTAGTAAGCGCAGAGACCGGGAATCGAACCCTCACCTTTGCCGCCAGAAATAAGCACTGTATCTACTCTGCCATTCGAATGTGGTAAACACATGCCATACATTCTCCGCTTGTTGTTGGGTGAAGAATTCCACATTCGCAACATTTTATCTCTAACAACGTGAGGTACTCATCGGGCGCCCATTTCCTAAATATTTTTCCCCCAGTGACGATGGTGCCAATTTTACGCCAAAGGTAAGGATAGAAGAAGACTAGCCATGGCAATGCAGAGACTGAACAGCCTGAAGAAATTATGGCAGAAGACCAACAAAAAGTTGAAAGTGGATAAATGTCCAGGTCAAGATGGTATTCATTCAAAATTGCTGTTTGAAATTAGAGACCAATTAGCAAAACCATTGGTTATATTATGTTCTCAATCACTTGCACAAGAGATTGTTCCACGGGATTGGAAAGATGCGTGGGTAAACCCCTTATTCAAAAAGGGCAAAAAAGCAGATCCAGCAAACTATAGACCTGTGAGCTTAACAAGCATAGTCTGTAAATTGTTAGAGTCAATAATCAAAGAAAACATTGTAATGCATTTAGACAAATTTAATCTAATTAGAAATAGTCAGCATGGGTTTACCAGAGGGAGATCATGCTTAACAAATCTATTATAATTCATGGAGGAGGTTACCAAAATGTTAAATAAGGGGAGCCAGTGAACGTTATTTATCTATAAGGGGAGCCAGTGAACGTTATTTATCTGGATTTTGCAAAAGCCTTTGAAAGAGTACCTCATAAAAGATTATTTTGAAAGTTAAAATCACATGGAATAGGTGGGGAAGTTACCAAATGGATTGAAAATTGGTTAACGGGAAGAAGGCAAAGAGTGGGTATAAATAAGGAATACTCTGAGTGGTGTGAAGTGAAAAGTGGAGTGCCACATGGCTCGGTTTTGGGACCAATTTTATTATTGATATATATAAATGATTTGGACATAGGAATGGGATCCATTATTGCAAAATTTGCTGATGACACAAAACTAAGCAGTAGTGTCTCATCTAAAGCAGAAGTGGATATATTGAGGTCGGATTTAGATAAAATTCGAGAATGGTCCGTAATCTGGCAAATGGAGTTTAATGTAGATAAATGTACAGTCATGCACATGGGTAGATCCAATATGGAACATAATTACAGAATGGGAGAGAACAATACTAGAAAGATAGATAAAGAAAGGGACTTAGGGGTTATAATAGATCGTACATGTAAGGTGAGGGAGCAAGTCCAGGTAGCAGTAAAAAAGGCAAATGCGATGTTAGGGATGATAAAAAGAAATATTAAACATAGGAGCAAGGAAGTGATCGTCAAACTGTATAAAGCATTAGTTAGACCTAGATTGGAGTACTGTGTACAGGTGTGGAGTCCTTATCAGAGAGGGGATATAAGCATGCAGGAAAGAATACAAAAAAGAGCAACAAAGCTGATAGTGGGATTCCAGAATTACAGTTATGAGGAAAGATTTAAAAAACCGGCCTACAGTGTCTAGAAGAGAGAAGAATTCGTGGTGACTTAATACAGGTTTATAAGATGATCAGAGAAATGGACAAATTAGACTAAAACAAGTTTTAAAAAAAATACAACCACCAACAAGAACAAGAGGGCACAGCTACAAGTTGACTGAGGAGAGGTCCAGATTAGATATTTGGGAGTATTTTTTTAGCCAGAGAGTTGTGAATGCTTGGAATGCATTGCCAGGGGAGGTAGTGGAGGCTGGGACGGTTAATGCATTTAAGAATAAATTGGATGCGTTCAGCTTCTAGAGCAAGGTGATGTAAATGGAACTGGTTGTAAACAAACTCTGCAAAGTCTTATAAACCAGTATAAAGACGTTAAGTTAAGTTAAAACGACAAAAGTAAAAGTCTTGAGAGCCAGTGTTTTTCCTGTGGCAGCTTATGGCTGCGAATCATGGACGATTACGAAAACTTATAGACAAAGAATCGAATCCTTCGAGTCAAAATGTTACAGAAAGATCATCAGAATACTCTGGACAGAGAAAAAAAAACAAATGTAGACATTCGGCAAAAATTGAGCAAAGAGGAGAACTGGTTTATCAATTCCATTTTAGCTAGAAAATGCAAATACTTTGGTCACACCAAGCGACACAACGGTCATGAGAGAACAGTGATGGCAGGTATGGTGCCAGGTAAAAGAGGAAGGGGTAGACCAAGAAGACGATAGCACTAAGATATCCAGGAATGCCTAGGTATGACTGTGGCGGAGACTGGAGTCTTGGCAAGGAAACGAGTTTCTTTCAAACATACTGTGATGGGGATGACGTTCTATAAAGGACATGCTACATGATGAGGTAAGGATAACTATATCTTGTCCCCTTTTGTAAAACTCCAGCCAGAGTATAGTGCTACTACTACATATGGCCCTCTTCAGAAAGCCTACACCAAAGTAATGCAGTGGTGGTTTCTGTAGCAATTTGTTTTACATGCTGAAGTTACTAGCTCCATGCGCAACTCTCTATGATCGCTTTGTATGACACGCATGAGGTGCAGTGACTTTATTATTTTCTCCCCAGTAAGTGGCCTCGGAATCCACTAGGAGAGAGGCTAACTATTTAGTTAGTTAGTTAGTTGCCCATCGCAAGCGAATATGGCGACAGCGCTAGACATGTTTATTCAGATGTGACTGCATGTGACTGTACAGTCCGATCTGAACGTGACAAACTGTACCGCACGTAGGGAAGCAGATGAGTTGACCCTTTTTTTCTTATATGTTGATTTGTTAGTTCAGTGTTGTTGTCCCTGATGAAGGCATATTGGTCGTAACGTAGGTTTTGTTTGTGTTCTCGTCTCGGTGCGGTATCTGACCATACCCATTTTTAAATTTTGATTAAGCTCAACCTTAATCAACTTTTACTAGTTTTTTTTCATGTTTTTTCCCCATTATACACATCCACAGAACCGCTGCAGCATCGCCTTATTTTAATTTTATATTTATTCGCACGTAGGGCACACATGAACAGCATGACAAACTCTACCGCACGTAGGGCACACATGAACAGCATTTCTAGTTGGGCAGTCTTGCATTTTTTCCTTTCCTATGCAGCTCGCTTTTCCTACGCCTCCGTAATGGTTCTTTGCACATATGTGCATGCACCATGTGTGACGGCAGTGCGCCAGGCTTAGCGGTTCGGAGCAAGCAGCTCCCAGTCAGCAACATCAATGGAGAAGCTTTTCAACAAAACTTTTAGAGTGTCTTTGTATCGTTTCTTTTGACCCCCCCCCCCCCCCCCTCCTTTGCGAACGCTGTCCTGTCATGAGCTCACCGTACAGCAGTTGGTTAACTAACTATACGCACATCTAAAAAATCACGATTGATGACGTTTGTTACGTGACGTAGTAAAGTTTCAATTCAGTTCAAGTGCCATCTCCGCATCAAAGGTCGACTGCAATGGACCTCCTGTGTACTCTATCTCTTGTCGTAATAGTGCAATCTGAAATTCTATTTCCAGTCTATCTCTTGATGTTGTCCACCCACTTAAAACGTTGTCTGCCTCTTGAACGACTGCCTTCCACCCTACCCTCCAGTATGGACTTCAACAAGGAAATATGTCTTGTTATATGACCAAAATAATGTAACTGTCTAACTTTGATTTCTGTCATTAATTCTATTTTCGCCCCCAACTGTTTTAATACCTCCAAATTTGTTTTCTTCTCTTTCCAAGAAATGCAGTCTAATCTTCTATATACCCACATTTCAAAGGGTTCAATACTCTTTTCCAACTTGTTATTCATTGTCAATGTTTCTGCGCCATAAAGTAGTGACGAGTATACACCTGACAATTCTCATTTTCAAATTCTAATTCATCTGTTTGGATGTCAGTATGAATCGCATGTTGTCGAACACCATCTTGGTCATACCTATTCTCTTTCTGACTTCTTTTTCAAAACTGCCATGTTCCGTTATTATATGACATAGATGGGAGAAACTCTGTACCTGTTCAAGTAGTTGATCTATTATTTTTATCTACATACATGGTTTCTTGTTACTTTTTCGAATTATCATAGTCTTTGTTATCTTTATGTTTATGTCTAATCCAAACTCTTTACTTATTTTGTATATTGTTTGTCACAAGCTCCTGTAATTTTTGCAATTCCAGTAAAAGTAGCAGTAAACAAAACGCATAATATCTTGCCAGATAACAAGAATAAGACACAGCCTAAACACCACGCTAACGATATACAATATATGCGCACTATGTGCTACTGTGTGGTGCTCAGTGCTGGATTCATATACTTTAAAAAAAAAAAAAACACCATCACAAGACAAGAACTGCTTGCGCAGCGCAACCAAAGCGATATGCACACCATCACAACCGGCGGACCGCATGTCCAGCACAACCAAATAGATAATGCACACCATCACAACCGGCGGACCGCATGTCCAGCACAACCAAATAGATAATGCACACCATCACAACCGGCAGACCGCATGTCCAGCACAACCAAATAGATAATGCACACCATCACAACCGGCAGACTGAATATCCAGCGCAACCAAAAAGATGATGCGCACCGTCACAACCGGTTGATAACCAAGATGAGAGCGTGACGCCATCACCAGAACCGTCATACTATGGACACCACGTGGAAGACGAGAAAGAGGCTGACCTAACACAGCTTGGCGAAGAACCATATAAAGGGAAATGGAGATGGTGAACCAGAACTGGGGCACCATGTGAAGGATGATCGTGTGAAGTATAGGTAGTTTGCTGATGTCATTAAAGACATCATCAGATGTGATGGTCACTGATCGCTTGGTCAGTCATTGATCAATGAACTAAGAAAAGGGAGAAGATATCTTTCCATGGCCAAAAATATAACTAAACTAAACAAACAATGTTAAGAATCATTATCATGTAGCATGTCCTTTGTAGAACGTCGCTCCCATCACAGTCTGTCTGAAAGAAACTCGTTCCCTTGCCAAAACACCAGCTACCGCCACTGTCATACTCAGGCATTCCTGGATATCTTGGTGCCATCGTCTTCTTGGTCTACCCCTTCCTCATTTGCCTGGCACCATACCTTCCATCACCGTTCTCTCAAGACCGTTGTGTCTCTTGATGTGACCAAAGTAGTTGCATTTTCTAGCCAAAATAGAATTGATAAACCAGTTCTCCTCTATGCTCAGCTCTTGCCGAATGTCTACATTTGTTCTTTTTTCTGTCCAGGGTATTCTGCGGATCTTTCTGTAACATTTTGACTCGAAGGGTTCGATTCTTTGTCTAGAAGTTTTGGTAATCGTCCATGCTTCACAGCCATAAGCTGCCACATGAAAAACACAGGCTCTCAAGACTTTTACTTTTATCGTTTTGTTGGTGCCCTGCCATAATTTCTTCAGGCTGTTCAGTCTCTGCATTGCCATAGCTAGTCTTCTTCTGATTTATTTCGAGCAGTCACCATTTTTGTCAATTCTGGAGCCCAGATATTCAAAATGTGTGACCTGATCTATTTCCTCACCACCCACTGTAAATTTATGCTGGCATTGTGTTTTATCGGTGGTCATTATCTTTGTTTTGTTTATGTTTATGAACAGATTTTGATCTTTACTATGTCCATTAACGGCTGAAAGTAGCTGCTCTAGCCCTTCTGCACTTCTTGATAGTATCACTGTGTCATCTGCGTATCGTAACTCTGGAATCTCGTACCCCCCAATCGTAAATGGGTCGAAACTTTCAATGTTCTCATCTTCTCGTACATTTCTCATTATACATTCGGCATATATGTTTTACAGATAAGGTGAGAGGGTACATCCCTGTCGGACTCCATTTTCTACTGCAAACCAATCTGATGTTTGCCCAGATACTCGGACAGCGGCTTGTTGATCTTGGTATAATGTTTCAATGAGATGGACTATATGCAAAGGAAACCCCATTTCCTTCATGATTCTCCATAGATTTTGATGTTTTACCGTGTCGAAGGCCTTAGTGTAATCAATGAAACATGTGTACATGTCTACATTACACTCTCTACATTTTTCATAGATATTCCTTAAATTGAATATGTGGTCCCGGGTCCCTCTGTCTTTCCTAAAACCTGCCTGGACTATGTGAATTTCAGATTCAAACCTTTGCTCTATATTTCTTAATAGGATTCGCAAGAGTATCTTGCTAGCATGGCTGATCAGTGCGATAGTTCGGTAGTTCGTGCACAGCTTCAGGTTGCCTTTTTGGGGGAGGGGAATATAAATTGATTTCTTCCATGCTTCTGGCCACTCTGCACTGTGCCATATCTGTTTACACAGCTTGTGATAGACTCGAGCACATGCCTCTCCTCCTGCTTGTATTAGCTCTGCTGGGATATCATCACATCCTGGGGACTTTCCCTTTTTCAGGCTTTTAATTGCAGAGCGTACTTCTTCCAATGTTGGTTCAGGTTCTTTCTCATCCTTTGGTAGGATTGTAACTGAGCGCTTTGTGCTATCTCCATACATAGTACTGCAGTACTCTCTCCATCTATTCAGTATGTCTTTGATTTCTGTTAATGTGTTATCCTCTTTATCATTTATGACACGTGGAACGGACGGAATTCCCTTGTCAGTGTTCTTATTGCTTTGAATGAATCTCTTTCTCTGCCTTGTTGTTGTAGGTTTTCTATATCCTTACATGTTTCTACTGTGTATCTTCTTTTATCTTTTCTTATTTCTCTTCTAACTTTTCTTGCGCAGTTTTTATATGATGTGTTGGTCCCCTTACTTCCCATTTGTTTTAATTGTTGCCTTTCTGCAATGAGTTTCTGTGTTTCCTCTGTTATATAGCTCTGTGTCTTGGGCAATATCTTTGGAATCATTTCTTTTGCTGTCGAGATCAAAATATCCCTTGCGTACGATGTCAACTCCTCAGATGTCATCTCTTCCTGTATAGCAACCAACGCCTCAAATTTGTTTTCTACTTTGATGTTGTATTCAGTAGGTATTGCTGATACATCGAAGCGTATTGGCTGGCAACCCTTGTCAATCCTACGCAGTCTTGTTTGGAAAACCGCAAACAGCAATTCGTCGTCCGTATCGCAGTCTGGTACTGACAGCGTTTTTGTCGCCAGAACATTTGATCTCCATCTTTGTTGCACTAGGATGTAGTCTATTTGGTTTCTGCTGTTGCCATCAGGGGAGGTCCACGTGTACAGTATTCGTCGATGTTGTTTGAAGAAGGTGTTGGCAATGGAGAGGTTGTTACCCGTGCAGAATTCAACCAGTCTTTCTCCTCGCTCATTTCTGTGTCCCAAACCAAAAGGTCCTCGAACACTTCTCTCCTCGTCGGCTCTTTCCTCTCCGACTTTCGCATTGAAATCTCCAATGATGACCAAGATGTCTCTTTTTTCAACTTTTTCCATCGCTTCTTGCAAGGTGTTATAGAAATCATCCATTTCACAATCGTCTGCTGCTGATGTTGGTGCATACACTTGCATTATTGTTAAATTTCTAGTCTTTTTCTTTAGTCTGATTACAATTATACGGTCGTTGACTGGATTGTAACCGAGTAGTGAAGGTGCTGTCTTCTTTGACAGAATAAAGCCGACCCCGCTTTTTCCACCCTTGTCCGTCCCAGAGTATATAAATGTTTCTCCTGAGGAGCTGGTACAGTGCCCTTGGCCGGCCCATCTATGCTCAGATGTTAAGAATACATAAATAAAAAATGAAAAATACATTTAAAAATACCTTCTTCAAAAACTATATTACAAAGTACTATGCTGGTATGCATCTTAAAATAAAATGTGTAAATAGTGCATTACATTTTTTACAAGGTTTTTAAAAATATTCTGCATAGAACAGCCATTACTGTGCCCTTTTGAGGCTGTCAAGTTTGCCTAATGATACCACAGGCCTTGCGTGCTACGCCGCTGTCACGATCTAGATTCTGACTCGTTACAAGGTGCAAACTATAAAATCCATGTTTGAATGTCACGAGACAGTCGATGACACAAAATTCGTGAATTATCTACTCAGCGTTTTTAACTTGGCCTTTTCGGACAAACAGTTCTCTAGAATACAGAGTCATAGACAGTTTATGTGAGTATTATTTTGTATAGTTAAAAAAAGGAGATTAGTATCGAACGAACGAGAGCTTCTGAGTAGTATCTTTATTAGAGCTTCTCGTGACAAATGTGTTGGGTTCAATCCTCTCTCAACATGTTCTAGTTTACACAGCTGTAAATTGGCATCATACTTACTGTTATCAAGGAAGGGAACTGGTCACTACACCTGAAATTTAAAAAAATAACCCACTTTATCCCTGACTGCTGTATATGCTAAGTGACTTTTTTCCCTTTGAACCTGTAAATACTTCACACGTTAACCACGAGAGAATGTTATTATATTAGCTCTCTCGGTTATAGCCACGTCTTGGGAAAGTTGCTGCTAATTGTATTATTATTCATGAAGCTTTTATGTAATTTATACCGCCCCTGCCCGCCGTAGATAGTTGCAGGGGCTCCTTTGTTAGGGAGTAAAGATTATTGGGCTATTTGACACTACCATGCATGTTGTTATACTTTTGACGCTTCTGGTTTGGCTTGGCTTCGTTCGTTCGCAATCTCCCTCTCCCAAACAATGAAAAGGGCTTAAGCAGCAGAATGTAGTCCAGAGAACAGAATGTGTTGTATCGTAGTTTACAGCTTGACTGCGATATTTGCACCTTTCGGTCCAACACATCCGACTCCAGCAAGCATTTTTTGAGTACCGGGTTAGCATTCCCTATTCTATCCCTTCTCCTTATCCAGTCTGCCCTGCTGCAGCCTGTTATCAAGGGTCACCGCGTGGAGGTGTAGAATGGTCTTAGCAGCTCTGGTTCGCTGGCCCTGACGTTAGCAGTCAGCTATGGGTCGCTGACAGCTGCAGCTCATACGCTGCTTAGCATCTTGATCCCTGATTCATCTTGACGCTCCTGATATCAGAAACTGCTCTCTGCTCGATGGTTAAATAACTCTTCTTACTTTTAAAAAGACATGAATTAATCACAATGTACAGATTTTCATCAACTAAAACCGGAAATAATGTGATTTATAATCCCCTCCCCCCCCCCCCCCCCCCAGGAAGAAAACCATTCTGGCACCAATTCCACTTTCGATTTCATATCATTACTGTTTCCGGTGTAGAATCAGCTGGAAAAAGATTCACTATTATTCACAAGCATTATTATTATATACCATTTATTGTGTGAATGGGGGCTCAATAGATGGTGAATAGTTTTATAATCAGTTAAGGTTTTGATATCCGTTATATACTTACTTACTGCCTCTGGCAACCTGAGTCAATCTCACAGTGAGTTCTTTCTTCTTCTTTGCCGGGACTTTGCGTTCAGGATCTTTTGGTAATTCTCCATCTGCAGGACCGTCGCCTTGATGAAGTCTGTGTCTTCACCAGGTCGGAGCGGCTGCCCCACAGCTTTTGTCTCAGCTCCGTACCATCTGGCCAGGTCCGGCATCTCATTTCCCTATAGTATAGAGAGTGAGCATTCCTTCAGACTTTTGACAGAATCAGAATGTGTTCAGGATTCTGGCTACCGTACCAGTTGTTCGACAAGGACATTCATCGGCGTGTGAGATCTTTAGTCGGTATAGATGTTCTAGTAGTCTGCAGTGACCAGTTCTCAGGCGAAATAGGGTAGTTTGTTGGTTTCTTTTGTGTTAGTAAATTGGGTCTGGTGTAGGCTACTGCTTATGTTTCTGTCTTCTCTCCATTGGTGTATATACTGATTTTGTATGATGTTCTTTCACAGTGAGTGAATGTTCGACCAGAAACCCGCCACATAACGTCCGGAAGTATGGCCTTTCATTTCGTTTGTCCTATCAGATCATCCACTGTACACAGTATACAAATTCCTGCATTCTGGAATAGTTAAGTAGATATTCTGGGTCTTGGGTGTCTACACTATTATCAGACATCATCGACTGCATTGTGCCTTGTACGATAATGTATGGTTCATTACAATGCCTAGGTATCGAGGTGTGTTACCTGTCTGCATATTGCTGGGATTGATTTTGAGATGGTTTTCCTTATAGTAATCAGCCATTCTGTCTAGAGCTTTTCTTTAGCTTGAGCTCCACTTCCTCAAAACTCTTTCCTTGTGTGGCTTTTGTAGTATCTGTGACATATATGAAATGATTGTATAGCTTAGGGGCTAGGATACAACCTTGTGCCAAGCCATTTTGGGGGGTTTCTTTAACAGATGTATTTATTTTTCAGTGTAGCGAAGAATCATCTATTCTATAATAGGCATTTGATTAGTAGGACATCAGTCAGTAGCGACTTTATAAATCTTTTAAATAAACTGTAACAACAAAAATGACTCTACCAAACATAATATTGATTCAATTTAAGAAGTTTGCCAAAGGTGTCGTTCACATTTGATATGATGTAGTTATTTTTTAAGGTGGTGGGGAATGGGCCAACATTTTGTGATGAAAGACTGGGAAGGTTGAAGAAATGTGACGCCTCACAATCAATATGAAATTAAAAAATGTGCAGTGAATAGCTTTTAACTACTTGGCAGCAGGCATGGCCTGCATGTTTGAAAACCAGGATTCAAAGTAGCTTTTTTGTTGCATTCTATTTTAAGGCACTTTAGAGGAAAATTATTCTGTGTGAAATGAAGTGACTACGAAAAGTCATCAATATCAAAAGGAGAGATAGAACAAGAAATGATGACATTAAAAATATTGTCAGAACTACTCATTTTGCTAAACGCATAGAAAGACAGAGACATGAGATATAGGGCAAAGTAATCTGATCAACTACAACTGGGCCGCATATAACACAAAAAAGAACTGATTACCGGTCACAAGGAAGACCACGTGGCAGATGGGTAGATGACATAACATAAATCCTACAAAGACATGGGCTTACAATGACTAAGGTAACATACTTGGCCCAAGACCAGGAACATCAGCTCCCCATAGCACCAAATGACGCAAGTGGACAGAAAAAGTCAAGCAAAGTACACATTCAACACAAGTATGGAGCCCATCTTTGAAAAACAATTTATGAACAAAAAATTATGTACCCTGCATCTTCTGCCTATTTACTGATTATATCCACATTGATGATCAAGTCGCTGAGCAGCATATCAGCTGCGACGGTCAGTGACCCATAGCTAACTGCTAGCGTCGGGGCCAGCGAGCCAGAGCTGCCAAGATCCTTCCACACCTCCATGCAGTGATCCTGGACAACAAGCTGCAACAGAACAGACTGGCTAAGGAGAAGGGATTGAAGAGGGAAGGCTAACCAGTACTAAAAAAATGCCTGCTGGTGTCGGACCAAAAGGTGCAAATATCACAGTCAAGCTGTAAACTACGATACAACATATTCCGTTCTCTGGACTACATTCTGCTACTTAAAGCCCTTTCAGGACTTGGTAGCGGGAGATTGAGAATGAACAAAGCCAAACAATATCCACATTGAATAATTGCCTAGTGCACAATACATATTGTCATCTCATCTGAAATATTTTGGAGATTAATATACAATTGTAACCATTAACTTGTTTTAAAAAATATGATGTATTTTTACCCCCCCCCCAAAAAAAATAATGTAATTTTCACTTTAAGAACAAAATAATGTAGTCCCAATAAACTTTAGGTTTAATATTTCCTTATGACAGTTGAAGCAGCCACTTAGATGAATGAGGTCAAACAATTAATGTTGAGGTAGAGAAGAAACAATGCAGACAGAGACCCAACCATTTGATTTAGAAGGTTTTCAAGTTTTGCAATAAACCATGTTAATCAAGAGTCAAATTGATTTCTCTTTTGCACCTGACTTTGCCATAGGATAATGAAAACTATAATGAGAAACAATCAATTGACAAATAAGTCACATTTTAAACCCTAATAGTTTTTGCCTTTTTCTCATGATTAACATTATTTGATGAAACATATAGGGGTAACTGGCTGAGTGGTTTGGGTGCCTTCAACATCCTTGGTACAGCATAGGTAAAATAAAAATCTAGCTTGTATAGTTTGTGGTTCCTCAGTCTATAAATTCTTCAGGTAGACTTCATCAATGGGAATAAACATTGCAAAGATAGTTTTAACTGAAACATAAATAGTAGTAAGAACTAAAGCGAATCAGGTTATTATTAATGGAATATTATATTAACAGAGTTTATTCTGTTTGATATTAGTTACATTATCGTACATAATGTGATACAGTTTTTCTTAAGAAAACAATCTATATAAAAGTGTGTTTTTTTTTTTTTTTTTTTTTTTTTTTTTTGCGTTCGCCTTATTTCTCTAATCCCCAAGGCGGTGTGCGTTGCACTGTGGTTTTTATTTTGTGCCTGTCGGCCCAGTGCATCCGACTTCAGCATGCATTTTATGTAAGGGTCTGCTTCCTCCTGCATTTTCTAAGGGTTTGCTTCCCCGGGGTAACGGCCGGTGCTGTGATGAGGATCGAACCCAGCACCTTCTGGTTGTGAGCCGTGCCACTTAACCACTAGGCCATGCTGTCCCCTAAAAGTGCTTAATTAGATACTTTTATTCATGAAAGCCAGTAAAATACCTGGCCCAAATTACATTTTTCCATGATTAAAATGGGGGAGTGGAGCGGAGAAGGGTTTACAAGATTTGAGATGTCACATTGAGGAGAGGGGGGGGGGGGGGGTAATCTTTTTAGGATGGAGTATAATGAGGGGAGGGGGGGGGGGGGAGTAATAAAAATTAACAGAATTGCCTGATGTTATATGTGAATGATGCCAACAAATTGCAATTTTTCTTCCATTTCATGATCATTAATTACTATCAGAATTTACATTTGTCATTTGGCGGTAATTCCCATTTTACAGTTACTGTATATTATAATCATTGTAAGAGTGAGACATATCTGTTAATGAAATATTTTGTTGTTACACATAAAGACTATTCAACAATATGCACAAAGTAGAGTGAGAAGATGTTGTCATATATGTGAAATAGAAAGGATAGTGCACATCTATGTAAAACAATCACACAACCTTTTTATAATTCCTTTATCATATATCATGCGAAGATGTATAGATTTAAGATAGTATCACAATATATGCGTTGTACTCTACTGAAGATATGGTTTCACTGAACCACAGTCAGCTAAAAAATATAGTTGGTAGTTTCTAAAGGTGTGTCATCAGGTGGCAGCAGCATCCAGATTTGTGATTTCTGTAGGTAGCAGATGCCAGATGTCGCATGCTTGTGAGCTGCTCAGATACAAAATGGCGTCTGTTGTGCATTTTTTGTGTGAGCAAAAGGAGTTTTTGCAAAAGATCAACAGGAAATGCTTCTTGTTTACGGTGAGAAGTGTTTCTAGCTAAAGCTGTCCATTAACTGGGTCGACACATTTTCTCAAAGGTACTAAAATTTGCTGATGAAGCTTGACCTAGCTATCCGGTTCAGATTGTAATTGAAGCATCTGTTTGGTCATTTGCTAAGATGATTCGAATGAACAGGCGAGTAACAATAGACAGTGCAGCAACTGCAAAGGGTGTTCTCATAGTTTAGCCTACAGCATAATGCATAATCAATTGAATTTCTGGAAAGTGTGCCCACAGTGAGTATCCAGACAACTGACTGACGAAGACAGAACACAAACTGAACTAATTGCCTGTCCTTGCACTGATAAATCAATGTGATAAGTGTATCAATGTTGGTGGAAATTATTTTGAGAAATATGGGACAATAATAAATGGTTCAAAGTTCATTCATAAATTCTATTTAAAAAAAAAAAAATTATAATAGTAGTTAAAAGTTGCATCAATAAGGTTTCAGCAGTCCTGTGTTCTGTGCTAAAATGTATTGAACTGCTTAGTTGCTTTTATTTTACTATTTTTGTTGTGATTAAAATATAAAATACAGTAAGCTTTCTTAATACTGCTACACAATGGCAGATAAAGAAGTGTTAACACTATGCTTATCCTATTTCACAAAATAAGGCCTACATTGTTTCTTTTTAGTTATAAAGCTTTTATTAACATCAGCTATGTACGAACATGACGATTGGAATGCATTACCTGAATTGATAAGCAATACCAATCAGTGTTTCGAGTTATGGCAGTTTTCGAGTTATGATATCTTGTCTGGAACCAACCTGTCACAAGTCTGTGGATCACCTTTTTTTAAGTAACAGTTATAACATGATAACAGTGAGCTCTATTACATTAAATTTGAGATATGTTTCTCTTTCATATCTCTAAAGCTATCAATAATAAAAAAGTGTCTGAGGTTTTCAAACTAAAATTCAAGATACAGACTGTTTAAGATGTGATGGTTGGTATTCAAAAGCTAGTGTTTGCATATATGATCTGATACAAATGTTAGATTTGTAAATGTTTGTTTGAACAGGTTAGTAACTACCCAGCATGAAATTTAAAAGTACCAGAGGTGGCATCAGTGGTGTCAGCTTTAAAGATGTAGTACTTACTGGCTATGCCAGTGATGGAGGAATGTTCTTGCCAGAGTCTATTCTGCCTGTCTCTATTGACACCATCCAAAGCTGGGCAAACCTTTCTTATTCAGAGCTTGCATATGAAGTTTGTTCATTGTACATCAACAAAGATGATATTCCACCTGCTGATTTGAAAGGTATGAGTTTTATACTTGGTTTTATTAATAATTTTGATGATTTTTATCTGACTAAAATTGTTTTGGGGACGGCGTGGACTAGTGGTTAAGTGACACGGCTCACAACTTGAAGGTGCTAGGTTCGATCCCCATCACAGCCCCGGCCGTTACCCTGGGGAAACAAACCCTTAGAAAATGCAGGAGGAAGCAGACCCTTACATAAAATGCACTCTGAAGTCGGATGCACTGGGCCGACAGACGCAAAATAAAACGCACACCGCCTTTGGGAATAAAGAAATAAGGCGAATGCCCCAAAACAATTTTCAAAAAATTGTTTCACTAGATTAAAAGGTTCACAAACCGAAAAGTACTGAAAAGATAGATTATCTTTATATGAATGGCCAAGTTTATTATCATATTTTGACTGCAGATTTATTGTAATTTCCCTTCATTTTTGTGTGGTTCATGTAGGCCACTATTGGGAAGAAATTTCATTTACTTAAGAATTTATACCAGGAAGGTAGGAAAGCCTGCTCTTTTAGATTTTCAATTGCAGAGGATTTTTTTTACATTCATAACATGTATGTGGGACCTCAGAGATTGTAGTCCATCTCTGATAGGACTAAAGCGCTGTTCTCACCTTCCTTGAGACCAGTGGATGCTTGAAACTTGCAGGATTCGAAAACTAGCCATTTCACCCTATAATTTATTAGTTTTTTGAGAGGCTGGGGGCATACCTTTCAGTTATACCAACCCCTTTCTTCCTTTCTCTACCTACTTTAATTTGCTTTTTCTGTCCACTTGTGCCGTTAAGTGTCATAAGGAGCTGAAGTCACTTTTCTTGATCTAGACGTTGTAGGATTTCGTTCTCTTACATTACCAAATATTTATTAAGTTTCCATTGCATTGTCCTGTATTGTTTTGAATAGATGTATTAATTTAAAAGTTTTTGTTAAATTATGAAACTTTTACAATTCAGGGATCTTGGAGAAATCCTTCTCAACATTTACTGTTCCTGAAGTTGTTCGTATTGCTAAGTTGTCAGAGGGACTAAATATTGCAGAATTATATCATGGACAAAGTTTGGCATTCAAGGATCTTGCAATGAGTTGCATGGGCAATTTTTACAACTATTTTCTGAGCAAGTCTTTGCAACATATGATTCTTCTTGTATGTAAGTTGTGTTATAATTTACTATTTATTATTATATATTATAAGTAAATAATTAATTTAGTTGAAAGCAGAACTTTTATCTCTGGTTTATTTGTGGAGGAAATGTTGTTATTGTGTTGTTGTTCAAAGCTACTTTTCTTATACTGAGTTCCTCACTCTTGACTAGGGTTCACAAACCAGTCTGAGGTCTGCTTGAGAACAAAATTAAAGGTCAATGTGTCAGACCTAAGTAAAGCTCTGTATTTGTCTTCTTCCCCCTTAGGAGGTCATTTAAGGTACCACATCTCATTGTATAATGAATTGTCTGTTAATGTTCAATAAAACATTTAAGTGTTTGAGAAATGCTTGTTTCAACTTCAGAACGGTGTCCTGTCTTTATTTCAATTTGAAGCAAATTTTCCCATTAATGCAGGAAATGGTTTTACACCCACAAGTGATTTAATATTTAGAAAACGTAATTTTAGAGATATCTAATTTTAAAATACTGATCAGAATTTCTTTTGACTTAATCTATGTTCAAAAACTACATCCGGGGATCAAGATGCTAGGCAGTGCATTAGTTGTAGCGGTCAGCGACCCAAAGCTGACTGCTAGCGCCAGCAACCCAGAGCTGCCAAGATCCTTCTCCTCCTCCATGTAGTGATCCTGGATAACAGGCTACAACAGGGCAGACTGGCTAGGATAAGGGATTGAAGATGGAATGCTAGCACATTACCCAAAATGCTAGGCAGAAGTCAGAATTTGGATTTACTGAAAGGTGCAAATATCGCAGTCAAGCTGTAAAGTATGACAAAACGAATTGTGTTCTCCGGATTACATCTTGCTACTTGCAAAGCCCTTTTCAATGTATAGTAGCTGGAGTTTGAGTGAATGATGAAGAAGAAGAAAAGAAAACTACATTTGGAGGAAAAACAACTTACAATTAGTAACTAAAATTTGCAGTGCTATTATAATGTGTGTCTTTATTACTCATTAGTAATAGTTAATATAATAATAAATAATGCAAAAACAACTGATAAAACTCATCAATCAAAAACTTTCACATGCCTGTGAAGCATAGGTCTTCAGCAAATACACCCTGTCATAAAGTGTTGACTTCCTCTTATCAATTTAAGTTTTTTGTGGCTTGAAGTTTCTACAGGATGGGAAAGCCGGCTGCATGCCAACCCTCGCCAGTTTTCTCTTATGACATTCCTGGTAGATTAGTGTTACTATCTGTTGCTTCCCTGGTAACACTCTGGTGGAATAAATATGAAATGATTTTCTTCCACCAAGAATAGGGCATAATTTAGTTTTAGAAGAATGTCACCAAACAACCCTGCAAATGAAAGCAGAGATCTAAAACTTCATTACTTTGATTCCTCCATATGAAATAGGCGTGAAATACTGTGCGGGTTGAAATTGGCCAAAGATGAAAGAGCTTGACAAAAACCTGCCCACTTGAAATAAACTGGAAAGTAAAACTGTAATATGCCATTCATGTTTTTTTATGTTTATCTTGTTTCCTGGGCACTTTCTGTTATATGTTTTTTGAATACTTGTCTTAGAATCTCTGTTTTGTACAGTAAGGGAGATCATATTTATTCATAGTTAGACCATGTTTCTGTTTTAGAAAAATGTACATGGACTTATAAAATGGCACATAATGTCTTATGCTCTTGTATAATTTTTATTATCCGACATGATAAAAAACGTGTAACGATCTCAGAAAACGCCTTTGCCAGCCGCATGCTGCCCATGAGCTGCGTTTTGAGACCCCTACTTTTGATGATGTTCTCTTGGTATTACAGTGTCTCCCTGACAAAGATGGATGTGTTGGACTGAAAGGTCAATCAGTCAAGCTTATCGCAGTCAAGCTGTAATCTAGCGACACAATGCATTCCGTTCTCCAGACTACATCCTGCTGCTTGCCAAGCCCTGTTCAGGACTTGGTAGCGGGAGATTAAGAACGAATGCAGAAGAAGAACAGTGGCTCTTCTTATATCCCAGAGTGTACAGAAAAGGTGTGTTGGACCTCCATTGCTGGAGTGCAATCACATGCTTTTCAGTAGTCTCATCACAATGGGGATCTGAGTGCGAATGTTTACCTCATTGGTCAGGCTACTGTAATATAGATTGTTTCCAGAAGCATGATATGGATATGAGGTGGGTACTTTGGTTGATGTATTTCATCCCGACCCTGAAGTTAGCTATTGCTCCCTTGTTTAGGGGAACTGCACAACAAGGTTAACAACTTGGAGATGAGCAGTGAGAGATGTAGACAAAGTAACTAAGCTCCAGCTAATGAAGATAGTCTGAAATAGAATTTGGTATGAAACAACAGCAGTAGACACATTACTATTAAGAGACTTATAATGATTTTGTTATGTAATAAATCAGCAATTGAACTTTTTTGATTATGTATGTTGAGTCAGATCCAAAAAAAAAAAATGATTATTATCTGGTTATGCACAAAAATGAGATTTTTATTTGAGTTTTGGAGTCACTCTATTATGAAAACATATATGTGCTTTTAACAGATTTTATATTCTAGCAGTAACAATTGGTATTGTTTAATGTAACATCATGTTTCAGTGACAAATTATTAAACTGAAATGTGGAGCTGATTATTATTTAAAGTTTCCTTTTTAGGGGATATAAAAGTGAAAATTGAAGCCCAATAAATTAACTGAACCTTGTCTTTGAATTAAGAATTTTCCTTTGGGATTTTTGATTATAAAATTACATTTTCCACTTGCCTGAAACATTAGGTTATCAGGGAGCTGACAGGTCCTTGATTGATTGATTGATTGAAACAATAGGTAAAAATCATGCTATCTTGTGGAAGCTTAACAGAGAATTGACAATTATATGTTGTCAGATGATCAATTCTATTCTTTGTAACTTAGGTACATCCGGAGATACTGGAAGTTCTGCAATCGAAGCAGTCCGTGGATTGGAGTTTGTGGACATAATTGTAATTCTGCCACGTGGTCGATGCACGGAGATACAAGAAAGACAGATGACGACGGTGTTGGACAGTAATGTACATGTATACAGAGGTGCACCTTGATGTTTGGTATATGAATGTTTGTCTAAAAAAAAAAACACATGTATTATCACTTACCTTTTTTTTTGCTCTATTAGGAGTATGGCCACCTTGTAGTTAGCCTGCACCAAAGCATGTATCTGCCCTTGCAGTGGTTGTTTATCTAGCACTTTTTAATTATGTTGCCAGACAACCCTTTTTGTTTGCTTTTTAGAACCTGGTCAGTTTTGTATCATGCCAGACTAGCAGAGGTGTTACCGTGCTTGCTTCTCGCAGAAAAGATAACAGATTCAACCCCTGGACTCAACATACTCCTGTCTATTCAGCTCTAAATGAGTACTGAACTTACAATTAGGGAAGATGAGGAAGGAAGTTGGTCAGTCTTCTCACCTACAAAAAATCTGAGACCTAGCAAATTGAAGTCTCTTACACCATCTCCAATGGCAGTGTCTTTTATAGGACAGCCTTGACATTTTTAAAAATGGGAAGTGGTCCTAATACTTTCCTACCAAGAAAGATTCTCAAGTATGGACACTGTATCCATGTTTATGTCATGTTTTTGTGTCTTTGTTCATGTCTAGTTTGTATTCAATTTCTCCTTTAAAATGAGCTTTGATGCATGTTTAATTCCATGTTAATGCTGTATTTATGTGTATTTATTCAAGACTAGTTTGCAGTATCGAATTTGTAATTCCGTTAGACCTCGTGACAAGCCCATACCAAGCCATCTTTCGCCATTTGATAGCCGTGAACAGATCATCAAAAAGCCCAATTGTGTTTTCCACTCGTCGTCGTATTTCTACATTTGTGACACGATCCTTATATGTAACATTTAGGAGTCTTCTAAAGCACCTCATTTCAATTGCATATATTCTACACTGGATATTCATAGTAATGGTCCTAGTCTCACAAGCATACACTAATATTGAGGGCACAGCTGAGCGCATTAGTCTAACTTTTATGATGAGGGCAAGCCGCTTATCCTGCCATATGGTTTTCAAACGTGCAAGCGCCGCTGTTGTCTGTGCTATTCTGGCAATTGTCTCAGGCTGCGAGCCCTCATCACTGATCAGTGATCCCAGATACTTGAACCGATGTACAACTTCAAGTTCCTGACCATTTACTTTTGTCACAGATGTAAACCCTTTCATGTTATTAGTCATGAGCTTTGTTTACTCTGCATTTATCTCCATACCATAGCTCTGTCCAATCTATTAGTCAACTCCTGGAGTTCCGTTTCCGTGTCTGCCAGACCATCTATATCTGCAAATCATAGGTTTGTAATCGTCTTGTCACGTATTCTGACTGTACCAACATGTCCCCCCCCAGGACCGCCTCCATTATTCTTTCCAAGAATACATTGAAGAGTGTTGGGGAGACTATACAACCCTGTCTCACCCCAACAGACTTGTGGGACATCTAGTATTCCATCTACAGAAACTGCACTTGATGCCTTCTCATAAAGATTCTCAATTACCTGGACAATATTACTATTGATCTTGTAATACTTCATTGTTGTCCATATCGTCGCATGTCATACTTTGTCGAACGCCTTTTTGAAATCGATGAAGGCATGATTTATCCGCAGATTAAAGATCTTCTGAAACAAAAACTGCCAGACTGAAAAAAAAGAAGAGATACAACCCTGAGGAACATAATGAAAAACTACCCAAGCATGGACTGGACCCATGCATACACCAACGGTTCTGTAACAAACACAACACAGAACGGAGGGGCAGGGGCATTCCTGAGCCTATTAAATGGCAGAAAAATAACACTGTCATTGGCAACTGAAAAATACATGAGCAATTTCAGAGCGGAGGCAGAGGCACTGAGGGCGGCAGTGGAAGAAATGATGACAGGTAAAAGGAATGAAAGCCATATAGTCCTGCTTACAGATGCCCTGGCCGTAGTCACAGCACTAAAAAGCCAGAAAAATACTGAACTTAATGATTTAAGATCAGTACTCTGTCAACTATGCCAGCAGTCCACACCAAAAAGAGTAGTGGTACAGTGGATTCCATCCCACTGCAACATCCAAGGCAACGAGGAGGCAGACAGACTGGCAAAAGAAGGTGCAAGACTACCACAACCAGATACTAGTATGACATACGAAGAGTCAAAACGGCTTATTAGAGCTAGATACAGGACAAAATTGGAAACAGAACATACTGGCTACACAAAAAACGATGCCTATTACCAGTTGAACAGAAGAGAGCAGGTCGTGGTCTTCAGACTTCGCACTGGCCACAATAGACTGAGGTACCACCTATTCAACAAATTGAAGATAGGTGGCACTGACGAATGCCCTGTGGTACCGGGAAAATGGCCGCTGAGCATTTGCTGCAAAACTGCCCGACATACGAGGAATAGAGAGAGCAGATGTGGCCATCACCAGTGGCAACACTAAACAAACTATATGGCAGTGTCGATAGCCTCAGGATGACCGCCGCTTTTTTCGAAAAAATAAAGGTCGATGTCTGACAGCGTAAGAAGAAGAAGAAGAAGAAAAAATATCTTCTCAGTGGCCTCAATTATTGCCTCACCTGCCACTTGTAGGACCTCTGCTGCGATATTATCCACACGAACAGCGTTCCCCTTCTTAAGTATCTTCACCGCTTCAGTTATACTTTCTCTCTTGTTATTGGTTGATTCTCCTCTAACATATTCATTTCGGGGGCTATTGCATTTCATGGGTCACCTCGACCCTCATGCTTATATAATTCAAAGCAGTACTCTGTCTAATGAGCCCGAATGTCTTGGGTTTCTGTGAGACAATTCCCTCTCTTATCCTGAATCGTTGTATTGCGACCTTGTATAGGCCTTACTAGGTCCTTGACTATTTTATATCCCCCCTTGGCACCGTTACTTCCCAGATTTTGTTCGATATCTGAGCACTGCGCAGTTATCCATTCTACCTTGGCCTTTTTCATCTTGGCCTTTATGTTTCCATTTATCTCTCTGAATTTTGTAATCCTATCCAGGTTATTCTTCGACCTCTTCATTAATCTTCTCTTGTCACATAACTCAAGTATTTCATTTGTAATCCATGCCTTTTTCTTTACCCTTAGCTTCCCTAAGACCTCAGTTGCCATGGCTATCACTGACGAGTTCAGGGCCTCAGTTGTCGTCTCAATATCTGTCTCTTCGTTGAGAACCAAGAGGGGTGTGAATCTTCCTATCATCATTGCTCCAAAAGCATTCACTATCTCCGGGTGATTCAGCTTCTCTAGGTTAAATCTTAGTCTAGTTACCTCTCTCCCTACAACTTTCTTTAGACGGAGATGCATGGTCATCATCGCTAAGTTGTGGTCGCTCCCTATATCGGCTCCTTGGAAACTTTCGTTCGTGCGCTATTGATCCTGCATCTGAATTGCTTCTGAACCAGAATGTAGTCTATCTGACTATGCAGTGCATTATTTGGGCTGGGCCATGTTACATTCTCGACATTTTGCTTGGCCCTAGAGTATTTGCCACCCGTAACTTGTTGTAATGAGCAAATTCCAGGAGTCTCAATGCTCTATCGTTTGTTTTTGCTTTACCATATGGTCCACATGGGCCTTTCCAATCTCGCATCATATCTTCACCAATTTTGGCATTCCAATCCCTTTGTACCACCAGTATATCCATCTTAGGTATCTCATTCACAAGTGCCTGTAATTCCTCGTAGAAACTCTCTACACCTCGCTTTCCTCATAATCTGAGGTAGGGTGAAAAGTGAAATTTAATAGCCTGCCGATTAAGTAATTCATAAGCCAACCTCACCTCCTCGGGGTGCACACTGCGAAACTAAAGCCAAGAGGCTTTAGGCTAATGAGGCAATGGTTCATCTGGGGGGGGGGGGGGGGGGGGGGGGTGTGTGGTCTCCTCCAGGTCAAATGCAGATTTTGGCCCACCACAGAGATGGATGTCACCAAGAGATTCTGAGCTCAAGATTCACACATGAAGATACAATTTTCTTCTTACGCTGTCAGACGTCATCCTTTATTTTTTCGAAAAAAGCAGCGGTCATCCTGAGGCTGTCGACACTGCCATAGAGCTTGTCTAGTGTTGCCACTGGTGATGGCCACATCTGCTCTCTCTGGTCCTCGTATGTCGGGCAGTTTTGCAGCAAATGCTCAGCAATCAAAGTCTACTATACCGGCTCGGTCACAGTTCAGGTTAACAATGACCGCGCCTGCCATCCCACACCAGGGCGGGGGTGATTTGTCCTTTAAAACAAGCTAGAATTGCGTAACAGTTCAATTTATACAAAAATTTGATAATACTAACTAGCAGTGAAGTTTATATATTTTACAAACTGTGTGAAATTTCTTCAATATTAAATTACTTGCACAAAGTTACATTTAAAGTTTTGAACATAATTAATTTGTTCTAAATCATGTTGGTTAGAAACAACAGTAAGCAGCTGTAATTCTGGCAGTAGTTGTGTGCTAAATATAATATCATTTACTTTTAAACATGTAATTACAGTAAATCTTTATTTGGTTTGAAAACTGTGTCAAGCATTGGTGCATTCATGAACATATGCTTCTGAGATGATATGTTTAAGCTTATGGTTCTTATTTATGTTAATGTTTTATTTGTCATCAGCTGATGGTACCTCAGATGATATTGATGTCGTTGTCAGAGAGCTCTTTGATGATGCTGCATTTGTTAAGGCGCACAATTTGGCATCTCCAAGTTCATTTAACTTTGCCCGCATACTTATCCAGCTGGTGCATTTTTTCTATGTGTATCTGAAGGTATATTTAATTTATTCTGTTTGATTGTGAGGGAGTAAGGGAAAGAGTGAACTAATGAAAAAGTATTTAATTTTGGACAGAGAAGGAGAGAATGAATACATGTTGTCTATTATGACTGTTCATTACTTTCTATACGCAATCAGAAAATTTAAAGCAGAGGGAATACCAGTACCAGCTGAAAAACCATGTTTGCTAGCTGTGTCGAAGAAACTTTTTTGTGCTTGTATTGGCTTGATCAGTTGCACAGACACTTACAGACTCAAGGATGTAGTATGACATGGGATGATGTTTGCAGTCCTCACCAATAACGATGGACAATTATTATTACTTCCTATTATAGACAGACATACATGAGCCTGTTTTACCACTTATTTTTCTACATACTGTAGTGCAGAGGTTCTTAAGCATTAGTAGCCTTCAAACTATTTTATTAATGTAGTTATTCATTCTCGCATCCCATTCAGCAGCTTTGTGGACCTCGGTTTAGAAACTCTGCTATACTGTCTTATAATTTGTTTAATTTTTCTCATTATACCAGTGAGATAATTCTGTTAGTCTATTTGCTAGCCTGACCTGGAGCATATAATTATATGTACCATAGCTTAATAGTGCTAGTTTGTACTCAAGCTTCACATACCATTAAACAGTTTCCTTATTTCCTTGTGTTTACTTAAGAAAGGAGCTATGATATTTTGTTCTCATTACTCGGGTTTATTGGGAGGATTTATAACACTGAGAAATAAAGGCTGCTTGCCTCAGTAGTTGCCACATACTGTTGTTGAATGCCCACAATGAGTAAGATTAATTTTTTCAGTGCAGTGAAAAGGGTGTTTAGTGGTGGGTTGCAGTAGTTTTCCCCACATTCTGAGTGTGTTCTAAAGGTGGACCGTTCCAGGTGGTTGGGCTATGCTTGGCTTCATCTGTATGCTGCTCACTACTATGGCGATCACATCTATCCTCTATATCATTAGCCGGGCTGCCATGATTACAACCGTTTCCAGGGAAAACTCTGTGAAAGTGAGGTGGGGGTCTTGATCAGTATATTTTACCTGACCCTGACTAACATCTGACCAGTATATTTTGCTTGACCAGACATTAGTTTCCTCTCCCCTGCTACACACTGTAAGGGCTAAGTTTTTATTTGACTAAAGTTAGAAAAAAGCTATGCATTACCAAGATTTTGAACACATGTTCTCACAGTTAGAATACTGACATCCAAACCACTCTGCCAGCTGCTCCTCCAGTTTTATGTCAATATGTGTAAAATAAATGGACTTTATGGTTTTACATCTGGGCTAAAAATGTATGAGCATCAGAGTAACTGAGTGGTTAGAAAGATTGTCTGTGGCACTGATGAACATCTGCTTCAAAGGTGTCCTGCGTTACGAGGGACAGAGAAAGCTCATGATTTTCGGCCATCACATGTGATGAAGACCACTCTCTTTGTTCAGCTGTGTGGACAGTCTTTTCTCTTGCTGCGTTTGCTGAAATGGGTGACTTGCACGTTGATTTGGATTAAAATTAGGAAGAAACTGCATCTTTTGTCAACCTCACTCTCTGCATCTTTTGTCAACCTCACTCTCTGCATCTTTTGTCAACCTCACTCTCTGCATATAAGCCATCACCAATACCATTCCTGGACAGTCTCTATGGATATACCAATAGCATCAGACTAACCACTACTTTCATTATATAAATTCAAGTTTGCGTCTCAGAGTGTACGAAGGAGAATACTTGTATCTCATGGCACAACATACAGGGTAAGTTTCCTAATCATTGTATGGTCCAGTACTGGGCTGAAGATGAAGCAGGGAATGAGCTGACAGCAGCCAGTGATGCTGTCTTCAAGTGGCGACCCTGGAAACAGGTTGCACTAGTGTAGTCTGTCTGGAGAATAGGGATTACAGTGGAAAGGCAAACCTTGAACCTAAAAAGCCAACAGAAATCAGATGTGCTAGACTGAAAGAGGCAGCTATTGCAGCTAGAACAGAAAGGAAGAAAATGGTCATCCAACCTTACAAATGATGAAACATCATTCCACTTAAGGTGTCTCTAACTTAATTGGCTACTATGGGGCAAACAGCTTGAACCAATTCGTTTTTAACCTATTAATGTATACAATGAACTGACATTTTTTTTTGTATCTGCTGACAGCTGCATCCTAATGCTGATAAAGAAGTAGAAATAATACTTCCTACTGGAGCTGCAGGAAATGCTACTGGTAAATTATGTAGAACACAACATTAATTGTTATCTATGTCACAGTGTTCATATTATAAAACATTTTTAATCCCAAAAGTTAGTATGAAAAAAGTAAAGAGCAGCTTTATATTCACACAGAAACAGTACATAATGAGTTTTATAGCAATCCCACCAATTCTTCAGCGTTCATCTGGAAAAGGACGTTGTATCATAGTTTACAGCATGGCTGCGGGCAGAAGTGACTAACGGTTGTTAGACAAAATATACTGTTCAAACTATGTTAGTCAGGATCAGGTGAAACATACTAATCAAGACCCGCACCTTCTTTCCAAGCAGTATTCCCCGAAAACAGCCTGTTTCATGCCAGTTTGGCGGACAAAATGGGGTTCAGCACTGTGTTCCTCATAGTGGTGAGCATACTTAGGAACCTTTCATTGCAAAAACAACCAGAAGGATCCCAGTTCACTTCTCAAGTAAGTCTCAGCTTATGATGAGAGCCACTGTAACCTGCCACCAAAGAAAGTAGTCAGGAGCACCTAACTCAAGTACAAGTGGCATTAACAACCACAACAACAGCGAGACTGCAATATCTGCACCTTTTGGCCTGACACATTTGGTTTCAACTTGACATTTTTGAGACCTGCCTTGTCTCTATGATCCCTATTCTTTCAGTCAGGCTGCATGGGTGCAATCTGTTTCCCGGGCCACCACTTAGATGTGGAGTGGTCTTGGTCAGTTATGATTCACTGACCCTGATGAAAGCAGCCAGTGATGAGTCTCTGACTGCTGTCAGCTCATTCACTGCTGCATCTTTGACTCCTCCACTTATTCAATATGTATCTCAAACACAGTAACATTGCGTATGTGGTTTTATTACAGTCCCACTCATTCAATATGAATCATAAACACAGTTTCTTTAACGTGACATGTTGTATTTGTTCTTTCCTTTTTTCTATATACACAAGTCTAAATCAGTAAAAAGGTCACAAACTGATGTGGGACAGCAAAAAAATGTAGTTGATAGTTTCTAAAGGTTTCATTAGATGGCAGCAACACCCACTGTGGGATTATTGTAGGTAGCAGACGCTAGGTGTCACATGAACGTGCTCAGCTTAGATACACAATGACGTCTATGTTCACAGCGTGTACAGTCAAACAGCAGCGTGCTGTTGTGCCTTTTTGTGGTGGAAAGGAATTCATGCAAAAGATTTTCATAAGAAAATGATTCTTGTTTATGGTGAGAAGTGTTTGTCATCTAAAACAGTGTTTGGTAAGGTCTATACATTTTTTCGAGGATGCTAAAAAAATTACTGATGAAGCTCAACCTGGTCATCCTTTTCAGATTGCAACAGACGCATCTGTGCAGTTGTTGGTGGAGATGATTTGAGCTGACAGGCGAGTAACAATAAACAGTAAAGCAACTGCAATAGGGTGTTCTCAAGGGTTAGCCTACAGCATCATGCATCATGGATTGAATTTTCAGAAAGTGTGCTCATGGTGGATACCAACTGATTGATGACAAAGTGAACAGATTGGGCCTGTTCTTGCACTGATAAAGCGATGTTTCAATGTTGGCGGAAATTTTTTTGAGAGATAACACACAATGTAAAGGCAATAATAAATGGTTTTAAAATTCATATCACATTTAGTTTTAAAAAAAAAAATACCCGTTTGAGATATATTTTCTGACTTGCCTTCATACGTCTCCTTTTTATCTTGATGTTTTTGGTCTTGTTACTTGTATTCATTTAAGCTCTTTGTGTTAATTTTGGTGTCTGAAAAACGTGTGGTTCAATACCTAAGAGAGTTGCCAGTAAATACCAGTCAGTAACAGTTGTATGAAAATAATGCATTTAAACACCATTCATCAAGTGCACAGAAAAACATGACATAAGATGATGTAGTTTCCTTGCTGAGCTTTGATACAGTTTGATGCTGAAGATGCAGCACAGTGAATAAGTTGACAGCAGCCAGTGACCCATAGCTGGCTGCTTGCATCAAGGTCAGCAAACCAGAGCTGACTAAGATCCTTCTCTGCCTCCAAGCGGCAGTCCTGGAAACAGGCTGCGCTAGTGTATTTTCACCAAGAGAATAAGGATTTCAATGGAAAGGTAAACACAGTACTAAACACTAAAATCAGATGCATCTGATTGTAAGGTCACAATGTCCTTTTAAGGAAGAACATAGAAGAAGAACAAAGAAGATCTAGTTCACAACCATGAAAAGCCTTTAACATTACAATTTCTGGTTTTTTGGCTAAGTGATGATGATATAGAAAACATGATAAGATATTTGCATAAATCATGAAGGAAACTAACCAAGACCACCGTCTGTATCTTTATGGTGTTTGATAAAAAACGGAAGTAATAATATATATTTGAGCTCTATATATGCTATATCCACTGAAAAGAGTGGATGGGAAGTTCTATAGCTGAAACTAATACCCTGGTAAAAAATCGAGACGTATGGTGGGAACTGGTTTGACAGACTGCAATAAAGGTGCCTCAACGACCTTCTTTGTTACGGGACTGATGATGATGATATGTGCTATTAATTCTGTTCTTTTTAATTACACATTTAGACAGAAATATATGTGTTTGGTCATTTTATTGTCTGTTTTTCCCCTTACAGCTGGTCTTATTGCCAGAAAAATGGGTCTTCCAGTAACATTTGTTTGTGCTGTGAATAAAAACAATGTGCTATCACATATGATGGAGACAGGAGAGATTCAGCTTAAGACCATAGAAGTAACCCTAGCACCAGCTATGGACATTCAGGTTATCATCATTACAACTTATATGAAACTTATACTAAAACCTATTTTTGAATTGGGAAGGGAGTGTTAGCTAGTATGTGTGATGGTTAGGAGGCTCTTTATCATTATCAAATAGCCTCAAGCTGTCTGTGGTATATCCACAGTAGAAATTTGGATGTAAGGTAGTAATTTGATAGGCAAGTATACTCCGGAGTTGCACCACCTTAGCTTGAAGACTTAACCATGTCTTGGAAATATCAGGTCATGGTATTGCCTTTTTCACTTATCAATGTAATCAACAAATATGTTCATAGCTGATGTGAATGAAGCATTTTTAAATAAATGAAACAATATAGGTTGTTTTTTTGCAAAAAGAGTAGGTGTACAAATAACCAGACACTGTTTTACAAAATACAGTACGTGTACTAATCACCTGGCACTGTATTATGAAATACATTAAGTATATTAATCACTGGCAACTGTTTTACAAAATACAGTAAGCATGCTAATATTAATCACCAGCCACTGTTGATATTTTAGTAACACCAAAACATTAACATAAAAGTTATCAACAGTTTAGTATTCACTTAATCACAGAGTGTAACACAAAGAGTTACGGAGCTGATCAGGTTTATAAACAGCTAATGACAATGACACTAGTCACAGCAAAATGATGCCACTATAAAATCATAGCTCTGAAGCCACAATGTTATGGAACCATGGCAATTCAAAATGTGTGTATGCTTGAAGAGCCGTAGCTCAGGGTGTGACTTTACGTCTTTTTCTTCTGCGTTTGTTCTCAAAATCCTGCTAGCAAGCCCAAAACAGGGCTTTGTAAGCAGCAGGATGTAGTCCGGAGAACGGAATGTGTTGTGTCGCTAGTTTACAGATTGACTTCGATATTTGAACCTTTTGGTCTGACACATCCGTCTTCGGCAGCAACTTTACATCTACAATATTAGTTAGATCATCGCCTTAAGCTGACTGAAGGAATATAACATTAGACCGGCAACCAGAAGGTTGTAGTTTTAATGCGCTAGTTTTGCAGGAAGCAAAAATGAATCCAGCATCAGGAAGTTCAACTCCCTGTACCTGCCCCATCAGAAAAAAACTGTTGTACCAATCATTCTCTTAAATTTGGCAAGGCAGATTTGAATTAATTACCAGTTATCCATCATTTTTTTAAAAAACTACAAAAAAACAAGTTCATACTTGCATAGAGCTAACTGCAATAAAAATATTAAACATCAGTTTCAGGAGTGAGTCAAATCAAATAATTGGTAGATGTGGATAGAAGCCATCAGCTGGAAATCCCTACCGTTACAAATGTCATACATTTTTCATTGTTAATATGTTGATTTATTATATCTCACACATCAAGTGCACGCAACTAATGCTTTAATATTTGTATATTTTGTCACATTATTTTCCTAATTTGGACTTACAGTTTGGTTATAACCTTGAAAGAATCTGGTACATGTGCAGCAATGGAGACAGCAAAACTGTTAAGAAGATTATGGCTCAAGTGGATCAGAATAACACCATTATTCCTGTGGACATTTTTAATGCAGTAAGTCCATTGTTATTATTACAAATGGCTGGCATCGTTCTTAGTACTTGTGGTTGCAAACAGAATATGAGAGACACATTTGTTCTGTAATGGAATAGTAATCATCTGATAAAAGGTCACAGACAAAATGCTACATGTATTAGTTTCACATACAGACATAACAATGATAGGTCTTTTGGAGAAACTTGTCATTTATAATGTCATCTGTTCAACAAATAAAGAATGTGACACACAGTCGTATGTCCTTATGGGGACGGTAAACAGTAAAATAATGTTTACCAAGTCTGTCTCAGCTCAATGGTGGTCTTCTCCAACCTAATTGAGACATAATTTGTATGGTGGCCAGACACAGCAGCCAAGTCTATGATGGAAGTAAATTGTGTTTATTGGAGAACAAAAGGTGATGAAGCAGAAGCTATATTAATGAGTAAGCAAATGTCTCCTACCAAGCACGTCACATAACATGACCAAATGAACTGCTGCAGTAACCACCATTGCAAGATGACTTAAAGCTCATAGATTAATATAAGGTGCCAACTATGGGCCTAATTACACGTTGCCCTATGCTCAATAAGGCCAGAATTTTTATTAGTTATAGGGTAAGGAAAGTAACTCATTTATTTTCGTTTGTGAAACCAACCGAAGCATCTTTGTTAAAAATCTTGTAAAAAAAATTCCGGCTTGTAAGAGTTCAAGAAAAAAGAAGTTGTAATTACGCCATGAAGAATAGCTTGACTTCACTTAATCTTCACATTTTATACCATGGGCTGGGGGTATGGTGGCCTTCTATCTTTTAGTTTCTACAGGATTGGGTAGCTGGTCCCATGCACAACACTCCTTAGTTTGCTGTTGCGACATGCCTAGCAGGTTAAAGGTAAAGGTAGTCCCATAGCAGATGCTGCTGCCAGGGAGGAAGTGTTGTAAACTTCCTAGTACAAGGCCGCAGCAAGGTTATGTGGTGGGGTGGTCAGTCCCCTTCCTTGTTGTCTTTCCTTCCCTATCAGCCTATCAGTAAGTCAGGTAATCAATTACAGCTGGATCAACTGGAGTGTACTGGTAATGGAAGTTTAACCTCGTACTTTTGCCGTGAAAATCGAGTACTCAGTACTGTACCACACCAATAACTAGTAGGAAGTTGTAGTAATAACTAGTAGGAAGTTGTAGTAATAACTAGTAAAGGAGTGTCACTATGGCTGAAATGGCATTAGTACAAATAATATAATAAATATTATACAAGGGTAGAAGAACACTTTTTATTAATAACAATACTATGTCAACTTGTGGAAGTTTATTCATATTATACAAGGGTAGAAGAACACTTTTTATTAATAACAATACTATGTCAACTTGTGGAAGTTTATTCATATTATACAAGAGTAGAAGAACACTTTTTATTAATAACAATACTATGTCAACTTGTGGAAGTTTATTCATATTATACAAGGGTAGAAGAACACTTTTTATTAATAACAATACTATGTCAACTTGTGGAAGTTTATTCATATTATACAAGGGTAGAAGAACACTTTTTATTAATAACAATACTATGTCAACTTGTGGAAGTTTATTCATATTATACAAGGGTAGAAGAACACTTTTTATTAATAACAATACTATGTCAACTTGTGGAAGTTTATTCATATTATACAAGGGTAGAAGAACACTTTTTATTAATAACAATACTATGTCAACTTGTGGAAGTTTATTCATATTATACAAGGGTAGAAGAACACTTTTTATTAATAACAATACTATGTCAACTTGTGGAAGTTTATTCATATTATACAAGGGTAGAAGAACACTTTTTATTAATAACAATACTATGTCAACTTGTGGAAGTTTATTCATATTATACAAGGGTAGAAGAACACTTTTTATTAATAACAATACTATGTCAACTTGTGGAAGTTTATTCATATTATACAAGGGTAGAAGAACACTTTTTATTAATAACAATACTATGTCAACTTGTGGAAGTTTATTCATATTATACAAGGGTAGAATAACACTTTTTATTAATAACAATACTATGTCAACTTGTGGAAATTTATTCATATTATACAAGGGTAGAAGAACACTTTTTATTAATAACAATACTATGTCAACTTGTGGAAGTTTATTCATATTATACAAGGGTAGAAGAACACTTTTTATTAATAACAATACTATGTCAACTTGTGGAAGTTTATTCATATTATACAAGGGTAGAAGAACACTTTTTATTAATAACAATACTATGTCAACTTGTGGAAGTTTATTCATATTATACAAGGGTAGAAGAACACTTTTTATTAATAACAATACTATGTCAACTTGTGGAAGTTTATTCATATTATACAAGGGTGGAAAAAACACTTTTTAGTAATAGCAATAATATGTCAGCTTGTGGAAGTTTATTCAATATTAATTTTTAATATTATGCAATATTGGAGGGAAGGAAAACTAACGTCTTGTCAGGAAAAATATACTGATCAGACATGTTAGTCAGGTTCAGGCAAAACATACAGGACAAGACCCTCACCTTGGCTTCTTCGTAGCCCTTCCTGGAAACGGACTGTTTTCATGGCAGCCTGGTTAACAAGGTGAGTGATCAACATGATCGATCCCTGTGGTAGTGAGCGACACGCAGATGAAGCCAAGCATAGCACAACCACCTGGAGGACCCCGGCCCACCTACATCAGCATGCTCGGGATATGAGGAAAGCTACTGCAACCCACCACTTAATGCCTTTTTCAGGGCACACAAAAGAGTAACCTACTCACTATGGGCACTCGCCAACAACATACAATAGTGGAAGAGAACTTTTTAGTAATAACAATTCAATGTCAACTTGTGGAAGTTTATTCATATTTACCCACTGCTGTCATTCCAGATGAAGACTCTGATAAAAGTTTACACAGTATCAGGAGATGATGAGATCAAAGAAACCATCAGGCGATGCTGGAGAGAGAATGAATACAACATTTGTCCGCACACAGCTATAGGTGTGTCATACTTTTACTCACAGTATGAGAAAGGGTAAGGAACTGTTACATGTTCTTTTATTTAATGTTCTGGAGACTTTGATTTCTTTATCAAACTGGAGACTGATTTCTTTATCAAACTTGAGAATATGATTTCTTTATCAAACTGGAGACTTTGATTTCTTTATCAAACTGGAGACTTTGATTTCTTTATTATCAAACTGGAGACTTTGATTTTGTTATCAAACTGGAGACTATGATTTCTTTATCAAACTGGAGACTTTGATTTCTTTATTATCAAACTGGAGACTTTGATTTCTTAATCAAACTGGAGACTTTGATTTCTTTATCAAACTGGAGACTTTGATTTCTTTATCAAACTGGAGACTTTGATTTTGTTATCAAACTGGAGACAATGATTTCTTTATCAAACTGGCGACTATGATTTCGTTTTCAAACTGGAGACTGATTTTTTTATCAAACTTGAGACTATGATTTATTTATCAAACTGGAGACTTTGATTTCTTTATCAAACTGGAGACTTTGATTTTGTTATCAAACTGGAGACTATGATTTCTTAATCAAACTGGAGACTATGATTTTGTTATCAAACTGGAGACTTTGATTTCGTTATCAAATTGGAGACTTTGATTTCTTTATCAAACTGGAGATTTTGATTTCTTTAAGAAATTAATCTTTCTAAAACAGACTATAATTTATAAAGTAGGCTGGGAATTAATTTATTAACCAATTATGATGTTATTAGCTGTCTGATTTTATATTAAACTGATTTCAAGAGCTGACTTTAATTTTTGCTACACTGAAGCTTATAATACTTATAAATGCAAACACAAATAAATTATATTGTTTCTTAGACTGACCAATGGCGTTGCTTCTGTTGTGTTGGCCACAGCTTCCCCTTTGAAATTTCCAGAAGCCATTAAAGCATCAGATGTTCCTGTACCAACTTCAGAAAAAATCCAGAAAGTGCAGTCGGCACCCACTCGCTATGTTGACCTAGAGCTTAATCAGAACTGGACGACAGAAATAAGAAATAAAATTGAAGAAATAACAGCAGCACTGAAACTGAGGACATAGTTTGGGTTGTTGACTTTTGATAAATTAAGTTTTACTAAAATAGCCTTTCTTTTATGTTGATTATCTTTACAATTATTGTTCATCATCTGCTCTTACCTATTTTCCAGCTTATCTGTCTTTGTAATGTTAAATATTCATATGTAAAAGCAAATTTATTCTTCTTCTTATAAGATCTGTAATTCTGGTATTCAACCTCAACCATGTGTAAATGAGTGTTTGATGCTCAGTAGCTAAATGTAGTTTGTTCTTTGTCATCAGCGTTCTTTCTGTTCTAGTTTACAGCAAGGCTGCGATATCTGCTCCTTTTAGCCTGACACATCTGGTTTCAGCTGTCTTTTTTAGGGCACTGGGTTTGCCTTCCCTCGATGATCTATATTCTCTTAGCCAGACTACACTAGTGCAGTCTGTTTCCAGGGCCACTGGAGTCTTAGTCAGCTCTTGTTGGCTGACTCTGATGCAAGCAGTCAGCTGTGAGTCGGTGTCTGCTGTCAGCTCATTCACTGTGATGTATCTTTGGCCCCAAAAGTTGTTTAAACTCATTTTGGTTCTTTACTTTATCAAATTGGACCAAGGCCTTCATTGAGGTGATCTCTCCATCTCATTGTTGAGCAACCAAGTAGATGATTAAAATTCTAGAGCCACCATTATGTCACTTTTCATGTCAATCTTTTGTCAGACATGTGCACCACATATCCGACCCATCTGTATTTTCTTAAAAGTGCAGTTTCTACGACATCATTGAAGGTGGCTTAGTGTCTAATTTCTGTGCTGTGAATTTGATCCTGTAGAGAGACTATCAATGTTCTTCGCTCTGTGCCCTTTGAGCAACTCAAAGCTTTTCTTGATCTGCTTTTCATAGGTCATATCTCTCACCTTCATATACTATGGCTGGAATAACTATGCTGTTGAAGGTGTGAGCTCTTGTCTTGTTGTTTCTTATCTGTGGAAATATGGGTTTGATACGTATAAAGCTGAGTCATTATGCTGCTATTTGTTGTGAAATATCACAATTTATTACGTGCGAGTTTGTAATTTCTTGACCCAGGTAAATGTATGAATATACATTTTTTAATGGATAATTTTTCTAGCACAGTTCCCCTTGTGAGCAAAAAGTGTTCTGTGACTCAAACAGATTCTAGTGTGACCTACGAAGAGTCAAAAAGGCTTATTAGGGCCAGATACATGGCCAAATGGGAAACAGAACACACTGGCTACACAAAAAATGATGCCTACTACCAGCTGAACAGAAGAGAGAGAGCAGGTTGTGGTCTTCAGACTCTGCACAGGCCACAACAGACTGAGGTACCATCTATTCAATAAATTGAAGATAGGTGGCACTGACGACTGCTCGTGTGGCACAGGGAAAATGACCGCTGAATATTTGCTGCAAAATTGCTCAACATACGAGGACCAGAGAAAGCACATGTGGCCATCACCAGTGGCAACACTAGACAAGCTTTATGGCAGTGTCGACAGCTTCAGGATGACAGCTGCTTTCTTCTAACAAATTCAAGTTGACGTCTGACAGCGTACGAAGAAGAAGTTCTGTGACTGAAAATGACTATGTCGTCATCAAAGTTTATGTGAGTGAGCATTTCTCCATCTATATTGATGCCCTTATATTCCCAATTGAGTTTTCTAAAGACTCCCTCAAGGGCTGTGTGAAAAATATTGAGGAAATTCTATCACCCTACTGAATGCAACATTGTTTTAGTATGTTGATTGACCAGTAAAATTGAAAAATATCAATTGAGCAGCATAATATACTTTTCTTCAATATTCTCAGGACATTTCATTGCTGGCAAAGGCATTTTCTTAGTACATAATCACAAGATACAAAGACATATTTATTTTATTTTCAATTTTCTCTCCTTTAATTGGTTGATTGTGTGGAGGTGGTGTGGGATTTCGTGGTGAAGTGGTTAAGCCGTCGGCCTCGTGATCAGGTGGTGTTGGTTCAACTTCGGACTCTGCCAACTTTTTCACGGGTGCTTGATGTGGAGTTCCCTGCATCTCGTGGTCGCCCCCTAGTCGTCTTGTCCTTGACTTGCCACTGGGGTTGGTGGCACGAGGCGAGAGGGTGTCGATAAAAAGTAGCGCAGTTAATCCTTACTAAAAATAGCGCTAGCAAAATAAATTATGCCATCATCATCTACAATGGACGGCAGCCTTTGCTTTTGCCTTTTTTTTGTGTGGAGGTGGTTGGTATCCTTTCCTGAAACCTGCATGCTCACGTTGTTGATTCTCATTGTTGCGTCTCTAGTCTGTTCACAATCAGTCTAGTGAAAACTTGTACATGGATGAAAGCAAACAAGCAGCTTGGAAGTAGTTTGCCAGTTTTTATGTCTCCTTAATTGTGAATCAAAATTTTTTTTGAGGTTTTCCATTGGTCAGCAATTTGACTTTCACAAGAACAATTGTTGGATAGTATGCCTAACCGATGTGCTAGAATTTCCCCTACTGCCTGAATTATTTCAGTAGTGATTCCATCCAGTCCTGGGGCTTTTCTTGATTTAAGTGTTTGACTGCAGACAATATCTCATCTGTTTTCATCTTAGGTATCGAGACATGTTTCAAATTATATATAATTAGTGTCTTTTTATACTTCATTATTCTTCTAATTCATTGGCATACTGATTGTAGTAGATGACCATGAATCTCCTCACCTGTCTGTCCCTTGTTCTGTTTATAAATTCTCTTATTGACTCATCTTAATGTCATACTCTTAAATTGTCCACTCTTTCCTCTTACTTTGTCATTCTTTTTTTTCACTTTTCCTGGAATTCTGTCTTGGGACAAGTTGAACACTAGCCATCATATTCTATAACAAAACTTGGATGTAAATTAGTCAACATCTATTTTTCTCTTGTCCAACAACTGTTACTCATAATTTGTTAGCTGGAATCAAGAGAGCTTTAAGCGAAGCTAGTATAATTTAATCATCAATTTCGAAGTGGAAGATTGGGAGATAGATGCAAATCTCTCCCTAATCAATAGGCCGGAGGATAGCCCTAGCTTCTATTCAAGAACATGGCATACCACCTCGACTCCAGATTTGGCTTTCTCCACACAGGACATACACCATAAAATAGACCGCCAGGTGCTAAACCAACTGGCAGGTAGCGACCACAGGCCGATCAGGCTAACCATTGACATGGAAGTAGGCCCACAGGAAACAAAACCGCTCCCACGTTGGAATTACAAACGAGCCGACTGGGACAGATTTGCAATCCTGACAGATGGGCTGTGTGAAACCATCAACACACGAAACACCAAAATGAAGCCCATGGTGGAGAGCCTAAGCAAGGCAATAATGCAAGCCGCCACTGAAACCATCCCAAGAGGAGCTAGGAAAAACTATAAGCCCTACTGGAATGATGAGTTGCAGAAAGTGGAAGATTTGAACAATTGCTAGGAACATGGCAGAGCGAGAAAAATCCATGGAGGCAAACATCGCCCTCAAAGCCGTCACGGCGAAGTACAAACACACTCTCAAGCAAACAGCAAGAGAAAGCTGGAAAAATAAAACGGAAAGTCTAAACCTGGACAAAGACGGGAACAAGCTATGGAAGCTAGTCAGAGCCATGAACGACGAAACCCCGTCAAATAAACAAATTACTATCAAGCAGGGCGAGAACTTGATCACAGGTAAGAAAGCCGCAAACGCCTTTGTCGATCACTATGCCAGAGCAAACCACATCGAGGTCCCTGCAGATAAGCATACAGACATTAGCGAAGAGCTAAAGGGGCACGAAAACATGAATGTGGCACCTGAAGAGCACATGATGGCCAAATTAACAATGCGCGAAATGGAAGAGGCTATGAGAACACTAAAGAAAAGGAAATCTCCCGGAAAAGACGGGATAACAAACGAAATGCTGATGGGGCTAGGCCAAACAGCGAAGAGGAAACTGCTATCGGTCCTGAACCAAAGCTGGAAAAGGGGAATTGTACCACAGGCATGGAAAGACGCAATACTGGTACCAGTACCAAAAACAGGAAAGGACAAAACAGATCCAAATGGATACAGGCCCATAAGCCTACTGAGCTGTGTCGGCAAGCTGATGGAACGGATGATAAACACCAGACTGATGTGGCATCTGGAAGAAAAACGAATACTAATTCCACAGCAAGCCGGCTTTAGACAACACAGATCCACTGAGGACCAGGTCATCCTCATAGCCCAGGAGATAGAAGATGCCTACCAGGCACAGAAACACACAGTAGCTGTTTGGGTGGATCTGAAAAAGGCATTTGACAAAGTCTGGAAAGATGGACTTAGAGTCAAGCTAAGAAGAAGTGATGTTTGTGGGAAGATGTACAAGTGGATCAACCACTACCTCAAACAAAGAACGGCCAGAGTCCAAGTACAAGGGCAGATGAGCAAAAAGGTGACACTCGAGCAGGGAGTACCCCAAGTGGGAGTACTGTCACCCACACTCTTCCTGGTATATATAAACGATATTACAGAGAATATACCAAGAAGAGTCCATAGCTCAATGTTTGCAGACGATCTGGCTATGTGGACCTCTGAAAAGAATCTCACCATAGCAAGAAATCGGATGCAGACGGCCCTAACATCGCTGGAAGAGTGGGCGAACTCATGGCTGGTCAAAATAAACGAGGAGAAAACCACATGTACAATATTCTCGCTTTCATTAAAACCCCAAAGTACCAAATTAAGTCTAAATGGCAAATTCCTGCAGCCAAACGACAACCCAACCTATCTGGGAGTCACATTTGATCGGCGCATGACATGGAAAAGTCAGATTGAGAGAAACCGAATGAAAGCCAGAGAAAGAATGGCAATCATGAGGAAACTTGCTGGCACAAGCTGGGGAGCAGACGAAGGCATACTAAAGAAACTGTACACTGGAAGAGTGAGACCAGTTCTCGAGTATGGCATTGCGGCATGGACAACAGCAGCGAAGGCGAACTTCGATAAAGTTAACAAACTTCAAAACCAAGCCATGAGAATTATAACAGGTGGCATGAAGTCAACGCCAATTGTAGAACTTGAAAAGATTACAAAACTGCAATCCATGACCGATAGAAGAGACTGCAGAGCCCAGCTGCAGTCAGAGAAACTCCGAAGACTGACCGACCATCCAATGCACCAGAGACTAAACAATTTGGGAAATGGGAAACTACAGCGGAGAAACTTTGCAGAAATAGCCAAAGCAAAGATGCACGAAGATCCCATAAACGCACTAACAACACCAAAACCCATCACTACTGTACGAAAACCTACCTGGAGGCAGGATATATTTCCAGAGGTGGTAGAAAATATACCAGGTATTGCAAACAAAAACTGCCAGACTGAAAAAGAAAGGAGAGATACTACCCTAAGCTTCATAACGAAAAGCTACCCAAGCATGGACTGGACCCATGCATACACCGACGGTTCTGTAACAAACACAACACAGAACGGAGGGGCAGGAGCATTCCTGAACCTACCAAATGGCAGAAAAATAACACTGTCATTCGCTACTGGTAAGTACACAAGCAATTTCAGAGCGGAGGCAGAGGCACTGAGGGCGGCAGTGGAAGAAATGGTGACACACAGTGAAAATGAAAGCCATATAGTCCTGCTGACAGATGCTCTCGCCGTAGTCACATCGCTAAAAAGCCAGAAAAACGCTGAGCTTAATGACTTAAGAGCAGCACTCTGCAAACTGTGCCAGCAGTCCGCACCAAAAAGGGTAGTGGTACAGTGGGTCCCATCACACTGCAACATCCAAGGCAACGAGGAGGCAGACAGACTGGCAAAAGAAGGTGCAAGACTACCACAAACAGATACCAGTATGACGTACGAAGAGTCAAAACGGCTTATCAAAGCCAGATACATGACCAAATGGGAAACCGAACATACTGGTTACACCAAAAACGATGCCTATTACCAGTTGAACCCAAGGGAGCAGGTCGTTGTCTTCAGACTTCGCACTGGCCACAATAGACTGAGGTACCACCTATTCAACAAATTGAAGATAGGGTGTACCGACGAATGCCCGTGCGGTACTGGTAAAATGACCGCTGAACATCTGCTGCAGAACTGCCCGACATACGAGGATCAGAGAGAGCAGATGGGGCCATCACCAGTGGAACTGTATGACAAGCTCTATGGCAGTGGCGACAGCCTCAGGATGACCGCTGCTTTTTTCGAAAAAATAATGGTTACTGTCTGACTGCGTACGCAGAAGAAGAAGAAGAATCATCAATTTTGTAACATCAAACAGTTTGAGAATCACCATATGCGCATCTCAGTTGTATGGACAACAAATTCTTGGGATTTGATGAAATACTTACTGTTATAAAACATAATTCTGTGGCATCATATTAATCAAGATGGGATTATAATTATGTAATCATTTCCAGATGTGTGTGATAGATATGTGTAGCTGGTGAAGATCTATTGGTCGTAACACGGGTTGCTGTGTTTGTATTTGTGCACATGGGAAACTGACTTATCCTTGCTTATGTTACTATCAACATATTTGTGAAACTTCTGGTGTGATTCTGCCAGCGTGACTAGTAGTTGTTGATTTCTAAAATAGTTGAAGAAAACCAATGATGTTGTATGTGTCTAGACTGAATGTGGTATTCTTTGGCCAGTGTTTCAGAAATTCTGTGATATAAGTTCTGTAAAGAAGCTTTGTTATTTGAACTATACATTTCCCTATTATACAACTTTTATGAATGTTAAATTGCATTTGGATTACCTGTAATAAAAGATTTTTTTATCACACTGTATTGTTCATTGAATGTGAATTTATAGGTGAGCATAAAATTATCCCCACCCCAGTGGTGCTTGGACTGAAAAGAATACAATCACTGTAAATACAAATCATGTTGTGGAAGACAACTAAAGAGACTTGTTTATGGGGCTAGCAACCTCATCCTGTAAAACTCATTTCTATTGAAAACCACTACTTACCACAATGGTTAGTGCACTGACTGCCCAGCAGAGTGATCTAGATTTAATCCCAAATTAGTGCCGTTTTTTCTCTATCGCAAACAACTCCAGAGTTGACTCAGACAACCTAAACAAATTGGGTAGCAGAACAATTCTGGGAAGTAAAGGCGACCAGCGTGATGATTACCACATCAGCTCTAATGTGCCGTTGGTCAAACAAATATGGGCCTATCACTATATTCCCAATATGCAACACACATTTTTAAAGGGATATTTATTTTAAAAATATTTGTATTACTGCAAACATTTGTATACAGGCTTTCCTTGCATATGATGACCACATGTAGTGCCGGACCTACACTTTGGTTGGAGCCAAAAGGTGAATAAGTCATCAATAGAATGGCGTTGTTGTTCTGAAGAAAGAAAATGTGGAATGTAATTACAGAAGATGCTGAATAGTTTAACACCCTTAACATCAGGACTTGGAACACAGATAAAAACAGAAGTGATGGACAACAGCGCCATAGCTGCTAATGTCAACATGAAACTTCAAGAATAAAGACAACATATTAGACAGACAGCACCCACATAACTACCACTACCAACATGAAACTTCAAGAATAAAGACAACATATTAGACAGACAGCACCCACATAACTACCACTACCAACATGAAACTTCAAGAATAAGGACAACATATTAGACAGACAGCACCCACATAACTACCACTACCAACATGAAACTTCAAGAATAAAGACAACATATTAGACAGACAGCACCCACATAACTACCACTACCAACATGAAACTTCAAGAATAAAGACAACATATTAGACAGACAGCACCCACATAACTACCACTACCAACATGAAACTTCAAGAATAAAGACAACATATTAGACAGACAGCACCCACATAACTACCACTACCAACATGAAACTTCAAGAATAAAGACAACATATTAGACAGACAGCACCCACATAACTACCACTACCAACATGAAACTTCAAGAATAAAGACAACATATTAGACAGACAGCACCCACATAACTACCACTACCAACATGAAACTTCAAGAATAAAGACAACATATTAGACAGCACCCACATAACTACCACTACCAACATGAAACTTCAAGAATAAAGACAACATATTAGACAGACAGCACCCACATAACTACCACTACCAACATGAAACTTCAAGAATAAAGACAACATATTAGACAGACAGCACCCACATAACTACCACTACCAACATGAAACTTCAAGAATAAAGACAACATATTAGACAGACAACACCCACATAACTACCACTACCAACATGAAACTTCAAGAATAAAGACAACATATTAGACAGACAGCACCCACATAACTACCACTACCAACATGAAACTTCAAGAATAAAGACAACATATTAGACAGACAGCACCCACATAACTACCACTACCAACATGAAACTTCAAGAATAAAGACAACATATTAGACAGACAGCACCCACATAACTACCACTACCAACATGAAACTTCAAGAATAAAGACAACATATTAGACAGACAGCACCCACATAACTACCACTACCAACATGAAACTTCAAGAATAAAGACAACATATTAGACAGACAGCACCCACATAACTACCACTACCAACATGAAACTTCAAGAATAAAGACAACATATTAGACAGACAGCACCCACATAACTACCACTACCAACATGAAACTTCAAGAATAAAGACAACATATTAGACAGACAGCATCCACATAACTACCACTACCATCATGAAACTTCAAGAATAAAGACAACATATTAGACAGACAGCACCCACATAACTACCACTACCAACATGAAACTTCAAGAATAAAGACAACATATTAGACAGACAGCACCCACATAACTACCACTACCAACATGAAACTTCAAGAAGGACAACATATTAGACAGACAGCACCCACATAACTACCACTACCAACATCAAACTTCAAGAATAAAGACAACATATTAGACAGACAGCACCCACATAACTACCACTACCAACATGAAACTTCAAGAATAAAGACAACATATTAGACAGACAGCACCCACATAACTACCACTACCAACATGAAACTTCAAGAATAAAGACAACATATTAGACAGCACCCACATAACTACCACTACCAACATGAAACTTCAAGAATAAAGACAACATATTAGACAGACAGCACCCACATAACTACCACTACCAACATGAAACTTCAAGAATAAAGACAACATATTAGACAGACAGCACCCACATAACTACCACTACCAACATGAAACTTCAAGAATAAAGACAACATATTAGACAGACAGCACCCACATAACTACCACTACCAACATGAAACTTCAAGAATAAAGACAACATATTAGACAGACAGCACCCACATAACTACCACTACCAACATGAAACTTCAAGAATAAAGACAACATATTAGACAGACAGCACCCACATAACTACCACTACCAACATGAAACTTCAAGAATAAAGACAACATATTAGACAGACAGCACCCACATAACTACCACTACCAACATGAAACTTCAAGAATAAAGACAACATATTAGACAGACAGCACCCACATAACTACCACTACCAACATGAAACTTCAAGAATAAAGACAACATATTAGACAGACAGCACCCACATAACTACCACTACCAACATGAAACTTCAAGAAGGACAACATATTAGACAGACAGCACCCACATAACTACCACTACCAACATGAAACTTCAAGAATAAAGACAACATATTAGACAGACAGCACCCACATAACTACCACTACCAACATGAAACTTCAAGAATAAAGACAACATATTAGACAGACAGCACCCACATAACTACCACTACCAACATGAAACTTCAAGAATAAAGACAACATATTAGACAGACAGCACCCACATAACTACCACTACCAACATGAAACTTCAAGAATAAAGACAACATATTAGACAGACAGCACCCACATAACTACCACTACCAACATGAAACTTCAAGAATAAAGACAACATATTAGACAGACAGCACCCACATAACTACCACTACCAACATGAAACTTCAAGAATAAAGACAACATATTAGACAGACAGCACCCACATAACTACCACTACCAACATGAAACTTCAAGAATAAAGACAACATATTAGACAGACAGCACCCACATAACTACCACTACCAACATGAAACTTCAAGAATAAAGACAACATATTAGACAGCACCCACATAACTACCACTACCAACATGAAACTTCAAGAATAAAGACAACATATTAGACAGACAGCACCCACATAACTACCACTACCAACATGAAACTTCAAGAATAAAGACAACATATTAGACAGCACCCACATAACTACCACTACCAACATGAAACTTCAAGAATAAAGACAACATATTAGACAGACAGCACCCACATAACTACCACTACCATCATGAAACATTAAGAAGGACAACATATTAGACAGACAGCACCCACATAACTACCACTACCAACATGAAACTTCAAGAATAAAGACAACATATTAGACAGACAGCACCCACATAACTACCACTACCAACATGAAACTTCAAGAATAAAGACAACATATTAGACAGACAGCACCCACATAACTACCACTACCAACATGAAACTTCAAGAATAAAGACAACATATTAGACAGACAGCACCCACATAACTACCACTACCAACATGAAACTTCAAGAATAAGGACAACATATTAGACAGACAGCACCCACATAACTACCACTACCAACATGAAACTTCAAGAATAAAGACAACATATTAGACAGCACCCACATAACTACCACTACCAACATGAAACTTCAAGAATAAAGACAACATATTAGACAGCACCCACATAACTACCACTACCAACATGAAACATTAAGAAGGACAACATATTAGACAGACAGCACCCACATAACTACCACTACCAACATGAAACATTAAGAAGGACAACATATTAGACAGCACCCACATAACTACCACTACCAACATGAAACATTAAGAAGGACAACATATTAGACAGCACCCACATAACTACCACTACCAACATGAAACATTAAGAAGGACAACATATTAGACAGACAGCACCCACATAACTACCACTACCAACATGAAACATTAAGAATGACAACATATTAGACAGCACCCATATAACTACCACTACCAACATGAACATTGAGACAAAGATCAAAGTTAAAACAGGATCAGTTTCAGATCAATATTTCTTCCTATGAATCCAAATGTCAAGTTAAGTAGTCTATCCTGCGCCAGTGCATTGCCTGAGGTATGTTGTGAGCCCGCGTTGTTGCAGAATCGTTCTAATGTTATTTATCCACCTGCCTTGCAGTTCTCCGTTTATCCTGTAGCCAAATCTACCAGCTTTGTAAACCATCGGTGGAAGTTGATGTGGGTGCATTCCTCGTGAGATGACCAAAGCAGCGTATGTTTTGCCTGAAAAAAAGAGACGTAGTTTTGAGACCTCGAATGGCTTTGTTTGGTAGTCTGTCTTTTCTGGTAACACCTATGAACTTTCTCAAACACCTTGTTTCACACATTAAAACTCTGCTCTCATGCGCCTTGTTGGACAGTGGCCATGTTTGGCGCTGGAAGCATAGAGTCTGCATAAATATACTGTTTACCAGCTGTTGCTTTGTTGTCAAACTAATGCTCAGGTGCCTAAACAGTGGTGACAGTCTTCATTTTCTTGTCGAGCCTACTGCCTGCCGTAAAAATACTTCCCAAATACCTGAACTCATAGGCCCGTTGAAGAGTAATATCATTGACATTTATATTGAGTGGTCCAAGTGTACTGTTTATCTTTATAGTTTTCTGTCTTCATCTCGTTAATTCACATATTGTATTTAGCACAGCTTGTTTTACAAGCGCATTCATGTAATTTTGCAGTTTAATCATTGTACAGCAGACACTGATCATCTGCCAAGATCAATTTGTGTATTGAATTCTTCTTCCAATGCTTCAATTTGACTGGTCTCTGATCCGATTTTGTCTATCTAAATGTTGAACATTTCCGAGTGGTCGGCCGAAGTCTTTCTTATTGACAAAGACACGAATAGAACCACTGCCCCACCAAGAGCATGTCGTAAAAGACAAATAACTGTGTGACATGGCATAACATCGGCCATGGTTAGGTAGCGCCTAACAGGATTCGGGTCTACTTTGCTCTAGTGTTTGAGTCTATTAAGATAGGGTAGACTGTTATCTTCTCTCGGTTACATCCAGCTCACGCATGAGCGTCGATCTCTGTAAAAGTACAGGTCAACTAAGTCAAAGAAATGTCGAACAGCAGAGTGGAAGCACGCACCCTTCCTCACATCCATAGTGATTTTAAAAGCATTTGTGATACCATCAGTCATTTTACGACGTTTATACTTGTACGATACAGTGCTCTTACATTATCAAGTAGATGGCCTTGTACACCATTATCTTCCAATATCGTCCACAGTTTGATCTGGACTACCTTATCGAACTAGTCCAGTCAGACACAACATACTGACCAGGACATTGCATCAGGACCAGGCACAATACACTGACCAAGACCACAATCTCTCTTCCATGTAGCATTCCCTGGAAACAAGCTGTTTTCAAGGCAGTCTGGCTGATGAGATGCGGATCAATGTGATCGCCGTAGCAGTGAGCGCCACACAGATCAAGCCACGCATAGCACAGCCGCCCGGAGGACCGTGGCCCACCTTTATCAGCATGCTCGGGATGTGAGGAAAGCTACTACAAACCGCCACTTCATGTCATTTTCAGTGTACAAAAGAAAACTTACTCATTGTGGGCATTAAACAACAGCAACAACCCTTTGACAAGAGACGACAAATGAAGAGAGCGAAGAAAACACTAGATGGGATTCAGCAATATAGAGAGATAAATGAAAACATAAAGGCCAAGATGAAACAGGCCAAGGTGGAATGGATAACGACTCAGTGTGCAGATATCGAACACAATCTAGGAAGAAATGATGCCAAAGGGGGCATATAAATTAGTCAAGAACTTAGTAAGGCCTGTACAAAGTCGAAATACAGCGATTCCGGACAAGAGTGGGAAATGTCTCACAGAAGCTCAAGACATTCTTGAGCGATGGACAGAGTACTGTTCGGAACTATATAAGCATGAAGGTCGAGGTGACCCAGGAATTGCAATGTCTCCTGAAGTGAGTCTGACAGAGGAAAATCAAACGGTAACAGGGAAGAAGTATATGAAGCCGTGAAAATGCTGAAGAGAAGGAAGGCTGTAGGTGTGGATAATATCCCAGCAGAGCTCCTACAAGTGGGAGGCGAGGCAACAATTGATACCCTCACATACATCTGCAATAGAATTTGGCAGACAGGAGAGTGGCCCTCCAGCTGGACAAAATCAGTAATTATACCACTGCCTAAATCAGGAAACCTAAATATGTGTCAGAACTATCGAACAATCAGTCTGATAAGGCATCCAAGTAAAGTTCTCTTGAGAATAATACTTAACAGACTGAAACCACAGGCAGAGAATATCATTGCCGAAGAACAAGCGGGCTTTCGAGCGGGAAGGAGTACCATCGAGCAGATACTTAATCTTCGGCTAATGAATGAGAAGTACTCAGAGTATCAACAACAACTCTACCATGCCTTCATTGACTTTAGAAAGGCGTTTGACAGAGTGTGGCATGCGGCGCTATGGTCAACAATGACGCATTATAAGTTTAACAGTGATATTGTGAGGGTAATTGCAAACCTTTATGAGCAGGCGACAAGCGCAGTCTCGGTAGAGGGAACGCTAGGCGATTGGTTCCGTACGACGGTGGATGTGAGACAGGGATGTATACTCTCCCCAACACTCTTCAATATATTCTTGGAGAGAATAATGGAGACGACCTTAAACGGACATGTTGGCACGGTTAAAATAGGTGACAGGCTTATCACAAACTTCCGATTTGCTGATGATATTGATGTATTGGCAGGCACAGAAAGGGAACTCCAGGAGTTGGTTGGTAGATTCGATAGAGCGGCCCTGAGTTTTGGTATGGAAATAAATGCAGATAAAACAAAGCTCATGACCAATACCATAACAGGGTTTAAATCTGTAATAGAGGCAAATGGGCAGGAACTTGAGGTGGTAAAATGTTTCAAATATCTGAGATCGTTGATCAGCGAAGAGGGATCGAAGCCAGAGGTAATTGCAAGAATAGCACAAACAACAGCGGCGCTGACTCAGCTGAAACCTATATGGCAAGACAAGCGGCTCGCCCTCGGCATAAAAGTTGACTAATGCGCTCTTTGGTGCTATCAATATTTCTGTATGCCTGCGAGACCTGGACCATTACAACAGATATCCAGGGCAGAATACATGCAATGGAAATGAGGTGCTATAGAAAACTCCTAAATGTTACATATAAAGATCGTGTCACGAACGTAGTAATACGTCAGATAGTTGAAGACGCTATTGGTCCTTCTGAAGATCTGTTCACAGCTATCAAAAGACGAAAGATGGCCTGGTGTGGGCACGTCGCGAGGTCCAACGGAATTACCAACTCGATACTCTTTGGTTCCGTACCGGGACAGAGAGGGCGAGGACGTCCAAGGAAGATATGGGTGGACAACATCACTGAGTGGTCAGGCCTTCGTCCCGGTGAGATACGTCAGGCGGCGACAGACAGAGAGGGATGGCGTGGGATTTTTGGAGTGTCTTCATGTGTGCCCCAACGACCAAATGGGTTACGGGATGAACTAAACTGAAACTGAACAACCCTATCGTTCGCTGTTTCTTTATCAATGATCTAGTAATGTGCGTCATTTGGTTGTTGACATAGGTAATCTGCTTCCCACTTGTTTCTGTACCTACACCTGACAAACCTCCACCTCCTGGCCTCTTCATACGTTATGTCTACATATGTCAGGTCGAGTTCACTTTCCACCTTTCCTTGGCAGTCTGGGAGCTTCTTCGTTGCCAATGAAAAGATGCTATGAGATTGTATCATCTCTTTTGAACCACTAATATCGTTTATAGAGTATCACTTTAGAGGTTGGTACATCAAAGAGGAAACTTGTCCTTGTATGAGACACGACCTGAAAGTGAGTAACACACATACACGAGAGAGCCTTTAGCCAGAGTCATAAAACAGTTAGTTTTAGAGTATATGCCAATGACAGAGTAGCTCCTGAGACGCCTGCATGTGTATGTGCGTGTGTGTGTAATAAACATAGACTATAATATATACATTGCCACACTGAGTGCATTCAGTTAGAGGTGACTGAAAGTACAGAATCACCGCTCTAGGATAGACGATTGAGGACATCCCATCCGAGATGACTAATAATACAGTTAAACCCCTCTAGGATAGAAGATTGAGGGTATCCCATCCGAGATGACTAATAATACAGTTAAACCCCTCTAGGAGAGAAGATTGAGGGTATCCCATCCGAGATGACTAATAATACAGTTAAACCCCTCTAGGATAGAAGATTGAGGGTATCCCATCCGAGATGACTAATAATACAGCTAAACTCTAGGATAAGAGATTGAGATCATCAGATCCGCGATGACTAAGAGTAGTCTCACTTCCTTAGGATAGAAGATTGAGGACATCCCGTCTGAGATAACTGATAGTATATTTTCACCACTCTAGGATAGAAGATTGATGGTATCCGTCTGAGATAACTGATAGTACATTTTCACCACTCTAGGATAGAAGATTGATGGCATCCCGTCTGAGATAACTGATAGTATATTTTCACCACTCTAGGATAGAAGATTGATGGCATCCCGTCTGAGATAACTGATAGTATATTTTCACCACTCTAGGATAGAAGATTGATGGCATCCCGTCTGAGATAACTGATAGTACATTTTCACCACTCTAGGATAGAAGATTGATGGTATCCCGTCCGCGCTGTCTAAGACTAGTCTCACTTCCCTAGGATATAAGATTCTCCAGTTGGAATCACTGCACAGGTTTACTGACCATGCTAGGGTTTGCGGGAATGAAATAACTGACACCCTGGCCTGAGACAATGAATAGAGATGTTTAGAAGTTCTTGGATGAACCTCTTGGATGAACCTCTTGGATGAACCTCTTGGATGAACCTCTTGGATGAACCTCTTGGATGAAGACACTGCAATCGATGAACCAGCAATGGGCATATTGTAAAGTTTTGTAATCGTATACGTGTCAAACATAGAGTGATGGCTAAGAGGACGGAGCAGCCATGTAAACAACCAACGAGCTAAAGGACCCATCAATATCTACACGCTTCGCCGGTTTATGAGCATCAATGGGTCTGCGCAGATTCTTAACAGAACAAAACAAAACCCCTCCAATTATACAGACAGACGTGTACATTGAAAGAGGGAGTCAATGTATCTCATATGCGGGAGCTTACGACCCCCCCCCGTTCGTAAGCTTGTGGCCAAGGGGTTGAGAGCCGATAGTTTGGTTTATAAACCCAAAGTGTCATGTTCAAATCACGTTCCGCTCAATGGACAGAACGGACATGTTGAGGACTTTTTTAATGGTATGACCGCTTCTTCCAGTCGACCAAGCTGTAAACGAGTACCTGCCGAAATCGCATAATCTACAAAGTTCATGGTCTGTTGTGTCGTTGGCACTTTCAGCAATGAAAAGCACATGTAAAGGTGTCCAGATGCAATGCAATCGATTATATTAGACATTTTCCAATATTATCTTTTCATTCAGTATATACAAACAATTTTAACACTGATCCTGATATGTCCGTCAGTGATTTTGTTATTGTACATGTCGCAGGGACTAGAGATAAGTATCTCGAAGACCAAAGTGTTGCACGATTATTTCGCCACTTGTGATCTTCCTTGGCGAGGTACGATTAGATGATGTAAAGGAGTACATTTATCTTGCGCGCCTTCTCAATATGGAGAATAACCTGGGACCTGAACTGACAAGACGTCGTCGCGCCTGTTGGGCAGCCTTCTCGTCTATTAACACGGTCCTGGACAGTTACCATGACCATGGCCTACAAGCCTCCCTTTTCAATTCCACTGTACTCCCCGCGATGTGCCGCGGTGCCGAGACGTGGACACTAACACAATCACTGGAGGACAAATTGAGAGTGACTCAGGCCTCCTTTGAGAAACGCTTGTTCGGAATCACTCTCCGGAACCAACGTATGCAACGTATCCACAATTCTGACACAATACGATTGTCCCTGGTGAGTGATGCGATAATCCATGCAGACAAGGCAACACGTAGATGAGCAGGTCACATGTTTCGACGAAACTATGACTGATGGAGCACGCTGACAGCAGTCTGGTATCCCCGAGGTAAGAAGAGACTGCGAGAAAGATCTCCAATGCGTTGACCAGACTCCCTTGCTGTACTCTGCAGCATCAGAGATGCCTATAGAGAGGCGTACGTATCACGCACTGGACTTCCGTGGCTCAAGACAGGGTCAGCTGGAAACAAAGTTGGGATCCGCTGCTACGCCGAGGAACGGGTCATCAAGATGTCTCAGCATCGTAGCACACCACAGGGAACTAAGTGTAATTGAAGTGAGGGGCTTGTAGGTTCTGGTCTTGATAACCGTGTCAGGATCGTTTTAATGGACAAGAAGGCTGCCCAATGGACGAGCTGTAGAAGTCAGCAATCCATAGCTGACTGATAGCGTTAGGACCAGCGAATCAGAGCTGCCAAGACCCTTCTACACCTCCACGTGGTGATCCCGCATAACTTGCTGCAACAGAGCAGACTGGCTAAAGAGCAGGAATCGAAGAGGGAAGGCTAACCCGGTACTAAAAAAATGTCTGCTGAAGTCAGATGTGTTGGACCGAAAGGTGCAAATATCGTAGTCAAGCTGTAAACTACGATACAACGCATTCCGTTCTCTAACTACATTGTGCTACTTGCAAAACTTTTTTCAGAACTTGGTATCAGAGACAGAACGAACGAAGTCAAGTCAAGTAATTCACAAAACATTACCACACACCCTTGTTTCGTTATGATGCACGAAACACGAAAGCGCGCAACTTTGAGACATTTTGCATGTAAGAATAACACAATCTGACGCAGTAGTTCGTGCGCATACTTGGACAGACAACAGTAGATACAATGACTTCCGTTCGTCTTGAGTCCAGCCATGAAAGGCGTATGACGTTAATGGCGGCATACTTCGCAGTGTTTGACTTGTACCGGGAAAAGATCTCACAGGGGAAGCCTCATTGCAAGCACTGCTCTATGTTCCTTTAAATGTTGGCCATGCTTCCAGGAGGATTCAAAAAGGATTCCCGTGTTTGGCTCCACAAAAATGCTCACGTGTACCAAAAGAAGGCATTGACCACAGACGTTCAGCACAGCGACGATGTCTATGACAATACACATGAAGATCATTTTATAAACACATCCCCGTATATAACCGACGAGCGTGGACAGGTCTTTAAGAAGGACGGTCGAACCTGGCTGCACAAGGTTGAATAAATACGATATTTCCTCCTCGATATATTGTTATTTCCATCCGTTATTTCGTGCTCATGTAATTTCGGTCATTATACAAAAGTACAAAACATTTTCTTTTAGATTCCCGGGAAGAACCTTTCATTCCCCCATTGCATGGTCAACAGCTAATCTAATGACAGATCCAGTGTCGATTACGGTAGTTCGACGAGGACCTCTTTACTCCCATGTTAACAAATAATAAGTTCGCTTCTGCATCTAAAGTCTTTATAGTTGATCGCCGGGATTGTATACATACTGCAACGTTTTCTAAACCAGTATAACGAAATTTTGATAAGTTTCCTGGTTCAGCCGTATGCCATTGCTGAACTAAGAAATTCGACGTCGGTCCAGTATTTCCTAGATTGGGTTCTAGTAGAGACTTCCATGTTTCCGGGTGCCCATGATACACCGCTGGCTGCGCACGTGGAAGACCTCCATGTCATGTTTGACTAATGTTCAGATTTCGGAGCCAAAAAGTGGGACTGGAACCACGCTGGTAGATGCGGATTTTTGTTTAAAGAAAATCTTACCATTACTCCATTCACGTCGAAGGTCGTGCATGACAGATGCAGCTAATCCTATCAACCTTGACACATCGGGACCGATGAGCTCATCCGATAAGATTATGCTGCCAAGATAGATGAATATATGTGTGCCTTCCGGCTTGTGGCCTTGAGTTTCAATACCCTAGGGTAATATGTCGGATATAAGGTTCTGAACTATGGTTTTGATCCAGGATATAGACAAACACGAGGTGAAATTAAAAACCTATTGTAAAAATCTTGAGTTTATTTCGCAGATTCCAAGAGAACTTTTCGAAGCTCCAAGCTGGGAAACACTTATGTATTATAAACACGTGGGGGGGGGGGATGGGGGGGGGGGGGATAGTAGCCTTTTCCCGCTACGACTAATTATATCACTACGCGCTCTTTGAGCAGTAACTCTCTGCTACGTCTTTCCAGGCGCAAGCTTTGTCGTCTTTCTGTGGTAAACTAGCTGAGGTGTTAGTTCTAGAACTTTCTTTCAAACCTAGAAGACTACTCCACACTCGTAGGCCCTTTGCATGGGTAAATGGCGGTTTTCGGTAAGCACAAGAAGGCAAAGAACATCTTTATGTAGTAAATGAAAATTGGGCGTTGGTTGTCTTTGTCATGGATAAATTTATGTTTCATTGTCATGTACCATTTTTAAGGACTCAATGTCCAGATTTATCACAGTTAGTTTTTTCAATATTGCATTGTATCACCTTCGTACAGCTTTTATTTCTTCATGTCAATCTATTACGAATAATTATGGTTTAAAAAAAATGAACAATGAAACAATCACATGAACAAAGTTGCCAATAATATGTTATTACCAATGTCTTCATTTCAGTCTTCATTCAAAAAACTGGCTAAAACAATGACCAACGGAATATTTCGAGTGTCATCGACGGCAGGAATAACTGGCAGTAAAAAACGACAAGTAAGGTCAAGCTGTATTGTAAAATAGTCTAAAATCTCAGGAGAGAAGAATTAATGCTCCAACCAACGATATAGACAGGATCATGTCTTATTTTTTGTTAGTTCAGAAAAGAATGGTTTGCTCATCAACTAAAACGAACATTTCATCAATGTACTACAAGCAGACGTAACATCAGTATTTTATAACACTATTTCGTCTGATATCGTGGTCTTGTTAAAATACAAGTAAACTAACGACAAACAAACACGCAATACGTGTGCATAGACAAACAAACAAACAAACAATACTTGTGTAAAGCGTTTAAACAGTATATACCCTTCACAGAAAACCATGCACAGTACATTAACAGTTTTAACAATGAACCTCGAGTTAATAACTCTTTTTATTGCTCATTGAATGTCTGGAAATTACGAATGGAACAGTGGCCCTTACTGAGGAAGACAGTATAGCAGCTGCTACTCCGTGCATATCGAAATATTCGATTAAAGAGAGTTGTGGATAAGGATAGCAATATCATCATGTACAAACACATGTTATTTGACATAAATCACCATCGCAAGAACTAACAACGTGCTTTAAAATAGCTTCGTATAAAACGCCACCTATAGTGCTGTTCATATGTTTGACATGGAGTGGAATGGAGAAGAAGAATATTAAGAGACCTGTTCATGACTTCAGTTAAATGTTGCTCGACACACAATGATGCCTTTGCTTAGTGTTTCAGATTATTGCACCCAGCAACGTTAGCCACACAAAGGGTCATGTCCTAGGCCTTTACACAATGCCGTTAAGTTTCGGTAGTCAACACTCTGTATTTGACACATGAAAATTAGTATTTTTTAATGTGTTTATAAAAGCACGACGCAGCATTTCGAGAAGCACTTCGCACTGGGGCCCTCAGCTTTGCTCAGTTCATTAGGAGGGTATTTCGCAGAGCTATGGGTGGAGGAGGCGGGGGAAGGGGGTGAGCATCGATATGAGGTACATTACACCTGAGCTCAGGGTTCAAAACGGGGCCCGGAAGACAAAGTATTAAGTGAAACCTATATTACATATTTTTGCACTACTACTACTACTACTACTACTACTACTTCTACTACCACTACTGCAACAACAACTACAACAACAAATACTACTACTACTACTACTACTACTACATCTACTACACTACTACTTCAACTACTATTACTACCACTACTTCTACTACTACCACCACAACAACAACTACTACTACTGCTGCTAATTTTACTACTACTACTACTACTACTACTACTACTACTACTACTACTACTATTTCTACTACAACTACTATTACTGCTATGAGGGGCGTTCAAGTCAAACCGAGACTTTTCTATGTAAAGATATTTTTTTTTAAGTAGTCAAAATGCCATTTATTTTTCGACATAATCTCCTGCAACGTTTATGCACTTATCCCAGCGTTTAAGTAATGCTTTAAAAGCTTCAGCATAGAAAGATTTGCCAGTATGTCTGAGCAAATCCAGGACATCCTGTTTCCCTTCGTCATCAGTGCTGAAATGCTGACCTCCCATGAATTCTTTTATGGGTCCAAACAGGTAGAAATCGCCTGTAATGAGGCCTGGGCTGTAAGGTGGATGAGGCAATATCTCTCAGTCGAGTTTCTGCAGATGGGGTACAGTGCGGTGATCAGTATGAGGTCGAATGTTATCTTGCAGGAGCGGGACGCCCTTTGAAAACCTGACCGTTTTTTTCCGCAAACGGTAATACACATCACTCAAAATGCGTATGTAATGTTCACTGTTGATAGTGGCATCCCGGAGTAAATAATTAACATGAATAAATCTAAGTGTCTTCCAGAAAACACTCGCCATCACTTTACCTGCAGACACAAATGTCCGACATTTTTTGGTTGGTAGTGATTTCGTATGCTTCTACTGCTTGGATACTCGTTTCGATTCATACGTATAATTATGTGCCCAGGTTTCGTCACATGTAAAGAAGCGATCCAAAAAGTCATGCCCTTCCATGTAAAAACGTTCCTTCAATTCAGTGCAGGCGTGAACTCTTTTTTGCCGGTCAAAAGCGGAACGCTGTCTTGGCACCCTACGTGCACTAACCTTGTGAAAATGCAAAGGTTCATGAATAATAGTGTTCACTATTCCCAGAGAAAGACTTGTCTTTTTTTTTGTGTGCAACTTTGCGACATGTTGTGCGTTGATTTTTCCAAGAAAATGCGTTCCACAATCTGGATATTCATAGGAAGGACTAGTGGCTTGAGAGCCACAACCGCCGGAATTATCATTCACGGATGTACGGCCTTCTCTAAAACGTTTACACCATTCAAATGTCTTACTGCGTTTGAGTGTCTCATCACCGTATTGTAATTGCAGTCTTCTGTAAATTTTCTCAGGTTTTACCCCTTCTTTCACAAATAACTTCATCACCACACGCTGTTCCATGCAGGCACTACCAGTGTTGTCCGCCATTTTAATTATCTATCACGTGACCGGACCATGACAAGTGGGTCACCTAGCAGTAATAGTACACAAGTGCCACTAATTAATGATACTAGTTCCAGCACGATATCACCCATTCAGGTAGAACTAGAACAAAAAGTCCCGGTTTGATTTGAACGCTTCTTGTATTACTACTACTACCATTGTGCCACATACACGCCTGTTACGTAAAATTGTATGGGGTTAAAGTTCAAATCCTTCTTTGTCCTGTACAAAGACATCTCCTAGGCTGAGATATAAATGAACACAGTAAGTACATGAGAACTAGCCTAGACCCTTGATGAACAAATCAGTAGCAGATTAATGGAGCCAGACTATTGACAGGCTGACAGTAGGCTAATTTATTCGATTTGACACACTAGAATAGGAGGTGCGCAATTTCTGCAGCATGATATTACAACAAACAATCTTAGAGGTAGATTGATTGACTAAAGCATGCATTCTGGGTGGAGAGAAAGCTAAGAGACCAAGGAGAGAGAGGAAAACCAGAGAGAAAAGCACCGGAGAGGTCGAAAAGTGAGACTTTATTCAGCAAGTTTTTAAAATTATAAATGATCTTTACAAAATGTATTAACAAAAATATGATATCAGAAATGAGAAGAGAAGAAAGCACAAGACACAAAATTAAAAAAGGGGCCAAAGAACACTCCATCAAATTGGATTCGGTCCGGCTTAAAACAATTTCTCATTTATACTACTTATAGAAATGAAGCAATAAGAAAATGTTAGAAACCTCATTTCCAACTAGGAGCAACTGATTTGGATAATTATGCACATTATTTTAATTAAGAGGCAGCTTTGTAAAATTAAAATCAGAAAGAAACATATAGGCACATATGGTAGTACATATAGACAACGAGTGGAGTACATTACCATAATGTAGGCCTGGACATTGGATGTTGTACAACCCATTTTACATCTCAAAAGAAAATAGCTAACTATCTTACGAATGGTCACATCCCTGTTCCTAAAATATTCCAAAAATATACCATAAAAAATTTTCCCCAGAAAACGTACTAAAAGTTTCAAAGTACTAATGGATAACTAAATCTAAGTGATTGGTTTATCTGAGGTGAGATGAAATAAGCATTATATTGCTTTTAATGTCGATTATTTTGACACAAGACATCCAATAGTCTCTAGGCTAGCAATTATGTCCCTAAATCAGCATTGGTATCCGCTGGAGGCCAGGATTCTAATGGTAGGTGACATAAATTTTCATACAGGATCCTAAAACATGAAAAAAGGATTTAGTCACAGACATTGTTACCAAGCTTGACGAGAACTAGAAAGGTGCTTACTGTCTGGGACAGAGCTGACATAGTATGGGAAGGGGGGGGGGGGGGGGGGGGGTCATCAAAACTGAAGCTCTTAAATAGGACAATCATTTAATGCTCATCATCGTGTGAGACCTCGCTCTCACTAGACATGTTTCACCAAAAGGTCTCGAACGCTCTTTGTTTTATTATAAAGTAATGTAATAAGCCTATGTACCTTTTTATAAACATTTTTTTCAACTAATATTATCATTTTCTGATGATCTGATCTATATTGCAAAATAAAAGGATGTTTCAATATTCGTTCTTTCTCCGTACCTGTAATAATCATAATTATCACGTGACATATTCTTTCCAGAGCGTAGTACGGCAGCATTGATCATATCAAAGTTTCTGGCAAGTCGGTCTGGGTCATACAAGAACATCTTCAAACTATCCGCAATATCTTGATACAATCTTTTTTTGGGCCACACTCTCCGTCTCTTATAGAGCATCGTTTCTTCCACTTTACAACTCTCCAGACCAATGTGCATGATATAAATATTTGAACCTTTTCTTTGTGATGTTGTCTGTGAGCTGTACTGTAGCATAAACAACGATGTTAAAATCAAATGTACTTTCTACTCACTGATCCTCTTTTATTAAAAAAATATTTATCATGAAGAAGGTATAGGAGTATAAAGCCTCAAATGTAGAAAATCAACAGAGTGCTCCATTGCATTTCTGTCTAATCATCCATACTATTTTTGACTCTACAGGTAACATATGCATAAAACAGTAGTGGATAAAAAGAGGATGACTAATGGAAAAGTGATGAGGGTCCTATAGAAACTTTATAGCTCCTGATAAAATTCCCCATAGCTAAAGCCGCTACATCACACAATCCTAATAATTGTCTTTTAATGACTGTTTTGTAGGCATTTCTTTTACACTAACTCTTCCATTCATCAACCACGCGTTTGTTATTACCAGTTATTTTGTTCAGCATAGTGTCACATAGCTTTAACTACTTTCATCTAAATTGTTTAGATTTGTTAGTAACTCATTTTTGTGTTATCATCTGCCCGTGACAGCAAACATTTGGTCGTGACATAGAACTGTCCCATACTTATTTTTGCGATGACTAACAATAATTATTATAATTATATGAATTGATCTCATCTGAATACACGTGTCCTTCAGTTCAGGGGGCACATACATTTGAACGGAAGTGAGATTGTGACGGATTTAATAGGAACTCGTAGTAGTACTGAAATGATCAATAAACAGAACATTGTGCTCAATGTTAAGAAGTCAAATATAGCTGGACTGGCCAAGGACGGAAGCTTCGGGCAGGCGTTGGACAGTGTCAAGGAGTTAAGCTCAAACGGTGAGGTTTTCAATGTTGTGTACTTGAACCGCCTGAAGTGTACTGTAAACGAAACAGTGGTAGTAATAAAATCTGATGGCATCTTCTAATGAATACATTGTGCTCTTCGTGGTGCTCTTCATGGTACTCTACGTGGTAATCTTTATGGTGATCTCCATGGTGATCTTCATGGTGCTCTACATGGTGGCCTTCATGGTGCTCTACATGGTGATCTTCATGGTAGTCATTATGTTGATCGTCACGGTGCTCGTCATGGTGCTCTTCATGGTGATCTTCATGGTGATCTTCATGGTGATCTTCAGGGTGCTCTTCATGGTGCTCTTCATGGTGATCTTCATGGTGCTCTACATGGTGATCTTCATGGTGATCTTCATGGTGCTCTTCATGGTAGTCATTCATGTTGATCGTCATGGTGCTCTTCATGGTGATCTTCATGGTGCTCTTTATGGTGATCTTTATGGTGATCTTCATGGTAGTCATTCACGTTGATCGTCATGGTGCTCTTCATGGTGATCTTCATGGTGATCTTCATGGTGCTCTTCATAGTGATCTTTATGGTGATCTTTATGGTGATCTTCATGGTAGTCATTCATGGTGATCGTCATGGTGCTCTTCATGGTGATCTTCATGGTGATCGTCATGGTGCTCTTCATGGTGATTTTCATGGTGCTCTTCATGGTGCTCTTCATGGTGCTCTTCATTGTGATCTTCATGGTAGTCATTCATGGTGATCGTCATGGTGATCTTCTGTCATTCTTCTGCTTCTTCTTTTTCTTCTTCTCTTTTCTTTTTCTGAATTCCGAGAAAAACTATTAAAACTATTAACTTTTGTATTCCCTGTTTCATGTTTAGGGAGCTCTTTTTATCATTTGTATTCCTGTTCAATTGTCTACTGCACACTCTGTGAGATGTACAATGGCATGAGTTTGTATGTAAGATGTATGCCATAGAAAGGCTTATCCAAACACAACCGTCACTATTATCTTCATCGCAGTACCGTGCGATGACTTTTCTCAAATATGACTAGGTTCAAGTACACCTTTCATTATTGGGCTAGACAGGTACACTTTACATTTAAAGTACAATATCTAGCTTACCAATGACACTTTTACCGGCCACAGTTTAGATCACTTCAACTGATACACAATATTTAGAATGGAATAAACTAACAAATATATTCTATATTCAAAAATGTATTCTGGTTTTCCCGAAAGTTTTTAATTTAGTTATTTCAGATAGATGTGAGTGAGACTTTTCGTGGCGCATCTTGGCTTTGTTAAAATGAATGATATCACAAAAGCTCTGGAAGAAAAGACTAATGCTAAAATTAGCGGGCTGCGGAATAAGGGGGAAAATTCTTGACTGGATCAAAGACTAACTCCACTCACGATGTGCGAGAGTCAGGCTGGAATCAGAGGAATCGATAAATTAGACTATAACAAGTTTTTTTAAAAATACAGCCACCTACAATAACACGAGGGCATAGCTACAAGCTGATTAAAGAGAGGTCCAGGTTAGATATTAAGAAATTTTTTTTTAGTCAGAGAGTGGTGTCTGCTTGGAATGCATTGCCAGGGGAGGTAGTGGAGGCAGGGACAGTTAATGCATTTAAGAATAAACTGGATGCGCATAGATTTTAGAGCAAGGTGATGTAAATGTAACTGGTTGTATACAGACTCTGCAGGGTCTTCTAAACCAGTATAAAGATGTTAAGTTAAGTTAAGAACACAGGAGCAAAATGGTCAAACTGCATGAGGGGGTTCCCCAGGGAGGATCACTATCCTCTACCTTGTTTATCCTCTTCATTAATGATCTGCCAAAACAGTTCAGACCACACATCCACAAGCATTCCATGCGGATGACCTGGCCATATGGACCCAGGCAGAAAACACTGGAGCCGCAAAAACAAGAATGCAGGAAGCAATTAATGCAGTAAAGAAATGGGCAGACTCATGGGGTGTCACAATAAACAAAAGCAAGACCCTCTCAACACTCTTCTCACTCTCTACAAAGCCAGAGCAGGTCAACCTATACTTAGGAAATATCCTACTTCCTAGAGAAAACAATCCTACATACCTAGGAATGAGATATGACAAAAGATTAACATGGGGCCGACACATAGAGGATACTCAAAAGAAGGCCACACTCAGACTAAGACTAATAAAAAAACTGGCAGGGACAAACTGGGGCGCAGATGCAAACACAGTCAGACAGGTCTACACTGGATACGTACGGCCAACACTGGAATATGGCATGGATGCCTATGCAACAGCGGCAAAGATTAACCTACAGAAACTAGACAAGGCACAGAATACCGGACTTCGAATTATTACCGGAGGTCTGCGAAGCACCCCAATTAAAGAACTCGAAACGGTAGTAGGCCTCCAGAACCTCGATGAGCGCAGAGAAGGAAAATTTCTAAACCTGACAGAAAAATACAAGCGTATGAATAAACATCCAATGCTGGGAAAAGTAAATGAATTAACAAAAAACCGCATAAAAAGAACAAGCTTCAATCATTTATCAAAAGCCCTTACAGCCAGGAACAGTGACATCACATCAAAATGTCCAACGACATGGGAAATGATACAAGTATATGAAAATACAGACCAACAGACCAACTTCATGGTGGAAGCGAAAATACCAGGTATCGATAGAAAAGTTGAAAAAATTAGACCATGCATTGAGAGAAAAAACCATAAAGCATATCGGAGACGCCTATCCTCAAGCCATGTGGACTGACGTCTACACAGATGGATCATCAGAGGAAAGGAGCGGCGGGACTCGTCATATTTCTACAGGATGGAACCGTTATAGAAAAAGCAAGTGCTGCCGGGAAGCCCTTGACAATTCTAAGAACAGAGCAACAGGCAATAATTGAAGCAGTCAAAATATTGGATGAAAAGGGGTTAAAGGATAACAAAATAGTGTTTTTTTGCGACTGCATGGAAATTTTGCAGGCCACACAAAGAGAACCACGAAATAGTATGGAAAGGGAACTGATATGCCAGCTAAACAAACTCTCAAACCACAATAAAATCACCCTCCAGTGGATTCCAGCTCACTGCTGCATACCTGGGAATGAATGGGCGGACAGGCTAGCCAGGGAGGGAAGACAAAGAGAACAATTCACCCATCCAGTGTCACTGCCAGAAGTCAAGGCAAACATCCCAAAAAAATATAAACAACAGTGGATAGAGAGAACAAACAGTAAATACCCACAGGACCCAATCAATAGACTGAATAGGAAACAGTATACCACAATCTTTCGTCTCAGAATAGGTCATTGCAGACTAAATGCACACATGCATAAAATGAAAGCAGCACAGACTGTACAATGTATATGTCAGAGAGGACCTCAGACTCCAGAACACATCCTGCAAACATGTCCACTGCACCAAGACTCCCGTGAAAAGACCTGACCCGAGGAGAGAAACATACAAGACAAACTGTGGGGAACCATTGAGGACCTGCAACTGACGTGTCGCTCAATGGAGGCAGCCCACCTGGTGGCATAAATCGAGCATACAAAACCGAACGCAAAGAAGAAGAAGATATCACAAAAGCCATATTAATCCACACTCTCTGGTCTGTTTCGACCAACCAGCACACTAGGCCAACAATACAGTCTGTATTCGTATTCTTTCTGCTTATGTCCAAAAAGAGGGTGTCTCTGGTTACATGACTGCTGTTGTCTCTCAACTCCAGATGCGACATGTCTTCTAATATCCGGAGATGCGTACCCAGCGAAATCATGAACTTTTGCCGTTGGTGTCGGTTTAAGGCATCCTGGTACAACTCGGCATGCCTCATTTACTGCCACGTCGACCTGTTTTGTATGTGTAGATGTATTCTATACTGGTGACGCATACTCTGCCGCTGAGACATAGTGCAAGAGCTGATGTGAAGAGTACAGTTGGGAATGCTCCCGTGCAGTGTTTGTCAGCTTGCGAATTATGTTATTTCTTGCACTGACTTTTTGTTTTACCGCATTGCAATGCACCTTGTACGATAGATAATGTGCTGTCCATTACAATGCCTAAATACTTAGGTGTTTCGATATGTTCAAGTACCTGTCCGCGCCATTTAATTTGAAGTTGTCGTCTTGCTTCTCTGTTCTTCAAGTGGAAGGACATATTCCGTTCCATATTTCATCCTTTTAAACACTGTCAAACTATATTGACAATCGAACACTTCACAAGATCTTTTTCATTAACGGGAACAATTACATAAGTTTAATAACCACACTACCCCTCATAAGAAGCAAATGAAAATTATGTTTACTTATGGCATAACGTCAAGCGTTAGTATGTATCTTACTACACGTAATGGCTAGAATGGCTTAATCTAGTCCTCTATCTGGAGAGAGCCGATTACGCTCGAGCGCTCCCGACACTGTCACATAGCGGGAATATCGTTGAGTATTATGACGCAAATTGAGACTCGGTTAGTGAAGAATACCAATGCTGTTTATTCAATATTTTAAGTTTTTGCTTTTATGTCACGTGGAAATCTAACTCAAAATAGCTTAACTAAAATGTCTGGGGACTAGCCTGGTCCTACTAGTTAATTGACAGCACTCCACTACTTCATCACTTCGTCCAATTATACGAAAGGGCTTACAATTTTTGTTGTTGTTTTTTTTTGCCATCGCCTTAGTTGGATAGAAATGAGACAAATCATGCCTTTGCATTGTATCTTGTTAATATGGTTGCTAAAGATGTCAAGTGTCCAGCCTGTGCCCTCACGGTGCATTCGAACAAGATGACGTAATAATTGCAGTTAAAAGATGGCCGACTCACTACTGACATGCACCAAAAAGGGGCAGTGCTCTGTCATTCGTTTTTTGAACAGCGAAGAGGTGAAACCTATAGAAATTTATCGGCGAATGAAGATCCAGAACGGTGATGCATACCTATCACTACAGCAAGTGTATGAGAGTTGTAGGAAGTTCTGTGACAGACTGTTCACGATCGAGTCAGCCACACCAAGTAGTGACCACAGAGTCGATTGCAGCCGTTGACCTCCTCGTAAAGGAAAATGACCGATTGACTGTGAATGAACTTGCCACACATCTGGACATTAGTCAAGGTTCAGCACATCACATCTGGACATTAGTCAAGGTTCAACACACCAAATCTGGACATTAGTCAAGGTTCAGCACACCCCATCTGGACTTTAGTAAAGGTTCAGCACATCACATCTGGACATTAGTCAAGGTTCAGCACACCACATCATCTCCATGATCTGCAACAGTACTATAGCGTGTATGCAAGGTGGGTGTCACGGCAGCTTACTCTAGAATAAAAACAACAACGCGTTGATGTCTGTCAGGAAGATTTGCGGCGTTTAAAGGTGATATTTGTCTGGCAAGAATTGATACTGGAGATGTTCACTGCGACGAGTCTGAAACGAAGAGAGCGATTAAAGAATGGCGCCATCCCTATTCGTCGCAAACGAAGAAGTGTCGAACGCAGAAATCTGCAGGGAAGGTAATGCTGACTTTCTTTTGGGATGAACGAGGCGTTAACTTAGAGCACTACATGCCCAGGGGGATCATTGTTAGCAGTGCCACGTATACCGATCTTCTCATGAATCATTTTCGACCAGCAATCAAATTCAAACGACGAGGAATTCTGAGTAAATGTGTCCTTTTGCAACATGACAATTCTCGACCCCATACTGCCTGCACAACGGCTGCACCCATTGAGGACATCCACTTTCAGCGTCTACCACATCAGCCCTAACCTGAAGTAATTCCCACGTCTTTGAACAACTAAAAGAATCATTGGGAGGGTAGGCTTTCAGTTACGATGAAGATGCCCAGCAGATAGTGCAAGAGTGTTTACACAAGCCACCAAGAGAATTTTTAATCTACAGGAGTCCATGCACTTTATAGGAGCTGGGGACTTGTATCAAACGCAATGGTGACTACCTCGAAACATTTTTCAGCTGTGTTTCACTTTTTCTGAATACATTTATCAACAAAATATCTTTAAGGTTTTCATTTGAAGCTCCCTCGTATAATTGATTCAAAAATGAAAATTCTTTCTCTTACTTTGTAATCAATGTTTTGAAACGTCCATGTTGTATTTTCAGTGCATCATAAAAAGCCAGGAGCGTCTTATCACAATATGAAAACAGCGAAAACAGGGAGCTGTCAAGTATCGGCCTATGCTTCGGATTTCTGCATCGTTGAGAAGGCAGGCTATTTTGTTTATAAACTAATGTGAATTTAGTTAGGAGTGTATGTGGATCCCGAGTCACCAAACTAGGGAGGAAAGAAAAGAACCGCTGTATCTCCATGCTTGGTTTGAATGACGATTTAAGAGGGGTGTGTTTGAGAAAAGCTACCTCACCATGTGAAATATATTGCTACAAAAAGCTTCAACGTGAGAGACCACAGAGTGCTTTAGTGCAGGTTTCATCTACGTTGTTTGCATTGTAAGGGATGAAATGAAAAAGAATACATTTTTGAGAGGCGATGATGGCCTTGCCATCTTGCTCTAAGTGGAGGTGGAGGCAAGCTAACCAGCTACACGACATCGAAAAGAAAGACATGAGGCGACAGACTAACACTTTGGTATGATGATACCAAGACATATGCGTGCAAGACTGTCAGATCGCTTGCTATATACGTCACAGGTATCAGGTTGGCTTACACGGTTACAACACGCCGCAGTCTACCCAGCAGTAATTTGGTACCTGACTTATATACAGTGAAGCCAGGGCAGTGAGAAGGGAACGGGTCACTCCATCACGTCAAATGTTGAGGTCTAATATAATGCAGCCTGAAACAACAACACTCCTTCCCCCCCCCCCCCTTTCCTCCAGCGAGAGGGACTATTTTCACCTTCTACATATGCAATATAAGATACCAGCCACCGTCTACGGTTCTCAGCGTGTTCTATATCCCCCCCCCCCCGTCTCCCCTCCCAGCGGAGGTAATGAAGAGTAATTAGAATCAGGTGAAACAAGAATGTTTCTGGATAGATAAAGCCTAAGTATTATTTTATATAGGAGAGTGGATAGATAAAGCCAGTAAGTATTATTTTATATAGAAGAGTGGGTAGATAAAGCCAGTAAGTATTATTTTATATAGGAGAGGGGATAGATAAAGCCTAAGTATTATTCTATATAGGAGAGGGGATAGATAAAGCCAGTAAGTTTTATTTTATATAGAAGAGTGGATAGATAAAGCCAGTAAGTATTATTTTATATAGAAGAGTGGGTAGATAAAGCCAGTAAGTATTATTTTATATAGAAGAGTGGATAGATAAAGCCAGTAAGTATTATTTTATATAGGAGCGGAACACTCATTTGCAGACTTACCATAGTCTGGTCACCCGAATAGAAAAGAAGCGCACAACGGCTGGGGATGTGCCGAGCCGAAGGTGTAGATACGGCTCCTGGCTGCAAAATACGACACGATTAAAATAAGATAAAGAAAAACAATATCAAATGATGAAGAAGGAGATAAGGGAGTTAATAGTAAGATCAGAACGAGAAATGTTAACCTAAGCATTACATTTAATTGGGAGCACAGTTCTTAATCTAAGCAATACATTTCATTGGGAGCGCAGTTCTTAATCTAAGCAATTCATTTCATCAGGGAGCGTAGTTAATCTAAGCAATACATTTCATCAGGGAGCGTAGTTAATCTAAGCAATACATTTCATCGGAGAGCGTAGTTAATCTAAGCAATACATTTCATCAGGGAGCGTAGTTAATCTAAGCAATACATTTCATCGGAGAGCGTAGTTAATCTAAGCAATAAATTTCACCAGGGAGCGTAGTTAATCTAAGCAATACATTTCATCAGGGAGCGTAGTTAATCTAAGCAATACATTTCATCAGAGAGCGTAGTTAATCTAAGCAATACATTTCATCGTGGAGCATAGTTAACCAGAACGATACATTTCATCATAGAGCGTAGTTAATCTAAGCAATACATTTAATCAGGGAGCGTAGTTAATATAAGCAATACATTTCACCATGGAGCGTAGTTAATCTAAGCAATACATTTCATCGGAGAGCGTAGTTAACCAAAACAATACATTTCATCGGAGAGCGTAGTTAACCAAAACGACACATTTCATCGGGGAGCGTAGTTAACCAAAACGATACATTTCATCGGAGAGCGTAGTTAACTAAAGCGATACATTTCATCGTGGAGAATAATGCAGGATGATGATAAGAATGCTTGGCATAAAATATCAGAATAGAACATTTTGGAAAGTCATCTGACATATGAACCATCCTGAGGAAACTTCCGGATAGTTTATGTTTTAATTCATCATTTATACTTTGTGAAAAGCATTTTAATAAAGTGACTTCTCAGTATTGTCACAATGCATTTGCAAACCATCACTTTTCAAAATATATTCTTAAAAACGGCAACCAGTTAGCTTGGTTTATGCATTGCTTCCTTTGCCCCACCACACATCCTTTGTTTCTGCTGTTGTGGTTTTTGTTGTTGTTATTTTTTGTTGTTGTTGCAATCCGAATAAAACTCATTCCGATTCAGTTCTCACTTTATATTTTTATGGTGGACATCCTATGAGAATAGTTGAAGTTAACCCATTAATAATTCCCCCTGATGACGGAGGTACTGGAACGTTAAGGCACAAAACACGATACAAAGCACTCCCCTTTTTAAAAGAAAGTGTACACATTAACAAAAGTTAGATAATATGTAATCTCTTTATTGTAATGAAATCATGTCCTTAGGATACCCAATTAATGAACTCTTAAATAAGAGAAGTTTTTCTCATCTATTTTATATAGTTATATTCGTGTGTGCTTGTAAGAAAGTTATCAGTGGAATGCGTTTTTTTCTGGTTTATTATTTCCCAAAACGATCTTTCAAACTTTTTTAATTCTGAAATTGGAAGTTAATCTGTATTTTGTGCTGTATTGTTTTCTCTACCATTCATGCATTTAACATCTTCTAAGAGATTAAGGAAGTGATGAAGACGATAATGATGATTCGCTTTTATCTCCAAGGGAAGCAGAGGTACACCCCTACAGCTGACCCCTTTGCAAGGAATATTTATGCAGGCACATAAATTGACGGGTTCATTACATAACTAGAATACTAGCCTGATTAAAAACTTTCTTTAGTTTCCTTTTACGAAATACTTGGAAGGCAGAATTCTTTCTGTTTCCCCTGGAAACCATTAGGGTGGACAAAGAGAATAGTGGGTGTTTATGAATATCAAATAACATGCAGTCTGAAACTGTTTCCCAACCGCCGGTCCGTAGAAATGTTCTTGCGGTCCGCAAAAACGTTATTGCGACTGAACCCATTCACGGAAGACATCAACTTATGCGCACTTAATCGTCATGAAAAAGAAATCCTAATCGAGTTGTTTTCTGGTGTCCAAACATACGATGCCATTATTATCTCAATTTTGGATATCACTGAACAACGAATATTCGATTTACGACAAACTTTATTGGAATGAAATATTGCTTTACCAAAGCGTTATATTATTAGCATTTGTATTTACTGCTCGATTTCTGGTTATTATAAACAACTGTAGCAGTTTCATTCTATAATATTAGATTTAGAAACTTATACACAAAATACTATATACAAAATGCTTTTAATTTCTGTCTGAGCTATGCGGGAAAAATGTTTCCTATTTTCACCGGTCCCGAAATTTCTTCCCTATTTTCACCGGTCCCAAAATCTCCTTCCCTATTTTCACCGGCCCGCTCTTCACTATTTTCACCGATCCGTGAAGGCTCTTCACTATTTTCACCAGTCTGCAGGTGTAGAAAGGTTGGGAAACATTGGTCTAAAACTCGGTTAACTCTTCGCGAGCGATATAAAAAAAATATTGTCCTATAGTAAGACTGTCTCCGGGAATAGATTGTTAGAGACTTCATTGTACCAAGTTGAAGCTTTTCGTCAGATGCAGGTGACCATTGCCTTTTCTTGCTAACTTCATTTTCTTAGCTGTAAGTACTATTTAAATTTACAGCTGGGTAGACCTGAACGTTTCGCTACTTGAAAGCTAATCAGGTATCTTTGTCGTGAGCAGCAAGTTTTCCAACAACTTTTCTACCCTAGCTGTCCATAACTTGTCTTGTTTTTCAGACGAAACCTGCAATCACAGTGTCCTTCAGCGGTTCATCCTCCGATGATGCCGATGCCAATGTTAGCGACCTTGACCGTCGCAGCAACTCGATCAGCCAGTACGACATAGGTTCGCAAGTCCCCATCCCGAGTCCAGAAGACGGTGAGCGTGTCGGCGGGACTGTGTACAACAGCAGCAATAGAGAGATCACTCGAGATGGGCTTCGTGAGCTTGATAAAATGATAAAAGAGGTACCAATTCAGTTTTGTTTTCATCCACTCTTACATTCCGTCACACCTTGTCGTGTCATCGATCTTACTATTCCAACCTTACAGATGCCGCCCCCTCCCTTTTACTACCATCACTCTCTCACCCTGTCATCCAAGCTAGAAGAATTAATGTATTATGTATAAAAGAACTTGTATTCAACTTGTATAATATCACATTAATAGTAACTTATCTCTTTTATATGAAATATAAATTGCGCTTACCTTTCAGGTTTGTTGAAAGAGAAGTACAAAACCTAGATCTTGATCGATTAACAAAAATAAATCATCAATAATAACTCTAAAAACACCAACAGAGCCACCATTTTTCCTCTATTTAATTTTTTTCTCCTAATTTGCCAAATTTTTTCGCTGTTTGATTTCAAATTAAAATTGAATCCGCCTTTAAAATTTTGCCGCCCTAGGCGCCCGCATAGTCTTGCCTAATGGTAAAAACGGCCCTGCATGTTAACGATCTTACTAATCCAATCTTACATTCCGTAACATCTTGTCATGTCAACGATCTTACATGTTCAATTTTACATTCATCCATACGGTACTTAGATCTTAATAATCCAATTTTACATTCATCCATACCGTGCTTAGATCTTAATAATTTAATTTTACATTCATCCATACCGTGCTTAGATCTTAATAATCCAATTTTACATTCATCCATACCGGGCTTAGATCTTAATAATTTAATTTTACATTCATCTATACATTGTTTAGATCTTTCTCACCCACTATTATGTTTCTCTAATCTATGTTTAGATCATCCTTATTAACCCAGCTAGCACTACGCACGAAAATCAGATTAATGTGTACACTGGTCCGGTCAATATTCCTCTATGCGTGTGAGACATGGACAGTTACAGCTGACCTTCAACGAAGGATACAGGCCTTGGATATGAGATGTTTCCGAAAACTTTTAAACGTCCCGTACAAAGATCGAGTTACAAACGAGGAAATACGAAATAGAATTACAACAGAAATAGGGCCTTTCGAAGATCTATTGGCAACTGTCAAAAGAAGGAAACTCACTTGGTACGGTCCCATATCGAGATCAAATGGTCTTGCAAATACAATCCTCCACGGGAAGGTGCATGGTAGACGGCGAAGAGGCCGGCCCAAAAAGAGATGGGAGGACAACATAAAAGAATGGACCAGTCTCCGACCGGAAGAGTCACAGGCAGCGGCATCTGACAGAGAGGGATGGCGTGGAGTTGTAAGGATGTCTTCATGTGTGCCCCAACGACCTCACCGGTTACGGGATGACCTGACCTGACCTGACCTATTAACACATACCTTGTCAAGTTTTTTTCTCCCTGCCAATCGCTTGCTGTTATCTTCCGACTTATAACGCTGTTACGTTTTTTCATGCCTTGTCTCCCAGTTGTTTTGAGCAAGGTGTTATGTATTTTTATGGGACCAAAATATATAAACTGTCGGAATCTGATTTCGTTCATCAATTCTCTTTACACTTCTAATTTCTTCAAGATCTTATTATTTATTTTATTTTCTTTCCGTGACATGCATCACATTCTTCTATATATTAACATTTCAAAGGCATCAATTAATTTTCTTAATGTTTCGCTTTTTCATTGTTTGTGCTTCTACGATATACAGTAAAGATGAGCGCATCTTTCTTGTGACATTCCTGGCAGATTCACTGTTTCAATATTCCTGTACCACTTTCACTTATCACGCTCACAACCATGTGTGAATTAGAACCAAAATGTACATGCTGCAATAGATTAGTAGCAGATGGCCGACCTGTTAGGACAATGATATCAATGACAGGAATACACGGGTTCTTCTTCTTCTTCTTCTTCTTCTTCTTCTTCTTCTTCTTCTTCGTCTTCTTTTTCTTCTTCTTCTTCTTCGTCTTCTTCTTCTTTTTCTTCTTCTTTTTCTTCTTCTTCTTCTTCTTCTTCTTCTTTTTCTTCTTCGTCTTCTTCTTCTTCTTCGTCTTCTTCTTCTTCTTTTTCTTCTTCTTCGTCTTCTTCTTCTTCTTTTTCTTCTTCTTCGTCTTCTTCTTCTTCTTTTTCTTCGTCTTCGTCTTCTTCTTCTTCTTTTTCTTCTTCTTCTTTTTCTTCTTCTTCTTCTTCTTCTTCTTCTTCTTATTCTTCTTCTTCGTCTTCTTCTTCTTCGTTCTCAAACTCCCCCTACCAAGCTCTGAAGAAAAGGGCTTTGCAAGTAACAGGATGTTGTCTGGAGTACGAAATGCGCAGTGTCGTAGTTTACAGATTGACTGCAATATTTGCACTTTTCAGTCTGACACATCCAACTTTATCAGACATTTTTGGGTAGCGGATTAACCTTCCCTCTTCGATCCCTTCTTCTTAGCCAGTCTGCTCTATTGCAGCCTCTTATCCAGGATCATCGCGCGGAGGCGTAGAAGCGTCTTGACAGCTCTGGTCCTGTCGCTAACAGTCAGCTTTGGGTTGCTGACCGCTGCAGGAATGTATGCGCTGCTCAGCATCTTGATCTCAGACACAGGCTAGAACCCCGATATTAAGTCTTTTTTTTTTCTTATATTAAATAAAAACGTAGTCTATACACTGAACAGGACGCAACCATCCAGATTGGTCTGATGAGAACTGTGAACTGATCAAGTCCATGCTAGATGAGAAGCACCGCACCCACAGTGCATACACTAACGATCTTCAATCTGGGGAATGACTTCACAAGAGCTCGAACGACTGTACAGCGACAGCTCCGTGTTATGCAAGATACGTGGCTCAGTCAGAAGGCTGATGAGATTCAGACTTTTACTAACAGGAATGATATGAGGAATTTGTATAGTGCTCTGCGTGCTGTCTATGGTCCGTACAGATCGGACACCGCTCTTAAGTGAAAAGGGCAATTCTGTAATAAGTAAAAAAGATAAGCTACTGGTAAGATGGGCCGAACATTTTGCTAAGGTCTTTAATAGACCCTCTACTGTTTTTGAAGAGGCCATTGATAATCTACCACCAATAGAAACGAATGAGAGCATGGATGACCCTCTGATCGAGCAGAAGACTAGGGCCTCGATTGACCTCGCCAACGACAAATCCCCGGGAGCTGACGCCATCCCACCAGAAATCTATAAAGCTGACGTCATCCCAGCAGAGATATATAAAGCTGACGCCATCCCAGCAGAGATATATAAAGCTGACGACCAAAAAATGGTTGAGAAGCTAACTCAGTTGTTCTGCCAAATGGGGAAGAAAAAGAACATCCTACAAGAATTCAAAAACGCTTCCATTGTTTATTTACAAAGGTATTTTAAAGGTAGTAAACAAATGTGTTATATCAACAGAGGGATATCTGCTCTGTGCCTAGGAGGAAAAGTGCTTGCAAAAATTCTTCTCCGCTGACTGAATCTTCACATGGAGCAGGGGTTACTACCCGAGATTCAATGTGGCTTTAGGAAAAACAGTGGGACCATCGATATGATCTTTGCTGCAAGGTAGATCCAAGAGAAATGTCAAGAACAGAATGTTTCTCTCTAAACGACGTTTGTGGACCTCACTAAGGCATTTGATACTGTAAATCGCAACGGTCTGTGGAGAGTTAATGGCCAGGTTTGGATGCCCGGAAACATTCATTGCAATGGTGCGACAATTTCATGATGGAACGCGTGCCGAAGTTATTGATCAGGGAAAAACCTCTGCCCTCTTTAGTGTTACTAACGACGTAAAGCAGGGATGTGTGCTGGCTCCAACTCTTTTCAGTATGTTTTCTGCCGTGCTGTGGCTTTATTACCGCACTGACGGCGGGCTGTTCAATCTGAGAAGGTTCAAGACAAAACCAAAATCCACAAGGTAACCATACGCAATTTTCTTTATGTGGACCACTGTGGGTTAAATTGCAATACGGAGGTTGACATGAAGGAATACATGGATAGGTTCGCCACAGCTAGTGAAAGATTCAGCCACACCATTTCTATCACAAAAAATAGAGGTCCTACATCAACCGGCTCCAGATTTTGCCTATTCAGAGCCTTAAATCAAGGTATACGGCCACTGTTTAAGAAATGTTAACAAATTCACTTACCTTGGCAATACTCTATCTCAAGTCATTCACATAGATGATGAGGTGAATATAAGAACAGCTAGAGCAAGTGCGGCATTTGGTAGACTTCATACTAAGGTGTGGGATAGGCGAGGGATCAGGACTCAAACAAAAATAAAGGTCTACGCTGCAATTGTTCTACCTACCCTCTTATATGCATGTGAGACCTGGACTGTCTAAAGTCGCCATGCCAGGGAATTAAACCACTTCCACGTGCACTGCCTGCGGAAGTTGCTGAGGATTAGATGGCAGGGCATGGCGACAAAAATATAGATGTGTTAGTGCGATCGGGCATGCCCAGTATACACTGCATGATGTGTGCAGCACAGCTGAGATGGGCTGGCCATGTGGTACGCATGTCGGATCAACGTCTACCAAAAGGGCTGCTCTATGGTGAATTCCAAAAGGGCAAGAGAACAAGCAATAAGCAGCAGAAAAGGTACACGGACATACTAAAGAGATCACTGATCCAGTCCGGTATTAATCACGATGACTGGGAAAGAATCGCCACCAATCGCACAGACTGGTGCAGCACTATTGCTGAGGGTGTTCAGAGACACGAGGCATCAATAATAGATGAAGCCATCCACAAACGATCGGTCCGCAAGTCAACTCACATCAACCCTTCTTGAACCCCGGTGGAAGAAGGTGTCTTATTTTCCTGTACAAAGTGCAACATACAATTCAAGGCTCAGATTGGCTTATTTAACCATCTTCGAACTCATGCTAACAGTTTGCAGTGAATGCTGACAAAGGGGTCCTCTTCGATTACGATGGACGAACAACACATGGATCATGTTGCATGAAGGGGCAGAATTGAGCATGGCATACAGACAAAGAGGATACTGATTGCATATAGGCTAAGGATAGCGTTTGGGAAGACACGCCACGCCATATGATACCGCAAAAAGTCCTGATTTTCTTTGCAAATGCTATTCAAGGTGCTTCTCTACTCGAATTGGTATTACGATTCACATCCGTTATCATCATGACTGTAGTAACATTACTTTTTTTCAAAGCACAACTTACTATGGCCTGACAAAACGAAAAGAGCCAATGAGTCTGCACACTTCATCCTGCGACTGGTGGGAAAGTCGCCTTTATTCTTCTACCCTATAAATCGGCATCACTACACAATGGTGTCTAAACACCACATTGATAGTTTGAGAGTGTGTGTCAACGTTACTATATATATATAATGTTTTTGTTTGGGGATGGACAGATGGAACCTAGAAGACGTTCTTATTTGTTGTTGTTTGTTATGATGTCGTTAAATCTACCCGAGTCATTGTGAGGGCCATGATGATGATTGTGACAACCATAGTGATGCTGCTAACAGTTGTTGACTGTATTACTTTTGACTTCCACGTCAGCAAAGCCGTAGCAGATCCGAAAGGTTGACACTGCGTCGCAACGATGATTCTCTAAGTGGAGTTACGCATGACGTCAGTTCCGACACGATGTCCTCCGAGTCGAAGGTCAGCATGGAAGCTTGCATCAACCTCTCTGAGGAGTTGTAAGTAAAATCATCGTCATCCTTATCCTACTTATTGTCATCACGATCACCATCATAACACTCACCGTCATCATCATCATCATCACCTCCACCATCACTATCGTCATCACCTTCAGCATAACTATCATCACCTCCATCACTACCACTACTTCCACCACCATAACTACATTTATACTCACTATCATCATCACCTCCGCCATCACTATCACCATAATCACCTTCGGCATTACTATCATCACCTCCATCACCATAATCACCTTCGGCAATACTATCACCACCTCCATCATCATCACTATCATCACCTCCATCACCATAATCACCTTCGGCAATACTATCACCCCCTCCATCATCATCACTATCATCACCTCCATCACCATAACTACCTTTACCCTCCCTATCATCATCACCTCCACCATCACTATCGCCATCACCATAATCACCTTCGGCATTACTATCATCACCTCCATCACCATAATCACCTTCGGCATTACTATCACCACCTCCATCACCATAATCACCTTCGGCATTACTATCACCACCTCCATCACCATAATCACCTTCGGCATTACAATCACCACCTCCATCACCATAATCACCTTCGGCATTACTATCACCACCTCCATCACCATAATCACCTTCGGCATTACTATCACCACCTCCATCACCATAATCACCTTCGGCATTACTATCACCACCTCCATCACCATCACTATCATCACCACCATCACCATAATCACCGTCACCATCTCTAACAACAATGTTATTATCCTTATCTTGATATTTTCATGTTCAGCGTCTAGTGGTGAAAGCATGTCCCTCATTTCTTACCGTACCACATTGTCAAGTTTATTATCTAAACTTGTCCCCCATTTCTTCCCTTACCACTCTGTCAAGTTTGATATCTAAATATACCCTTATTTCATCCCTTACCCCACTATCAGGTTTATTATATCCTCAATACTTCCTTTAAAACTGTCATATTTATTTTCCAAGTATGGCCTATTTTTCGCTTAGCACAATCAAGTTTATTATCTAAGTATATCTCTAATTTCTTATCACTGCCAAGTTTATTATTTAAGTATACCCTCATTTCTTCCCTTACCCCACTGTCAAGTTTATTATCTAAGTATACCCTCATTTCTTCCCTTACCCCACTGTCAAGTTTATTATCTAAGTATAACCTCATTTCTTCCCTTACCCCACTGTCAAGTTTATTATCTAAGTATACTCTGATTTCTTCGCTTTCCTCACTGTCAAGTTTATTATCTAAGTATAACCTCATTTCTTCCCTTACCCCACTGTCAAGTTTATTATCTAAGTATACTCTGATTTCTTCGCTTTCCTCACTGTCAAGTTTATTATCTAAGTATACCCTCATTTCTTCCCTTACCTCTGTAAAGTTTATTATCTAAGTATATCCCTCATTTCTTCTCTTACTACTGTCAAGTTTATAATGTAAGTGTACCTTCATATCTTTCCTTACCACTGTCAAGTTTATGATCCAATCTACTTTCTTTTATCTGATGCTTTCTCTGTACATTTTCATGATTTTCACCAAGCTGCGAATTCAATTCATTCATTTCATATAAATGGCTTTCAGTTCCTCAATTGTGTGATTAGATTTTGTTTTGCTTTGTTCTAGTCAACTTTCCTTGAGCATTCTTTATTTATTGTACACGTTCTTCATTATGTTAAGAACCATATTTGGAAGTGCCATTTGTTTACAATAATTTTCTGTCTACTCCTGATCAATGTCAAAGAATTAGGTACATGCACTAAAATATAATGCCCTACATTTCACGTATTCTTTCCATTCATTCATTTGCATGAATTTCCCGGGAGTTGTTATATTTTGTAGGAAGCTAACTAAAGTTGGTTGTTGTTGTTGCCGTGGTCTGGGAATGTCCACAATGAGTAGTTTACTCTTTTGTGCACCATGAAAAGGTGCTGATGAAGGTGGAAAGGGTCCTCCAGACGGTTGTGCTATTCTGGGCTTCATTTGTGTGTCGTTCACTACTACGGGGATCACGTCGAACCTCACCTTGTTAGGCAGACTGTAGTCCTCGACAACAGCCTGTTTCCAGGACGACCAATGAGGAGGTCTGGTGAGGGTCTTGGCCAGCATATTTCTCCTGTCCTGGCTAACATTGTCTGATCAGTGTGTTTTGCCTGATAAGACGTACGCCTCATCATCCCACAACTAAAATTGGTAAATTTAGCTCCACATTTTCGTAACTTATTTGTAATTTGGTGTTATGAAAGTCTCAATGTGTTTGAGTGTACCTATTTAATTACTATTGATTTTGTTTTAGATGAAGTGTAAGATATACTACCGCTACGCCACTACTACTACTACTACTACTACTTCAACATCTACTTCTACTTCTACATCTACTTCTACTACTGCTGCTGCTGCTGCTGCTGCTGCTGCTACTACTACTACTACTACTACTACTACTACTACTACTGCTACTACTACTACTACTACTACTACTACTACCACTACTACTACTACTACTATTACTTCTACAACCACTTCTAGCACTACTACTGCTGCTGCTATTACAACAGAAACAACAACAACTACAACTACTACTACTACTACTACTACTACTACTACTACTACTACTACTACTACTACTCCTACTACTGCAGCAACTACTGCCACTGCTACTACTCTACTTCTGCTCCTGCTATTGCTGCTGTTTCTGCTGCTGATGTCACAGCTGTTGCTGCTGCTAAACTTTATAATTCCTTCTCGTTTTCCTTCTCCTTCCTATAATTGTAACCGATCACATTCTTAAGTCTCTATGTTGTCCCTGATATCATTATCATTTTCGTTGCTTCTCCAAAAACTTCTTCAACTTCGTCTTTGCCTTTTTTATCTCCAAATCTGGTTCTGACTAAAACTAAATTATGTCCGCTCTGCGCAAAAAATGTTACGAAAATGTGTGGTTATTACACTCTTTTTTTGAGAAACAAAAAGATGTAATAAAATGATTGAAGAACAAATAAGATGCAAAGAGTTAAGTAATGTTTGTTTTGTTTGTATAAATAGAAGATGACCATTTGATCATCTTTTTTTTGGAATGCAGTAAACCAATCCCAATCACAAATTGACAACTGAGCTTGACTTTAGAGCGTGGAGAAGTTTTTGGGTAAAGAAAGAATGTAAGACCACACCACAAAAAAACATAGACTAATGTTAGGGAAATGCGCAATGTGACACACGCATTTGACAATGCAAGTGACACACATTTTACAATGCAAGTGACACACACATTTGACAATGCAAGTGACACACACATTTGACAATGCAAGTGACACACACATTTGACAATGCAAGTGACACACACATTTGACAATGCAAGTGACACACACATTTGACAATGCAAGTGACACACACATTTGACAATGCAAGTGACACACACATTTGACAATGCAAGTGACACACACATTTGACAATGCAAGTGACACACACATTTGACAATGCAAGTGACACACACATTTGACAATGCAAGTGACACACACATTTGACAATGCAAGTGACACACACATTTGACAATGCAAGTGACACACACATTTGACAATGCAAGTGACACACACATTTGACAATGCAAGTGACACACATATTTGACAATGCAAGTGACACACACATTTGACAATGCAAGTGACACACACACTCACCTGCGCACAAGAAGCACTCACGTGAATACAATCATGACTAATGTTCACCTAACAAACACTCACACTCACGGGAATGTACTAATTGCAAAATGTATCAGATTTGTAAATGGCCATAATGAATGATATGATTAATTGTCCCAATTGACAGCCAGAAAGATAAGGCACAAGTTCAGAGCTCGGTTGATCACCTCTCGCAGTCTATCGAGTACCTGCACCTCTGTTCCCCCAAAGTTATGACCTCAACGGAAAAAACTCGTCCTGCTGGAGACTCGTAAGAAAGTCGTAGACAGTTGGTCTGGGGATATATTATTCGTGTCAGCCCGAGAAAGAGTGAATGGTTGGACAGAAAATTTAACAAATAAACACAGGCAAATGATAAAAGAGTATAGTAGCTGTAGAGCATGTCCTTTGTTAAAATTAAATATACTCAGGATATGTGGTTTGTATCAGCTTTAACTTAAACAAAAATCAGAATATATAATTTTTACACAACATATATTGTCTTGCGTTGATTGTTTATTGAGTAAATTTTTGCTGGTCAATGTCCACATTAAGGTGATTGGAATACTGTCAGTCTAGAGAGACAATGGACTTCTACCTTTTTTACACTTGTCGCGGTCAGCTCTCTGTAAATGATATCTTTTGGTATTCGCGCATTCTGCATTCTGCACACGTGACCAAGCCACCGCAAGCGGCGCTGGCGGAGGATCGTAACTAATCTGACAATCTTTGCACGGCCCAACACTTCGTTGGTAGTCACTCGGTCACTCAATGAAATTCAAAGTATGCGTCTCAGGCAGCGCATATTCTTCTTCTTCTTCGTACGCAGTCAGACAGTAACCATTATTTTTTCGAAAAAAGCGGCGGTCATCCTGAGGCTGTCGCCGCTGCCATAGAGCTTGTCTTGCAGTTCCACTGGTGATGGCCACATCTGCTCTCTCTGATCCTCGTATGTCGGGCAGTTCTGCAGCAGATGTTCAGCGGTCATTTTACCGGTACCGCACGGGCATTCGTCGGTACCACCTATCTTCAATTTGTTGAATAGGTGGTACCTCAGTCTATTGTGGCCAGTGCGAAGTCTGAAGACAACGACCTGCTCTCTTCGCTTCAACTGGTAATAGGCATCGTTTTTGGTGTAACCAGTATGTTCGGTTTCCCATTTGGTCATGTATCTGGCTTTGATAAGCCGTTTTGACTCTTCGTACGTCATACTAGTATCTGTTTGTGGTAGTCTTGCACCTTCTTTTGCCAGTCTGTCAGGCAGCGCATATGAAATGCATTTAGATTTTTTTCATGTGAGACATACAGATTCCATGTTTCGCTGCCATTGAGAAGGGTACTAATCACACATGACCTGTACACAGCAACCTTCGTGGAGATGGTGTTATTCCACACTTTCTGTGAAAGTCTGGCAAGTGCTGATGATGCCATTCCTAATTGTTTCTGCAGCTCTGCGTCCAGTGAAAGGTTGTCGGTGATGATAGATCCGAGGTAGTTGAAGTGATTTGCTACTTCCAGATTGTTATCGTTTAAGACACTGTCTGGAGGATCTGCACCCTGAGCAATCACTTTCGTCGTTTGTACGCTGATGGTGAGTCCAAAAAGACCACATGATTTTGCTATCTATTAATAAGGATCTGTAAATCGGCTTGCTTCGGTGTTGGCGACCATGGCAGCATCGTCTGCAAAGAGCATATCCTGAATGACAGTCTCCCTTCTGTTACTTTTTTGCTCGCAGTCTCGTTAAACTGAATAGTCTCCCATCTGTCCTAGTTTGCAGAAAGACCCCTTCTGTGGCAGTTCCAAAGGCGTGTCTAAGCATGATGGTAGAGAATGCAGAATAGAGTCGGAGCCAGGACACAACCTTGTTTAACTCCGCTGTTAATGCCGAAGGCCTCAGATTCCTGACCGCCATGCAGCACCGTGTCTTTCATGCGCACATGAAAAGACCCAATCATGCTCAGTAATTTAGGTGGGCAGCCAACTTTAGACAATACTTTAAATAGACCCTCTCGTTTTACCAGGTCGAATACCTTGGCGAGGTTGATGAAAGCAAGAAATAGTGGTCTATGTTGTTTTTTGCATTTCTCTTGCATTGTCTCAGTGAAAAGACCATATCAACAGTGGACCGTTATGCGCGATAACCATACTGAGACTCCGGATACACCCTGTCGGCCAGCCTTTGCAACCTGTTCAGGATGATGCGAGCGTACACTTTGCCAATGGTGTTGATGAGCGATATTCCCCTGTAGTTGTTGTAGCGTCCTCTGTCTTCCTTTTTTTCCTGTGCAGTGATTGGGGGTGGAGGGTGGGGGGGGGAGTGGGGGTGCCGTGGGCTAGTGGTTAAGTGACACGGCTCACAATCCGAAGGTGCTGGGTTTGATCCCCAATTACAGCACCGGCCGTTAACCCGGGGAAACAAACTCTTAGAAAATGAAGAAGGAAGCAGGCCCTTACATAAAATACATGACGAAGTCGGATGCACTTGGCCGACAGGTGCAAAACAAAAACACAGTGCAATGCACACCGCCTTGGGTAATAAAGAAATAGGGTGAACGCAAGAAAAAACAATTTCCCGTGATACCGCCCCCTTCATCCAAACACTTGCAGATATGTGCGTACAGCTATTGAAGAAGTACATCTCCCCCCCCCCCCCGCACACCTCCACATTGAGTAGGTTTACTCTTTTGTGTCATGAAAAGTGCATTAAGTAAGTTGCAATAGTAGTTTCGTCACATCCAGAGCGTGTTAATGAAGGTGAACCAAGGTCCCTCCGACTGTTGTCCGACTGTTGTGCTCTGCTTGACTTCATCTGCGTGATGTTCACTACTACAGGGATCACATCGATCCCCCACCAAGTTAGTCGAAGTGCCTATAAACAGTTTGTTTCTAGTGAGAACTGCATGTAAGGGATGTAGTGGTCTTGGTCGGTATATTTCGCCTTATCTTAACATTGTCTGATCAGTATGTTTTGACTGACCAGACGTTAGTCTCCTCTCCCATTATTAGATAAATAGAAATGATATTCAATTTTTTTCCATCATAATCATGTAGCATGTCCTTTGCAGAACGTCGCTGTCATCAAAGCCCGTGTTTCCCATATATTTACATACTTAATTTACCTGTTCTGTTTGAAGCCCCCGTTTCACAATCCCAACGCACCCTCTTCGAATCACGCTCGTGTCCAGTTTGACAGATTCGGAGTTTTTTTCTCTCCTCAACGTACGGAAAGTAATGGCAACCTACCGTACTGCACACTTTGCAAAAAAAAACCCCAAAAAACAAAACAACGTATAACAGCCGAATAGATTGGGGGTTGTAAGAAGCGACATTCTACAAAGGACATGCTATTTACTTTGTTCTGTTTCAGTAAAGAGTGACTATCATACGCGAATTTATTCTTTGTCGTCCTTAGCTGAATTTTTCAAAATATTAGTTCTGTTACATTTAAATACTGTTTGCTTTTGCCTGTTTATTTTATTTCAGATACTGGTACGATCAGTATTTATTCATTTTTTGCCAGATTATTAGCAGTTCACATTTTGATTGAATATTTTAGTTCATACGTTTTCAATTGAAGTTACGGACTTTGAACAATTCATTTGTTCTGTTTCGTTTGCTACAATTGGTGGTCCATTCGGTGGATATTATCTTTGTATTGATAGTAAAACCAACATATTATTTAATTTTGTGACTGAAATGTTGATTTAACAAATACACATCTAGTTATGTATCAACAATAATCGATATTCAACAATGATAATTGTGACAACATCCCTTGACCCCAGTCAGGTGCAGATATTTAAATAAGTATAAGGGACCGTCATTAAGTTACAGCAATTTTATTTCAAACATTTTTCTAAGAGTGCGAGCCAGAATTTGTGAGTGTCTTATTTTTCTACATAATCCATGTGACTGGCAACACACTTTATCTACATGTCCACAAGCTTGTGGATGCCCTCTATAAAAACGTCTTTATGTGTGACCTTTAATCATTTTTGTTCCAAAATAAGATTTTTCGTTGTACATACTCTTCCATACATCTTATAATTAAGTTACGGGGTGACTGTCCCTCGAGGATTGTATCTGGTTTCTTGAGTTGTGGGCGTTGTCCATGATTCCCTCGCATACTCTCTTTATTTTCGCTAGGTAGTGGTCGCTTTCTATCTCTGGTTCTCTGAATACCAGGATCGCCCACGTACTTAAACTCACTTTTCCTCTCAAACGAATAATCAATTATAGATTATTCATTTTCTGCTGGTTCACATCTTGTTAAGGCATATATATACTTGTGTGGAAACCTTGTGTTGGAATAACAAAGTTTTGTTATTTAGGGCATCTTCGTCATACATACCAATCATCCCACACCGATAAAAAAAATGGACATTTCCAACTTTGGCTAGTCTCACAGAAAGAGCATTTCTTTATACCAGGCGCCAGCGGTCTTTTGGAGAAGCTCAAAGAATTATTTAATTACGTCAGTTATTTCATCTTCATTTGGTGCATACACAATGACTATAACGATTGTACTGTCTTCCTCTTGTAGACTGAGCATGAACAGTCGACATGAAATGGATGTCCTTTCTTTGATGTTTCCAGTTTGGTTCCTATCCACAATACAGCACACTAAGCCGTAGCTCTTTCGAGTGTGGGTGCTCTGCAGCATAGAAACATATTTTCATCAAAGTTCAGAACATACTACCCTTGTGCCCTTATTTCTGCTAGCACCGAGACGCCCAATTTTAATCTCCGCATCACTTCCATCCTTTCCTAGTCCTTCCCATTTATGTTTCTTATATTTCATTTTCAGTAAATCGTGGTCCTTATCTCTCGCTAGTTCGTCGTCTTTAAGATCAGTCCAGTTTTCTGTATGTTTATATTTGTAATCACTGATTACAATAAACAGTTGTGTCTTGGCGGGGTAGAGGGCCTATCTCATGCAGCCACCACACATGCCGAACCTACTTTTGTCCACGGCTGCTTATTTACGGGCAGCAGGCCTTCAAAATAGGGTACCATCATTAATCCGCAACCTTGCTGACGCACTTGGTAGGAGAGTAGGTTCCTTCCGTAGGATGAACATTACACATAGCAAAGACTATAGTTTCACTTATATTTAGGTAAATTCTAAACAATTTGTATATTCCAGCCCCAACACATCGAATAGAAAATTGGAAGTTCAGTTTGGAGAAAACTGCTTAACTGGTGTATTATGACACAGCTCGAATATGACTTCTTTCAGTTTCATAAAAAACTTTAAAGGTGAAAATCATGAATATAGTACAGTGTGCGCCATTTTTACAGACAAAAATACACAATTAAAAGGCATTAAAAAAGGAAAATATTAATTTTAAACAAAACAAGTTTCCAGAAAAAATGCCAGTTGTTTTTAAAAGTTGCAAAAAATGATACAAGTTGCCAAATGCGAAAAAAAGATGTCAAAGGGTTCGACAAATTGCCAATTTTTAAAAAATTGGTAACTAACTTGCCAATATGGCAACCCTGGTGCGCGTATTGGTAACTTTAAAAAAATGCACGTGTCAATGTTTGTCTCCGACGACGGGAGGAAGGAGAGACAAGTACTGAAGTAACTTCGTTTGTGGTACTCTCAATTATCGGCCTCATTTTAATATGCACTTCAAAATAACAAATATCTCGAATCCCACAGCATGGCTCAAGTAGAACCCTGAAGTTGTAACAGGGCCCATTTCATCTCCTGGAAAATTAGCCAGCGTGTTCATTTTTCGTTATTAGCGGGCATTCCCTAAAAGCTCACACCACAAAAAGTTTAATTTAAAAAAGAGAACATTATTTTCTGTTACGCACTGAAGATGTGAAACCGTTGTAAACCAAAGTAATCATGCAGAAAATATAAATTTGCTGCCGTAACTTTCCCAAAGATTATCTTGCTTATTAGCCTAGTGTTGAAATCTTTATCCGAGTTCGATGAGAGGTCCGTCGATATGTTGTTCATCTTAACGTCCAGACAGTGACATCGTCTCTGATGTGGATATTAGAGACTACACTAATCAAGACAGCAACCGTACCATGTTCTTAGTCCTTGCTGGTCCATAAGGGATTGTTACGTCATGTTTAGAAGGTATACTAGAGTTCTGAAAACATTAAGGGCCTTACCTCAATCTTCTGTCTTAGGTTTAGCGGCAACACAAGAGCTGATGTCCAGTCTTTGAACACTCTCTTAATAGGACTCGTTAAATATTGACGTGGAGCATATCATGAAAACTGAAAGTGGAGCGAGTGGAGATTGCGGCTGATAGGACGGACGAGTATGCACAAGCAGATAGTGACATAGAAATATGAACACCAGTGATCATACCTGTCGATATATATTGGTATATGCAGAGCACAATTGAGTCTACCGGAAATTAATAAACAATATTTTTGCATAACATAACATAACCTAACACAATATAACATAACATATCATAACATAACGCAATGTAACATAACGTATCATAACACAACATAATATAAAATAACACAATACAATGCAATATAATATAACATAACATAACACAATATAACACAACATAACACAACACAATACAATATAATATAACTTAACATAACACAACGAAATATAACACAACAAAACACAACACAATGCAATATAATATAACATAACACAACACAACACAACGCAATATAACATAACATATCCTAACACAACATAATATAACGTAACACAACACAGTATAACATAACATAACACAACACAACACGATATAACATAACATCATAACTAAACACATTATGACAACATAACGCAGTTTAACACAACATAATATAACACAACGCAGCATTGAATCATACGCCCGTTTTTTATTTTTCCTTTGAAAACTATCATTGCTTCTTGTCATTAAGATTTAATAGTACGGTAGGATGAAAATAGTTTGGACATCTTTAAATTTAAAAGAACAAATTTCCTGAAAAAAGAAAACCAAACGACACCCTTCCAGCAGTAAATACATCAGACAGTAATCTTAAGCTAATGCCAAGTAAATGCAAACAATCAACTACACTATATAACAGTATACCCTTTTATTACAAGACATTATATCATTGAATGAATAAAATAACAAATACAAGCAGATCAAAAAATAATCGATGAAAACATATAACTACGACATGCTATCACTGTTTTCGAGGTTGTTGATCAGACATTTATCTTTCTGCAAAACGTGTAAACGTGACAGAACAATGTACTTGAAAATATTAATATTTATACTTTATTTGCTTTGATGTTTTGCGAGCTTGTGCTGTTATGGCTAACCCTTTGACCGACAAAGTTAATTAAAACCGGATATGGATGGTTAGAAATATCAGTGTGCTGAGAATTATGACCCACTCAGGGCGGGATGGTATTTCCGAGTCCATCCGATTTCTGATGTTCTTCGGGTTTGTACACCCTTAGTGCTCACAAAAGCGCATTCGACTAATTTGTTTGCTCGTGCGTTCTCGTGTTTGCGTTGGAACGTTATTTAAATAGTCTTCAACACACTGCGGGTAGGGGATTTTCTTTCAACGTTGGCACGTGGTCTTTCGCTCGTTCCATCCAGCTCTGGGAGATGGGAAGTAAAGGTGGATAATTAGCCAAGGAAACAGGAAGAGAAAGGACACTCGCAGAGAGAGAGAAGGAATGATTTGCTGATTGAAGAGACCATGAAAGGACGGACTGATAACTCAAGTACACGAGTATCAATACAGACAAGCTTTAAGGGCAAGTCATTGCATCTTGACAAAGGCGGCAACAAAACATGCTGGAGATAATGGAGTTGGTTTTGTTCCCTAGCGCTTGCACGTGTTCCGATCGTTGAGTTCGCTCGCAGTTTTTGTCAAGGGGCGTCAAAGTTGCAGACAAAAGAGCACAAGTTAGGTCCGAGTGTATGTGATCAAAGGGTTGGAATGAAAGGCTTAGGAAAGACAAGAAATACAAGGCATTGTAATAAGAATAGCCTCTTTTTATTTTTTCTCACTTATTCACTCACTCACTTACTCACCCACCCACTCACTCACTCACTCACTCACTCAATCACTCACTCACTCACTAACTCACTCACTCACTCACTCATTCACTCATACAATTACACACTTACTCAATAACACACTCCTTCGCTCGGTTGCCCTCATTCTCATACACATCCATCCACTCACTTAGCCATTCCCTCATTCACGTCTTCATTTACTCATTCAGTCACTTACATACACTCGGTCACTCCCTGTCCCATTCACAGATCCAATGACTTAGTCATCTTCTCACGTATACCCTCACTCGTTCACTCACTCACTAAACTCACTCTTCCCCTCACATATCCAATAACTTAGTCATCCACTCACTTATGCCATCACTCGTTCACTCACTAACACACTCTCTCAACTTACTCTACACCTCACATATCCAATGAGTCATCCACTCACTTATGCCATCACTCCTTCTATCTCATGTACTTAAACAGCCCCATATAAAATATGTTTCTTCTTCTTCTTCTTCGTTCGTTCTCAATCTCCCACTACCAAACCCTGAAAGAGCTTAAGTAGCAGAATGTAGTGCAGAGAATGGAATGCGTTGTGTCATAGTTTACAGCTTGGCTGCGATATTTGCACCTTTCGGTCCAACACATCCGACTTCAGCAAGCATTTTTTGAGTACCGGGTTAGCATTCCCTCTTCGATCCCTTCTCCTTAGCCAGTCTGCCTTGCTGCAGCCTGTTATCCAGGATCAACGCGTGGAGGTGTATACGGGTCTTGGCAGCTATGGTTCGCTGGCCCTGATGCTAGCAGTCAGCTATGGGTCGCTGACCACTGCAGCTCATGCGTTGCTCAGCATCTTGATCCCTAAAATATGTTTGAACTTGTCCTATATAGAACATCCACAATGGTTTTTATTGTCAAGAAATACATGTTTGACTCAAATATTGACATACGCTAATCAACTTATTCACATGTTCACTCAACAAGCACACGAACACTTTACTGACCCGACATGCTCTGTAAGCTGGCGGAGCGCATCGGAGAATGTCAAGTAAATTACAAATTGCTATTGTTGTTTAAAAAAAAAAAATACTCCTTTACCGATTACGAGAAAATTGGTTAATGAGGGTTTTATTTATGTACCATATATGTTGGCCATTGGCTTTAGAGCTTTCTTTTATTCCTGTATCATCACGTATATATGGGGCATTAATTCTAGGGCGATCTTCTATTCATATATATATAAAGTAAGTAGCATGTCCTTTACATAATGTAGCTTCTTACAACCGTAACCTTTTTTTGGCTGTTATAAGTTTCTTGGCAAGTGTGCCGTACGGTAGGTTGCCATTACTTTCCGTATGTGGAGAGGCATTCGCCCGAGAAAAAAACTCTGTGACTGCCAAACTGGACACATGTATATATAATATACGAGGCGTGTTCAAATGACACAGGACCTAACTGCAATAAGTACGATGCGCATGATGACGTCACATCAGGTGTAAACAGTACATTACATCCGTCAAGTTTGCAAAATTTCATTATCCTCCGACTCATAGTTTCCTCATCAGACCATTGAAAACATGACGGGTGTGAAGCGAAATCCGTCTAGAGTTGATCAGCGAGCGATGATTCAGTTTCTAACAGCTGAAGGATGTCGACCAGTTGACATTTATCTCAGAATGCAGGCGGTGTATAGTGACAAAAGTGTATCGAAGACAACAGTGAGGAACTAGACAACGATGTTTAATGAAAGATGTGAGTTGATGCAACAATATGCCCCTGACCTGGTCTCGGAAGATCTTTCGTTAACTCACGTTATTCTTTAAACATCGTTGACCAGTTCTTCACTGCTAAGGAAACTATGAGTCGGAGGATAATGGCGTTTTGCAAACTTGATGGTTGGTACGTGTTGTATACACCAAAAGTAACGTCATCATGCGCATCGTACGTAAGTTCACTTGGTGCAGTTAGGTTGGGTTTTATTTGAACACGCCTCGTATATATAAGGTATTAATTCTAGAGCGATCCTATATTCATATATATATATATATATATTTTCGGAAATGTCCAGTAGCAAGACCTCACACAATGACATACCTCCTAGAGGTGATGGTCAGAAACGTCTTGATGTGATGGTCGGAAACTTCTAGAGATGATGGTGGGAAACTTCTAGAGATGATGGTCGGAAACTTATATGAGGTTCGGAAACTTATAGAGATGATGGTCGGAAACTTATATGAGGGTCGGAAACTTATAGAGATGATAGTCGGAAACGTAATGCAGCAAGACCTCACGCAACAACATGCCTCCTAGAAGTGACGGTCGAAAAAGTCATGTGACAAGACGTTGCACAGTGACATACCTCCTAGAAGTGATGGTCGGAAACGTCCTGTGACAAGACGTCGCATAGTGACAGCCTATTGGTTATCATCACTACCAAAGGCACAGCACAGATCATAGACTGTCAGGTATGCTAAATATGGACATACAGAAGTTTGAAAACTAGAAACACCCGGAGCCTCCCCTAGGCCTAATAGGCCGTAGGAATGAAACCGCCCACAATCATACTATTAATAGCCAAATGAAAGTCTGAAAGACAATTCATGGAAGATATGGATGGGAAACCTTCCAAAATCCGACATGGCGGATTTTTAAAACACAACAATAGCTTTTGGCTAGCTAATAGAATCACATAATTCCACTATTTCCATGGCCCACCTGTCTTAATGTTCTCACATTCCATGTGGCAATGATGACGTTGTCACGTGTTCTAAGGTTCTGTCTGGACGTGTTGGTCAGTCGTACTTGTGTCGTCCTGGCAATATTGTCGCATTATTGTTCTCCCTAACAGTTTTCTGCAATAATGGTGTGTCTTGGACCGCTACACACCTGACGGAGCCCATCTTTCTGCAGGTGGTCTGATAGGGAACTTGACCTTGTATATAGCCCTCAACATTTTGCATTTCTTCGTGTAATCCCCGTCTGCAGAGTTTCAACGTGTGCAATTCACCCTGGCTGCCGCATTTACTCCTGCCTTGGCCACCCCTTTTCTCTTTTGATCGTTTCTTTGTGCTCTGACTAGTGTGCGAACCAACCGCCTTTTTACCAACTAGCTTACTAACTAGTTAGAAACTTGACAAAGAAGTTCACGCCCACAATAAAAACAATTCAGGACGAGGCAGGGAATACCATGACTGCGGAAAATGATGTCATCCAGAGATGGACGGAATATTGCTCCCAGCTGTACAATATGAAGTCCCCTAGGGATCCTAGAGATGTAACACAAGCAGACCAACAAGAAGAGGAAGATAACTTCAGCATCATGCGTGAATAACTTTAGGTGGCGGTTAGATCTCTTAAAAAGGGTAAAGCGGCCGGAGTGGATAACATGCCTGGCAGACTATTAATTCTTGGAGGGACAGTGGTGATATATTTTCTAATAAAAATCTATAACATGATATGGCAGACGAGAGAACAGCCCACAAGCTGGACATCATTGATTATAGTGATACCAAGGAAGGATAACTTCAAACGGTCTCAGAACTACATAACCATCAGTCTGATTAGCCACGCCAGTAAAGTTATGCTTAAGGTCATCCTTAACAGACTGCAGCCACCAGATGACGAAATTATTACGGAAGAACAAGCGAGTTTCAGAGTTGGTCGAAGCACAATAGAACACATTTTTAACCTTCACTTGATCAGTGAAAAATGCACTCAGCACAAACAGAAATTGTACCAGGTCTTCATTGACTTTAAAAAGGTTTTTGATAGGGTGGAACATGAGGCCATTTGGGAAACTCTGCGCAAGTACAAGATAGGATGGCGGCTCACCCACGTCATTGAGAAACTATACTCCAATGCCAGCAGTGCAGTTTACCTCAACGGGACCACAGGTGAACAGTTCCGCACGACAGTAGGCGTGCGTCAGGGGTGTCTCCTCTCTCCGACACTTTTCAATGTGTTTCTAAAACGCATTATGTCAGAAGCATTGGATGAACACGTATGAACGGTCAATATAGATGGTCGCATACTCACAACAATCCGGTTTGTCGACGACATTACTGGTCTGGCTGGAACAGAGCATGAACTTGCAAGGCTAGTCGCAAACCTGGACAATGCTTTGGGATGGGAATCAGTGCAGAGAAGAGTAAGATCATTGTCAACTCCTCAGAGGGTATTGTAAACCCGATTATGGTCAAAGGTGAACCGCTGACGAGTGTTACGCGGTTCAAATATCTGGGAGCAGAAATGAATGTGGAGGGGTGTAGAGCGGAGATCCAGTCAAGAACAGCGATGACCATTGTTGCCCTGACTAGACTGCGAATAATCTGGAAAGACGAGGACATTAGCCTTAAATCGAAGCTGACTTTAATGTATGCAATGGTCACTTCGTTATACCTCTAATTGTGGAAGACTTGAACTCTGACGGCTGCTCTAGAACGTAACATTTGCGCAATGGAAATGCGATTCTTGCGAAGAATTCTTGTCATTTTATATTTGGATCGTATTACAAACGAGAGTGTTCTTGAAATTGTTAGGAAGAAGTTAGGATAGTATAAAAACGTATTGACTATAGTAAAAACACGAAAATTGACATGGTATGGACATATATCACGATCGGTGGGACTGACTAAGACCGTCCTGCAAGGCACTGTGCCTGAGAAGCGAGAGAGAGAGGGAGAGCAAAAAAGAGATGGGAGGATATAAATATAAAAGAGTGGACGTGAAGGTCTATAGCTGAAACTAATACACTGGCGAAAAATCGAGACGTATGGCGGGAACTGGTTCGACAAACTACAATAACGCTGCCTCAACGACCTTCTAGGTTATGAGACTGTTGATGGTGAATTATATTTTACCGTATGGTATGACAACAGGTGAATGATCAAGTTTTAAATTATTTTTGCACACAGTTATTTTATTATTCATGTACATCATTTACCATCTAATCTTTGTGGAAGACTTCAATAGCCAACACTTAAGGTGATCAATATATTTTTGTCTCAGATTGACTATGGACATCTCTTAACCCACACGTCAAGGTGTATTTACCATCTTGTGAATGTGACAACCAACTTACAACTAGCGCTGTTAAGGACTGAATTATGTTATGTTAAAGTGTGCCTTTACGTACATACGGAAATTTTTTTTTAAACATCTACAATAAAAATGTAATTAATTATTTAAAAATAAAGAAGGAAAACCGTTTTTCAAAAATTACATTACCATATAAACAAAACAACAAAATAAACAAAATATTCAATACACTTTCTGTGTAATCATTGTAGTGTTAGTCAACATGTTTATATTCAGACTGTCGAATTTAATAGAGAATAAAAAAGTTCATTGTATTCTCAACTCAACTGCCCACTTTACGACAGACGCCGGGGAGAGTTCCATCCTTGTTTCCTGTGTCATCTGTGTGTCTGTGATTGTTTTTCTGTTTGATACTCTACACATCTGTAATGTTTCGTTAATACAGTCAATAGTTGTTACTCGCCTAACGCTTCCTCTGATGACGACCCTTCGCCTGGAGGTGAAGGCACGTGCGATGAATACGTTTGGAGGTATTTTGTCATGACTTAAACCATACTATTCTCCTTCTATCTGGCTGTCTGTCTCTCTCTCTCTCTCTGTATCTCTCTCTCTCTCTCTTTCTATATATATATATATATATATATATATGTGTGTGTGTGTGTGTGCGTGCGTGCGTGCGTGCGTGCGTGTGTGTGTGAGTGTGACGGACGTTGAAGTCAAGCTTGGACTTTCTTGTAAGGAAAAAAAATAAATTTTCAAGTATTCAAAATGCCATTTATTTTTCGATATAATCTCCTGCAACGTTTATGTACTTATCTCAGCGTTTAAGTAATGCCTGAAACGCTTCAAAGTAGAAAGATTTGTCAGTATGTCTGAACCAATCCAGGCTAGCCTATTTCACTTCGTCATCAATGCTGACCTCCCATAAATTCTTTTAGAGGTCCAAACAGGTAGAAATCACTTAAAGCGAGGTCTGTGCTGTAAGGTTGATGTGGCAATACCTCCCAATCGAGTTGCAGCAGATGGCACATAATGCGATGATCTGTGAGGTCGAGCGTTAACTTGCAGGAGCAGGACGCCCTATGTGATAAAACCAGACTATTTTTTCCCGCAGACGGCTATGCACATCACTTAAATTGCGTATGTAACCTACTGTTCACTGTTTATAGTGGCTCCATGTGGTAGAAAATCAACATGAATGATGCCAAGTTTGTCCCAGAAAACACTCGCCATCACTATTTTGGATTAAGAGCCACCACACCGGGATCATCACTCACGGATGTACGGTCTTACGGTCTTCTCTGAAACTGTTACACCATTCAAATGTCTTACTGCCGCTGAGAGTCTCACCACAGTATTGTGATTGCAGTCTTCTGTAAATTTTCGCAGGTTTCACGTCTTTTTTCACAATAAACTTCATCACATCACGCTGTTCCATGCAAGCACTAACAGTGTTGTCCGCCATTTTTATTTAGCTGTCACGTGACTGAGCCATGACAAGTGGGCCACCTAGCAGTAATAGAACTCAAGTGCCCCTAACTAATGATATTACTTCCAGCATGCTATAGCCTATTCAGGTAGAACTAGAACAAACAATCCCGATTTGATTTGAATGCCCCTCGTATATATGGCCTGTCTGATGTTGTTCTCACTCTTTGTTCTTTACTTGCTAGTCTTGCCTTCTTTTTTTTTCTTCTTTTTTGTATATAAAAGGGAAATAAACCACAAATACATGTTGGCAGTTTCCGATGCTATTTACCTTTTCTTGTTTGTTGGAAAACTGTAGATCCTCTTATCTTCTGTGAGCCAGTGAAGATCACGTGCATGGAGACATACATTGCAATGAGTAGTAAACAGCTTTAACAGTTGTTTGTGATTCTGCACCACAGGAGTGATACCCTAAATGGAAAGATCGCTGTATCCTTACAAGCATGTCGTAAAAAACGACTAAAGAAAATTGTGCAGAGGGATAGCAATTTCAAAATGTAAAATCATTACTATTGAAGAAACTCCATGCCATATTCTCGGATACATGCTTCCTATAGGGGAGTGGGCAGCAGTAGGGGTGCACCTATATTTCGCATGGAGCAAACAGGTGAAAGGAATTATTGGATAAATGAAATAATTAATGAATACATCATGTGCCCGCCCAATGTCTAGCCGAGGGGGTTCAATGAAAAGTAATAAGAGACGGCTAAGGAGGGTTTTGCATAACAGGGCAGAGTATACCATAGGATGTGTCATTTATTTTAGTTACATGTTTAGTGGCAATAATTGTTTCTTGTATATGAGATATAATGAGAGGCTAAGATGAAAATATTTACCTACATTTAAAAAAAAGAACAAGCAGCGTCGACAGACTAAAATCTCCCCAATGTAAATTAATTAGCTACCTCGTTCTGTTAAGAAAAAAAATAAGTAGAAAATAATATAACTACACCCTAGACTAGAGGAACTAGAAATTTAAAAGTCAAGCCATAATTCAGTTTTGCTATTTCATATGTTTGTCAGGAAGATGTCAGTCACAAACAATGTGTTTATTCTGTTGGAGGTAAAGGAATGAACATTTCCGTGTCGATCACAATGGCATCTTGAAAACATATCACTATAAGACAGAATATGCTGTGGGGGGCGACCGAGTACCCGGCGGGCAGATTGTGCTCAATGGCCTTGATTGGCAGCCAATCTAAGAGAAAGTAAACTCTGACTCTACACCCGGATAGAGGAAGCTCGTTAGCCTGTTCAAGCAGTTCGTATAGAAGAGGAGGAACTCTGATTTTAAACCCACAAGTCAGAGGGAGTGCTGGCTAGTTTTGGGACGATGAGAGTATCATCGGATGTCTTGAGTAACTAGCATCTGCGGCCAACGACTTACTGTCTTGTGGAAACCTCGGAAGAGAGTAGGGCTACGGGAGTAAACCCAACCAGAAAATCCAGAGTTGTAGCACCTAATGCGGATGGTTTCAAAGTTCCAAACCCATTCCGGCAGCTCCCGCAGCTGAGCTAGTGCCAAATTGTCATGCTTTGCATTCCTTTGAATTACACCAGCGAGGCCGCTAGGGGGATCCTGCAGTTTTGGCAGCCTAGGGTCTCCATATTCAGCGCCCAGGCTTGCGCCCTGAGAGGCTACTCACAGGGTGCCACGCGCATGGTCTGCAAAGACTGAGACGCCTATGAATAAGAAGTCAAAGTCACCCACACGTTATCACATACACATAATGCAGATAATAACTGCGACGATACAAACTCTGTCTTCTTCTTCTTTCGCTTATCCTGTAATGCCTTTCAGCGACAGGTTAGGAAGAAATCTGTTGAACGAGCCCGAATATATGCCTCGTGCACACTGGCAGTCACCGCCTCTAAAATTTCCGTAAACCAAGTTTTTCGTGATCAGCTTTTGGCCTTTAATGCGTTTTATCTAAATAGCATTGCTTATTGGGGGTGGAGGGTGGTGGTAGTCTTGTTAGGTGACCAAACAATTTTAGCAGCTGTCTTTTGATGTAGTCCAATACTGGTGCTGTTTCCAAAAGCCTCCTAATGTTATCGTTTCTGATCATGTCTATCTTTGTTATGCCCAATATTCTTCGCTGGCATTTCTTTTTTGTTATTACAATGTGTTGTTTTTCATTCGATGTTAGTGTCCAGTTTTGACATTGATAACAACAAATTGTCGGAACGAATAAAGGTTGTATAAAGCTCTTTTGGTAGTTATTGTCACGTGCTTGCAATTAAGTATTGGACAAACTCGGTGTCACAAGAGATTGATGATGGACATAGAAAAACAAATAAGAAATAAATGGCGGAGCGAGATAACTTTGGAAGTCTTCATGCATAAAATATAGTAATAAATACAGAGTAAGAAAGCATTTTGTGCGAAAATGGATTCTGAAACTCAATTGTAAATTTTAATGCTAAGATTTAATAATGCTTAACCAACGGACACGCCTTGACCAGGGGACAGTTAGTAAACAGAGCAGGACGCAGTTTAGAATGTAAGTTAGTGTATCCGAATTTTGTCTCGTGCTTGGTGAGAAATGATCTATTTCAAATTTCTTTTCCAAATGTCGTTTAAAGCACTAATAAACAGCTGCAGGTTTGCAAAAGATTAGATATGATATCGGTGTTGAGAGATAACTGAGATATGATCATGCGTGAAATCAGAACCAACGCAGGTGGGTGTCGTGTAACAAAAATAGTGTTCTCTGTTCAACGTGAGTTAGCAATATTGTTTTCTGTTCAACGTGAGTTAGCAATATTGTTCTCTGTTCAACGTGAGTGGGCAATAGCGTTCTCTATGCAACGTGAGTGAGCAATTTTGTTCTCTGTTTAACGTGAGTTAGCAATATTGTTCTCTGTTCAACGTGAGTGAGCAATTTTGTTCTCTGTTCAACGCGAGTGAGCAATTTTGTTCTCTGTTCAACGCGAGTGAGCAATTTTGTTCTCTGTTCAACGCGAGTGAGCAATATTGTTCTCTGTAGAACGTTATGAAGCTGAGTAAAAACCCTTTAGTTTCAAATGGATCGCATTGTATGAATGAAAGTATTGGAGCTATTACAATTAGTTGACAAGGAAACTTTTATACATATGTATGTGAATCGTATCACAACATAAACAACAACAACAATGATAAATTGCAATACATTTTAAATATTGATTGTTTTGACAAATGTAATCTGAATGTGTAACGCCATGCCTTTTAGATTCAAACAGATCAAGAACAATCAGTCATTAATAAATGCGGAGAATTTGGTCGTAGTTTGAGACTTACTATTCGTTACGTTTCCAATTGGAAAAGTACTACTATTGATACAGCTTGCCATACGCTCCCAATATAACGGCGTTATGATATGTCATCTCCAACCAGTTTCAGATCGTTTTGTTGGACATTAAGTTACATGAACGCACGTGCTAGCTCGATGAACTCCCCTTGTCAAAGGGTTTGGCCAGGGTGAGGGATTGGAAGAAGGGGAAGGACTGAACAAATTTGCTCAAGCACACCCTACCCCATTGTCAATATTGTCTCCCGGTGAATTGATTAGGACCCTCACGCCTGGTCTTGTCTCGTCTGATATTATGGTCTGCGTAGTTCTAAGGCGGTGATAGCGTGCCCGAAATTATCATGGCGTTTTGGAAATCACATCGTTATAAAAAAACTTTCGATTTCGTAAATATGAATGATCACTTATTATTCACAATCTTTTCTCTTGATAGCCACGTTGTACGTTGATTGCATAATTAGAGCACATATGTGATATATTATTAAAGTTAGAAAATATGAAATAATGACCCGACATTTCTTCCGGTTTCCATCGGAAAGGCTCTCTCTCTCTCTCGCTCTCACTCTCACTCTCGCTCTCTCTCTCTCTTTCTCTTTCGCGCTCTCATTAACGTACCGTTTTACTTGTTTTGTGCGCGCACGTGTGTGTGTGTATGTATGTGTGTGTATGTGTGTGTGTGTGTGTGTGTGTGTGTCTGTATGTGATGTACCCTGGATACACGACAATAAAGTAGATGGGCGATGAAATAAAAACATTGGGGTTGACCCGAAATAAACGAAAGCGTTGTTGGCCGGGCTTACAACACCAGCTTACTTGGCCCAGCTCACGCGCTCTCAGTTTGACTGACCGAGCATGTCGGGGCTTTTTTCCTCTCAGTCGAGGCAGCTTTAAATTGGTACCTGGCGAATTAGGGAGAAATGTCTAAGCCTCTGTATGGGAGCTACAGAATTTGTGCTTTGTTGTCGAAACTTGCAGTAACGAAGAGAACTAAGCACACACGAGGAAGCTGGCTCAAAGAAATCGGCTCTATGAACCATTTTACATTTTCAAAATAAAGAATGCAAAAGATAACGGGAGTTAATGGATGAAAGACTTTGCGTATGAGCGCTGATAGTACGCTAATTTCTCTTCATAGAGATAATACGATTCATCTAGCTATAAATGAGTACCCCACTTACAGTTGACGAAGACAAGCCAGTGAGAAAGAGGCATGCTTTTATATTCTTCACATTTGTGACATTCTTCATTTACTGAAGTTAAACACCATTTATGTTATCCTTCACTGACTTTAGTTAAATCACATGTATGATATTCTTACTTTAAATAAACATATTTATGATATTCTTCACTTATTTTAGTTAAATCACATTTAAGCGATTACCCACTTAACATAGTTAAATCATGTTTATACTATACTTCGCTTTAGTTAAATCACATTTATAATATTAACCATTTGCTTTAATTAAATCACATTTATATGTAATATTCACTTATTTTTAGTAAAATTATAATTGATATCTTTCTTTACTTTAACTAAAATTACGTTTGTGACATCTTTGGATAATTTTTATTGGTGGGTAGTTTTTACATTTCTCACTAACTTGAGTAAAAAACCTTTATGATATGTTTCAATTACTTTCGTTAAATTATAACTGTTATATTCTACACCTACTTTAGTCAAATCACTTTTATTAAAAAAACATTCCTTACTACCGTAAAATGTAATATTTTTAAATTTTCCATTTGCTACAGCAAATGCCATTAAAAATATACTATACACTTTTAAATAAAGAGGGAACTGATGACAGACACTGTCGTATGGTTGAAGTTTTAGAGACTTTAATTTTACAAGGTCTTGGCTTTCCTTTCAAGTGGGGTTAATTAACTATGTTAAATTAAAAATATTATTAACGTTTTTTTACTAAAGCAAGTGAGAAATGTCATAAATATGATTTAACTAAAGTCAGTAAGGAATATAATTGATGTGATATAGCTAAGCGAAGGATTTCATAAATGTGATTTAACTGTAACAAGAAAATAATATAATAGCTATCTTTAAACTAAAGGAAGTGAAGAATTTCACATATGTCATTTAACTAAGTGACGAATATCTAAATTCTGATTTAACTAAATTAAGTGAAAAATATCATAATTGTGATTTAACTAATTGCAGAATATCACTAATGTGATTTAACTAAGTGAAGAATATCTATCTATCTATCTATCTATCTATCTATCTATCTATCTATCTATCTATCTATCTATCTATCTATCTATCTACATATCTATCCATCCATCTATCCACCCATCCATCCATCCATCCATCCATCCATCCATCCATCCATCTATCTATCTATCTATCTATCTATCTATCTATCTATCTATCTATCTATCTATCTATCTATCTATCTATCTATCTATCTATCTATCTATCTATCTATCTATCTATCTATCTATCTATCTATCTATCTATCTATCTATCTATCTATCTATCTATCTATCTATCTATCTATCTATCTATCTATCTATCTATCTATCTATCTATCTATCTATCTATCTATCTATCTATCTATCTATCTATCTATCTATCTATCTATCTATCTATCTATCTAGCTAGCTAGCTAGCTATCTATCTATCTATCTATCTATCTATCTATCTATCTATCTATCTATCTATCTATCTATCTATCTATCTATCTATCTATCTATCTATCTATCTATCTATCTATCTATCTATCTATCTATCTATCTATCTATCTATCTATCTAAATATATATCTGTCTATCTGTATGTCTGTCTGTCTGTCTGTATGTCTGTCTGTCTGGCTGTCTGTCTGTATGTCTGTCTGTCTTACTGTTGCGAATGTATTTAAAAAAAATTATTCAAGTCTAAGCGAAGAACATTATAATCTTCTGAAATCACCCCCATGCCAACCACATCCAGTTTCAGCGGTTTTCTTCTTATTTATATTCCTATCCATATCCGCATTCTCATTGCCTTTTCACTTTTCTTCTATTATAGGGCCTGTTATTTTTTCGACTCACCCTGAACGCTTTCTCGCACACAAAAGAAGCAAACACAATAGAGCCAAGTGTTCTCATCCGTTCTCTTCAACTACATCCAAGAACTCAATCAGACTGCCCGGTACCCGTAGCCATGTCACCCTGCAGCATAAGACAATAACGGTAAAGAATCCAACAAAAACTTCCTGATTGGGGGAGAGATGTTTTTCTTTTATCAACCGGGTCAATTGGTTTAAACTATAAAATAATGCTTCAGGCCATCCAGGAGAAGAATTAAATATCGACTACTTTATGATCTCTATTGTGTCTGCAAGTCCTGTTGGCTCCACGAAAGATATACAGTAATAGCACAGGAGGATAGGCAAACAGTAGGACATGTTCTCCAATTGTGTCGAATCCACGAGAGATATAAACTGACAGAACCGGAGAACAGACAAACAATAGAACATGTCCTCCAGTAATGTCAGATCCACGAGAGAAATAAAGTGACACAAAGTCGTACCCAACTTAATTAAGAAAAAAAAACGATATGACGACATAAACTTTCACGCCATGTTTGGCAGATTACAGTAATGCTACTCTTTATTCACCGGACATTTTGTGGCAAATTACCTCTTAATCTTGCCCAATTGTCCACCTGACATCAGTGTTTTAACTTCTTTTTTTTGCCCACTTTTCTACATTACATCAATGGAAGTTTGCCTGTTGATGATGTCCAATTTCCATCCTTACACCAGCGTGTTAACTTTGCCTATTGATGATGGCCAATTTCCAACCTTACACCAGCGTGTTAACTTTGTCTGTTAATTATGTCCAATTTCCAACCTTACACCAGCGTGTTAACTTTGTCTGTTGATGAAGTCCATTTTCCAACCTTACACTAGCGTGTTAAGTTTTGCATGTTGATGATGCAAAATGTCTTACCTTACACCAGCGTGTTAACTTTGTCTGTTAATGATGTCCAATTTCCAACCTTACACCAGCGTGTTAACTTTGTCTGTTAATGATGTCCAATTTCCAACCTTACACTAGCGTGTTAGTTTTGCATATTGATGAAGTCCATTTTCCAACCTTACACTAACGTGTTAGTTTTGCATGTTGATGAAGTCCATTTTCCAACCTTACACTAGCGTGTTAGTTTTGCATATTGATGAAGTCCATTTTCCAACCTTACACTAACGTGTTAGTTTTGCATGTTGATGAAGTCAATTTTCTAACCTTACACTATCGTGTTAGTTTTGCATGTTGATGAAGTTTATTTTCCAACCTTACACTAGCGTGTTAGTTTTGCATGTTAATGAAGTCCATTTTCAAACCTTACACTAGCGTGTTAGCTTTGCATGTTGATGAAGTCCAATTTCCAAACTTACACTAGCGTGTTAGTTTTGCATGTTGATGATGCAAAATTTCTTACCTTACACCAGCGTGTTAACTTTGTCTGTTAATGATGTCCAATTTCCAACCTTACACCAGCGTGTTAACTTTGTCTGTTGATGAAGTCCATTTTCCAACCTTACACTAGCGTGTTAAGTTTTGCATGTTGATGATGCAAAATGTCTTACCTTACACCAGCGTGTTAACTTTGTCTGTTAATGATGTCCAATTTCCAACCTTACACCAGCGTGTTAACTTTGTCTGTTAATGATGTCCAATTTCCAACCTTACACTAGCGTGTTAGTTTTGCATATTGATGAAGTCCATTTTCCAACCTTACACTAACGTGTTAGTTTTGCATGTTGATGAAGTCCATTTTCCAACCTTACACTAGCGTGTTAGTTTTGCATATTGATGAAGTCCATTTTCCAACCTTACACTAACGTGTTAGTTTTGCATGTTGATGAAGTCAATTTTCTAACCTTACACTATCGTGTTAGTTTTGCATGTTGATGAAGTTTATTTTCCAACCTTACACTAGCGTGTTAGTTTTGCATGTTAATGAAGTCCATTTTCAAACCTTACACTAGCGTGTTAGCTTTGCATGTTGATGAAGTCCAATTTCCAAACTTACACTAGCGTGTTAGTTTTGCATGTTGATGATGCAAAATTTCTTACCTTACACCAGCGTGTTAACTTTGTCTGTTAATGATGTCCAATTTCCAACCTTACACCAGCGTGTTAACTTTGTCTGTTGATGAAGTCCATTTTCCAACCTTACCCTAGCGTGTTAGTTTTGCATGTTGATGAAGTCCATTTTCCAATCTTACACCAGCGTATGATACCCGTCATCGAGGCAAAACGTACTGCTCTGAGCAAATACAAGTGCATTCCAAATGCAGTTACTCTGCAATCTCTAAAATCCGACAGGAGTCAAGTTCAACAAACAGCTCGCCGCTGTGCACATGAGTACTAACCCCAACTCAGTGAGAACAAACAAACTGCGACACAAACATGAAATATAAGAGAAATGTCTGAAGGCTAATAAAAAATCTATTGATCCCGTGCACAGGAAGACAGCGCCGCTCAAAGTTTTCACTGGCAAGAAAATAAATGACAAAGGAAGACAGATGGAACGATGGGTAGAGCATTTCTATGAGCTTTACTCATGTGACAGTACAGTCACTCCCACTGCCTGCCCTTGGTGCTGCTCAATGATATCCTAGAATGGAGGGTCTAGACGTTGATCCATCTTTAGAAGATCTCAAGACAGCCATTGACAACTTAGCCCTGGGCAGAGCAGCAAGCAGCGATGGGATGCCAATTGACCTGATCGAGCACCGTAAAGACGCATTCTTGAAACCGCTACATTTGGTGCTATGTCAGAATTAGAAATGGACCATCATACCTCAAGAATTGAGAGATTCAAATATTGTCACACTGTATAAAAATAAAGGTGAGATAGAAGTGACTGTTATAATTACAGAGGCATCTCACTGCTCAGTGTTGTTGGCGAAGTCTTTGTCAGAGTGATCTTACTGAGGCTACACAAACTGGCATAGCGTGTACTCAGAGTCACACTGTGGATTCCTGTCTGGAAGATCAACGATCGACATGATCTTCTCTCTACGGCAGCTACAAGAAAAATCACGCGAGCAGAATAAACCTTTTTATGTTGCTGTCATCGCCCTGACAAAAACATTCGATTTAGTCAGCCGTGCTGGGCTCTTCAAAATCCTCTCAAAAATAGGCTGCCCTAAGAAGCTGCGGCAGCTAATAATGTAATTTCCGGAGGATAGTAAAGAAACTGTCTAATTCGACGGTAATGCAACACAGTCATTCAGTATCCATAGTGGTGTTAAACAAGACTGTGTCCTGGCCAAATCACTATTCAGAATGGTCTTTGATCTGCTACTAAAGCACGCATTTGGTAATGCAACAGAAGGGATTTTCCTTCACACTAGATCAGATGGCCGTCTGTTTAATCTTGCGAGAATCACAGCTAAAACTAAGATCAGGGAAGTTACTGTCAGGGACGTTATTTGCTGATGACTCTGCAATTGTCACTCACAGTGTGCATGAACTTCGGAGATTGATAGATTGTATCCCCAAGACGTGTACAGATTTCGGTCTCACAATAAGCCTGAATAACACAAATGTGCTAGAACAAGACGCAGATACCGGCCCAAACATCACTATCGATAAATATGAACTGGCAACTGTGGACCAGTTCACTTACCTGGGGTCTCTAATCAATGATAAGCTTTCACTAGACCCCGAACTGGGCAATCTCATTGGCAGGGCTGCTACCATATTTTCTCGTCTCACAAGACGTGCTTGGGAAAACCTCAAACTGACAGCCAAGACCAAGGCAATGTTCTATAATGCCTGTGTCTTCAGTACGCTTCTATACAGCAGCGAAACATGGACAACATACGCCAAACAAGAGCATTCCACCTTTCACCTGTGGCGCATGAGATCCATTCTTGGACTCTCATGGAGAGACAAGGTGACAAGTGCGGAGGTGCATTATCGCACCGGTCTTCCAAGTATGTACACCCTCATTCGCCAACAAAAACTGCGATTGCTTGCCCATGTTCGTCGCATGGAAGACGGTCGCTTTCCCAAAGATATTCGGTATGGGCAGTTGGTGTGTGGTAAAAGAACAGCTGGCCGACCACAGCTGTGGTTCAAAGACGCATGTAAGGAGGACATGAAGGCTATGGATATGGATCTGACATCTTGGTAAGACATAGCTGCTGACCAATCAAAATGGAGATATAACCTGATGAGCCACCTCAGACTCGTGCAACACAGGGAAGTAAAGAGACAACGTCGAAAAGAAAGTGAAAACCAAAAACTCAGCAGAGTTGCTACTCCAAGGTCGCATCATCCTATAGTCAGAAATGACTAAAAAGGGGTTACTGTAATAGCTGCCCATCGTTGTCGATGAGGACCGCCGACATCATCCTTGTCACATATTTCCCCATTGGGTATGGGTGCGCATGTGGCTGAACAAGTCAATGGGGGCACGAAAACATCTGCTACATATCGGGCACAGGAGGTTTGTAGAAGGTGAGGGTGTTCCCGCTGTTCGGAATTTCCGGGTCTCGCGTCTGCTCTGGGCTTTCACAACACGGTCGTCTTCGCCGGTAGCTACACCCGATTTGAATGCTCTTCTCCAGATCTGTTTTGCGCAAGACACTCCCAGGTGTCGATGTCTATCTGGCAACTTTTCAGTGAGTCCTTCAGACCGTCTTTAAAACGTTTCTTTGGGCGCCCTCTCTCGCGCCGTCCCTCTCTCAGCTCGCCGTAGAGAAGCTTAAGGGGCTACTACTATTATATATATATATAGACACACACACACACACACACACCTACCTGCCCATGGTCGAAAGGTAAGGCGCTCGCCTCTCAAACTGATGAACGGAAACGGTGGGCGTTCGAATCAGGCAAAGTTTTAAGCGACCCCTGGTCTCAAATGAGATGGGATCAGAGTGCATGCATCCTCTGTTACCTTCAGTCGTCTTGACTTTAGTCTTGCCACTGGTCCAAGGTAGTTCGGAACCAGAAAGTGAAGTTAATGTCCAGCGCAGGTTTTTTTTTCCTCTCTTGAATTCAAATACAGCGCAAATTGCATCAGGAAGACAAAACCGCTTGATGATTTCGCATCATCGCTCGCGATGGGCAGTTAACTAATTATATGCATATATATATATATATCACTGCTGAGCACAGGTCTTCAACAAACAATATCCAAGACTGCCTGTCCCCTGCTCTCTTTACCAACATAGGCTACGTCTGTCTTGCTTTCCTCATGTTAGACCCCAGTTTTCTTCTTCAAGTTTGTTTTGGTCTGATCCATTCCTCTTACCCTTTGAGTTCCAAAACAGCGTCTGTCTTGCAATCTCGTCTTGCTCTTTTCGCAAAGTATGTTGAATTCAGCGCCAGCGTCTTCTCTTTATATCACGTTCCACTAAGATTTGATTATATCTTTTCAGCAAGTCTACACTGGTTACCTTACCGTACCATTTCAAATCATATATCCTTCAGAGGCATCTGTTTATTAACGTTTGGGTCTGCCTTGTTAACGACTTTGTTGCACTTCTAGTATTACGGCCATATAGGACTTCACATTCGAGTCGAAAATTGTTATCTTTGTGTAGAGCTCCACATTTTTTTCAAATCCAATGAAAGCCCATCTAGCGTTCTGTATATGTGGCCAAATATCCTTTTCTGCACCCCTCACCTTGTTTATGATGCTGCCTGAATAGGTAAACGAATCCATCTCTTAGAGAGGAGCTTCTCCAGACATGATGTTCATATTGTCAGCTGTGTTTATTAGGAGAATCTTTGTTTTCTCTTCATGGAATCCTGATCTCAATTTCTGCGACCATTCATCGAGCTGCTTCATTTTATTTTGCAGTCGATTTCGGTCATGTGAAAAAAGAGCCAAGTCATCGCAAATTGCAAGTCAGTTTATTTTTTCGTCGGTGTCCATCAATTCCCCAATAATTGACTGACGTTGTTTCTCTCATAACCCAGTTCATATATCAACATATGTTTGACTCACACCCCTTCTTGAAAGTAGATGATAAGAGTAAATACATGTTAAGCAGGTTATGGCTTTTGTCACAGCTGTTACATGTTTCGTTTCTCGTCAATAAAGTTGGACCAAGTCGTCACAAATTACACAAGGAAATGTGAATCTGCTATGTGACAGTGGCAATGCAATAACTCTTCCTCCTCTTCTTCCTTTTCTTACTGTTTTTGTTGTTCTTCTTCTTCTCTTTCTTCTTCTTTTTCATTTAGTCTATAAAGAAGCATACGGTCACCAATACACAATGACTCATGCAGAAAACCTGTGTATGTTCTGGCTTTGGAAGTTGCTGTAGCAGATGATTCACTTGGTGAGGCTGCTAACCCCATTTACAACTCTCCTTAGCAGCCTTTTACGACATGCATGGGAGTGTAATGTCTCCATTCTTCACCAGCCTCAATCTACAGCAAGGGCCCCCGACATCCGCACCGGAAGGCATTAAGAAAGACGTAAGTGACAGATACTGTGATCAGCCGGGATTTCGTGCCATTATTCGTGTAATCATAATTGGTTTTGCTGTTTACAACATAATGCTAAACGAATATATAGCTTGCATATGAATTACCTTTTATGTATGTATGTATGTATGTATGTATGTATGTATGTATGTATGTATGTATGTATGTATGTATGTATGTATGTATATATATATATATATATATATATATATATATATATATATATATATATATATATATATAATATTCATCATGTAGCATGTCCATTATAAAACGTCGCTCCCATCACAGTCTGTCTGGAATAAACTCGTATCCTTGCCAAAACTCCAGCCTCCGCCACAGTCATAACCAGGCATTCCTGGATGTCTTGGTGTCATCGTCTTCTTGGTCTACCCCTACCTCTTTTTCTGGCATCATACCTTCCACCACTGTTCTCTCAAGACTGTTGTGTCTCTTGATGTGACTAAAGTATTTACATTCTCTGGCCATAATGGAATTGAAAAACCAGTTCTCCTCTATGCTCAACTATTGCCGAATGTCTGCATTTGTCTTTTTCTCTGTCTAGGGTATTCTGAGGATCTTTCTGTAACATTTTGACTCAAAAGATTCGATTCTTTATCTAGAAGTTTTGGTAATCGTCCATGATTTCGCAGCCATAAGCTGCCACGGGAAAAACACAGGCTCTCAAGACTTTTACTTTTGTCGTTTAAATATATATATATAACACTGAACTATTCTGTGTAAAATCGTTTGAGGTATGTCGAACATAAAAATTAAATGTCAGTAAAGGAATGACGCCGCTGAGCAGCGAATGAGCTGCAGCGGTCAGCGACTCTTAGCTGACTACTAGAGTCAGGGCCTGCGAACCAGAGCTGGCAAGACCCTTCTACACCTCCACGCGGTAATCTTGAATAACAGGCTTCAATAGTGCAGACTGACAAAGTAGAAGGGATCGAAGATGGATGGCAACCTGGTACTCAAGAATGCCTGCTGAAGTCGGATGTGTCGGTTCGAAAGGTGGAAATATTGCAGTCAAGCTGTAAACCACGACACAACGCATTCCGTTCTCCGGACTACATCATGCTACTCGCAAAGCCCTTTTTAGAACTTAGTAGCGGGAGATTGGCAACGAAGAAGAAGAAACAGAAAAAACATAATGAAGAAGAAATGTCGATATTCAGGTAGATAACGGATTTGCAACGTCATCTATCTCTTGATTTGATGATGTAATCTGACAGCTGTTTCTTGTATATCTTGCTCTTGCTAATATGCTTTCTTCCCCCCCCCCCCCCATTCCGCCCTCCCTCGCCCCCATCATTGAGGTTTTCTACAATATCTCTTTACATTGCTAAAATATTTGAACTATGTTGTCGTTAATTAATTCATTTTCCACCCTAAATTTTCGAAAACTTTTTTGAATGTGCTCTTTTTATCCACGAGACTCTTATTCTTACTTATATCTCCATTTCAAAGACATCAATTCTTTCATACATGTCTTTGTCCATTGCCAGTGTTTCTAATTCAAGCAGTAAAAACTAGTGTACACAATAGTTGATTACTATTATTACCAATCTCCCATTTATGTATTATATTCTCAATATCTATTTCACATTAAATTTACACTTTCATAAAATGATTGATCTTTTTTGTTCAAAAGGAAATACATGATTAAATCAATCTGGCAAGCATATTTTATTTGGTTGTATTAGTATTCAAATAATAAAATACTAAGATCGACCGTGCAATCATAATTATTTGTATATATTCAGTTGATTAAATGAAATATCATTAACGTCACGTATTATGTGGATATAAACATCTGCCATACATTTGCTTACAAACAGATGCAATAACTTTTGTAATCCCCAGGTGTAACTGCAGGCTTATCTCCAGGTCACGTTATGCGGGGTATGATGTACAAGTTGATATTATTAATAAATTGACTTGAAGGTAGAATCAATCTTCATTGCTAGAACAATTTGTTCATATGCAAACATACGCCTGATCCATACGCCCTCATTTTTATACAATGACATTATTTATACTGTTACCACGGACAACACGAGGCTGGGATCTTGTTTACACATAACCCGCTTCCTTTGCCTGTCAGCTGACTTCCTTGTCTGCTTCTTTCCGATGAAACTCATTCTCTGATCATTTCTCATTTCATTACAACTTTAATCATTCAAGTTTTAACATCACGTGAATGGTGCATTTACCTTACCCTCTATAACAGTGAAGCGGGTTTCGGCAAAACATGCATATATCAATACGCACACACATAAACGTGCGTGTGCGCCCCCCCCCCCCCCACACATACACACACACACACACCCACACCCCCACCCACACACACACACACACACACATATAAACACACACACACATTCTAAAAAATACATTTAAAACATTAGATAGGCAGCAAAACTTAAAAACAAGCAAACAAATAAACAAGCAAACGATAAGTTGTCGAGTTTTAAATATAAGCAAAGATACTTGTCCCTAATTCTAAATAAATAAATAAGTATTCATAAACAATTAAACATTTGATAATGTTCTTTCCTTATGTGAAGCATGCGTGTTTTTATTTCTCGTTATATTTTCGGATTAGAACACGCAAGGACGAATAATATGAATTAATTTCTGAAGTTATTATTTTCACTGAGGCGGATTCATTTGTAAAAAAGAAAATATGAATTTTACGAGAAAAGTTCCAGTTTATTAGCTGATAGACGGCTTGTAATTGTTTCTACGTTCTTGTTGATCCATGATAGTGCGAAGTCATTCCTAAAAGTGGGCAGTAAAGAGTGCCCTAAATGGGCGTATCTGGGCGGTGCGATATTGTTGAACCTGTTCTGTGGTTGGTTTAATCCTTTAACGACTGCCATGTGTCCTGTTCCAACATGGTCGCGTGGGCCATTATCGATGGCGCGTGCCATTTTTTGTTCTTATTTAAATGGAGACCGTTAGGTCTTAAAATTGTCATGATTTGATCACTTCACTCATTGTCTTAGCTGGAAGTGACAAGCTGTTTTCTTCCCCTGGTTAAGCAAGAACACGTGACCGCTGTAACACATTTTAACAGTTCATATCATGTGACAGTCACATAAAAGGACATGTTTACCTGAAGTTCATTGATTATCAATTGCGCATTAAACACAAGTCTAAATAAACATTTAAATGACATATAGCGCATGACAAGAATTATCAACCAAGCAGAATTAATGTGCAGAAGGAATGTCAATTATAATCTTGTAATTATGGAAGTCTTTATCAATTGTATTTCTCACCTTACGCGCAGACGCAACAAGTTACAAATGCAAGCGTATATTTGACTCGGCATTCTTATGTATATATAGTATGCTTGGAAATAGTTAAGGATACTGATAAAAGTGTGCAGCCCGACCTTTCTGCAGAATAATTACATCTGTTTAAATTATTTATTGAAAAAAGAACAGATTCTGCGCAGTTGAGTGCTAGTCAAATAAAGGGACACAAGCGACTTCATATTCTTTCGATCATGGATGGCTACATGTGTGGACTCGGTGAGGGTTTCCTGGAGTTTTGCGGAGCACATGGATATTCTATGGAGCCGTCATATCCCTACAATGGGGAACCTCAACTATATGGCGATTTCCCGGATTTCCAAGACGAGGTCTATTTGAACTCTCCCGAATCAGACCAGGAAAATTGTGGGGGATTCTTCGACTCTGCTCTCCAAAGCCTTGTGGACGGGGTCCCCAAGAAGCACCAACAACGAAAAGCTGCAAATATGAGGGAAAGAAGGCGTATGAAGTCTATCAACGATGCATTTGAGCATCTAAGAAGGCGGATTCCTTCTAATGTGAACGCTGACAGAAGGCTTTCTAAGGTATGCCGAATACACTTTCTCAGTTCTACATTTGGTCACATAATGATTTACTTTCAATTATACTTGTTTAAAACCATGATTAAACGTCGACGGGGATATCCATCGCGAGGAAGAGTACATCCTTGGGCATTAGTTACACATATTGATCAGAACATTTGTATAAGAGAATACAAAGATAGCAAAACTGATCAAGCAACAAATACATATCTCATCTAATCTCTATTAAGATATAATCAATATGTATGTATGTATGTATGTATGTATGTATGTATGTATGGTATGTATGTATGTATGTATGGTATGTATGTATGTATGTATGTATGTATGTATGTATGTATGTATGTATGTATGTATGTATGTATGTATGTATGTATGTATGTATGTATGTATGGTATGTATGGTATGTGTGATATGTATGTATGTATGTATGTATGTATGTGCGTGCGTCCGTGTGTGTTTGTGTGTATTTGTATGTCTGTCTGTTTGTGTGTGTGTGTGTGTGTGTGTATGCATGTCTGTGTTTGCGTGTCTATGTATATATACATAGAAACGCGCTGCGTTATACACTGACCTCTTCAAATTGTCCATAATATCTTGATACCAGCTTCTTCGTCCTTTTTTACTTTGGTCTTCTTCGGGGTCTACCTTTCCCTCTCTTTTCTGGCACCAGGACTACCAGCCGCTGAAGACCATCTTATCATATGACCAAAATATTGTCTTTAAGCCTATTTTTCTTTTATACTCGGTTGATGTAGAATTTTTTTTTTCATTTTCTGTCCATGATATTTGGAGCATTCTTTTCTAAATATATCTATTTTGCCATTATTTTTTGTTTTTTGAGTATTTTAGTTTCCTAGATGTAATATTGTTTACTACTCAAATTTGTTCCATTTTCACATCCTTTAGGATTTATGTTTTTTCCCCCATGATATCCATTATATTTTGAGCCATTTCCTGTAGCATTTCATCTGGAAGAAATCATATATTACCACCGATAAAATACATGTCCTGATTAAGCATGTGCCCTGCAATACATTTCTTCACCTGTCTCAGTTTAAATAAGGCAATTGCAAGCCTTGGATTAGTTCATATTGAACAGCCATAAACTGCTTACAACAAACACACACACACACACACACACACACACACACACACACACACACACACACACACACATATATATACACAGGCACACACACACACACACACACACATATACACAGGCACACACACACACATTTAAATACGAAATATTAGGAGCTGCTAGAACTTGTTTTTGAAAGTGGCATTGATATTGTAAGGGCATTATTGTAAAAGAAAAAAAGGACGGAAAGACATTCCGTTGGGACCGAAGATCCAGTTCAGTGAATGAGTTGATAGCAGCCAGCGACTCATTGCTGGCTGCTTGCATCAGTGGCCGTCAACATAGAACTGACCAAGACTCTATTCCGCCCCAAAACGGTGGCACTGAGAGCAAGCTGAACTATTATTATCTGGCTCAGCGAAAATGGATTGCAGTGGGAAGACAAACATAGTTTCAAACACGTCAAATCAAACCGGATGTGTAGGCTGTAATGCGCGTATATCACAGCCGTCAAATTCCTACACATCGTCAAAACGTCTTTCACTTGAGAATTTATGTTCTCACTTCAGCTGCTCATTGATTTTTTTCCAAACTTTACATTTTTATTTTTATTTTACGTGTTTGACTCACTAGTTTCTACTGGCGGAGACGCGCGTATTGCACCCTAGACCGTAGTCAATTGGGCGATATAAAGACGCATAAACCAGTGCTTTGATGGATGTGTGCGTCTGTATGTACCTATGCTAGGTTTGTGCGCTCTCAGAAGCCAGCCCAATCAAGGTGCAATGGAAGGGCCTCACCCTGAAGGCGCATATGAAAGTTGTGCAAGAGTGTGATTGTTGGACAGAGTAAAATGAAGCAAGAGTGTATAGAAGGAGAAGAGAAGTCCACAAACATCTTGTCTTGCCATCTCATATCTACCCTCTTAGGCTCTTTAACCTTCCCCTGTACTTACTTATTCTATTATCACAAGATTTGATAAACTCTGCCTTCTAAGTCTTTTTCTTCTTCTGGTTTCTTTTTGTTTATTATGAGGTATATGGCTGCCATCTCAGGTTGTTATAAGAAGCCAATCAGCTTATAAGAAGACATATACACATCTTATACAAATCCTTTTCCTTTGCAAGACACCAGTCCCCTCACATAAATCATGTCCCCTTACAAGAAGTCAATCCCCTTTTAGGAACCCAGTCTCCTTACAGGAAGCTAGTCAGACTCTTAAATGAAACATGTACTCTTGCAAGAAATCAGCCCCCTTACGGGAATCATGTCCCCTTACAAGAAGCCAGTCTACTTACAAGAGGCTAGTCAGACCCTTACAAGAAGCATGCCCTTACAAGATGTCCATCAGACCCTTTCAAGAAGCATGCCCTTACAAGATGTCCATCAGACCCTTTCAAGAAGCATGCCCTTACAAGATGTCCCCCAGACCCTTTCAAGAAGCATGCCCTTACAAGATGTCCATCAGACCCTTACAAGAAGCATGCCCTTACAAGATGTCCTTCAGACCCTTTCAAGAAGCATGCCCTTACACGATGTCCATCAGACCCTTACAAGAAGCCAGTCATAATTTTGGAAAAAGCCATTCAGACCCTTACAAGAAGCCAGTCATAACTTTGGAAAAAGGCAGTCAGACCCTTACAAGAAGCCAGTCATAACTTTGGAAAAAGCCAGTCAAACCCTTACAAGAAGCATGCACTTACAAGATGTCCATCAGACCCTTACAAGAAGCCAGTCATAACTTTGGAAAAAGCCAGTCAGACCCGTACAACAAGCATGCCCTTACAAGATGTCCATCAGACCCTTACAAGAAGCCAGTCATAATTATGGAAAAAGCCAGTCAGACCCTTACAAGAAGCATGCCCTTACAAGATGTCCATCAGACCCTTACAAGAAGCCAGTCATAACTTTGGAAAAAGGCAGTCAGAACCTTACAAGAAGCCAGTCATAACTTTGGAAAAAGCCAGTCAGACCCTTACAAGAAGCCAGTCATAACTTTGGAAAAAGCCAGTCAGACCCTTACAAAAAGCCAGTCAGACCCTTACAAGAAGCATGCTCTTACAAGATGTCCATCAGACCCTTACAAGAAGCCAGTCATAACTTTGGAAAAAGCCAGTCAGAACCTTACAAGAAGCTTGCATTTATAAGAAGCCAGTTAGACACTTACAATAAGCCTCTTAGACCGTTATAAGAAGCCAGTCAGACAACCATCATTCTCCCCAGGAACCATATTTCTGTTGCGGTAATTGATGTCTTTGATTGTGTGTATAATGATAATAAAAGATGTCCATACAATATATTTCCAATAATGGCTCTTTATAATACTGTCATACTTTCTTTCCTATTTCTGTTTACACTTTAGTATTAAAAAAAATACTTTTAACCTTTCGTGTAATTGTCAGAGATATAATTTCTTGTCTATTATGGCCCGTTCAAAATTTCAGCTTTCTTCAGGTAATTTAGTACAATCGACCGAGTGTTGCCAGGACCAGAAAGGGAACAAAAGAATAATAACACCATAAACCTGCCGAGTAGGTAGTGAGAGGCGACTAAGAAAGGTTTCTGACAAGTCAACTAAAAGCAATATACATCTCAAACATTCAAGACAAAAGGAGGTTTTTTCCGGAGGACTAATGACGCGACTCACAGAAAGCCGCAAGGGATATATGAATAACGTAATTACCTGCTTCACTTAAGAAACTCGCAAGATTTGGTAACTGGGGCGCTGGTTTATTTAACGAGCAGAAGAGGGGGCATAGGTGGAAGTGGCGATACGAAACTACAATATTAATTTTCTAGAGCTCGTTCACACAAGATGAAAAGAAGTTGAGAGAATAAAACAGAACATTTTTGCTAAGACTGGTTGACGCAAGGGAAAAGGGTTGAGAGGATGAAACAGAACAGATTTATTAGGACTGGTTGACACAAGTTGAAAAGATGTTGAGATGATGAAACAGATAACGATTTGCTAGGACTGGTTGCCACAATATGAAAAGGAGAAGATGAAACAGAGAACAGATTTGCTAGGACTGGTTGCCACAAGATGAAAAGAAGTTGTATGGATTGAAGGGACATAATAAATGCTACTGTCTGAAGAAGGCGAACACCAAAGTGCATACGTGTTCATCATAGTGAATACGTGTACACCATAGTGAATAAGTGGTTCTAATTTCTACTATAAAGGCAGCAAGATACACCTAAGTGGTCTGCCGGGGTCATGAGCTGAGACATGCACAGGGGCAACTGCCCCTGTAGAAGTACAGGTCAACTAAGAACTAAGAAGAACTAAGATACACTCTAATAATGGGAGGTAAGTATAATGGTGATACGAGCTGCTTTCAAAACTACCAAAAAGAATATAAATGTAAACATTATCCAATGTGACTCACCAACATTTGACAAACATAACCGCGAAAGAAGCATTTTACACGATTACAAAATGTCACTGACAAAAGAACAAAGAAAAACGTTAAGATTCTGATAAGGTTTAGGATGATAATATTTGATGGAGCACCTGGCTGATAAGGTTTGGGATGACACTATTTGATGGAGCACCTGGCTGATAAGGTTTGGGATGACACTATTTGATGGGGCACCTGGCTGATAAGGTTTGGGATGACACTATTTGATGGGGCACCTGGCTGATAAGGTTTGGGATGACACTATTTGATGGGGCACCTGGCTGATAAGGTTTGGGATGACACTATTTGATGGGGCACCTGGCGGATAAGGTTTGGGATGACACTATTTGATGGGGCACCTGGCTGATAAGGTTTGGGATGACACTATTTGATGGGGCAGCTAATTGCTAAAGTTGGGGATGATAATATTTGATGGGGAACCTAATTGCTAAAGTTGGGGATGATAATATTTGATGGGGAACCTAATTGCTAAAGTTGGGGATGATAATATTTGATGGGGAACCTAATTGCTAAAGTTGGAGGTGATAATATTTGATGGGGAACCTAATTGCTTAAGTTGGGGATGATAATATTTGATGAGGCACAAAGCTGATAAGGTTTGGGATGATAATATTTGATGGGGCACAAAGCTGATACGGTTTGGGATGATAATATTTGATGAGACAGCTAACTGATAAGGTTGGGGAAAATACTATTTGATGAGACAGCTAACTGATAAGGTTGGAGATGATTATATTTGATGGGGCAACTAACTGATAAGGTTGGAGATGATCATATTTGATGGGGCAACTAACTGATAAGGTTGGGGAGGATAATATCGGTTTTGAAGAGATGAGTCGAAAAACGCGGAGTTTTGGCTAACAATAAAAATGTATCGTTTTTCTGAACTTTAACTGGTGATTGGCGGCATCATGTTTTCAATTACAAGAATGTATAGATCAACGTGGGTGTCACTAGAACACATGACTAACAAGCAGATTGGCCCTAGATGTATAAACTAAACGTTCAGATCATGATTATACGATGTAAAAGACCAGGTGTGACATAAGCTTGCCATCTTCTTGTAGTTAAAAGATTAAACTTTAAAGATGCACAGCAACACAGCCACATGCAGCAGTTCAATGTGGTATTCCCCAGGAAGAAGGACATACAATATACATTTAAAGTAATGATATTAAAATAAGTATCCTATGTTACAACAGCTAGAACAAATTGAGGATGCAGAAGAGCACCGATAACAAAACATGTATTTTGAATATATTTTGTTGAGAAGTTCTAAGATAATAGAGCGTCAACGCAAGGCATGAATAACAACATAATCTATAGCAAATATAAAGGCAAGAAGACTGACGAAAGCAGATTTGAACAGAAAAAAAGTAGACTATAACCAAGACTCATACACTTAAGCCAACAAAGAAGTAAAAAGGAGCATCACAAAACACAAGAGAAGGTATATTGATGAGTTTAGAAAGAAGGTAAAGTAAAAATGAAAAAAAACAACAACTGCAGAACATGACAGAGAAACTAACAGAAAAATATAAACCAGCAAATGGTCTCGTACCGAAGAAACTCTGATTAGCAACTCAAATGAGCAGATGAAGAGATGGCCACAACATTTCAAAGATCCTTTTTATAGAAAAAAAAAATAATTAGCTTGTCCTTTGCGGAATGTCACTTCTTTACAATAGTCTATCTGTTTGACTGTGATAAGTTTCTTGGTAAAGTGTGCAGTACGGTAAGTTGCCATTACTTTCCGTACGTAGAGGAGCGAAAAAATCACATGTCTGTCAAACTGGACACGAGCGTGATTCGAACCGGGAGCGTTGGGATAGTGAAACTGATGATTCACCTCTAGTTCACGTAGCCTCCTTTATTAAGAAACTGAGCTGCAAATTAATTGCGAGAAACTAAATACGGAATATATTAAGACAGCCGTGATGCTTGTGAGACATAATAAAGTCACTGGTCCATATGACATATCAGTTGAAAAAATCCAAATCAACACTTGAATAGATGTTTATACATTACTTGGTGAATTCTGGAAAAGAGAAAAAATACAAGCAGAATGAAAGAAGGCCATGTAGTGAAGTCCCCAAACGTGAGGTGTGTAACTAACACATTCGCCGATGAAGGGCCGCTTCCTGGACATTGATACTCTTAGTAACATGTCATGTTTTTGGGTCACATAGCCGGGCAGACGACATTCTCTTTGCAAAAGAAGATTATTCTGTTTACATAAATGTAAGCCTAATCTCATTTTCTACGGAGAATGGCAACGAGTTTCTTATTGAGTGAATATAGTTGGCTGCAAATTTGGTCTTGTTAATTCTAGCGTTAGCATCTTGGTTTGTTTCTCCGTCTTTGTTAATGTGACTTCCCAGATTGGTAAAATGTTGCACTTCATCGATTATCTTACTATTAAATCTGTTAAAGGTCTCTTTGCCTAACATTTGGTGTCAGTTCCTTTGGTTTTTGTTTACATTGATCTGCAATCCCACCTTTGCGGCTTGCGATGTTAGTCTGTATATTTCTTTCTAGGTCCTGCTGCTTATGTGGCAGAATATATAAATAATTAGCAAAATCGAGGTCTTCTATGGGCTTATTACATGTCCAAGCAGCTAATGCTGATATAAATAATACAGTGGTACATAGACAGAAAGAGTTGAAAATAATGGGCACATTAGTGATGTATACAAGTGACTTTTTGAAATCAATGACCGCCTGCTGGAGGAGGACACCGCAATAGATGAAGCAGCAATCCACAGACTGTAAAGTTTCGACAATAAACGAGGTTCGAGCGGAGTGGGGCGCATGAAAGGACGGAGCAGGAAAGTGTACAACCAGCGAGCTACAGGGACCATCAGCATCCATACCTTACGCCATTTGATGAGAGAGACTGATCACCTATGGGTATGTCCGGAGTGCAGTGATGTCGATTCTTAGAAACATAAACAGTTGAAATATATGCAAGAAGAATAAAAACTACCCGGGCCTTGGCATCGAACATGTCCCCAAACATCAAAGAGCCAAGAAAAATAATGATATAGCTAATTCTGGCATTCTCTATGCCCTTGAAATGAAGCTATAAACTTAGAATTTTAATAAAGAATCGCGGTTTGAATTACCTTCCCGATGCGTAGTTGTACATTGTCACTTTACATTACTATTAATGCGTTCTTAAATAAGAAATGTTTCTCTTTGCATTTGTCTGCATTTATTTAAAAACGTGCTAGGCAGTGATATATATCCTGATTTTCTAAAATATATTCAGCAATTTCACTGTACTCCATTGATCTATTCCCAGGTTGATACGCTTCGCCAGGCCATACGCTACATCTCTTACCTGTCAGAGGTGGTCAAGTCGTGCGGTGACTTCAAGGACAACGCCAAGAACAGAAAATCCCAGGAAAAGATCATTCTAAAATGCCATGTTTCAGGTAAGCACACTTTGTTAGCTAATATATATTTGGTACGTGCGATAAAGTTACGTTTGGCTAATGTTCGATCCGCATTTAGCAAATACTCTTTTGTCTAACTAAACTTGTTGCTTGGTATAGTAGACATAGAAAATATATTCTACAATTTGGCGATCTTTATTAACATGTTTGGCTACATGACCTGGTAAATGGATGCACCACATTTCTGCACAAACGTGCACATAAGACCACTTGATGCACATCAGTTTGGCCCACCGAAAGTCAAATCTACCATCCCACAATAGACTAGAGGCGGAGGCTCTGCTTATAGAACGTGAGGGTAAAGAATGGATCAATTGGTGCTTCAGACCACCACCTGCTCTTATAGACTAACTTAACACAACTGGTTACTTTCAAATACAGGGCAACGAATAAAAAGGGCATAAACAATACGTAAAACCCTATGAGACAAATTGCAAGCTAAATTTGTTAAGCAGATTTGAAATCCTAAGGAACCTACACAGACATCCATTAGCATCCACTGGTACATGAAGATCTTCTCGGCAAGAGGAGCAGTCAGTCTAAGGAATTGTTAGCAGAAACCAAATATAGAAGAGAGAAGAAGAATTAAACAGAAAATGAATGGCTGTAAAGAACAAGTACTTCTTCTTCTTCTTCTTCTTCTTCTTCTTCTTCTTCTTCTTCTTCTTCTTCTTCTTCTTCTTCTTCTTCTTCTTCTTCTTCTTCTTCTTCTTCTTCTTCTTCTTCTTCTTCTTCTTCTTCTTTTTCTTCTTCTTCTTCTTCTTCTTCTTCTTCTTCTTCTTCTTCTTCTTCTTTTTTCTTCTTCTTTCTTCTTCTTCTTCTTTCTTCTTCTTCTTCTTCTTCTTCTTCTTCTTCTCCTTCTTCCTCTTCTTCATCATCTTCTTCTTCTTCTTCTTCCTCTTCTTCATCATCATCTTCTTCTTCATCATCTGCCTCTTCTTCATCATCACCTTTTTCTTCTTCCTCTTCTTCATCATCATCTTCTTCTTCATCATCTTCCTCTTCTTCATCATCATTTTTTTCTTCTTCCTCTTCTTCATCATCATCATCTTCTTCTTCCTTTTCATCATCTTTTTCTTCTTCTTCATCATCTCCATCTTCTTCTTCCTCTTCTTCTTCATCATTTTCTTCTCCTTCTTCTTCTTCCTCTTCTTCATCATCATCTTCTTCTTCATCATCATCTTCTTCTTCATCATCATCTTTTTCTTCTTCTTCATCATCTCCATCTTCTTCTTCCTCTTCTTCTTCATCATCTTCTTCTCCTTCTTCTTCTTCCTCTTCTTCATCATCTTCTTCTTCTTCCACCTCTTCTTCTGCTTCTTCTTCTTTTTCTGCTTCTTCTTCTGCTGCTTCTTCTTCTTCATCATCTTCATCTTCCTCTTCTTCATCATCATCTTCTTCTTCTTCTTCCTCTTCTTCATCATCACCATCTTCTTCTTCTTGTTCTTTCTGTTCTTCATCATCTTATTTTTCTTCTTCTTCATCATCTTCTTTTTCTTCTTCTTCATCATCTTCTTCTCCTTCTTTTTCTTTCTCTTCTTCATCTTCTTCTTCTTCTTCTTCTTCGTCGTTGTCGTTCGTTCTCAAACTCTCACTACAAAGCCCTGAAAAGGACTTTTCAAGTAGCAGTATGTTGTCTGGAGAACAGAATGCGTTGTGTCGCAGTTTACAGGTTCACTGAGATGTTTGCACCTTTCGGTCGAACACTTCTGACTTCAGCAGGCATGTTTGGATACCGTGTTAGCCTTTCCTCTTTGACCCCTTCTCCTTAGCTAGCCTGCCCTGTTGCGGACTGTTGTCCAGGATAAACCCCGTGGAGGTGTAGAAATGTTTTTGCAGCTCTAGTTAGCTGGTGCTGACGCTAGCAGTAAGCTTTGGGTCGCTGACCGCTGCAGCGCATTCACTGCTCAGCATCTTGATCCCGAACAAGTAGAAAAGATAAGTCTGAAAAGATAACAAAAAATCTGAGGAGGTTGAGACAGGCACGAAACAAAATTAGAAGGTTAAGACAGCCACGAAACAAAATTAGGAGGTTAAAATAGTCACAAGACAAAATTAGGAGGTTGAGACAGTCGTGAAACAAAATTAGGAGTTTGAGACAATCACGAAACAAAATTAGAAGGTTAAAACAGTCACAAGACAAAATTATGAGGTTGAGACATTCACGAAACAAAATTAGGAGGTTAAAATAGTCACAAGACAAAATTAGGAGTTTGAGACAGTCACGAAACAAAATTAGAAGGTCCAGACAGTCACGAAGCAAAGTCAATAAAAACAATCTGAAGATAAACTCAGGATTTCCCTACCAATGCACCAGTGACAGACAAGCTAGGAATACTGATAATCTCCACTGAAGAGAAATGAATATATTTGAGATACTATAAACAAAAATATATTTATTTTTCATATTGACTTTGCGGGGAACTGAGATGCTAGTCCAGACAGGCACAATACTGATCAGGATGTCGTGGCAGGGTCAGGAACAAGAATAGCCTCTCTTTCCATAAAGCGGACCCTGAAAACAAGTTGTTTTCAATAGATTTACGAATGAATGTTATTCGCAGATGTGGATTAAAGGATGGATAGATACGTTTCTTGTTATTGTATACAGTTCGCTCCTTACGAAGAATAGAGCCACAGATTCAGTTGGTCTTCTCACGCGATAACAGGGGACGACGTGGGCTAGAGGTTAAGTGACACGGCTCACAACCAGAAGGTGCTGGGTTCGATCCCCATCACAGCACCGACCGTTACCCCAGGGAAGCAAACCCTTAGAAAATGCAGGAGGAAGCAGACCCTTACATAAAAAATGCATGCTGAAGTCGGATGCACTGAGCCGTAAGGCGCAAAATAAAAACCACAGTGTAACGCACACCGCCTTGGGGAAAAGAGAAATGAGGCGAACGCAAAAAAAAAAATCGACAAAAAAAAATAAAATCTCACGCGATACTTGCTTACAGACATTACGGACATACAGCTAAATCTGGACCCTGCAGTCGTTCTTGTTGCATGACAAGCTACTAGCCACACCTACATTTCTTTTTAGTTGACTTGTATGACAGACTTGGAAGGTTAGAGTGACATTATTCTTTGTTCCCAAACCACGTGGTAAAAGATTCAATTTTAGCTTATTGTAAATGGTACACGATTGACAGTTAGTGGCAGGTCAATCAGTTAGGAAGAGAACGCGTCAATTTACCTCACAGAAACTCAAACACCGGGGACATTGTAGTACATAACACTTCATCCCTAACGTAAATGTGTTATTTATATATGTGGATGTGTTTGTGTGAAAATGTTTGTGAAAGTGTGTTTGTGTTCCCACATCAAGCACGCCCTTAATTCACTTAGGCCATGATAAAAGGACACGCGCCTATAAACGAATGAGATCAAATTAATTTACAGGTGGAACAAAGAAAAGCAGTAAAAACAAGTAGGAGAGAATCAGATCACATGGCGCAGCGATCACAACTTGCACATGGTCAGCTCTCACCTCTTGTACAGTCTTATGTATTTTCTTATCTTTAGAAACTGTTCTGACGTGAAGAACGTTAGTCAAGTGACTTCCAAGACTCTTATCGGGTCCAGATTGGCAAGTCGTGTTGGCCTTTGTGATAAAATTATCCGTCCGTTCGGTTAGAATAGTGAGTAAAAACAACAACAATGGTTTAATTATACTTAACATTGACTTCCACGTCTAGTCTGGTTTTTTTACGAGTTTTTGTTTAACCTGATGTCCGTTTGTGTGGACTTCTATTTCTCCTATTTTAATTAACTTCCCATACACCATAGAGAGCTTATATGTGTACACAGTTACTACTAGTGTGACCTGTCAATCTATCAAATTTGACGGATCCTTGCCAGGTCATTGAAAAGATTGTACCGGAAAAAAAACCGCAGTTTAAACAAATATTGACTTACATCGAAAGAGAGATCAGCAATTTCAAGTTGTAGTCATACAAGTTGCAGAATCATGAACTACCTGAAGTAAACACTGAAGATACGCATGTGAAGAAATCGACACGAATGATGATTTTCAAAGATATAAGTCGGCAATGAATCTTGACCAACACCCAATAAATATATTTTTTAAAACTCCAACACACTAATTCACAAAAGAAACACCACAAAAAAACAAAAACAAACCATACCACTATTGTAGTCGCCAAAACAAACAAAAAACACGTTTTACTTTTAAAAACATCTTGTATCGAAAAAGTCTTTTTTTTATATTGACTTGTCTTCGTCCAGAGTTGTCTTACTTTGTTTGTGTGCGCCTAGCACTCTTGTGTCCATTGGCGTGTAACTAGCAAACATTGATAGCTACTAGCAACACAGCATATAGAGACATACATACTTACAATAATCATAGAAACCGTTCAGCTAACCGTGGAGCATATGTTGCCAATACCTACAAGTCACGTCTTCCTGTCCTGAGCAATCCCTTTCAAAGTTCTCCACGACTTTCTTTTTTCTTGTATGTTTGTCTCGAGTTGTCTCCGCGTGTGTTTTGGTCTGTCTCTAATTTTGTACACCTGCGTATTTCATAAGAGTGATTGTCTTACAGCAATGCTATCACTTGATTTTCTCACCAATCTTCTCTTCATCTCCTGTACCGTTCGTGTTAGTTCGGGTCTTTCCACCAGTTCCACATTAGAGCTCATATTGCACCATTTCATTTCTTATATTTTAATATATTGGTGCGTACCTGACATATATATGTGCTATTTTGTACTAGGGCCGTTCAAGTCAAACTGGGACTTTTTGTAAGAACATTTTTTTTCAAGTTGTCTAAATGCCATTTATTTTGGAAATATTCTGTTGAAACGTTTAGGCACTTATCCAAACGTTTAAGTAATGCCTAAAAAGCTTAAGCGTAAAATGCTTTGTCCGTATGTCTAAACCAATCCAGGAAGTCTATTTCACTTTGTCATCAGTGCTGAAATGCTAACCTCAAACGAATTCATTAAAGGGTCCAAACGTGAAAATCGCTTGGAATGAAGTCTGGGCTGTAAGGTGAATGTGGCAATATTTCCCAGCAGAGTTTCCGCAGATGGCACATAGTGCAGTGAGTCGCATGAGGTCAAGAGTTATCTTGCAGGAGTGAAACACCCTTTGTAATCAAATCCAACGTACACTAACTTTCCGAAAATGCAAATGTTCATGAATAAAAGTGTTCCCCGTACCCAGAGAAAAAATTGTCTCTTGTGCAATTTCGCAACAAGTTATGAGTCGATTTTCCAGGATAAGGAGTTCCACAATTTGGATATTCACATGAATGATTGTGGTGGGTTGAGAGTCACCACGGCCGGAATCATCGCTCACGGATGTGCGATCTTTTCTAAAACGTTTACACCTTTTAAATGTCTTACTGCGTTTAAGTGTCTCATCACCGTATTGTGATTGCAGTCTTCTGACAATATACGCATGTTTCACTCCTTCTTTCACAAGAAACGTCATAAAAACACTGGCCATGGTTAGGTGGTTTGTTAAGAGCGGCATACATGGCACCTAACAGGCTGCGGGTCTACATTGCTCTAATGTTTCAGTTTATTAAGATGGTCTCGCACATCGGTTAACGACCCTTCGCGGCACTTGTCCAAACGCAGCGGAGTAATAAGCTGCTCGCTCCTAGCCCGATAAGCAAGAAATCCTCCTCCCGGTAACATCCAGCTCACGCTAGAGCTGGGACTTTCACAGGGACATCAGCCTCTGCAGAAGTACAGGTCGACTAAGACTAAGACATGTTTTTCTGAGGAAAAAACAACTAATACTGCACACTTCGTGGCAATTAATGGGACAAGCGGTTTATATTCCTCATCCTATAATTCCTATCAGTTTACTTTAGTCCAAAGTAATCGGAGTAACCGTAGTAGTGATTGATTGCGTATGTTGGTAAAGTGTTGCAACGTAGTTTGTAACGGAAACAGCCGTGCGTAAATATTTAGGTTGTTTAGTAAGAAAACCAAAAGCTGTTGTAACTATTTAGATTGAAATATATTGGTGAAGTGTTGTAACGTATATAGTTAGTAATAAATCCCCAGCCGTGCGTAAATATTTAGGTTTTAATAACGTTAAATACTTCAATGGCATCTGTGTACAAAGAATAGGCCCAATGTTTCCTTCTAAGCATGTCGCAAAAAGGCGAATAACGAGGGCTGTGTTTGAGGCTAGTTGGTGTCTTATGTATGTATGGGAGTGCGTATGTTTGTGACGCCCGTGTGCGTATATGGTTTTGTTATATTCAATTACAATCTTCTGACGAAAATCACTCATATATAACAAACAAACTGCATTATTGATTCAAATAAAATTCAAGAAAACAAGCTACACATAAACAATCTCTTAAAACATGTTGCCATCGTTTGTTACACATATATTCCTGACTATATTTGGTTGTTTTGTATCTTTTACGTGTAGATCTCGAAGACAGCCAACTTGAAAATGGTCAAACACTTATAGGCCACTCTTTGTCCTGGTCGCTGGGGAAACCGGAGCTCAATGGTAGATGTACTCTGACGGCCAAGATATGGATGCCCGGAACACCCTCGGACACAGATCTTCTCAATCTGGCAATCACTGGCGGTTTAAACTTTCAATCCTCCTAGCAATCATTGTTACCGATATCACGTGGCATTCACACTGTCTTCCATGTTATCCAGGATTCAGTCTCACTGAATACAATTTATCGAAATTGCTGATAATATGGTAATCAATTTCTTATTAGTTTCTGATGATACATCTCTCTCTCTCTCTCTCTCTCTCTCTCTCTCTCTCTCTCTCTCTCTGTCTTTGTCTTTCTCTATCTCTATTTGTCTATCTCTTAGTCATCACAGAATGGTTCTGCCAGCAGAGAACTTTTATTCTTCTTGCAACCAACAATCTCAAATCAAAATATTTCTTCGCAGCAAGTTTTAAAAAAATGTAAAATTATGGCAAGGCTTTCCAAAAAAGTTGCGAAACAATCACAATTTTTTAAAAGGGATACATTTAAAACAGAACAAATAAAAAAAAAACACATGTACGCTTGAGAGAGCAAGTCTTAGACATTTTTGTCTCAATAATACAGGAAAATATAACTTGTGGGTTATGTGTAAATGAAGTTGCCTGGTCAATTCAAATTTTTCTCCAAATGCAGTTAGATCAACCATTGCAGCTCGTCCTTTTACGTGTAGGATGTATCCGGGAATTTGATGGGGCAGTTTCATCTGCAATGGTTTTATATAATGAAGTTGCTAGCCCAATGTACATCCCTATCTAGTGCCTATTACAACACGATTAGAAAATTACAGTTTTCTATGAATTTTAACTCCGTATTACTCGGGTGTTTACAATACATGTCTGTTAACAAATCCGTATTTAGAGTGCCTCGTCTATACAACTGTGTCACTGATTTCGGCTTCGCAACTCAAGACCATTGACTTCTCTCATATCGTTTTACACACTCACTATATCTAAGGTAAGACAAGATACTACCTACAAAACACCTCTGGAAGCTAACAGATCAATTAACACATTTTCACAACATTAAATCGTTCTCTTGTCACTATCTTGAGAACTGCACACACTTATCTCTATGTAATTGGATTACTCTATTGCCACTATCTCGTAGACTGTACTCACTTGTCTTTATTTTGAGGACTTAACGTTCCTGTATCTCGACGGCTGCATTTTCTTGTGTCTCAGTTTTGAAGGGTGTATACGTCTCTATCTCGAGCGATGTATTCTCGTGTCTCTGTTTTGAAGGGTGTATACGTCCCTATCTCGAGCGATGTATTATCGTCTCTGTTTTGAAGGGTGTATACGTCTCTATCTCGACCGATGTATTCACGTGTCTCTGTTTTGAAGGGTGTATACGTCTCTATCTCGAGCGATGTATCCTCGTGTCTCTGTCTTATATGGTGTATAGTCAACGTCTCTATCTCGAGCGATGTATTCTCTTGTCTCAATCTCAAGGACTGTAAAAGAGACAGTATCTGGTATAATTAAATCACAATGCAAAAGTCAACGATCAAGACTGATATAAAATATAACATGGGACACACACACACACACACATACACACACACACACACACGCACGCACACACGTACGCACGCACGCACACACGTACGCACGCACGCATGCACACACACACAGGAACACCAACAAAAAACGCGTTCTGAGACATAAATTACGATAAATATCAATTATTTGTTACATTGTTGCAATAGTGCAATTTAAACAAACGTTTTACGAAACCTAACACATCCCTTGCGTATTGAATAACAATTTTCTTGAAAAGGATGAGTTATGTATGTTTCTTTGACATCGTAGACATACAATTTTTTTTGGTAATCTTTCCTTTTTTTTTGCCACACATTTCCTGCCGCGTTTGTTTTTGTTTTTCAGTGAATGTTTTTGTTTTGTTTATGCGCATTAGCTTTGTTTTGTTTCCGTAGGATATTTAAAAAATACAATTTACAATTTACAGTTGCTAAATAATAGCCTTACTGTTGCTACAATATTCTAGAATAATGTGTTATTGGTGTGAATGCAAATGTGTACTGTACATATGCACATAATTATGAAAAGTGATTAGTGGCAGTGTACATGATGATAATAGTTAATTAGTAGGACTTGTTTATACATACATACATACACACACACATACATACATACATACATACATACACACACACAAACTCACACACACAGCAATGCAGATATACATATACACAGACACACACACACACACACACACACACACACACATACATACATACACACATACTTTTTCACAAATGGTGCATTCATATCTGATTCATTTTCCTTAGTACATGAAATGATATAAAGTTTGTTAACACGAGAATAATGGTGCTTACTGCTATCAGATGGAAAATGTTGGATGAAAACTTCTACATTGGTTTGTGTAGCAAATACAACTTTTCATATTATATTGAGCAGATTATTAGCTCGGATTGAATAAGCGATTCAACTCCGGCACTCTGTTCTATTAATTAGAATTTTCATGTTTTCCACGAATATCTTGACCAAAAGGTCGACGTGTGCGCAGTTCTATGTACAAATTTATTAAATGTAATGTACTGTACGGAATGTACATGCATTCTTGTGTGATTGTTTGTTGATTCACAAAGATGTGTTCATTCACTATTTACTTGAAACTATCATCCATAATTTGTTATGCTGTTGTTATTCACATTTGCCTTGTGCCAGTTTGTGCATTTTTCTGCAATGTTTATATTGGACACTGAAAAGATGAGCCACACACGTGTGTCTTCCTATGATCCATGGTGTGTAGATTCGGGTAGACAAACACACACGCACACACACATACACGCACACAAGCACACACACACGCACAATCATATATATATATATATATATATATATATACACACACACACATATATATGTATGCATGTATGTATGTGTTTACAATTGTGTAGACAATTTTAATATATATATATGTGTGTGTGTGTGTGTGTGAGTGTGTGTGTGTGTGTGTGTTAGTGTGAGTGTGTGTGAGTATGTATGTGTGAGTGAATGATAAGAAGTCTGAAAACTAATGAGATGACATTCCGCAGCATATGACAGCGACAAGCACTTGTATGTGATTGTATATTTATCCTTCGTGTAGTTAGATTATAAGACATGTACATTGTGGTATGTATGTTTCTGAGTTTGGTATACATTCTGAGAACTAACCAGATTACATTTTACATATATGTTCTACACAAAAGTTGTAATTTATTGTAATTTACAAATGGATACTACGTATGTGAGTCTGTGAGTTTGGTATGAAGTGTGAGAGCAAACCAGTGGAAGACATTCTGCTATAAGGTTGCACAACGAATCACCAAAACATTTCTCGCAAATGAGTTCTCTAGTCAAGTTTCTGTAAATAGGCACAGTTTACCCAGAGTAACTGCCACTCTTAAGACATATTGTTTGCTTGTTTTGAACTATATTCATGCTTATTTTCGAAGAGAATGTTGATGATCACAGTTGATGTCTTTTGCTTGCCATGTGTATAATCAACTATTTGACATTCTGTTATAATCATACATAAATCGAGCCTTACTTACTTTGTGTTGTTGATTGTATTATTATTTCTGTTTTTGATGCCTTTACTGTGAGATATCTGTTTCGTCTCAAACGTTGTCACAGCCGGTAGGGAAACGGATGATAGGCTACCTGCCGTATCCACTTGTGCGGTGAGGCGACTTGGGGAGTCGTGGTTTTCTGTTCAGGACTGGACGCGTCGCTGAAGTAGTTGTAATATATTCAGTGCAGGGTCTGCTTCAACTTGTGTTGTTTTGCACCTCTTTATTACGCATTCTGTCTCTCCTAGTTACGTTGATTGTTTTCCGGAGGCGTCTCATCTCACATGTCATGCTCGGTCTCTCTAGGCATCTGGTTCAAGCCCATGTTCTGCACTGGTAACAGAGAGTTAGTATGAATATGCTGTTGATTATCAGTCTTTTTGTAGACATGTTTATGTTAGTGTGTTTCAGTGAATAGTGACAGCTGGTATGCAATTGCTTGTGTTTTTTTGGCACCTGAGCGACACATGACTTTGCCAGCAAAGGCGTAAGCAGCTCACTGACGTACTCGTGGGGAGTCTGCAATTACTAACAGAAGAATAGACGAATTCTGTAAACCATAAGTGGTAACTAAATCAAGAGAAGAAACACTGACATCAAAACACTTGCAGACAACGGATAGGAAGAGGTGACCGGAATAAAAAAGATCTGCTGATAACGAATCGGCCGGGCCAAACGGCGCAATCACACATGTTAACTGATTTACTCCACTTGCAAACTATCTTACAATGTTACAAATCCGATATATTAGCTTCAACAATTACCATAAGTTATAAAGTAAAGATGCGGTTAACATGCCTATATGGCATTTCGGAAATACAGCGTTAGGTATTATTTGTCTTAACCAACGACACATTAGGAGCGGGCGTGTGGGAGGGCGAGGGAGGAGGGGGGGAGAAGTGTCAACATTACGCTGTCCGCCTTTACTTAGCTAACGACACACTAGATGTGGAAAAGGGGGGGGGGGTGATGTTGTCAACATTACGCTGTCCGCCTTTACTTAGCTAACGACACACTAGATGTGGAAAAGGGTGATGTTGTCAACATTACGCCGTCCACCTTTACTTAGCTAACGACACACTAGATGTGGAAAAAGGGGGGGGGGGGGGAGTTGGGTGATGTTGTCAACATTACGCTGTCCACCTTTACTTAGCTAACGACACACTAGATGTGGAAAAGGGGGGGGGGGGGGTGATGTTGTCAACATTACGCTGTCCACCTTTACTTAGCTAACGACACACTAACTAGATGTGGAAAAGAGGGGGGGGGGGGGGGTTGGGTGATTTTGTCAACATTACGCTGTCCACCTTTACTTATCCAGATTATTCTGGCAACCAATTTTTGCAACTTGGGTCAGTGCGAGACGTTTTGCAAACGTACACATCCCGCACCAACTGGGGACTGAACCCTGATAGATCGAGTGGGAAGCTAGGGAACTAACCACTGCGCTGCATACTTACCATACTTATATTTACAAGTTTTAAAATAACTACCTTTTAACAAATTTTTTAATGCACCTATACTTACTACCCGGAATTTTACACTTCAAAAACATATGTGCTTAGAAGTCCAACATATTCAGGAGTGGATAAGTTAAACAACATATCATTTGCAAACAACGGAGCAATTTAAAAAGTGAGAGCACAACCTGCTTCGGTAATTATCATGCAAAAAAATTGAAATAAATTGACAGACTAATCAATATACAATGAGCAGATGATGAAGTATATAAAAACCTGCAAATACTGTGTATCTGTAGCGACGCTCTCTAACTCTTACTATATATATATATATATATATATATATATATATATATATATATATATATATATATAGAGAGAGAGAGAGAGAGAGAGAAAGAGATAGAGCCGTTATCGTATTTGAGCTTAGATACAAATACGCTGCCGAAGACGGATGTGTCGGACCGAAAGGTGCAAATATCGCAGTCAAGCTGTAAACTAGCGACACAACTCAATCCGTTCTCCGGACTACATCCTGCAACATGCAAAGCTCTGTGGCAGGGCATCGTAGCGGGAGATTGAGGAAGAAGATACAAACATAAAATCTGAAATTTGAAATGCTGACTCTCAGAATATATTTCGCGTGTATATTGAACAAAAATAAGATTTCAAAACGTACTAAAGTTATACCGTTGAAGACATTGCTGTCGGGAATGAAGTGTTAGACTTCATTTCTACTAGGTCACAGCTTTTAATAATGTGAGTTGACAAGTTGCCTTTCTCGCTGCGCATCATTCTCTAACCGTAGATCGCGTGCTCACTTACAGCTGGATCTACCGAAACATGCCTGGTACGAGGGTCGAATCCGCTACCTTAGCCTTGACAAGTGGCCGTTCAATCCCTCTGCCACTCAGACGGTCTATAAACAAATTAAATTAATATTTTTTTGAATGCATTTTTATTGTCTTTTTATAACAATTGCTGAATTGTGAATTTTGGAATACCGTGCGGGTAGATCACTCGCTTTCATTGCAAAGGAACACGGTTCGCTTGTTTCCCTCTATCAACCCTCTCTAGTCGACCCAGCTGTAAATATGTACCTGCCATATTATTAGGAAAGGAAAAACAGCGAGAAAAGAAACTGCTCACACCATCTTACGGACAAGTTTGACCTAGTACTCGTACAATGTCGTCTTTACAATTTGACTTCCCCTCAGAAGTCTCACAAACAACAAGTTTGATTTAGTACTCGTACAATGTCTTCTCTACAATTTGACTTCCCCTCAGAAGTCTAACAAACAACAAGTTTGATTTAGTACTCGTACAATGTCTTCTCTACAATTTGACTTCCCCTCAGAAGTCTCACAAACAACAAGTTTGACCTAGTACTCATACAATTTCGTCTCTATAATTTGACTTCCCATCAAAAGGTACATGAACAACAAGTTTGCCCTAGTACTTGTACCATGCCCCCTCTAACATGGGACTTTCCCACAAAAGCCTCATGAGCAACACGTTTGGCCTACTACTTGCACCATGCCCCCTCTAACATGGGACTTCCCCTCAGAAGGTACATGAGCAACAAGTTTGGCCTAGTACTTGCACCATGCCCCCTCTTACATGGGACTTCCCCACAAAAGCCTCTTGAGCAACAAGTTTGGCCTAGAACACCTACAATGCCATCTCAAACGCGTGACTCCCCTCCAGAAGCCTCTACTACAAGATTGCCTTTTACTGGTTGTAACCAGAATAGAATAAAATCTATTTTTTTTTAAAACAACAGTATTCCAGAACATGATGTGTATCTTGTGCAACATGTAGATTAATTCTTCATTGTTACATAGATCCAAACACGTAATATAGAAGCAACAAATGGACAATGAGTACAGTCAAGAAGGTCACTTGATGCAACATAGATTTAGTATTGGCATTATTTCATTTAGAGTTCGTCGATGTTATTTTGACAGTTTATGAAGCTAAGATAAAGTTCAAATATTTAATTAAAATAAGACATTTTATAGATATTGTTGGTAAGGCCAGTAACTTTACAAAAAATTCACGAAATGAACACCTTTTCTTCAATTGGTTTCTGTCCTTTCTCGACATCTTATATGCTGTTCATATTTCTAACTCATCTCTGTCTGTTTGTCTGTCTGTCTGTTTGTCTGTCTGTCTGTTTATCTGTCTTTTTCTCTCTCTCTCTCTCTCTCTCTCTCTCTCTCGCTCTCTCTTTTGTCAAGTAGTCAAGCTCCCCTACACTTCTAAACTTCTTCTTCTTCTTCTTCTTCATCGTACGCAGTCAGACAGTAACCATTATTTTTTCGAAAAAGGCAGCGGTCATCCTGAGGCTGTCGACACTGCCATAGAGCTTGTCTAGTGTTGCCACTGGTGATGGCCACATCTGCTCTCTCTGATCCTCGTATGTCGGGCAGTTTTGCAGCAAATGCTCAGCGGTCATTTTCCCGGTACCACACGGGCATTCGTCAGTGCCACCTATCTTCAATTTGTTGAATATTGTGGCCAGTGCGAAGTCTGAAGACCACGACCTGCTCTCTTCTGTTCAACTGGTAATATGCATCGTTTTTTGCACTTCTAAACAAACTCATATTTTGGAAATGGCAAAGATGACTAACGCTTACAAGCGCGCATGCTCACACATATACGCAAACGGTTAACATCCGCACATCTACATAAGCTCACTACCTTCTATTCTCAGGCTCCCTATCGGCCTGGCTTGTGTACAAATTTGTTCAGCTTTGCTCACGACTCCGTTACATGTTGCCGCAGTCGTGCTCACATCGGACCAATGTTTGCTAGACAAACTTCTGCAGGTGCGCGAAAACAACCTCTCCTGTTACTGCCACTCACTCCTCTACTCTCCCAGTCGAGTCCGTAAAGCTGTCCCTTTACACAGTTCCCATTTTATGTTTAGCTTTCCAGCAGCCGTCCTTCAGATGTGGTCGATAATGATTGCTTGGAAGCATTCGTTTAATATTTGCAAAATATTTATTGAAGTTATATTAGTACTGCTCACTTCTTAACTTTCCACGTCACTCCATTTGTTGAAGCACAGGCCCAACACTACATTTGTTTTCTTTTACTAACTATTCGGAAACTGATTCCAGTTATATGTTGGAGTATTTGTCCAACACTACATTTGGCTCCTTAACCAATTTTTAGGAAAGCCTTATTCCAGTTATTTGTTGAAGCATATGCCCAACATTACATGTGTTTCCCCTAACCAATTTTTAGGAAAACCTTATTTCAGTTATTTGTTGAAGCATACGGCCAACACTATATTAGTTTCCCCTAATAAACTTTTAGGAAAGCCTAATTTCAGTTATTTTTTGAAGCATACGGCCAACACTATATTAATTTCCCCTAATAAAATTTTAGGAAAGCCTTATTTCAGTTATTTTTTGAAGCATACGGCCAACACTATATTAGTTTCCCCTAATAAACTTTTAGGAAAGCCTAATTTCAGTTATTTTTTTAAGCATACGGCCAACACTATATTTTTTTCCCCTAATAAACTTTTAGGAAAGCCTAATTTCAGTTATTTTTTTAACCATTCGGCCAACACTATATTAGTTTCCCCTAATCAACTCTTCGGAAAGCCTGATTCTAGTTATTTTACCTTGCCGTTTTATACCCATACTTTTTACATGGTGAAGTTGCCAGTCCCATGCCCAGCTTTCTTCAGTCACCTACTACTTCATGCAATTAAAGAAACTGGTCTTATTCTGTGTGCCTCGGGAATTACTTGGATCATTGGTAGTGTTAATTGGCATTTGATGTGAAAAAATAAACATCTTTATAGAATTGGTTTAGCTGGAGGGTCAAACGTTGATACTAGAAAGACAAATAAACATTTGTCCATAGAATTTCATCATCAACCATTGGTGGTGGGTGGATAATCTGCAAGAAGCCAAGAAATCGGATATAACATTTTCATTCACTCATTCACATTTTCACCAATGTGAGGTAGCTGACTTCTTTGAACGGACGCCTGTTCCCAGTCACTTGGTAATCCTTCATCTATTCTCTCCAATGTAAAAAAATAATAGGCTTTAACTGCATCTGGCCCCATTAGAGGAAACCTGCATAAGAGATTTTGCAATGGCTGATTATAATTGCAATGTTGTTTGTTTTTACGCGATGAGCTTGCCAGCACACTAGCCGTATCCTCTTTAACCACTTTTTACGACAACCTTTGACGATGACCTTCGACCTATTCATTTCACCGCATGTGTGACTGGGATATTTTAATGCTTTAGTATAAAAGTCTCTCCAACAACAGGTGATACTGCATGTTCAAATGGGCACCAAATACTAACACTTGATATATCCACTGCAATAAATCAATCTATCGATAACTGATTGTCATCCAATTGTAGGTGTTGTATTTCGTTCCTCATGGATGTGAAGACCTTTTCTCTTTTCGTTTAGCAAATCATTTCAGTTGAGTATTCTGTAAGTCGGGGTTGTGAATGGTTGCGAACATGGCTGACGAGTCCAGTATGGGACCTGCATTTTCGCAGGAAGTGAGGACATGGAATGCTCACTTCACGAGACGGTGATTCCTCACAGGCGTTTTTAGTAAGTCTCAGTGGTTCTGCTGCAGCCGTTTTTGTAAGCCTCGCATGATGCTGCTCTTCTTCGGAGAGTTGTGCGCTAGGTTGTACGGTCTTACCCAATACCCGAATAACCGCGTATATAAGAGAGTTACAAACATGTTGACGATACTCCAAAATCTACTATCTGATTAAATGCGAAATATCAAACGCAAACCAATAATAGCTTTAAGAAAGATTCATCAATTTTATCCATTAATTTGTTAGCAAGATTAAAACAATTTGCAACCAAAACAGACACTTTATTTAATTTTTCTTCAAGTCTCAATGCACGATTGTTCGAATGTTCAAAGATATGACAAAAAGGCAAATAATAGAACATGAAATAATTGTCCCCAATAAGCAATCCGTAAGGTTATGATTACACTCAAGGAATAAAATACCAAAGCTTAGAAAAACCAAATCGAACAACTAAATTCGCCTGATTAAAATATGATTATAATTAATCAACATACAAAGTAAAGTAAATAACACTAGATGTATCTAGGCTTGAAGTGATTTTTTGTTTCATTTTTATTTTTAGAACATAATTCGGTTGCACTTTTATGACACCACAACCACTGGTGTCTCTGAATATCTGTCAACCAACGTTGTTTGTTTGTTTGTTTGTGAAGAAACTCTTTCCGAATTGTTCACTTAAAACTAATTGTCTATGGTAGCGGGTTGCTGTGATTCTTCTGATATTCTGGGACGTACCGAAGAAGGTGAACCTGTGTCTCCTTGCTGTTGTGTAATGCAATGCATCTCAGTCGGCTCAACATTACGGGACCACAGTGTCGATCCCTACCTGGCTGGTCAGGCTGCTGAAACACAGCGTGTTTCTAAGAGCACGACGTAGATGTAAGATGGGATGAAGTGTTGGAGACGTCGTTGTTCCAGTCCTCCACTGTCTTCCCTTCCTAATAGTGAGCAATGTACCCATTTTAAGCTGGTCGACTGGAGCGTGTCGATAGCGAATATCGCGAGAAATGAAATCTCTACGACTCTTGCCACTTAGATTGAACCAGAAGCAGCATATCTAATGGAAGAGAGAATCAGACAAACCGTTAGTCTGTTACATTTAGAAGAGACCGAGTTCAGACCAAACAAGATAAGGTTCCAAGCTGAGTGTCACGTGGTCGACTCACGCGTGGATCCGATTGGTTAAACTTGAATGTTCTCCACATTCTTGAGTCTCCCTGTTTCAGAGACAGGTCTACAATTTAGGGAGATTTGTTTATTCGCTGTAGGAAACATCAAGTTCAGCTTAAAGCAGCTGATCTATTTACAAGTTCCTCTGATCAGGACAGTCTTTACGTCTGCAGGGCCGTAGATATTGGCGATTGATAGGTTCAACAACGCCTATCTTTGTCTCCTGTTGTTTATTGTCTTACAACTATATATTCAACTGATTTTCGATTTTATAATCACGTCTCTTTTATTAATTCAGAATATTTGTTCTTTTTCTTTTATTCTTCTACTCTTGCTATAAGGCGTTGCAGAGAGGCGGTGTTTGTTGTTGTTTACGAATGTCCACAATGAGTAGGTTACTCTTGTGTGCGCCCTGAAAAGAACGTTAAGTGGCGGGTTGTAGTAGCTTTCCTCACATCTCGAGCGTGCTGATGAAGGTGGACCGGGGTCCTCCAAACGGTTGTGCAATGCTTGTCGATACCTCACCTCGCTAGCCATGCTGCCAGGAAAACAGCCCGTTTTCAGGGAGGTCTACTAGAAAGCCGAGGTCTTGGCCAGTATGCTTTTCTCTGAACCTGACTAACATGTCTGATCAGTATATTTTACCTGACCAGGTGTTAGTCTTACTCCCCAGATAGGCAGTAGACGTAAATTCTTGTTATTGCTTTGTAAGAAGCTTGTGCTGTCGTTAGGTGCAACTTCCTGAGAGTGGCATACATCCTCGATCCCCCGACGCCTAAATTGACCCCTTGCTCGTGGACCGGAGACCTGCATATAATAAGCTCTCGCTACATGCTGGTCATAGCATTCTGACTAACTGACCAAACCATTTGATTTGTTGGCAGTCAATGTAAGCACTAACTGACCAAACCATTTGATTTGTTGGCAGCCAATGTAAGCACTAACTGACCAAACCATTTGATTTGTTGGCAGTCAATGTAAGCACTAACTGACCAAACCATTTGATTTGTTGGCAGTCAATGTAAGCACTAACTGACCAAACCATTTGATTTGTTGGCAGTCAATGTAAGCACTAACTGACCAAACCATTTGATTTGTTGGCAGTCAATGTAAGCACTAACTGGGTTCGTTCTCATTATCTACCTCAGCGTGGTGTTTCAGATTCGGTCACGAAATGTGTTTCCAGCTGCACTTCTCACTCAGCGCATCTCAGAGCCTTGGATCTTTCTCTTATGTATTTGTAGTAAAGACCAAGATTGACATTGGTAACACAATGTAGGAATAAACAGTACATTTATCAACCTGCTCTTAGTGTAAGGAAGCACACTGGGGTGTTTCAAAATCGGTGCAATTTGATAGTAGACACCATTTCCCTTCTGAATCCAGAATGACCTTCATTTATTAAGTTCTGTTCACGGATTCTCTTCTTCTTCTCCTGCGTTCGTTTTCAATCTCCTGTTACCAAGTCCTGAACAGGACTTTGCAAGTAGCAGTTTGTAGTCCGGAGAATGGAATGCGTTGTGTCGCTAGTTTACAGCTTGACTGCGATATTTGCACCTTTCGGTCCGACACATTCACCTTCGGCAGGATACGGATTATAGTTTATGGGGATTATTTTGAAATAATTTACACAATGGTATCATACACTACTGTAAGTCAGATCTTCTTCTTCTTCTTCTTCTTCTTCTTCTTCTTCTTCTTCTTCTTCTGCTTCTTCTTCTTCTTCTTCTTCTTCTTCTTCTTCTTCCGATGCCTAGCTTGATTTCAGACTTCGACTTCAATAACTCTCACAATGACAGCAGACAACGTGCTTCTGTACACTTCTGTGCAAGTATTATTTGAAGGACATTGGTTGGCGTGGCGTGCTACAACTTTCATTTGCGTATGATGGGCAGGGCTGCAATAGACATTCTGCTGTCATGGCAGATGGGTCACATGTACAAAGGTCCGTAGTGCTATTTTTGAATTTATTATAAAGAGGACATCTCAGTTCGATGGGACCTGTGCGCAGCCGAAAGATGGTCACCTGATCTCGTTTGGAGATTTGAGGGTAGGCGCCATTTTCCGTGTTAATATAATAAAGACATTCCAAATACAAATCCTTCTTTCACTAATATTATCAATTAGTATAAATATCTCTGTTCAAGACGGATGTGTTGGACCGAAAGACGTAAATATCGCAGCCAAGCTGTAAACTAGCGGCACAACGCAATCCGTTCTCCAGACTTCATTATGCTACTTTGCAAAGCTCTGTTCAGGACTTGGTAGCAGGAGATTGAGAACGAACACAGAAAAAGAAGAAATATAAATATCAGGTTTATGGAACGGTAACTGTGATCAATAGATACCCAGTTGTAAAAATGATATGATTGATATGAATTAGGGGAGACAAAGCAAATAGGAAGGGAATGATATCAGACTACGCGACATAAAGCTGAATACCTAGCTGAATGAGGTTTGGAACACTATCTCAGACAGCAGTATCTCATACGAAACACTTTCATTACTTTAAAATTAGACTCTTCAGAAGGGATAGTTCTGAATGAACCACTTACTAGTGTCATGAAGTATCGTACATACATATGCAACAGAAACCAGGAAAGGTTGGGTTTGTAACAGTCACGTGTGAATTGTTCAACAATAACGCGTGGCTCGTCTATCCAAATGGAAGCACGTGATCTGACAAATCCAGATGCAGGCACGTCCACTGTTCCACAGTTTGAACTGTCAATGGTTGTCGAAAAGGAATTCTCAAACTTCCATGGTCGAAGAAAAAATATATATCTACACATTTATATTCTTCTGTTTCCCCTTTGGGTTCCATGACAGAGATTACCTTGTGGTACTGGCAAACAGTAAGTGGGGTAGCCATTTCTGGATACGTAGGCATGAGCGTGGATAGAAACCTGAAATAATGCTGCGAGAAACGAGTGCTAAAATCCCTTCGTGTACACGCATTGACAACAAGGATAATAAAGAATACTGTTCTACCATTCTTTACGTCCTTGACAACAAAGAGATAACTTACATACAGACTGAATGTATTTGAGGTCCATTTGTTATAGCTGCACAGCACACTGACTAATATTGTGATATGTTTAAATAACTGTTTCTAATATAATGTGATAAGTTTAAATAGTTGTTTCAGATATAATGTGATTTGATTCTAATGTTATGTGATCTATTTAAATAACTGTTTCTATTATAATGTGATATGTTTAAATAACTGTTTCTGATATAGTGTGACATGATTCTAATATAATGTGATATGATTCTAATATAATGTATCTGTTTAAATAACTGTTTCTTATATAATGTGATATGATTCTAATATAATGTGATATGCTTAAATAACTGTTTCCAATATAATGTGATTTGTTTCTAAAATAATGTGATATATTTAAATAACTGTTTCTGGTATAATGTGATATGTTTAGATTACTGTTTCTAATTTCCTCACCGTCTTTGAGCACCACTCAGCTCAGCACTAGCTCCACATGAGCCACTTATTTAAAGATGTTGAGAACGATTTGCAAGAGCGACTGGCCCAGTAGGTTGGATGTCGATCCTTCTGACAACGAAGACATGTGTTCAAAACCTCGGTAAAGCATTGGTTAATTGCACCAGAGGTAAAATGAAAATCTAACTTGCACAGCGTTGCGACAGCAAATGCAAGCGTCCTTTATTTCTCAGCCCCTTCTTCTTCTTCTGCTTTAGGGTTTTTCTGGTCATGCTAAATCTTCAGTCCTATCGCCAGGATAAAGTCCACAGTCCTTACCAGGTCTGAGCTGTGACCCCATAGTTTTTGCCTCAGTTCTGCTCCATGTGGCCATGTCTCCTGTCCCAATTGGACATTCATTTGTTTGGGAGATTTTGAGCTGATATAGGTGGCCCGTTCTCATGCGAAAGATTGCAGTTTGCTGTGTCTTTGTAGTTGGTGGATTGAGTCTGGACTGTTATTCTCTCCCATTTCTTTCTACCATTTTTTTTATACTGGCAGCGAATGATGTTTTTAGCCTCCTTATATGGCCGGTGGGGTGGGGGGTAGGAGGTGGGGGGGGGGGGGGGGGTATGTGGCCTGATGATCTTTCTTTTCTATTCCGGGGACCTCTGCGTTAATTGACACTCTATCTAGATAGTGGTTTGGCTCCTCATAGTCAGACAGCATTTACATATCCTTTTGACTAGTTTTACTCCAAATACATGTAGGGTTTTCTTCGTATGTGATTTCACTTTCCTGTAGTTTTAATTTAAATGTTTCTTCCCGGTTGGTTAACAAGAAGCATGTTACTATGGTCTTTGAAGTATTTATTTGGACGCCCCAGTCTGACGTCCATTTTCTTATGATATTTAGTGCTCCGTGTATCCTGTTTTTAGCAGTGAGTAGGTTTTCTGCAGCACATCATGCTACAAGATCATCTGCACGGAGAGCCCTGGAAATGTGCTTCAGAATTGTCTCCACTATGTCGTTGAGGAACATGCTGAAAAGAGTAGGTGATATTACTCCTCCTTGTGGCACTCCTTGCATGAGAGTGACACGATGCCTTAGAATCCCATCTAGCTTCACTCTTGCTGCTCGAAAGCGGAGGAAATCAAGCATCCAACTGAACATTCTGCCTTCCACTTTATTTTTAAGCATCTTGAGGAGAAATCCGTCTTTCGACACCTTGTTGAATGCTTTTGTTAGATCTACACAGACTGCCATTACGTTTTCCTTGTTTTAGAATGCGTCTTCCACCTCCTGTGTCAGATAGACTAGCTGGTCTTCTGTGCTTCGATTTTTTCCTATTTGCGGACTATGAATTGTCTAGCACACAGTTTTTTTCCAGGTGTGTCAGTAGTCTCGTATTGACAATTCTCTCCATGACCTTGCCCAGGCAGCTCAGTAGGCTGATTGATCTATAGCTTGACATCTTTGTTTTATCTTGCTATTTCTTTCTTATGGGGATGGTGATTGCTTCCCGCTATTTGTCTGGGCATTTTCCGCTGTTCCATGATTGGTTAAGTATTATGAGACGTATGTGTCTGACTGTGGGCACTAGATGTCTAGTGATTTCGTTGGTGATACCATCTTTTCCTGCAATTTTCTTGAGTTTTAATTTGTTTATATAGACATTTAGCTCTCTCATTGCAAGAGATTGTTGCATGCATGTGTCTGGGTTTTGGTCCTGAGCTCCATAACTCTTCCTGGTGATCGTCAGTACTGGTAGTGTGTAATCATGATAATTAATATATACGTATGTGTGAATACATAATGCGTACATGCCTGCGTGCGACTGTATGTGTGTGTACATACGATGCGTGCATGCCTGTTTGCGACTGTATGTATATTGTATGTATGTATTTTCTCACTGCTGTGGTTCCAGTATTGGCCCCACAGTGTGCAGTCAATGCTCTTATGTATCCAGAACAAAACAACCTAGACATTATTTTGGTTCGAACGCGTGTGTCTAGATTAAGAGCTCGACATCCTTGCTGATCGACCACCTCCTTCTTTATTGCCATTAATAGGAAAACATAAAAAAAACATAGACATGCAGATTATTCATCGGGGGTGAGTCATAGAGGAATAACATTATGCAAGTCTTCCGTCTGGCTCAGTACGAACAGCTTCTAACAAAATTGTACCACAGTCTGCATTATATAACAGTTTAGCTGTAGTCAACATTATAGAATAGTTTAGCTGTACTCAACATTATACAACAGTTTACCTGTACTCAACATTATAGAACAGTTTAGCTGTACTCAACATTATACAACGTTTAGCTATATTCAACATTATACAATAGTTTCGTTATACTCAACATTCTACAACAATTTAGCTGCACTCAACATTATATAATAGTTTAGCTGTACTCAATATTATACAACGTTTAGCTATATTCAACATTACACAATAATTTAGTTATACTCAACATTCTACAACAGTTTAGCTGTACTCAACATTATGCAACAGTTTAGCTGTACTCAACATTCTACAATAGTTTAGCTGTACTGAACATTATACAACAGTTTAGCTGTACTCAACATTATACAACAGTTTAGCTGTACTGAACATTAGAGAATAGTTTAGCTGTACTGAACATTATACAACAGTTTAGCTGTACTCAACATTATACAACAGTTTAGCTGTACTCAACATTATACAACAGTTTAGCTGTACTCAACATTATACAACAGTTTAGTTGTACTCAACATTATAGAACAGTTTAGCTGTACTCAACATTATACAACAATGACAAACGTAATACAAGAAAGGAGACATTAGGAGAGACGACAGCCATGACAATATTAAGGATGCGACTACCAAGACTTTTTGAAGTAACGAAAAAATAATAATTTTAAAGTAGTTAAAATGCCATTAATTTTTAAATATAATCTCTTGCAACGTTTATGCACTGATCCCAAGGTTTAAGCACTGCTTGAAAAGCTTCAGCGAAGAACGATTTTTCAGTATGTCTAAACCAATTAAGGCCAGCATGTTTGACTTCGTCATCAGTGCTGAAATGCTGACCTCAGGAATTCTTTTAGGAGTCCAAACAAGTGAAAATCACTTGGAGCGAGGTCTGGGCTGTAAGATGGATATGGCAATATCTCTAACCCGAGTTGCTACAGGTGGCACATAGTGCCGTGAGTCGTATGAGGTCAAGCGTTATCTTGCAGCGGCAGGACGGGGTCCTCAGTCACTGATGTACGGCTTTCTCTAAAACGTTTACACCATTTAGATGTCTTACTGCTGCTGAGTGTCTCATCGCCGTATTGTGATTGCAGTTATCTGTAAACAGCCGCAGGTTTCACGCCTTCTTTCAGAAGAAACTTCATTACAACACGCTGTGCCATGCAAGCACTAATAGTGTTGTCCGCCATTTTAATTTATCTGTCACGTGACTGGCCCATGGAAGTGGGCCACCTAACAGTAATATGACACAAGTGCCCTTAACTAATGATAGTAGTTACAGCAAGCTATAACCAATTTCAGGAAGAACTAGAACAAAAAGTTCCGGTTTGACTTGAACACCCCTAGTAATATTATGTAGTTGATGAACTCAGAGGAAGGAAAAGTATTATACATTTTAGAAATGACTAAGGAACCCTTCTACGTTACTTTCAAAGACAACGTGCAAGCTACTGATATCCATTCTTGTTGTATTTCAAGCTAACAACATATTTCGGTGAAGTGTATTGTCAAGGACAATCATTCGGCGAAAGCGAAATCTTCTGGCGATCAAACCATGTCGCATTGCTCTGAATTGAGCTTCCAATCACTCACTGGATGCTCGATTATTTACTCTAGAAAGCACATTTTACATTTGTATGTAATGCTATAATGTGATGCTATTTATGCTACCAAATTCTTTAGTGTTTGTTATGTTCTGAAACAGGTCTGCTTAATCGGCATGTGAGCTATTCCTGTTTTTCTTTATATCAGAATTTCTCGATTAGTTGTCCTGTTCACTTCTGTTTTGTTCCGTAGTCCTACAACATAAACAGCAGTGGTTTAGTACTGTACCCAGAATGCTTTTACTGTCAGCGGAACTTGACAACTATTCCCACTATTACTCAGGTCTTCAAGACGAAAGTCTACGGTAACCATCCAAGAATGTACTCGTAAAGACGAGTTAAGATGGTTGCACACTCCACTAGCAACCTCAGCATGTAAATTCGTCCCTACGGAAACCAACACTGCAGGGATTGAAACAGGTTTACTGTGTGTTATCTATAGTTGTGACCTTATGCTCCATAGAGCGAAAAGACAAAATGAAATGAATGAAAGAACTGTATAATAGGGTCATATCTAACGTATGAGTTGGGGAAGGTATCAACATGAAGGAAGGCAACTGGCCACCCCACCTCACATAGGCGGGGGCTTAGTACATGAAGAGTTATCTTCCTCCCAGACGCCAATTGTTGCCATGGGGCTGACCTTTACCTTTTATAATAGGGCAAAAATGACATGTTTATTTTATTCCTCTCTTTCTTGTTCTTTTCTTCTTCCCCTGGTAATTTCGACGAGAAAAGGATTATAAACGTCTGTTAAAAGTTGGAATTCATTTATTGACACTTATTATACACTGCTCTTCCAGACTTGACAAATGGGCACAGTCCAGCCTGTCCTGGGTTTTATCGTCACACTTGAGTGCGATATTGAGGGTTCACTGGCAGCGTTAAACTGTGCTGGACAGAGAATATTGTGACAGGTTTCAGTTCCATCCAAGGGCTGGGGTTAAACTGATTGAGGCCTAAAGTGGACTACACCGAGGGGGCAGCTGGTCCACGTGCGGCAGTCATTGTGTCCGACCGCTTGTATTTTTAATGACTCGCTCGCCCACTCATTGAGGACTGGAGGAAACAGCAAACATTTAATAAGGGTATTGTTCAACGAGGCGACCAACACGAAACCACACCAACGCAGTATGTTTAATGTGTCTGCTATGCTAGAGTGTGGATTGACAAGTTCTCAAAGCAATATTGAGCTCTTTTTTTAAAATCACCCCAACTTCACGTTTCATTTTCTCATTTGATATCTGCACATAAAAGCATGCTCAATTTAGATAGAATCACTCCATATACAGTATGTTCAATTTGGATGGAATCACTCCATATACAGTATGTTCAATTTTGATGGAATCACTACATATACAGTATGTTCAATTTGGGTGAAATCACTCCACATACAGTATGTTCAATTTGGATGGAATCACTCCATATACAGTATGTTCAATTTGAATGGAATCACTCCATATACAGTATGTTCAATTTGGATGGAATCACTCCATATACAGTATGTTCAATTTGGGTGAAATCACTCCACATACAGTATGTTCAATTTGAGTCGAGTCACTCCACATACAGTATGTTCAATTTGAGTGGAGTCACTTCACATACAGTATGTTCAATTTGAGTGGAGTCACTCCACATACAGTATGTTCAATGTGAGTGGAGTCACTCCACATAAAGTATGTTCAATTTGGGTTAAATCACTCAACATACAGTATGTTCAATTTTGGTGGAGTCACTCAACATAAGTATGCCTAATTTGTGACCGACTTATTCTTCTTTCACCCGAGTGGTTTCCGGACACAATGAGAATGAAGCGTCTGTTTCCATTTTTTCATGTCGTAAATGGCTACTAAAGAAGGTTGTGCATGAGGTTTGTATCCACGTCATGTTACAACCAGTTATAAAACTGCACTGTAAATGTGTGAAATCAAGCTTTCCTAAAAGCTGGTTAGTAGAGCTAAATGCAGTGTTGGACTGATGCCTGAACAAATGGAGCGGCGGACTAAACTAGGTTAGTAACCATGGGTTAATGAATAAAGCAATACAATGGAGAGCAGCAAAGATGGCGGCATAACTGGCTGCGGGTCTACATTGCTCTTCTGTTCTAGTTCATTATGGATGCCGCCAGACCAGACCATAGATTTGCCTGGAATTCACACTAGTCGACGACTTACACTTGTGTTCACGGAAACTTGTTGTTGTGTTCCATTTGGACTGGTTAGTTCGTTCGTTTTGAGTGTTTTCTTCTGTTCGATTATCCTGGAAAGGACATCGGCTATATGAATAGCACTTAACTTAAACGTGTGTCTTATTTCACGGTCTAGTTCACACGGCTGAACTTCACGAGATTGGCGGACTTTGCCCTCAGCTTTGTTGTATGAAATGTAGACACAAGTTAAAGACACAACTACAATGAGCCTGGAGAGAGATGGGCTCTGTCAAGTGTGTAGCGGCCCAAGACACCTTTGTTATATGGTGTGAGCTGGTACTACAAACTGCAATAACGGTGCCTTAACGATCTTCTAGGTAATGGGACTGATGATGATGCTGATACATAATGCAGTAATCAATTGGGATCAATGTTGGTGACAAACGCCTCAATCATCTTTGATTCGGGAACGACATAGTGCTGATTAAAGAGTCAGTTACAGAAGCCAACTGCATGTCAGAGATGCTCAACAAAGAGGGGAAAAGAGCAGGGCTAAGAATGAAAATCTCCAAGACCAAAGCCATACAAAACTGTTTCGTCCATTGTGACCCAGTCATTTTAGAGGGGCGATTACGACTATTTTGGACGTTTCCTCAATGTGCAGTGAAAAATGCAATCTTGTCATATCTTGTCTAATCCACTTGTGCATTGAAGCGTCGTGGCGAGGCGTAGTTTTCTGTCCAGGGCCAGACGTGTCGCTGAAGTAGTCGTCATCCCATGACGATTTAGGGTATTCTCAACATTTCCTATCCATCTAGTTCTCGGTCTGCCACGGTTGCGAAAACCTGAACGTCGTGCGTTATAGGCGCATAGGGGTAGTTGGTGAGGTTGCATTCTCATTAGATGACCGAACCACTCGATTCTCTCTTCATCAATATTTTCAGATCAGGGTCATGCTTCAACTATTCTCTCTTTCGTTGATTGTTTTCCGGAGTCATCTCATCTCATTGCTGGGACCTGCAGCGATACACCATCTGCTGAAGAATGGGTCATTAAGTGAGTAGTAAGTAATTAAGTAAGTAGTGTAGTAATGTAAGATTTACCAAAGATAGTCATTCGTTGTTGTAATGTATTGTTTTTTAAAAGAATAATCATTAACTAAAGAATAGAGTAATGCATTGATTTAATGTAGGGTTTACTAAGGTACAGAGGAAAATGCTCATGTTTTGTAAAGTTCACTAAAGAAATAATAACTACAAAAATAAAAAGGTGAACTATCATTGCTATGCTTTTTTTGCCGAGGTCTCCAGGAAGGATTTATAGAGCTGAGAAATAAAGGTCAACAGCCCTTGTCATCGCCACGCAGTGTACAGGATGAGTTTTAATTTTATTTTCGACAGAAAAAAATCGGAAGTTTACTAAATAGCCAATAATGTGATGCAATGTAAAGTTTACTAAAATACTAAGTAGTGATGTAATGCAATGCACGCTTTACTTAAGAACTAAGTAGTGATGTAATACAATGTAAGGTTTACTAAATAACTGAATAATAATGAGATACAATGTAAGGTTAATTTAAGAAATATATATTCTTCTTCTTCTTCTTCTTCTTCTTCTTCTTCTTCTTCTTCGTTCTCAATCTCCAGCTACCAAACCCTGAAAAGGGCTTTTCAAGTAGCGGGATGTTGTCCGGCGAACGGAATGGGTTGTGTCGTAGTTTACAGCTTGCCTGCGATATTTGCACCTTTCGCTCCGGCACATCCGACTTCAGCGGACATTTTTGAGTACCGGGTTAGCTTTTCCTCTCCGATCCCTTCTCCTTAGCCAGTCTGCTCTGTTACAGCCTGTTATCCAGGTTCACCACGTGGAGGCGGAGAAGGGTCTTGGCAGCTCTGGTACGCTGGCCTTAGCGCTAGCAGTCAGCTATGGGTCGCTGACTGCTGCAGCTCAAGCGTTGCATCTTGATCCCTAAGAAATATCTAATAATGTGATGCAATGTAAGGTTTACTGAATAACAGTAATAATGTTATGCAATGTAAGGTTTACTGAATAACAGTAATAATGTGATGTAAAATAAGGTTTACTATAGAACAGACTGGCACTCTGTGGCACTCTGTGTTTTAAATACAAATATGAATTTCTTTCTCTCTCTCTCTCTCGCTCTCTCTCTCTATATATATCTATCTATCTATCTATCTATCTATCTATCTATTTATCTATCTATCTATCTATCTATCTATCTATCTATCTATCTATCTATCTCTGGTATTTCTCTAGTTATCTTTCGCTGGCTGTCTCAATCCTTTTCTCCCTCTCTCTCTCTCTCTTTGATATTTCTCTGGTTATCTTTCTCTGGCTGTCTCTCTCCTGTGTTTCTCTTGTTATTTTCGGCTGGATATCTCTCTGTTATTTCTTTGATTATCTTTCCTTTTTCCGGCTCTCTCTCTCTCTCTCTCTCTCTCTGGTATTTCTCTGGTTATCTTTCCCTTTTTTGGCTGTCCCTCTCTCTCTCTCTCTCTCTCTCTGGTATTTCTCTGGTCATCTTTCTCTACTCTCTCTCTCTCTCTCTCTCTCTCTGGTATTTCTTTGGATATCTTTCTCTGGCTGTCTCTCTTCTGTGTTTCTCTTGTTTTCTTCCGCTGGATGTCTCTCTCTTTCTCTGGCATTTCTCTGGTTATCTTTATCTAGTTGTCTCTCTATCTGGTATTTTTTTAGTTATCTATCTCTGGCTCTCTCTCTCTTGTGTTTATCTGATTATCTTCCCTCACTTCTCTCTCTCTCTCTCTCTCTCTCTCTCTCTTGTTTCTCTTGTTATCTTTCTCAAGTTGTCTCTCTATCTCTAACTGCGGTATTTCTCTGGTTATCTTTCTCTGGCTGTCCCTCTTTTATGTTTCTCTGGTTGTCTTTCTCTAGTTGTTTTTCTCTTTGATTTTTCTCGGGTTGTATTTCTCTTACTGTCTTTCTCTATTTGTCTTTCTTTAGCTGTCTGTCTCTATTTGTCTTTCTTTAGCTGTCTGTCTCTATTTGTCTTCCTTTAGCTGTCTGTCTCTATTTGTCTTTCTTTAGCTGTCTTTCTCTATTTGTCTTCCCTTAGCTGTCTGTCTCTATTTGTCTTTCTTTAGCTGTCTTTCTCTATTTGTCTTTCTTTAGCTGTCTGTCTCTATTTATCTTTCTTTAGCTGTCTTTCTCTATTTGTCTTCCCTTAGCTGTCTGTCTTTATTTGTCTTTCTTTAGCTGTCTTTCTCTATTTGTCTTCCCTTAGCTGTCTGTCTCTATTTGTCTTTCTTTAGCTGTCTTTCTCTATTTGTCTTTCTTTAGCTGTCTGTCTCTATTTATCTTTCTTTAACTGTCTTTCTCTATTTGTCTTCCCTTAGCTGTCTGTCTCTATTTGTCTTTCTTTAGCTGTCTTTCTCTGTTTGTCTTTCTTTAGCTGTCTTTCTCTTATTGTCCTTATCTTACAGTCATATTGTAATTGTCTCTCTCTCTCGTTTACTCTCTCTCTTTCTCTCTCTGATTCTCGCTTATGTCGTTTTTATTTGTTTATTGTTCTCTTGTAATTCAAATCTAGTTGTATCTCTCTAGTTATTTTTCTCGTGTTGTATTTCTGTTGCTCTCTCTCTCTATCTCTGTCTCTCTCTCTCCCCCTCTCTCTCTCTCTCTCTCTCTCTTCGTCTTATATATTTCTCTTGTTATTTTACTCTGTTGCAACTCTCTAGTGTTTTTTTTTCTTCAAAATCTCCTACACCATCTCAAATGACTCCTAATTTCCTGCATATTTTTGTTAACGTGCAGCCATATCGTACCGTTACATTCTAACCGTTCTGGTTAAACTTCGACCTTTGTCAAGAAATGTTAAAGTACACCATAACATACAAAGCATCAAGCCCTCGCTTTACATGCTGCACAGCAATTCAACATATATTTTTGCAAACCCCACGCGACACTATTTACACTGAGCAATTGGTAGAAGTTTGCCTAGAGCGTTCCGGGTACACAATGTTATAGCTTCTTGGTCGTTGATTGGTCGTAAATTTGAAACTTGTTGCCACTGCATGTGTGAGTTCAAGTTACCGCGAGAAGCTATTGAGGGTAAATTTATTGCGCGTTCCTACACTATGGATGTATTCCATTTAAACTGAGAGCAGTAAACTTATGTGGAGATGGAGGTAAGTTGTCGTTAAACTGACACCTGATGAGAGCACTAGCCCATAAAATGGCAGACAAGTGTGTCTGACTGAATGGAGACGAAAGATCGCGTGTCACGGGAAGAATAACTGGTGCACCAAATAGTGGTACTCTAAGATACAAAAAAAGTGTCCTGACGTAGAATATGCTTCCTGTCATTGGGACTCAATGATGGTTGTTGCTGGTATCCTTGGAAGAGTTATTTATAGAACCTCGGGAACGACTGCAATTTCCGAAAGATCTTCACCTTTGAGATGAGGTTTTTATTGTTATTATTCGAATACATTTAATGTTTTTCTTCCGCCTGTTCTTCCTCTCATTCTTCTTCTGCTTCTTCTTCCTCCTATTCTTGTTCTTGCTGTTGTTGTTCTTCTTCTTCTGTTGTTGTTATTCTTCTTCTGTTGTTGTTATTCTTCTTCTGTTGTTGTTATTCTTCTTCTGTTCTTCTTCTTCTTCTTCTTCTTCTGTTGTTTTTCTTCTTCTGTTATTCTTCTTCTGTTGTTATTCTTCTTCTGTTGTTATTCTTCTTCTTCTGTTGTTGTTCTTCTTCTTCTGTTGTTATTCTTCTTCTGTTGTTGTTATTCTTCTTCTGTTGTTCTTCTTCTTCTGTTGTTCTTCTTCTTCTTCTGTTGTTGTTGTTCTTCTTCTGTTGTTCTTCTTCTTCTTCTGTTGTTCTTCTTCTTCTTCTGTTGTTGTTATTCTTCGTCTGTTGTTCTTCTTCTACTTCTTCTTCTGTTGTTGTTATTCTTCTTCTTCTTCTGTTGTTGTTTTTCTTCTTCTGTTGTTCTTCTTCTGTTGTTCTTATTCTGTTGTTGTTGTTCTTCTTCTTTTGTTGTTCTTTTTCTTCTGTTGTTGTTGTTGTTCTTCTTCTTCTGTTGTTGTTTTTCTTCTAATGTTGTTGTTGTTCTTCTGGTGTTGTTGTTCTTCTTCTTCTGTTGTTGTTCTTCTTCTGTTGTTGTTGTTCTTCTTCTTCTATTGTTGTTGTTCTTCTTCTGTTGTTGTTGTTCTTCTTCTTCTGTTGTTGTTGTTCTTCTTCTAATGTTGTTGTTGTTTTTCTTCTGTTGTTGTTGTTTTTCTTCTAATGTTGTTGTTGTTCTTCTTCTGTTGTTGTTCTTCTTCTATTGTTGTTGTTCTTCTTCTGTTGTTGTTGTTCTTCTTCTTCTGTTGTTGTTGTTCTTCTTCTAATGTTGTTGTTGTTTTTCTTCTGTTGTTGTTGTTTTTCTTCTAATGTTGTTGTTGTTCTTCTTTTTCTGTTGTTGTTCTTCTTCTTCTATTATTGTTTTTATTCTTCTGTTGTTGTTGTTCTTCTTCTATTATTGTTGTTCTTCTTTTTCTGTTGTTGTTCTTCTTCTTCTATTATTGTTTTTATTCTTCTGTTGTTGTTGTTCTTCTTCTATTGTTGTTGTTCTTCTTCTGTTGTTGTTGTTCTTCTTCTTCTGTTGTTGTTGTTCTTCTTCTAATAACTTAACGTCTTTATACTGGTTTAGAAGACCCTGCAGAGTCTGTATACAACCAGTTACATTTACATCACCTTGCTCTAAAATCTATGCGCGTCCAGTTTATTCTTAAACGCATTAACTGTCCCTGCCTCCACCACCTCCCCTGGCAATGCATTCCAAGCAGACACCACTAATGTTGTTGTTGTTTTTCTTCTGTTGTTGTTATTCTTCTGTTGTTGTTCTTTTTCTGTTGTTGTTGTTCTTCTTCTGTTGTTGTTATTCTTCTGTTGTTGTTGTCCTTCTTCTTCTTCATCTTCTACTTCTTCTTTTTCTGCTTCTTCTTCTTTTGCTTCTACTTTTTCTTCGTTTTTTAAATTCTTTTTGCTCTTCATTTTCTTCTTCTTTTTTATTTTGTTTCTTCTGCCTCTTCCTCGTCTTTGTCTTCTTTATCTTATTTCTCTACCTCTTTTTCTTCTTCTTATTATTATTATTTCTCTTTTTCTTCTTTTATTTCTTCTACTTTTTTTGCTCTTTCTTCTTCCTTTCTAAAAGCCATACCAAAGAACCAACCAGTGCTTCAACATTAGCTTTCACTTTACAGTAAAGTTCAAGAAAGATACACCAACAGATGGGATTGTGTATTAAATCACGGACCAAGAAAGTCCCCACAGTCTTCTCTCTGTCTAGTGTCGTTATGTCATTTAGTCATCAGACCAGTTGGAAAATAGTAAAGTCAACAGTCAAATACCATCATGTGCTCTCAGTCAAGAGGTAACACAATTCAAATACAAACCTTTCCAGTTCATTGCGGATTATAACGCTTCAACAAATAAATGCCTAGTCTTCACAAGTTGACCTGTCAATATTTGTTGAGTTTGTGTTTCTAACAGTTTCTACAGGATTGGGTAGTCAGTCCCATGTCCAACTCTCTTGTGACATTCCTGACAGATTACAACGTTACTATTCTTTACTCCAGTTTTAGGTCCCTATAACATCACAGCACTATAAAATAATGATTCCTTAATAGGCAATATATTCAAACAAACAAACAGAGAAACAAACAACAATCTGGTCTCAAACGTAACACGGCATAAACATTGAACAGTACACGGGTAAAATAAACATTTGATTTTAAAGGATGACTACTGGCAATAAGTAGGTGGTACATTAAGTAGACGATGTCCCTGACCAAAGCCTATTGGTCATAACGAACATGTATAATGTGTTTTCATCTCAGCCCTGCATATTTATGTTTGTTTTTAAAACATATGTATATGATATAACTAAAACGTAAGATCATGTGAAATGATATGTCCCATATTTTCTGCAAATGTACACACTACATCTGTGTGCTGCACATAGCGTTCTGGCAACGTTCGACCGTGCTCCCATAATGTTAAAACATGAATCGGAGAATGAGACTCGGGTTAAGTAATCGGGTGTTGCAATAGCAAAGGCTTCCCGCAGGCAACACGTGTATCTCATGTCGTTTGTATACAGTTCAAAATAATTGCCATGTCAAGTATATAATGATACAGTACATAGATAACCTTTAAAACAGCACATATGTCCTGAAAGTCATAATTAACGCATATGTACTGTACATTAACTGAAATCGATGATGTGTATTACCTTAACTGAAATACAGAACTGTATGTGTACTGTATCTTGGTTTTCTAGTCAATACAGGTACGCTGCAGGTACACATGGCTAAGTATATGTGGCATTATGGTATTATAAATCACATAGCGTCCTATTTCACAAAACGTGTCCTGGACGAGTAGCGACGCACATGTATATTGGTTATTAAGAATCGATACAATAGTTTACATTTTCATAGATATCGAATCTGTTATGTGTATGTGTGTGATTTCTGATTAAAGATTAGCTCCGACAGTTTTAATTTTTCTGTAGCAGTCAAGAGGAGTTGAGTAATGTATTTGTTCTGGAAGAAGACAATTAATTGCGTTCGGCTTTGGGCAACACGCAGTTAGATTTTCTATAAATGACAAACACATGTGTCATAGTTATACAATTAATTCATTCGAAGGTTACAATTAGTGATGGTAGATGACTTGGATTACAAACTACCTAAATTGTATATACATATATATATATATATATATATATATATATATATATATATATATATATATATATATATATATATATATATATATATACATACATACATACATAAATATATATATGTATATACATACATACATACATATATATACATATATATATATATATACATACATACATACATACATATATATATATATACATATATATATATATATATATGTATGTATATGTGCGTGCAGGCGGGCAGGCAGGTAGGTAGGTAGGTGGGTATGATGTATGTATGTAAGTTTGTATGTATGCTTGCATGCATGTATGTATGTATATATGTATGTATGTATGTTTGTATGTATGTATGTGTGGGATCGTGTTATGGGTGTGTGTGTATGTATGTATGTGTGTGTATGTATGTATGTGTGTGTATGTATGTGTGTATGTGTACGTGTATACACGTATTGTAATGCTTCTCGTGGAGTTTCTTCTCCCTGTTGCTGTCTTCAAGCTGTGAACTGCCGCCTTAGATATTCAAGTTCACATAGCTATCAGAGGTTTCTTGATCAAGAAATGAATATCATCAAATTGGAATTAATTATATTACTGATATTTCAACAAGACGCATTGTTATTACTAATCCAACACCTTATTCCAGACTGACTTGAAATTCTGAACCTCCGCTAAAGTCGCGCCAAAATGAGCCATCAGACAGACAGTTCTTCTGATATGTGCTGTTGATCTTGTCAACGACCCAGTATCACTTGTCTGACCTTGTCCTTCAGTATCTTCTATGCTCTTTGACCGAGGACGTCACTGCTAGGACTCGTGACAGGAACGGCAGCTGGCAAACCAGCACATGCATCGTGATCTATTCTTCACGCTGCGTGAATGGTTTCAGCGAGAGCTTTGTGTGTGGCAGAAACGAGAATAGGGCCACTGACACACTTAGAGCATGTTGCAAGCGGCTTCTTGCAGTATAGTCTAACGCCACTAGAGTAGAACACTCTTCAAATGCCGGAATTCTTCACCCGCTTTTCACCCAGACCAAATGTCTTTTGCTTACGAAACAATACTTCATATAGAATAAATAAATCAGAAAGTCGATTACTCGGTTTGCCAAGAATCGATTGAAGATATTCCAAGTATTTTAAGAGAGGGAAATATAACGTCTAGGAGCAGTAAGAAATCGACAATATACGATTTGACTGCCAGACTGCCACGCTCATAAACACATAAACTAACATGAAAATCATTGATTTATCGTCAATAATTTTCAAAAGTCACCCCACGTCTCATTCGAGTCTTGTCTTTGCCATCATTCTTTGTGCCTGTCAAAAACAAATAAGATATGTTATCCTAATCTCCTTTATTGAAATATACAGAAAAAAGGACAGTTAAAGAGTGTTTGTTCCAACGTGCTATATTGTTCAGTAAAGACTCACGTGAAAACATCGTTGTCAGGACAAGTACTCTCGATGCTATTTATGTCTTCCAGAGATTCCATTTGAAACACCCATATTCTAGTCATATTTCTCTGAGCCTTATCTGAACAAGGGATCACTCGCCATATTTTCCATTTCTGATTATCGCCGTCTGGAGCCCGTAGATTTGAGTTATTGTCGCCGATATTGGCTGCAGATGTTGGAGAAGGTAGCTAACTATGAGAGTATCCAAATTGGCCGTACACGCACTTCAGGGTTTAAGACGCAGAGATAAAAAAAAATATGCGCCGAATGGATCCTTCTGACCCTTAATGAAAAGGGAAGAACAGACTCACCACACCTTCTCGCTTCTCGTAAATAGCGACTAAAGATAGGTGTGTATGGGGCTAGTAACATCACTGTGCAAAACAGATTTCTATAGAAACCATCACTACAACAGCATGCAAAATGCCTTGATACAGGCTTCATGAATAATATCAAATGTAGTTTTGGTTTCATTCCGTTGCTGAAGTACACAAACAAAGGACAGGACGAAAAAGATACAAATATATTTTAAAACCAGATATTCATAATAATTTGCGCAGATTACTTCTGTAAATTTGAATGCTCAAATATTGTGTGATTGTGTAGCATGTATGTACTAATTCCAATAATTGATTTCCATTTGTCTAGTCAGTCTTCTTCGACCCCTTAAGCGTGTAGAGATCATTTTTCGTATATACTTGCAATCATGTGTACAGACTAACGTGTCATTGGCATATTTCGTTTTTGCCTGGTGGAGGGTCTGCCTCTTTTTGGCCGTTCTGCAGGTCATATTGGGAAGATATTTCATTATGTTTGTCCGGATAATTGCTAGTATCCCGCGCATTTTCTTTTCAACAGCAAAGAGTTCTTTTATGTGCAGATCGTATACACAAGACCTCCGAGTTTATCGTTTGTCTCCGATAGGACTAGACGCTTGACGCTTACGGGACTCGAATTTACCCCGTTTAACGCTTGCGTTCGCTCATTAATTTAGAGGCGAGCACCTTGCCGCGCAGTTTCAGCGACCCCACTTATTTGTATTTAATATTAATATATTCACCTGAGTGGTACTTGGTTTTAAACGAATATATCCGCTGTTACTTGTCATTCATATAGGAAAAGACGGGACTAACTTTACCTAACACTTAATCCCTGGTAGCAGTGTTCTCACTGGACTAACTTTAGTATAACACTTAATCCCCGATAGCAATGTCAACACTGGGACTAACTTTACACAACACTTTATCCCTGATAGCAGTGTCCACACTGGGATTAACTTTACCTAACACTTAATCCCTGATAGCAGTGTCTCATCTGGAACTAACTTTACCTAACACTTATGCACTGATAGCAGTGCCTTTACTGGGACTTACCTTACCCAACACTTAATCCCCGATAGCAGTGTCTTCACTGGGACTAACTTTACCTAACACGTAATCCCTGATAGCAGTGTCCACACTATCATTACCTTTACCTAACACTTAATCCCTGATAGCAATGTCCACATTGGGACTAACTTTACCAACACTCAATCCTTGATAGCAGTGTCTACACTTTGACTTCGTCTTCTCTTTTTTCTGAGTTCGTCCTGAAAAGGACGTCATGATGTTCTGTCGTAGTTTACTGCGAGGCCGTAATATCGGATCCTTTCAGTCTGACACATCCGGTTTCAGCTGGGGTTTTAATCGTGCCAGTCTTGCCTTCCCAGTGGGTCCCCTATTCCCTTAGCCAGCCTACACCTATGTAGCCTGTTTCCAGGGTCGTCGTTTAGAGGCAGAATAGAGTCTTGGTCGGCTCTGGTTCGCTGACCTCGACTCAAGCATCCAGCTATGAGTCGTTGGCTGCTGTCAACTCATTCACTTTGCTGCATCTTCGGTCCCTCCACTGGTACTAAATTTACTATAACACTTAATCCCTGGTAGCAGGGTCTACACTGGCACTAAATTTACCTAACACTTAATCCCTGACAGCTATTGGGTTATCTGCCTTGTTCTTACTAGACATGAGCTGACATACAAGGGAGATATTAAACCTTCTGCGTCTCTTTCTATCTCCTTCTTTTGACTTTCTTCCATCTTGGATCACACTTTAAAACGATTTTTCTGAAGTTGGCTGGAAGAGGAGACTAACGACAGGTCATATAAAACATACTGATCGGACATGTTAGTCAGGGTCATGTACTGGTCAAGATCCTCCCATTTCTTCCAAGAGGTCTTCCTGGAAACGGGCTATTGTCATGGCAGCCTGACTAGCAACGTGATCCCCGTAGTAGTGAAGAACACGCACATGAAGCCTAGGACAACACAACCGCCTGGAGGATCCAGCCCACCATCACTCGCTCTGGATGAGAGGAAAGTAGCTAGTTTCTTAACCCTCTTGTCGGGGCACACTAAGGAGTAATCTTTCTCATTGTGCGTATCCAATAACAGCAACAGTCACTACCTTTGTAGTTGGTACTTAATCTTGAACATATATGCGGTTCCAAAAGCTTCCATAGCCAGGTGGGAAGTTAAAGATAAGGTCTTAATTCTCACTAAATGTTCTGAAGACATTCACAGCACATAGTCTCTGACTGTACTGGTTCAGCTGCTAGAGTTACTGCGGTGAGACTGACTACTGGCGGGAGAAGGGACGAGGTGCGAATCTCTACGTGGAGGAAATCTGCAAGATACGTTTAGGTCTATTAGATTTAAATGTCACCTTCTCCCTTCAACTGTCCCCATCCCAATTTCCCTGTGAACGAAGATTTCCCGCAGTGGATTATGCACAACCACTTGATGTTATAAATTACATCAATGATGACGTCAAGGAGAAAGGTACGAATGAGCGGTAAGGACACCATTCAGCCAGCCTGGAGACACGAGGTTGAACGCCTATAAAGTGTCAAATCTGTCTATATCGAGGCGAACACAATGGTTTCTACTCCTTTCACGTGATTGTCTGAGAGGTTTCCTGGACTTTTCGCGCGTGTCAGATACAAGAATACGCTTACAATGACTACAGTCACGCCGGAAGCTTGTTGTAAGACTAAATTACGTTGCTAACTGAAAGCCCCCATCCCATGGTAGAAGACAAATACACGCTTACATTGACCAAGCCGTAAGACTTGCTGTATGTTCTGCTTTGGTCAACACTGTAACTTTTGCTTTCCACGCAATTTCCTTTCGTGTCCCATATGCATGGACGTTATGACCATCTAAAGTGTTTCTCTAACACCATCATCCCGTTATTTTCTTGGTTAATTTCTTGCTATGATGCCCTGCTTCTCTGCTGTCATATGCTATCTGCGACGTGTAGGTTTGGAGGTGTTTTGTCACGTGTCCAAATACGTTTTTCTCTGATTGTCTAAATATTAGTGTCATGGTATGAATTGATGCCATGGAACTCTTGAGTTGCACTCCTCAAGAAGTACAAAACAAGTTGGTTCGACTATGCCGCCTATCACAACATATGGCACTTCAAATACATTTTTCCAAGACAAAGGTCATGAATTTCACCAATTACCCAGTTGCATGGAGAAGTATTACAAACAGTTGACACTTTCACTTATCTCGGGCAATAATGACTCAAAATACAGAGACATTTAAGGAGATTTTTACTCGCATTGGTCTAGCCGCAGTTGCCTTTACCCAACTAAGAAACATCTGGAAATCAAAATCATTGAGCGCTCACACCAATTTCAGGCTTTTTAACTCCAACGTTTTACCAATACTCACCTATGGATGTGAATGTTGGAACATAACAAAGGCATTGGAAAAGAGGCAAAATGCATTCGAGAAGAAGTGTCTTAGAAAATTTTTGAACATTGGTTGTGAGCAATTCATAGCCAACAGAACAATTAGAAAAGTCATCAATCAACAATATATTTAATCGCTCATCAGGAAAAAAACAGTAGTCGTACGTACATCGGACATGTTCTTAGAATGGACAGCAACAGACTCCCTCTGCAAACGTTTATGTGGTCACCATATGGCAGCAGGAAAGAGGAAGACCAAAAAGAAACTCTCCGCAGAACAATCGTCAGAGAGGGTTCTACTATGGGCTTGAGCAACATTCATGAAATGAAAACAGTGACGTCACACAGATCAAACTCGAGAGCGCTTGTTTCTGCCTTATGGCACTTAAAGAACACTGGTTGGTTAATTAATATGTATGTATGTATATATGTTCTCCAATGCCCATAATTTGCATGGATTCCTGTAGAAACAAAATTATTTTAGTCGCGTGTGTAACTATCACCTGCTGGAGCTCTTCATCGTTCCTGAACGTCTTTCCTTCCAATGCCTCTTTTAGTCATCCAAGGACGGAGAAATCACTTGTGGCTAGGTCTTGTTAGTACGGCGGATATGTTAAACACTGACAGTGGTGGTCCTCGATGATTGCATCCGTTGCACTGGCAGTATGGGGGTCCAGTATTGTCATGTTGCAAAAGGACACCTTTACCCAGAAAGCCCACGACGTTTAGATTTGATTGCGGTCAAAGACGATTTCTGAGAAGATCTGTATACGTGGCACTGGTGACAGTGTTGCCCTTGTAGTGTTCTAAAATAACCCCTCGTTCGTTCAAAAAGAGTCAGCATAGCCTCCCCTGTCTGCAGATTACTGTCAGGGAAACTTCTTCGGTTTTTGTGAGAAATGATCGCGTCATTCTTTGCACACTCTCTTCGTTTCAGGCTCATGCAATTGAATACATCTCCAGTTTCATCTCTAGTAGCAATTCTTGCTAGGAAACCATCACCATATGCTTCAAAGTGCCGCAAACGTGCCCAACAAGAATCAGCGCGCATTGTTTCAATTCTGGAGTTAGCTGCAGCGGCATCTACCTTGCAGACACTCTGACGTTCTATAGTCTTCCGTCTTACTATAGTCTTCCCTCTTACTATAGTCTTCCCTCTTACTATAGTCTTCCCTCTTACTATAGTCTTCCCTCTTACTATAGTCTTCCCTCTTACTATAGTCTTCCCTCTTATTAAAGTCTCCCCTCTTACTATTGTCTCTCCTCTTACTAAAGTCTCCCCTCTTAATATAGTCTCCCCTGTTACTTTAGTCATCATCCCTCTTACTGGTCTCCCCTCTTACTATAGTCTCCCCTCTTACTATAGTCTTTCCTCTTATTAGAGTTTCCCCTGTTACTAAAGTCTCCCCTCTTACTATAGTCTCACCTGTTACTAGTCTTCCCTCTTACTTTAGTCTCCCCTCTTACTATAGTCTCCCCTCTTACTAGGCTCCCCTCTTACTAAAGTCTCCCCTCTTACTATATTTTCCCCTCTTAGTATAGTCTCCCCTCTTACTATAGTCTCCCCTCTTACTATAGCCTCCCCTCTTACTATAGTCCCCCCTTTTTATATAGCCCCCCCCCCTTACTAAAGTCTCCCCTCTTACTATAATTTTCCCTCTTACTATAGTCTCCCCTCTTACTATAGTCTCCCCTCTTACTATAGTCTCCCCTCTTACTAGCCTCCCCTCTTACTATAGTCTCACCTCTTACTAGTCTCCCCTCTTACTTTAGTCTCCCCTCTTACTATAGTCTCCCCTCTTACTATAGTCTCCCCTCTTACTAGTTTCCCCGGTTACTAAAGTCTCCCCTCTTACTTTAGTTTCTCCTGTTATTATAGTCCCCCCTCTTACTATAGTCCCCCTTCTTACTATAGTCTCCCCTCTTACTATAGTCTCCCCTCTTACTTTAGTCTCCCCTCTTACTATAGTCTTCCCTCTTACTATTATTTTCCCTCTTACTATAGTCCCGCCTCTTACTATAGTCTCCCCTCTTACTATTGTCTCCCCTCTTACTTTATTCTCCTATCTTACTATAGTCTCCTCTCTTACTATAGTCTCCCCTCTTAGTCTTTCCTCAATGCATAGTTCATCAATTATTATCGCTTCTTTTCATGTCTAGTCTTCCCATCTTTCTGTCGACTCTCATGTTATTATATAGCATTCTTTCTTTCTCGTAATAGTCTCCCCTCTTAATAGTCTCATATTTCATCTTTCTAAAATCTTCACACTTTCTAAAGTCCTTTATTTCTCTCTCTTTCTCTCTCTCTCTCTCTTTCTCTCTCTCTCTCTCTCTCTCTCTCTCTCGCTCTCTCTCTAGTTATCACTTTTGTTAAGATTATCCTCTTTCTATAATCTCCCCTATTTCAGATCTTCCCTGGCACTCCAGTATTCCCTAATACTATACTATTTTCCCATTCTGCCGTGGTTCCTCTTCTGATGATCTACCTTCCATCTATAGTCTTCCCTCTTCCTTTAGTTTTCCCTCTGTCCATGTCCATTATCATCATCATGTAGCACGCCATTGGCAGATCGTCGCTCTCATCACAGCCATTCAATAGGAGTCTCGATCAGCAGCCAGTCTACTCGCCTGGTGCATGTTCATGTTTAGGGTGTCCTTGATGTCTCGATCAGCAGTCAGTCTACTCGCCTGCTCCATGTTCATGTTTATGGTGTCCTTGATGTCTTCTGTCCATCTACGTCTTGGTCAACTTCTGCCTCGCCTTCCTGGAACAATGCCCTCCAGGACCGCTTTTTCCAGTCCGTCATTTCGCTTGATGTGGCCGAAAAACCTCGGTTTCCGAGACATAACATGGTTTATAAGACAGTTCTCTTCGACACTCAGATCTTGCAGCATGGCTTTAATTGTTATTTTCTTAACTCAAAGTGTTTTGAAGATTCTCCTGTAGCATTTTGTCTCGAAAGCCCTGATATTCTTTATTAATATTTGTGTGATAGTCCATGTTTCGCATCAGTACATTGCCACCGGGAATACGCATGTTCTGAGGATCTTCAATTTTAATTCTCTGTTAGTATTGTGCCATATATTCTGAATACTATTCAGTTTCTGCATCGCTATGAACAATCGTCTCCTTATTTCCCTTGCACAGTCCTCGTCGTTTGTTATCAAAGAACCAAGGTATTCAAAGTAATCCACGTGTTCAATTTGATGATTACCAATAGTGATCTTGGGTTGGGGTTTGTGTGTACCAATGTACATTATCTTTGTTTTTTTTTATATTCAGGAAAATATTCTGATCTTAACTGTGCTTCTGAACGGGCGTGGGCAAATGTACCAGGCTTTCAACGCTGTTTGAGAGCGTAACTGTGCCATCTGCATATCTTAGTTCTGGAATCACTTTTTCTCCAATTGAGAATGGGTCGAAATTCGTATAATTTGCATCTATTTTTACCTTTCACGTGATATTCTCCGCGTATATGTTGAATAAGTAGGGCGCAAGGATGCAGCCCTGCCTAAGACTTTAGGATATCAAACCAATCTGAGGGCCTTCGTTAATTCTGACGGCAGCTTGTTGGCCACTGTCAAGTGTTTCTTTTACGTGTATCAGATGTGTTGCACAGCCTATGTCTTTCATTATTTGCCATACTTGCTATTGTTGTACACAGTGAAAAGCTTTTCTGTAATCTATGAAGTATGTATATAGGTCAGCATTGTATTGTCTGCATTTTTCAAAGATGTTTCTCAAATTGAAGACGTGATCTTTTGTGCATCTGCCTTGCTTGAATCCTGCTTGTGTTTCATGTATTTCAAATTCTACTTTCTTTTCTACTCCTCATGATAATACGTAATAATATCTTGCTGGCATGGCTTAACAGTGCAATAGTGCAGTAATTAGTCCATAATTTTAGATTCCCTTTCTTTGATATGGGAATATAGACTGAACATTCCAATCTGAGGGCCATTCTGAGCTGTACCAAATCTGTTTGCACAATGCGTGGTATACGTGTATGCTTGCGTCTCCTCCTGCCTGTGTCAGGTCTGCTGTTGTGTCGTCCTGGAGTCTTTCCTCTTTTCAGCGCTTTGATTGCTGCATGTACCTCGTTCAGTGTGGGTTCTGGCTCTCTCTTTTCGTCATTGATTATCAAGTCTTAATTTGTTTGTGGTGTCGTTGTACATCTCACTACATTATTCCTTCCATCTTTCTAGAATATCTTTGTTCTCAGTCATCACATCACTATTTTTGTCATTGATTGTCCGTGCTCAGGAAACATAAAATTAGACAAAATCGGCCCCTCAACTTGAACACTGTAGTACTTTATAGTTTGCACACAGAAAGCCACAAGGAAAGTTGACCAATACTTTGTCAGGAAATAGTGTTCACTTTGACCACAAAAGGAACATTTTTTTAATCAGCAAGAACAATAATTCCTTTTTTTTTTAAAGTGAAGACATATAAGTGGGAGGAGGCTGCTGATGAAGGGGCTTATTTTAAGGAAAGGGGGGAAATAAAGCCCACTACAAATTGGGATAATATTACAAAAAAACCAGAGGACATCAATGGTAGACAAGGCGGAGGAATGGCTTAACATGATTACATAGTGGGCGGGCCGTTGTTGAGATTCGTGATCGCCTACGCCAGTTTGCATGTCGCGTGGTGATGAGGGTTTCTATGTCCCCATTCTGTGACCAGGTACTTGTGTTTTCAAACACAACAAAGATATCACGGGTTTTGAATGAGAACACTTAACTGTTAAGGTCTCAACTGTCTCCTGATGTCTCTATTTCTGTAGGTGGAGAAAAATTTCTGTTTTCCAAATAGCACTCATCACATTTCAAGAACGAGCAGCAATGAATAAGAGACTCTTGAGAAAACTGAAGAAACATACGGCTGTCTGTCTGAATGCTCAAACACGAGAAAGGTTATCAGTGAAGACAAACGAGGCTTGATAATTTCCACCGCTCTGCAAAAATATTCTCGAGATAACATCTTCATTTGGGACAGATAACGGGGCACGCGCTGTGTGTGACTATTTCCCGCCCCCCATCGCCTGACCATCAGTGAAAAATTACCAACACAAACACCTGCCGCCCTTATAGTGTAGCATCCTATCATTTGTATTGTTATTGATATCAAGTCTGTATTAATAGAAGTTTATTGAAGCATTATTATTCAAAGAAAGTAATGTTTCTTTTTCCTTTTTTTGTTGTTGCTATTATATGTCGGACATATTCTGTTTATATTTTCGTGTTTGCAGCCATCTAATACTAAGAATGGCGACTCATTTCCCAAGAAGGTCGTTACGATACAACATTATAATCATTAAGTCGGAGAATTACAACAAGACAAATATCATAACCGGCATTATTCTTTCTTCAGTGTTATGCTGTAGTAAGATATACGATTACAAATTAAATAAAATTAGCAATTTTACCATCCTCTGAGCTCCTGGGGAAAGCACATATCGTTTAATTATATTTTGTGGAGCACGGGTATTAAGGTAAAGCTACCATTAGATCCGCCTGAAAACAAAACAGAAAGTCTCAACTTAGACAAAGAAGGGAACAAACTATGGAAGTTAGTCAGAGCCATGAATGACGAAACCCCGTCAAACAAACAAATTACCATCAAGCAGGGCGAAAACTTGCTCACTGGAAAAAAAGCCGCAAACGCCTTTGTTGAACAATATGCCAAAGCGAACCACATATATGTCCCTGCAGATAGGCGTACGGACATTAATGAAAAGCAAAAAGGGCACGACAACATCCAAATGGCACCAGAAGAGCATTTGATGGCAAAACTAACAATGAACGAAATTTAAGAGGCCATGAGAACATTAAAGAAAAGGAAATCTCCCGGAAAAGACGGGATAACAAACGAAATGCTGATGGGGCTGGGCCAAACAGCAAAAAGGAAACTGCTATCAGTCCTGAATCAAAGCTGGAAAAGGGGTATTGTACCCCAGGCATGAAAAGACGCAGTACTTGTACCAGTACCAAAGAAAGGAAAAGACAAAACAGATCCAAATGGATACAGGCCTATCAGCCTACTGAGCTGTGTCGACAAACTAATGGAACGTATGATAAACACCAGACTGATGTGGCACCTGGAAGAAAAATGGATACTAATTCCACAGCAATCAGGCTTTAGACAGCACAGATCCACTGAGGATCAGGTCATCCTCATAGCCCAGGAAATAGAAGATGCATACCAGGAACAGAAACACACAGTAGCGGTTTGGGTGGACCTGGAAAAGGCATTTGACAAAGTCTGGAAAGATGGACTTAGAGTCAAGCTAAGAAGAAGTGATGTTTGTGGGAAAATGTACAAGTGGATCAACCACTACCTCAAAAACAGAACGGCCAGAGTCCAAGTACAAGGGCAGATGAGCAAAAAGGTGACACTTGAGCAGGGAGTACCCCAAGGGGGAGTACTGTCACCCACATTCTTCCTGGTGTATATACATGACATTATAGAGAATATACCAAGAAGAGTTCATAGCTCAATGTTTGCAGACGATCTGGCTATGTGGACCTCTGAAAAGAATCTCACCATAGCAAGAAATTGGATGCAGCAGGCCCTAACATCGCTGGAAGAGTGGTCGAACTCATGGCTGGTCAAAATAAACGAGGACAAAACGACATGTACAATATTCTCGCTATCAATCAAACCCCAAAACACCAAATTAAGTCTAAACGGCAAATACCTTCAGCCAAACGACAACCCAAACTATATGGGAGTCACATTTGATCGGCGCATGACATGGAAAAGTCAGATCGAGAGAAACCGAATGAGAGCCAGAGAAAGAATGGCAATCATGAGGAAACTTGCTGGCACAAGCTGGGGAGCAGACGAAAGCATACTAAAGAAACTGTACACTGGAAGAGTGAGACCAGTTCTCGAGTATGGCATTGCGGCATGGACAACAGCAACAAAGGCGAACTTCGATAAAGTTAGCAAACTCCAAAACCAAGCCATGAGAGTTATAACAGGAGGCATGAAGTCAACGCCAATTGTAAAACTTGAAAAGATTACAAAACTGCAATCCATGGCCAACAGAAGAGACTGCAGGGCCCAGCTGCAATCAGAGAAACTCAGAAGACTGATCCAATGCACCAGAGACTAAACAATTTCGGAAATGGAAAGCTAAAGCGAACAAACTTTGCAGAAATGGTCAAAGCAAAGATGCACGAAGACCCTATGAACGCACTAACCACACCAAAGCCCATCCCTACTGTACGAAAACCTACCTGGAGGCAGCATATATTTCCAGAGGTGGTAGAAAATATACCAGGTATTAGAAACAAAAATTGCCAGACTGAAAAAGAAAGAAGAGATACTACCCTGAGTTTCATTACGGAAAACTACCCAAGAATGGACTAGACCCATGCATACACCGACGGTTCCGTAACAAATACAACACATAATGGAGGGGCAGGAGCATTCCTGAGCTTACCAAATGGCAGAAAAATAGCACTGTCATTCGCTACTGGAAAATACACAAGCAATTTCAGAGCGGAGGCAGAGGCACCGAGGGCGGCAGTAGAAGAAATGGTGACAGGTAAAAGGAATGAAAGCCACATAGTCCTGCTTACAGATGCACTGGCCGTAGTCACAGCACTGAAAAGCCAGAAAAATACTGAACTTAACGAATTAAGAGCAGTACTCTATCAACTATGCTAGCAGGCCGCACCAAAAAGAGTAGTGGTGCAGTGGGTTCCATCTCACTGCAACATCCAAGGCAACGAGGAGGCAGATAGACTGGCAAAAGAAGGTGCAAAACTACCACAACCTGATACTAGTATGACATACGAAGAGTCAAAACGGCTTATTAGAGCTAGATACATGACCAAATGGGAAACCGAACATACTGGCTATACCAAAAACGATGCCTATTACCAGTTGAACAGAAAAGAGCAGGTCGTGGTCTTCAGACTTCGCACTGGCCACAATAGACTCAGGTACCACCTATTCAACAAATTGAAGATAGGTGGCCCCGACGAATGCCCGTGTGGTACCGGCAAAATGACCGCTGAGCATTTGCTGCAAAACTTCCCAACATACGAGGATCAGAGAGAGCAGATGTGGCCATCACCAGTGGCAACACTAGACAAGCTCTATGGCAGTGTCGACAGCACCAGGATGACGGCTGCTTTTTTCGAAAAAATAATGGTTACTGTCTGACTGCGTACGATGAAGAAGAAGAAGAAGATCCGCCTGAAGGTTAACTTAAGTGCTCAACGAATGTTAACTTGATGATTTAAGGGTTGCATTAAAGTTATCTTGATGTGTTTATGGGTCACATTAAGGTCAAATTGATGTTTTAAGGAAGCACGAGAATCAATCCGATGATTTAAGGGTCATGTAGATCAACTCGAAGATTTGTCTCGCACGAAGACCAATTCGAGTATTCAAGAGTCGTATAGAGACCAATTCAATGATTTAAGGGTCACAAAAAGACCAAATCGATAATTTAAGTGTAACATAAAGGCCAATTCGATGATTTAAAGACCGCAAAAAGACCAAGTCGATGATTTAAGTGTCGCATAAAGACCAATTTGGTGATTTAATGGTCGCATAAAGACCAACTCGATGATTTAAAGGTTGTATGAAGACCATTTATATATTTTAAAGACTGTATGAAGACATACATTCAATGATAGAATGAGTCTTATGAAGACCAACGATGAGTTAAGGACAGCTTGAAGACCAAGATTTTATTAGGTGTGTCATTATCTACATTTTGGTGTGTGTGTGTGTGTGTGTGTATATATATATATGTATATATATATTCACCTTTTTAGCTCAGTTTGAAGCACAGGGCATCAACAAATATTAGCCATATCTTCTTGCAATGGGCCATATCTACCAGCTCAATCCGCAACTTCCTTGTTTTTAATATTTTATGAAGCTCTTTCCGCCATGAATGAGTAGGCATGCTTCTATTTCTTTTGTGTCTGGGGTTCTAGAACAAAGACTGCCTTGTAATGCTATTAGCAGGTTTCCTAAATATATGACCTACCTAACGTCAAGCGTTATCTTCTTTTCCTGCTCCACCGATGCAAGTCCGGTTTTATACCAAAGATCCACATCAGCAATTTCATCATGCCATTTCAATTCGTCTATTCTACGCAGCCATCAATTTATCAATGTCTGCACTTATATTATCTGTATCCACGTTTTAGAGCCACACAATGGAACCGACTTTACATTAGAATTACAGATGTGTATTTGTGTGTAGGATTTCACATCTTTTGATTCTCGTGAGTTTACAACGTAATAGAAGCACTCCTTGACTTTTGTATACGAGTAAGTATTTTGACACCTTTTTCCGTACGTCCCGTTTTGTTGATATTGAAACCAAGATATGAATAGTATATGAAGGCACTTACATCTTGCAAGAGGGTTAAACCCAACACAATCTGATCGTCGGCAGTTGCATTGAGTCTCCAAACCTGTGTATTTGCAGACCCAAAGTCTAGAACATCGTATCAAGCATACTTATTTTATTTTGCATCTAACCGTGAATGTGAGGCAGAAGAGCCAAGTCATCAGCAAAGTCCAGATCATCGTCACTTAGTCGAAGTCCATAGAATGCCGTCATGGCTGACATCGTCTACTTTCTGATACAGTAGAAAAATAAATGGGGGACAAGAGATATCCGCTTCGTCGAACCCCGTCAGTATCACATCAGGCTAAGAAAGCATGCATAACACGAAAATAATTTTTCATAGTTACGTATGTTGATAAACTTTAGGGGCACTCAATAGTGCCTTAGCAACTTCATTGTGATTATCTGTCTAAGCCGTTAAAGGGTTTTAGTAATTCACAAATTCAATATAAAGTGATACGTTCTCTTTTACACTCTGTTTAACATTTATATGCACTGTAGTTATCTGGTCTGCAAATAATCATTTTTGTCGTAAGCTTATATGTTCGTCTCGCAGTCGTTCGTCTACTGCTTGTTTCAGTCTTTCTAGAATGATCATATGCAATTATTTCCAAAGTATGGATAATTACATTTTCCCTCTATAATTTATATACTGCTGCAAATCTCCCTTCTCTAGCAATTTCATCATCATCATCATCAGTCCCGAAACCTAGAAGGTCGTTGAGGCACCGTTATTGCAGTTTCTCGAACCAGTTCCCACAATATGTCTCGATTTTTCGCCAGGATATTAGTTTCAGCTATAGACCTTCCCGTCCATTTTTGTTTATTGTCCTCCCACCTCTTTTTTGGTCTCCCTCTCTCACGCTTCTCGGTCTTGGTCAGCCCCCAATCGATCGTGATATATGTCCATACCATGCTAATTTTCGTGTTTTTACTAAAGTCAAAAGGTTTTTATACTGACCTACCTCCTTCCTAACAATTTCAAAAACACTTTCGTTTGTAACGCGATCCAGAAATGAAATGCCAAGATTTCTTCGCAAGCATCTCATTTCCATTGCGCAAATTTTTCGTTCTAGGGCAGCCGTCAGAGTCCAAGTCTCACACGCGTAGAAGTTTACCGAGGTGACCATTGTGTACATTAAAGTCAGCTTCGATTTAAGGCTAATGTTCTCGTCTTTCCAGATTATTTATAGTCTAGTCAGGGCGACCATGGCCATCGCTGTTCTTTACTGGATCTCAGCTCTAGACCCCTCCACATTCATTTCTGCTCCCAGATATTTGAGCCGCGTAACACTTTCCAGAAGTTCACCTTTGACCATACTCGGGTTTAAAATACCCTCTGGGGCGTTAGCCATAATGTTACTCTTCTCTGCACTGATTTCCATCCCAAATTTCTGGGCAGCATTGGCCAGGTTTGCGAGTAGCCTCGCAAGTTCAGGTTCTGTTCCAGCCAGACCTGTAATGTCCTCGGCAAACCGGAGGTTGGTGAGTTTGCACTCACCTTTACTGACCGTCCCTACGTGTTCATCCAATGCTTCTGACGTAATGCGTTCAAGAAAAACATTGAAAAGTGTCGGAGAGAGAAGACACCCCTGACGCACGCCGACTGTCGTGCGGAACCACTCACCCGTGGTTCCGTTGAGGTAAATTGCACTGCTGGTATCGGGGTGACGTTTCACAATGACGTGGGTGAGCCGGCATCCTATCTTGTACTTTCGTAGCGTTTCCCATAGGGCTTCATGTCCCACCCTATCAAAAGCCTTTTAAAATTTAGTTGTGTTTAACAATTTAGTTGTATGGAAATTGAGCTGGTTTTTCTTCTCTCTCCCACATATTGACCAAGTGTTCTGTATAATATTTTTGTCGGAGTCTCAATGTCCGCTTTGATTGCTTCAGCTGACACACCATTTGGACCAATGGCCTGACCATCACACTGGAATAATTCAGCTTTATAAATTGTATATGTGGTGGACCTCACGGAACTAACATGTATATTCGTATACACCGGCTAGATGTCAGACAGGAACCAAGGCATCCGGTAGATTCAAGCACTCTATAAAATGTCATGTTGACCTTAACATCTGCTCCGTCGTGTTGCATATTAGATTTACATCCTTTTCTTTAAAACGACCAATTAATTGCTTACATTTTCTCTACAAACCTCAATCCTGTTATATTTTATCTGATGCCAATGCTCATTCTATATCTTCTATATCCTTAATTGTTGCAACACCTGGTATCTATTTGAAATTGACTACATTTGCCGTGTTTATCCTTGTATATGTGTGTGTGTGTGTGTGTGTGTGTATATATATATATATATATATATATATATATATATATATATATATATACATATATATTTATACACACACACTGCAGAGGTTATTAATATTAATATATTGGCAGGCATAGCGGTATAGGCAAGCGCCAAACATAACATGAAGCTAACATATGATCAGCAAGCACAAATAAAAAAGAAGGGTAGAAGAAGGCTGGCAAGGTTTCAAGTCTGCCTTGCATAATGCTTTGCGGGAAAAACAGTAAAGGAGATATAAGAAAGAAAATGACGGTGGAGTGAAATGAGAGTGTAAAGACAGCCATCAAAGAAAAGACGTTATAATTTAAGAAATGGAGAAATTCAAACATTTGAAATGGTTGCTATGACTATAAACAGGTGAGACATGGAAGGGGGACATCGTGGGCTAGTGGTTAAGTAACACGGCTCACAAACCGAAGGTACTGGGTTTGTTCCCCACCCCAGCACCGGTGGTTACCTCGGGGAAGCAAACCCTTTTAAATGCAGGAGTAAGCAGACCCTTCCATAAAATGAATGCCGAAGGCGGATGCACTCGGCCGACAGGCGCAAAATAAAAACACAGTGCAACACACATCACCTTGGGCAATTGAGAAATAAGGCGAACCAAAACAACAAAAGCAAAAAAGCGCGAGAGTTGAATTTCTAAAGTCACACAAGGAGACATGGCAGACATCTAGAGAAGTGTTTAGTGAGCTGTGTTCAAAGACACACGGGGACTGTTTTAACAGATTCGTGCTATGTGTGAGAGGGGTGAGAATTACAATCCTTTCCCAAAAATAAAGGGCAGTGACGGCAAACCGACCTTCAATAACAACGAGGAAAAAGCAAGATTTGAGACATATTTCACAGAACTGCTCAACCCAAACACAAAAGACGATGCCCAGACCATGGCTGTTACTGTTACATCATTGCAAGCAGTCCCTGGCCCTTCCTTATATAACAACAGAACCATTCTGGAGTCGGAAGTCATAAAAGCCATTAGGAGATGCTTTAAAAATAAGGTCCAAGGATGTAATATACTGGGAGACGCCACATTGGTGGGGACCACTGCCAAAGACGGAATTGTCGGAATGAAAAGTGCAAATATCACAGTCAAGCTGTAAACTAGCGACACAACGCATTCCGTTCTCCGGACTACATCCTGCTACTTGCAAAGCCCAGTTCACTGCTTGGTAGCGGGAGATTGAGAACGAACCAAGAAGAAGAAGACGAAGGTGGGGATAGAGTGGCTAACTAAGATATTTCAGCAGGCGTGGCAAGAAAAGAAGATGCCGAGAGATTAGCAATGAGCAGTGGTTGTTACCATAAGGAAGTACAAAGGCAGCAGAAAAGTCTGCAGCGCATACAACGGATATTCCCTTCTAAGTGACGTAGGAACATTATATGCTAGGGTCTTAGAACAGAGAATCCGAGCTAGGGTAGATCATATGTTCAGTAAATCACTATGTGGCTTTAGGATAGGTAAAGGATACACGAGCGCGATATTACTAGACAGATGAGAGAAAATCAAACAAGTACGTATAATAAAGAACTAAATGTGACCTTTATTGATCAAGAGAAAGCATTTGACAGGTTCAACAGGAGTAGATAACGGGATGTTTTGGAGGAATACGGTCTTAGGAGACAGCCACTCGACAATATACGAGCCATGTACGCCAACAGCGAAGGAGCGGTTTTGACAAGTGTCGAAGGGACAAACTGGTTCCCAGTGAGGAGTGGGAAGCGTCTAGGGTGTATGATATCCCCTCTTCTATTCATCATTCATTGATAATATGACCGCAACAGTCAACCACCACGAGGAATCGCTCAACAAATTGAATTTTTCAGATAGTCAGAGCCTCTTTTACAATAAACAAGACAATATACGAGCCATGTACGCCAACAGCGAAGGAGCGGTTTTGACAAGTGTCGAAGGGACAAACTGGTTCCCAGTGAGGAGTGGGAAGCGTCTAGGGTGTATGATATCCCCTCTTCTATTCATCATTCATTGATAATATGACCGCAACAGTCAACCACCACGAGGAATCGCTCAACAAATTGAATTTTTCAGATAGTCAGAGCCTCTTTTACAATAAACAAGAATATTTACAACACCTCACCTGTCTCGACTCAGCCTGTCTAGAGTAGGACAGGAAGATCTGCTGTGATAAGACAGAAACAATGAAACGTTAACTGAAACAGCGCAGTTTCAATACTGACGACAAAACCCTCAAACAGGTACAAAAATGTACACACCTGGGAAGTGTTTTCACTGATGACGGCAGACTGGACAGAGAGGTAGAAAATATAATTCAAAAGGCAAATAACGTGCACTACCAACTAGCAATTGTACTGAAACATCCTAGTGTCACTACGTCCACTAAATAGACGCTGATAAACACGTTGATCATCCCTACTTTATGTTATCAGTGTCAAACATGACCCTATTAGATGTGCACAGACGTAAGACTGAGACCTGTGAGATGTGCTGTGTACTAAGTGCTGCTGTGTACTAAGTGCAGCAGACAAGGTAATTTGCGACACAATTCATTTAGGGCGCGCTGATGAATGTAATGGGAACCACATCAGTTAACTACTATATTGACACACAGAAGATACAGTGGTGTGGTTCTTTGACGATGATACAGCATGCTAAACCTTCAACGAAATTATACTTTTTAGGTTTCATGGCTTCGAGCAAGAGGTCGACCACGGTGGTAATGGATAGAGGGGATGAAAGACGCTGTGTTACGGAAAACAAAAGCGATCATAGCTTGTCAAAGAAACTGAAAGAAATTACGTTATTATTTTAAAAGACGAATTATAACACTCATAATTTCACTACCTGGTTGTTTGACGTTTGATATTCTTTGGAGGTATTTCTACACCTCACCCATTTGGAACTTGCTCGCGTGGCTACTTTCATTTGGTGTTCCACTTGACTTATCTTATCATTTTTATCAGTCCCGACTAAAAATGCAAGGTTGAAAGGACTGGAGACTGCATGAAGAATCTCACTGACAAACTCTCCACTGTGAAGAGTGCTTACAAGTTACTGCTAAGATGTAGAAGGTACAAGGTGTGCTTACTTCTTTGTTAAATTGTCTGTGATATCAGCGACAAGGTGTCGTTTTTTCTGTGCGTGGGTGTAAGATTAATGTTCTATTTAGGGATATACCTGTGTTGTTATTGTCGGAGAAGATTTCGCGCCCTATCTCATAGTCAAGTGTTTTTCGACAACGTCTAGTAATTCAGTTCTGGATCAATCAATCAAAACATTCGCTATGGCGTGCCTGTCTTCAACCAGTAGAGCTTGACTGCTTTCTACCATCCGTTCCAACACGTCACAGTCAAGTTTTCTTGTATGTCTTCTGTTTTGGTTGAGTGCGTTATATTGTCATTGGTTTTGTTTGTTTGTTTGTATGTTGAAGTATATGTGGCTGAAATCCTCACCAGCATGGGAAAGCTAGTTCAATGCTAAACCTACCTAATTCAATCTCTAATTAAATGTGCATGGCAGTTTACATTGTTACTATTATTTGCTCCCATTCCTGATTCGGGTAACAAACCGACGAGATAAAACAAGTACGCTACTTTTCTATCATGTTCTACACAACCGAAAGAATTGTAATATGGTTGGTTAGTCCTGATGTTTGTTGTCAGGGTATCTGAGCATGTTTCTCCATTTGACCATATCCTCTGGTTGATCAGTCCTGAGACTTGTTGTACGGTTGTCTGAGCATGTTTCTTCATTTGACCCTATCCTCTGGCTAGTCAGTCATGAGACTTGTTGTACGGTGGTCTGCGAATGTTTCTTCTTTGAATACAATCCTCTGCAGCTTTCTTCCTTTTAGTAAAGTTTCCTGCATTAATATATGTGCATGCCTCAGATGTAATGGCGAGTCTCGATCCACGCCATAATGCCCCCTCCCCTCCCCCACCCACTCCCTGAATTTTACTCTCTAGTTTCTTCTGTAGAAGACTTATGTCGCATTTTGTGTCACAGCCAACTCAATCTCATTTTCTGAATAATGTTTAATATTTGTCTTTGCGCGCATACCTGTTACAATGTGGACTTTTTATGTTACGGTTTACGATATGTAAACTTCTGTACTTGTTCGATTGTTTCTCCATTAACGGGTTAAATTCATTGGCTCATGGTACTTTACTATTTTTATAATATTTATCTTCAAAGTGTTTGTTTTCAAGCCAAACTCTTTGGCTGTGCTGTTAATTAAAGGCGTTACAAAACTATCATACACATTTAGTGAAATTAGCTGTGCGATTGTAAAGTTAAAAAAAAAAAAGACGCCATGACCACCCTTTTGAGAAAAGTGTTAAAGTGGAAGCCAGTAACGATATTATGTTCAAACACACTGTGACTTCCTTTGACATAGTAATAACAGGTAAATCACATTTACTGAAACATGTAGAAACCATGATTAAATAACGTTTCTGGTAAACAAACAATTTATATATGTCCTCCTAAAAAGAATACATAAAACAAATCGGTGTAGAATGGGTCAGTTGTGTGAAAACAAATACGATAATATATATTTTAAAGAAAATCGCAATGAACATTGTTATGTATGTTATTATCGAGTTCTGAAAAGAAAGGGGATATGTATGTTACTCGAGTACAGATAAATACTTGTGATCGTTGTCACAAACAAACATTTTTTTGAGGTCTGACAAGAGAGGACACATTATACGATTATCAAACACTAGAAATAGACTGTATGGCGTATACATAGTTACATAATTTGATGCAATATTAACTTAAATTAACGTAACGTCTTTATACTGGTTTAGAAGACTCTGCAGAGTCTGTATACAGCCCGTTTCATTTACCACATTTCTTGCTCTAAAATTTATGCGCATTCAATCTATTCTTAAATGCATTAAATGTCCTTGCCTCCACTACTTCATGTGGCAATGCATTCCAAGCATTCACCACTCTCTGATTAAAAATATAGTGAAGACGGCTGAGAAACCTGACAAATAAAATGGTGTCCAGCAGGGCTTCATTAGTACATCTAACGTTAAGTTAATTTAACGACTTGTGTGAGGAATTCACTGATTTAAAAAAGTAGTCCATCTCAGTTTACCTATAGTGTGTCAATATGGACGATAGGTAGACATCTTCCTTTATTGTGCAAGACAATACAAAGACGAGAGGATAACACACACCAGAACGGATGTCAAAAACGTTTCATGTATACACCATTTTTTTAAAATAAATAGACTTTAGAAGAATGATTTCCGACAACATGACCTCTGAGAACATCATGGATACCAAGGACATCTAAGGAACACACATCATCATGTAGCATGTCCTTTGTAGAACGTCGCCCCCATCACAGTCTGTCTGAAAGAAACTCGTTCCCTTGCCAAAACACCAGCCTCCGCCACTGTCATACTCAGGCATTCCTGGATATCGTGGTGCCATCGTCTTCTTGGTCTACCCCTTCCTCTTTTGCCTGGCACCATACCTTCCATCACCGTTCTCTCAAGACCGTTGTGTCTCTTGATGTGACTAAAGTATTTGCATTTTCTAGCCAAAATGGAATTGATAAGCCAGTTCTCCTCTATGCTCAACTCTTGCCGAATGTCTACATTTGTTCTTTTCTCTGTCCATGGTATTCTGAGGATCTTTCTGTAACATTTTGACTCGAAGGATTCGATTCTTTGTCTAGATGTTTTGGTAATCGTTCATGCTTCACAGCCATAAGCTGCCAGAGGAAAAACACAGGCTCTCAAGACTTTTACTTTTATCGTTTTGTTGGTGCCCTGCCATAATTTCTTCAGGCTGTTCAGTCTCTGCATTGATATAGCTAGTCTTCTTCTGATTTCTTTCGAGCAGTCACCATTTTTGTCAATTCTGGAGCCCAGATATTCAAAATGTGTGAACTGATCGATTTCCTCACCACCCACTGTACATTTATGCTGACTTTGTGTTTTATCGGTGGTCATTATCTTTGTTTTGTTTATGTTTATGAACAGATTGTGATCTTTACTATGTCCATTAACGGCTGAAAGTAGCTGCTCTAGCCCTTCTGTACTTCTTGATAGTATCACTGTGTCATCTGCGTATCGTAACTCTGGAATCTCGTACCCCCAATCGTAAATGGGTCGAAACTTTCAATGTTCTCATCTTCTCGAACATTTCTCATTATACATTCCGCACATATGTTGTACAGATAAGGTGAGAGGATACATCCCTGTCGGACTCCTTTTTGTACTACAAACCGATCTGATGTTTGCCCAGATACTCGGACAGCGGCTTGTTGATCTTGGTATAATGTTTCAATGAGATGGACTATATGCAAAGGAAACCCTATTTCCTTCATGATTCTCCACATATTTTGATGTTTTACCGTGTCGAAGGCCTTAGTGTAATCAATGAAACATGTGTACAGGTCTACATTAAACTCTCTATATTTTTCATAGATATTCCTTAAATTGAATATGTGGTCCCGGGTCCCTCTGTCTTTCCTAAAACCTGCCTGGACTATGTGAATGTCAGATTCAAACCTTTTCTCTATCCTTCTTAATAGGATTCGCAAGAGTATCTTGCTAGCATGGCTGATCAGCGCGATAGTTCGGAAGCTCGTGCACAGCTTCAGGTTGCCTTTTTAGGGGGGTGGGGGGGGGAATATAAATTGATTTCTTCCATGCTTCTGGCTACTCTGCGCTCTGCCATATCTGTTTGCACAGCTTGTGATAGACTCGAGCACATGCCTCCCCTCCTACTTGTATTAGCTCTGCTGGGATATCATCGCATCCTGGGGACTTTCCCTTTTTCAGGCTTTTAATTGCAGAGCGTACTTCTTCCAATGTTGGTTCAGGTTCTTTCTCATCCTTTGGTAGGATTGTAACTGAGCGCTTTGTGCTATCTCCATACGTGGTTCTGCAGTACTCTCTCCATCTATTCAGTATGTCTTTGGTTTCTGTTAATTTCTTTGTCATTTATGACATGTGGAACCGGACGGAATTCCCTTGTCAGTGTTCTTATTGCTTTAAATGTATCTCTCTCTCTGCCTTGTTATAGGTTTTCTATATCCTTTCTACTATGTATCTTCTTTTATCTTTTCTTATTTCTCTTCTAACTTTTCTTGTGCAGTTTTTATATGCTGTGTTGGTCCCCTTACTTCCCATTTGTTTTAATTGTTGCCGTTCTGCAATGAGTTTCTGTGTTTCCTCTGTTATATAGCTCTGTGTCTTGTGCAATATCTTTGGAATCATTTCTTTTCCTGTCGAGATCAAAATGTCCCTTGCGTACGATGTCAACTCCTCAGATGTCATCTCTTCCTGTACAGCAAGCAACGCCTCAAATTTGTTTTCTACTTTGATGTTGTATTCAGCAGGTATTGCTGATACATCGAAGCGTAATGGCTGGCAACCTTTGTTGATCCTAAGTATTCTTGTTTGAAAAACTGCAAACAGTAATTCATGGTCCGTATCGCAGTCTGCTCCTGGCAACGTTTTTGTCGCCAGCACATTTGATCTCCATCTTTGTTGCACTAGAATGTAATCTATTTGGCTTCTGATGTTGCCATCAGGGGAGGTCCACGTGTACAGTCTTCGTGGATGTTGTTTGAAGAAGGAACACACACAAGACGTATTACAAGTAATCACTTCACACAATTAGGAATATAAGCAACCAATAAATGTATTCTTGGTAAATGCACAGGGGTTAGTGCACAGACATCCCAGTCAAGCGATCAGGATTCAATCCCCAGTTTGGTGCATGATTTTTTTCTCGATCGCAAACCGGCTATTGTGGTCAACTCAGCCTCATAAATTTGGTACCAGAAAAATAATAGGGAAGTAAAGGCGGCCGATGTGATTCTGTCCACATCATCCTGCTGAACACATCGTCCACTATGTGCCTGTCTCACCAAATAATATTGGCCTAACACCATATTTCCTATACGCCGCATGGCATGACGGGATCTTTACTTCCAATATTTATAAAGGTAAGTCTAGAAAACTTTGTGACAATGGGAGGATGAAATGTAGAATATGGCAACAAATACAACAAAGAGTACGATCTGAGGTGGGCAATAATTTACTGGAAGGCTAAACAAACAAAAACACAGCAGGCAATTGTGATTCTTCTGATTCAAGTAAAAAAAGCAATCGTTAAATGGGGTCTTGTTTCTCTAAATGTCTCTGAGACGCAGAAACCTACTCCCCACTTGAGCACTGCTAGAAAGTTCGCCAATACTCTACCTGTTCGCTTGACCAGATCCATTCACTTCATCGGGTGAACATGTGTTACCACACAGTTATAGGCACAGCAACAATATTCTGACGCCCACCAGCGGCGTGTCCATAGATTGGAGAGCCATTGTGTAGATGGACCTGCCAGTACACACTGAATCCGGTTGATAGCTGTTTCGTGTCAGTGTGGGCTCTGTTTCATACACATTTCCGCAATTCATGCTGTGCCCTAATTATAGCTGTTGGTAAGTTTGACATTATACTGACAATTTAAGGTTATAATACTTAAACAAGAACACTTAAGACGCAGTGTAGTGTAGTAGTATACAGTCCTGACCAGTTTAACTGATTAGTTCAGGACCAGTACTAGTACTCAGGTGCATCAATAGTATTAGTAATAGTAGTAACAGTACGTTTATCTGAGTTATCTTAGTACAGTCCGTCTTTTAATTCATGAACAAGGGCCGAAGCAATTTTCTACTAAACTGCATGTCAGAACCAAATGATTTTTCGCATGCAGCTTTTGAATATCCATGACGCTGAAACATTTATATTATTTAGTCCATAGATGTTTAGACATTTGTACATCATCGAATTCTCTTGATATCTTAGGACCATTGCAAAGAAATTACATTAAATTTAAGATTTTAAAGTACTCTGCTGAATTGCTCAGCATTTTGTTCATTCGCGTTTCTCCTTAATGTCTTGATATATAAATTAGACTGTAACAAGTTTTTTTTTAAAACACAGCCACTCACAATAACACGAGGGCATAGCTACAAGCTGACTAAAGAGAGGCCCAGATTAGATATTAGGAAATATTTTTTTAGTCAGAGGGTGGTGTCTGCTTGGAATGCATTGCCAGGGGAGGTAGTGGAGGCATGGACAGTTAATGCATTTAAGAATAAACTGGATGCGCATAGCTTTTAGAGCAAGGTGATGTAAATGTAACTGGTTGTATACAGACTCTGTAGGGTCTTCTAAGCCAGTATAAAGACGTTAAGTTAAGTTAATTGATTGTTTGTGTTGCCCTTTATGCACAATCGTAAAAATGACACCAATATGCAACAGTTGGTGCAGCCCTTCGGTCACCCTTAGACCACCCAAGGTTGTATAAACTGCGCAGTAAATTTTATGTTGTGTAACTGTAACGCATTTCAATATTGCAATGTATTTGTTGCTATTGGATGTACACCTAATTGTTTTGATAAACATACTCTAATTCACTCAAGTCTGCTAGTCACTATGTCCACAAAAGATGATATTAATCATCCGAATCTGTCGATTCAAAGAGGTTGATAATTGTTACTGGCTGAACAAATTGTAATAGATCTCGTTGCCAGTACTTTTCTTCTTCCCGGAGCACACGTTCAACACACTTCTTCCAGAACTGAATGTCTATTTTTGAAAGGTGCTCACATGCCGTCATTTCAACACTACACATTTTAGACGTCCGGTTCTTGTTCTGTTCGACAACTTGTCCTTCGACTTTAGCTCACACAAGCTCTAAGGTTAATTTTAGTTTCAGGAGAGTAACAAAGTGAAGTGATTTTTCGTCAACAGTTTGAATATCTCCCGTTTTAAGATATCTATGTTGAAATCGTCAAATTTATTTTTCCTTCCTTACTTGATATGAGTGCACTGAGTCCTGTGCAATACAACGGTAAAAGGTTGATCTATTCAGACCAAATGCCAATTGCGTTCGATTCTCTGAGTCATGAATATCGCAATATAAATGAACCATCTTAGATTCCCTGCGGAACAACTGTTATAGTAAAACGGTAACCTTCTGCATTGTTATAAATGTACACTTCAAACTCATTTTGAAATTGATATCAATGTAAGTTTTGAAAAAGCAACTATATGTCACAATAACCTCACCTAAAACTATTAATGTCTATTGATTGGCATCCTGTCAGTCTCGAGAGACAATGGACTACACTCTAGAGAGGGGGCAGTCAGTTGTTGTCCTTCCTTTTGCCGCACACGCTTGGAGTCTGCATCTTGACGCATCTTGTCTTCTCCTTCCTGCATACCAACACACAAAGTCTGCCTCCGGCCAGGTCTGTCTTTGGCAGATTTCTCCCAGTTGCAGATGTTCATATCCAGCGTCTTCAGGTCACGCGTGCAAACAACTTTGTACCGGAGAAAGGTTCTACCTATTTATGTTTGCCTGTGGTCAACTCTCCGTATAGGATATCTTTTGGTATTCGCCCATCCTCCACTCTGCAGACGTGTCCAAACCACTGCAAGCGACGTTGGCGAAGGATCGTAACTAAACTGGCAATCTATGCATAGTCTAACACGTCGCTGTTAGTCACTCTGTCACTTCATGAAATTCCAAGTATGCGCTAGTTCATTTTAATAGTCTCCCATCTAACCTAGGATGCAGAAAGACCCCTCTGTGGCAGTTCTAAAGACGTATTTAAGCACCATGGCAAGGATAATTCCAAATATAATCTTAGCCAGGACACAACCTTGTTTAACTCCGTTGTCAATGTTGAAGGCCTCAAATTCCTGACCATCATGCAGCACTGTACTTTTCACGCCCACATAAAAGACCTAATCATGCTCAGTAGTTTAGGTGGGAAGCCAACTTTAGACAATACTTTAAAAAGACCATCTCTGTTTACCAGGTCGAATGTCTTAGTGAGGTCGATGAAGGCAAAAAATAGTGGTCTGAGTTGTTATCTGCATTTCTCTTGCAATTATCTCAGTTAAAATGTCATATCAATGGTGGATCTATGAGCTAGCGAGTTGGAGATCGGTACTGTGATCCCCATAGTGGTAAGCTTACTGAGGAGTCTCATGTTGCTCTACAGCCAAAAGGACCTCGGTCCACCTTCCCAAGTACGCCTCGGGATGTGAGAAGAACATCTGTAACCCACCTCAAAGACATTGGTCAATAGGACCTTACTTATTTACGAGTAACATTAGCAACAACAGCCAGCATGTTGAGGTAGCTGGCTCCATTACATACACATCCCTCCTTAGTTACATTTGATTTAGTCGTTACTCTTCTACCTCGTGATGGATATATTTTGTCTTTCCTTGTGGTTCATAGTTTTTTTTATAGGAAACAGTTGCCGGCTCCATGCCCAGCCTTCTTTAGTCGTTTCTTTCCACATACTCTTCTTCTTCTTCGTTCGTTCTCAATATCCCACTACCAAACCATGAAAGGGCTCAAGTAGCAGAATGAAGTCCAGAGAATGGAATGCGTTGTGTCGTAGTTTACAGCTTGGCTGTGATATTTGCACCTTTCGGTCCAACTCATCCGACTTCAGCAAGCATTTTTGAGTATCGGGTTAGCATTCCCTCTTCGATCCCCTCTCCTTAGCCAGTCTGCCCTGCTGCAGCCTGTTATCCAGGATCACCGCGTGGAGGTGAAGAAGTGTCTTGGCAGCTATGGTTCCACATACTCAACATGTTACAAAGTTTCTATTTGTGTTGAGTCTCCCCATTCAGGCTCCGGTAAGTCCAGAACAACCAGTGAAGAGTAAGACATTTATAAATGTATTGCCTCAGCCACATGTATAATATGAGTTGACATGTTTCAACAGGGTTATGGAACGTGAACCACTCTACTCGGGCTCTGTTATATCAATACCTAGTTTTAACATGCGTGTCGCAGCCTTTTTCTTGTTTCTCTTTGGCTCTTTACGAAGCACAGAGCGGCTACCACTGGAGTTTGATTAATACGAACGATGTGAAACATGCACCGAAAAACATTATTATGTGCTCTTGCATTGATACCATTTACGAGCTGGTTGTTTTACATGATGATTGATGCTGCTTGTCTGATTTTTTAGTTTTCATTTATTATTTGCTTCGGAGGTTACTGTGGCCATATTCTTTACATCATCATTGACATTTATAATAACCAAACAAATAGTCGATGTAAAAATCATCATCATTGACATTTGCTATGACCAAATATATAATCGATGTCAATCATCAGGGGAGGAAGACTAACGTCTGATCAGACAAACTATACTGATCAGACATGTTAGTCAGGTTCAGTCAAAACATACTGATCAAGACCCTCACCTCGGCTTCCTAGTAGCCCTTCCTTGAAACGGGCTGTTTTCAAGGCAGCCTGGCTAACGAGGTGAGGGATCGACGTGATCTCCGTAGTAGCGAGTGACCCGCAGATGAAGCCAAGCATAGCACAACTGCCTGGAGGACCCCCGTCCATCTTCACCAGCACGCTCGGGATGTGAGGAAAGGTACTGTAACCCGCCACTTAACGTCCTTTTCAGAGCGCACAAAAGAGTAACCTACTCATTGTAGGCATTTGCAAACAACAATCATCATCATTGACATTTGTCATTACCAAAAATAATCTACGTCAATGTTTAATTCCAAGCATAATTTCTGCTTACTGGAAAGGTTAGAGCTTTTTATTCTTTTTGGGAAATGGTCCAGACTTAATCACTGTTTTCGAAACGATCGTCTACTCAGCTGTGAATGGATACTTGTCTTATAGTCACCCCACTTCACAAAACATTTATAAATAGTACAAAACAGTTCCGAAGACTTTACCTTGGCTATGTGCTTTTTATTGGATTCTAACCTTTACTTAACACCTAATTTGTTCTCAAATTATTTAAAGAAAAGCACTGCCAACTGATTTTTTAATGTCTATTAATTCGTTTAATAGTTCAGCAATTTTTATGAAGGAGTCTAATATTCATGAACTCGTGACCTAAGCAAACATTCAGACGGCGTCCATCTGTGGCGTATCGCTTTCGAGTGCACTTTCGCAAAAACGTTTAGTTGCAATACAGTAATCCTGTGCCATGGAAACTCATTTGCAAGAAGAGAGACGGCGTGGGCTAGGGGTCAAGTGACACGGCTTACAACTGGAAGGTGCTGGGTTCTCTCCCTAATCACAGCACCCGCCGTTACCATTGGGAAGCAAGTCCTTAGAAAATGCAGGAGAAAGCAGCCGTTACGTAAAATGAATGCCGAACTCGGATGCACTAGGCCGACAGGCGCAAAATAAAAACATAGTGCAACGCACAATGCTTTGGAAAAAAGAGGAAATAAGGCGAACGAAAAAAATCTTCAAAATTAGAAAGATGCCGATGCTTCAGCTCCGACAGACCAGACAAATGGCAAGAAATGATACTCGCCTTTGTTAGCAATACTATTCAAAGACATGAAAGGAAATTATATATGGATGGAGTTAATCACCAGCTGCTCCAGTTAAATGTAGACAAGAAGGAAGAGGAGCTTCTGAACTTTTATTATCAAAATTACAAACTCCTCAGTCTCAGTTCTATACAGTTTATCAGCCACAATCTGAGTCTCAGCTCTTTACCGCTTATCACCCACCAGCTGAGTCTCAGCTCTATACAGTTTATCAGCCACAATCTGAGTCTCAGCTCTTTACCGCTTATCACCCACCAGCTGAGTCTCAGCTCTATACAGTTTATCAGTCACAAACTGAGTCTCAGCTCTCTATACAATGTATCAGGCACCAACTGAGTCTCAGCTCTATGCAGTTTATCAGCCACAAACTGAGTCTCAGCTCTATACAATACTTAACATCAGGCGGAGATTTTAATAACCACTTCCAAAACCTAATCTATAACCATCTTGATCACACAGACGATGGACCTGACGTGATGAACACGACACGATGACAACCATTCCTTAACGTTATCCAACACTGCACCAGACACTCCTACCTTCTACTCCAGAAGATAGCATACAACTTTTCAACTCCACATCTTGCATTCATCCCCTCGAATATAGCTGGGCTCATAAGTAGAGTAGGTGATTAACTAGGAGAAAGTGACCATCGTTCAATAATTCTCTCTGTTCAGAGTGTAACTCTCGAAGCAGACAACCATCACAAGATGAAATTACAACCAAAAAAAAAACTGCCAATTGTGGCATGTACATACATCTCGTGAATACGCAGTTGTTCAGAATAGAGATATAAATGTAGTTGCTAATGAGTTCAACAAATTCATATTTCAAGCAGCAAAAAAAATAATTCTCACAAGATTCTAGGGCAATTGCTCACTATACTGGTCCAGTACATTTCAAGAGCGCAAGAAAGCTGTGCAAAGGGCCATAAAGGAATTCAAGTCTCAGTACTCACTTGAAAACCACAGCACATGGAAAAGGGCTGTTACAGAATGTCGGAGACAAAAACTAGCAGAAACACGATAAAGCTGGAATAATAAAACGGGACTCGCTGGAACTATGCTAATTAGTAAAATCAGTTAGTGAAGAGTAATCCTCGCATAGATAGTCCATCACATTGGACGAGGATTGCAAAATTCTAATAGTGAAACAAAACCCACCACACTATGCGAACTCATCATCTGGCTGGTCAGTCCGAAGACTGGTTATAAGTTTGTCGAGCATATCTATCCATTTGACCCTATCCTTTGTAGCTGTCTTCATTCTAGCATCGATTCGCACTTTGTTTCTGCATGCCTGAGATGTAAAGACTAGTCTTGGTCGCCACCTTTCTCCGGGATTTTGCTCTCTTTTATGTTGAGGATAATACAAATAATAATAATATCAGATACTTATTTCAAAGCTTTGGAACAAAAAGTCCCTAGATACAGATGAAATTATCAGTTAAATGTTTATGATTTTGAGCCAAGCAGCAAAGACAAAACTGCTTAAGATATTCAATCTCAGTTGGGCGAAGAGAACGATACCTCTAATATGAAGAGCGGCATCAGAATATCGATACTAAAGAATGAGAATTGTAAGACCAATACCTAATGTTACCAGTAAATCAGTCTCATATGACGGCTGTGTAGGGAAGACTATGGAGTGAATAGTGAATCCCATATTGAAAGGGTATTTTAATCTGAGCAGACCTTGGTGCTGAAACAAACTGGATTTAGAGAATGCTCAGTATGGGAGACCAATTTTCTTGCTTGTCCCAAGCAGTTGAAGATGCCTTTCAATACAAAAGAAAGGTAATAGCGTTATTGTTCGACTTTAACAAGTCTTTGACAAGGGTAGAAAAACGGTCTAACTGTAATATTAAGAAATGAAATTCAAGACAGCATGATAAACTGGATCCAGTCGTATGGTCTACCAGGCAGTACCTCAGAGAGAAATAATTTCGCAACACGATTTTTTTATTTATATCAAGGACTTGGTTAAAGATATTTCCGCTGGCGTAAAAGTCGTCCTAAATGCAGACGACCTAGAACTACGGTGCCCCGATGATCACTCCATTACATCAGAATGCAGCGACACGTCAAGGACATGGGTGGAGAAATGGCTGGCAACAGCTCTATTCACCCTCTACCACTAAAGATCAAAAAGCTAAAATACACTTAGAGGGTAACCCAGATCACGGAAGAAACTACCCGTTCCATCTTGGATTGACATTTGACAAAAGCCTTACTTGGAATAAGCGTATTGAAAATTCAGAATAGACAGGCAGAAAACGGCTAGGCTTATTCAGAAAATTAGCAGGTACCAGATGGGGAGCAAAGCAAATAACTCTTCAGAAGATCTGCAGTAGAATAATAAGACCACATTTATAAGAAGACACACAAAAGCATGGTACAGAAGGAAAGGTACAGAACCATATGAAGGCAAGAATAGAAGATTTGGTGCTGGGTCGTTTAAAAACTAGTACATTGAAACCTGACAAATTACATCATCAAATGGTGCCCCCACAATTGGACATGAATTTAATCATCTGCTAAAGCGAACACTACACTGAGTATGATTGAAGACAACTATCCAAAACAATCGAATGCTTTCAAGAATGGAGGAGCCAGTATCTTTGTCTCATATACCGAAAACCATTGTTAGACAATGTATATTCCCACTAATACATTCTGTTCAAATACACAGTTGAGCTTCGATCACTTGAATACGCTACAAATATAATTCATAGCAACATTTCTGACTGCAACCAGGCAGGTGTATTATCTTCACATATGCATAATATGCAACATTCTCCCAAGGATGGCATTTCCCGCACCTGATGAATGAACTATGCAACGTAGCTCTCAGAATACATCAATGGCTACCATCCCATTGTGAGGCACTGGGGAACGAGAAGGCGATGGGATTGCTAATAGGAGAGAAGAGTGAACAAGGGACATTGAAGTTACATACTCAGGTTGTCAGAAGAGAAGAATCAACTCCACGTAGACCACCACATCCTTGTCCGACAAGGATAGATAGCCATTCTTGTTTTCAGGAAGTGGCACGACAGAATGAACAAACACATACACATGCTTCGTCTTGTCTGCTTCGTCACTGTGCACATGTGGAATACGTCAGGGCTCGTCATCCTTTTTAGACTTAGCGCTCACTTTGACAGTGTTCGTGAGTATTTACCAACCAACAAAAATCTGAATTGAAGCAAATTGCGATCGTCCACTATATATCGAGTCTGTATATTTTGTATGTTTTTATTACACCATCTTCATCCTCTCGTAAGTCCTTTGCAGAACGTCTGTAGCATCACAGTCCGTCTGAAAGAAACCTAATCTCTTGCCAATTCTCCAGGTAAGAAGCTTGCATATCAAGAAACAAATATACGGAAGCACGAAACTGTTTGATTTCGGATCCCGCAAGTTTCTGCAAGCATCCCTTGGTCTCCTTGGAGTTTGGACAAGTTCCTAGTAAATTGGAAATGGGCGACAAAACTCGGAGATCCAGTGTACACACTAGCACGTACTAGAACCCACTGGGAGTTGAAAATCGATACGATTGAGCCGCTGTCCGGGTAATATTCTAAAAAATATTTAATTGTCAACATACATGCCTTCAGGTCTAGTAAGCCACAGGTAGAAAACAATAGCAAAGAAGAAGTCTTTTTTGAAAGCTACACAAACACGCCCACATACGCACGCATGCACACAGACACACACACACACACACACACATATATATATATATATATACATATATATATATATATACATATATATATATATATATATATATATATATATATATATATATATATATATATATGGATCAGACTCCATTAATTTTTCGCATGGGACAGTGCATTTACACCAAATCGCGGCAGGAGGCCACATATACTTGTATTTTGTGTATATATGCATTACAGTCGACAAACTGTTGGCTGCCGCACCATTTAAAATTCAGCGAATGCTATGGGTAATTAATTACAACCAGTCAAGTACATCTTATGGAGCGTTATTAATAATACTAATGAAATAAATGGTAAGTTGGTTGCTGCTAACAAACGTGCATATTACATTATGTTGGCCAGTGCTTATTTTAAATGTGTGTTGTTCTGTGGCGTTCAACTTTCTTTGGACAACGTTGTCTCTTTCATTTAGATCCGTAAAGTTATACATTGTGTGTAGGTCATCAAACGGGAATTCATGCGGTCCAGCGCTGGAACGCATTACCACCTTAAAACAGGACTGTGCTATACTCTGAGCAAACTAATGACGAACATGTAAGAATAATTACTACGTTATATATATAGAACCAGTTTACATATTACTTGTTTATCAAGTTGTTTTATTTTAGTAGTTGACTTTATCTAGCCAATTTGGTTTGATTTTGTCCTTGACGATTGTTTTGGTAGTTGCGCAGGCCGTTTTGTAATAGTGCTCCCGAACTACTGTAAGCTTCGTGCTTTAGTTTCACCAGGATGAGAAGTCATCCGAGCGATTTGGACAGAATAGGGCTACTGTAACCTTCCAAGCGTGTCATAAAAGAAGATTAAGAGGGTTGTACATGGGGCTAGCGACCCAATGTGAACCCATTACTATTGGAACAGCCCTGCCAATGTTTGAATACAGGCTTCCTGTAAACGGTCAAGATGTAGTAGTACGCAATCACTTTGAGCGAAAATGCGAATCACCATCATCATGAAGAATGAATGTACGGTTGTCGTAAAACATGAAACCTGAAAGAATGATATTATCAAGCATTAACTTTGTTGATTTAGCAAGTGGGAGTATCAGTGGGAATCCCGATATCCCTTAATGGGGAAGGGGGAATAGACCCACGGAAACCTACTGTCGCAGAAGTCATTGAGGTTGTGCATGAGAGTCACGACATTTTCATGCAAAACAAAGCGATACATCTACATGCCAGTGTTGGCTCCGCGCATCCTGAATGTAAACAAGGGGCAGCTATGACCAGGTTCTGTTATTGGAGCAAAAAGAGAAGGATGAATGATATAAGAAACATACATTTGAATTGAGAAGAAAACAAGCTGGATATTGTTTGAATTATTTTTTTGACTACATAGTACTTCAACATACCAACAACCATATCTCTCATGTCCAGACACAGTTTACCATTATTATTTGAACACTACAGAGTACTAGAGTACTTTATCAGATCAATAGCTCTGACGTCCAGACATAGTCTACCATTAATGTTTGAGGACTATAGAGTACTTCATCAGCTCAACAGCCATAGCTCTGCGCCTAGTAATAGTATAACATTACTGTTTGTCATTGTGAAATATATAAAATGGCCAAGTGTTAGAGACTTCATTGAAAAATGCCTCGAATATTTATGACGTTGGGTGACCAGTTCCTTTCCTCGTTGTCTTTTTTCAAACAGTAAGCCAGGTAGCCATTTACGCCTGGGTCGACTGAGGGTCTCGATAACGAAGATCGAACCTGGTCCCGTTGCCGAGACAATTAAGCTCTCTACCACACATACGGTCCAGAAATGTGAAGTCTGTAAATGTTCAATTCCAAGCAATAACTCTTTTGAGCATCCTAGTTGAAGAGTAGTTATCGCTCTTCCTTATCATGCCAGATGGATCAGACTCAGTCTACGATTTTGGTACGTCTTAGTCCACACAACTGAATATGATAAATATAAATATATTGTTAGTGAAGACAAGTCACCGAGGAAAAGTTGTGGTCATTCACATTCAACCTCCCAAAAATAAAACTGATATCTAATACAGTGAAGTCTTCAGCTCCGATGACAGTGTAGGCCGATAGTTAAACATTTTTTTTACCGTGTTCGAGCAAGTCTTGGCTATTCACTTTGCTGACAAAGCATTGACCTTCACTGCAAATGGGTTATGGACTTTGCTTGCTGTTAATTGACTTTGTGTTTCTTCGTCTTGAAAAACTACTTGAATATTTGTGTATGCCTGCACCTCTGCATCTGCTTCATCCCTGTGATCTTAATGGAAGAAAGTATCCCCTGCACCATTCCAGCCATGTTGCATATTGCCACTAAAGAGAGATGTGTACAGGGCTAGCAACATCATAATGTAAAACAATATCTACATAAAGCAGTATTACAATATAGCACATGCGTTCTTTGATACGTGATTCATGTTATGAGGGTTACCTGCAGTGGTCGCGTCTCTAAAAAATAATACGACAAAACACATCTTCTTGTCTTTTCCTTCAGTCCAGCCGAAGCATAAACACATAATATCGAGGACCCCCGTTACTTGGTTTAATTAGATGGTAGCATTTCATTCATCGTCTGCACAGTGCTAGAGTGCTCGTTTCTCATTGCAAAGGTAGGATTTTAGATTTGTGTTATCGACAACACTGCAATCAGAAAAGCTTACTGTTAGCTAGGCTTACTGTTAGCTAGGCTTACTGTTAGCTAGGCGTCCTGTTAGCTAGGCTTACTGTTAGCTAGGCGTCCTGTTAGCTAGGCGTCCTGTTAGCTAGGCTTACTGTTAGCTAGGCTTACTGTTAGCTAGGCTTACTGTTAGCTAGGCGTCCTGTTAGCTAGGCTTACTGTTAGCTAGGCGTCATGTTAGCTAGGCTTACTGTTAGCTAGGCGTCCTGTTAGCTAGGCGTCCTGTTAGCTAGGCTTACTGTTAGCTAGGCTTACTGTTAGCTAGGCGTCCTGTTAGCTAGGCTTACTGTTAGCTAGGCGTCCTGTTAGCTAGGCTTACTGTTAGCTAGGCGTCCTGTTAGCTAGGCGTCATGTTAGCTAGGGTTTCTGTTAGCTAGGCTTACTGTTAGCTAGGCGTCCTGTTAGCTAGGCTTACTGTTAGCTAGGGTTTCTGTTAGCTAGGCTTACTGTTAGCTAGGCGTCCTGTTAGCTAGGGTTTCTGTTAGCTAGTCTTACTGTTAGCGTAAGAAACTCAGCAAGGAATGATCACCCCACCTCATTTAAATACCGATGCGTAATACAGTAGTCTCCAACACTTGATCCCTGACAACAGAGTTGGCAATGAGGCTGCCTCTACTGTTATTGTTTTCACATAGTCAGCTCAAGAACAACCTCCATATCAAACAGTGATTGACGTTTTAGTGTGCAATACGGGTTAATAAAGATTAGGTTATATAATGTAGGAAATAATTTGCCATAAAATAGAAGTTTGATCTAAATTAAGATAAAACGATGATTAACTGTGAGTTTATGGCAGACGAAGAGATATCAAAACTGAAAATACTATAACAGGTGTGAACTGATTAAACAAATATTTATCAGGACTGCCGAAGCTGGCTTCCAGAAAGAAAAAAAATGTGACGCTCTCTTCACATCCATCTAATAGTCACTTCGGTTGATTTTCATCAATTCGACTATACTGTATAACTCTTTCATCGTTGGCCTATCGAACTCCTCCATTTTTTTACGAAGTAGTTTTTATTTCATTTGCTCGGTTGTTTGGCTACATGTTAACAAAAGTAATAATGCTATGTTCTTTCAATACGCACATTACTTTATATTTGTTCAGTCGATAGTTGTTTTTTTAATTTTACTAACTAGTGACTAATGAAACCAAAACAGTTTGAAATGAATTCTTAGTTGCAACTTTGTGTGCGTGTGGGTCTTGTACAATGTGGACTTATAAAGAGTAGGTAATTTCATTTGAAATTGAATGTTCAGTTAAACCAAAATAAACCTTCGGATTTTTTTCCTCTTGACAGTCCATACGATCTTTCGGATTTCAAAATATCTAATGCGAAGATGATTAAACCTCTATGCTCCTGTTCTCTGGAAAAAAATATAACCGTAACAGTATATTGGCTATATGGACACAACCATCACACTGTTGTGGGCCTCTAGGGACAACTATGTAAACTTCTAGGGACAACTATGTGAACCTTTATGGTCAAGCTTCACAACGCGTGTAGGCCTCTAGGGACAACTATGTGAGCTTCTAGAGACAACTATATGAACCTTTATGGACAACCATCACAACTGTTGTGGGTCTCTAGGGACAACTATGTGAACTTCTAGGGACAACTATGTGAACTTCTAGGGACAACTATGTGAACTTCTAGGGACAACTATGTGAACTTCTAGGGACAACTATGTGAACTTCTAGGGACAACTATGTGAACTTCTAGGGACAACTATGTGAACTTCTAGGGACAACTATGTGAACTTCTAGGGACAACTATGGGAACCTTTGTGGATAACCATCACAACTGTTGTGGGTCTCTAGGGACAACTATGTGAACTTCTAGGGACAACTATGTGAACTTCTAGGGACAACTATGTAAACTTCTAGGGACAACTATGGGAACCTTTGTGGATAACCATCACAACTGTTGTGGGTCTCTAGGGACAACTATGTGAACTTCTAGGGACAACTATGTGAACTTCTAGGGACAACTATGGGAACTTCTAGGGACAACTATGTGAACCTTTGTGGACAACCATCACAACTGTTGTGGGTCTCTAGAGACAACTATGTGAACTTCTAGGGACAACTATGTGAACTTCTAGGGACAACTATGTGAACTTCTAGGGACAACTATGTGAACTTCTAGGGACAACTATGTGAACTTCTAGGGACAACTATGTGAACTTCTAGGGACAACTATGTGAACTTCTAGGGACAACTATGTGAACTTCTAGGGACAACTATGTGAACTTCTAGGGACAACTATGGGAACCTTTGTGGATAACCATCACAACTGTTGTGGGTCTCTAGGGACAACTATGTGAACTTCTAGGGACAACTATGTGAACTTCTAGGGACAACTATGTAAACTTCTAGGGACAACTATGGGAACCTTTGTGGATAACCATCACAACTGTTGTGGGTCTCTAGGGACAACTATGTGAACTTCTAGGGACAACTATGTGAACTTCTAGGGACAACTATGGGAACTTCTAGGGACAACTATGTGAACCTTTGTGGACAACCATCACAACTGTTGTGGGTCTCTAGAGACAACTATGTGAACTTCTAGGGACAACTATGTGAACTTCTAGGGACAACTATGTGAACTTCTAGGGACAACTATGTGAACTTCTAGGGACAACTATGTGAACTTCTAGGGACAACTATGTGAACCTTTGTGGACAACCATCACAACTGTCGTGTGTCTCTAGGGACAACTATGTGAACTTCTAGGGACAACTATGTGAACTTCTAGGGACAACTATGTGAACATTTGTGGACAACCATCACAACTTTCGTGTGTCTCTAGGGACAACTGTGTGAACGTTCAGGCACAACGTTTGTGATTCCATTTTTTATGTGTAATTATTGCAGTGTTTATTTCGATTGCTGTGAGCTTCACTAGTGAGGATTTCTAAGAAAGGAATAAAGGTCACTGGCACAAGCAGTGAGCAGGCTAGGTTTTCATTTAGACTTCCTCGTAGTTCTACATGGACACGGGACTGTTTTCATGACAATTCGACTAATGAAATAAGTGATCGACATGATCCCCATAGTAGTGAACGTCAGGCAAATGAAGCCAAGCATAGCACAACTGCCTGGAGGCTCCAGTCCACCTTCATCAGCACGCTTGGGAATCTACTGCAACCCGTCTTTTTCAGGGCGCACATTGTGGGCATTCAACAACAACTTCCGGTATAAAAAATATATCCATGTTGAAGTTTTGAACGCCTGTCCTCAGGGTCAGAAGATCTACATCCACATTTCTAAGCTCTCAGGTCCTCTTGTGATGTCATTATTAGCTTCTGTTTTTACGCGAATCTACGAAAAGCAGTGCAGAGTTAATTTAACAAGATGCTTTCAGAATGTAGGGTGCTTGACGCATTAATAAATAATAGCTACAATATTATATCAGGCCATATAGCTAGACGACAAGGAGAAAGATGGAGTACCATAACCGCCATGTGGTACCTGCGCGACAAAAAGAGACCTCGCGGACGACCCCCAACTCGCTGGCGAGATTCACTAGACAAGCACAACATACACGACCCCACAATAAACAGACTACTTTCCCACTGGACGACACGCGCCCGCGACAGAAACGACTGGAATCTGAGTTGGGACCCGCTCAACGGGGACCACCCCTTGATGAAGAACGGGTCGAACTAAGACTAAAAACTAAGATATATCAGAATAGACAATATTTGCTAAACTGACAATAACATTTGTGAAATAGAAAGTAGATCATGTTGAATTGGTGTTGTTTGCCCAAAATGTGATACTATTGACAGAACAAGAAAGCATGTTTACCGATTAAATACAAATATCTACATTGACAAACTTCAATATAAAAGCCAAAACTAATGTGATGCACAGTTCAGAATATATAAATGGCTACATGGACATCTGTATAAAGTCAACAATTTCCGTAATTTAAACATTGGCCTTAAATCCTACGATATAGTGTTAAATAGTTTACGCGAATATAATCGTTTCAAATTTTAGTATAAGTTTGGTTTCTTTTTCAAACATCATGGACAAAATATATTCTGAGTTCATGGAAACATCTGTATGCTTAACCATGCATTAAAAGATACTTACCAGAAGCTTCGGAAAATGTGAAATACCATTAAACGTAATGCAGATGAGGTTAGTACAGCCACTGTTAAGCTGACGGCTATTAGGGTCAATCAATAAGCATGACTGCTGACATTGTGGGGCACAGCTGCAGCCACGTCATCAAGTAAAGCTATGCCAATTCTGGTTCTGTCATTTTCTGTGGAGCTTACCTGTACTTATACTGTGAGTCAGCTACTTTTTCGACCGGTGACGATTCAGCACAACCTTATATTACGCTATCTGCATCAACAAAACCCTAAATTACGTTACCTGCATCAACACAATCCTAAATTACGTTACATGCATCAACACAACCCTAAATTATGCTACCTGCATCAACACAAACCTAAATTACGTTACCTGCATCAACACAAACCTAAATTACGTTACCTGCATCAACACAAACCTAAATTACGTTACCTGCACCGTGTTTTCTTCTTCTATCGTTCTCAATCTCCTGCTACCAAGACATGAAAAGGGTTTTGTAAGTAACAGGATGTGGTCCGGAGAACTCAATGCGTTGTGTCGTAGTTTACAGCTTGACTGCGATATTTGCACCTGTCGGTCCAACACATTATATACTTCAACCGCTAAGTCTGCAGTTGTGCAGCTTGAGAGTGTATGTCAGCAGAAATACAACAATGGACAACAGTACTATGGTGTCCAAGCAGGAAAAACCAGGCCAGCAGATGCAACGGCATAGCAAGAATATCACACAATAAACTCCAAGCTAAATGTAATAAATACAGGTGATTTTGAACTTAATGCCAGTGAACTTCATAGCAACAAGAGGAAAATATAGCCGAAAATTGTCTACAGTTTGATTGAAAACGAAAAGCCAGTTCCCCGGTGAGATGAAAGAGTCGTACACGGTTTCTCCGAAACTGCCGATGTTGTAGATAACTCCAGAAATTCAATAGAATGAAATTGGGACCACCAAAGAGTCTAGATAAAGAAGCTGGTTTACTATCTTCTTTTGTTGACGTTGTGTTAGCTAATAGCCGAGACAGTTAGACCTATTTTGATCTTGAAAAACATTAGATCATTTGAACAGCGAAATAATAACCTTGAAATATTATCTCAGCCTTTCTTAGGTACACGAGTATTGAAGGTGAATGGTATGTCAGGGACCAAAGATGCAGCACAGTGAATGAGCTGACAACATCCAACGATTCATAGCTTGCTGCTTGCATCAGGGTCAGTGAACTACAACTGACCAAGATCATATTCCGCCTCCAGGGTACGGCGTGACCTAGTGGTTAAGTGGCACGGCTCACAATCCGAAGGTGCTGGGTTCGATCCCCATCACAGCATCGGTCGTTACACCGGGGAAGCAAATCCTTAGAAAATGCAGGAGGAAGCAGACCCTTACATAAAATGCATGCTGAAGTCGGATGCACTGGGCCGACAGGCGCAAAATAAAAACCACAGTGCAACGCACGCCGCCTTGGGGATTAGAGAAAAATAAGGCGAACGCAAAACAAAAAAAACAACAACAAAACTATATTCCGCCTCCAAGTGGCGGCCCTGAAAACAGACTGCAATAGTGTAGTCTGGCAAAGATAATATGGATTGCAGTGAGAAAATAAACTCACTACACAAAAAGTCAACTGAAACTGGGTGTATCCAGCTGAAAGGCGCAGATATCGCAGCCTCGCTGTAATTTTTGACACAACATTCTTTTCAGTACGAAAGCCGAAAGAGAATAAGAAATGTCATGTCACTACAGTTCCTATTGAACTCTGCAAATCTATCCTCACCTTATAATTATCACGTGGGTGATCATTTTGTATTGATTTGCATTAGCTGTCTTGAAGATCATGCAGTGTTCATTGGCCCTGAATGCACTTTTGTCCTATGTCAGGACGATACGTGTAGCTTCCGAACAAGCCCCACAGCTAAGCGCACACTATTAGGTACACTTGCCTTATCATGAATGGATTGTTGCTGAACGTGATAAGATTATTCCTTCAATCTGTGCAAGGTCTGTGATTAAATTTGATCAAGTCAAATAATATATTCTGGACCAGCTAGTAATTTTAATCAGAAGTAGGAAGCAAGGCAGTTGTCACTCACGCTGCTGGCATATACTATAAGGGGTTTAATACAAGCCTAATTGATTGGCCAATGCCATTTTACAGAGAATATTCATGCGTCAGCAGGGCGTCATGGGCAGATAGCAGTGGCAGGTGTCATGAATGTCAAGTCACATCATTTGACATTTACTGCTCCTCGGTGGCTGGTCAAATTCACAAGCGTGTGTGCAGATTTTGCGTAAAATATATACTTTCTTTCTCATGCATTTATCAAAGTACACACATCTATGCTCCAGACGGCTACAATCGGTAATCAGCTATAACAATAACGTTCTGACACTGGGATCGTTATTGCTGGTTCCAGCCTGCATTTATTAGTATATGAAACATCAACCATTCACATTAATATTGTGGCAGTTAAACGAGTTCTCCCTCCGAATATTGCTACACTACATTTTGTTTCAAACACAGAACGAGTCAGATCTGGCATCAGTTTTACCAACTAATGAAATATAATCATTGCAATGTTCTCCCAACCATCAGTGTCAATGTCATTGATACAATTATGCTTCCCCCACCACATTTCTAAATTTTACAGAGCTGTATCCTATTGTTTTGCTTTCGGTCAAAAGTGTCATGTTTTTATTGACTGTTTTAAAATGTTTTTGAGAATGTCCCCAATAAGTAAGTTTACTCTTTTGCGACCCAGAAAAGGGCGTTAAGTGACGGGTTGCAGTAGCTTTCCTCACATCCGGAGCGTGCTGATAAAGGTGGTACGATGTCCTCAAGACGGTTATGCTATGCTTGGCTTCATCTGCGTATCGCTCACTACAATGGGGATCACGTCGATCCTCCACCTGGTTAGCCAGACTGCCAATAGAAATATCCAGTTTCCCGGTATTACTATGAGGAAGTCGAGGTGGAGGTCTGGCCAGTATATTTGATCTAACCCTGACTAACATATTCGATCAGTATGTTTTTCTTGACCAGACGTTTATCTCTCCTCTCCACTGTTTGAATTTAAAAATGAGTACTGAGCCGATTTAGGGTGTATTTTATATTTAGGGAATCTCACAAGAAATCCTAGTATACGCATAGTTTTTACATAGCACATTTTACACTTAGCTTTAATTCTGGACTTACTGTAAGATATTTAAGTTATAACTGTTTCAATTGTACTCAGCACTAAATTGACATTTGAGATGTACGCTATTTAGTTACTAGTGTTTCGCATCATTGAATTGAGTTATCTGTATACAAATGATATATTGTATAGAACTAAACGTAGTCGTACGTGCAGTTAGGTGAATATAACATTTAAGTGTGTGTGTTTGGTCAAATCAAGGTCACGTGAAGTGGACGACCCCGGTAGTGGGGGGGGGGGGGGGTGTTCAATTAATAGTGGACATATGGGTGAGGAGGGCACACAAATACTTGCATTTTGTGGACATCTTATGGATGACTCTAATGGGATAAGCATTTCTGTACTCCATGAAAGTGTTAATGATCAATTAAATTGTAAGTGTCTTCTGATAATCTAACCAGACAGCAGCTCTTAGTAGTGCTATAGACGTCGTTGGAATGCGGAATGAATCTGTTATTATATAATGTGTGCGATCCGTCACATACTACCGCTCAATTGGCTGTCCACTAACAAATTATTTATTGATTTATTTTACTTCAAACGTTATACAGGAGCAATTCTAGTGTTTTAGTGACACGTCATTGATGAGGAGTTTAAATTGAGTTCAAAGACGGAGAAAAATATATGTTTTGTGTTCTTAACATAAATATAATAGCATTGTGCGAGAGAAAAGCGAAAGGGCAGTGGAACTATATATCTTGCCTGTCGTTAATATACTGGCCACGATCCCCCCCCCCTCCCTTCCACGCAGTTATCCCTGGAAACAGGCTATTTCATGGCAGTCTAACTAACAATGTGGAGAATCGATGTGGTCCCCGTAGTAGTGTGGCGACACGCAGATAAGGCCAAGCCAAGCATAAGACAACTGCCTGGATGACCTGGTCCACCTTGCTCGAAATGTAAAGAAAGCTACTGCAACAAGCCACCTAACGTTCTTTTTAGGTCACACAAAAAAGTAAATATGCTCATTGCGGGCATTAACAACAATAATAAAACGTTACAAAGACACCCTGAAAGCCTCATTGAAGAACTGCGACATTGACACTGATGGTTGGGAGAACATTGCTGCTGATCGCTCTGCCTGGCGTAGTAAAATATCATCAGGCACGGCACATATGGAGCAAACAAGAATCAAGGAAGCTGCACGGAAACGAGCGACACGAAATGCAAGAGAAGAGTTGCTTCTGTCTGACAGTGCCTCTCTGCCATCAGTGTGACAGACGCTTTCGGGCTCGGATTGGTGTGATCAGCCATCTGCAAATCCACTCTAGGATCGACAGATGACAATGTGTTCCTCTTCGGGAACGATGGACACAACTACTAGTATGTGTTCGTACTTCCTCTCAAAATAGAACACAGGGCCACCTCTACAACTGGTCTTTTACATGGAACCTGTATTCGAGCATTTGCAGCGGTTATTCCATAGCAATAGTTTTGCATGATGAGGTTGCTAGCCCTAAGCAAAACATTCTTTAACAACGGGAAAAGGTATTTGATACCAAGGCCGGATTAAATAAACATCTGGTGCCAAGTCCAAGCGATGGTGCCATCTTCCCGTCGCCTCTTCAACTTTCGCTCCCATTCACCACCCAGGTTTTGCAATAAAGTGACAAGCTGCTACATAAACACAGTGCAGCCAACTGGCATTGGACATGGTATTACCAAAACACACAAAAATTGACATAGATAAGACCAGGGAGCAAATATTCACACAATACAGCTGACAAGAACAAGCCTAAGACGTTTGGTAATTGAATGTGTCAATTAGAGGCTGACTTTGAAGATTGGAACTAAGGAGTTAAAGCAGAATTAAGATTATTACTGTATCAAATGTATGAGGTTCAACTCAAATTAAAAAAATTGACCCAACTGTAAATGGTTATAATGTTTGCTGTTTACCTAATCCCAACATAGCCAGGTGGACCTAGTGCCCATAACGGTAAGATGAGACTTTTTCAATAGTTCCGGCTGCGTAAACTTGTAAACAATTATTATGTTTTGTTGTTGTTGCTCTGTACCCCCTTCTGTTCGTGTCCTAGTCCGTGCTTGTTTTGCTTAATGTTTATCCAGCCCTAAGTGATCATATCCTTTACAACACGAGTATTAAATGAAAACCTCACACTCCTCTCTTCCCTTCGTAATTAAGTCAAAGAGACACATACTTGTATCATTTTTCGACTTAGTCCCCACTACATTCGATAGAATTTCAGCAACGTCTACAAAGTGCATGTGTTCTTCTTTTTAAAAAAGGATTTTGGTGTCGTGTGTAGCACTAATACACCACGTCGATGTTTGAATTATAGTCAGCTTCCGGGATACGCACCTTGCAGATACTTTGTGGAACTGGAGCACATCATGAATGATGCGGTGTGCTGAACCTTGACTGATGTCCAGAAGTGTGGTTATGTCATTCACAGTCATGCGATTTTTCATCACGCGTTCAACTCTGGTGTCACTAGTCTGTGTGCCTGACCTGGTCGAGAACATCCTGTCACAGAGCTGAACTACTCCACTCGCACACTGGTTTCAGTGACAGTCCCCGTACTGAATCTTCATTCGTAGATGAATTAGATAGGTTTCATCCTCTCACTGCTCAAATGACTGATAACAGAACTGCAAGGTGGCCATTCCAGCTCAGTATGTTTTCTGCAAAAGTGTATTAATACTAGGCATGCTGGCTCTGTATAGGACCTCCTTGTTTGTGATATGGTCGTGTCAGCGAGTATATAATATGCGCATCGTCTGTTGTGTGGCAGTAATTCAACTTCTTGGCGACACCAGTGTAGACTGTTCAATTCTCACACATGTAGAGCAGGGTGGTTAGAATTTCGGTACGATAGACTTTCAGCTTAGTTGTTATGTTGGTTCCTCGACGCTCCCACACTATCGAGCACGTTCTACCAATATATAATATATAGAGAGGGAGGCAACGTAATATGTTATAGAAAGATACACTTTGTGTATCAAAATATTATAATTACACACATACGCATAATGTCATCAAATAAAACTTTAGTGTTTATCACTTCAAACAGCAAATACTTCCAGGTCAGCGCTAAACGTAACTGAACATGATGTGGGCTTATGGTGTACTTGTGGGAGTAATATGCAGTTCAGGTAAAGACGTTTCATTTGTCCTGTTAATTTATTTTCTGCTGTTGTTAATATTTGACTTAACGTTTTTGCAAGCGATTCATAAAATAATATAGCCAATGGATTTGCTAGTTGGTCTCTACTTTCAAATATCATTTTTGGATGGATAGCATCTTGACCTGGACATTTATCCACTTTCAACCCATCCAATTTAAAAAAAAACATTTCCTCTGTAATACAGAGTGATTTTAATCCCAATATATTTCACATTTGAAAATATCTAAAGGCTCTTGGATTTTGGAGCAGACTTCTTCTGTGTTGATTACCAAAGTATTGATTTAGTAGATTAGCCGTCTCCCTATTTTCTCTTATTATCTTACCTGTGTTATCTATGAGATGGCATACCTTGTCTTTCGTTCTTTGTTTATTTTTAACATAAGAAAAAAAGCTTTTACTATGTCTTGATCCTATTAGAAAGTTTTTTTCGAAGTCTTTTTTTGCTGTTTTGTTCACTTTCTGAGCTTAGTTCTTCTTGTCCAACTATTTAAAATATGTTTCTTTTGATTTACCTGCCATTGTATATTTTTTTCCATACATGAAAATTGAAATCCTGTACATATCCATTCTTTATTTGCGCTCGAAATAAGCACAATTTCAGCCATTGTGAGTCAGCGTATTAGAATGGTCCTGCGATGGTGTTTACATGACATTTACTAGTTGGTTAGTTATCGGTCTCTTTGTATCCTGAAATATGTCCCCCCCCCCCCCCTGCTTTGTATTAATCAGTTAGTTTCACATACTTTATAAAGGCGTTCGTCATTGTCAGTTTGAAAAGGCCCATTCGCTATCTGTGTAGTTGGGAAGGAATCTCTGTAGAGTTTCTAGTACGCCTCGGTCATAGGCCTATCACTGCGCAAACGACCCTGACAGATTCCACTCTCAATTTTTGGAGTTCCGTGATCTTGTTTGTGTTCTCCATTCTCTGGCATTTCCATGTTTGAGACTGTCAGTTCCATGTTTGGGACTGTCAGTTCCATGTTTGAGACTGTCAGTTCCATGTTTGAGACTGTCAGTTCCATGTTTGGGACTGGCAGTTCCATGTTTGAGATATGTATGTTTAAATATAAACAAATATGCAATGGACCGAAATCCCCATGGAAAGGGAAGAAAAGGTAGTACAAAGAACAGTGAAAGAGTAAACCATCGAAACTGCATTATCATGAAGAAAGTAGTACAAAAGGGTAATAGGGACGGCATTGGCTAATCCTTTAGCACGCGGCAGACACCCGGGGACGCCCAGATTGTCACTCTGTCACCAAAAAAAAAATGTTTCCCTCTAAGTACGGAGACCCTTACCGATAGTCATTTTTATACTGCTGGATACGTCACGTCCATCTACACACGTTTTTTGCCGGTAAAAGTATCGTATGTTAGATTACAAATGGCTTTTGAGCGATTTTTTTTTTCGCCGATTGGAGCAGGCCGACTTTTTGGGGAAAGGTGAAGTAGGTTGTTGGGAAAGATCTTTATCTTGTAAATTTGTTTATTTTATTTGTCTAGATGAAAGAACTACACTTGAATTGGAAACAAACAGTTGTGTCGATATTGTAAACACAGTATCGATTCTTTGTTATGGTTTCCATGGTTTTCTATCAGAGAGACTAGGCCTAACCGGGAAAGTTCAAATATTTAAATGTTTTCAAAACATTTCACATTCATCTTCTTGTATCTCAGAAACTAATAAACACACAACAACAACAATAACATCAACAAGTTCTTTATTCAATTGTGTCTCTAAACACAAGAAAATCATATTTATTGACCAACAAACAGAACAGTTACAATTTTTGAAAGTTGCAAAATTGAGAAATGTGAAAAATTTTCAAAAATTCAGTGTGGCGTGCTAAAGGTTTAAGTTACACGGCTTACAATCCAAAGGTGCTTGGTTTGCTCCCCAATCATAGCAAAGGTCGTTACCCCGGGAAAACAAAATCTTAGAAAATGCAGGAGGAAGCAGAGACTTACATAAAATGTCTGCCGAAGTCGGATGCGCTAGACCAACAAGCACAGAATATAAACAGACTGCAACGCACACTGCATTGGGGAATAGAAATAAGGCAAACGCAAAACATAAATTGTAATACATAGAGGGTGACTGGTGCATTGTGTTTTTCAATGGGATCTAGAGTGAATACTTGAGCAAAGTGTAAGCTTGAAATCTGGCAGTATCGAATAGATAGTTTTTCTATCCGCAGGGAACAGTTACCCCTCTGGAGCTCCAGAAAGCACCTGCTGGACGATGTTCCCTAAACATTCAGAAACAACTGCACAGATTGGTCCTTCTCCCTTTTTGATTGATGTTACACCTGAGACTTACGAACCAGGAGAAAACATAACGTGTAAGTTGCAAAGATCATGGTTGAAACCTGCTAGTGATGATGGAACACTAATCAATTTGAGTAAATTTGTAAAGATGAACGAATCAATCAATCAGTTCTTTTCAGCTCCCTTCAATAAATACACTTCAAGTTATCCTGAGTCATCCGTTCCAGATCTATCCATATTTTCCGGTTATCATTATGTTTGTCTTTAGCTCTCTCCTCCGTATGTGTTTTAGTCTGTGTCTACCCAGATTATGTTTGTCTTTAGCTCTCTCCTCCATGTGTGTTTTAGTCTGTGTCTACCCAGATTGTTTGTCTTTAGCTCTATGCTCCGTGTGTGTTTTACTCTGTGTCTACCCAGATTAGATATTAGGAAATATTTTGTTAGTCAGAAAGTGGTGAATGCATTGCCACAGGAGGTAGTGGAGGCAGGGACAATTAATGCATTTAAGAATAAATTGTATGTGCATAGCTTTTAGAGCAAGGTAATGTAAGGATCCTGCAGTCTTCTAAACCAGTATAAATATGTTAAGTTAAGTTACCAAAATTATGGTTGTCTGTAATTCTCTCCTCCATGTGTGTTTTAGTGTACCTCAACCCAAATTATGTTTGTCTGTAGTTTTCTTCACCATGTGTGTTTTAGTGTACCTCTACCCAAATTATGTTTGTCTGTAGTTTTCTACTCCATATGTGTTTTAGTGTACCTCTATCAAAATTATGTTTGCCTGTAGCTCTCCCCTTCATGTGTATCTTAGTCTGCCTCTTCCTATATTATGTGTATCTGTAGTTTTCTTCTCCATTTGTGATTTAGTGTACTTCTACCCAAATGATTATCCGTAACTCTCTTCTCCATGTGTTTCAATGTACCTCTTCTAATATTATAAATGTTTGTAGCTCTCTCTCCATGAGAGAGTGTTCCTCTAACCAATCCTCTATATATTTTACATAATAGAAATCCTACAATACATGCTTACAACAACCAACACAAGGCCCAAGAAAGGCAACTTCAACTCTTGAAACTTACTGGCTCAAGAAGACAGAGAAATAACTAAGTATAACCAAAAATAAATAAAGAAAACACAAATTTTGTTTGTGTCAATCATTTATTAAATCGTTCTTGTAACATCTTGCACATTTAGGGATGATAATGGCCATAACAAACCACCAGGCTCTTTGCTAATGTGCTATAATACAATTTCTTCTAGTGACCATTACAGCCCCTACTCAAGAGACATTTAAAGGCATCTTGGTAAGAGCACATCGCCAGGATGGCAACACTGAGGAGTTTGTAGGTCAATTTGTTAGTTTTCCTGCTAATAAGGTCAAGGTCTTCACCTGTTTTGGAGGCTATAAGGTAAGCAATACATATCAGATCATTATAGCAAATAATAGACAAGACATCAATATTCCATATCAGCAGATTTTGTTGTTCTCTCACTGCCACAGATTGGTGAAACACCAGAGTTGCTTTAAAAAATAGGAGTGATACAGAAGCATGGCAGATGTAATTGTGTAAGTGACAATAGGCAAATATCATCTGACTGGCGGTAAAGGAAATCATTTCAGAGAAAAATGTAATCTGACCATGGACAAACATAATCTTACCAGGTGCAAAAGTAACCTTCTAAGGCATAAAGTAATATTACCAGGTGCAAAAGTAACCTTCTAAGGCATAAAGAAATATTACCAGGTGCAAAAGGAACCTTCTAAGACATAAAGTAATATTACCAGGTGCAAAAGTAACCTTCTAAGACATAAAGTAATATTACTAGGTCCAAAAGTAACCTTCTAAGACATAAAGTAATATTACCAGGTGCAAAAGTATTCATATCAGAAACCTCTCAATCACTCTTTTTTCTCCATAGATATAGTCTTTTCTTTGTCACTCACAGTTTTTACAGGATTAGGTAGCTGGACATATGCTCAACACTTCTTAGTTCTACACAATCCTGTCTCATTTTTAAAAAAAATGAATGTCTTACACCCAAAGCAATAGTAACAAACTCGTTATGTCATATTTTTTCCTTGAGATTAAAATAAATTAATATTAAACAACTGGAGCTAAAATTATGATTAATAATACATATAATAGAATTATCTATAATATAAAGTAGTCATAATAAAAATATGTGTTAGTGTGAAATGTTAAAAGTAATTAATTTCCACTGTTTTTAACATGTCTAGCTTGCTACAGTGTTGTTATCTTTGCTCCACTTTCAACCCCTGTTACAGAAGGTACAATGTAAATCATACAGGGACAAAAATATATGTTACCAATGATAAAGATCATTTTGGCTCCATTTGTTGAATATTAATTTATTTTAATTTGAGAAAAAAATGCAACATAAGGAGTTGCGTTGCAACTCTTGCTTTGAGCATAAGACTCATTTAAAAAATGGCAATCCTATCAAAGACAAAGGTAGTCGTATCAGAGGCAGAGCCAAATATGTAGCAGTAAATAAGTTGACAGCAACCAGCGACTCATAGCTGGCTGCTTGTATCAGGGTCAGTCCCCCATAGCTCTCGCCTCAAAGAAACGACCCTGGAAACAGACTGCAACCATACAACCTGGCTAAGAGAATAGGGATCGGAGAGGGAAGGCAGATGTGGTCCAAAAGTACAGGGCTGAAACCAGATGTCTCAGACCGCAGATATCACAGCCTGGATGTCAATTATGACACAATGTCCTTTTCAGCATGAATGCAGAAACAGAAGAATATCAGACAAAAGTAACCATATAACAGGAATGCAACACTTGGTAATGAATGTACTAGAATTGCTTTAAAAGACAACAAGGACAGAGACGATATTATTCTTCTTTCAGAACATTATCACCCACAGGAATAGCAATGAAGTGAAAAGTATTTCTTTAATATGGAGAGCTCCAATGGAAAATGTTGGAAACATCACATTCAGGTATTTTTTGCAACTTTCTCATTTGTTATCATTGTTTTGCTTTATAAACATTTAATTTTGTTTACCATTTTTATAAATACTCAGGAGACGGTCTGGGCTAGTGGTTAAGGGACACGGCTCACAAGCCGAAGGTGCTGGGCTTGATCCCCATCACAGCACCGGCCATTACCCTGGGAAAGCAGCAAACCCTTAGAAAATGCAAGAAGAAACAGACTCTTACATAAAATGCATGCTTAAGTCGGATGCATTGGGCCGACAGATGCAAAATAAAAACCACAGTGCAACACATACCGCCTTGTGGATAAGAGAAATAAGGCGAACGCCCAAAAATATTTTTATTTTTTTAATTAAGAAAAATAAATAAATACTCAGATTGAAGAGTAAATTCTATGCATGTAACATGTGTGCACACAGATTCACACCACCTCTAACCACATACACCTTGCATGTATATATATATATATATATATATATATAATACAAGCAGTGTTGTCAGAATGACATTCCATTATAGCATTGATTTAGTTACAGAGCTAATCATTCTATATTTATATTGACATAATTTAATCTGTGATGTTGCCATTTTTAGAATAAACATTAAAAATAGTAGAGAATGTTGAAACACATATACAATCAATGTATCTCAGGGCAACAGTGGTACAAGATTATGTAACTTTTTGGCAAAGAGTGGAAGTTGAAATGTTTGTCTCAACAAACATCTCTAATTCAGTTGTGCCGTCAATTTACCAGGTAAACACACAAAATAAAAGTGTAATGTTTGTTATTGTGGTATATTTTATTTCTATAGCTGTCACTTTAGTATTATAATAATAAACGTTATTTGTTGTGTCATTGACAAAGTAAAAATGATGGAGAAGTTGTTGCTGTTATTCAAAGCTACTCATGCTGAATTCAATTAACTCTTTACATGTCTTTGGTAGCTGGTTAGTGTCTCTTCTTACATCATGTGATATTAAAGAACTCTTTGTGTGTTGTGTGTAGAAGTAGCATTCCGTTATTTACATGTACCTAAGGAAAGTTAGGAGAAAAAATAACTTCTGATTGGAAGGGAGACAATATAGTTGCAGAAGAAAGGAGATCTGCAACAGTGTACAAATTATAGAAGAATTGTCCTATCCACATGTTTTTTTGAAAATGTTTAATGGGATCATTCCAAGAGACTGGAAAAAGTCTTAGATGACCAGCTGAGGGACAAACAGGAAGGCTTTTGACGAAACAGGTGCTGTGCAAACCAGAATGCTTTACATTGTGTCTATTTGTTCAATATTGTGTGAAATGGAAATCACAATTTATATAGGATACATGGACTGTGTAAAGGCTTTAACAGCTTAAGACAAAATAATCACTGTGGTAGTTGCTCATACACTATAGAGTTGCCCTGAAGCTCACCAACATAAGTATAAAAACATGTGAATACAAGTTGTCAGGTTTTGCATGAAAGTCAGCTTTCTAAGCACTTTGTGATACAAATGGGTGTTCGACAGAGATGTCTGTTGTCATCATTTCTATTTTTGCTGGATTATGAAGTCATTAACATCAACAAACAATCATTTAATTATATGGACTTATTCAGAGCAGCCTGATCATCTGAACTTTGCTGATGACTTTGTTCTGTCCCATACCATCAGTCTGATGATGACTTTGTTCTGTCCCACACCATCAGTCTGATGATGACTTTGTTCTTTTATTCCACTTCCATGGTCAGATAATGACTTTGTTTTTCTGTCCCATGCCCATGATCAGATAATGATTTTGTTCTACTGTCCCATGCCCATGATCAGATAATGACTTTGTTCTTGTCTCATACCCCTAGTAACATGAGGACTTCGCTCTTCTTTCCCATGCCCAGGGTCAGGTGTAAAAGAAAATAAGGATATTTGATGAGCAGCAAATACACATGACCAAAACACAGGTTTTGAGAATCAATGCAATTATGCAGCCAATGGTCATATTGTGTTGGTGACATCCTCTTACAAGTTGTGAGTTATCCTCATATATCTTGGTAGCAATATTGGAGGCATGGATACAAATGAAATAATAAATATATATAAGGTGAGAGCAGCTTTCAACATAAAAATCCAAATCTTCAACTCCAATGTAAAATCAATTCAATTGTTTGACTCTTGATATATGGAGGACCACCAACGAATTACAAGTGTGCAAACATTCACTAATGAGTTCCTGCACTGAATAAAGAGGAATTGAATTGATATGTTAGGATCACTAATGTGGATCTGTGGAAGAACACAGATACCATTGGAACAGGACATGAATAGTTTTTATTGGATAGGTCATATATTTATGAAACCAGACGATAGCATTGCAAGGCAGTTTTTGTTCTGGAACGCCAAAGATAAGAGAAGTAGAGGCACGCCTACACATTCATGGCAAGAAAGCTTAAGGTAAATATCAAAGAGACTGGGAGGATTTGGATAGAGCTGGAGCAGATGGCCCATAGCAAGAAGATTTGGCATGTATTTGTTGTAATAATACGCTCAACAGGAGATAATATAGGTTTTGATTGATTGATTCAAGCAAAGTTAATAAAAAATGTTTAAATTCCTGTGCATGTTGTCAATTTCAATTTTATCTTCCAGGCTCTTGAAACTCTACCCATGACTAATGAGATTGACTTCTCAGGTTGTGGAAGTACTAAGGGTTGTTTCCTATACCCACGTTTCTGCACGGGACATGACTGTATTGCTGCCATGACTTACCATTACCACCCTGAGACAGAAAACTTTTTCATAGAAATGTTATCTACTGTAGCAGAAAATTATATTGGTCTCGGTTTCTCAAAAGACAAGCATATGGTGAGGTCATAGAAGTTCTATTTGTGTTTCTTCGAGTCACACCATTGCCATCATTCACCTTTTTAATGCCAAAGAAAATCAAAGGGAAGTAGCTACTGCTTGCCTTGTCTTACCCAGATGCATCTCCTTAATATTTGCCCGTTAGTCTGTCATATACAGCCACCATTTACGGGTTTGCTGTTAAGTTTTTTAACCTTTACTTTGTTCTACTACCAATTACAGGACAGGTTTGTACGTGAGTTTTGTTATTAATAATTATTTTAATATGCTTTTTATTCAAATCTGCTACCTTGACTTTTGTAGCAATAATTCAAATAATCTAAAATGCATTGTATGACAGCCTATTTTTTACAGTAATAAAAAATAGTCATTACCATTTTGATTAAAAACTATATAGCCACAATTATGTAATCTGCTGATGAAATCCAGGTTGCTGATATTTTTAGTAAGCTTGTATAGTTACTTTTAAATACCAATACATTTATGACATTTGTTTCAGCCTTCCCTGAAAACAAAAATATTCATCTGATGTACAAATTTAAACTTCTTACAAGATGACATAGAATAGAAATGCATAATGACATTTGTATTTACTTCATAGACTACCAGAAAGCTTTTGACAGAGTCTAAATTAATTCAATGTTGGGAACGCCGTGGGCGTTAAGTTGGTTAAGTGACACGACTCACAATCCGAAAGGTGCTGGGTTTGAATCCCATCACAGCATCAGCTGTAGGAAGCAGACCCTTACATAAAATGCATGCCGAAGTCGGATGCACTGGGCCGACAGGCGCAAAATAAAAACCGTAGTGTAATGCACACCGTCTTGGGGAATAAAGAAATGAGGCGAACGCAACAAAAACAAAAAACCAACAACAAAAATTTAATGTCTCCAAGAAATAGATCTAGAAGGTAAAGACATAAGGAAAGCAAAGGCCGCCGTCCATCGTAGACAATGATGGCATAATTAATTTTGCTAGTGCTCTTTTTAGTAAGGATTAACTGCGCTACTTTTTATCCTCACTCTCTCGTCTCGTGCCGCTCAACCCCAGTGACATAAGACTGTTCAGTAATCTGTACTGGGAACAAACTACTACAGTAAAATCAGGAAAGTTATACTCTCCAAGTATGGATGTAAAAAGAGGAGCGAGACAAGAATGTGTATTATCCACTTGAATTTTTAAAATCTTTTAAAGATAGCATATGTTTGGACGCCAGGCACAGTGTACAAGATTGAAATCTAAACACGGTTACAGTCAACACAGCCCCTACAGAATAGTCCTGAAAATTACCACATTGTAAAATGGAATGAACTGATGCAGGTCCCCTGGATTGAGCTGTAGGAGGAACCTGTGCCGGTATACCATTTGCCTTACACAACTCGGACGTTACCAAATAGACTCCAAACTAGTGTATCATGATGCAGAAAAAACTTTAAGAGATGGAGATGAGGAAACATACAATTGTAAAGCAACACAAGACCGACCACATGATCGTCTTTCCAAACCTTCTGGAAACATGATTATGGATGACATATTGAGGGGAAACGACATGGCAATCCACGAAGTTGAACATCGAAAACATGATGTCTGATATTGTGCCCAGGACAAGGCAAGTAAGCAAGTCAAAACACTAATTCTTTTACTGATGACATCAACTGATAAAATAATCAAACAAATGTTATTTTGTCCAAATATCAACATAGACATTATTGATGTACATTTGATAGGGCAATGATGAGACATACATCTGTGTCAACGATTTCAGTGGGATGAGTGTACAGCATGGTTACAATCCTAACCATCACAATGAACGATTGATGACAGTAAGTTAATCCATCTCTGACTTGGTGTTTGTTTTATTAATTTTTATATTCTGCATGTAAAATTATGTCAAAATTAAAACTTCATTCAATTTGAATTTAATTAGAGATATCAATGAAACATTCATGTAATTGCAGTAAAATTGAATTACCAATTAAAAATTAAAAACATTATTATTTTCACCTGTGCTGTTTTTGTTTGTCCAGTCTCTGATAAAATCTATTTACATTGAAATGCTGGTACACATCAGTTACTGTTCTCATGAAAAACAAAATATTAAAATATCTGTATTTCCAGATGAATGTATCAGACATGAAGGTGCGGTATGCTGATGGTATTCTCCAGTGCATGTTTGTCATTCCTAAGGAGAGTTTTGTTCATAAAGTCATCCAGAATTCATCATCACTGACATATGATTCAATAGCTTACAATCATGAGGAGAAATGGTATCTGCAACTGGCATGGGGTGAAACAATACCAGGTTGTTATATTTTGCAAATTATTTATCACCATCATCATCACACAATTATCAACGTCATCATCATGGTCTTCTGTTATCATTAACAAAAGTGTTTCATTATTAAAATATTCATACTTACTGTAATATTTGGAGAGGAAGACTAACATCTGGTCAGGCAAAATATACTTATGAGACATGTTATTCCCTCACCTTGGCATCCTCGTAGCCCTTCCCGGAAATGAGCTGCTTTCATGGCAACCTGGCTAACAAGGTGAGGGATCAACGTAAACCCCGTAGTAATAGAGCGACAGCAGATGAAGCCAAGCACAGCACAACCATCTGGAGGACCCTGGTTCCCCTTCATCAGAACACTTGAGATGTGAGGAAAGCTACTGCAACCCACTACTTAACTTCCTTTTCAGGGCGCACAAAAGAGTAAGCTTACTCATTGTGGGCATTCGAAACAACAACAACTGCAAAATTCATCTTTGTCATAATCACTATAGGCGGAAACAATCACCACCAAAAGTTAATTTATTTTTGGTAACAGATAGATATCAGACAGATTTATACAATTTAAAATCTGGATCACTTCTCTTGAAAATAATTTAGTATATCTTTGAACAGCTATCTCTGTTTTGTACAGCAGCGTGTGTGCAGGGCCTGCCACAAGCTGTATCTCTCAGCAATACTGTGATTGATCATGCAAGTCTTGTGTGTGTAACTCTACTTTGAATACCTGTATATTGATGAAGATGGTAAGCCCACCAGGGCTTCTCAGAATTGCTAGCTCAGCACTCTCGGCATTGCACAACAACGGGTGTAGATGTCTTCCCCTGTGGTCAAGAAAGAACTACAAGGTTTCTGATTTCTGACTATGGTGGAGAAGAAAGCCACAGACCTCCAGCATTTATAATCTAGACCCCCCAAAAGCCAATCACTAAAAAGGTGCTAATTAATACACCAACAACAACAATATATTTTAAAAGATTTTAACATATAAATATAATAAAAACACGAAAAACAATTACAATTGGGTTAAGTTCAGAGCTGATCTTGAAGGCAATTTTGTTTACTCCTGATAGTATTTTATACACTAACTTAATCAGAATCATCTTCACAACAATTGCAGCACAAGGTAATACATTTTTGTTTTCATATTCTGTGATAAAGACACTGATGTTATTAAGCGCCACAATAACCCACCTGCCCAGACTGATGATTTGGTCGATTTAAAGAAAATTTATCTGCACAGAGGATCATCATTTCATTGGCTTGTGAAAGCCCATGGTGAGTACCTGACGTGGCAAACTCTCAGATGCAGCTCTTTAATTAAATCTTATAATACAACTCATAACATAATCTTTGAGTGTAATTTCTTGTACTTGTTATTTTAGTAAATAATTATAGCAAATTTGTTTATTTCATATGTAAATTGCTTTGTAAATAAGATACAAATGCAAATATATTCAGCATTATTGTTTTTTGACCCTATGAAACTTGTGTGCATGTTATTTAAATGGTGTTTAAAAATGCAATGTTTATATGAACTGTTGTGGTGGTATATGAATGCTGCTTATGGTTATTTGAAGATGGCATTTAATTAATAAATGAAATTACCATTAAGAAAAGTACAGATAGTCAAACCTAACATGATGCCCATAAAGGAAATAATTATCATATTCTCTCTCTTTGCTAGCTGCAGTCATGATTGTAGCTTGGGTATTTATTGGTGGAATAGTAACTGTGATGCCAAGACATTACAAAGACTGGCTGCCTACCAAGATACTGTATGGTACAAAGATTTGGTTTCAGGCATGTACAATGTTATTTTCATTTTAAATAAGCTGTTTACACTTTTTCCTAAGAATTCTTATTTAAATCTATAATGCACTTTTGTAACATAAAATTATTAAAAAGTAATTATTTGCATAATTATTTCAAAACGTGTGTTTATTTGAAAGCAAGAAATTACATTTGACTTAACAAATAAATTGTGAGAAAACTTCACACAAAAATATCTAAATTCTGGCCTAAGTTAGTTTTGGCCCAATTACATTAATAATATTTACTTGACTATATATGAAAATAAACCATGTACTTGTAAACTGAAGACAAACATTTAGGAGACAAACTTACGTGGTAGGTCTGGGTCCATCTGAAAGATATGAGTAAAATATAAGTATAAAATAACCAAAATTGGTGACAAATGATGGTCTTCTATATATAGATGTGGTACGTATGTTGGATTAACGCCTACCAAATGAACTGCTTATGCTGAATTGCAAAGTGGCAAGAGAGTAAGCTGTGGTCAGCGGAAACGGTACTAGGACAATATTATGAGATAACTAATTCAGTGCGATATTAACCATGATGACTGGAAAAGAATCGCCACCAATCTGGCACAGCACTATTGCTGAAGGTATTCAGAGACATGAGGTATCAAGAATAAATGAGGTTATACAAAGGCGATTGCTCTGCAAGTCGGCTCACATCAACACTTCTTCAACGCTGGTGTCACATTTCCTTGTACTAAGTGCGACAGTCAATTCAGAGCTCCGATTGGCTTATTTAACCATCTTTGAACTCATGGAAATGTTGACTAAGTGGTCCTCATTGATTACAATGGACACACAACAACTATAATATGCTGCCATTTGATAATCTTCACCTAAAGAAAGGCATTAACTTAATATACTGATCAAGGTTTAGATTGGTACCAATATATTTGGAATAGTTTTATGTTTCATTTTGAAAACTCTGAAAACTGTGTTCATTGGTTAACCAGTAATTATATTAGTAGTTGTAATGGTTTAATTAGTAAAAGATTTAACTGAAAGTCTATTATATATGTCAGTGCTTTTTTGCAAATTCAATTTACACATTTCTCAAATGAAATTTCACCAACAAAGTGTATTAATTGCTACAGATGAACTTTTAAAATTTTCTACACAACTATAATTGGTAGTTTAATCATTATCTTTCAGAGTATTTTATCATTATTATTGTAACCATTTAATCATTATTGTCTAGAGTATTTGTATTACTGCCAGCCTATGTACTGTTTATTTCATAAGATGGCTCATCAAGTTATTACACTTGTATTACTGCCAGCATAAGATGGCTCATCAAGTTATTACACTTGTATTACTGCCAGCATAAGATGGCTCATCAAGTTATTACACTTGTATTACTGTCAGCATAAGATGGCTCATCAAGTTATTACACTTGTATTACTGCCAGCATACGATGGCTCATCAAGTTATTACACTTGTATTACTGCCAGCATAAGATGGCTCATCAAGTTATTACACTTGTATTACTGCCAGCATAAGAGGGCTCATCAAGTTATTGCATCTGTATTACTGCCAGCATAAGATGACTCTGAATAAAATTACAATAAAACTGAATGCACATAGCATTTAATGATTCTAATTTTTTTAAAGATCTGAGGTATCTGCTATGACAGAAGTGTATCTCTCATGCTAATTAAATCAAGTTGCGGCATGTGTATTAACTTAACTTCAACTTAACTTAACATCTTTATACTGGTTTAGAAGACTCTACAGAGTCTGTATACAACCAGTTTCATTTACATTACCTTGCTCTAAAAGCTATGCGCATCCAATCTATTCTTTAATGCATTAATTGTCCATGCCTCCACTACCTCCTGTGGCAATGCATTCCAAGCATTCACCACCCTCTGACTAAAAAAATATTTCCTAATATCCAATCTGGACCTCTCTTTAGTTAATTTCTAGCTATGCCCTCTTGTACTTGTAGGCGATTGTATTTTTAAAAACTTGTTATAATCTAATTTATCCGTTCCTCTGATCATCTTTTAAACCTGTATTAAGTCACCTCAAATTATTCTATTTTATAGACACTGTAGGCTGGTTTTTCTGAGTCTTTCCTCATATCTGTAATTCGGGATCAAGATGCTGAGCAGCACATGAGCTGAAGCGGTCAGCGACCCATAGCTGACTGATAGCATAAGGGCCAGCAAACCACAGCTGCCAAGACCCTTCTACACCTCCACGTGGTGATCCTGCATAACAGGCTGCAACAGAGCAGACTGGCTAAGGAGAAGGGATCGAAGAGGGAATGCTAACCCAGTACTCATAAATGCTTGCTGAAGTCGGATGTGTTGGACCGAAAGGTGCAAAAATCACAGTCAAGCTGTAAATTACAACACAATGCATTCCGTTTTCTGGACTACGTTTTGCTACTTAGGCCCGTGCAGGGTTTGGTAGCGGGAAGTTGAGAACGAACGAAACCAAGCCCTATCTGTAATTCTGGAATCCCACTATCAGCTTTGTCGCTCTTCTTTGTATTCGTTCCAGCATGTTTATATCCCATCTATGATAAGGATTCCACACCTGTACACAGTAAGGGAGCCGCGTAGCGCAGTGGTTAGCACGCTGGCTTCGCATCTGGGTGGTCCTGGGTTCATTCCCCAGTTGAGGCGGCAATGTTTTTTCAGACCGCAATGGCTCCCTGGTCGACCCAGCCTTAAATGGGTACCGCTTCAGTCCAGGAAGTAAAAGCGGCGAGGGAGAGGAGATGGCTATCGCCCTCATATAGCAGAGCCTTTGAAATGTGAGATCGCTAACACCTCACATCCCTATGGCAGTAATGCTATGGGTTACTTTACTTTACTTTACTTTTACACAGTACTTCAATCTAGGTCTAACTAATACTTTATACAGTTTGACTATCACTTCCTTGCTCCTATGTTTAATATTTATTTTTATCATACCTAACATTACATTTGCCTTTTTCAATGCTACCTGGACTTGCTCACTTACCTTACCTGTATGATCTATTATAACCCCTAGGTCCCTTTCCTTATCTATCTTTCTAATATTGCTCTCTCCCATTCTGTAATTATGTTCCATATTGGATCTACCCATGTGGATGACTGTACATTTATCTACATTAAACTCCATTTGCCAGCTTACAGACCATTCTCGAATTTTATATAAATCCGACCTCAATATATCCACTTCTGCTTTAGATGAAACACTACTGCATAGTTTTGTGTCATCAGCAAATTTTGCAATTATGGATCCCATATCAATGTCCAAATCATTTATATATATCAAGAACAAAATTGGTCCCAAAACCGAGCCCTGTGGCACTCCACTTTTCACTTCACACCACACAGAGTACTCCTTATTTATGCCCACCCTGTGCCTTCTTCCCGTTAACCAATTTTCAATCCATTTGGCAACTTCCCCACTTATTCCATGTGATTTTAACTTTCGAAATAATCTTTGATGAGGTACTCTATCAAAGGCCTTTGCAAAGTCTAGATAAATAACATCCCCTGGCTCCCCTTTATCTATAATTTTAATAACCTCCTCCATGAATTCTAATAGATTTTTTTTAAGCACGATATTCCTCTAGTAAACCCATGTGGACTTTTTCTGATTAGATTAAACTTGTCTAAATGTATTACAATGGTTTCTTTGATTATTGACTCTATCAATTTACAGACTATGCTCGTTAAACTCACAGGTCTATAATTTGATGGGTCTGATTTTTTGCCCTTTTTTAATAAGGGGATCACTCCTGCATCTTTCCAATTCCGTGGAACAATCCCTTTTGCAAGTTATTGAGAACATAATATAGCTAATGGTTTTGCTAGTTGGTCTCTAATTTAAAACAGCAATTTTGGATGAATACCATCTTGACCTGGACATTTATTCACTTTCAACCTCCAATTTAAAAAAAACACATTTCCTCTGTAATACAGATTGATCTTAATCCCACTGTTTCCATGTCTCTTTGAAAAATATCTACAGGCTCTGGGAGCTTGGAGCAGTCCTCTTTTGTGCAGACTGTGCCAAAATACTGATTGAGTAGATTACCTGCCTCCCTATTCTCACTTATTATTTTTCCTGTACTGTCAATGATGGCCTACTTTGTCTTTCGTTCTTTGTTTATTTCTAACATAAGAAAAGAAGCTTTTACTATTAGTCTTGATCCTCTGAGCAAGTTTTTTTCAAAGTCTATTTTTGCTTTTATTCACTTTCATATGTTCTGCTTGCCAAAATATTTTTAATATGTTTCTTTTGATTTACCTGCTTTTATATATTTTTCCATGCTCTGGTGGCTGCTTGTGCATGTTGAATTTAAAAATTGTCAGTTATGCACTTAACAAAAGGTTTTAACATGACAAGTGCTTCTGTCATATCCCATTTTATTCCTGGAAAGCTTAAATCCCCCATTTATAATAATTTCCCTTCACTTGCCTTTGCCATGCTACTAATCAGCTCCTCATCTTCCTCTTTTTGACTTGATGGGCATTTAAAGCATACTCCAATCACTGCTTTTTAACCCCCACTTTCTATTTCTCCCCATACACTTTTATTTTTGTTACCACATGATAAATCATCTTCGATCGCTATATTAACTGAATTTATACAGTATAATAAAATGCCAATTCCCTTAGCCTTGTCTCCAACTACCCTATCTTTCCTTAACATTATATATCCCTCTATTTCAAGTTCACTATCTGCAATGTCCTCATATGTCCATGATTCTGTTACCCTATTATATCTGGCTTTTCTTCTTCTACATACAGTTCCAATTCTTCTCTTTTATTTACTATGCTTCTCACATTTGCATAAAATCATTTTAGTTTGTTATTTTGTTGTTTTTCTAATTCTTTTGCTTTTGCTTTATTATTTTAATTTTTGCTTTTCCACTTCTGATTACACACTTTCCTGATCTCAACTCTCCTCGTTGACTGCATTCTCTATAGCACCCTATTGTAGGCCTATCTTTTTAGTCTCATACTTCATAGACCTTACTAGTTTAAATTTGTAACACAATGATTAAACATATACTTTGCTACAGCATGCTGTCCTATCTCATTTAGATGTAAACCTCTCATGTCTAGCATTTTACTTTTGTCTACTTTCACATCAATAAATTCCATTCCTATGTCCGCACACATCACCTGCAACCTAAGATTGATACCAATTATTATTACTAGTATTACTACCAGCAAGTGCATTGTTCATTTCATAAGACAGTTCATCAAGCTTTAACATTACTTTCATCCAAGTTTTTGTTTTTCATATATTTTAAATTCATTATTTTCCAGTTTATTTGGTCTTGACTCATTACCTCTAAAATATTTTGGACCTCTGAATGCACTTTTCTTCCTATGCAAAGCTCAAACACAGCATCACTTAGTTGTAATCTATTTATCTTCAATAAAGGTTCACTGAAATAGCACACATTATATACCAAACTGTTCATAATTAAGTCCAGAATACAACGGAATACATTCATTTTACAAATGGAGGTGAACATTTGTCTATGAGGGATTATAGTTGCATAATGGTTTGTAATTTTTAAAAATTATGAAACAATATTTTCTCCTCAACACATTTAGCTATAAACCAATTCACGAATAACATAATAACTTTCTATTGATAATAACTCACAAGCTAAAATGTTCTGAAAGTAACACCTAATTTAGTGCAGTTGTTTTAACAGTTTACTGAAGGCAAAAATGAAAGCCCAAATTAACACCAGCGTGAATGTTTCCAATTTACGCACATCCAGAAAGAATGTTCCTGCTGCATTAAAAATATATGTATATGCATACATTTATATTATACACACTAACATGACTGTGCAGTATCATGAAACTTTACTGAAATGTTGAACTGTTACTATCATTGCTTGAGAAAAAAAGAGAGCACCAACCCCTTGTCAGTAGATTTTGTTTCACTTTCATCGCTCGACTTAGCACTAAGACTAGATAAAGAAATTGAATTGTCACTATCAAAACATTCAATATCTTCATCATCACTACCGTTTGCAATAATATAATCTATCCATTATACTGTACTTTACTATAGTAACTACATTCTGTCTGGCTGAAGGGTCATGGGCTAGATTAATGGCTGCTCAACAAATACACGCCAAGTTCTCCTATTTCTCTTTAGTTTATTTGCCTTGTATGTTGAGGTTGTTGTGGTTTAAAGTTTCTACAAGAAGAGGTGGCCAGCCTCATGCTCAACCCTCTTTAGTTGTTTCTAAAGACATGCTTGGCAGGTTGCAGTGTTACTTTACTTTTCTTCCCAAGAAATACTTGAGCAGATGATTGATGTACAATGACTATTTTTTAAGAGGTTCTCAGAACTTGCAATTTTTCTTTTGCTAAATATAATGAATGTTATGAAAGTTTAAAATTGTAATTGACAATATAAGTTCAACACATTTAATAAAACAGCATTGCAACACTAAGGTTTTCTGGTTTTTTTCAGATTCACAGAGGTCTGGCAGTAACTATAGTTGTACTTACTGCCACTGGTCTAGCTTTTATTTTTGCACATTATGGACCTGAAATTAGGAAGGTGAGTGAGGTATTTATTCAAAAGATAGAAACACTAAGTGGTATGCAGAGAACATAATGATTGGACATAATGAACAATGAGAAAAAAACTACATAGACACATGATATACACAAGTGCAGTAAGATAACTTTTAATGAAATGATGACCAGCTATGTGAATAAATGCAGAATGGTAATAAATATGAGTTTGATTGACAAAAGAATTTGTGGTACACAGAAAGTTGGCCTTTTATGTCATGTCAGGCGATGATGTTTTGTGCTTTAGAAAAAGGAACTACAGTCCATGATGACAATGAATGCACTTTATGAGAACAATCCAAGCAGAGAGGATACATTCCACAGTATGTGAACGGATATCGTCTGTTTGTGATTCATCACATTCTCTCCACAGCATAAAATGCTGAGCTGAATTATAGAGACAATGTGTTGCCCAATCAGCAAGCAATGTTCTACCTGAATGCATGCTAGGGCTTTACTCCAAGCCCAGCTGCCATTGAAGACTAAGGTGCTGGTCTGCTTTGTACAACTCTCAACATACATCGCATTTAAACTCTATGATATGGCACTTCACCACTCCCCTGCTCTTTTCTGCGCACTATGTGATGCCCGGTTTGATGTACACTGACCAACCTTTAGAGCTACCAGAAAACATTGTACCTGCTTCCAATACACGGTAGTTCAGCCATAATTGACATGACCTAACAAGATAAGGCATGTCACGTACCATCGACATTTGATAGGGCATACATTTGGAAGATGCGTGGCCGGCATATGATGCCATGCGATCAGCACAAAGTTATCCAGCCCACTCCGTAGAGACGCCACAACCCCGCAAAGGGAAAGGACGATTGGTTTTGAACTAATAAAAGCACTCTTACCGCAAGGGTCAGAGGAGCTTGGTAAGCATGTATTAGATCTAGAATTGCCACAGTTATCCAAGTAGGATAATGGACACCATGGAAAAAAATAATATAAACACTGGTTAGAAAAAAATAAAGTTGCAAGTATATGATAAGTTATGTCAGTTTCAAACACACAATGTAAAAAAGTGGATGGTTTGCATGTTATATATGGCTTGGCTTTGTTCATTCTCAAACTCCCGCTACCTAGCCCTAAAAGGGCTTAAGTAGCAGAATGTAGTCCAGAGAACGGAATGCGTTGTGTTGTAGTTTATAGCTTTGACTGCGATATTTGCACCTTTCGGTCCAACACATCCGACTTCAGCAAGCATTTTTTAGTACCGGGTTAGCATTCCCTCTTCGGTCCCTTTTCCTTAGCCAGTCTGCCCTGCTGCAGCATGTTATCCAAGATCACCGCATGGAGGTGTAGAAGTGTCTTGGCAGCTCTGTTTCGCTGACCCTGACGCTAGCAGTCAGCTATGGGTCGCAGACCACTGCAGCTCATGCGCTCGCATGTTATATATGATGGAATATATTGAGTATTTTTAAAATTCAATATAGAATTGGATTTTTAGTAAAGTAGAAATAAAACAGTGTGAGTGTTTCACAAATCCAGGGGATGTTATCCAGTGATAAGAAATTATTGTGAAAGTTGTCTGTTTTTGCTCATTTGTTACCTAAATTTGTATGTAGTCTTTCTGTCGCATGTGTTTGTCTGTAACTCTTCCTGTTAGACACTTTGTATTGTAATCTGTAACAAAAGGGATGAGATGGCAAATACACAATAAATAATTCAATATAGTCAATCATTTACCACTTACTTCAAGGTTGTATGTGAATGTCTTTATTCATGACCACACAGACAGCAATTCCACATGCCTATGTAGGCTTGACAGTCACAGCAGCCCTTGTTGTTCAAGCAACTGCTGGATTTCTTAGACCAAATCCTAGCCACAAAATGAGGATCTTCTACAACTGGGGACATCGTATTCTGGGTCAGATCACTCATATTTTGGCAGGTCAGTACAATCTATGAGCTTCATGCTTATCGTTAAACATTTTTTAATCTTTTGCCATGTATGTAAATTAGTTTTAATGAGAGAATAAGACCCATACTGTACGAGGGCTTGGTGAAAAGTATTTAGAACTACATCTTTTAGTATTTTTTTCACCTTTCTGTTCTTTGTGGGAATTAGTATGGATCTTCAACTAAAGTCTTCCTATTCAATCCACTGCAGTTATTTCTATGTCTTGGTCGTCTTTCTGATTTGTCTCACATATTCCCTGCATGTGTTCTTTATTTTCTATCTAAGGGGTTCCGGGACAAGTTCTATCCTAGGATATCAGCAGATAACTTAGTCATTGTTTGCAATTTTTCTCTCAATGACTCCTCATTCTTTATTTCCTATGCTGTCTATCTTTAATTTTAGAATTATAGTAATGCACACTTTTAAATATAGTGCCTGAGCAGAGGTGTTAGTGTTTGTTCTTGTGGCAAATGAACTATGGTTTGATTCTTAATCTCGTATGTTTCAATTTCCTAAGCTGCCAAACTTACAGTTTTGGAAGGAAAGATGGCAAGGAAGTAAACTCAGAAAAAGATGTAACCCAGTGTATTGAAATCTCTAACACTTCATCCTCAATAACAGCTTTGCTATGGAATAAACTTTTTCTTTACTATAAAATATAACATATTCATTCACATACACATTCTGTCAATTCTTATAATAATTGCAGCTACAAATGCCATCAGTGTGTAACTTCCTGTTCTTTTTCTATACCCTAAACGATTTTCACTTCACTTCTCCTAGAATTATCTAACCTTTTTTTCTTGTCTTCATCTTATTGCAGCTGTGACTATGTTTCTTGCTTTTGAGATTTCATATATGACCAAGGAGATGCATAAATTTGGCTTCACAGCACTTGGAATCTGGGTGATAATGCAAGTTTTATGGCATATTGGTTTTGAGATTGTTCGATGTCGCAGACAATCAGAACGTAAGTGTCTGGAAGTATTTTACTGGATCTAATGATATAATTTTGTGGTCATAGTTTATATAAAGTCAGTTTTTTAAACATTTTCTATTCCTATTGAATGCCTGAGCGATTCCCAAGAGGACTATATATGTAGCAGAAATAAGAATAGCTGCACAGAAAGATGTTCTCAGATGTGACTAATCAAATTGAATTACAAGTGGGATCTGACAGAACTCAAGACAATGATAGCTGCAAGCCTGTTGCAGCAGCTGATTTCCATCCTGCACAATCAGTTGGTTCTGTCAATTATTGATTATGGGCTGCATCCCCATACTGTCAAGGTTCAGAAGGAAGAAAGGCAACTGGTCCTTGGCTGCACCAGGGATATCACCCATTGTGAAAATGAGATGTATGTTTGGGATTCAGTTTGCAAAATCCAGAAATGTTCTCACCTAGTTCCTGCAGACAAAAGACCTCCATTACATTTGAACACCACAGGTATTAAGGGAACATGAATCAAAGATGAATGGCACATGCAGAGATGATAATTCGTTAGGTGACCACACAAAGACCATAATCAAGGAGTAACAATGATTCACATTGGAGATGGTTGGTAACCCTTTTGTGCGCCCTGAAAAGGACGGAACTTGTGGCAGAATAAATGGCAGACTATCACAGAGTCTTCATCACCCTTAGAAGGGAATGCAAAGAATAGTACAAGAGGAAAGTAAACTTTGAGGTTAAACAACTGATTAGTGATAACACTTAGATAATAATGCTGTCAAATATACTAACGGATCTGTACTGCATGGTGATAAATCCAGTTGAGTCTGTTCTGCTAGAGTGAGAAGCAATGTCATTGCTGAGAAGAGCAAGGCATACATGGCAACAATCTCCAGTATGAGAATGCACATTGATGCAGTGATTTCAGCTCTAAGGTGGCTATCTGAGACTTATTTAATGAGGACTATCTTTGTTTCTGATTCTAAATCTCTGCTTCAGAAGGTATAAAAGTGTTGGCTATGGCACGAGTTGATGTGGACATAGAAGGCTCAAACTTTTGGAATCTACTATCCTGGTCATGCTGAAGTTTGCGACACTGAAATAGCTGATAGCTTGACTCACAGGCACCCATAATGGGGAACATTGAAAATAGATAAGTGTCACATTTTGAAGTTGATACACGACCATCTCTTGAATAATGACATTCCCATTGATGAACCGGAAATCCCCACATTCCAAATTTAAAAAATCATATGTGGGTCCAACAGAGACGGGCGCTTAAGAGGATGGAGCACTGTGTAAAACCAGCAATCTTTGTGAACCATTAGTTTCTGCACGCTTTGTCATTAGCTCATAGGTACTGAGCACTTATGAGTCTGCCAAGAGTGCAGTGACAAGGTTCTTAACAGAACAATCAAAATCAGACTAATTGTGCAGTCAAACCATTCTATAGTAGAAAACTAATTCCAACACACAGCATTGCACACCCTCCATTTCCATATGGCTAAAAGACTGCTAGTGTGGAGTAGCCTTTCAGGATTTAAAAGAAAACTCTAGAAACAAAAGACTATAAACAGCACATGAATAAAATAATTAATAACTCATTTTGCTGGGAATTAGAGGACAATATGATTGCTGTAATAATCTCTCTTTTAATTAACTGGAAGGCAAGATCTACAGGTTAGTTTAATTTTTAATAACCTGTAAAAGAAAATAATATTATGGTTTATTTTTAAAACTTTTCCCTACCTTCAAATTTCAGCAAAACTCAATCAAGTCTCAGAAGCAAGCTCACTGATAATAGAGGCGGAAAGTGAAGAGAGCATGTCCAAGTTGGGTTCTGTTATGCTGGCTGTCTACATTATTTCACTTGCTGCACTGTGTATTGCCACACTGTTAACCATTCTTTTGAACTAACTGTGTTCAAGAAGTAGTTCTGCCAAATAATCACATTTATGTGCTTGTATGAAGTGGGTGTCAGAGAAGATGCAGAAGAAATGGCATATTTCCAAAATGTTTAACTATGCCATATAAGCAGAATTAAAAAATGTTTATTCAAAAGTTTTTTATAAGTTCGTATCTTTAATTACATTTCTACAACTTACTAAATATGGAAGGTTTTCTAATCTCTTTTTCACACCATTACAGTTGGCTTCCTTTTAGGAAGCCTGTGCCAAAACACTTTATGTGCTTTTGCAGTAATGGCTTATGCAGCAATTTGTTTGATCAAAATGAGGCTGCTTGCTCAATACACAACCCTCTTTGGTTGCCTTTTGCAACATGCATGGAGGTGCAGTGGCCCTATTCTTTCCTCCCAAGTAAAAGCCTCCCTCAGGATCTACTAATGTCAATGATAAGTATAATTATCATCAATCTGTTATATTTTCGGAGGATGTCTTCATTTTCATGAGACATCATTTGTTTGAGGTTGTCTTCTATCATTTTCTACATGTATTATCATTGTCATCATCATATGTCCACTTTCACTCCTGTTGGAGCATGGGGCCACACTACAGTTGCCTTTTTTGCAGGAAGCCTGTATTTATGTGTTCCTGTAGAGGTAGTTCTCTGGCAGTTTATTTTACAAGATGAGGTTGCCAGTTATGCATGTGTGCTAGATAGAAAATAATATAACGAAACAATCTGTTCATTGTTTTTGTTTGCTCTTTGGTCCTGACTAAGGTCTTATGGACATAATGTAGGTGTCATTTGTTTTTCTCCTGGTGTGGTCACTGTGTCATTCATTACCTATATATATTTATGTCCTTTATGACATGCATAGTAAAGTGCAGTTACATTAATTTCTCTCCAGTAAGGGGCCCCATGTTGGGAGGATCTACATGGGAATCTAGGTGTGTATAGTTTAGAAAATTTATATATTTTTTTACCAGTAATTATTTGCAAATTTTGAGTGTTCTAGCACTTCAACTCTATTATTTACCACTTCTTGCTAAAATACTCAACCAAATCGTTTGTGTCTAGCATACATCTATAACTGCCATTTTTGCAGAATACTTTAGTTGAGTTGTTCAACCCAGCCTTACAGCTTACCCATGTTGAAGTTGCGGACTTAAACCCCTGACGTAGGCTCTCTGCTAATGTGGGACAATTACCGCAATTCCTTATGTCCAATAGTTAGAAAAACAAATAAACCAATAACAGATTGTGCTAAAATTACAATCTATAGATTTTTAAGACACTAGACACATAAATAATTAAATTATCTATAACATGAAGTATTTCATAGTAAATGTATATATATATAATATATATAAAATATATATATTAGTTTGAATATCATTAATGTGCCATCTATGATACCCCACTCCTGATTCTTAATGTTTGAAGTGTTATTGTGTAGTGGGTGCCACATATAGGTTTTAGCCTGTGCTAATTTATATCTGGATATCACATGCAGAAGTTCCAGCATGTACCACATCTTCCAGATCTAACCTTTTTACACTGTTATCTTGATAGTTAGAGGATACCCAGTCCGTAGTCAACAATTGACAATATAAGATAAAAAGTAGTTATTGTTCCTAGTGTGTCTTGAGTGCTCACAGGCCTTGCTTGCATCACTGTATGGTGTAGTTGACATGGTATCTATCTAAGAAGATAGGATCAAAAGTTACTTTGATGTATTTCAACTTGTCACACCTATCAAGGGTACACCCCTCAAAGGTAACACCTGGGAGAATAGGCCTTCACTTTAGAGTCCTTCAAGGGACACTCACTCTGTAAGCCTTGTTCAGATTGTGAGATTGCATGCAAGGTCTCCTGGATGTCTCTGACCATCTCATGCCTGTCTGACACAGTCCTGTATTTCAGGATGTCATCTGCAAATGCTATTGTTTGCCATGGCTCTGTGGATTGAATGTTGGTCACCTTTTCTGTTAAGATATTGACAGTACTGATAAGAGTGGAGAACCAATCTTTGGTATATTTGATTTGCATTGGCTCTGATGTCCAAGATTCAAAGCAAAATGCAACTGTTCTCTCCATCTGGCCAGTTGATATTCATCTCACCAGAATCAGTTGATTCTACACTGATTCAAGCAATACAACATGGTCCAAAAATTGACCTGTTTATATGAATCCTTGAGGTTTAGAACAACTGATACTGTTTCCTGCCTGCACTGGAAGTCCTCAAACACATATGAAAATGTCCTAGCATTATCGCAGGTTCTCTTTGTTGGACTGTAACTGCCAAGTGTGTAATTCTGGTGAAGCTTGTAAAAGACGGACCTCTGTGATGCATCTCTTATTCCAAAAGCTTTTTTCATTTGTTGGAAAATGATTGGGATGTGTAGAACTGTCCTTCAAGTTGTCAGGTCTTAGAGGTGTTGATATTGTCACAGTGGAGTGTATAGAAGGTGTTGATGTTGTTACAGTGGAGTGTATAGAAGGTGTTGATGTTGTTACAGTGGAGTGTATAGAAGGTGTTGATGTTGTTACAGTGGAGTGTATAGAAGGTGTTGATGTTGTTACAGTGGAGTGTATAGAAGGTGTTGATGTTGTTACAGTGAAGTGTATAGAATGTGTTGATGTTGTTACAGTGGAGTGTATAGAAGGTGTTGATGTTGTTACAGTGGAGTGTATAGAAGGTGTTGATGTTGTTACAGTGGAGTGTATAGAAGGTGTTGATGTTGTTACAGTGGAGTGTATAGAAGGTGTTGATGTTGTTACAGTGGAGTGTATAGAATGTGTTGATGTTGTTACAGTGGAGTGTATAGAAGGTGTTGATGTTGTTACAGTGGAGTGTATAGAAGGTGTTGATGTTGTTACAGTGGAGTGTATAGAAGGTGTTGATGTTGTTACAGTGGAGTGTATAGAAGGTGTTGATGTTGTTACAGTGGAGTGTATAGAAGGTGTTGATGTTGTTACAGTGGAGTGTATAGAAGGTGTTGATGTTGTTACAGTGGAGTGTATAGAAGGTGTTGATGTTGTTACAGTGGAGTGTATAGAAGGTTTTGATGTTGTTACAGTGGAGTGTATAGAAGGTGTTGATGTTACAGTGGAGTGTGAAAAGTGTAATATCATTTAAGCTGGAGAGTCTTAAAGGTACTGATGTAATTGTATTTTCATTGTGATTACTAATTAGTGTATCTGTACATCTGCTAGATGAGGATGAGCCTGGATATTATCCTTCACGCTAGTTTCATTATATTTTGCCATAGCTCATACTTTTTTTATGTCTACAGATGGCATCCTTGGATAGGTATGTCAGGGTTATACTTCATCCACATACATACACTGTTAGCAACAAGCAGTTTGGCCTCATTTAGAAAAGTTTGACTATGTTTAAACTTGAAATTACTAATCTTAAAACTCCAATTTGGACACAATTTTGGTGATTGTTTTACATCCATGTCTAAAATTGATGTTGATGCCAGAAAAATTAAACAAATCCTTTTGAAAGACTCTATATAGTAGTGGTTATTTTCACAGATCTTTGTCTTTCTGACAAAGTCCACATACAACACATTCGGCACAAGTCATTCAAACACCTTATGTCTGTTTCAATGTTGTGATCCATTATCAGCTCGTGTTATTTACAAAACAAAAAAGACAACTTTACAATCTGAATTATGCACACAGAAATGTTTCATGTACAAGATAGCAGTAAGACTGCCATATTGTTTCACAGAGATCTGTGTATGGCAGATGAACTATCCGCTTTAATTTATTTTAATGACATGCGCTTCTCTTCAACTCCCGATCCATGTATTTGTTTAACTCAATCCAGCTGTTCAATATTAGTAAGCTATTCACCTGGTTTCAATCCTGCAATTTATAATAGTCTACCCTTTTGTTTACTATTTTGGTTTCATGTTTTTCAGCCATACAACTGGACTGACTTATTAAGGTGTATGCCATAATCAATAAAATTATACATACTCAAGACATGATTAAAGTAACATTATGTCAAATCTATTTATATTCTCAGGTTATATAATAAATCAAAGGAATGATTTGGCGGTGTTCAGCAAGGCTACGAGCAGCTAATTTGATGCTGTGTCGATATTCAGCAGCTTTCAGTAGACATTCGTGGGCAAAGGTTTCATGATCTTCTTAGAGTTTTTGGCAGCAGATCTTGCTTAAGGAGGCCAAAGCAGTGTGGTTGTCTGGAGAACGAGCCATCTTACGTCGCTCCTCTAGCAAAGCTCGAGTGTCAGGTGAAATGCGATTTGTGGTGTGAGTAGGTGCTGAGAGACTGGCTGCCTTTCAAATTGATGTGATTGTTGCAATCATATTTGCATAATCAGGATCGATGTCGGTGTCGATAGAAGCTCCGAGCTGCTTGCTAGCTGTGAGGGTGGTGGCAATCGAGGGCTTGATGAGTGTCTCTGGGCCCTGATAGAAGCTCCGAGCTGCTTGCTAGCTGTGAGGGTAGCAGCAATTGAGGGGTTGATGAGTGTCTCTGGGCCCTGATAGAAGCTCCGAGCTGCTTGCTAGCTGCGAGGGTAGCAGCAATCGAGGGGTTGATGAGTGTCTCTGGGCCCTGATAGAAGCTCCGAACTGCTTCCTAGCTGCGAGGGGGTAGCAATTGAGGGGTTGATGAGTGTCTCTGGACCCTGATATGATCACTGTTGCTGAAACTTTACAAGTTATAGATCGAAGTGGAAACGGGCACGGAGGAGGCGATGGTCACTTCCAGTGCAGAAGGAATCAAACACTGAGACATCATTTGCCGATCTATGATTGGACAAGACATGGTCAATTTCATGACATTGGTCCACTGAGTCCTATATGTATTTGGATCTTGTAGATGGGCTTCTTGGAAAAAACGGTTACAGTGAAACAGTTGATTTGATTCCTAAAAAGTGGCTAGTCTGTCACCTGCGGCGTTTCTTGCTTCTCTAGTGTGGCACCACATAGGTTTCGTCATGTTAGTCCTATTCTGGCAAGTCGCCGATAATGATCTTGTAATAGCTGTGATGTTGCCGGAGGTCTTCCTGGAGGTTATCATAGAAATTTGCATGTTCTTGTTTGTCTTTGTCTGCTGTTGGTGCATACACTTGACTTATGGTAACAGTATGGCAGTCGAGATGATGTCCAAGAATTGCAACCAGTCAAATAGGCAGGCTTTCGGCATTCATACAACACAATGGACCATATTTCAACCTGTTGCCGTCTTATTGAGACAGCCTGAGATTTCCAAACGTCCTTGATATTCACCTTCATCAACTGTAAAAAGGCTTTTGATTCGGTAGAACCCCATTTTGTTTGGCATTCACTGTTGGAGCAAGGTGTCGATTCTGTTTACATCAGAGCTCTCACCAACAATTATACCAACTGCACTACCACATTTAGTTCCTTCCAACGTTCAATTGTGGTACGAATGCAAAAGTTTGTCCGCCAGGGCAATCCTATCTCACCAAACTTATTCTCCGCATGTTTGGAATCAGTCATTAGCTGATGCAACTGGGACACCTTTAGCATCCGTATTGATGGCAGACGTCTCAATCACCTTTGATTTGTCAATGACATAATGCTCACCACAGAGTCCGCAGCAGAAGCCAACCAAAGGATGCAGCTACACGATGGAGAGGGCAAGAAAGCGGGTCTGGATATGAATGTCTCAAAGACCAAAGTGTTGTGCAATCGCTTTTCCACTTGTGATTCAGTCTTCCTTGGCGAGGTACGATTTGATGATGTCAACGAGTACATTTATCTTTGACATTTTCTCAATTTGGAGAAAAACCTGAAAGCCGAACTGACAAGACGTCGTCGTGCGGGTTGAGCAGCCTTCTCTTCTATTAACAAGATCCTGGACGGTTGCCATGACCATGAACTACAAGCCGCTCTCGTTAATTCCATTGTACTCCCTGCTATGTGCTACGGTGCCGAGACGTGGACATTAACAAAATCACTAGAGGACAAATTGAGAGTGATCTAGGCCTCCCTTGAGAGACGCTTGGTCGGAATCACTCTCCCGAACCAACATATGTAAGGTCTCCATAATTCTGGCATAACACGATTGTCCCTGCTGAAAGATGCGGTAATTCATGCAGACAAGGCAAAACATAGATGGGCAGGTCACATGTTGCGACGAAAAGATGGTCGATGGAGCACAGCGACAGCAGTCTGGTACCCCCAAGGTAAGAAGAGTCCTTGGGGAAGACCTCCTATGCGTTGGTCAGACTTCCTTGTTGTACGCTGCAACATCCAAGACACCTCTAGAGGAGCACTTACCATGTACTGGACTTCCGTGGTCCAAGACAGGGTCTTCTGGAGACGAAGTTGGGACCCGCAGCTACGCTGAGGAACGGGTCATCAAGATGATGATAATGATATAACAAATCCAATATGTATATGATATTGCAACCAGCAAGCTGAAGGAGCCACCAATATCCATGCTGTTTGTAATTATGTAAATGAGTTAGCACCTATGGATCTGCCTGGAATATAGTGATGTAGATTATGTGTATTATAACACATAACATGCATATTGAAAAACACTTTCATACTTTTTCAATTTCTGGTGTAGTCGAGGAGTTTTTAGGCTGAGAACTACAAGCCGCTTCGCCACTGATGTCGCCATGTCGTGTGCTAGCTATGTTTGTTTATTTCACCCCCAACAGAAAAACAACATATGCCATACCTGACATTCGAACCCCTGCCCTCCTTGTCGGCAGGCAGGCATCGAAACCATTCGGCCACTCGCTCCTCAACACGCATAGAATAATCACAAAATTCAACATGAATAGTTAACAAAACATATAACATGCATAGTGTTAATGTAACATAATATACATAGTGTTAACATAACATAACTTGCATACTGTTAGCAACATTTAACTAATTTGATGTAAGAGGAAAGGGTAAAGGTTGTTCCATAGCGAACATGACTGTGAGAAACAGGCACTGATGGGAGAAGCAAACACTGATATGGTGAGGGGAACAGGCACTGATGGGAGAAACAGGCACTGATGTGAGGGGCAGAGTCTGATGTGAGGGGAACAGGCACTGATGTGAGGGACAGAGACTGATGTGAGAGGAACAGGCACTGATGTGAGGGGAACATGACTGATGTGAGGGGAACAGGCACTGATGTGAGGGACAGAGACTGATGTGAGAGGAACAGGCACTGATGTGAGGGGAACATGACTGATGTGAGGGGAACAGGCACTGATGTGAGGGACAGAGACTGATGTGAGAGGAACAGGCACTGATGTGAGAGGAACATGACTGATGTGAGGGGAACATGCACTGATGGGAGAAACAAACACTGATATGAGGGGAACATGACTGATGTGAGGGGAACATGCACTGATGGGAGAAACAAACACTGATGTGAGGGGAACATGCACTGATGTGAGGGGCAGAGACTGATGTGAGGTGAACAGGCACTGATGTGAGGGGAACATGTATTGATGGGAGAAACAAACTCTGATGTGAGGGGAACATGCACTGATGTGAGGGGCAGATACTGATCTGAGGGGAACAGACACTGATGGGAGGGGAACAGATACTGATGTGAGGGGAACATATATTGATGGGAGAAACAAACTCTGATGTGAGGGAAACATGGACTGATGGGAGAAACAAACACTGATGTGAGGGACAGAGACTGATGTGAGGTGAACATGTATTGATGGGAGAAACAAACTCTGATGTGAGGGGCAGAGACTGATCTGAGGGGAACACACACTGATGTGAGGGGAACAGGCACTGATGGGAGGGGAAGAGACTGATCTGAGGGGAACAGGCACTGATGTGAGGGGAACATATATTGATGGGAGAAACAAACTCTGATGTGAGGGGAACATGCACTGATAGGAGAAACAAACACTGATGTGAGGGTAACAGACACTGGCATGAGGAATAGACATTGATGTGAGAGAAAAAGACACTGATGTTAGGTGGAACAAACACTGATGTCACGAGCAGTCGTCTTTATATTCGATATTTTCAATATAATGTAACTCAAGGGACACCACCAAATTAAATTACAAAAATACGAGTTACCTGATCAAAAGATTTAGCTTGGATATGTATGTCCTTTTCACGAAGAATATTATTTACTATCAAATACTGACACGAGGAACTGGCACTATGAACTGTGTCACCGTAACCGATTTAGACAATACCACAATTCAAATTTAAAAATTATCTTATGTTTTGTAACAAAATCATGCTGTTCAATTATATTGTACTGATAAGACAGCATGGCCGAATTGTCCGCTGACAAGCGAACCAGCAAATTGAATCCTTTGTTGCATGACTTTAAAAATATTTCATTAATGACAGTCATTTGAATTTACTACATAATTGTGTGTATCAATGAAAATAACAATTTTAAGATTACATGGAATTAGTGGAATTCTTGAAATGAACATTTTTTTCTGTTGTGTCTGGTTCAACTAATAAATATCCTCTACAGTGGGCAGCAAGCAGCCGTCAGAATACATGGCGAAACCTCAGATTAGTTTGAGATACACAAGTGGATCAGACAAGGGTGTATTCTTTCACCATACCTGTTCAACATATATGGGGAAAACCTTATCAGGAATATAAAGGCAGATCCAATTTCTACAGACTTCGATCCTTTCACAATAGGAGGAAAGGAGATACCGGAAATACGATATTCCGACGACACAGTTTTATCTCGAACAGTGCCAAGGGTCTAGAACAAATAATTACATCAGTCCAGAAACACAGTGAAGCCCAGAATCTGTTCCTGAAGAGAAAGAAAACAAAGATAATGACAACTGATATGACAAAACTCTAACCTAAAATCGAGATCACCGGCGAAGAGATTGAAAATGTTGCACATTTTGAAGATCTGGGATCAATACTGAACAACAATGGGGACTGTATAAAAGAAGTTAGAAGACGACTGACTATGACAATGCAGAAGATAAGGAGTATTCAGAGCCTATGACATAATACAAGCAAAGAACTAAAACTAAAGATCCTAAAAACATGCATTTTTCCTGTGACAACCTATAGATGTGAAACATGGACGATTACAAAAGCAGTAAGAGCCAAGATCAGTGTCTTTTTAAACACAGTGCTACAGAAAAGTCCTAAAAATCCCGTGGACAAAGAAAGAAAGAAATCCATCCGACAAGACCTGAATGTAGATGAGAATTGGCTCATAAATGACGTAATGACCCGAAAACTTACGTTTTTTGGACACGCCAAACGGCACAACGGACTGGAGAGAGTGGTTATGCAAGGCATTTTCACTGGAAAGAAAGACAGGGGCCGACCTAGAAGACGATGGACTCAGGACATCAAGTAGACGCTGGATTTGACCTTGGAGCAGGCTGGAAGACTGGCGAAAGATAGAGTTTCCTACAGACAGGCTGTCATGAGAGCGACGTTCTGCAAAGGGTTTGCTACGTGATGATGATGATGAATTGATGGATGGTTAGGGCGTTGTATAGATGGGCCGTATGTTGAGAATTCCATAGACAGCAAAGATGACTAATAACGTGGGGCTTGAAGTAACATAGACACAAAGAAAGTTTATAGCAAAAATCAGGACAAGACAGTCATTATTTTTTTGGGCATCTCACGTGAAAAGGTGGGTTAGAACACGTGATGACTAGGGGCAGAATTTCAGGGAAGATGGGCAGAGGGAAGAAAATAGAGAAGAGATAAAGTATTGGACAGCTTGAAGGAATGGCTTGTGAGGTGATCAACGACAGAACGGATGAACGGCGCACGTGATGATAGGAGGTCGAGATTCATGATCGCCAAGGTCAACCGCACAGTGATGAAGAGAGATGGATGGATTAAAGCGGAGACACATTTACGTAATTGAGGCCACAATCTTGAAAGGAGCACATAGAGAGGAATATGTTTTCATAGCAAGAATACAACTAATTTCATCCTTTCTCAAAATGGTTAATTCAAGTGCCGGGTACTACATCTAGTACACGTATTGTCTATCAGGTGTATGCAGCTACCAACCTTATCTTACGATATAATTTGCTACGGATATTACCACTACAAGAACACTTGGATACTTTAGTGCAAGTTTACTGCAGTTGTGAAAATTGTATTTGCTTCTCCACGTTCAGAGAAAAGCAAATACTGCAATAAGAACGTGGACATCTGATAATGGTTGATATTAATAAATTATATAATTTAATCCAAATTTTAAAATAATTAACAGCAACAATTCAATTGTTAGAAATGTCATAATATTTATACCATTAATTTGCAATTTCTTGATTGCAGTGTTCACTGGGTGTAATTTTTGTCTGTGTTTGTTTTCAATCAATTGTTATTTATACAATCAATTTTTTTATGAATTCATAATGTTTTTGTTCTTTTTGGTGGGTCATCTATCTTTGCAGTATTACCGATCAATCCAACAGGATTCTTCAACTGCTTGATATTCCATTAAAAATAGACTAAAATTTTTCCTACACATTGAGTGTCTTAATCAGTCCTTCGTAAAAGTAATGTTATTATCAACAGCAGCTATAATTGTTGTGTTTATGTTTCGTGAAGTGAACGATATTTAAAATTTATTTGTTAATGCGTTTTACACCAACTATGTACACAGCAAAAGTAATAACATCAAATTACCTGTTGCACAACGACAGTATAATTGAACAAAGTAAAATTTATAAGTGTTAACCTAAACCACAGATGAAAGAAAGTATTCAGAAGATGTAAATAGGTATTGTGTATTTTGTTCTTCTACATACACTATGAGATATAAACTGCAATATATCTAACAAAATTACAACTGGTTTAGAAGACTATACAGAGTCTGTATACAACTAGTTTCTCGGAGGGTGGTTCAAGCGATTGGCGAGTCCATCTCATAAACGTCAACACTAGAGCTAAGTAGACCCGCAGCCAGTTAGGCTCCATCTATAGCTGCTCTTTACAAATCACCAGGGGAAAGTACAAATAGCTTGGGTAGATTTTTAACTTGAATTTTGTCTTGGCAGCGGCCGTTAAGCTTACTCTTTTCGATTTCCAACTGCCAAGGAATTCATAACGCGCTCGACACTGGACATGGGAGTCCGATCTGACTACTGAGAGATTTTTATCAGAAGATCCACGGTCTCCAGCGTGATTCGAACCTTCGGCTCCCGAGGTGGACACCTTACCTAGAGACAACTGAGTCTCCCTAATCACATTAGTATCGAGCAAAATTAAATAACCCTGCTTGTCTTTAAAAATAGATCTTGTTACAGGACAAGAAACTGTTAGATAAATAATACAGGATACATTTCACAACAGTACGGATTTACAAAAACCAATTCAACATATTTCATTCCTAGTGGTTCGGAGTCAATAACGAAAGAAGATTGACAAGTAAATAACCACGAAAATGAATACCTACTGTGCCAGCGACTATTTCAACGAACTAACCTGCCTTATGACAAAACAAACACTAAATCCACTGATATCTAATAATACTTAATTACATGACATGGTTGGTTGCTAATGCCCACAATGGGTTGGTAACCCATTTGTACGCGCTGAGAAGGACGGAACTTGTGGCAGAATGTAGTAGCTTTCCTGACATCCCGAGCATGCTGATGAAGTGGACCGCGGTCATCCAGGCGGTTGTGCAATGCTTGACTTCATCATCGTGTCACTCATTACTACGGGGATCACATCGAACCTCGCCTTGTTAGCCAGACTGCTGTCCTCGACAACAGCCCGTTTCCAGGACGATCAACGAGGAGGTCAGGTGAGGGTGTTGGCCAGTATATTTCTCCTTATCCTGGCTAGCATTGTCTGTTCAGTGTGTTTTGCCTGTCCAGACGTTAGCCTCATCGTCCCAAATACATGAAATAACATAGCACATGTGACTACAATATACATTTCGTGAACTGAAATGTTTGTTGTCTTGTGTTTTCATGTACGTGTTCATGTTAATTTGTTCCGCCTTTGTATATGAACAATAGATGCTGGACAAGATTGTCAATATCAATAGTTGGTCTTTAAAATTGTAACGTCATTCCATTAAATCTATAACTGCATAAAAGCAAATCCGAAAGACACCAGCGGAATGCAAGAATCCAGTAGAAACACGTGGTAAAATATTCAATAAATCGATATATCGATTATATTTTGTGACGACCGCTGAACAGTGAACATTGTCCTTAACAACAGCATTTGGACAGAACATGTGAAGCTGAACGCTTATCCTAGACACGGCATGTGATTTCATGAACTACTACAGTTAGAGAGAGAGAGGCAACGCAGTTCCATCAACTGCTCATAGTTAGTATTTATAATATTACATCACCCAAGAAACGAAACAAACACAAAGCTGTAAATGTCTGTTCTAGCATTGATGCCATAAAACATGTTGTTTTAAAGCCATACTAATTAATTAAATAACTTTGCTTGATATTGCACGTGACAAAAAAAGTAGACCAGATAGACAATGTTTCTTCTTCACCTACATTTCAATTCTGTATTCTACTAGAGGTTTTTAATTCAAAAATTGCTTTTGTTTATAGTCTCGAAGTTGTTATCCTCGCTGAAGTGGTTTTTTTTTTTTTTTTTTTTTTTTTTTTTGCGTTCGCCTTATTTATCTATTCCCCAAGGCGTGTGTGCGTTACACTGTGGTTTTTATTTTGCGCCTGTCGGCCCAGTGCATCCGACTTCAGCATGCATTTTATGTAAGGGTCTGCTTCCTCCTGCATTTTCTAAGGGTTTGCTTCCCCGGGGTAACGGCCGGTGCTGTGATGGGGATCGAACCCAGCACCTTCTGGTTGTGAGCCGTGCCACTTAACCACTAGGCCACGCCGTCCCCGCTGAAGTGTTTTTATGATTTTATAACATTGATTTCCTTAACTGTCATTTGAGGATAATGGATGAAATGTCGCTGATATGAATTATTTTATTTCTTCAGTTTTGTGATATTGGTAGAACACTCGTTTTTCCCGCAAGGTGCCGATTTCGAATCCCGCTATCTTTACGATCAAGTGGACCCATCTGTACACGGGTATGTGGCGTCGGAGAAGAAAAGTCAGCTAGAAAGAGAACTGGACACCCCACCTAATAAAAAAATTGTGGTCTAGTACATCCGTGTCTGTATTGGACTACATTTAAAATTACTTTTAAGGATTTGCTTTACATCTTTTGGGCATAGATATACGGTTGACGTCGATTTTTATGTTTTTGTCCTAATTGTTCTTGTTTGTCGAGGCCATGACAACGACTTGTTTAGGGATAAACGCTGGTTAACGTTCGTGACTGTTCTCGGTTAACGTCTATGACTGTTTTGGTCAACGTTCGTGACTTCTTGTTTAACGACTATGACTGTTCTCGGTTAACATCTATGACTGTTCTCGGTTAACGACAATGACTGTTCTCGGTTTATGTTTGTGACTGTTCTCGGTTAACGACTATGACTGATCTCAATTAACGTATGTGACTGTTCTCATGTAAAACAGCGTTTATTTCTTGTTTTTATTTCAGCAATTGAGTTTGACTACAGTCACACATATAATCGAATTAGACTGCTGTGCAACGCTTTAGGTTTTTATGCCTTATAATAAATCTTCATGTGGACAACCTGCAGACAGTAACATCTGTTTGGCGCTGCTGATTATAGTTTATTCACAACAAGAAATAATCCTATACACACCTGAAGCGCGGACATGGGGTCTCACCACCACAAAGATAGCTGCTGTAAGATGGTCATGAAGTTCCTTTTCTCTCACGTGGGCTTATGTGCCATGGTTATTCTCTACTGCGTGGCTGGAGGTTTCATCTTTGAGCACCTGGAGAAAAACAACGAAGAACAAATTTGTTATGAGTCACGTGATGAGTATAGACCAATGGAGAACAAGACAATTAATTCAACAATAAAGCTTTTCAACGATTATGGGGCGACGATGTTGAGCGATTTGAACAAGTAGGTCTATTTATTATTTGTGGCTTCTGTTTCACAGTGATCTAGATTTTAATAACGTAAGTCATTAATGGTTGTAGATAGGAAATGTAAATCGTTTTAGAAGTAATGGAGAGAACGACGGATAAACGAGGTAAGTTTTGTTTATGTTGCTTTATTGCACGTGTCTTAAAATGAAGTTAACATAAACTAGATTTGTGCCAGCTACTAGTACTATCGCTACTTCTACATCATCATTATCTATCGCTACTACTGGTCTGCCGGGGTCTTTGCATATGACAAGGACAAGAATATCACCACTGCCTCACAGAGAGCATGTTGTGACATGGCATAACACCGACCAGGGCTAGGTGGTTTCTTTAGAGATGCATAGATGGCGCCTAACAGGCTGCGGGTTTAATTTGCTCTAGTGTTTGAGTCTATTAAGATGAACTCACACATCAGTTAACCACCCAATGTATCGGAGTATTAAGCTGCTCAAGCCTAGCCCGCTAAGCAGGAAATCCTTCTCCCGGCTATATACAGCTTATTCCAGAGCTGGAACCTGCACAGGGTATCTGTCCCTATAGACGTACATGTCGACTAAGAACAAAGAATCTAAAAACTGCTATCGTTACTACTAGATCTACTACTATCTCTACTACTATCTCTACTACTATCTCTACTACTATCTCTACTACTATCTCTACTACTATCGTTACTACTATCTCTACTACTATCGTTACTACTATATCTACTACCATCGTTTCTACTATATTTACTACTATCTCTACTACTATCTCTACTACTATCTCTACTACTATCTCTACTACTATCGTTACTACTATCTCTATTACTATCGCTTCTACTATCTCTACTACTATCGCTACTAATCGCTACTACTATCTCTACTACTATCTCTACTACTATAGCTACTACTATCTCTACTACTATTGCTACTAATTGCTACCACTATCTCTACTACTATCTCTACTACTATCACTACTACTATCGTTACTACTATATCTACTACTATCTCTACTACTATCTCTACTACTATCTCTACTACTATCGCTACTAATCGCTACTACTATCGTTACTACTATCGCTACCACTCCATCATCATCATTATCTATCACTACTACCATCGGGTGTACTATCACTACTACTGTCGCTAATACTATCGCTTCTATTATCTCTACTGATATCGCTACTAGTACACTATCACTAATATTCTGACATCCATGTATCTGACTGATTTATTCTTCTTCCGAACTCGGATGAACGTGGGGACTACTTTTGTATTCCCTATCTTGTACTTGAACTATTGTTTCTACAACTTTCTTTTAACAAAGATGGTTACTCCCCACAAGTCATGCGTTTGGCTTATTTAAATGGCTGGGCGTGCAAATATTATGAGTTTAAGCGTCTTCTACCGTAGAGAGCTTCCACTTCTGTTACAATTATAATGCCATTACCTTTAATAATTCCTCCCCAGTTTCTGAAGCTACTATTACGACAACATTCTATTCTGAACTACTGATCCGAACTATTTCTTCTTTATCTTAATTAGAAAGGTCTTTTCTTCTTCGTCTAGTACCTCTTCTTCTTCTTTCGATTTCAAGTAAAAACCAGCTATTCCCTCTGTCCTTCCTGTATTGTACACGGGGTCTTGTTTCAAGAGATTTCCTACAAACTCGGGAGACAATTTTTTTGTTGGCGTTTGTGAAGGGCAAAATGTGCAAAGACATGAGTATGGAAGCTTTCTACTATAAAGGGGTTAATTATTTCTTACAACATGTGTTAAGTGCAGCAGTGGTTATGTGCTCGTCCCTTTCACAATATAACCTTTCTGAAAACCAACTGGGTCTTTGTTTAGTGCTAGTATTGATGCTGTTGGTGCAACAATACACGCTATTACCGGCACTTTAATATACTTGTGGTTATGTGCTCGTCCCTTTCACAACATAACCTTTCAGAAAACCAACTGGACCTTTTGTTTAGTGCTAGTATTGATGCTAGTATACACGCTATTACCGGCACTTTAATATACTTGTATGTCGTTGCTAGAGAACAAATGATCATTCAACTGCGGAGTGTTCTGGAGACTTTCCGAAACAATACACTTGCTATTGGCTACGACGGTCGCTCGTGTAACCTGTATGGACAACCTAACGGTCCCGAGTACAAATGGTCCTGGCCCGGAGCTCTCATGTTTTCTGTGACAGTAATAACTACCATAGGTGAGTAAATCTGACACTTGTTTGCTGTTAAATATTTACAGATTTACAGAAGGCTCAAGGTTAGGTCGTCAACGATAATGTAGTCAAACGCTTTCAATGCCAAAGAGAACACTTTCTTGCAGGAGTTCATTTGACGAATTCCCAGGTCAATCTCTTATTGCGAAAATGAATGTCACCCCCTAGACTTGTAACAGGACTGCATCCACAAAACGCAATTGTTTTTGTTTCTGCTGTTGGTATATATTTGTTCTGAGTGCTGATGTACGTGTCATTGCTTATACTTGGCAATGTTATCTAGGTAAACAATGACGTCAGCAGTAAATTAAACATCAGATTCGAAGATAAAAGAATTGTCAATATGTTTATTATTACCATATGTCCTTGTTATTCACATTATAAGTGCCAAGGATACCGTGCAATAAATATGAATGTTTAAATAATAGCATTACAGGTCAAGGTTTGTCCCATAGTAGTAGTCATATGTTAGGTACCCATTTGTAGCTGGGTCGACTGGAACGCGACGGTTGTAGTAGTTGAACCTTGCACACTTGCTGGGAAAAGCGAGTGCTCTACCACTACGTTAATAATGGCATTAAGCTCATACAAAGTCATAAATTGGAACACAAAATCCATTTCTCTGCAAATAAACAACAATCATTTTTTTTGGGTGTTTTTTAAAGAAGTTAACAATGAACAAAAATGAGCAAAAATGTTAGGATGTGGCAGAGACAGGAAAAAAACAACGGTGGGAGGAGGGGGAGGAGGCGGGCGGCGGGTATGTTCATGTTGAAAAATCTATTCAGATTAAAAATAAATTCTGCAAGGCTTGGTTGAAGTCCAAGTCGCAAGAAGGTGATACATTTTACCAAATTACCTGAGGAATGCTAAAGTTAAAGAATCAATTCAAACTAAAATGAAATTCTACAAGTAGTGTTTTATGTCCAAGGCGCAAGAAGGTTATATATCTTACCAAATAGCAATACAAAACTAAAAACACATAATCAATATTGCAACAACAAAAAACTCAAAACATAGCATAAATATGACGAACAACTAAAATTTATTTACGAATATCGTAACAAAGATTTTTATGAAAGTGTCAAGGCCACGAGATTAACACTGAAAGCTTTAGTCCTATGTCAATTATTAAATATACTAATGAATCTCCAATGTTTAACGAGTCTGTCAGAAAACAGGGATGAAATTAATACTTCAAGAACTTTTCAACCCATCAGGGACAATAAATATTTATTCCATATAACTCATGTTATCATGAACCTAATACATTGATTCAGGAAATAGAAATAGATATAAAGAATATCTCTAGAAATAAGTTGCTTTGTGTGGACGACAGATCTACTGAGGCCATCCAGACTTGTGGGGAAAGCAGGACTCAAGTGGCTAGAGATAATTTTAACAAAAGTATGACAAGAAAGAAGTGTACCCTACGATTGGCATCTAGCTACAATAGTATCTGTCTTAAAGAAACTGATAGTTAGATAGTTTAGTTTGTTAGCTGTCCATCACAAGCGAAGATGGCGACAGCATTAGCCATATTTATTCAGACGTGACGGCATATGACTGCCCAGTCCTATCTTAGCGCCACAAACTCTACCGCACGTAGGGCACACATGAATAGCGTTAGCAAATTGGCCGCGCCGTGTTCTTTCTCCACTCGCAGCTCGCATTTCCTGTGCGTAGAAATGGCTCACTGCTTAGCAACGCAAGCACAGCGTGCGATGGCAGATCGCCAGGCCGAGCGGTTTGGAACAAGCAGACAGCGACATCAGCAGAGAAACCATTCAAAGAAAGTCTTTGTATCGTTTCTCCTGGCCACCCGGCCAGCGCTGTCCATAGTTGCCTATGGAGGCGCTCATCTGACATGCTTACAGCACCCTCTGTCCATCCGATCCGAGCCCTCCGCATACGCGCATGGGCACTCCATCATACCAACCGATCCTGAGCAGCCTGCGGAGACAGTCTCTATGGGAATGATCAAGTTTCCCGACATGCATCTATAGACTGCACATGTTTCGCACAACACACATTGATCCCGGTGTCAACACCTACCGCTTGCCGGTCCCAAACGTTTGATCGCAGTCTTTCAAAAGCAGCACTCGACTTGGGAATCCTGTGAGCCTCAGAGTTTGAAGAAACTGATACATTCAAAGGCAAATGGCAAGTAATACTGAAAACATGTATTGGAAAAATAATGGAACATAGAAAATAAGACCAATTGTTGAACCTCAGCTGGTTGGAAAAATAAAACGGAAAGTTTAAACCTGGACAAAGAAGGGAACAAGCTATGGAAGCTAGTCAGAGCCATGAATGACGAAACCCCGTCAAATAAACAAATTACTATCAAGCAGGGCGAGAACTTGATCACAGGTAAGAAAGCCGCAAACGCCTTTGTCGATCACTATGCCAGAGCAAACCACATCGAGGTCCCTGCAGATAAGCATACAGACATTAGCGAAGAGCTAAAGGGACACGAAAACATAAATACGGCTCCTGAAGAGCACATGATGGCCAAACTAACAATGCGCGAAATGGAAGAGGCTATGAGAACACTAAAGAAAAGGAAATCTCCCGGAAAAGACGGGATAACAAACGAAATGCTGATGGGGCTGGGCCAAACAGCGAAGAAAAAACTTCTATCAGTCCTGAACCAAAGCTGGAAAAGGGGTATTGTACCCCAGGCATGGAAAGATGCAATACTGGTACCAGTACCAAAAACAGGAAAGGACAAAACAGATCCGAATGGATACAGGCCCATAAGCCTACTGAGCTGTGTCGGCAAGCTGATGGAACGGATGATAAACACCAGACTGATGTGGCATCTGGAAGAAAAACGAATACTAATTCCACAGCAAGCCGGCTTTAGACAGCACAGATCCACTGAGGACCAGGTCATCCTCATAGCCCAGGAGATAGAAGATGCCTACCAGGCACAGAAACACACAGTAGCTGTTTGGGTGGATCTGGAAAAGGCATTTGACAAAGTCTGGAAGGATGGACTTAGAGTCAAGCTAAGGAGAAGTGATGTTTGTGGGAAGATGTACAAGTGGATCAACCACTACCTCAAACAAAGAACGGCCAGAGTCCAAGTACAAGGGCAGATGAGCAAAAAGGTGACACTCGAGCAGGGAGTACCCCAAGGGGGAGTACTGTCACCCACACTCTTCCTGGTATATATAAACGATATTACAGAGAATATACCAAGAAGAGTCCATAGCTCAATGTTTGCAGACGATCTGGCTATGTGGACCTCTGAAAAGAATCTCACCATAGCAAGAAATCGGATGCAAACGGCCCTAACATCGCTGGAAGAGTGGGCGAACTCATGGCTGGTCAAAATAAACGAGGAGAAAACCACGTGCACAATATTCTCGCTCTCATTAAAACCCCAAAGTTCAAGAACATGGCATACCACCTCGACTCCAGATTTGGCCTTCTCCACACAGGACATACACTATAAAATAGACCGCCAGGTGCTAAACCAACTGGCAGGTAGCGACCACAGGCCGATCAGGCTAACCATTGACATGGAAGTAGGCCCACAGGAAACAAAACCGCTCCCACGTTGGAATTACAAACGAGCCGACTGGGACAGATTTGCAATCCTGACAGATGGGCTGTGTGAAACCATCAACACACGAAACACCAAAATGAAGCCCATGGTAGAGAGCCTAAGCAAGGCAATAATGCAAGCCGCCACTGAAACCATCCCAAGAGGAGCTAGGAAAAACTATAAGCCCTACTGGAATGATGAGTTACAGAAAGTGGAAGATGCAGTAACAAATGCTAGGAACATGGCAGAACGAGAAAAATCCGTGGAGGCAAACATCGCCCTCAAAGCCGCCGCGGCGAAGTACAAACACACTCTCAAGCAAACAGCAAGAGAAAGTTGGAAAAATAAAACGGAAAGTTTAAACCTGGACAAAGAAGGGAACAAGCTATGGAAGCTAGTCAGAGCCATGAACGACGAAACCCCGTCAAATAAACAAATTACTATCAAGCAAGGCGAGAACTTGATCACAGGTAAGAAAGCCGCAAACGCCTTTGTCGATCACTATGCCAGAGCAAACCACATCGAGGTCCCTGCAGATAAGCATACAGACATTAGCGAAGAGCTAAAGGGGCACGAAAACATAAATACGGCTCCTGAAGAGCACATGATGGCCAAACTAACAATGCGCGAAATGGAAGAGGCTATGAGAACACTAAAGAGAAGGAAATCTCCCGGAAAAGACGGGATAACAAACGAAATGCTGATGGGGCTGGGCCAAACAGCGAAGGAAAAACTACTATCAGTCCTGAACCAAAGCTGGAAAAGGGGTATTGTACCCCAGGCATGGAAAGATGCAATACTGGTACCAGTACCAAAAACAGGAAAGGACAAAACAGATCCGAATGGATACAGGCCCATAAGCCTACTGAGCTGTGTCGGCAAGCTGATGGAACGGATGATAAACACCAGACTGATGTGGCATCTGGAAGAAAAACGAATACTAATTCCACAGCAAGCCGGCTTTAGACAGCACAGATCCACTGAGGACCAGGTCATCCTCATAGCCCAGGAGATAGAAGATGCCTACCAGGCACAGAAACACACAGTTCCTGTTTGGGTGGATCTGGAAAAGGCATTTGACAAAGTCTGGAAGGATGGACTTAGAGTCAAGCTAAGAAGAAGTGATGTCTGTGGGAAGATGTACAAGTGGATCAACCACTACCTCAAACAAAGAACGGCCAGAGTCCAAGTACAAGGGCAGATGAGCAAAAAGGTGACACTCGAGCAGGGAGTACCCCAAGGGGGAGTACTGTCACCCACACTCTTCCTGGTATATATAAACGATATTACAGAGAATATACCAAGAAGAGTCCATAGCTCAATGTTTGCAGACGATCTGGCTATGTGGACCTCTGAAAAGAATCTCACCATAGCAAGAAATCGGATGCAAACGGCCCTAACATCGCTGGAAGAGTGGGCGAACTCATGGCTGGTCAAAATAAACGAGGAGAAAACCACGTGCACAATATTCTCGCTCTCATTAAAACCCCAAAGTACCAAATTAAGCCTAAATGGCAAAATCCTGCAGCCAAACGACAACCCAACCTATCTGGGAGTCACATTTGATCGGCGCATGACATGGAAAAGTCAGATTGAGAGAAACCGAATGAAAGCCAGAGAAAGAATGGCGATCATGAGGAAACTTGCTGGCACAAGCTGGGGAGCAGACGAAGGCATACTAAAGAAACTGTACACTGGAAGAGTGAGACCAGTTCTCGAGTTTGGCATCGCGGCATGGACAACAGCAGCGAAGGCGAACTTCGATAAAGTTAACAAACTTCAAAACCAAGCCATGAGAATCATAACTGGTGGCATGAAGTCAACGCCAATTGTAGAACTTGAAAAGATTACAAAACTGCAATCCATGACCGACAGAAGAGACTGCAGAGCCCAGCTGCAGTCAGAGAAACTCCGAAGACTGACGGACCATCCAATGTACCAGAGGCTAAACAATTTGGGAACTGGGAAACTAAAGCGGAGAAACTTTGCAGAAATAGCCAAAGCAAAGATGCACGAAGATCCCATAAACGCACTAACAACACCAAAACCCATCACTACTGTACGAAAACCTACTTGGAGGCAGGATATATTTCCAGAGGTGGTAGAAAATATACCAGGTATTGCAAACAAAAACTGCCAGAGTGAAAAAGAAAGGAGAGACACTACCCTAAGCTTCATAACGAAAAGCTACCCAAGCATGGACTGGACCCATGCATACACCGACGGTTCTGTAACAAACACTACACAGAACGGAGGGGCAGGAGCATTCCTGAACCTACCAAATGGCAGTAAAATAACACTGTCATTCGCTACTGGTAAGTACACAAGCAATTTCAGAGCGGAGGCAGAGGCACTGAGGGCGGCAGTGGAAGAAATGGCAACACACAGTGAAAATGAGAGCCACATAGTCTTGCTGACAGATGCTCTCGCCGTAGTCACAGCGCTAAAAAGCCAGAAAAACACTGAGCTTAATGACTTAAGAGCAGCACTCTGCAAACTGTGCCAGCTGTCCGCACCAAAAAGGGTAGTGGTACAGTGGGTTCCGTCACACTGCAACATCCAAGGCAACGAGGAGGCAGACAGACTGGCAAAAGAAGGTGCAAGGCTACCACAAACAGATACCAGTATGACGTACGAAGAGTCAAAACGACTTATCAAAGCCAGGTACATGACCAAATGGGAAACCGAACATACTGGTTACACCAAAAACGATGCCTATTACCAGTTGAACCGAAGAGAGCAGGTCGTTGTCTTCAGACTTCGCACTGGCCACAATAGACTGAGGTACCACCTATTCAACAAATTGAAGATAGGGTGTACCGACGAATGCCCGTGCGGTACTGGTAAAATGACCACTGAACATCTGCTGCAGAACTGCCCGACATACGGGGATCAGAGAGAGCAGATGTGGCCATTGCCAGTGGAACTGCAAGACAAGCTCTATGGTAGTGGCGAGAGTCTCAGGATGACCGCCGCTTTTTTCGAAAAAATAATGGTTACTGTCTGACTGTGTACGCAGAAGAAGAAGAAGAAGAACCTCAGCTGAACAATAATCAATTCTGATTGCGTAAAGTTATGGTCTACACTGATAACTTATTCACATTAAGGCAATTATGCGAAAGAATAATATAACGGGCATTTAAACATTACGTTTATTTATTCCAGACATGGCATCAAATCAATTAAATAGAGACAAACATTGTGCGAATTTTAGAGAACAACGAAATACAAGGTCGATTTCTGGATAGTGTGATAACGGGACAGTAGGAATACAAATATAACAAGGTCTACTAATGAGAAGGGAGTACCTCAGGGGTGCGTGTTATTACCACTGCTGTTCACAAATTGCATGGATAAAATAACAGAGGACAAAGTTACAATGCAGAAATGGATCCTTATTTAATACAGTAACTACTTTTCGCCGATGACCAAAGCCTTAGTTACGATATAGACTGCAAAATCGCACGAACACGCCTGTGACAGCCTGTTAAAGATATATGAAATTTTACCCATTAAAGACAAAAAATCTAAGAGGATTAATATAGCACTGGGCCCAATATCTGAACGTGTGAACAATGTCGAACTTCAGCGTACCCGAGAGATCAAATATAGGGGAGTCGTTTTTCATAAGATTGAAGGCTTGATAGAGAAATATAAGCAATAGAGTTGTGTATGTGACTAGCAACCTGGTGATGTGAAACGAATTGCTACAGAAATCCCCACTGATGTTAAATACGTAAGTGAATTTAAACAGACTTCCTGTTATTGCGCCAGCTGTTTTGTTTGATCAATACGTATTATAGTCTGAATCGGAGACAAAACACAATATATCTGCATATATACATATAGATAATGTGTTTGGGAAACCCCAAGTAAACGTCTGGAACTGGCAGGGCATAAGTGTCGCCACCAAGGTAAAAGTGTCCTCCCACCTGTTGCATGCCTGTTTAGCATGGACAGTGTATAGTAGACATGCCAGACAGCTAAGCCGTTTTTCTTTGAGCTATCTGCGTAGGATGTTCAGGATCAGATGGCAGGACAAAGTGCCTAACTCTGAAATGCTTAGCAATACTAACACGTTCAGCATCCATACAATTTATATTGTGCCTAACTCTGAAATGCTTAGCAATACTAACACGTTCAGCATCCATACAACTGACAAAGTGCCAAACTCTGAAATGCTTAGCAATACTATCACGTTCAGCATCCATACAATTCTTCAGATAGTTAAGCAACAATGGCCGGGACATGTTGTTAGTATGCCAGATAAGCGCATCCACAAGCCGCTGTTATACGATGAACTCACAACAGGCAGACGCTCCGCTCACCAGTCAGGATAAGATACGTTAAAGAGACGTCTTGGAAGTGTCTTCGAAAACTTCAATAAGGATGTCCCGTACAGGGAGTTGCTTGCACAAAAACGTAACACCTGGAGAGCATGTATCACAGAAGGTGCTCAGATAGCAGAGAGTATAGCTATCATGGAGGCTCAGCGGAAGCGTCCTTCCCCAAAAAACAAAAGACATTATGACTCCACAGCCGACACCCCCATGTGTGCCGAAAATGTCGCAGGGTATGCCGTTCCAGGATTAATCTTTACAACCATAAAAAACACATTTCACAGCATAAGTCGTATACATATATGGGAAGGAAGACTAACGTCTGGTCAGGCAAAATATACTGATCAGACATTTTAGTCAGGATCAGGAAAAATATATACTGGCCAAGACTCTTGCCTCGACTTATATATATAATGAAAGAGCAACATGAAATAACAATAGTCTGTCGGACTGTGCCATTAAGGAAAGAAACAGATAATGTTGGAGGTCAATTGCAGCCGATATTCGATGCAGAGACGACACTTTACTTCATCATCATATTTATTTGTAAATGTTTATTTATTTATTAGTTTATTTGTGTGCGACTGTGTACGTGAGTGTGCCTTAAAGGCCTACTAAATTTCAAATTTACTGCTTTTCCACTAATATTTCACAGTGCTTGAGGCAACATTGATAGGCTCAAGGTGTGTAGTTATTGCACGATTGGCTTTGTTTTCATGGTCCAAGGCTACTGACCAAATTGATTAATCCGATCGATTAATCTCTTCATTTGTTAACTTAATGAAAATTATGAAATTACCATTGTAATCGGATAAAATATCCATTCTTTAAAACAAACGGCAAACTTTAAGGACACTCACAATATGGGCGGTATCGATTACCAGTTGGTATGGTAACAAGTAACAATAGTAGGTGACGATGGCTGTAACCATATTGGTGATGTGTTTGTCTCTAATTAAGTTGAAGAAGTATTTACTATTATTTTTTATAGATGAAGAGTTGGAGAAACTGTTACCGAGACGCTGACATCTGGGAGGAAGTGTTTGCGACGGTATTAACTTAACTTAGCTTAACTTAACGTCTTTATACTGGTTTAGAAGACCCTGCAGAGTCTGTATACAACCAGTTACATTTACATCACCTTGCTCTAAAAGCTATGCGCATCCAGTTTATTCTTAAATGCATTAACTGTCCCTGCCTCCACTACCTCCCCAGGCAATGCATTCCAAGCAGGCACCACTCTTTGACTAAAAAAATATTTCCTAATATCTAACCTGGACCTCTCTTTAGTCAGCTTGTAGCTATGCCCTCGTGTTATTGTAAGTGGCTGTATTTAAAAAAAACTTGTTATAGTCTAATTTATCGATTCCTCTGATCATCTTATAAACCTGTATTAAGTCACCACGAATTCTTCTCTCTTCGAGACACTGTAGGCCGGTTTTTCTGAGTCGTTCCTCATAACTGTAATTCTGGAATCCCATCTTTGTCGCTCTTTTTTGTATTCTTTCTAGCATGTTTATGTCCCCTCTATGATAAGGACTCCACACCTGTACACAGTACTCCAATCTAGGTCTAACTAAAGCTTTATACAGTTTGACGATCACTTCCCCGCTCCTATGTCCAATATTTCCCCCTATCATACCTAACATTGCATTTGCCTCCTCCACTGCTACCTTAACTTGTACAACATATGTATTGTTGTCAATTCCCGTCATAGTCGCTTAAACCTCCCTAACTATAACTCAAGAACAGGTTTACAGTTACGTAGATGGGAGCTTGTTGTGACCTTGACGTGAACCTGTTCTTTTTGTTATGAAACACCAGCCGTTTAACTGCTATGCCACTCGGACGCTGGAAGGTAAAGGGAGTCGCACAGTAGGCACTGTCATTCAGGGTTAGATTGCGCAGACTCGCATTGAATGATTGCACTATGTCTCATCTTTTCTGAGGTGTGGTGACCATTTCTCATATCAATTTGCCTCTGGGTAGACTGGGTGATGTCGAGACATTAGATCGAATCTGACTTCTTTACTGCAAGAAGCAAACACTCTAACTACACTTCCGCTCAGACGCTCACGAAAATTATCAGTTGTCACCAAGAATGGAGACGCGAGGGCCGTGATAAACAGAAAGCTGTATTAACTAGTCTTTTACTGGCTCCATTCAGTCGTGGCTGACTATCGAATGATGCAATTTTGTTGTTGTTGCGTTCGCCTTATTTCTCTATTCCCCAAGGCGGTATGCGTTGCACTGTGGTTTTTATTTTGCGCCCGTAGGCCCAGTGCATCCGACTTCAGCATGCATTTTATGTAAGGGTCTGCTTCCTCCTGCATTTTCTAAGGGTTTGCTTCCCCGGGGTAACGGCCCGTGCTGTGATGGGGATCGAACCCAGCACCTTCGGGTTGTGAGCAGTGTCACTTAACCACTAGCCCATGCCGTCCCCTAAATGATGCAATGTGTGTAGCAGGTCCATTCAGTCATGGCTGACTATAACATTATGCGATCTTAAGAGTAGCAGCCCTCTATATTAGCCTCATTCAGACATAGCTGACTATAGAATGACGTGATCTTTGAGTGGTTACTATCTATACCAGTCCCATTCAGGCATAGCTGACTATAGAATGACGTGATCTTTGAGTGGTTACTATCTGTACCAGCCTCATTCAGGCATAGCTGACTATAGAATGACGTGATTTTTGAATGGTTAATATCTGTACCAGCCCCATTCAGGCATAGCTGACTATAGAATGACGTGATGTTTGAGTGGTTACTATTTATACCAGCCCCATTCAGGCATAGCTGACTATAGAATAACGTGATCTTTGAGTGTTTACTATTTATACCAGCCCCATTCAGGTATAGCTGACTATAGAATGACGTGATCTTTGAGTGGTTACTATTTATACCAGCCCCATTCAGGCATAGCTGACTATAGAATGACGTGATCTTTGAGTGGTTACTATTTATACCAGTCCCATTCAGGAATAGCTGAATATATAATGACGTGATCTTTGAGTGGTTACTATTTATACCAGCCCCATTCAGGGATAGCTGACTATAGAATGACGTGCTCTTTGAGTAGTTACTATCTGTACCAGCCCCATTCAGGCATAGCTGACTATAGAATGACGTGATCTTTGAGTGGTTACTATCTATACCAGTCCCATTCAGGCATAGCTGACTATAGATTGACGTGATCTTTGAGTGGTTACTATCTATACCAGCCTCATTCAGTCATGGCTAACTATAAAATGATGTGATCTCAGAGTGGTAGAGTCAGGGTTAACTGTAGAATGATACGATCTTAGAGTGGTAGAGTTATGGTTAACTGTAGAATGATACGATCTTAGAATGGTAGAGTCATGGTTAACTGTAGAATGATACGATCTTAGAATGGTATAGTAGCCCCATTCAGTCATAGCTGATTATAGGCTCTTGGAGTGGTAACTTTCTACTGAGTTTTCGATTGTTTTCCTTTTCCGTGGGGGTGTTGTCTTTTCACTTCTCCGGGTTGCAAGAGCTTCTTTTCGCCCAGTCATAGGTGTCTCTTCAGGATACGTCTCCACTTGGAGTTGTTTGCGGCTTCGTCTTCCCAAGATGTCAGACCCATGCCCAGTGCCATTATGCTCCACTTACACATGGGACTATCCCATCCTGTAAAAACTTTAAGCCACCAACTTCAACGATATAGACAGGTCACCATTTGATTACCGTACATGATTTGCTAAACACCTATCTCCCCAGAGAGCTGAACAGGTTTTGATTAATTGATTAATTTATTGATTGACAAAGATGGCAAATATATGTATTACTAAGCACTAAAAAAAAACCCACCAGACAACAGGAAAGTAAGGGACGAAATGAGCAATCCGGATTTGAACCACCCACCTTCTCCGGGTGACGGAAGCATTTGCACAGAAAGCCAGAAGTTAGGATATTATATCAACTTGGAGGCTAAATAGTGTCTAGTTAGCCGAATCCACTCCCTCGTGTCTCTAGTTGCAACAAAGAGCAAGCGTCGCCTGGAGCAGGAGGAAAAAAAAGGGGGGGGGAGGGTATTCGAAATCAGGTAGCTTATTACTCCATTTCTCACCCGTCGTCTGGTGGGTATGTTATCCAAGTGCAAATATATATACGCGTTTTTGCGACTGTGGGTACAATTGTTAAGTTGGGTGCGTATTTAAGTGAAAACAAAGAGAAACCACCATTGCACAATATCTAGCCTAGCAGAGTTAATGATACCTCGTATACGATGATATGCGTACGGTGTAGTCAGCATTGACATCATTAATGTTGTACAGTGATCATTGGTTCCATTAATATATTCCATGTAGTAGTCATTTACATAATTAATTTAATTTGTACTGTATGTTAATGTGTATCGTATAGTGATGACTGACATTGTTAATGTGTATCGTATAATGATCAGTGACATTGTATATGTTCCATATGGTGATCACTGACGCCATTAATGTGTATCGTATAAAGATGGATCACTGACGCCGTCAATGTGTATCGTATAAAGATGGATCACTGACGCCATTACTGTGTATCGTATAAAGATGGATCACTGACGCCATCAATGTGTATCGTATAAAGATGGATCACTGACGCCATTAATGTGTATCGTATAAAGATAGATCACTGACGCCATTAATGTGTACGATATTGCGATCAGTGACATTGTTAATGTGTACTGTGAAGTGATCATTGACACCGTTAATGCGAAGTGCATAGTGATAGAGTACTTCTTATTAATTTCCTTCCTAGCAAAGCATAGCGATACAACCGCAGAAAACTCATTATAGTACACCTGTGCCACATCAACTTGCGCACTCTTACAGTAATGGTTTCTGTTGCAGTTTGTTTTATATAATGAAGTTGCACAACCATAAGTAGACTGCTCTAACGATATGAGAGTGATGTGGGCCTGTTCTTTCCACTCCAGTTGGTGTCATGGGTTCACTAAAGGAGATTGACCCACTTGTCCATACATAAAACTATCTAGGGCAGAGGTTCCCCCTATACTTGCATTGCACACATTGACGAGTGTGGATAATCTGTTTTTGATAGAAAGCTCTACAAACGCCTTCGTAAATATTGTCATACTTTGAATAAAGTTCATTGTACTCCATTGGTACAGACTGCTGTCGGTGAAACGTGTAAGAAACGTCATTGTGCTATATTTAAGCTTTTTATGAGGACGGTGGCCAGTTCCTTTCCTTGTTGCATTTCCTTATTTAATAGTACGTCCGGTACCAATTTACAGCTGTATGGACTGTAGCGTATTGATAGCGGAAGTAGAAACCATTGTGGCGAGTCGTACGCGCTCTATCACATTGCTAACTAGGCGCTCACTATTTACTTAAAATAAAATAAGTGACGGAATATCTAGTTTTCCGAGAGGAATTCAGAAGCAAATGTCGAAGAATAGCTATCACATTATTAATAATGTTCATGTCAAATGTGATATGAATGCATTACATATTTTTGTTTGCCACAAAAAACAGAATGAGTTTCGTGCTGCCGAAGACGGATGTGTCGAACCGCAAGATGTAAATATCGCAGTCTATCTGTAAACTAGCGACAAAACGCATTTCGTCCTCCAGACTTCATCCTGCTACTTGCAAAACCCTGTTCAATTTTTGGTAGCGGGAGATTGAGAACAAACGCAGAAGAAGACGAAAAAGAAGAAGAAGAAGAAGAAGAAGAAGAAGAAGAAGAAGATGAAGACGAACTGCGAGTGTGATTCTCTTGTTGTCTGCTCCGCGTTTATGTACTACGTACACAAGTTCTATCTTCTTTCAAATGAAAGTTTGTACTCTGAAGCTGCCTTGGTTAGAAAAATGCAAAAATCCATGATATTTACTTTGTTTCCTGGATATAAAGACTTCGCTTCCAATCTAAAATCATTGTTTGATCAAGTCATATTCTCCAAGGTAATATAAACACAGAGTACATACACGGAGTTCAGCGAAGAAAACATATTTGTTTGGTCTGGTTGCCAGGCGGTGTACAAGGAAAAGGCTATGAACGCTTTTAGAAAGACAAATTAAAAAGAACAATTAAAAAATAACTTTTACAAATACAAAGGGAGGAAGGGAGGATAGTTGAACGAGCGAGGAATGACAACGGGAACTCTAGTCGACTCATTATGAGTTACAGATCAGTGGCCTAGAGATTTCCTGTCTTTTTAAAAATCGATGAACTTAAAACGTTCTATTGGTCAAGAATTGTCTTTAGAAAACCGCGAGAAACGCGGTACGACAAAAAGACAGAAGGAAAGATACAGAGTTTGAATGTGTTTATTTGTGTTATGATAAAGAGACAATTTACCTCTGTACTTTGTTTTATTTGTATGCCACGTTTAGTTATAGGGAACGAAGGATATCTATTACCGTCATGGAGAACAGCTTCATGTAGTTCCACAGCAGTCGCTGTCATAAAGGATGAAGTGTTTGAGACTACATTGTACAGCTTTTTGTGAGGTGGGCAGACCTTTTCCTTCCTCGCTACTATATATTCCACAAGAGTATGTCAGGTATACATTTATATCTGGGTAGACTGAAACATGTCGTAATCAGGAGGCGACCAAACTACCTATCCCGCAACAATCAAGTGCTTTAACTCGTCAGCTGCTTAGACAATTGTGACAGCGTAGCCTTTACTTAAGGCGTATATCCTAAGTCACGGTGTCAATATGTATATGTGGTAGTTATCTTCTCAAAGATATCCTGGTCACTCGGGCCAATAATGTACCTGTGATAGAGTAGGCGTTTTCTTAAGTGTTTACTGACTGAAATGACGTTACACTTTAACACAGAAAGCACTTAAACTATCGTTAACCATTGAGACAAAATAATGTAATATTTATTAACAAGAATAATTGTTGCACAATATCAACAAACAATAAAATAACTTCTAAACTAAATAATAATAATATATATTAAACTAATACAGAAGATACAAGCAAATACTGTTGATGTTACTCCTGTAAACTACATAGAAACCCAGATTCTAAGTCTAGATCTGCAATAACACAGTTCATAAACTCCAATATTATCTAATTACAACAGTGGTTTCAGCTAGCACCATGTCCTCGATCTGCACACTCACATTTAATAGATCTCGTACTCCGGCGATCTGTGCACTCACATATAATAGATCTCGTACTCCGGCGATCTGCACACTCACATATAATAGATGTCGTACTCCGGCGATCTGTGCACTCACATATAATCAGATCTCGTACTCTAGCGATCAGTGCACTCACATATAATAGATCTCGTACTCCGGCGATCTGTGCACTCACATATAATCAGATCTCGTACTCCGGCGATCTGTGCACTCACATGTAATCAGATCAGATACTCAAGCGAATTGTACGCTCACATATAATCAAATATCATACTGTTCATTGGGTGTCCATTATAAGCACCTTTTGAGCGCGACTGGCCAAACTCGAGGTGTTTGATGGGACAGCCACCCCGTAAATTCTCTCTCTCTTCCAGTCTTCCTGCCAGTCTGCCAAATGTATCTTTACGTTGTCTTTTATAGACTCAAGAAACAAACATGGCTGTCCAGTGGTCCTCTCTGTGTTGGATGCTTAGCCATCACTCTAATTTGGTTCCCCCTTCCAACCCTCCTGTCACTCTAAAATATTATTGGCTGTAATATCCAAATGTCACTGTCATTCTAAATGTGGTAGTCTGGTGTATACGTATTTAATATCAACAGCCCCTATCTCTTTTGAGTCTGGCACCAGAATGGTCAGTTCTAACCCCCATCCCTAGACTAGACAAAGTCTTGCACCTATCGTGTACCTAACATCTCATTTCTTGTAGACCGAGTGTCGAGACCGGCGACTGACCCTGGAGTGACCTGCGTTCGTCCAACAACATTCAGGCAACTTTTGTTCTTAGCGAACATAGTCGCCAGTCCAATCTCCGCTACCATAAACGCCCATGATCCACAGGGAGCTGGAACTGTCACAAACTATAAACATGGTTTACTCAACTAGAAACATATTCAGTGTGCGATTCACTAGTAAGATTACACTGTTTATCATAAATAACATGATTCTCGCCGTTTGTATGTATACGTTGGTCCCAGTACCATGCGATCCTCGGTATTCACTCATATCAATCAATACCCATAATTATCGCCATAGAAAATTTAGAAATTCTCTTCAAATATAGCTTGAAGGAATTTGTTTGTTCTTTTAAGTTGCAAAAATAAAAAGCTTTTCATTTTAAAAACAAATGTTACAACCATTATTAAAGACGTACAATATAATTAATTTTTTTTAAATTTCAGAATTGATTTTTTTAAAATACACTGAATATTTTACGTAGCAAATGTTTTTTCGTATTGTTTTTAGTCGGTGAATTGCACAACAGATAGTGAGTAAAAGTGATATGTGAATTACACGACCAGCTCTATTTCGTCCGCACCCGAGGAACAAAACATGAACTCTTGTAAGGTATAGACCATTTTAAACACTTTTAAAATTAAGGAACAATCTTTGGGGGAAGAAAATATATTCACTCTCACAAAAAATGTAATAAAAGGATTTATAAATTTACTTTAATAATATTTGTAAAATATATTAAAGTTGTTGGTTTACTTCCGTCATTATTAGGGGATTACTGTAGTAATAAAACAGTTGTGGAGCGTGTAGCATAGTCGACAGTGCGTTGACTTGCTAAGACTAGGATTACACCGCGACAGAGTTCTTCTTCTTCTTCTTCATCGTACGCAGGCTGTCGACACTGCCATAGAGCTTGTCTAGTGTTGCCACTGGTGATGGCCACATCTGCTCTCTCTGATCCTAGTATGTCTGGCAGTTTTGCAGCAAATGCTCAGCGGTCATTTTCCCGGTACCACACGGGCATTCGTCGGTGCCACCTATCTTCAATTTGTTGAATAGGTGGTACCTCAGTCTGTTCGACAGAGTTCGAAATCACTGACAGACAGGACAAAAATCCGGTACGACTGCTCCTCCAGGCGACCCAGTTGTAAATGGGCATCTGATGTTTGAGTTGGGGAAGATATAAACAGCAAGGAAGGGAACTGGCCACCCCATCTCACATAGGCTGCGGATTCAGTCCATGAAGAATTATCTTCATCCCCGACGGCAGTTGTTGCCATGGGACCCACCTTTTATCTTTGAACTGTTTTCCTCAGGGTATGGTCACATTGCTCCTAAGACTGTCTGGGGTCGGCTTGTTTGTATCGCGTACGCTGTACTCGGGATCCCACTCATGCTGTTGTGCCTGGCCAACATAGGCGAAGTGCTGGCTGACATCTTCCGCTTTATCTACGCCAAAATCTGCTGCTGCGGGTGTTGCAGGCGTAAGAAGAGGGACCACGAAAAGGTAATATTTAATACAAATAAGCTTAAAGAATAGGACTCGAATGTGACTATGTGACGTCTGAATTTGATCAACTTTCTCGAACAGTACCGCTAAAATCTTCAGTAACGATGTTTTTTCTTCTTCTTTTTCTTCTTCTTCTTCTTCCTCTTCTTCTTCTTCTTCTTCTTCTTCTTCTTCAAGTAAAATATCAACCAACAATAATATTACTCAACACATTGTTGTCACACAATCTATCAGTTCTGATGTAGGCTATTTCTCTACCAAGCACCGGACTGAACTAATAATTTTGTTTATGATGGCTAACAACAGAGTAACAAATAGCTTTGTTTGTAATCTACGCACAGGTCGTTGGCATGACACCATCAAACAGCAACAACATCGGACAATGGGAGTCAGACAGAACCAACATTATTTCAGGTAGCATATTTAATGTTTCAGATTTATGGGAAATAATAATGCAATTTATGATTCGCTGATAAATAAACACACATGATTTCAATATCAGAATTCATGTCTACGATTTAAACAAAAATAGTAATTCTTTGTGACTGAACGCGACATCTTTAAAATCACAGCCGTTTATGATTATTGGGTTATGGGACCGTAATTCATGAGTCCAGAGTGAATGATTTGATGGTATTACGACGCATTTATCAGGAGCGTACCATTTAATATAAATGAAAGGAGTAGTTGGCGTTAGAGCGCTGACTTTTCGCGATAAAGGTACCGAGATCGATTCAGATTCTCCACACGTTTGTCTATCAGCCTGTAAATGGGTACTTGACCTACAATTACAGAGACGTCAAGGTAGCGAGGTAGGAAACGGGTGACTCCAAATTCTAAAAATAACAAAGACCTACAACTTAAAATGGTACAGTAACGTTTCTAACACCCCATCGTCGATGGAAGACAATGTCTACTATGGGTCTCACTAGCTGTTCTGTTCTAATACGTGTCTGAGAAACACATGCCCTTTTTTCTTGCTTGAAATTATTTGTAGGCATGTTTTCAATTGTGCTTGGGCTAAATGGATTCTGCCTTGTGTTGGATGTGCTTCAGTTCATATACAATTGTGTTGCAAATTGTTTTTATGTTATTTGTGTAAATATTATTTTCCATGGACTTTCTTCTGAATTTGATGCGCTTTGCTACATTTATATGCTCATTATCTACAGTTCAGATTGGTTGTGTATCTTCATTGACTGTTCGCAGACTTGTCAGGTCTCAGCATTCTATATTGTACAGTATGTGAAAGTTCCTTGTAAATGTTTTCTATAAGTCTGCCGCATTTCGTGTGTGTCACGCGAACAGGAGATTCAAATGTTTCATTATCATTCAAAGAATCTACATCGAAGATTAATGACAACGACATTCAATAACGAGTAGTCCGTGTTGCAGGAAATAACGTGCCGCCATAGCTTTTCTGTCTGTAGCTAGACATGCTGCATTTCCATCGTCTGGTAGTCGCAGAAGTAGACCGTGGTGTGTTGGCAGGTCAAGCTTTACTTACAGGCTGTGACGTGTGGGTAAATTGTCGTAGATTAAAAAGATAGAGGCAGCCGTCGTTGATTTAACAACGTGGAGACAACAGTCATAGGTTAAATAGATGGAGACACCAGTCGGAGGTTAACTAGGTGGAGACCCCAGTTGGAGGTTAACAAGGTGGAGACACCAGTCGTAGGTTAACACGATGGAGACAACAGTCGTAGGTTAACATGATGGAGACACCAGTCGTAGGTTAATATTTGGAGACACCAGCCGTAGGTTAACATGATGGAGACAGCCGTCGTAGGTTAACAAGGTGGAGACATCAGCCGTAGATCAAGAAGATGAAGACATATGTTGCAGTTTTAAAAAGTGGACGCACCTGTGGTAGATTAACAAGTTGGAGGCGCCGAGATGGTGTCCGGATTAAAAGGCGTAAGACCTATGTAACTCTTAAATAACGTCGTTAGAGGCGTGAGAAACGATTATTAAAATGACTATATAAACTCATACTGCTGAAACCGTAACTACATTTGCTCGAATACATACATCATGTAAGAGGGTGGGCTAAAGTGGTGGCCCTTTGCTTTACCTGTAACGAAAAGCCAAATGATGACCACCAATCACATAGCGTACAATATGGCTATCGTTTTCAGGTGGTCAGAAGACACCCATATCGACTGAGTTCTCTCACCTGACAACCCGCTCTCCGACAGACAGCCTCGAGAGTCATGACGACAAACAAAGACTTCAGACTTCGAGAAAGACCTCCAAGAGCAGCTTTGGTAGATCGAAGGTACGTGCAGATGTGTTTATTGGTGGGTGCATATGTGTGTGTGTGTGTGTGTTTGTGTGGAGGGAGAGGGAAGCATCAGTTCTATGTACATTTTCGAGTGTATGTGTGTGAGAGAGAGAGAGAGAGAGAGAGAGAGAGAGAGAAAGGGAGAGGGCAAAGAGAAAGCGAGGACACATATAAATGTTTAAAAATAAACTCATCTTCTCTCATTGTATGTCATACATATAATATAGATACGTGTATCATCTTCTCTCTTTGTACTTCATACACATTATATCGATGTTTCTCATCTTCTCTCATTTGATACGTTTCTCATATTTCTAATTTATATAATGACAATAATTCAATTTAACAATGAATGAATGTAGGTCAAGATTGTGCCCTTGGATGTGAAGAAAAGCGACCTGGTCATCTTGGACGATGACAGCGACAGTGACGATGACGACGACCTGGATAAAGGGAAGATAACCGTACCACTGACCATTACAATGATCGTTATCGGAGGCTACATTTTCGGTGGTGCTGTGCTGTTTGGCCTTTGGGAAGGCTGGGACTGGCTCCAGTCGGCCTACTTCTGTTTCATCACCCTCAGCACAATCGGCTTCGGGGACGTGGTTCCTGGAACAGACTTCGAGGACCCGCAGGCTAAAGCTCAGCTTCTTCTTGGCTCCGTCTATGTGTTGTTTGGTATGGCTATATTATCCATGTGCTTCTCTCTCATGCAGGATGAGATTCTCGCCAAGGCAAGATGGATTGGTCAGAAGTTGGGAATTCTAGAAAAAGTCGCAGAAGAGTAGTTCCAAGTATTAGTTCATATTATTTCTATATCCGTCCATTGTCTTTTTATGCAGCGATACGAATTTAAAAGATGTTAAAACTGTTTTATCTAGAATAAATCCGACTTTCCGTAATCTTGGCGTTCAGACAGACATATATTGTATTGTATGCCAGGTAACCAAAATCTGTTTACATTTATTTTAACCCTTTGCTTTCGAGTAGTATGCTGGACCAAGAGTTGAACTTAGTCCATCATTCAATCTCATTTGAGGGCGACCGAATGGACGCTTATAGTTGTAGAGTCCCCAGAATGTGGCTGACCTCTCGTGTCATCTATTGTTGTTCATGAGTACCACAAACCTGGTCTAATTGTATTTCCGTAACAACGTAATGGGAGCCGCGTAGCGCACTGGTTAGCGCATTGGCTTCGCATCTGAGTGGTCCTGGGTTCATTCCCCAGTTGAGGCGGTAATGTTTTTTTCAGACCGCAATGGCTCCCAGGTCGACCCAGCCTTAAATGGGTACCGAGAAGTAAAAGCGGAGCCTTTCAAATGTGAGATCGCCAACACCTCACACCCGTACGGCAGTAATGCTATGGGTTACTTTACTAATAACGTAATATCAGTCTTCTTGTTCGTCGTGCTTTTTCTTGTTGCAGCTACACGAGAAGTCCAGTTCTCAGGATAAAGGTTGTTGTAGTGGAAAATTCTTTAAGGCTTCCAAACAACTTTGTGTGTAGATCCCTCTACGTGAGCCAGTGTTCAGTACGTAATTGGCTGCTGTCTTATTTCTTGGTATGCCACAGTGCCTTCTCTTGTCTTTTAGTTCGCCGAAGGCTTTTTTAGCTCTGGCAGTTTATCATTCTTGAGGGCTTGCAGAACTGATATTGATTCTAAGGAATACAGTCTGCTGGCATTGAATATATAAGGAATACAGTCTGCTGGCATTGAATATATAAGGAATACAGTCTGCTGGCATTGAATCTATAAGGAATACAGTCTGCTGGCATTGAATCTGTAAGGAATACAGTCTCTGGCAGTGAATCTGTAAGGAATACAGTCTCTGGCATTGAATCTGTAAGGAATACAGTCTGTTGGCATTGAATCTGTAAGGAATACAGTCTGCTTGTATTGAATATATAAGGAATATAGTCTCTGGCATTGAATCTGTAACGAATACAGTCTACTTGCATTGAATCTGTAAGGAATACAGTCTGCTGGAATTGAATCTGTAAGGAATACAGTCTCTGGCATTGAATCTGTAAGGAATACAGTCTGCTGGCATTGAATCTGTAAGGAATAAAGTCTGCTGGCATTGAATCTGTAAGGAATACAGTCTCTGGCATTGAATCTGTAAGGAATACAGTCTGCTGGCATTGAATCTGTAAGGAATACAGTCTGCTTGCATTGAATATGTAAGGAATACAGTCTGCTGGCATTGAATGTGTAAGGAATACAGTCTGCTGGCATTGAATCTGTAAGGAATACAGTCTGCTGGCATTGAATCTCTAAGGAATACAGTCTGCTGGCATTGAATCTGTAGGGAATACAGTCTGCTGGCATTGAACCTGTAAGGAATACAGTCTCTGGCATTGAATCTGTAAGGAATACAGTCTGCTGGCATTGAATCTGTAAGGAATACAGTCTCTGGCATTGAATCTGTAAGGAATACAGTCTCTGGCATTGAATCTGTAAGGAATACAGTCTGCTGGCATTGAACCTGTAAGGAATACAGTCTGCTGGCATTGAATCTGTAAGGAATACAGTCTCTGGCATTGAATCTGTAAGGAATACAGTCTGCTGGCATTGAATCTGTAAGGAATTCAGTCTGCTGGCATTGAATCTGTAAGGAATACAGTCTCTGGCATTGAATCTGTAAGGAATACAGCCTGCTGGCATTGAATCTGTAAGGAATGCAGTCTCTGGCATTGAATCTGTAAGGAATACAGTCTCTGGCATTGAATCTGTAAGGAATACAGTCTGCTGGCTTTGAATCTGTAAGGAATACAGTCTCTGGCATTGAATCTGTAAGGAATACAGCCTGCTGGCATTGAATCTGTAAGGAATGCAGTCTCTGGCATTGAATCTGTAAGGAATACAGTCTGCTGGCATTGAATCTGTAAGGAATACAGTCTGCTGGCATTGAATATATAAGGAATACAGTCTGCTGGCATTGAATCTGTAAGGAATACAGTCTCTGGCATTAAATCTGTAAGGAATACAGTCTGTTGGCATTGAATCTGTAAGGAATACAGTCTGCTGGCATTGAATCTGTAAGGAATACAGTCTGCTGGCTTTGAATATATAAGGAATACAGTCTGCTGGCATTGAATCTTTAAGGAATACAGTCTCTGGCATTGAATCTGTAAGGAATACAGTCTGCTGGCATTGAATCTGTAAGGAATACAGTCTCTGGCATTGAATCTGTAAGGAATACAGTCTGCTGGCATTGAATCTGTAAGGAATACAGTCTGCTGGCATTGAATCTGTAAGGAATACAGTCTGCTGGCATTGAACCTGTAAGGAATACAGTCTGCTGGCATTGAATCTGTAAGGAATACAGTCTGCTGGCATTGAATCTGTAAGGAATACAGTCTCTGGCATTGAATCTGTAAGGAATACAGTCTGCTGGCATTGAATCTGTAAGGAATACAGTCTGCTGGCATTGAATCTGTAAGGAATACAGTCTCTGGCATTGAATCTGTAAGGAATACAGCCTGCTGGCATTGAATCTGTAAGGAATGCAGTCTCTGGCATTGAATCTGTAAGGAATACAGTCTCTGGCATTGAATCTGTAAGGAATACAGTCTGCTGGCTTTGAATCTGTAAGGAATACAGTCTCTGGCATTGAATCTGTAAGGAATACAGCCTGCTGGCATTGAATCTGTAAGGAATGCAGTCTCTGGCATTGAATCTGTAAGGAATACAGTCTGCTGGCATTGAATCTGTAAGGAATACAGTCTGCTGGCATTGAATATATAAGGAATACAGTCTGCTGGCATTGAATCTGTAAGGAATACAGTCTCTGGCATTAAATCTGTAAGGAATACAGTCTGTTGGCATTGAATCTGTAAGGAATACAGTCTGCTGGCATTGAATCTGTAAGGAATACAGTCTGCTGGCTTTGAATATATAAGGAATACAGTCTGCTGGCATTGAATCTTTAAGGAATACAGTCTCTGGCATTGAATCTGTAAGGAATACAGTCTCTGGCATTGAATCTGTAAGGAATACAGTCTCTGGCATTGAATCTGTAAGGAATACAGTCTGCTGGCATTGAATCTGTAAGGAATACAGTCTGCTGGCAATGAATCTGTAAGGAATACAGTCTGCTGGCATTGAATCTGTAAGGAATACAGTCTGCTGGCATTGCTGTGTTGTTAATCATTTCTGCGGCAATAATTAGTGCCTTTACTTCAGCTGAGTAATATTAAAAGAATTTTCAAGTGAATGAACTGGTTGCCGCCTTTTCTTTATCTGGGTAGAGAACATAGATTCATGCGTCTCCATTGTGACGCAAATGAATGTGCCTGCGATTTTAGGACAGATTAAAAAAGGTTGTCTGTTACATAGAAATACAAACTACATTTGAAATAAGTGAAGAACTGCAATGGACGACAACTGTGATTTTGTTTTGATGGGTTGACTAGTTCCCTTTCTCGCTGTTCAAATGTAAGTACAACTGCATCCATTGTCAATGCCACTTACATTGTGTCGGAATTGTTGAGAATCTCCATGAACTGGCTGCGGAGAGTAAGTTCGACCATTCGTTTTTCGAGGTCTGGGTCACTCTCAGTTTCTGCTCCATTGTCTTAGTAAGCGTATATGTTTCTGCAGCATAACACATTGCAGGAAACACATGGGCGTTGAAGCGAGAGACGCATATAATATGAACTAAGGTAGCATCTAGGACTGTCAGGATCAACGAGAAGGCTACCTATCTTGCACTGCGACGTCTTGTTAGGTCTGTATCTAGATTATTCTGCATATTGTGTAAGTGCCCAAGATAACGTTATTTCTCGATGTCCTCTAAGATTTACACGTCAAGGATGAATGGTTCCACCTGGGCTAAACGCAAACAGTTAGGCACGATATTGGTCGTTGAGCTAATCACTTCTAGACCTGATTTCTTTACCCCTTTGTTGAGTATCTCCGTCATCTGGTTGACTTCTGCGATTGACTCTGTGATTAGCACTTTGTCGTCCGCGAATCAAAGATGGTTTAGTCGTGAGCCATTTATACACTGAGTCGGATCCGCTGATAACAGATTCTTAGCATGCAGGATCTCCACCAGGAATATATCTGTATTGGAACCGCGACTTGACACTGGGAGGGATGGAAGGTTGCAATGTAGTCTTTGTTACAGATGACAAGAACTTTGGGGTCGCTTGGATCCAGCCTTTGTTGCAATAATGAACCTCAGACATATTGTGGTTCTACGGAGTCGAATGACTTTTTTGTGTGCAGTTGATGAGGCGAAAAGCAGTGGGGTCTGGTACTCTGGGCTACCACAATAATACGAAAGCAGGTTGAGATATGGTTGAATGAGCTCTAAGAACACTGAATATCAGCTTATTCATTCGGTAGAATTGGACGAACCCCAGCAAGAATGTATTTGGTGAACAGTTTGTGAGTGATCGAGAAAAGAGTAATCTAACGACAGTTTGTAAGGTCTTGCGTGTAACATTTCTTGTGCAAGAATTTCGTCCTAGCAGTTCGTAGTTCTCAAACGTAGAGGTCATCAGCATTACTAATAACATCCTCTCCGGGAGATTTTCGAGACGTGAAATTCTCTGGGACTTGGCATGTAACAGGGGACAGGGAGCCCAAGAGGGAGAAAAGGGGAGGAAGAATGGCAAGAGCATTAAATAAGAATCATAGGATTTAGTTGACACATAACTTTTAACCAGGTGATTGCGTATTGCGTTTTTTGTTTACATTTAGCTTCCTATCAGATATTTCAAAATAAAGTGTTTGTTTACATTTAACTCATTTCCAGGTTAACTTAGTTATTGTTTACATTTAACTTCTAAAAAAGCTTAACATTAGCGTCATTGTTGTTCACATTTATCTTCTACACAGATGATCGCTAGTGTAGTTTTTGTTGACACTTAATTACTAACAAGTTAATCACTATTTTAGTGATGTTAATCCTAAAGTTCGAGTTTCATTATTGCAAGGTTAGTCTTTTTGTTTACATATAATTGACAATTGCTGCTTGAGATAAAAATTAATTGCATGCACTTTATTGTGCTCCGAAGATGGCATGTTTAATTTGAATTTTATTTTTGATTACGCTTAATTTTAAATCCGCCAATTGATAGTTAAGTTAAAAAAAAAAATTCAAAATTTTTCTTCTAATCCTATTATTTTGCTAGATTTATTTGTTTATTTTCTATTTATTCTTGACGATGTATCCCGTTATAGAATTTATGTTAACTATTCCTTTTTATACAGAATATTACTAGTTCCGGTGAAAACAACATGGTCGTTTACTAATTTGGAAGAAGCCTTACTACATAAACTTCGCTCTTGAAAAGAAAAGAAAACATTTTATTCTGTTGGTCTTTATAATATTTCAGAATACTAATTTGTATATGTTGACTTTGTGTGCTTTCTCATTAAATATTATTAATAATCGGCTTAGACGATCAAGTCCCACTGAGGTCCATCAGTGTGTAGTTATGATGGTGTGCGGGCGATTTGACAAATGGAGGAATTGATAGGGAAACTAATGATTTAAGAGCAGTACTCTGTCAACTATGCCAGCAGTCCGCACCAAAAAGAGTAGTGGTACAGTGGGTTCCATCCCACTGTAACATCCAAGGCAACGAGGAGGCAGACAGACTAGCAAAAGAAGGTGCAAGACTACCACAACCAGATTATAGTGTGACCTACGAAGAGTCCAAAGGGTTTATTAGAGCCAGATACATGGCCAAATGGGAAACAGAACATACTGGCTACACAAAAAATGATGCCTAATACCAGTTGAACAGAAGAGAGCAGGTCGTGGTCTTCAGACTCCGCACTGAGGTACCACCTATTCAATAAACTGAAGATAGGTGGCACTGACGTATGCACCTGTGGTACAGGGAAAATGACCGCTGAACATCTGCTGCAAAATTGCTCGACATTACGAGGACCTGAGAAAGCACATGTGGCCATCACCAGTGGCAACACTAGACAAGCTCTATGGCAGTGTTGACAGCCTCAGGATGACAGCTGCTTTCTTCGAACAAATACAAGTTGACGTCTGAGAGCGTACGAAAAAGATAGGGCAACACGGGTGCGCCTCCACGTGGGACAAGATCGTTTCCAGCCATTGCCTTCGACTGCCATGTGAAGTATCTGGCGGGTCCCGGACATCTTGGGAATGTAGGGCAACATTACTGAAGACAAAGAGGCGGCAATGGTCCAGCATAGAAACAATCATCCCAAGATGTGGTTGTCGGACGACCTCAGTGTTTCTGAATGCTCGTATGGAGGCTTTAAGACACCTCTTATCTTTTTGCAAGACCGTCCAAGTTCCGGAGCCTTACAGAACTAACGGAATTACGCTGGATTGCTCATTGACAAATCTTAATGTGTTTTAAGCTGTAGATAAAGTAGTTCCATTTGAGCTTTTCTGTTTGTAAGTCTGAAATAAATCAAAGACGGCAGAGTTTGTCAAAGAAGGTAAACAAAGCAGCAGGCGCGCAACTTACCCACTCCCGGCACGGGGAGGTAGTGACGAAAAATAACAATACGGGACTCTTTCGAGACCCAGTAATTGGAATGAGTACACTTTAAACTCTTTAACGAGGATCTATTGGAGGGCAAGTCTGGTGCCAGCAGCCGCGGTAATTCCAGCTCCAATAGCGTATATTAAAGTTGTTGCAGTTAAAAAGCTCGTAGTTGGATCTCAGGCGTAGGCGGGCGGTGCGGCTCGCGCCGGTTCACTGCCCGTGGTCTCCTGCCCTACCGTCTGCCGGCTCTCTTCCACGGGTGCTCTTCGCTGAGCGTCCTGGGTGGCCGGCGCGTTTACTTTGAAAAAATTAGAGTGTTCAAAGCAGGCCTCGGCTGCCTGAATAATGGTGCATGGAATAATGGAATAGGACCTCGGTTCTATTTTGTTGGTTTTCGGAACTGGAGGTAATGATTAACAGGGACAAACGGGGGCATTCGTATTGCGGCGTTAGAAGTGAAATTCTTGGATCGCCGCAAGACGAGCTACTGCGAAAGCATTTGTCAAGAATGTTTTCATTAATCAAGAACGAAAGTCAGAGGCGCGAAGACGATCAGATACCGTCGTAGTTCTGACCATAAACGATGCCGACTACCGATCCACAGGAGTTGCTTCGATGACTCTGCGGGCAGCTTCCGGGAAACCAAAGTGTTTGGGTTCCGGGGGAAGTATGGTTGCAAAGCTGAAACTTAAAGGAATTGACGGAAGGGCACCACCAGGAGTGGAGCCTGCGGCTTAATTTGACTCAACACGGCCAACACTGAAATGACTGACATTCCGAGACCACTTTCGTTGGGTCTAATATGGAACGGGTGCTGGATTTAGACCCCCGGAAAACTGGGGTTATGGTCTCTGTGGCTCGGTTGGTCTGCATTCAGTGTTTAACAAAGGAATTGACGGAAGGGCACTACCATGAGAGGAGCCTGCGGCTTACATTGACTTAAACACGCCAATACTGTAGAATGACTGTCAAATAGAGAGCACTTTCGTTGGGTCTAATAGTGAACATGTGCTGATATTAGACCCATGGAAGACAGGTCAGTCTTCTAACCTCATAAGGAAAGAACGTCTGCTATGGTAATCTGGTCTTAATCCTGCGGAAATCGCAGGTTTCAGAAACTTGGCCATTGACAAACAAAAAGCCCTCTATTGATACGTCTGGTCAAATAGGGAACGGATGCTGGAAATAGACCCTAGGAAGACAGGTCAGTTTTACCCTACTAATGACAGGGCGTTGCCTCGGTAATCCTGCTCAACTCGAGAGGAGCCGCAGACATCTGGTTCACGTACTAGGCTGATAAGCCATCGGCGCGAGGCTACCATGTGAGAGATTACGGCTGAACGTTTCTAAGCCAGAATCCCGCCCAAAATCACAGCCCGATTGCAATGGGAGGCTTCGACAGGGTGGGGATCTGGGGCTCACGCTTCAGCCCCGCCCGGTCGAGCCGCAGAAAGAGGTCTCTGCCGCCCGCCGATCAAAGCGGGCGGGAAGCTGTTCGATATTCACCCCATGCGGCGATGAGGTGCGAAACAACAAACAGAAGACTTAGTTCTGGGTCGGGGTGCCGTAAACAGTAGAGCAGCCACCTCACTGTGATCTGTCGAGACTCAGCCCCTGACCATGAGATATGCCCGCACACCAGGCGAACAACCTCTCCGTGACATTACCAGGCTTGTCCCCTGGTTAAATACACTCCTGCTCCTATCTCCTCCTCTATCTGCTATCAGCCATACCAATGGACGCAGAAGAGATGCAGGCTATCGGACATTGCACATCTGCCCTAATGTGTCAACCTCCCAGGTGGCGGGGAATGCTAGACGTACCAGCATTGAAGATGTGCCGAGAAAATAAAGGGAGCAAAGAGGTACCCCGCCCACATGCACATGATACGTTTCTGGCAGAACGTGACGATCCTGGGATACAGACACACTGGACTGCCTCTCTTCCGGGTTAGTACAAACCAGTACATAGTCCATATCATATATCATATCTCATATATCATTACCGCATCCTATAGACACGAGTAGTGAAGACTCGTTAGTCGGGTAAGACAACTTCCATAAGAGAGAGACAACTCTGATCACAAACAACTGCTGCCTTGCAGATAGGCTGGGGATAGCCAAAGGCTAAGGAGGGCATCTCTACAGAAACGTCTGTTGAAATCGGATGCACTGGGCCACAAGCTTAACATACAGTGCAACGTAAATCGCAGTATGGTGACAGTACAACTTATCAGAAAAACGTTTGGCGCTCATCCTGCGGAGTCCCGCCAGGCAGCGAGAGTGCCGGGCCTCACGCCTCGAAGGGGCCCACCCTTGACTACTGGTGGTCACCCACCCATGTGTCGTGGAGTCAAGGCACATGGCTATGGGACAATCCCTATTGACCAAAAACTCAAGACCCTCAAAATACTACAGTGGAATGTGGAGGGAGTCATTAACAAAAAGCTTTCCCTAATACATCACTTGCATGAAGGTAAGATTGACGTGGCATGTATCCAAGAAACGCACTTCAACAGCAACCATAAATTCTCAATCAGAGGATACCAGGCCTTCCGCCTGGATAGAGAAGGTCACAAAGGAGGGGTTCTGATACTGACCCGAAACTGCATACCGAGTAGCGCGGTATTTGTCAATCACACCGGACAAGCAGAAATTGTAGGAGTTGACATAATGGCTCAAGAGACGAAGATCCGCATCTTCAACCTGTACGGACCACCAAATAAAGACCTGTCGCTCTCGAGTATGGAAGTCAAGGACTCCAACTGCATAGTAGTTGGAGACTTCAACAGCCACTCGGAGCGATGGGGATACTCGGACACAGACAGCAGAGGTGACGAAGTGGAAGATTGGGAGATAGACACGAATCTCCATCTAATCAATAGGCCGGAGGATAGCCCTAGCTTCTATTCTAGAACATGGCATACCACCTCGACTCCAGATGTGGCCTTCTCCACAATGGACATTCACCATAAAATAGACCGCCAGGTGCTAAACCAATTGACAGGTAGCGACCACAGGCCAATTAGGCTAGAAATTGATATGGAAGTAGGCCCACAGGAAACAAAACTGCTCCCGCGTTGGAATTACAAACGAGCCGACTGGGACAGATTTGCAAGCCTGACAGATGGGCTGTGTGAAACCATCAACACGCGGAACAACAAAATGAAGCCCATGGTGGAAAGCCTAAGCAAAGCAATAATGCAAGCTGCCACTGAAACCATCCCAAGATGTGAAAGGAAACATTAAAAGCCCTATTGGAATGATGACTTGCAAAAAGCGGAAGACGCAGTCACAAATGCTAGGAACATGGCAGAGCGAGAACAATCTATGGAGGCAAACATCGCCCTCAAAGCCGCCACGGCGAAATACAAATACACTCTAAACCAAACAGCAAGAGAAAGCTGGAAAAACAAAACGGAAAGCCTCAACCTAGACAAAGAAGGGAACAAACTATGGAAGTTAGTCAGAGCCATGAATGACGAAACCCCGTCAAACAAACAAATTACCATCAAGCAGGACGAAAACTTGCTCACTGGAAAAAAAGCCGCAAACGCCTTTGTTGAACACTATGCCAAAGCGAACCACATAGATGTTTCTGCAGATAGGCATACGGACATTAATGAAAAGCAAAAGGGGCACGACAACATCAATATGGCACCAGAAGAGCATATGATGGCAAAACTAACAATGGGCGAAATGGAAGAGGCCATGAGAACATTAAAGAAAAGGAAATCTCCCGGAAAAGACGGGATAACAAACGAAATGCTGATGGGACTGGGCCAAACAGCAAAAAGGAAACTGCTATCAGTCCTGAACCAAAGCTGGAAAAGGGGTATTGTACCCCAGGCATGGAAAGACGCAGTACTTGTACCAGTACCAAAGAAAGGAAAAAACAAAACAGATCCAAATGGATACAGGCCTATCAGCCTACTGAGCTGTGTCGGCAAACTAATGGAACGTATGATGAACACCAGACTGATGTGGCATCTGGAAGAAAAACGGATACTAATTCCAGAGCAAGCAGGCTTTAGACAGCACAGATCCACAGAAGATCAGGTCATCCTCATAGCCCAGGAAATAAAAGATGCCTACCAGGAACAGAAACACACAGTAGCGGTCTGGGTGGACCTGGAAAAGGCATTTGACAAAGTCTGGAAAGATGGACTTAGAGTCCAGCTAAGAAGATGTGATATTTGTGAAAAAATGTACAAGTGGATCAACCACTACCTCAAAAACAGAACGGCCAGAGTCCAAGTACAAGGGCAGATGAGCAAAAAGGTGACACTTGAGCAGGGAGTACCTCAAGGGGGAGTACTGCCACCCACACTCTTCCTGGTGTATATAAATGATATTATAGAGAATATACCAAGAAGAGTTCATAGCTCAAAGTTTGCAGACGATCTGGCTATGTGGACCTCTGAAAAGAATCTCACCATAGCAAGAAATCGGTTGCAGCAGGCCCTAACATCGCTGGAAGAGTGGGCGAACTAATGGCTAGTCAAAATAAACGAGGAAAAAACCACACGTACAATATTCTCGCTATCAATCAAACCCCAAAACACCAAATTAAGTCTAAACGGCAAATACCTTCAGCCAAACGACAACCCAAACTATCTGGGAGTCACATTTGATCGACATGGAAAAGTCAGATCGAGAGAAACCGAATGAGAGCCAGAGAAAGAATGGCAATCATGAGGACTTGCTGGCACAAGCTGGGGAGCAGACGAAAGCATACTAAAGAAACTGTACACTGGAAGAGTGAGACCAGTTCTCGTGTATGGCATTGCGGCATGGACAACAGCAGCAAAGGCGAACTTCGATAAAGTTAGCAAACTCCAAAACCAAGCCATGAGAGTTATAACAGGAGGAATGAAGTCAACGCCAATTGTAGAACTTGAAAAGATTACAAAACTGCAATCCATGGCCGACAGAAGAGACTGCAGAGCCCAGCTGCAATCAGAGAAACTCAGACGACTGACTGACCATCCAATGCACCAGAGACTAAACAATTTCGGAAATGGGAAGCTAAAGCGAAGAAACTTTGCAGAAATAGTCAAAGCAAAGATGCACGAAGACCCTATGAACGCACTAACCACACCAAAGCCCATCCCTACTGTACGAAAACCTACCTGGAGGCAGCATATATTTACAGAGGTGGTAGAAAATATACCAGGTATTTGAAACAAAAACTGCCAGACTGAAAAAGAAAGAAGATATACTACCCTGAGTTTCATTACGGAAAACTACCCAAGCATGGACTGGACCCATGAATACGCCGACGGTTCCGTAACAAATTCAACACAGAATGGAGGGGCAGGAGCATTCCTGAGCCTACCAAATGGCAGAAAAATAGCACTGTCATTCGCTACTGGAAGAGCGGAGGCAGAGGCACTGAGGGCGGCAGTGGAAGAAATGGTGACAGGTAAAAGGAATGAAAGCCACATAGTCCTGCTTACAGATGCACTGGCCGTAGTCACAGCACTGAAAAGCCAGAAAAATACTGAACTTAACGAATTAAGAGCAGTACTCTGTCAACTATGCCAGCAGGCCGCACCAAAAAGAGTAGTGGTGCAGTGGGTTCCATCTCACTGCAACATCCAAGACAACGAGGAGGCAGACAGAATGGCAAAAGAAGGTGCAACACTACCACAACCTGATACTAGTATGTCATACGAAAAGTCAAAACGGCTTATTAGAGCTAGATACATGACCAAATGGGAAACCGAACATACTGGCTACACCAAAAACGATACCTATTACCAGTTGAACAGAAAAGAGCAGGTCGTGGTCTTCAGACTTCGCACTGGCCACAATAGACTCAGGTACCACCTATTCAACAAATTGAAGATAGGTGGCACCGACGAATGCCCGTGTGGTACCGGCAAAATGACCGCTGAGCATTTGCTGCAAAACTGCCCGACATACGAGGATCAGAGAGAGCAGATGTGGCTATCACCAGTGGCAACAATAGACAAGCACTATGGCAGTGTCGACAGCCTCAGGATGACGGCTGCTTTTTTCGAAAAAATAATGGTTACTGTCTGACTGCGTACGATGAAGAAGAAGAAGAAGAAGACTCCGCACAGGCCACAACAGACTGAGGTACCACCTATTCAATAAACTGAAGATAGGTGGAACTGACGAATGCACCTGTGGTACAGGGAAAATGATCGCTGAACATCTGCTGCAAAATTGCTCGACTTACGAGGACCTGAGAAAGCACATGTGGCCATCACCAGACAAGCTCTATGGCAGTGTTGACAGCCTCAGGATGACAGCCGCTTTCTTCGAACAAATACAAGTTGACGTCTGAGAGCGTACGAAGAAGATAGGGCAACACGGGTGCGCCTCCATGTGGGACAAGATCGTTTCCAGCCATTGCCTTCGACTGCCATGTGAAGTATCTGGCGGGTCCCGGACATCTTGGGAATGTAGGGCAACATTACTGAAGACAAAGAGGCGGCAATGGTCCAGCATAGAAACAATCATCCCAAGATGTGGTTGTCGGACAACCTCAGTGTTTCTGAATGCTCGTATGGAGGCGTTAAGACACCTCTTATCTTTTTGCAAGACCGTCCAAGTTCCGGAGCCTTACATAACTAACGGAATTACGCTGGATTGCTCATTGACAAATCTTAATGTGTTTTAAGCTGTAGATAAAGTAGTTCCATTTGAGCTTTTCTGTTTGTAAGTCTGAAATAAATCAAAGACGGCAGAGTTTGTCAAAGAAGGTAAACAAAAAACTTCTCAAATCGTGTGTGCCATCGCTTGAGCTAAGCTCAGCGTGTCTATAGGTCGGCTGCTAATGGAGCCAAATCTATAACTATATGTGTGGTGGGCATATCTTAAGAATGATATCATTCACACACACACACACACAAACGCACACACACACACACACACACACGCACACGCACACACACACACACACACACACATACATAAGCATGTATGTACGCGCATGAATTCCACGCCTAGTTATGGATACAAACATAAATGAGACATCGTGTGAAGTTCAAAGTTTATACATACATTTGTAAACAGAATATTAGATCATGTTTGAAGTACACATCGCAGGACTGAATTAAAATTTGTAAAAAGCTATATGTGAAGTGTATATCTTTACAGCGATATCCTAGAGAGAGAGAGAGAGAGAGAGAGAGAGAGAGAGAGAGAGAGAGAGAGAAAGAGAGAGAGAGAGAGAGAGAGAGAGAGAGAAAGAGAGAGATAATGAGAGAGAGAGAAAGAGAGAGATGTCAGTACCAACATTCATGCAGATAAAGAAACACACTCACTTACACACACACTCTCTCATCCACCCTGTGATCAGCACATATTAATTACAAAATTATCTACGCATAAATACACAAATACACACATACACATCCCCATCAACATACACACCAAAAACACACACACTCATCCAATTTGTAATGAGCACATATTAACAACAAAATTATTGACGCATACATACACATCTACATGCACATACACATATATAGTTATCAACACATCTACACACACACAAACACATACACGCACACCCAATGGCACACACATACACAGGCACATAAACATACACGTATATACACACGCACACAGAGACACTGTGTTCAGATCACATGTGTATTCTAAAATTCTTCAAGCACTTTCTAAAAGTTCTGAATTAAAGTTATAGTCCAAATTGACAGTTTTCCAGCTGTAGGCGTTGACATAATCTGTCCGCTGTAAATGTTAATATAGTCTTCCTGCTGCAGATGTTGACAGTCTTCTCGCTGTAGATGTTGACATATTCTTCCCGCTGTAGGTGTTGACGTATTCTTCTCGCTGTAAGCGTTGACATAATCTTCTCGCTGTAAGTGTTGACATAATCTTCCCGCTGTAGATGTTGACATAGTCTTCCCGCTGTAGATGTTGACATAGTCTTCCCGCTGTATGTGTTGACATAGTCTTCCCGCTGTAGGTGTTGACATAGTTTAGCTAAAGTTTAACTTTGACTACATCAGACTCGTTATCAGTGACAAGATCATTATTCCCGTAACCATGGCTACAACCCTCATATATTGACTCTATCGTATTATCTCTTTCCTGAGAATTATGTTCTAAATTAATATTTATCTCAGACGTAATATCACATGCCTCATTGACAAAGTATATTTCATTAGCATTTTCTGTCGAAGCATTAGTGTCCTTGCTAACTTCGGCCTGTGCCCATGACTGTAAGTTGCCAGAAGCGAATATGCCATAGAACACGACACCTGCAAGATGGACACTGCCAGCGATGATAAAAAGGTGTTGCCAGTCAACTAGACTCTGTGGATAGAGTTTAATTGAACATTCAATTTAACATTTATTTATACATTTGAAGAAAATACAATTTTGCAAAGCAATACAGAAGATTTAAAACTTGAAATACAGAAACGATTAGAAAACATCCATTCATAATTTGTTAAATGACAATCTATTCTTGATGACAATCTATTCTTAAATGTCAAACTATTCTTATGTCAAACTATTCTTTTCAGTTCTTCCCCTTTGCCTATTTCTCTCTTCCTAGTGGCTCATCGCGTAATTTTTATCTGTCAACTTGAGCACGCAGTTAATCACTATTACATAAACTCATAGCATTTGACGAGACTGTTAATGAAAAGTTTAGAAACACTACAATATGAGACATTTGAGCTATTATGAATGATCAGTGCCACAGTCTGCACTATTATAAGAAAGCGCGAGGAACAGATACATGAAACTATGAAAGGAACAGTCAAATTGTATGATAGCATTTCATAACCAATTAGGTATACGCAGTGGTGTTAAATCATAGATGTGTCCTCTTTGCTCTACTAAAGCATGCATTTGGTAACGCGAATAAAGGATTCTGCGTTCTTTTTGCCTTCACACTAGGCTGGATGGTCGGCTGTTTAATCTTGCAAGCCACGAAGGTAAGTGGGATCACCATCAGCGACTTGCTTTTCATCGATGATACTGTAACTATCACCCAGTCAGATGACACTTCAGAGTTTGATAGATCGTGTCTCCAAGGCGTGCGAAGATTTTCGTTTTACAATAAGTGTCAACAAAACAAATGTGTTGGGACGGGAAGTAGATGTCATATCAACTCCTAACATCAATAATTATGAACTGGCAGCCATGCATGAATTCACATATCTGGTGTCCCTCATCAATGACAAACTCTCTAGATTTAGAAATAGACTGCTGCATTGGCAAATCTGCTGCTGCATTTGCTCGCCTCACAACGCGTGAGAAAACCAGAAACTCACAATTAATACCAATGCATGTGTCGACATCACGCTCTTATATGGTATCGAAAATTTGGCAATATATGCTAATCAAGAGCACAGTTTTAGTACCTTTTATCTACGGCACCTGCGATCCATTCTTGGAAATAAATGGAAGGACAGAGTGACAAATACAGATGTACACTCTCTCACTGGTCTCCCAAACAAGTACATTTTCCATAGGCAGCGAAGACCACGATGGATTGGTCATGTTCGTAGCATGATAGACCGTTGCATTTCCAAAGATATCCTCTACGGACAGTTGGCAGATGACTAGAGAACAGTCCGCCGACCACAGCTGAGATTCAAAGATGTGTGTGAGCGTGATATGAATGCCCAAGACGTGAGTCTCACATCCTAGGGAGACGATGCTGCAGACCGATCCAAGTGGAGATATACCCTGAAGAGTCACCTGATGCTTGGTGACAAGACGCTCATTCAGCACAGAGAACTGAAATCACAACGCCGCAAGGAGAAAGAAAACAACACAACTAAGTAGAGCATGTCTACTTCAAAGTCTTATCCTAAAGTCAGGACTGAATGGGACGACTGCTACTACAACTACTACTACTACTACTACTACTACTACTACTACTACTACTACTGCTGCTACTACTACTACTATTACTACTACTAGTACTACTACTTCTACTATTACTACTACTACTACTGCTACTACTACTACTAAACTATAATAATGTGTGTTCTTCACTAGATCATGTTGCTTAATGGAAATCCATGACATATATACTGGCAGCTCTCTATGGCTGGAGAACTTAGTAAGTCGCACATACAGTTGTGTATGAACACATTGCAGAGTAATGGTCTTTTCCGAAGGATGCTGTCTACTCTATCGCTTAAGAGTACTTTGCTTACACAGCTTGCAAGAACCCTGAATGGTTTGATGAGAACGATGCGACTATTAATACCTTCATCATCATCATCATGTAGCATGTCCTTTGTAGAACGTCGCTCTCATCACAGCCAGCCGATATGAATCTCAGTCTGCAGTCAATCTTCCCGCCTGCTCCATGTTCATGTTTAGAGTATCCTTGATATCTTGTATCCACCTTCGCCTTGATCGACCCCTGCGTCGCCTTCCAGGTCCCATGCCCTCCGTGACCGTTCTACCCAGTCCGTCATGACGTTTGACATGGCCGAAGAATTCAATTTCCGAAACATTACATTTTTTATGAGCCAGTTTTCTTCAACATTCAAGTCTTCTATGATGGTTTTATTTGTCACTTTCTTTATTCACGGAATTTTTAGGATTCTTCTGTAACATTTGTGTCGAACGCTCCAATTTTCTTCCTTGCTGCGTGTGTCATAATCCATGTCTCGCACGCATACATTGCTACAGCGACTATGCATATTCTCAGTATCTTCACTTTTAGTTGCTTGGTAGCATTATGTCATACATTGCGCATGTTTTTTAGCTTATGCATCGCCATGGTCAAACGTCTTCTAGTCTTTTTTTAACAGTCTCCGTCGTTCGATAACGTAGAGCCAAGGTATTCAAAATGTGGGACATTTAAGATTTCTTCATTATTAATAGCAATCTGGGGTTGCAGTCCTGTTTTGTCAGTGGACATTATCTTAGTTTTCTTAATGTTCCGGAAAAGGTTCTGAGCTTCACTGTGCTTCTGAACGGACATGATCATTCGTTCCAGACCCTTGCCGTTGTTTGACTACAATACTCTGTCATCTGCTTATCTTAGTTCTGGAGTCTCCTTCCCCCTATTGTGAATGGATCAAGATTCCCGTAGCTGACATCTATTTTTACCTTTCGCATGACGTTTTCTGCGTAGATGTTAAATAAATAATGTGAAAGTATGCATCCTTGTCTGACTCGCTTGTGAATCTCAAACCAATCTGTTGTACCTTCATTGGTTCTAGCGGCAGCTTGTTGTCTACTGTATGGTGTTTCTATTAGATGTGTCAGGTGTGTTACAAAACCCATGTCATTCATTCTTTGCCACAGTTGCGGATGTTGTAGACAGTCGAAAGCTTTGGTATAATCTATGAATCACGTTTAGAGGTTTACATTGTACTCTCTGCATTTCTCAAAGATGTGTCTTATATTGAAGATGTTATCTCGTGTGCCTCTGCCTTGTCTGAAACCTGTCTTTGTTTCGTGTATGTCATACGTTTACTTTTTTTCCAGTCTCTTCATGATTATAGGAAATATGATCTTACGGGCATGGCTTATCAGGGCAATATTGTGGTAGTTGGTGCATAACTTTAGATTTCCTTTCTTTGGTATGCGGATATATACTGATCTTCTCTATGACGTGGGCCATTCTGAGCTGTAACAGATCTTCGTACATAATGTGTGGTGCATGCGGTTGTATACATCTCTTCCTGCCTGTATTAGTTCAGTTGGTATATTAATACCTTGTAGGGTGAAAAATAGTCACTGACTATATTCCACCAGAACGATCTATAAAATCTTCATAGAATACAGCATTCTTCAATATTCATCGGATTGTCCAGAACAAGCCAAGGACTACGCAAGATGTCTGGCCCAACAGGCACGGGAAATAAAATCTAGCGACATGCAGAAACAAATGCCTCGAAGCGGTTTTACGTTTTCCTGAAAACAATCTACGGCCCTCGCTACGTTCATTCATTTTCTCTCCAGCACGGCATTTGTGACCGACATCCAAATTCTGTAGCGCGCTGCGCAGGGGACATCAGTCCTTTTTTAATCTCTAGAAAATCAAGGTCAAATCGCTTGCCCCCGATACACACAGGTGTTCGCCAGGGTCATGATGGCATGGTGACTCGTGTACTGAATGATGATTAACATTTCGAAGTTTTTCAAGTAATAAATGAAGTTAAAGATGGCTGCCTGTACAGAGCTTTGCCACTGACGTACATAACAGATACAGAACAGAGGAGAAGCTATTTATTTGAGGCGCCTACAGTCCTTCACACAAGTATAAGAAGCAATCATCAGATCTTCTCTTTGTTGATGACTGTATCACTAACACGTGTTCAGAACAGAATGTTCAGACCACCATCAATGAGTTTTTAGATGCCAATGTTAACTTTCGGATTACCATCAAGACTAAGTTCTATGGTGCTGCGATGCTAACCACTCCTATAAATGCATGTCAAACATGGACAATTTATAGCAGGCATTCAGAAAACTCGACTATTTCTTAACTTAACTTAACTTAACGTTTTTTATACTGGTTTAGAAGACCCTGCAGAGTCTGTATACAACCAGTTACATTTACATCACCTTGCTCTAAAAGCTATGCGCATCCAGTTTATTCTTAAATGCATTAACTGTCCCTGCCTCCACTACCTCCACTGGCAATGCATTCCAAGCAGACACCACTCTCTGACTAAAAAAATATTTCCTAATATCTAACCTGGACCTCTCTTTAGTCAGCTTGTAGCTATGCCCTAGTGTTATTGTAGGTGGCTGCATTTTAAAAAAAACTTGTTATAGTCTAATTTATCGATTCCTCTGATCATCTTATAAACCTGTATTAAGTCACCACGAATTCTTCTCTCTTCGAGACACTGTAGGCCGGTTTTTCTGAGTCGTTCCTCATAACTGTAATTCTGGAATTCCACTATCATCTTTGTCGCTCTTTTTTGTATTCTTTCTAGCATGTTTATGTCCCCTCTATGATAAGGACTCCACACCTGTACACAGTACTCCAATCTAGGTCTAACTAAAGCTTTATACAGTTTGACGATCACTTCCTTGCTCCTATGTTTAATATTTCTTGTTATCATACCTAACATTGCATTTGCCTTTTTCACTGCTACCTTAACTTGCTCACTCACCTTTCCTGTATGATCTATTATAACCCCTGGGTCCCTTTCCTTATCTATCTTTCTAATATTGTTTTCTCCCATTCTGTAATTATGTTCCATATTGGATCTACCCATGTGGATGACTGTATATTTATCTACATTAAACTCCATTTGCCAGCTTACAGACCATTCTCGAATTGTATCTAAATCCGACATCAATAAATCCACTTCTGCTTTAGATGAGACACTGTTGCATAGTTTTGTGTCATCAGCAAATTTTGCAATCATGGATCTCATATCAATGTCCAAATCATTTATATATATATCAAGAACAAAATTGGTCCCAAAATCGAGCCCTGTGGCACACCACTTTTCACTTCACACCACACATGAGCTATCTGCACGTGCTTCTTAGAAATAGCTGGCAGGGTAAAGTACCAAACTCTAAAGTTCTGAACAAGGCAAGGCTCTCGAACATCTATACTCTTAAGAGAGTTCAGCTTAGATGGACTAGTCACGCTGTCGCATGCATAATAACCGCCTTCCTAAAGAGATGATGTATGGTGAGCTCAGGCCTGACAGCCACGAGATAGAGGGGGGATGGGATGAACAATAGAAAGACTCATTTAAAGTGCTCTCTGAACAGTTTCCTCATCGATGCAGCGTCCTGGATGATGTTTGCTCTGGACTTTGCAGATTAGCGCACTGCCATCACACAAGATGTTCGCATCGCCAAGCAGAGAATCATCGCTGTGGTACAGACAGTTGCAAACTGCCCGAAAGAACAGAACGCAAGACAACCCAGTTACCGGCGCCATTCACTAGTGCACCGCATGCGGTGTCATTTGTTGTACTAAGATATGACTGTACAGTAACATGTGATCACATCTGACTGTACATATCTGACCTTGAGCCATCTTCGCTTTTGGTGGATAATCATTAAATGAATATGTGTTATTAACCACAGAGCTGCTGCGTATTGATAATAATAGTAATTGCTAATTGCAAGCGAAGATGGCGGCAGCCTCAGACTCATGCTGCGAAATGTGTTCTCTTATGGCTGTGAAGACCAATCCTGTAACGGCATACCCTGCCACATTCGGGGCACATATGTGGGGAGCCGGCTGTGGAGCCGAAACAGGTTTTGTTTTGGGGGAGCAGCACGCTTTTGCTGAGTCTCCGCGAAGGCTGCACTCTCTGTTGACTGCGCTTCTTCGATGATACTAACGCGCCAGGTGTTATGGTCTTGTGCAAGCAACTAACAGGAAGTGACATCAATATTAAAACTTTTCGGAGACATTTTCAAAGAGTCACTGTAGCATATCTTCTGCCCCCATCCGCCTGGTGAGCGTCTGGCTGCTGTGAGCTCGCCGTATAACAGCTGCTCATCTGACACGAGAATAGTATGTCCCGTCTATCATAGCTGAGCTATTTGGAGAAGTGTATGGATGCCCAGCATGTTAGTCTTGCTAACAATTTTTCAGAGTTGGGCCCCTTGTCTTGCAACCTGATCATGAGCAGCCTGCACAGACAGCTCGAGTGATAACGGTTTAGCTGTCAGGTATGTCGGCTATACACTGTTCATGTTTCACAGGCATGCAACAGAGTGGACACAACTACAGCACGATACACTTTTACCTTGGTGGTGACACTGATGTATTGTCGGTTCCAAACATTTGCTTGTAGCCTCCCAAACACAGAGCTCGCCTTAGCAATTTTGTTATTGACTCTAGAGAGGGTACTGCCTAGGTAGGTGAAGCTAGCGACTGCCGAGGTAGGGGAAGCTAGCGACTGTCTGGAAACGTTGGCCCTGTACAGTAATGTTTGGTTTTATGTACGGCTCCCCATGGGTAGGCTAGAAGAGCACCTCCTTTTTCCTAGTGTTGAACTTGAGACCAAAGTTACTGTGTGCTACCGAAAACTCCGCCATGATGGATTGCATATCTTGTTCCGAGTAAGTGTAAAGGACGCAATAGTATACAAGCAGGAGATCTAAGATAGTGGGCTCACGCATCTTACTATAGAAGTTTAAGGGCCCCTTGATAAGACGCTTTTTTTTTTAAACAGCTGGCCTTTTGTCCGGTACTTTAAATGCATGGCAGTAGCAGCGCCATGATTAGCATCAGTAAGCATTGCTGCAAAAACGTATTGACAGATTAATGCGATACAGACCCTCGTGCATCACTTACGTGCGAGCTGCCCGTGAGTTGGGCAGCCAATGTTGAGCTGATAACAGAACCTAGCATGCCCGTTCGAACAATCCCAGTCAAAGGTCCGGCATAATCGGGTGCCAAATCTAATATATTAGTCTGGTAACCTGGTATGATTTAAATAAAAATTATACAATGACTTAGCAAACATGAGCAGAAAATACTCAATTTCTTCTTCGTGCGTGTCCAGGTACAAACTTTAATATATCTGAAAAAGGATTCGTTGTCATGAATGTAATGGCATTTTCAAAATACGGGACTGTGAATAATATTGGTGAAGGTCATTTTTTATTTCTGTTACTCATGTATGGAAAACTTTAGCATAATATACTGAACGGTAAGTCTATCAATGACACAGCTACGTTTATCTATAGTTCTTAGTTCTTGCAGGGAAGGATGCCACTGTGCAGGTCTTAGCTCTGGCGTGAGTTAGATATTGTCGGGAGAAGAATTTCCTGCCTAGCGGGTTAGGATCGAGCAGCTTATTACTCCGCTGCGTTGGGACAAGTGCTGCAGAGGGTGGTTAGCCGATGTGTGAGTCCATCTTAATAGACTGACACTAGAGCAAAGTAGACCCGCAGCCTGTTAGGCGCCATTTATGTTGGTCTTAACAAAGCATCTAACCATGGTCGGCGTTCTGCCATGTCACACAGTTAGTCACCCCTTACGACATGCTCTCTGTGAGGCAGTGGTGCTATTCTTGTCCTTGTCATACACAAAGACCCTGACAGACCACTCGTCGGAACTTATCTATAGTTCCTATCTTTAATTTATAAAGCCAGACTTGCCATATGAATATTGTAGCATGGAACAATAAACATAAACTTGACGTCACCTTAGCAAAATACTTAGTCCGGAAAGTATAACTCCAGCTACATACCCATTTAACGGCACAGGTAGACGAAAAACAAGTAATGAGATGTAAAATAATGAATCTTTTCCCGTCCAAGTATATACAAGTATATATCCTTTGGATACCTTAATTCCACGATAAACCTAGATTTAACAAAGCAATAATTCGACATTTGTGGTCATGTTTAATCGAAAAACTATGGGCAGATAATCATTATTTAATTAGTAAACTAATATTTAATGTGGACCTTAATAACTAGACGATTATTTATTGAAACGTGCGTGCAGGCGGCTCTAAAAAATAACAAAAATGTTTTGTTCGTGAAGTGATTATTAGCTTTTTCAAGGATATTTTAAAATGTACCTACCCAACTATTTGACACCATCAACGTTCTTCATAGATAAAGCACAAAATGTACCTACCCAACTATTTGACACCATCAAGGTTCTTCATCGATAAAGCACAAACAAATCTATTTTTTTACAAAATAAACTGTTACTCTTCTTTAAACTCGAATTTCCATAAATAATAAAAAGGAAAAAATAGGATCGTGCATATTTGCCACTATGGCGTAATGATGAGGGATGGTCGTTGATATCTGTACAACAATCATCCGCTTAACTAGGACAAGTCCCCGTCATCTAAGATCGGCAATTTGTTGACATTTTAAATACAGCAGCATACTAATAATCAACCTTTTTTTTTATTTATGTTCGCCTTATTTCTCTAATCCCCAAGCAGGTGTGCGTTGCACTGTGGTTTTTATTTTGCGCCTGTCAACCCAGTGCATCCGACTTCAGCATGTATTCTATGTAAGGGTCTACTATGATGGGGATTGAGCCCAGCACCTTTTGGTTGTGAGCCGTGTCACTTAACCACTAGCCCACGTCGTCTCCCACCAACCGTGTTTTTCACCGCTGTAACCTTCTTTACATTAAAAGTAGCTCCTACTTAGATTCATCAGGATCAGATGATCAGACATGTAATATAATTGTTATATTGTATTCTTTATAGCTCACAAGGTCATGCAAATCAATGCAGGCAGCAGGAAACATTGAAGATAAAAGTAACCAACTCGAACTGCTGTTATTTTTGTTGTTGTTGTTGTTGTTAAATGTCAACAATGAGTATGTTTACTCTTTTGTGCGAGGAGGAAGACTAAACCTCTGGTCAGGCAAAATATACTGGCCAAGACCCTCACCTCGGCATCCGAGTAGCCCTCACTGGAAATGGGTTGTTTTCATGGCAGCCTGGCTAAGGAGCTGAGGGATTCCTATTGTAGTAAGTGACACGCAGATGAAGCAAAGCATAGCACAACTGCCTGGAAAACCCCGGTCCACCTTCATCAGCACGCTGGGAATGTGAGGAAAGCTACTGCAACCCGCCACTTAACGTCCTTTTTAGGGCGCACAAATAAGTAACCTACTCATTGTGGGGTTTCGCAAACAACAACAACTCCTTTGTGCGCCCTGAAAAGGACGTTTGGTGACTGGTTGTAGTAGCTTCCCTAACATCCCGAGCGTGCAGGTGAAGCTGGACCGCCGTCCTCCAGGCGGTCGTGTTATGTTTGGCTTCATCTGCGTGACATTCACAACTATTGTAGATGAGTGATGTGTGGTTTTTGTTTTAGAGACTAGTCGTGTAACACAAGACATAACTTCCAGTCATATAATCAACACTAATGTATATTAAAAAGCCTTGCAGTGCAAAGGCGAATCTTATTTAACGTAATACAGAAAAATGGTGTATAATAATATTAATTGCACAAAGAAGCACCTACCTGACATTGAAAATCCACCGAAAGCCGCACCCACGCTTAGAAGGACACAGGCCACGATATGATCGTCCACGAATCCGATAGCGAAAGTGCAAGCACCTTGAATCCCGAATCCTTCACAATACAGACACCTCAGCAACATAACATTCACAGCAAATTGCATAATCAGCATAGCATAACGTGAAGAACAACGAAAGATACAATGAAAAAGTTTATATTGTTCATCTATGGGTGGATGCACCGAATTCAGAGATTACAATGGTATGATAAAGTAATTTACACGGAACGTTTGGGAATCAATTGGATACATGTGAGTGAGACTTAACGTAATGTGAAGATGCTGGCGATGCATAGGGCACACATTAAGGAAACCAGCTGAAAGCATTACAAAATAGTCTCTATTCTGGAATCCCCAAGGCAAAAGAAAAAGAGTCAGACATTAACACTCATTGAGAAGAAAGCTTGCGACAATCATACAGGAACATGGGATACTTAGTCAGATCTGGATAGGGTGACATAAGACAGGATGACTAAGCGTGCATTTGTTGAAGACCTATACTCTGCAGGGAGCTGCAATGGCTGATGATGATAAATTTAAAATTGTGATAGCAAACAATACTGTATTATACCAAATTTAGTGATACACTAATCTCGTACTCTTCCGTTGATGAGAAGTAACTGTACTTCTGGTATTTTAATGCGTCGTATTAACGTAATACATACATGACATTAGCAGGATCACGTATTCCTCCCACAATCGTATACCCATATACTCGTAAATTACTTCGTTCCCAGTCACATACGCATATGTTTCATTTATTATTTCAGGGGACGACGTGGCGTACCAGTCTATGGACAGTAAACATACACAAAATACGTGCTCAAGTCGGGTGTATTAGGCGGTTAAGGAGCAAAACGCAGCAGAATGCAATTTTTTTACTAAACCAGGTGAAAGAGAAAGGGAAATTATTATCTATAAACCTCTTCCCTCTTTTTTTCTTATGATCTTCAGGAAAAAAAGTTTTCAATCTTTTACGCCTCTACCAAACAGGGGGGGGGAGTGAGGGGGGGGGGGGGGAGAGTATTGTTTCTAGAGCTCTCCTTCATACCCACAACGTTACTTGACACTCAGAACACTTTTGGTTTATTTGAATGTCGGGTGTGATGGAGGGTGTTCATCCTAAGGAAGATGCGATTTAGAAGCAAAACGGTTATTGGTATAGTTAGTTGTACAAATAGTGGTACAGTTAATTGTACAGATAGTGGTACGGTTATGGGTACAGTTAGGGATACAGTTAGTGGTACAGTTAGGGGTACAGTTAGTGGTACGGTTAATGGTACGGTTACTGGTAATGTTAGTGGACAGTTAGTGGTGCAGATAGTGGTACAGTTAGTGGTACGGTTAGTTGGCAGTTAGTGGTACATTTAGTGGTACGGTTAGTGGTGCGGTTAGTGGTACAATTAGGGATACAGTTAGTGGTACAGTTAGGGGTACAGTTAGGGGTATAGTTAGTGGTACGATTAGTGGTACGGTTAGTGGTACGATTAGTGGTACGGTTAATGGTACGGCTCCCAACCCAAACGTGTATGTGTTCGGATTCACGAAACATTATACCAAGATCAACAAGCCGCTGTCCGAGTATCTGGGCAAACATCAGATTGGTTTGCAGTACAAAAGGGAGTCCGATAGGGATGTATCCTCTCACCTTATCTGAACAACATATATGCGGAATGTATAATGAGAAATGTACGAGAAGATGAGAACATTGAAAGTTTCGACCCATTTACGATTGGGGGGTACGAGATTCCAGAGTTACGATACGCAGATGACACAGTGATACTATCAAGAAGTTCGGAAGGGCTAGAGCAGCTACTTTCAGCCGTTAATGGACATAATAAGGATTAAAATCTGTTCATAAACATAAACAAAACAAAGATAATGACCACCGATAAAACACAATGTCAGCATAAATTTACAGTGGGTGGTGAGGAAATAGATCAGGTTACACATTTTGAATATCTGGGCTCCAGAATCGACAAAAATGGTGACTGCTCGAAATAAATCAGAAGAAGACTAGCTATGGCAATGCAGAGACTGAACAGCCTGAAGAAATTATGGCAGGGCACCATCAAAACGATAAAAGTAAAAGTCTTGAGAGCCTGTGTTTTTCCTGTGGCAGCTTATGGCTGTGAATCATGGACGATTACCAAAACTTCTAGACAAAGAATCGAATCCTTCGAGTCAAAATGTTACAGAAAGATCCTCAGACTACCCTGGACAGAGAAAAGGACAAATGTAGACATTCGGCAAGAGTTCAGCATAGAGGAGAACTGGTTTATCAATTCCATTTTGGCTAGAAAATGCAAATACTTTGGTCACATCAAGAGATACAACGGTCTTGAGAGGACGGTGATGGAAGGTATGGTGCCAGGCAAAAGAGGAAGGGGTAGACCAAGAAGACGATGGTACAAAGATATCCAGGAGTGCCTGAGTATGACAGTGGCGGAAGCTGGTGTTTTGGCAAGGGAACGAGTTTCTTTCAGACAGACTGTGATGGGAGCGACGTTCTACAAAGGACATGCTACATGATGATGATCTTTCACAAAGACATTTAACCAAAAAACAGTTGTAAATTCCCAATCTGTAAAACATAAACATTGTAGATATCTAGATATTTGTCTTGTAATTACAGGTGTACCAGTAAATGCATTTCGAAATCAGCAGCCTTTTAATTACTTCTGTACTAGAATAGCTAATCACAGGCTGCAAACATAACAAATGACATGAGCACGTTTGACAAAATCAAAGGTACAGCAGGTCAAATCATTCTTTCTGACGATTTGTACCTATTTATTTCTTTCGCCGAAAGAAAGGTTAACCTTGAAAAAACACACAGCTGTGAATTTGAACATGGATTCCGATGTTACCTTGACAAAACAATTCTACTGTAAATTGACATTCTAATTGACATTCTGAGTTCTGGTATTTGTTTTATTAAAAGGTAAAGGTGCGTCTCATGGCAACAACTGCCGTCGGGGATGAAGATAACTCTTTATGGACTACGCCGCAGCCTGTGAGCTGGGGTGACCAGTTTCCTTCCTTGCTGTTTATACCTTCGCTAACTCATACGTCGGTAACCCATTTACAGTTGGGTGGACCGGAGGAGCGACCGCATGTACCAACAACGAACTATGCCCGGTTTTTAAAAAAATGTCCGTCCCTGATTTCGAACCTTGTCTCGCTGTAATCTGTCTTAGCAAGCCAGCTCACTGTAGACTAGGCTACACGTTCCACAATTTTATTACCCCCTGATCAAATCTTCTGTAAATATAAACAAATGAATCTAGTTTTAAATTAGCCTACATATGCTAACCTGAACACTGAGCCAGTTTCCTGGTGTTTGTCACACTGAGTATGCCTCTTTTTACGAATGTATCAAATATAAAAGCTCCAGACAGAATGAACGCGGCCATGAATATTTGGGGCAACCCGGAAAGAAGTCCGTTCTGAAAGTAAAGGCACATACATGTAGCCACAAGTTTCTGTTATACGTGATTCTCTCAACTATCGTGATTCATAATTTTGAGATGAGCCATTAATTTTTTGTCTTTGTCAAATTTTCTTTTATTTAGACGTTTCAAATTGGTACCACCAAAGACCATTTTACAGTGATCCAAATACTGCACGTGGCTGCCACTCTCAGTTCTGACAATTAGGAAGCAATTACCGTGTAATATGACTTCCACATTTTGTTGCAGAGTGGATATATGAAACCAAAATCAACACAGAATACAACACATTACACATACACACACACACACACACACACACACATACACACACAGACACATATACACACACATACACATTAACAGAGAGATAAGAGAACGAGAGACAGAAAGAGAGGCAGCTAGTCACAGAGCTAAAGAAAAAGGTAAGAGATAGTTAGTGAGCAAGTGAAGGTATAAAAGCAGTTGTTTTAAGAATATTTAATCATGCTGTAGTTTATGCTCTGTTAAACCATCATTTTGCGTTCCCGACGAAAACAACACAGAGGACGAGAGGAAGGAGAGAAACAAACAAAATACTAGGCACAAATGCTGGATCGATATGTAATCACTCCACCGGGGAGGGTTGAGCCCCGGCCGGTTAGAAATATAGCCAAGATACATCACTCACACACTCAGCAAGCAAGCAGTAGTGAGGCACATGTGGCCTCTAAGGGTTACGGGAAACACGAGACGATAGTTTTCCTCAGTGCTTTCCTTGAGATTCGACAATTGTTGATCTCCTTTAAGTGCTTTCTTTTGGATTCGACAAGTGTTGATCTATATTAACTTGCTCGGGAAACAAAATAACAAATCAATGAACAAGGCATGTTATAGTATTTATGATAATGTGCGCAAAGAAGACTGGCTAAGATGTTTAACAGCCGAAGAGCCAATAGTTGAATTGTTGAAAAAAACATAAAAATATTTTATTTGGGTGCTTTTCTTTCATGCTTCTTTCTCGCCTTTCAACTTGTGAATTCAAACACTTAAGAAAACTGCTGCTCACATCCTCACAGGTAAATGGATGATTTCCTTGTATTTACTAACCACGGACGCTGGAAGCTTGTACACGTCTTTGTAGTATTGCTGAACTTCAGTTACGAGCAAGGCAAACATGAAGTTCTGACAGAAAGCTGCCATCCAGATTGAGAGCACAGGAAGGGACGTGAAGAACTTACACCATGGAACCCGCCGATTCTGACAATAGAAACAATAGATAGTGCCAGTTAGCTAATTTAACACCTAGAACGTTTGTTTATTTGTTAAAATGCGTTTGATTGTTTCAACAAAGAAATAAGTTAATTACTTGTCTACCTCCATCATTATAATATTTACTATAATTGACAAATAATTTGAAACCCATGAACAAACAAAATTATCAGCATTTGCGCGTATGCAGGGTAAATGTGAAACATTTTGATAAAAGTTGACTGCCATAAAAAACAGTTCTGTAACCGAAAAAAAAATTCAGTTCAGCAGACAAATTTAGCCCAGTACATCTCATTATACGTTACACAACTATCAAATAACGCTACCAAAGAGCAGAGAGAAAGTGGTTGACAGAAGTATGGCGATGTACTGAGTAAGCTTTTGAGTAGATTTTTACGAACAAATATGTGCTCTGCGGTTGAGAGATGAACATGCAATCCTTACACAGTGGTCATTGACAGAGAAATGCAACCACTCTATGAACACGGAAGGGTAAGAGACAAATGGGAGGAGTATTTCACAGACTTACTTGTCCCAAGAGCTTAAGAAGAAGACGGTATATCATCTGTATAACATCATTTGTTGGTACAAATCCCGAAGGTATTTCACAGACTTACTTGTCCCAAGAGCTCAAGAACAAGACGGTATATCATCTGTGCAACATCATTTGTTGGTACAAATCCCGAAATATATTGCGTATAACGACAGATTAATACTCGAGCAATTCAGGGAGGCAATTAGAAGAAGCCATAACTACAAGGTTCCAGGAGTAGACATCATATCGGCATATGCCACAAAAGCTTATCAAGATATAAGGGTAGGATGGCTCACAAAAATCTTTAACCAGGAGTGGATTGAAGGGAAGGTACCTGGTGATTGGTAAAGACCGGTGGTGGTGTCCCTTCGAAAAAAAAAAAAACAAGCAAGGGAAGTAGAAAAGATTTCAGCTCGTATAGAGAAATATCCTTCCTTAGCCATGTCGGAAAAATATTCGCACGGGTCCTTGAACAGCGAGTATGAGCTGTCGTGGAGCCACTGTTTGGTGCTTCTCAATCAGGATTCAAGAAAAGCAGGTGATGTACGGATGCGATAATTAGGCTCAGTCAGTTAGGTTGGGGGGGGGGGGGGGGGGGGGGGAATGCACATAGAATACAATAATGAACTCCTCGTGATTTTCATTGATCACGAAAAGCCATTTGATCGGGTAAACAGGTGTGTGCTATGAGAGGTAATCGAGGAATATGGTGTGGCGGGTCAATTACTGGATGGCATTCGTGCCTTGTAAATAGCGAAGGTGCAGTACGAACAAATGCCAGTTTGACAAATTAGTTTCCAGTGATAAGTGGTATGCGACAGGGGTGTGTTCTTTCTCCATTTTTATTCATAATTTATATTGATCAAATAACTCAGCTTGTTAACCCCCACGACGAGTCTCTAAATGAACTGTTGCTTGCTGATGATCGGGTCATCTTTTATCAAAATGAAGAAAACCTACACCACCTTACCTATCTCAATTTCGTTTGTAACGAATATGACATGAATATCAAAACAAGACCAAGACTATGATGATATCGCGTGAACACGTGTAGATAAGTTTTCACTGGAGTGACATACATATCAATCAAGTAGAGGAGTTTAAATAGCTAGGCTTGGGGGACGGCGTGGGCTAGTGGTTAAGTGGCACGGCTCACAACCAGAAGGTGCTGGGTTCGATCCCCATCACAGCACCGGCCGTCATCCCGGGGAAGCAAACCCTTAGAAAATGCAGGAGGAAGCAGACCCTTACATAAAATGCATGCTGAAGTCGGATGCACTGGGCCGACAGGCGCAAAATAACAACCACAGTGTAACGCACACACGCCTTGGGGAATAGATAAAAAAGGCGAACGCAAAAAAAAAAAAAAAAAAAAAAAAAAAATAGCTAGGCAGTATGTTCACTGATGACGGCTGGGTAGACAGAGAGATCGCAGATATAAATCAGAAGGCGAACAGTTTCCACTATCAAATCCATCGATTTTAAAGCACCTTGCGGTGCTTCTTTCAACTAAGAGGAGGCTGATAAATGTTTTACTCATTTCATTATTGTGTTACCAATGTCGATCTTGGTGTCCTTACTAGAAACACATGCGAGTAAGGTCCAGAGCTGTGAGATGTGCTAAGTAAGAAGTGCAACCGGAAAGACAATCCGTGACTGAATCTGCAACACCACTATGAGGCAGATAGTGGGCACAAACCAAGTTTGTACCTTTATTAACGCCCACAAAATCCAGTGGTTTGGTCATTTAATCAGAATGCGTTATGACCAGCTTGCAGAGAGAGAGAATATCAGAGTATCTTTGCCGGAGCAGGTCTCTGGACGAATTGCAAGGGGCCTACTTAGACATAGGTGGATCGAGGGCGCTTATATCTAACGACAGCACAAGCCTTCCACCTGGCAATGACAAGATATCTACACATCCCGTCTCTCAGCGACGCCTTGTGGTAAGGGTAGTAAGACCATAGAAGAAGACATTTCCGTATTGGTCGTGGGGTCTCTTACAGGAGATGACAAACTACTGCGCCTCCATGCATGTTACAGCAGACAAATTAAGAGTTGTCCCTGATGAAGGCCTTTTGATTGTAAACGTAGGTTTCATTTGTGTTTTTCTTGGTGCCGTATTTGACCATACCCATTAATAACTTTTTTACTTTATATGTTATTTGCATAAAGCTAGCAGCCTCATCATGTAATAGAAATTGCTACAAAAACCACAACAGCAAGAACACATAATGTTTTTGACACAGGCTTCCTGCAAGACAACATCTGTAGTGCTGGTTCTATGCTTCACAAGGATTGAAATGAAAAGAAGAAGAAAAAGAGATGTAGATTGACATTAGGTTTCAGGAAAGAAAATACAATAAGCGAGAAAACTATACATGACCTATATAGTTGCGACTGATAGTTAAAATATTGAGCTCAGTCGTCATAGCAAAGAGAAAAGAATCAACTCGCACCTCTAAGAAACACCACTCTCCATAATGCAAGCACAAAAACAAGTCAGACCCTATTAACATATTTTAGTGTGCATGTGCACAGTAATAACAGTAATCGTAGCTTAAAAATAAATAACATAATATGCCAAGCAAAAAACTATATTTAAACAAAACAGAAAATATCATATGTAACAAATCTTTATCAATTTGAGTCAGTTGAGTTCTACGTTGATATATGGAGCTAAACTTAATGATCTAGTCCTAGATATTGATAAGCATATTCTTTAAGTCTACAGAGATATACTTTTGCAGTAGGGTGTCCAATGTCCAGCTAAAAGAGCTCATCGAGATGTTGTGTGAATGGACTGCGCTTTTAACTGAAACATATTATTACTTTACATAATTGTTCTGTCATTCTGTGGCTAGGAAACATTGCATACACATAAGAAAGATGCAGAGCATGGTTCTGAAGGATGTCATAAGGAGAGACATGTTTAGTCAATAGGTACATATTAAGGACAAAAACGTGCTAAAAGAGGTACACGGAGATGGAAAAAGAGAAGAGAGACTATATGTGTGTGTGTTTGTGTGTGTGTGTGTGTGTGTGTGTGTGTGTGTAATTCAGAAAAGAAAGAGAGAGAGAGAGAGAGTGTGAGAGAGAGAGAGAGAGAGAGAGAGAGAGAGAGAGAGAGAGAGAGAGAGAAGATTTTGGACATTTAACATGGGACTGATTTTTGTCAGCTATAGAGTAGACATGTTTATAAGGATATGAAGTTGTGGAGAGACATGCTAGCTATGTCAGCTGGTGCAAACATTGATGAGGACAGTCATTAGTAACATGGAGCGTGGTATGGAGAACAAACAACATAACACACACAGCACACACAACACGCATAACAAGCACAACTTGGTACAAGCTGGCAACGACTTACAGGCACTGGTGTGACAAAATGAGGAACATCATTTGGCTGTGGCTCTAACTGCTCTTTATCTATACATTTAGGATGCTTGGCTGGGCTGGAAGTTATCATCAACATCCACGGCAGACACCATGCGATTCCTATTGATCCTACAAAAATGTATATGATACAAATATCGCTTTTAACGATCAAAATCGTGACTTTGGGAGACATTTATTGGTACTTTTTAACTACGGCTATTGTAGTAAGTGGTCGATTAACTAAGTGAATGTATTTCTAAGATTACAGTGCATTGTGAAAACCCGCTTAAATTGAATGATGTTTAACTTCGATAAAGTTAGCAAACTCCAAAACCAAGCCATGAGAGTTATAACAGGAGGCATGAAGTCAACGCCAATTGTAGAACTTGAAAAGATTTCAAAACTGCAATCCATGACCGACAGAAGAAACTGCAGAGCCCAGCTGCAGTCAGAAAAACTCAGAAGACTGACTGACCATCCAATGCACCAGAGACTAAACAATTTCGGAAATGGGAAACTAAAGCGGAGAAACTTTGCAGAAATAGCCAAAGCAAAGATGCACGAAGACCCCATAAACGCACTAACACCAAAGCCCATCCCTACTGTACGAAAACCTACCTGGAGGCAGCATATACTTCCAGAGGTGGTAGCAAATATACCAGGTATTGGAAACAAAAACTGCCAGTCTGAAAAAGAAAGAAGCGATACTACCCTGAGTTACATAACGGAAAACTACCCAAGCATGGACTGGGACCCATGCATACACCGACGGTTCCGTAACAAATACAACACAGATCGGAGGGGCAGGAGCATTTCTGAACCTACCAAATGGCAGAAAAATAACACTGTCATTCGCTACTGGAAAATACACAAGCAATTTCAAATGCACTGAGGGCGGCAGTGGAAGAAATGGTGACAGGTAAAAGGAATGAAAGCAACATAGTCCTGCTTACAGATGCTCTGGCCGTAGTCACGGCCAGAAAAATACTGAACTTAATGATTTAAGAGCAGTACTCTGTCAACTATGCCAGCAGGCCGCACCAGAAAGGGTAGTGGTGCAGTGGGTTCCATCTCACTGCAACATCCAAGGCAACGAGGAGGTAGAGAGACTGGCAAAAGAAGGTGCACAACTACCACAACCAGATACTAGTGTGACATACGAAGAGTCAAAACGGCTTATTAGAGCTAGATACATGACCAAATGGGAAACCGAACATACTGGATACACCAAAAACGATGCCTATTACCAGTTGAACAGAAGAGAGCAGGTCGTGGTCTTCAGACTTCGCACTGGCCACAATAGACTGAGGTACCACCTATTCAACAAATTTAAGATAGGTGGTACCGACGAATGCCCGTGTGGTACCGGGAAAATGACCGCTGAGCATTTCCTGCAAAACTGCCCGACATACGAGGATCAGAGAGAGCAGATGTGGCCAACACCAGTGGCAACACTAGACAAGCTCTATGGCAGTGTCGACAGCCTCAGGATGACGCCTGCTTTTTTCGAAAAAATAAAGGTTGACGTCTGACAGCGTACGAAGAAGAAGAAGAAGAAGAGCACCCTCCTGTAGCATGTTAGCTGGAATGGTTCAATCTTCTTCCATAGGGTGAGTGTGGTTGGCCTTGCCTCGCATCAGCACGTTGCCACCGGGAAGATGCAATTCCTCGTGATCTTTACCTGTGTCATCGTGTTAGTGTTCTGCCGTACGTTTTTAATGTCAGATAACCTGTAAATTACTTTTGCCATTCTTCACTAAATTTCTTGTTCATGATCTACGTTGTTGCTTATAGTCGAGCCGAGATATTCATAAATCTTGACGTTCTTAACGTTTTGCTTCTCTATGATAACTTTAGTTTTAACATATATAAAAAATATACAAAATACAGACACAATAAGTAATCAGGATCATTTTGATTAATTCCAGTAATAATAAACTTGTTTGTTTAATAAGAAAAATTATAGCAGATAGGAAATGATGCTGAGTCCTTCCAGATTCTGTTGAAATGTGGTTGCTTTCAGTCAATTTGTATTCTCTTTATCTGTGAAAACAAAAGTCTTGAATTTGTTGAGACCCCAGCGGATTGTGAGGCCACTCCAGGTTGTCAGGCCCTAAGCTGCTACTTATTTAGCTTAAGGTACTGAGCAGATATTATCAAGATAAATAGTCATTCTCCAACTTGAAGAAACGGTAATTTAAATGCCAATCAGACAAGCACACTTTTGCACGCTACAATATCATGTACGTCTAACAAAAAAACAAACACATGCACGCACCTAAAACACAATCAGGCAGCACTTTGGCTATTACATACTTCATTTCTTACACACACACACACGCGCGCACGACCAGATATATATATAGAGAGTGATAGAGAGAGTGAGAGACATAAAGAGAGAGAGAGTGATAGATCACACCCAAACCTACCATATATGTACATAATACTGTCCCAGCTGACGTAACAAGTAGTCGCGCCTGCAGCAAACATGGCTACAGCAGGACTCAGGTAAACTCCTGGGAAATTGAAGACAATGAATGTCAATGGAATCGTAGTCTTGTGTAGTCGAATGCAGTTTATACCTGTCTTCACTTACATAATGAATGATTCCGTAATCTTTAGTAGTTGCATATAGCATACCCTTCTCTCTCATCATCTTCATCATCGTCATCAGCTTCATCGGCATCATGGCGTCTCAGTCTCTGTAGACAATGTGCGTAGCGGCCTGAGAGTTTTGTCTAGCTCTGACACAGTTTGCTATGACTGTAAAGGCTGATCCGTGAGTGGAAGTCCCTGCTGCAGGTCGTACAGCCCTGCTGAGGAGGCTGGCTTGCCGGCGTGTTCCTCGATTTCTTTAACTTACTATGTTTTCTGCATCCAGATGGCCTCTACGAGCGTTGGCAGCTACTATGCCTCTTGCAACTGACTGTCTGCAAAGGTCTCGATCCTGTGCAATCGTTTCTCAGCTTTTCGGTGGAATGTCGCATGACTTCATGTCCCTCTTGCATACTCCCTTGAATCGCAGTGTGGGGCGACCGATTCTTCTAGCTCCAGTGGTCAACTTTCCACAGAGAATATCCTTTAGCAGTCTCCCATCTTCCATGCGACAAACATGTCCCAACCATCGCTGGCTCAACAGCTAGTACGTGCTGGCTGTACACTTTCTTTATTGCTGTCTTTACTAACATAATAAATGGCATCTTATTCGTCAGTAGTTGCATATAGTTTACAATTGTCCTCTCTTAAATATTAAATCTTCTTTGACAAATACAGTATTTGTTCATTTGCTATGTGGACACTCAACATATTCTTATACCATGTTCTTAAAGTATATATATTATATGAATTATGCATATTATGTAGAAGAGCGGTTGGCAGAGTAGTTTGAGTGTCGATCATCTGAACACAAAGATAACTCGTTCAAACATCCGTGAAACAGGATTATTTTCTTTTATCGAGATGATAACATAACAACATAGCCTGTACAGTGTAAGGTGACTGCATGGATAATGGCCTTTGTTCTTCAGTCTATAAACCCCACAAGTATATCTCAGCAATGGGAATAAACGCTAGTAGTTTTTCTTTAATTACTAATATTATGGATGTCAGACTTTGAGTAAATCAGACGCAGAGAAGCTCCGAATTATCGAAAGATCAATGGGGCGTAGAGTTCTAAATAACTCCCGAAGTGACCATATCCGAAACACCGACATCCACTCTTCAGCCCCCAACATCCGCGACCAAATTGATTCTGGGATGTCGTCCACTCTTCATTCCCCAACATCCGCGACCAAACTGAGTCTGGTACGTCGTCCACTCTACATCCACGACCAAACTGAGTCTCGGATGTCGTCCACTCTACATCCACGACCAAACTGAGTCTGGGATGTCGTCCACTCTACATCCACGACCAAACTGAGTCTGGGATGTCGTCCACTCTACATCCACGACCAAACTGAGTCTGGGATGTCGTCCACTCTACATCCGCGACCAAACTGAGCCTGGGATGTCGTCCACTCTTCATTCTCCAACATCCGCGACCAAACTGAGTCTGGGATGTCGTCCACTCTTCATCCACCAACATCCGCGACCAAACTGAGTCTGGGATGTCGTCCACTCTTCATCCACCAACATCCGCGACCAAACTGAGTCTGGTACGTCGTCCACTCTACATCCACGACCAAACTGGGTTTGGGATGTCGTCCACTCTACATCCACGACCAAACTGAATCTGGGATGTCGTCCACACTTCATCCACCAACATCCGCGACCAAACTGAGTCTGGGATGTCGTCCACTCTACATCCACGACCAAACTGGGTCTGGGATGTCGTCCACTCTACATCCACGACCAAACTGAGTCTGGGATGTCGCCCACTCTGCATCCGCGACCAAACTGAGTTTGGGATGTCGTCCACTCTCCGCGATCAAAGTGAGTCTGGGATGTCATCCACTCTTCCTCCACCAACATCCGCGACCAAACTGAGTCTGGTACGTCGTCCACTCTACATCCACGACCAAACTGGGTTTGGGATGTCGTCCACTCTACATCCACGACCAAACTGAATCTGGGATGTCGTCCACACTTCATCCACCAACATCCGCGACCAAACTGAGTCTGGGATGTCGTCCACTCTTAATCCACCAACATTCGCGACCAAACTGAGTCTGGGATGTCGTCCACTCTACATCCACGACCAAACTGAGTCTGGGATGTCGCCCACTCTGCATCCGCGACCAAACTGAGTTTGGGATGTCGTCCACTCTCCGCGACCAAACTGAGTCTGGGATGTCATCCACTCTTCATCCACCAACATCCGCGACAAAACTGAGCCTGGGATGCCGTCAACTCTGCGTCAAGCCAAAAGTACTGATGGACAGTCATGTGGTCCACATGACTGCCGATAAATAGACAAGGAGTGTGACTTTCTGGTGGCCATACAACTACAGCCGCCCACGCGACTGCCCGCCGATGAAGTTAAGAAATGACCTGCACCACGTCTTTGGAACGTCATGGTACTCCAAATAGAAGGGTTGACACAGATTCCAGTAGCTTTTGTCTACCTGACATCAGGCAACCTGAACTGATTGAATACCAGGATTCAGTATTCAAGTAATTATTTATTTAATTATCGTCCAGTTTATTGTTTGTTCTGTTTGTTGGACTTAATATATTCGCAACAACTAATGAAGGATATCAAAAACAGCTTCCAGACACAAACACGAACGCACGCGCACACATACACATGCATCGATACAAACGCATACACACACATAATGTTCTGATCTTGTTTACATGATGTTTATCACCACAAAGGACCAATTTCAAAGATCTAATTACCTGCGTTAAGGCAGCACAAAAATGGTGGTGTATATTTAGGGAGAGTACATACCAGCGTAAGCCACACTCATAAGACGAGCCTTCTGGTTTGCCGGTGTCCATGCAGAAATAACAGCGTTCATGGCAGGTATTGAAGTCGCCTATCATAAACATATTTGTGGACAGTTAATCAAATAATCAATAAATCGAATTATCAATAAACCCAACCAACCAGCCATCCAAATGCAAACGGTTTGTTTGTATGTATGAAAAACTTCATACATATACGATTGTATGTCGACATATCTCTCTGTCTCTACCTGCATGTATATTTACCACAGCTAACACTATTTAACAAATATCATTGTTATCTCACATCTTAAACACAACACACTAAACAATATCTTTAAAAATGAAGACGCATACAGAGGCAAATATAGAAACCCACCTCCAATATTCCTTGAACTGTTCTTATGATGTACATTAGCCACACATGAACATCAGTAACTACGGGCAGGAGAAGTTGTAAGATACTTAAGGTCAGAAGGGCGATTCCAAAAACGCTGTTTAATGCACAAAGAATGACTATGCAGATAAGTGTACTGTGACAATATATCATATTAGTGATAGTGAAAGCTTGCAGTAATTATTATGAGATTATCTCTCTCTCTCTCTCTACCCTCACCCTCTCTTTCTTTATCGCTCATGCTCTTTCTCTCTCTCTCTCAACCTATTTGTAAATATGTATATACATACATTTATATATATATAGATAGATAGATAGATAGATAGATAGATAGATAGATAGATGGATGGATGGATGGATGGATGGATGGATGGATGGATGGATGGATGGATGGATGGATGGATGGATGGATGGATGGATGGATGGATGGATGGATGGATGGATGGATGGATGGATGGATGGAGGGAGGGAGGGATGGACGGACAGACAGACAGACAGACAGACAGACAGACAGACAGACAGACAGACAGACAGACAGACAGACAGACAGACAGACAGACAGACAGACAGACAGACAGACAGACAGACAGACAGACAGACAGACAGACAGACAGACAGACAGACAGACAGACAGACAGACAGACAGACAGACAGACAGACAGACAGACAGACAGACAGACAGACAGACAGACAGACAGACAGACAGACAGACAGACAGACAGACAGACAGACAGACAGACAGACAGACAGACAGACAGACAGACAGACAGACAGACAGACAGACAGACAGACAGACAGACAGACAGACAGACAGACAGACAGACAGACAGACAGACAGACAGACAGACAGACAGATAGATAGATAGATAGATAGATAGATAGATAGATAGATAGATAGATAGATAGATAGATAGATAGATAGATAGATAGATAGATAGATAGATAGATAGATAGATAGATAGATAGATAGATAGATAGATAGATAGATAGATAGATATACACGGTACATCAAAACCCTTCAACTGGTTGGGGAAAATAGGCCTTCAACAAATACACGTCAAGTCTTCATGTCATGCGCCATCATTGCCAGCTCCGCCAATGGCTTTTCTGCTGTTTGTCTCGACTAAACCTCCCATGTGGTTAAGTCTGCCTCTACTTCTCTTGCATTGGTGATTCCAGAACAATGATTGCCTTGTAATGCTGTCAGCTGTTTATGAATCCTATCCATCGCCAGCGATATACGAGACGTGATCAAATGAAACTCGCCTGGCTGCGTCACTAGCGCCATCGCACTGGGAGTATTATGACGTCCCATTTTACGCAATAATCACAGCCCAATCATGGCCTACTTTAGGTCATGGACCAATGAACAAGCGAGCACGTGTTTAAACTCTTCGCGTGCATAGGTCACGGTGCAGATAGTTTACATTTAGCTTACAACATGGCGGTGTTATTCAGAATCAGTGCAAGATGGATCAGCGAGCGGTGATTCAGTTCCTAACAGCCAAAGGATGTCAACCAGTCGACATTCATAGCATAATGTAGGAAGTGTGTCGAAGACAATAGTCAAAGACTGGGCAGGAATGTTTAGGTGGTAACGTGAGTCAACGAAAGATCCCCCGTGCCAGGTCGTCAGGCGCCCAATGTTGCGACAGAAGATGTAATCGCAAATATTGAAACAGCTATATGAGGAAACCGTCTTGAGAGCGTACGTTTGTTAGGGGAGGAAGTCGCTGTGTTGTTTCAGATAGTTCACATGGTGGTTAGGAAGGTGACTTGAAGTATCGGAAGGTATGATTAAAACTGGTCCCTCTGCTGTCGGACCTCCATAAGGAAGTACGCATGGAACGGAGTTTGAAAAACTTGCCGCGATGTGAATCGGAGGGTAATGCATTTCTGTTACGCATAGTGGCAGGTCTGGAATCATGGCACTACCACATTGAACCATGCAGCAAAGCAACGAGCATGAAATGGAAACGTAAAGGATTAACAAAGTAAAGTCACTGGTTTTCGCTGGTAAAGTTATGCTGACGGTTTTTTTTTTTAAACCGTAAAGGGATTTTGTTGATGGCCTTTTGAGAGGCTGGCATGAACATCAAAACCATTCGCAACAAGGGCACACTAGACAAGCTGTATAAAGCCATAACAAATAAGCGAACCAGCATCCTTTCATGTAGTGCGATTCTGTCGCACGACAATGCTCGTTCACATGTCGTTTACATTGTGCACGCAGCGTTAGCTCGAAAAAGGTGGAAAGTTCTGCCACACCTCGCTTGCAGTCTCGATCTTTCACCATGCAACATTTATTTTTCGGACATTTAAAAAAAACCTGTAAAGGGACAACGATTTCACTCCGACGTTGACGTCATAACAGCGATGACAAAATAATTCAATGATGAACCAAAATTCATTTTTGTGGACGGTATCCGCGGTCCACAAGCAGTGGGATGCGTGTCTAAATGATTCAATGATGAACCAAAATCCGTTTTTGTGGACGGTATCCGCGGTCAACAAGCAGTGGAATGCGTGCCTAACTGCCTACGGCCGACTTCTTCTAGCGAAATCAAGTGCATGCTTGCTTCCTAATAGTTGCTTTGTATAATATTGCCACACCTGCTGGTGTGCCTTTATACATTTGTAATAAACCCGCGGGGACTGGTTACATTTGATCACGTGGCGTGTGTGTGTATGTGTGTGTGTATTCGTGTGTGTATGTGCGTATGTGTGTGTGTGTATATACATATATATATATATTGTTCCTATCTAAGCGGCCATGAAATAGGGAAGCGTCTTACAGCCGCAGTCCAAAGAATGTTGTCTATCGTCAGGTGTGTGAAACTTCTGCCGGAATTGTCATGCGCTTAGACAAATTTCATTGTGGAACTTCTCGTGTTTGTATTGTTATAGTATTGTCACTTCGTTTGAGTTTCGTTCATGTAGAGCCTTTCTTGTCGTTCCAACCGCTGTCAAAAAGATTGCATAACGAAGCCGCGTTGAGAAATAAAATGATTACGTATGCAGACGTGCCTTTTATATTTACATTAGCAAAGCAAATGTCGCCTTTGTAGCAATGACAGCAATTCATTATTGTGATGGAATCTTTCTTTGACTCAGAGGATGATGTACAGTACTTTAAGATAATGTCATGGAATCTCTCTTTGACTCAGAGGATGATGTACAGTACTTTAGGATAATGTCATGGAATCTCTCTTTGACTCATAGGATGATGTACAGTACTTTAGGATAATGTCATGGAATCTCTCTTTGACTCAGAGGATGATGTTCAGTACTTTAGGATAATGTCATGGAATCTCTCTTTGACTCAGAGGATGATGTACAGTAATTTAGGATAATGTCATGGAATCTCTCTTTGACTCAGAGGATGATGTACAGTACTTTAGGATAATATCATGGAATCTCTCTTTGACTCAGAGGATGATGTACAGTACTTTAGGATAATGTCATGGAATCTCTCTTTGACTCAGAGGATGATGTACAGTACTTTAGGATAATGTCATGGAATCTCTCCTTGACTCAGATGATGATGTACAGTACTTTAGGATAATGTCATGGAATCTCTCTTTGACTCATATGATGATGTACAGTACTTTAGGATAATGTCATGGAATCTCTCTTTGACTCAGAGGATGATGTACAGTACTTTAGGATAATGTCATGGAATCTCTCTTTGACTTAGAGGATGATGTACAGTACTTTAGGATAATGTCATGGAATCTCTCTTTGACTTAGAGGATGATGTACAGTACTTTAGGATAATGTCATGGAATCTCTCTTTGACTCAGAGGATGATGTACAGTACTTTATCATAATGTCATGGAATCTCTCTTTGACTCAGAGGATGATGTACAGTACTTTACGATAATGTCATGGAATCTCTCTTTGACTCAGAGGATGATGTACAGTACTTTAGGATAATGTCATGGAATCGCTCTTTGACTCAGAGGATGATGTACAGTACTTTAGGATAATGTCATGGAATCGCTCTTTGACTCAGAGGATGATGTACAGTACTTTAGGATAATATCATGGAATCTCTCTTTGACTCAGAGGATGATGTACAGTACTTTAGGATAATGTCATGGAATTTCTCTTTGACTCAGAGGATGATGTACAGTACTTTATGATAATGTCATGGAATCTCTCTTTGACTCAGAGGATTATGTACAGTACTTTAGGATAATGTCATGGAATCTCTCTTTGACTGAGAGGATGATGTACAGTACTTTAAGATAATGTCATGGACGCTTGACTCAAGGGATGATGTACAGTACTTTAGGATAATGTCATGGACGCTTGACTCAGGGGATGATGTACAGTACTTTAGGATAATGTCATGGACGCTTGACTCAGAGGATGATGTACAGTACTTTAGGATAATGTCATGGACGCTTGACTCAGGGGATGATGTACAGTACTTTAGGATAATATCATGGACGCTTGACTCAGAGGATGATGTACAGTACTTTAAGATAATGTCATGGACGCTTGACTCAGAGGATGATGTACAGTACTTTAAGATAAGGCAGATAAAAAGTAATTCAGAAGAATCGAACACTGACTATGAAGTTGGCTTTTGAATTGATTCAAAAGGCAACTGTCTTTATTTCAAGGGACATAATTCTTGGGTATTAAATTGCCATTTGGATCAAGATAACTAATCGAAAACAAAAATATAATTTTACAATAACTGTTCAATACTCTAGCAGATGTTGGATAATAACTGTTCAATACTCTAGCAGATGTTGGATAATAACTGTTCAATACTCTAGCAGATTTTGCATTTTTATTTTTGGTTGTTGTTCGTTGTTGAATGCCCACAGTGAATAAGTTTCATTTTTTGTGCGCCCTGAAAAGGATGTTAAGTGGCGGGTTGTAGTAGCTTTCCTAACATCCCAAGCGTGCTCATGAAGGTGGACCGCTGTCCTCCAGGCGGTTGTGCTATGATTGGCTTCATCTGCGTGGCGCTCACATCGATCCACATCTCGTCAGTCAGGCTGCCTGTTTCCAGGGAACCTTACCCGGAACAGAGATTGTGGTCTTTGTCAGTGTATTGACCTTGACGCGACGTCCTGGTCAGTATTTTGTGACTGACTTGACTAGCATTTCAGGTGATTATTTGTTGTATTTTATTGCTTTCTGGTGTGTGTTTTTTTCCCGCTTCGTTTAATGGTTTGCGTAAGAAGCGTCTGCCGACCAAACGACAAACTGTAATCATTACTGTACTGTACGGCCGTACGACATTTTTGCCATTGCTGGATTAGTCGAAGGGTTTTAGAGGCTGAGGACTACAGGCCGCTTTGCCACTGTTGTCACCACGTCGTGTGCTGGCTATGTTTGTTTATTTCAACAGAAAACAACATATGCCATACCGGGGATTTGAACCGCAGCCCTCCTTGTCGGCAGGCAGGCCTCAAAACCAATCGGCCACGCGCCCCGCACAACCATTTAAAACAAATCATTGCATTATTTTGAAGAATAACATGACTGATGAAAATCGTACAGTTTTGGTGAGCATTTCATGACGAGAGCTCCTGCAGGAATGGACGTCACAAACTGACCAGCAAAAAAAGCCGTGTGAAAGAGAGACACTGTAGATCCGCTCCAGTTAACTTTTTTATCTCTAGAAGTTCCTGTAGTGGTGCACTGTAAAAAAAAAAACAGGCATTAAAAGAATGGTCTCATTGCAGACACTGATGTCACCCGGGATCAAATGTAAGAGACTTCATTAAACTTTTAAAAAAAATTTTTTTATACGTGTTTGCCTCACTAGTTTCTACTGGCGGAAGCGCGCCTATTCCACCCCTGACCGCAGTTAATTGGGCAATATTTAGACGCATAAACCAGTGCTTGTGTGTATGTGTGCATATGTATGTACCTATGCTAGATTAGTATTTCAAACTTAAATAACGGTGCGGGACTCGTACAAACCGACATCAAAAAGTAAATGCCAAAGTTCGGAAAGGTTACAAATGATGGAACAGCGTACGAAAGATGGAACAGCGTATGACAGGGGGCCCGGCGACTGAAGGGGAAGAAGGTTATTGGAGTCTTAATTAAGATACTCCATTAGACGTGATGGACAAATCATGAACAAGTGTAGAAGGAGTAAAGTGGTAGTAGAAGCGGTACAAAACATCTTAGGTATTGCAAGATTATTCATAATAATAATAATAATAATAACAGTAATAATAATAATTATAGTAATAATTAGAGGAAGTATAAGCTATCACCATACATGTTATATTGCAAGTTATATTGGCTATTGGTAATTCATTACTAATAACGGTAACTATGGCAATTACAATAATATAAAAAATAAGTAAGTAGCATGGCCTTTGCCTTCTTACAACCGCCAACCTATTTCTTCTTCTTCTTCTTCTTCTTCTTCTTCTTCTTCTTCTTCTTCTTCTTCTTCTTCTTCTTCTTCTTCGTACGCTGTCAGACGTCAACCTGAATTTTTTCGAAAAAAGCAGCGGTCATCCTGAGGCTGTCGATACTGCCATAGAGCTTGTCTAGTGTTGCCACTGGTGATGGCCACGTGTGCTTTCTCTGGTCCTCGTATGTCGGGCAATTTTGCAGCAGATGTTCAGCGGTCATTTTCCCGGTACCACAAGTGCATTCGTCAATGTCACCTATCTTCAGTTTATTGAATAGGTGGTACCTCAGTCTGTTGTGGCCTGTGCGGAGTCTGAAGACCACGACCTGCTCTCTTCTGTTCAACTGGTAATAGGCATCGTTTTTTGTGTAGCCAGTATGTTCTCTTTCCTATTTGGCCATGTATCTGGCTCTAATAAGCCTTTTTGACTCTTCGTAGGTCACACTAGTATCTGTTTGTGGTAGTCTTGCACCTTCTTTTGCCAGTCTGTCTGCCTCCTCGTTGCCTTGGATGTTACAATGGGATGAAACCCACTGTACCACTACTCTTTTTAGTGCGGACTGCTGGCATAGTTGACAGAGTACTGCTCTTAAATCATTAAGTTCAGTATTTTTCTGGCATTTTAGTGCTGTGACTACGGCCAGGACATCTGTAAACAGGACTATCTGGCTTTCATTTCTTTTGCCTGCCAGCATTGCTTCTACTGCAGCCCTCAGTGCCTCTGCCTCCGCTCTGAAATTGCTTGAGTATTTTCGAGTTGCCACTGACAGTGTTATTTTTCTACCATTTGGTAGACTCAGGAATACCCCTGCCCCTCCGTTCTGTGTTGTGTTTGTTACAGAACCGTCGGTATATGCATGGGTCTAGTCTATGCTTGGGTAGTTGTTCGTTATGTACCTCAGGGTTATGTCTCTTTTTTCTTTTCCAGTCTGGCTGTTCTTGTTTCCAATACATGGTATATTTTCTACCACCTCTGGAATTATATGCTGCTTCCAGGTAGGTTTGCGTAGAGTAGGGATGGGCTTTGATGTTGTTAATGTGTTCATAGGGTCTTCGCTCATCTTTGCTTTGGCTATTGCTGCAAAGTTTCTCCTCTTTAGTTTCCAATTTCCAAATATATTTAGTCTCTGATGCATTGGATGGTCTGTCAGTCTTCTGAGTTTCTCTGCTTACTGCTGGGCTCTGCAGTCTCTTCTTTCGATCATGGATTGCAGATGTGTAATCTTTTCAAGTTCTACAATTGGCGTTGACTTCATGCCTCCTGTTATAACTTTCATGTCTTGGTTTTGAAGTTTGCTAATTTTATCAAAGTTCGCCTTTGCTGCTGTTGTCCATGCCGCAATGCCATACTCGAGAACTGGTCTCACTCTTCCAGTGTACTGTTTCTTTAGTATACTTTCGTCTGCTCCCCAGCTTGTGGCCGCAAGTTTCCTCATGATTGCCATTCTTTGTCTGGCTCTCATTCGGTTTGTCTCGATCTGACTTTTCCATGTCATGCGCCGATCAAATGTGACTCCCACGTAGTTTGGGTTGTCGCTTGGCCGCAGATATTTGCCGTTAAGACTTATTTTGGTGTTCTGGGGTTTATTTGAAAGCGCCAACCTATTTGACTATTATAAATTTCTTGGCAAGTGTGCAGTGCGGTAGGTTGTTTCCGTACGTGGAGACGCCACTAAAAACCATCTCTGCCAAACTGGACACGAACGTGATTCGAACCGGATGCGGTGGGATTGTGAAACAGACGCTTTCTCTTAGGTCATGCAGCCTCGCATAATCATACAAACAAAAACTAAATCAAGAAGAAGATTTAGCTAATTGGTAGACACATAATTTGTGTGTGGTCCAATCGCTTCTCTACGAACGGAAAGTAAGGACAACCTACCGTACTGCGCACCTACCAAGAAACTTAAATCAGCCAAATAGGATGGCTGTTGCAGAAGCGAAGCTCTGCAAAGCACTTGCTACTCACTAACTGTATACATCCACAACACACACTTACACAGTGGATGGGAAATAACAATATTTCAATTGAGTACCATGTTTCAATTTAGTACTTTTAGCTTCGGGATAGCGTTTACAGTGGAACATCTGACCTGCCCATGTTCAGATACCGAATCTTCTGTTCTATTTGTGATTTCCGGGATTAATACTAAACTGTCGTTCATTTCTCTTTGGATTACAATATGCCTAGTAGTTTGTGAACATATTAAAGTAACAATGGATTAAACACACGATCTGACTTTACCTGCGCTGTTGAAGCTGTGAGATGTATAGGGTTTAGCCTGCCTACAATTTTCAAGCAGATCAGGGCCAAAGGTTAAACGACCGTATTTAAGTCTCATAACAATCCAACATTAACTGAACGACCCCAGGGAATGCTGGCCTCTCCCACGTAACAGACAGGCTTACAAGCGACCACCGCGGCAGTGTTCATTAAATACTAAAAAAAAAATTATTTTTGACATTACTTCTTCAACATCAACACAAACAAGCAACTACCTAAACAACTCCATGAACAGAACATTATCATATGCAAATCTCCTAGAATAACCATAAAACCAACCTACACAAAGAAACAATTCCAGATATTGACCGATTGTACATTAACTTAATGTAAACCTCGCTCATACATAGCGAGCAGCACGAAGGAAATAGGTGATCCTCAGCTAGCGCTGAGTTGTCAACAACTACGAATGAGTTCACATGGCAGACGGCAGACCGTCCACGACCCACGGCGGTGACACTTTAAAAGTCCAGGTGCCGACTAAATAAGCCTTCGATTCGGATCGATAAGTAGATAAAACCACCCAATTGTGTATGACGTATACGTTCTTTATTAAGAAACCAACTGGGAAAAGTTGGATGCGGGATTCACCAGATTGGAATACAAAATCAGAAATGAATTGTGTTTTGTGTGACGACCTCCAACTAGTCACTAATGGGGAGGTACAACATCTTTAGACGTGATCAACGACTACAGTCCCTTCCAGGCCTCTTTGAACCTAAGCTGACCTCCTCACAAACAGCCGTACAAAGTCATAACACAACTAAATCGCACCAAGATAGCAAACCAAATTTCAAGATAAAAATGGTCAATCTCAGGCTCTCAATCTCAGGCTCTCCCTCAGGCTCTCAATCTCAGGCTCTCAATCTCAGGCTCTCAAATAATTGTCTTTGGCCAACTGGTGATTAATATAAAGTATGCATCATTGCTGCAACAATTCGTACCCCTGCTAAACGATGCACCCGGATTGGAGAAGATACGAGACAATTACTCGAGATTCGGATGCTTAAAGTCAATGTCACACTGAAAAAGATCGTATTAGGCCAACTGAATAAATGAATACGCCAACTGCTCAAAGCTGACTATGAATAGCATCAAACACAAAGACTGGTCAAGGCAACTAAAGACAGGCATAGTATATTAAGATGACGTAAGAAGTATGGGGAAGACGAAACCCAAACACTCCAAACACTGAAATTTGCCGATAAATCCATCACAAAAAGATGAACAGGCCATAGAGACAGCGCACCAACAGTACAATACCAACATCTTCTCATCAAATGAGAAGGTCCAAAAAGTACCGGTGACAACCGAACTAGAACCTATTAAATCAATCGAACCTTATGAGGTCTACCATGCGATCAGACAGGTAAAGTCAGGCACAGCCCCTAGAGTAGAGAGAATACATTCTAGCACTACAGCTCTCTAGTTATTAAATAAGTGCTTCACAGAGGAAAACATTCCAGATAAATTAAAAACCCCAAAGAATATACTCATCCACAAAAGGGCAATATCAAACTCCTGGAGAGCTATGGTCCTTTCTGCTTACTATCCATGATCTACAAAAAATAATCTTTAAAGTCCAGGGCAACGGGATCGGGCAACAACTAGACACCCAGCAACCCCGTGAGCAAGCTAGGCAGTGTGCAAATGACTTGGATAAAGTGGTGGGAAAATATCCAACATAATTTCAATAATGGTAATATTAGGGGCATGTATGAAGGGATAAAGAAAGCCGTCGGCCCAACAGTGAAAAAGAGTGCGCTGCTAAAAGCTTTACCTGGGGAGATCACCACTGATAAGAGGAAACAGAGACAGATGGGCAGAGCACTATCTTGAATTCTACTTAAACGAATCAGATCTAACAGAAGACGCCCTCAATGCCATATATGATATGCCCACTCTTGACCATCTGGACTTGCTGCGAACCATGGCAGAATTTAACTGTGGAATTGCTGACCTTGCTTCTGACAAGGCTCCATCAAAAGATGGAATCCCAATAGAGGTCATCAGGAGTGGAAAGGACATACTTGCCTCACATATCTACCAATTGATAAAATTGTACTGACATCGAGAACAGGTCCCGCGGGAATTTTCAGATTCGAGGATTGTAACCTTATACAAGAACAACGGGAACAGGCGCGACTGCAACAACTACAGAGGAATTACGCTTCTGGGCACTGTTGGGTAGATGCTTGCCAGAATTATTCTGAGAAGACTTCAGGTCCTATGACACTAGGTCTACCCAGTGTTACAATGCGTTTTTTTCCTGGGAATAGGACTACCACAGATATGATAATTTCATTACGACAATTGCAAGAAAAATACAGAGAACAAAAGCTACCACTGTATAATGTCTTCATTGATCTCACGAACACATTCTACTTGGTCCGCCGGTCTATTCAAAGTGGTCAGGAGGAGTAGTTGCCCACCGATTCTTTTAAGTATTATCGAGTCGTTCCACACTAACAGGAAAGGCACCCTCAATTTTGACAGTGCGTCCTCAGATGAGCTTGCAATAAAGAGTGGAGTAAAACAAAGCTGTGTACTTATTTCAACCTTCTATATAAAATATTTTTCACTCCTCTTGAAGCATGCCGTCCGTAACAAGCAGGGTGGTATTTTCATTCATTCCCGCACAGATGGTGGCCTATTCAATGCAAAATGACTGAACACCAAGACCAAAATAAGCAGGGTGCTGGTCAGCGAACTGCTCTTTGCGAAAGATACCGCAATTACGATTAATTCAGATGAGGAACAGCAAAGTTTACTATCTGCATTTTCTTAATCGTGCTGCGCATAAAAGAAAACAGGTTATGGTTCAGGGTGCTAACAACAAGGCACGAGTAATCTCCATTGATTATGAGGATCTCAAGGCAGTAGATACCTTTACATGCCTGGGATAATAATATAATATCCCTGGATCAAGATATCATTATCAGGATATGCAAGACAACAACAACAATGAGCAGATTAACAAAAAGGGTCTGGGAGAACAAGAAGCTCACTGTTTAAACAAAAACACTTGTTTACCAGGCATGTGTCCTCAGCACCCTTTATGGCAGTGAAACATGGTCTACTTACAGGTACCAGGAGAATCGGCTAAACAGCTATCACATGAGGTGCCTGAGCAGAATCCTGGAGCTTGTGTGGCAAGACAGATCAGGCACTGTCACAATATTTTCATGCTTAGTCTTTGACGACTCCGATGGCTGGGATACACTCGGAGGATGGATGATAGCATGTCTTCTCTATGGGGACAATTGGGAAAAAGCTCTCTGGGACTACCACTACTTCGGTACAAGGATGTTTACAAGCGGAATATGAATGATGCAGGCACCGATATGGAACCATGGGGACGGGACGCCATGGATCGTGTTACATGGAGGGGCAGAATTAAGCATGAAATACAAACAAAGGAGATACTGATTGCGGATAGGCTAAGGTCTCGGTGTTTAAGAAGACACACCACACCATGCGATACCGCAAATGGCCCTGACTATCCTTGTACATACGGTCGAAGACGCTTCTCTGCTCGGATTGGTCTTACGAGTCACATGATGTATCGTCATGGACTGTAGTTACATCCCATTTTTTTAAAAGCACAATTATTATCGTCTGACAAGACGGAAAGAGCCAATGGAATATATATATAAATATATAGTTCTTAGTTCTTAGTCGACCTGTACGTCTACAGCGCAGATGCTCCTGTGCAGGTCCCAGCTCTGGTATGAGCTGGATGTAGCCAAGAGGATTTCCTGCTTAGTGGGCTAGGCTCGAGCAGCTTATTACTCCGCTACTATGGGACAAGTGCCGCGAAGGGTGGTTAACCAATGTGCGAGTCCATCTTAATAGACTCAAACACTAGAGCAAAGCAGACCCGCGGCTTGTTAGGTGCCATCTATGCTGCTCTTAACAAACCGCCTAACCATGGCCGGTGTTATGCCATGTCACACAGTTATTAGCCTCTTATGACATGCTCTCTGTGGGGCAGTGGTGCTATTCTTGTCCATGTCACCCACAAAGACCCGGCGGACCACTCGGGATATATATATATTCAACGAAAAAAGTAACTTACCAGTTAATTTGTATTTTATCAACCAAAACTCACATCATTTGGGGAGAAGAACCTTTATTCAATAGTTCGAAACTAAATTTACTAAAAAGGCATTTTTGGGTCACGTGTGATTGTCTCCGCATGGTGGGCATTTTCTTTTAATGACAACGCTCAGTATCGCATGTGTCCATCACCTGCGTTGATCAGGGCTTGACATCTGCGCCTTGTGGATCGATAAATCGCCTCAGTAAATCCTGTGGAATGTTCTGCCACTCCTGCACGACTTCATGACAAAGTTGCTGTACAGTCTGCGGTAGATGATGTCGTTGCTGAAGTCGGTTCAGTTCAGCCCAGACATGCACAATTGACAACAGGTCAGAAGAAATGGCTGACCAGGGCATGATTTCAATGTTCATGCTTGGAGTTTATTCTGCATCATGAGGACGCGCATTGTCCTGTTGAAGCACAACGCCTGATGCGAGGTTCAGCACAAAAGACGCGATGTGGTTCCTCACGATCTCATCGCGGTATCGCAAATCGGTAATAGCCCCATCTAAGATAACAAGGTCTGCCCGATGATTGGTACAGATATCTCCCCAGATCCTAATCCATCAAAACCACGACGAGCGCGTTCTTGAATCCAGTTATTGGCGGAGTGCTCTCCATGTCGACGATACACTTTCTGATGACCATGGGCTATTGAAAGGTTGACCCTGCACTCGTCAGTAAACGGTACTATGTTCCTCAGAGCATTCCCAAAGCACAGATGTTGTCTGGCCCAGGCTACTCGTGTGTCATGATGTCGTGGCTGCAGAGTTGAACGAATAGTAGACGTCTTGTACGTAGGCCTTGCTGGCGCAACAGTTCTTGATAGTAGCTGAACTTATTTCTTCCAGTTCGGGGATGGTGCCAGCAGTGACAGTTGCTGGCTGAAATCAGTTTCGCAGATGTGTGAGAGTGATATAACGATCCTACTATCTGGTTTTTAATCGAGGGCATCCCCTGCGGAGCAGATCAGAAACAGTCCAAGTCGTCTGATAGCTGTGAAACCACAGTAACCACAGCCTATCAGTCTGTATTGACACATCAAATTGTCATGCTGTTGCAGACACAGACATTCCTTCTTCCAACATGCCATTTAGCGCCCTGCATGGCATCCTTCCAGTAGTTTTTTTCTGAGCGAAATGAATAGCAAAATAATCGCAGATCGCCAGTGAACACTTCTCATGTCAATTTTGTGAATTGTAAGAAACTGTCCGGATATTCGTTAATTTCACGAAATCAGATTTTGAAGGTCAGTGAAAGGTCATTTCACACTCAGACTGTACTAAGACAATTATTAGCACCCAGTAACGGCTAAGAACGTATCGGTATGAAATTACACTACAGCTTTCAAACATAAAAGCATACACAAAAAACTGGTAAGTTACATTTTTCGTTGTATATTAAGGACAAAAATAATTACATAAATATGTATTTGTTTCAGAGTGGACATCCGGTCTTTTTTTAAAATCAAAAACATGCCGACCACATTTAGCTCGCAGGATTTGAGATGGACCCACGAGATTGAAATGTAGCTTAACTGTACTCACGTGAGGGAAAATTGATTTTTCTTCATGTGCTGCAGACACGTTTCCAGTTGAGTTAAAGGACGAGATGTGTGTAGCCATGAGTGCAAATACTGCACGATATCCAACACTGACTAACATCATTATAAAACAAAGCGCGGCCACCAGGTATCGCTGGGGTATGCAGTTACAGCATGTCAATGTCATTGGGATGAGTGTTCGTTTTTAATTAATTTGTTTTAAATAGAGCTACAACTCTCGTTGCTCCAGTCGGCAAATGATTCCTTCCCTAACGCTCTTATAAACCCATTATATAGACACAATTTGCACTTAGATTAACACAGCACAGTCACGTGTTTCCAATAAGTCACACTGAAAGGAGTATCAGACAACGGGATGTACCGTAATCAACATATATTTTACATGATTGCGACACGCCTGTGTTAACAGTTGACACTACTGAAGAGCAGACACTAATGAAGAGCAATGAATGTTAACAGTTAACACTGCTGAAGAGCAAGGAATGTTAACATCTCCTGGAGCAAAATCTTACAGAGCATGTATATTTAAGTATCTTCAACTTGATTTTTGCTATAACAATATTACGTTTATAACAAGAAAGTCACTACCGTCGAAACTTCGCTGCAGACCTTCACACTATATGTCTTCATCGCATACTGCATATTAAATGCCAATGAGGGATAAAAACAGACTAACAGGGGAATAAATAAAGGTTGTAATTAATACAACAGGATATTTGGGGCGATCAAATATAGTTAAACGTGGTGTTCAATCAGGGACAATCTAACAATCTAAATAGCCATTAGCTAGACTAAAACACATAGAGGAAGAAAGAAATGGAGGACCAAAGAGCACCCGACGAAGAGTAGAAAAGATAGTATGGAAAGTTAGATGCTCACGAACGTTATTCAAGAAGGATCTCCAAGTAGGCACGGTGACAAATGACGGTTGTGGTTTGATGGACCATATGAACTTCAAAATACAGGGGGAAGAAATGAGTCCAGTTAAAGACACATTAGCAGATCCTTGCAGAACGTTTGTACGTTAGCCCAACTGTACAATATGAAATAGACAACAGCAATTGTATGTAAACTGTCATCCCACAAAGACCGCCTAAATTTCAAATTTATGCAGACGTGGTCAATCTGGTTTTGCGATGCATGATCTGTAGACGTTGTTGTTGGCTTATGAATCTTCTTGATGAAGAACATATTTCTTACAATGACCTGTTGATAGCTGCGCAAAAATATGCAAATATCTCATCATTTTTATTCATTACTTCGAGACCATTTTAGCCAATAATCTGCTCGCAGCCTTCATTGCCTTTCCTATTTTGTAATTGAAGTCTCGTAGCATTGCCCTTGTATCTCTTAAATGCATCTCATTCAAGACATATTGCAGCTTCTTATTGAAACTCACCTTAATTGTTTCTTAAGTTTCGTTTGTTGGAGAGTAACATTGTATGACGTTTAGTTTTATCGTTTTATTTGTGGTCCTTTAAGGATACCGTAATCAGTCTTTGTCCAGCTGCATGCCACTCAATAATAGTACTCTGAGCTTCTACTGCTCCCATAAGTGCTATCTCTTCACTGCGTACTCTATTTGGGATCTTGATATGCAATTATTTCATTTGATGGTACCTATACTTTACCTGCTTCTGGCCATCTTATTTCAGAGGCTAAGGATGCTGATGTTAACTTTCCACTTATATATTGCAATTTGAGATGTTTACCTCGTCTCTCACATGGCTCTCACATACTAGGTGCGGGTCTGGGTATCATCCTTGTCAACAGAAACAACAAGTTTCTTTCGTTTTGGCTGGTTCGCGTCAAAAACTCAATTCAATGGCTTTTCTCCATCAAGGTCAGCTCATTAGAAATGTTGGTTGAGGATTTTGTAGGTAGATGGTTTTATGGAGGAAGGGGAGCTGACCACACGCCCAACACTCCAACTTTGTCATCGTAGCTTGGAATTGACATGGTTGAACTGAACTGCGATTGGAGGGAATGGTACACTCTTATTTATCATTATTCAATTTTCGACTATGAGCTCTTGAACAGTACTTGACCTCAGTTAGCCACGAAAAGGACTGTTATTTTTGCAATTAAGAGTCCCTGATAAGCAAGCAGCTGATGCGCTAAACAAAAGGTCAGTGTGTTATATGAAGGGATGTTACTCTTGCAATATCGTGAGACTGACTAGCTGGTAGCTAATGGGTAGCTTGTGAGATCAGTGTGTCATTAGAAGGACTTACTTTTGCAATATCGGGAGACTGACTAGCCGGCAGCTAATGAGCCCCGTTATTGGTCGGTGAGATATATGAAAAGATTTGCTAACGCTTTTTTGCAAGCCTGATGATCATTCTAGAACTGAAAAAATATTAGTCATACATATGACGACCACTGCTGACAAGCAAGGTTTAATGGTAGGGTTGCTTTCTGATCTGTTTTTGAGAACTCACATGTTTATCTACAATTTGCGATTTCTATTTTTGGTCAATATTCTGACATTCTGTTGCTGGTATGTCAATGGTATTTTCCACCCAGGTTTGAAGTCAGAAAGGGACTGTCACATCAGTGTGGGACATCAGTTAGCGAATATGATCTGCTCCGAGACACTGTCGCCAACATAGGGTCCACTGTGCTCAATCCCGGCCACCAATTACCTGCTGGTTATGTCGAAGAACTCTGGGGTCTAGACATTTAACCAAAAGTTTAAGGCAAAATAATTGTCACGTCCTGATCCACTATGCCTTTACGATGGGTTTCAGAAACAAAAATGCAGTATAATTTTCCAGTGCTGTGAAGTACAATTCTGGTTCCTTTCCAACAACAGAGGATGCGTGCATTATGTCCAATAGGAAACACGTTTGTACAAACGGGTTTTTGGTAAGGTTTTTAAGAATAATAACCTCACTGTATAGTACATCATTTGCTGGAGTAAAATGTAACCTGGTGTCATATCTGATAATTAATGAAGAGGCCGTCAGAGCTGACTCTACAGTAGCACGATGTCAGGTCTCATAGGTCATGGGATGTCATCAGATCTGACTCATGCTTAACCACTGAGGGTGTGTACGATGCTGACTGAATCTGCTTTTTTTGTCCTTTATATTTCCAAATTTCGTTACATTTGTTTAGTCTTATTTCTTTAAGTGTGATTCACCATTGAATTATATTAAACTTTTACTGTCAACTTCTTCCATTTTCTATTTTCTATATTAGCAGCATCGTACAACTTTTGTTTTTCCAATACTATTTGACTATTCATATCCTTGATTGCACATACGAGCAAACAAACCCGTCCCTCTTTGCCCCATAATCCCGGCCTTTCCGTAACATGAGCCGGATTTTATCGTTCGTTTAAGTTGTAAAGGTATGCATATCAATGACCGTGCTAATACAGATTTTAAACTTAAGTTATACAAAAACTCTTCTTTAAGTCAACCGTTAAAGTAAGTGTGTATCTAATTGTTTGTTTTGTTAAAATGACAGAGGGAGAAATTCAATTAAATTTTGTGTTGTTTTATATATGTATCAGAAAGCCAGCAATTTGTATGATCCATTGGTACATTTGCACTTTCCCAGTGGGATTTCAATTGGAAAATGGTTGTTGTTGTTTGTGAATGCACACAATGAGTAGGTTTACTCTTTATTAAGTGGCGGGCTGCAGTAGCTTTTCTTACATCCCGAGCGTGCTTGTGAAGGCGGTCCTCTACGCGCTTGTTTGAATATATCGACTCGACTAGAAGTAGATATTGCCGAAAAGTAATAAAGAGAAGATGGCCATAACACTACAGAGGTTAGCTAAAATGAAAAACGGCATGGCAGAAAGGCATGGCAGAATCACATGGCAGAACGGCAAAGCAGAACACTTACAAGGTGACACAAATAATGATCCTAAGAATTTGCATCTTCCCGGTTTCAACGTATGGATGTGAGACAGGGTCAACCACATAAACCCTATGGAAGAAGATTGAATTCTTCGAGCTAAAATGCTACAGGAAGGAGCTCAAAATACCTTGGATAGTGACAACAGCAACGCAAAAACTCTACAGGAGCTCGAAGAAAAATGACAAGTAAACAAAATTACGTCTAGGAAATTAACATAATTCGGCCACATTAAATCTCCCAATTGGTCAGAAAGAAAGACACTAGAAGGTATCTGGCATGGTCACAGAGGTAGACCAATGAGAAGATGAACATTGCAGAGACTCTGGGTTTAACAGTGACAGAGGCAGGAGAGCTGACCAGGGATCGAGTGTCTTACAGATTACCTGTCGTGAGAGGGACGGTAAGGAAAGTACACGCTACATGATGATGTTCAAGGGAAGTAAGATACAATGTTATCTTTCATTAATATTTCATTTTTGTTCAAATAACCAAAACCACAAAAATAACAACAGCAACAAATTAAAACGTTGTAAGCGCTTGTATACAATAACCAAACATTTGTCTCTCACATAATTATCAAACATTTTTCTCTCACTAAATTATAAAACATTTATCATTCTATAAAACATTAATAATTTTTCTATCAATGTATCAAAGATTTATCTTTCAATAAAATATCAAACATTTTTCTCTCACTAAATTATCAAACATTTGTCATTCAACAAAACAATAATCATTTTTCTCTTTCTGTCCCAAATTTATCAAAGATTTATCTTTCACAAAAATGATCAAAGATTTGTTTGTCTCTTACAAAATTGTGCTTTATTCTTACACTTCTATTTGTTTGTTACCTTCTACAAATATTTCGTTTCAAATTTAATTTTTGTGTTGATCTCATTCTCATCGTGTTTCTCTTCCAAGTCCTTTTCTCCAATGCCTTTTGCAACAAGAGACACAGCGGCTACTACAACAACTACTACTACTAATGTTACCACTAATATTACAACAACAACACAACTACTGCTACTGCTGATAATATTGATGCAGCCATTATTATTACTACTACTACATCTGCTACGAATGCTGCTGCTGCTACTACTACAGCGACTACTACTAATGCTGATATTACCACTACTACTACCAATACTACTACTATTACTTCTACTACTACTACTACTACCACTACTACTACTACTACTACTACCACTACTATTATTACCATTACTACTACCATTACTACTACTACTACTACTACTACTACTACTACTACTCCTACTATTACTAATACTATTATTATTACTATTACTACTACTGCTACTAGTACTTTTAGTAATACTACTATTTCTATTATCACTATTATAATTATTATTACTAATACTTCTGTTATTACTTCTACTAATACTATCACTACTACTACTACTACTACAACTACCACTACTACTACTACCACTACTACCACTACTAATACTATCACTACTACTAATACTACTATTACCACTACTGCTACTACTACTACTACTGCTGCTAGTACTTTTAGTAATACTATTACTTCTATTATCCCTATTATCACTACTACTTATATTATTACCACTACTACTACTACTATTACCACTACTACTAATACTATCACTACTACTACTACTACTACAACTACTACTACAACTACTACTACAACTACTACTACCACTACTACTAATACTATCACTACTACTACTACTACTACTACTACTACTACAACTACTACTACAACTACTACCACTACTACTACTCCCACTACTACTACTACTAATACTACCACTACTACTACTAGCACTACTACTACTACCACTACTACTACTACTACTACCACTACTACTACTACAACTACTACTATTACTAATACTATTACTACTACTGCTACTAGTACTTTTGGTAATACTACTATTTCTATTATCACTATTATCATTATTATTACTAAAATTTATGTTATTACTTCTACTAATACTATCACTACTACTACTACTACTACAACTACCACTACTACTACTACCACTACTACCACTACTAATACTATCACTACTACTAATACTACTACTACCACTACTGCTACTACTACTACTACTACTGCTGCTAGTACTTTTAGTAATACTATTACTTCTATTATCCCTATTATCACTACTACTTCTATTATTACCACTACTACTACTACTATTACCACTACTACTAATACTATCACTACTACTACTACTACTACTACTACTACTACTGCTACTACTACTACTACTACTACTACTATTACTAATACTATTACTACTACTGCTACTAGTACTTTTGGTAATACTACTATTTCTATTATCACTATTATCATTATTAATACTAAAATTTATGTTATTACTTCTACTAATACTATCACTACTACTACTACTACTACTACTACTACCACTACTGCTACTACTACCACCACTACTACCAATACTACCACTACTACCACTACCATTACCACTAATACCACTACTACCACTACCACTACCACCACTACTACCACTACCACTACTACCACTAATACCACTACTACCACTACTACCACTACTACCGCTACTACCACTACTACTACTACTACTACCGCTACTACCACTACTACCACTACCACTACTACCATTACTACCACTACCACTACTACCAGTACTACCACTACCACTACTACCGCTACTACTACTACCACTACTACCACTACTACTACCACCACTACTACCACTACTACCACTACCCCTACTACCACTACTACCACTGCTACCATTACCACTACTACTACTACTACTACTACTACTACTACTACGACTACCACTAACACTACTACTACCACTACTACCACTACCACTACTACTACCACAACTACCACTACTACCACTACCACTACTACCACTACTACTTCTACTACCCCCACCCTACCATGCTGCATCTCTTTATTTCTCGTCAAATCAAAAGTTAAAGTTTGTCCAGTAGAATACGCTGCAGTCGGGGATGAAGTGTTAGAAATCGTATTTACTAAGTGTGTAATTCCAATAATTTGCTGTGTGTGGTCATGAATGATGTGGATGAGTGTTATAATGTTCTAAGTTAGATTAACCCTAGGGCAAACAGTGGGATCTGCTACACTGACACTAGTGACTTCAAGATTGGCTCTGTGCGTGACAGAGATGAGACTAGATAAACTGACACTAGTGACTTAAAGATTGGCTCTGTGCGTGACAGAGATGAGACTAGATAAACTGACACTAGTGACCTCAAGATTGGCTCTGTGCGTGACAGAGACGAGACTAGAAAAACTGACACCTAGTGACTTCAAAATTGGCTCTGTGCATGACAGAGATGAGACTAGATAAACTGATACTAGTAACTTTAAGATTGGCTCTGTGCGTGACATAGATGAAAGTAGATAAACTGGCACGTTGACCCTCACTAGGAACATTCCTGAAATAGCTTTATGAAGAGATAAATGGCCTCATTCTGGCCACTACTTTCTGTAGATATGTTCGACTTGATGTCAGAAAGCGTTTAAAGAAGAATTTTTAAAATCCTTCAATGGAAGAAGGCTCTCCAAAGCATGTGTTGCATACCTTGCTATTCACATAAGCCAAAATACATACATACACGCATACATACACGATGTTCGTTCATCACGGGGGATGAAGACCAATCTATCTGTTCAGCCGTGTGGACAATCTTTTCCTTTTTCTCTGTCCACTGAAATGGGCGAGTTTGATTCAAGTGAGTAGTTGTGCGTGATCTGGCAACCTCACTCTCTCGTCCTGAGCTACCTTTGGCCAGTGGCAAGACATTATCGAGACGACTGGAGATAGCACAAAATGCAAATTTTTCCTTAGGGTTTACTCCCAAAGCTTTTCCCGTGAACAGGTATCCCACAAGGCAGCCTGGGTGTGACATATGATAAGTTGGGAATGTAGGAGGACCAGGTTTAAATATCTATGTTTAAAACAAATGGCACAGGAAACCGTAAGTACCAAGTAATGTTCCAGATATTTACAAAATGTTGTCACAGAGTGAAAGTTGAAGCCACAACACATAGTGACCGATGTACTACGATTACTCATAGTAAAGAGCGAAGTATCCTTTTGGGTATGAAATAAAGTTCTAGAAACTATTCGCTATATATTATATAGAAGATAAATAGAGCACAACTCATTTTTCTAGAAATCAGATAAAGGTGAACCATTTATTTGAAGTTGCTTTAGTGGCATATGTAATACTTTGTTTTATATGAAATAGTTGCCAAACAAAGTATAACTTTCCAGCGTTGTTTTTTACTACATATATAGTACAGTAGGCCCTATGCATCTACGGGTGAAACGTCCATTTCATAATCCCAACACAGCAGATTCGAATCCCTACACGTCCAATTTGGCAGACAAAGTACATTTTTCAGTGATTTCGCTCCTCCTCATACGGAAAATAATGACAACTACCGTATTGTGCAAATAAAGTTATAACATCTAGGTAGGTTGGCAGATGTAAGAAGCGACGGACTGCAAAGGGCACTCTACTTACATACAGAGTATATTATCGTGTATCGGCCATGTTCTTCCTTCTTCAAAAATAACCCCCTGAATCAACACCGGAAACAGTGTTAATGTTGTCAACTTCGCTTTATTTCAATACTTTTTTCTGGCGTGGCTGATGACGGTACAAGAAAGTATTACACTATCTACCTACATTAGTATGCTTACATTCATATTCACAATTGTTAAAGGTAACAACGAAATGCACATTTAATATCACAGATCACAGATATAAAAGGTCACATTATTTCTACAATAGTATGTTACATCATTGCACTTAATTTATATGGTTGTACAATGTTACCGTCTCTCTTGCTTCTCCTCATTCGCACACTTCTTACTAGCTGCATATATCCCTTAGTATTGACTCTTTCTCTATCTCTGTCTGTCTGTCTGCCTGCCTGTCTGTATTTCTGCCTCTTTGTCTATATGTCTATCGGCCTGCCTGGCTGTCTGTCTTGTATGTCTGTTTTTGTATCTATTTATCTATATATCTATCTCATTCTGTATTGTACGTGCGTGTTGTGTGTGTGATCGCGCGATTACGTTAGGGACAGACATGTGAAAATGTGCGTGTGTTTATTCCCTGACTTTCGCTAAATGATTATATTTCCATTGTCTACTGAGATTCTGGTTCCCTTCTCTCTTTCTTTCTTGTTCTCTTTGTCCGCATCTCTCTCTCCCACACACACAAACACTCTCTCTTACACACATACACACTCTTACACAAACACATACACACACATACATACACACACACACATATACACACGTTCGCTCACTCTCTGACAAGGCGTACACAACAATGATCGCGTGCCTATTCCCTCAACATGTCGAAATGTAAAGTATGCCTTTTCTTTGAACCCAGTTGCTCTATCTGTTTCTATTTCTCCACATATGTGCACATACATACTCAGACACACATACACACAGTTACTTACGCACACTCACATATAAGGAAACATACACACACACACTGACACGTGTACTCTAACATCTACACATTAATACAAGTATACTCTCACAACTACACATTAATAAAAGTATACTCCCCCATACCACTGAATCAGACAGAGAAATCAACCTAAACGTCTCAAATATTCTGAAGGGGACAACACCCGGTCTGTTAGAGGTTACGTGTTATTCAGTAATGAAAGATGAAGTTATGGGGGATGAAGTAATGCTAGATGAAGTAAAAAGAGTTGGTGTAATGAGAGATGAACTAATAAGAGAAAAATTGATGAGTGATGAAGTTATTGGAGATGAAACAATAAGAGATAAATTAATGATAAATTAAGTAATCCCAAGTACTTTGCCAGGGTATTGGAGCATGGCACAAAGAAGAATAACACAACTGCCCCACAGACAACATGTCATAAGAGGCGACTAACTGTGTGACATGGCATAAAACTGGCCATGGTTAGGTAGTTTGTTAAGAGCAACATAAATGGCGCCTAACAGGCTGGTGGTCTACTTTGCTCTAGTGTTTGAGTATATTAAGATGGACTCGCTCATCAGTTAACCACCCTCTGCGGCTCTTGTCCCAACACAGCGGAGTAATAAGCTGCTCGAGCCTAGCCAGCTAAGCACGAAATCCTCTTCCCGGCTACATTCAACTCACGCCAGAGCTAGGACCTGCACAAAGGCATCTACCCCTGTAGAAATACAGGTCGACTAAGATTAAATGAAGTAATGAGACATGGCGTAACAACAGGAGAATTTATGAGATGAAGTAATGCGATATTCATTTATGAGAAATGAAGTAATGAGTAATGAATTACATATGAGAATCATGTTCAGACAATTCTTCGTAGTTGTGACAATGTGCCAACATAACCGTCCTTGATGGAACTAGCAACTGTTTGACCTTTGGGTTCAATAACCTCGCTGGAAATATCAATGACAGGAGCCCCGCTGTTATCAAAGCCACAACCATCTGCTTGTCGGCTATGATCAACGTGTTGATAGTTATTGTCTAATGGTGTAACCTGACTAGACTTGGCGTCACTTGTGATACTGTTGACTGAAGCCGCCCCATATGTGCTTGCTGTAGATGGTACAGTAATGTCCTTGCTCTGGCTCGGTTGTGCCCATGACTGCAAGTTCCCAGAAGCGAATATAGCATAGAACACCACACCTGCAAGATGGATGCTGCCAGCAATGATAAACATGCGCTGCCAGTCAACCAGGCTCTGTGAAGACAAGATAGTTTACAGTAAACATTCTATACAAAGATGCATCTAAAAAGATAAAGATTTTCATAAACGAGCGTTGAGCAGAATCGTTTTGTCCAGCCGTCACATCAGCCGAAGTGTAGGGCCACCTCTACAGTTGTCCTCCTTTAGGAAGCCTGCGCCATAGCACTTTGCTTGCTTTTGTACTGCTGATTTCTGTAGCAATTTATTTTGTACGATGAGGTCACTAAGCCCATGCACAACTTTCTTTTGTCACCTGTTACGACATCCAAAGGATTGCAGTGGCTTTATTCTTTCCTCCCCAATAACGGGATTATTGTTTCCACCAGTGGAAAGATTGAAAGTAACTTTAAATCACTGATGTGAAACTGTTTGTTAGAACCAGACGCAAAGCAATGGGGCAGACGGGATGATATGACGCTGATGTTGGACAGGACACACATTATGGTAACATATCATTAGCATTACAAGGCAGTTGTGCTTCTGGAATAATCACGAAAAATAAAACAGGAGAAATCATATTTTTTAAAAGCGTAATGGATTAGACAGACAAACAGACAGAAGAACTAACCAACCGACCGACTGACGGACGGACGGACGGACAGACAGACAAGCAGCCAGACAGACAAGCAGGCAGACAGACAAGCATTGAGAGACAAACAGAGACAGGGAGGCATATAGAGTGATCGATTAAGATAGCGAGATTGAAAGGATTGGGCCTCACCAAACGGAGATACATCCCAAACAATTATACCACACAGAGAAAAAGATAGAAAGAAAGAGATAGAGAAAGAGAGTGATAGAGAGAGGCAGAAAGAGAGAGAGAATTCGAATGTTGATATAATAGACACCTAAATCAATACCTCATCGACATCAAAGGCCTGCTGGACAGATAATCCGAAATTGAAGGATTTCTCCAACTTGAACACGAGTATATTCAAGTTTTCCAATCCCATAGCTATTGGCGTGGATGAAAATGAAGTGAACAGACTACTAAGATAATTTCTCCACCTGTCAATAGCGAATGTGCTGGCTAATATATCCAACTGTAACATGCCATACACCATATCTTAATAAGGTGAACCTTGTTCCAGAACATGCTGCCGGGGATCATCTGTTAAAGACTTTTTGTAATAGATCTCAGCCTTTTCTGTAAATGGGTGACCAGCTACTTTCCTTACGACCTTGCCTCTTCTATCTTTAAGCTATGTATATAATTACAGCTGGGTTGGACTGAAAAGTTATGTCACAACCGGTAGACGTTTAACCGTATTGCAATGTTAAATCAGTTCCGGATAGTCCCGGACTGAGGATGAATATCCCACCGTTGCTCGATTAAAACAATGCAAGTAAAAATAACAAGAGGTTTATAACTTACTTGCCATGGGGCTAGTTACCTTATCCCATATAATATTTAAATCTAAAACTTCAATAAGATGTTTATCACTTACTTGCCATGGGGCCAGATACCTCATCCCATATATTTAAACCCATAAAACTTCAGTAAGTGTGAACTGGTCACATTTGTAGACGTGGCGAATTTTTAATGAAGACCTGTGGAGCGCAGACGTTTTGTTTGATTGATTAATTGATTATCACTTACCTAAGATTGAGCTAGTTGCTGGCTAATAGACAAGGTAAGCATGTATACCATCTAGGAGATGTGCTAGCTGGCAACAGACTAAAGGATGAGATGTACAGAATATCACTTACGTGAGATTTGCCCGTGAGGAAGGAGGCCAAACCTGTACTGATCACAGAGCCTAGCATTCCCGTTCGAGATATTCCAGTCAGTGGACCAGCGTACTGAGGAGCTAGATCTAAAGGGTTTGTCTGGTAGCCTGTGTGGATTGAAAGGGCATTTAATCAGAACATACACCCAGGCAGATTTTTTTGCGATCTAACATTTTGCTGCTTTAGGTGTCGCAAGTAAACAATATCTCTTTTTTAGAATTTTATTCAAAGAAAATATATGATAATCACAACTGGAATCTGTAAAATAAACCTATTTTAGGTTGATGGAAATGGAGTTAAACCTGTTTTTTAACATATCATTAGTTATTATAATGAAAACAATTCTACAATGTTTCAAACTGAAAGTTTCCGCTTTTTAATAGTTATAAATGCAACATTGTTATTTATCTCTGGAATTATTCTCCAAAGAACATAATATATTTTTTTGTATTCCTTCGTTAAAAAAATCTGGCGGACTGTTTTTACAACCAGGACAAAACTGTTTCACGTTCATGTCCATTTGCTTTGATTAGATCGTTGATTCCTTATGAATCTAGAGGAAGGTGTTGTAAATGGAACTGGTTGTATACAAACTCTGCAGAGTCTTCTAAACCAGTATAAAGACGTTAAGTTAAGGTGTTGTTGATCATTAACTTTGTCTTTTCTAGGTTTATCTCTATGCCATAACTCTGTGCTGTTACATCCAGTCTTTGGATCAATTCCCGAAGTTCTGTCTCATTTCCCGCCAGCCCGCCAATGTGATCCGTCAAGCCTTAGTTAGTAATCGTTCAATCCCATATAATTATTATTTATAGTGCCAACAGGATTACAACGGCATCACGCCCCTTCTCCTGTTAGTAAAAACAGTTCTGCCGCGCGAAGGCCAGGAGTTGGACTTTGTTGTCAGAGGCTATATGAGACGCACGCCATGGGATCATTTAGTTGGTGTTGAGAGTTCATATGTATATAAATAGAGAGAGAGAGAGAGAGAGAGAGAGAGAGACGAAGAGAGAAAGAGAAGAGATATGTCTGTGTCTGTTGTGTACCTGTGTGTGTGGGTCTGTGAGAAGAAAGAGAGATGTAGCACAGGTGCAACAAATACCTTTATAAATACATACATACCTTTCTATTCGTACATTGCGTGTACAACGGGTGCATTTACATATGCGAAGGCAGGAGACATGCACATAAGAAATTGCACATATATAGGCATTATTTTGGTACACGTTAACACTAGTAGCGATTTAATTTTAATTGTAATCTCCCTTTTCTTTAATAACCATAATATTGTTCAAATTAAACCAGTGTAGCTGTATTTAATTTTTTGATTATGATGGACTGCTGTTCTTTTTAGATGTGATATATACAGACAACGTATTACAGATTTTTAGATGCTTTCATTTGCAGCATAAGTGTACAGATTACTTCATAAGGAATTGCCATCGGAATAATCAGCACGTACAATAAGTAATGAACAAAGTTGAAACTGACAATCAAACACGCCTACCAGAAATAGCAAATCCACTGAATGCCACGCCCACACTCAAGAGGACGAACGCCAGGATATGGTCATCCACGAATCCAATTGCCAAAGTGCAAACACCTTGAATTCCGAAACCTGCGGAGGGAAAGCAGATCAAATAAAGTGTCACACAAGTATAATGACAACTACAAATGAAACAATAACAATCAACAAATCAACAATGTAGTCATTGTATCTTTCTTGGTTTTGATTTTATAAAGAAATGTCAGCAATTCCATCAATAAATATCAACAAGTATGCTAAATATACTTTGAGAACAGCCACATTGAAAAATAGATTAGGCACAATGGGACGGGGTGAGGTGGGGGAATTGGGGGATGTGCTGTCTGGAGTACTTCTTTTACTTCTCCCTGTGGCTTATAGTGTCCATAGGAGGGTGTAGCCGAAGCCATGCTCATCGCTACTCTGTTGTTTCTTATAGTATGTCTTGCAGGTTACAGTATCACTATTATTGGATGCCATTTCGGATACTGGCAACACCCGGACGAGCATGTCACTTCAGTATAGTTTTTTTGTCTAAATCAGTTTCCTTTCAATTCTACACTACACACACACACACACACACACACACACCACGCGCTCTTGCACACACACACACACACACCGCGCGCGCACTCACACATATATATATATATGTATGACGGAAGGTAGTGCATAGTGTTTTAACCATTCACTACATTCATAATTATCTTGGACATCGCCGAGTATCCCTTCCAGCTAGTGTACACATCCTCAATGCTTAAATGCCCATCCCAGGACCCAAGTCCCCATAATCCGAATATCTTCTACGCTGTCATGGCCAACTACGACAAGAGACTTAAGGTCGAAACCGCAAATTAAAGAAAGATCCAACGTGGGTATAATAATGTTCGCGAAGGCGTCAAAGGCCTGTTGCGTCGATCGACCACTGCCATGTCGAACTTCCGAGGCTGTGTTCATGAGTAGCGTGATGACCAAAATCTCTACAGACTCCCCAGGTGGAGCTGTATACTCCACAGCCTTGGGATGAGGGCCGCGAGGAGTGTGTTAGACCAATGTTTGTGTCAAGCTTTCCGTGTTTATCCGTGTTAAACTCCCTGTTTCTACATGTCCCGCCGCCGAGGCTTCTGATTGTGTTCCCCTTTTGGTCAGCGTGGCTCTTGCTGTACTGAGAATACGAGGTTGGGAGAAGTATCGTGTAATCGTGGAGGAAGGGGTGGACAGAAGGAAGTTGGCTTCAGTCCGAGCAGAAAGGTCCTTGAGTAGTGGTAATCTGGACTTCTTGTGTGCAGTTAAGCGGAACGTTGAACTCTGTCATGGACTGATCTCCCACATATTAAGCCAGGCAAGAAATGCAGCAAAAGGCAACATAACAAAGAGGATAATCGATCGAAAGTACCTCATTTCCACAGAATAAAGTCCTTGATACCACCTAGTGAAGGAGGGAAATATAATCCGAACAGGAACCACCAAAACATCGGAAATCTCGACCCAAATACCAGAGCGAGTCGAGAGCGCTGCCACTAAGGCGCGGTCATCTTACTTCTCATTGGGTTGTACCAGAAAATCATGATACACGTGCAGGTTGTCAATAAATATTGCTGACCTGCGCAACTGAAAGATGTAGAGAAATATGAAGAAAAACTTGTGAGTTTGGCGCAGCTTAGTTACACAGGGTCAATATTTTACATAGGTTTTGTGTCAACATTTTATACAGATTTGTGTCAACATTTTACCCAGATACGTGTCAACATTTTATACAGATTTGTGTCAACATTTTATACAGATTTGTGTCAACGTTTTACTTTCAGCTTTTAAATTTCCATAACACGCATTTACATATTTTTATCTTTTTATTTAGATACCGCAATGGACAGTGTAAACAATTTAGTCTATTCGCAAATAGTCAGCAATAAAATTGATAATCGACAACAGAACCTAGATGCCTTGCACCTTGTACACATTCCCACTGCTATTGTAGACTTTTGTCTGTATTCAATCATGCTAATATGCTTTTTATCGTGTGTGTGTGCGTGTGTTTGTTTTTGTATATGTGTGTATGCGTGTGTATGTGTTTGTATGTGTGTAGCTCGATGTGTATGTTTGTTCAATTTCTAAATTTAAAACCTTGCTAATTCACTGTGGCGCTCAGTGGATGTCTTCAAGAAATACAAGTCTAGCTAGCAAATGTTGACATGCCCATATTTGTTGAAGTGCTTATAGTTACTGCCTTACCCTCCTTAATCGTCTCTTCTATATGTCTGGCATTCTACATTGCTACTATTATTTGTTCACTTTTTGGGCTCGGTAACAATCATTCTAGTTTACCAAAAAATGTTAAATCTGTCGAAATGTTCACTAAAAACTGTCACATGTAAATAACATTTTCACAAGCTTATTTCAAATAGCATAAACATTTTTATTGACAACGAGGTCTACGGTTTTACTTTGTCGCTGTAGAATGATTTATGTGTCAACATGCTAACTCAGACATTATTTACCAGATCGTAGTTGTGTAGATTTATTAGGGATATGATTTTATACATGTTTTATTAAAGTTAAAACGGGTGGGAATTGAGCATTGATAGTCAGTAGCCATTCATTGTTTATTAAAGATTTAAATTAACAAAACTAGCCAGTACATATGCACTCAAATCCGGACATAGGAATGTTTGGAACGAATAGCGTTGGTTTCCAAGCTACGCAGATGTTAACTTACGTCTTTTTGGGTAACACCTAGACGCTTGTTACGGCATGATCAGTAGTAGCGATTGAAACCGGACATGCTTTTAACTGGTTATTCTGAAATCTTAGGGAGAAAAACCTTGGTACGAGATCAGAAACCCGTGTCGTTAGCGCATCACGTGATCTGGAAAAAAGCCGCAGAAATGGATAGCTAGAAGAGCCAAAGTCGGCATCATTCCGAAGCGAGTAGCCGAGAGAAGAGGACCGTTTTGTGATAGGGAGAGGAGAGGAAAAGGAGATCCCGAAACACACATGCCAGAGTTTAGAGGCGAGTTGTGAGAAAGCAGATAGATTTTGGAGCCCAGAGAAAGCGAGAGAGGTTTTGACAAACAATATTTTAACGCTAGAGTCCAGATGTTCAGCAGCATATCAAAGGGAGGTAAATAGTAATGAAATTGATGTTTCGCATAGCAAGGCAAATGTTAGAAACAGATATAGTAGTGCATCACGAGAAATACGCATGAGGTAGACATCTTAAATACTATTATTCGCATCGTTGCTGAGATTACCAGCGTCGAATTACAGCAACTTTCTCTCAGCGTTAGACAGATGTCATAGCTTCTTCAAGCAGTAACTACACAGATTCATTCAGTAACTAGTCATTAACCAAAGAATTAGCACCTAACAGAATTATCCCAAGAATCAGCGTCTTAACAGAATTATCTAAAACAAACCAGCGTATAACTAGCGAGATATTTAACTAGCACAGCTGTTCAACGATCACTACAAGCCACCATCGAGGAGGAGGACAGAACCACGGACGAATCCCCTGGGTTGTAGAACAAAAACGAATTTTCCATCATGTGGTTATTCACATAACTGTTAGTTTATCAAGTTATGGTTCGTCTATCAAGTTGTAGTTTGTAATCAAGTTTATTTTAGTTTAGTTTAGTTCATAATTTCTTACATCCAGACAGGTTTTGTTTTGAGTGACGATTGGGGAGTCAGTTGTGAACTTGTAGAAATAAAGTTTAATTTTTGTGTTTTATTTTCAATTAGTGTCGTAGTTAATTTGTTTGAAGTGAGAATATAGTTAGTGCAGACCCCTCGCACCATCTACTACAGTAGGTTAGCCAGCTAGAGCTGCTACAATTATAATCTCATTTATTAGCGCTGACCTAAACTCTGAGCTAGTTTCCTGGTGTTGGTCACACTAAGAAGGTCTCGTTTCACCAACATGTCGAAGATGCAGGCCCCAACCAGCATGAACACGAACATGAATATCTGAGGCACCCCAGAGAGCAGCCCATTCTGAAACGAGATAATTATAAATATATAATGGTAAGTCAGTAAGGAGGTCACATGTTGATATGTAATAGCTGAAAACTGTAGTTGGTGGTTTCTAAAAGTGTCATTAGGTGGATGCAACATTCAGCTTTATACGTTACTGAAGGTAACAGATGTTAGGTGTCACATGCACATGCATAGCTCAGATGCAAAATGGCGTCCGTGCTCATAAAGTATACAATAATTTAAAAAACAGCGTACTGTTATGTTATTGTTTTGTTTTTGTTTTTATTGGGGGGAGGGGGGGGGGGGGGGGTCTTTCTGTAATGGATATTCGTAGGGAAATGCTTCCTGTTGACAGTGAGAATTGTTTGCTGCGTAAAGTGCTGTATAACTGAGTCGATACATTTTCTCTAAGACGCTCAAAAATTGCTGATAGGTTCGATCTGGAGGTCCTGTTCGTATTGCAACAGACGCATCTGTACAGTGGGTGGGTGAGATGATTCGAGTTGATAAGTAGTGTAGCAGCTACAATAGGCTGTTCATATAGTTTAGCCTACAGCACAATGCATTAATGTATGATCGATTGATTTTCTGAAATGTGTGTTGATGGTGGGTAACCAGACAACTGACAGACGAATTCAAAATGAACCAAATGGCCTGTTCTTGCAGCATCTCATTTTTGTATGCTTAGGACGGAGGAGATATGCAGAACAGGGGTTTTACTTTGGACGCATCGTGGGCGCATTACTGCCAACCCGAATCAAAGGTTGTTGAAATGCAATGCAAATATTCTTCTTTACCTTTTTCCAAGAAATTCAAGTACACAACATCAGCTTGGAATTTTATGCTTATTGTATTTTGGTGGATTCTGATTGAGTGCTGCTAGATATCCGATTTCTAGAAGAGGGGTGACAATGTGAATTCTAAAATTCAGTTGATGCTTCGGGGTGCAATTCGAAGAAAAAGGCCCAGGTCTGTTGACTAGAGGAGTATTACTTCATCATGACAATGCCAGATCACATACGGCTCGATGAACCAAAGGGAAAATGTATCGACTTGGGTGGCAACTTCTTGAACATCCACCTTACAGGTCAGACTTAGCCCCGAGTGATTTCCACCTGTTTGATGCATTAAAAACGCACATTGGTGGGAGACGTTTCGCGAATGACGAAGAAGTTTGATGTGAAGTGCAAATGTGGCAGAGAATGGAGTCCAAAGATTTCTAATCTGCTGCTCTTGTTGCACTGTTAGAGGGATGAAGATGCTGAGCAGTGCATAAACTGTAGCTGTCAGCGACCTAAAATCTGACTGCTAGCGTCAGGGCCAGCGACCCAGAGCTGTCAAGACCCTTCTTTACATTCACGTGGTTATACTGAATAACAAGCTGCAACAGATAGACTGGCTAATGAGAAGTGAACGAAGAGGAAAAGCTAACCATGTTTTCAAAAATTCCAGCTGAAGTTGGATGTGTCGGACGAAAAGGTGTAACATGAAGAAAAAGAAGAAGAAGAAGAAGCAGAAGAAGGTGCACTAATATGGCGATGTGATAAGTGTATCAATGTTGGTGGAAATTATTTTGAGAAATAAGGGGTAATGTAAATACAGTAATAAATGGTATACAAGTTCAAATATGTGTGTGTGTTTTTTTCTATTATTTTTTGTAAGGAATGAAACTGCGGTCATATTATGTATGCCCTGAGAATGGGGAACCCATATTAAACTGCCATGCATATATTTTATTCAGTGTTTAAATTGTCTCAGGGGAACCAAGACTAGTGTCAGGGGCAGGTAATTGTACCTCCTCTCACGTCCTCGTGGTGCGCATGGAGACTTGCTATGTTACAGCAGCCTGGTCATCAAGATGAGGATAGACATAGATACTGTGATCTCCATAGTGATGAGCCTGAGAATACTCGAATTGCAATACAGCCAAGAGGGCCAGGTCCAACTTCTTCATTACGTCTCGAGATATAGTAAGAGCTACTGTAGTCAGATGGCAATGAAACATCGTCAAAAGTGAGAAATTCAACTTCGAACAACGTCCAAGCAAGAACAACAACATTGTGTCAAGACTGTGCTGTAAAATTGCAATGTGTTTACAAGGAAAATATATAAAACGTCACAAGTTTTAATATTTGTACTTCACTAAAAGCAGTGAGACTGACAACAAGAAGTCAGAAGCAGAATGGCCAAAACAAGACAGACGTTAAATAAAATGAGTAACGTATGGCAGAACATTAGCAAGAAAAAAAATTAAATCTTTCAAGCTAATGGAAGGTTCTCAGAATATCATGGATAGCAAACAAGAAAAAAACTTAAATCTTTCAAACTGATGGAATGTGCTCAGAATACCATGGATAGCAAACAAGAAAACACACAAACGTCCCAAGGGAGCTGGATATAGAATAAAACTGCTTCATAAATAGCATTACGTCTAGGAAACTAAAATACTTTGACCACATCAAACGCCACAACGGTTAACACCGGAGGGTATGGTACCTGAAAAGCGAGGCAGATGTAGATAGAAGGGAAGACTGATACAAGACATCAAAGATGTTCTGAAGATGAAAGTGATGAAAGTATCAGAACTGGTCAAAGATTGAGAGGCTTACAGAGCGGCTGTGATTAGAGCAACGCTCTGCAAAGTCCATGCTACATGCGGGTATATGTTTGGCCTGATTCGACTTAGTCAATTCTGTTCTATGATGGGCTTACATGGTGGTACATGCTAGAACTGTGTGTAATTTACTCACCATTGATGAAGGGAGGTTGTACACGTCCTTGTAGTATTGTTGGACTTCTGTGACGAGCAGAGCAAAGATAAAGTTCCGACAGAAAGCGCCCACCCAGATCGCGAGCATGGGCAGCGAGGTGAAGAACTTGCACCAAGGTACTGGTTGATTCTAGCAAGAGAAGCAACACCATAACTTCAAACATTACTTAAGACTAAAACATGTACCTAAAAAGGTTGTTTACGAATAGCTCACTGGAGTTAACAATAAGTGCATAATTTAGCAAATGTGTATGGCCAACACTAAAGCTAAGTTTATTACGTGCACACAACAATATATAAATAATTAAATCAGATAATAAACTAATAACAGTTCAACAATTAAAAACAATTTTTAAAAACTTTAAGCGGGGGCTCGACTTCATTGCCTCGGGTTTATTCCCCATTTTAGCTCGGTCTCTCTCGGCAGATGGATACCCCATCTGTCGAGAGCATCGCACAAAGCACGAACTCTGTAGCTCCAGTGATGAACCCAGGGATCTTTGGTAGGTAGAGCTCAAGAAGGGCAGTGACAGAGGGGTCTATGACATCTAGAGTTTGATAGGCGGAGCTAAAAAAGATAGTAGAGATTAGGAATAAGGGAAGATCATCCGGGTCATCCCTATGTCCCAATGAGAATTAGAAAGAATCAAAACCATGCCAGCACAATGCAAGAACAAATGGTTAACAAATCCACAAAAATTAAGCCGCTAGTGCAGTCATTAGTGCACATTAGTGACCAGTAGAGCGATCTAGGTTCAATTCCTAATTGGTGCGGGATATTTTTTCGATCGCAGACGTCTTGTGTCAACTCAGCCTCAATAATTGGTTACCAGAGCGAGTCTGGGAAGTTAAGGCAGTCGGGATGATGCTGACCCCGTCACCTCTAGTGTGCTGTTAGTGAAGAAAATAAGGGGCGTAACACTATATCCCCAATATGCCACATTGATGCGGAGAAGAGATTTTTTTACTTGATTCTATTTGTACTTGTATTTCTAAACATGGGTGCGCGAGTGTAAGTTTGTGATGCAAGAGTAAACACAAGTTTAGACTCCAGTCTAGTATAATATAAGCATAGTTACACTCTAGTTTTCCTGATTGGACTTTTCCTTCCAAGTCAAGCATTAGGTAACCACTATAGATGCCTGTCTCGTAGCATTTTTGCTGGCAGGTTCAATGACAAGATTTTACATGATGAGGTTGCTAGCTAAATACACAACTCTGTCTAGCTTACTTTTTGTGACAGGATGAGAGGTTACAGTGGCTCTCTTATTTTCATTCCGGATACCCCTCGGTTGATGTTAGAGCAAAGTAAAACACGAAGTAAAAAACAAAGTAACATGAATAAAAATCTCACGAAGAACAAAAGAAAGATATATTTATGAAACAATAACCAGAGCGTACTTGCGTGCACTTGACAGTGGTAGAAGCCTGTCCATTGTTGAGGAGGCGCTGCTCTTCCTCCATAACTCTGGGATGTGTGGCTGGACTTGATGCTATCATCAACATCCAAAATATACACCATAAGGCCCCTACTGATCCTGTGGTCATTACAGAAATCAAATATGGCTGTTATCGCTCTAAACGAAAAGGTAAGGAGTGTCTGGTACAGTTATTACCATTTTCGTCTACCAATATAGCAATATTGGCTCGATAGACGCATCTGACTCACATAACCATGGAATAGCTCACACAGTTACCATTAGGTGACAACGCACAACGGCATTCACTTGTTATTTCTTCCACAGAGTGTGTGTGTGAGAGAGAGAGAGAGAGAAAGAGAGAGAGAGAGAGAGAGATAGAGAGAGAGAAAGAGAGAGAAAACAAACTATCAACACACTCATGCTAGGTTCTACACATACATTTATATTCGTATGAACATCCGGTACTGCAACACACACATACTAACACGCACATACAAACACACACAGATCCTACCATATATGTACATAATACTGTCCCAACTGACGTAGCAAGTTGTCGCCCCAGTAGCGAACATGGCTACCGCTGGACTCAAATAGACTCCTGGAAAATACACATGAATGTATGTTAATATTATTGTTAATTTTCTTGCATACAAAATATGTTCAGTTTAGCTTCATTTAGCTGTATCGAAACCTCTAGAGTAGTGAATGGTTAGAATGAATTGCTACAAGAAATAGTAGAGGCAGGGTCAATTCACAGCCTACTGTAGAGTAGGCCATTTGTCAATTAATGCATTTAAGAATACATTGGATGCGCGTAGTTATTTTTAAATCATCACAGAAGTCTCAAAACATGGGAGTGGCGCCCTGTGATTTTTGTCAGCTCTGTCTCCTATATTTCGACACAGTCTGCTATGACTGTAAAGGCCGATCCACGACATTGGACATGTCCTTAGAGTGAACAACAACCGTCTTCCATTCCAAGCACTCGAATGGACACAAATGAGCGTTTGGAAAAGAGGGATACCCAAAGAAACACTCAGAAAAACAATCATCCGAGAAGGCGTAACTGTGGGCCTCAGCATCTAACAAGATCTAAAAACTGGCGTCACACCGTTCCAACTGGAGATCGTTTGTTTCTGCCTTATGCGCCGTATTTGGCGCGCAAAGAACATAGACTGACTTAAGAGTGATGGTCATTGATTCAGGGCTGTTGGAACACACCCTAAACAAGCAGACCAAACGTAGAATGAAAAACACCACTAGAATCTCTAGTATAAGCACGGAACGACCTAATTATCTAGAGTGGCGAACACGTTAAACAGCGGTACCAAAAGATCCATCTTGTCAGACTGAAACCATAATGTGCTTCAGGAGACATCCAGATATCGTCAAGCAACATTAAGGAACACAAACAAAAATAACATGACTATATACATATTTTATTTCAATTCACGTCCCATCTCTATTTCGAAGGTCTGCTGCAATGCATCTTCAATGTCCTCTGCCGCTTGTATTGATGGTACAATATCCCAGTCTTTTCCTGTCAACCGTTTGATGTTATCCTCCGACTTATAGGCGTTAGTTACTCTTACTCGTTTCTTCTCTTCTTCTTCATCATCGTTCGTTCTCAAACTCCGCTACAAAACCCTGAAAATGGATTTGCAAGTAGCAGGATGTAGTCCGGAGAACGAAATGTATTGTGTTGTAGTTTACACTTTGACTGCAATATTTTGCAACTTTCAGTCCGACACATCTGACTTCAGCATGTCATTTTTTATTACCAGATTGGTCTTCCCTCTTCGATATCCTTCTACTTAGCCAGTCTTCCCTGTTAATAATGTTTGCTTAGGCGTCTAAGGCCCGTTGCGTCGGTCGGCCACATCCATGACCCATTGCTCGTCCAAAGCAGAGGTGGAGGTTGACATCTGCTGAAGCCATACTGCGCGGGGACAACCTCTTCTGTGCCTTCAGCAGGTCGGGAGAAGACTTTTGGCGCCTAGGATCGACTTGTATAGCATCTTGTGAGCCGGGGTTTCCTGGTCCAGCCGTACAGCATGACCGAACAAAGAAACTGGGCGTCGGTCAAGTGTTTCTGAGATCCGGTGGAGGCCCTGTTTCAGCAGAGATCTCCACGTTACGGATGTAGTCATGCCATCAAATGCCTACGATACGCCGCTGGCTGCGCATGTGGAAGGTTTCCAGTCTTGACATGTCATGTTTCAGCAATGTCCAGGTTTCGAAACCGTAAAGCAAAACTTGGACCACTCAGTACTCGTAGGTGCGGATTTTCATCCCAAAGGAGATCTTGCCGTTGCTCCACACACGTCGGAGGTCGTACATAGCGGACGCAGCTAGTCCGATCCGCCTTGACATATCGGGACCGCTGCGCCCATTGGATGATATCATGCACAACAAGATAGATGAATTCGTTGGTGTCCTCCGTGGTGTAACCTTGGTTTTCAAAATCCTGTTGCAGCCTGTTACCCAGGATCACCATGTAGAGGTGAAGAAGGATCTTTGCAGCTCTGGGTCGCAGACCCTGACGCTGGCAGCTATCTTTCGGTCGCTGACCGCTACAGCTCATGAACTGATCCTCAGCATCTTGACGGTATCCTACATTGTACATCGTAGGGCTACATTTGGCACGTTCGACCTACACCGTTCCGTTCAGTATTGTTTTCAGAAATTACGATTTGAAAAAAATATATCAGCTGTCTGACTCAGTTTATGGCCATAAATACCCTTTGCATATTTTATTTCTGAAAGACTTCCTAATTGTTTTCTTATCTTTCCGTGAGATGCGTTCCACTCGTGTGTGTGTGTGTGCGCGCGTGCGTACGTGCGTGCGCGTGTGTGTGTGTATGCATATATATATATATATATATATATATATATATATATATATATATATATATATATATATATATATCTTATCATTCTCATTTAAGTTAAGAGTGGATGGCAACAGTAGAAGTATCAAACCTCAACTAGATGATGGGGGTCTACCGCCCTGGTCGTATTGGTGTTCAGGACAACGAAGGAGTTAACATTTTAGTTTCACAAAAACCCGTAATGGCCCGCTAACTGGTTTTGTGACAGATTTTGTTACTTTTTTATGTGAAAAGTCATTTGAGACAAGAAGAGCTGACCGGGTGGTTTGGATGTCAGCCTTCTGACCACAAAGAGATGTGTTCAAATACTTGTTGTGTGGCATTTTTTTAATTTTTTTATTGGAGGTAAAATACATACATAGCTTTTGCAGTGCGCTGCGAATACATGAGCACGCGGCTTTTATTTCACAGTCATAAATCTTCCTGGTGGAACTCAGGAATGAGAATGAACGCCGTAATACGAGGTAGCTTTAAAAATTTCCCGGAATTAGTGATTTGTAAAAGAATAAGTTACAATAGAACTATCTACACTACATTCCCTTCAAAGTAGTTAGACAACTACTTTTGCCAACGTGCATACAGCTGCTGGAAACATTCGTGGAACCCATTCTTTGACACCTCTCTCAGCTGCCTTGTCGCATTGGGGATAACGTCATCGACATCCTTGAATCGCTGTCTTTTCAGTGTTGATTTCAGTCGTGGGAACAAGAAAAAAGCAGCCGGTGTCAGATCGGGAGAATATGGAGGATGTTCCAAGGTAATCAAATTGTGCTTTGCGAGGTACGGCTTCACCAGTATTGATCAGTGTGTTGGCGCATTGTCATGCAGCATAATCCAACTGTTTGTTATACATTTGCCATGTCGTTTTCTTCTGATTGCATCTCTTAGACGACGGAGGATATCAACGTACATTTCCTTGTTCGGTCTTCAGGAATAAAATCATGGTAGACATTTGTACATTTGTACATTGTTCAGTCAAGGACTATTTCAACTCCGACGAACCAGCGAGCGCAACACACAAACAAAATTATGTAACTTCTGTTCGAGAGTATATGTGAAGGTCACGTCTGCCATATCATTTCGTCAAGGTCACTACCAACTTATAAATATATATTCTCCATAATATAATCTTTCATTTAACTGTGTCGACTATTCCGGGAACTTTTTGTAGCTACATCGTAGTTTTTTTTTCAAGCACGTGAATTTCAGACCTCCAGTTCAAGTACTTTCCATGTATGAAAACACAAAGAAATGTGCATTACTAATCTCTGAAAGTAAAAGAGTTTGAATGAGAGAACTTACCAGAATAGGCAAAGTTGATTAGTCGAGCTTTCTCATTCTTGGGAGCCCACGCCGAAATAACTGCGTTCATAGCAGGTATAGATGTAGCCTGTCATGAAAAGGATGTCGCGTAATCTGTCAGTACGTATGTTTTCTATGTACAAGCATATCTGACTGACTAACTGTATGTCAGTTTGTTGAATTTTATATCTGATTGTCTGTCATGCCTACCAACTCATCCATTCGACTATACACCTTTCATATCTATCTATCTATCTATCTATCTATCTATCTATCTATCTATCTATCTATCTATCTATCTATCTATCTATCTATCTATCTATCTATCTATCTATCTATCTATCTATCTATCTATCTATCTATCGATCTATCTATCTATCTGTCTATATATATATATATATTTATATATATATATATATATATATATCTGTCTATTTATATATATATATATATATATATATATATATATATATATATATATATATATATATATATTTAGGCCTCTCTCTCCATCTATATTTGACCTATCGTCTGTTGTTCTGTGTATCTACGAGTATAAACACGTTCCCTAGTACTAGCAAATAAAACAAAACTGCCAGCCGTGAGTTAGCAAAAGATTTCAATTAACATAAACAGAAAACATGCAAATAATAACGCATCCACTTCAACTGCATACAAACTGGCATATCAAGAATCATTCACCTGGTTCTCAGAGTTCAAATTTGAGGTTTGGGCGGTTTGGTTGGGGGTTGGGTGGGGAGGAGAGATGTATGTGTGGTGGTGGAGGAGAGCGGAGCGAGTGAAGGGTGGTTGAGAGTAAAGAAAACGTTCTTTTAATAGAATGTGTCCGATTTAAGTCGTTGATAGCAAAAATTATCGTGCTAAAATAAATCTTTAGAGAAATTATCGTTTACGGAGAACATGAATTAATTTGACGGCGTCTGTAACAGAAAACGGTGACCCATCGGCGTTTCCCAATTATCAAAGTGAGAGAAACAGATACAGTAATATCGCTGACTTTAGACAATGTTCTGGTTTCTAACTTGATGTCTGTACAACTAATTAAGCGGTCAGACTAGTTTCTTCTTCTTCCTTTTTCTTCATCCTTCTTGCTGGCCATTAGACATCCAAATCAGTGGTTCCAACAAAGTCATGTACGTGACTGCATTTATGAGGCGGGTACTGTTGTAGTGTTCTCCGTTCAATGCTCAGTCCATCTGTCTTGAACATGCATCTGTGTGGGGTTATTGCCATAGTCATTGGTTGTGCATAGTTTTTTTTATTTTTTGGGGTCTTTTTTGCCAAAGTTGTCTCTGGTAGAAAAGATGCCTTAATGGGTTGTCACGATTTTCCTATCCGGTACTAGTTTAATTTCAATAACTTCTCATTAAAAATAGTGTCAGATACATTTTTAATTACGGCAAAGTGGCAGCTTGAACAAAGTGGCATCTCGTTCAAAGTGGCAGCCCGTACAAAGTGACAGGACGTACAAAGTGGCAGCTCGTACAAAGTGGCAGCCCGTACAAAGTGGCAGCCCGTACAAAGTGGCAGCCCATACAAAGTGGCAGGTTGTACAAAGTGGCAGCTCGTACAAAGTGGCAGCCCGTACAAAGTGGCAGCCCATACAAAGTGGCAGCCCGTACAAAGTGGCAGCCCATACAAAGTGGCAGCCCGTACATAGTGGCAGCCCGTACAAAGTGGCAGCCCGTACAAAGTGGCAGCCCGTACAAAGTGGCAGCTCGTACAAAGTGGCAGCTCGTACAAAGAGACAGCCCGTACAAAGCGGCAGCCTGTACAAAGTGGCAGCCTATACAAAGTGGCAGGCATACAAAGTGGCAGCCCATACAAAGTGGCAGCCCGTACAAAGTGGCAGATTGTACAAAGTGGCAGCCCGTACAAAGTGGCAGCCCATACAAAGTGGCAGCCCGTACAAAGTAGCATCTCGTACAAAGTGGCAGGCATACAAAGTGGAAGGCAACAAAGTGGCAGCCCGTACAAAGTGGCAGCTCGTACAAACTAATGATGCTTAAGAAACTGTTTTTAAGAAAAAGACACGTTCAGAGAAAGATTGTAACAGAAACTTTAAAACACAATATGTGACACATTTAACAAAAACAAATCTGAGACTCGATAGGAGAAAAGTACTGCCTAAGACGGATGTGTCGGACCGAAATGTGCAAATTTCGCAGTCAAACTGTAAACTAGCGACACAACGCGTCCGTTCTCCGGACTGCACCCAGCTACTTGCAGGGCTTGATAGCGGGAGATTGAGCACGAACGTGGAAGAAGAAGATGGAGAAAAGTTAAAAATTGAAAGTAAAAACACATGTATAGACAGTTTTCTACAAAATAATGACAATGCAGTTTTAAAACTGAAGATGCATAGAAAGAAAATTGTGAAAACAAGAAGATATGCAGATAATCAACGAAGCTCACCTCCAACATTCCTTGTACAATTCTGATTATGTACGTGAGCCAAACGTGGACATCTGTAGCTATTGGTAGCAGAAGTTGCAAGACACTTGTGGACAGGACAGTCAGACCAAACGTACTGTTCACAAAAATTGTTATAATAAGTGATCATATTAACTAAGAACATACATGTTATGCCAGTGATATATAACAACTATATTAACACACTATTAAAATCATGTTATTGTTCTTCACGCTCATGGTATGGTCGCTAATATCATCTACAGAATCAATCTAAGGCGGTTTTTAAAAAAAATACTATCGACTGGTCCAAAAGGGGATTGTTCCATTTTTTTTTTAATCAATAAGTCCCCGTATAAAGTGGCAGTCCGTATAAAGCAGCAGTTCGTAAAAAGTGGCAGTCCGTATAAAGTGGCAGTCCGTATAAAGTGTCAGTCCGTATAAAGTGGCAGTCCGTATAAAGCAGCAGTTCGTAAAAAGTGGCAGTCCGTATAAAGTGGCAGTTCGTATAAAGTGGCAGTTCGTATATAGCAGCAGTTCGTAAAAAGTGGCAGTCCGTATAAAGTGGCAGTTCGTATAAAGTAGTGCTGGTTATAAAGAGCTGGTGTTTTCACTCGCATCCAGTTTGTATGTGTCGTTGGAAACGAAGAGTAATCAGTCCTCGTTCATGATCCCGGAAAAGGGTTGTGTCACAGCAATCTTGAAAAAACAGGTGGTGATCGACTCTATAATCCCGATATAGGTGAGTTTACTGAGGTGTCTCGCATTACACTACAGCCAGGAGAATAACGGCACATCATATCAAGTACTCCTCGAAATGTAAGAAGAGCCACTGTCACCAGCTACCAAACAAACGTCGTCAACCGTTAACTGAACTCAGTCCTGTTTGCTTCCAACAACAATATCAAAAACATATAATGTTCGCCTAGGCATCTAGGGCTCGTTGCGTCGATCGACCACTACCATGTCCAACTGCTGAGGCGTGTAGCCAAACCTCGTTCACTGCCGAATGAGATTCTGCTATCTGTTGGAGCCATGTAGAACGGGGACAGCCCCTCCCACGCCTCTGGCCGGCCGGAGGAAGACCGTTAATAACAATATTACCTATCGTGATTGTATTTCTCTCAGTCTTGTTCCTATAGCTTCATAGCACCTTGAAATGCCAACAGCCGATTTTATGCTTTCATACCTTTACATACTTAATACAGAAAAAAATAAAGTGATAAAAAATATTGAAAATAGGTAAGGTCAGGTACCGCACCAAGACTAAAACACAAACAAAACCCATGTTACTACCAATAGGCCTTCATCAGGGACAACGAAAAACAACAATAATGAACTAGTGAATGACAGAAGAAGGGAAGAATGCATAAACGGGGGCAAGTCAATGTATAAGGAGAAAATAGTGTACTTATCTCAGAAACCTCAGATCACTTCTTCTCATGTCGAATGCCGGATACAGAATTCATTGAATTGTTCAATTTCGTTTTCACTTTTCGAAACTTCAAATATTCTTTTAGATTCGTTAATTGGTTTCCTCTGTGCTATTTGTGTCGTTGCCAGCACATGATAGATATCTACATTGTTAGGAATGTTGTCTATTTCTTTTGATATTATGTATGACTAGCAGTCAGTTTTCCTCATTTTTACCCGAAATAAGAACGGCAGGATTACCATTTCTTCCTGTCTGGTCGTAAATTCACAAATACTATCTTTAGTTAGCTATATCTCCGATTAGAGAGATGGTCTATCATCAGTATTACATTTGTGCACATGAGATAATATAAACAATATTTCCCCCATACAATATTAACGCATTCAACAGTGAGCTTTAAGAGCACATGCATCAATATCTATAAAGTCACATATTATTCTTGAAATTCACTGGACGTCTTACCGTTTCGGTGAGCATTTCATAGCAAGAGCTCCAGCAGGTAAGGACATGACAAACTGGCCACCAAAATAGGCCGTGTGAAATAAGGACACTGTAGATCCGCTCCAGTCCACTTCTTTGTTTCTTGAAGTTCCTGTAGTGGTGCACTGTGGCATACACACATACAAACGGTACAATTCGTAATGATTGTTTTGTTAGTGGCAGTTTCTGGTGTGATAGCAGTTTAAGTAAATATTATGCATTGCTATAATGATCAATATTTTTCTTTTCAAAAGCATAATGATGTAGCTGGTATTGCTTCAGAATAGCAGCTATTAACCAATATATAGTGGCAAAGGTAAAGGTAAAGGTGGGTCCTACAGCATCAAATGCCGTTTAGGGATAAAGATCACTTTTCGTCGGACTAAGCCGCAGTCTATGTGAGGTAGGGTCGCCAGTTCCGTTCCTTTCTGTTTATACCTTCCTCAACTCAAACATCAGGTATGATTTAGAGTAGAAGATTCTCAAACTCACGAAATTGTACACCCTGCCATTCACACAGAACAGTAGTCCAGATAATGAAGTAGTCTGAAAGAAAAGTCTAGAAACAGTTCCCCACAATTTGTACAGAAATGCAAGAGTGAATAATTCGTTTTCTCTGGTATCAGGAGAGAGGAAAAGGGAAAGTACAAGTGACATCTATCACTTCAGTTCGTGGGCATGTTTATGTGTGTCACCCGGGTTCATTTATGGGATTGGGGAAAAAAACGGCCGCGTGTCTTGGCAATTTTTGCACAGTGTGTAGGCTAGTCTGTATTTTACTGTGATAAAAACATCACTTAGGACTTGCTGGAGTTCTAACGCACGTCAAATAATTAGGGGACTGTATTCTTACAGCATGACTAGTCGTTCTCTTGTAGCATTACATAAAATATTGTTGTTATTGTTGTTGTTGTTGTTGTTGTGTAAGCCAGCTACGCGTTAATCTTGTAGTCTTGTATTATTATATATAATGTTGTTATTTTTGTGAAAGTCACATCTTTCTCTTCTGCTCTTGTAGAAGTATATCACATGATCATGTTGTTGTTGTGTAAGCTACGCGTTTCTCTTGTAGTATCATAATCCATGTTGATGTTGTTGGTTCTCAGAACGCCCATTGTCCCTCTTGTAGTAGTATATCACATGTTGTTGGTTCTCAGAAAGCCCCTTGCCTCTCTTGTAGAAGTATATCACATGTTGTTGTTGTTGCGTAAGCCACTTGTTTTCCTTCTAGTATCATAATCCATATTGCTTTAGTTGGTACTGAGAAAGTCCTTTGCTCCTCTTGTAGTATTATATCATACGTTGATGTCGTTGGTGTGCAAGCCACTAGTTACTCCTGCAGTATTATATCAAATATTGTCATGTATGTTTTTGTTGCTGCTGTGGAAGCTGCTTTTTCCTCTTGTACTATTATATCACATGTTGTTGTTCCTATATGATTATATTATAAAACGAATATCATATGTATACAAATCCAAACTTACAAACTCACTTTATCACTTTTGTAAGTGTTATAAAACATAAAAATGTAAATATACACGCTCACTTTTAATTCTATCATATTGCATATAGCAATTAAAACTTACTTTAAAGCATCATAGAACGTATGCACAGTTTAGACATGCAAACTCAATTTAGAAAATATAATAAAATATAAAAAGGTAAACACAAAACTTACTTAAAAGTATTATCATAACACACATACATAATTGAACATATAAATTCGTTGTAAATGGTACAAGTAAAACATACATACATTCATATACATACACACTCACGTTAGGAAAGATGGAGTGTTCCTCTCCTGGCGACGAACTGTTACCAGTAGAGTTGAAGAACGAGATGTGAGTAGCCATGAGAGCGAAGCATGCTCTATAGCCGACACTGACTAACATAATTATGAAACAGAAGAATATCATCAAGTAGCGATGAGGGACGTAATGGCAGCACTTTAAGATCATTATGAAAGCTCCTTGTTTAACTATTCCAGACACATAAATTGGATTCCTCTGGTCTTACTGTTTCAGAACTTATTTGATTTAATGTTCAAATTTCCTAACTTTCAGTTGTTGGTAGGCAGGCAGTAAATGTTTGTGGTACGAGTTGTCAACATATGTCTTGACACTATAGAAATGAAATTGTCGCTAATATTGTTGAATCTCCTTGCTGTTGTTCTTCTTGGAGCTGGATTAGAAAGAACAATTTTGAGTGTGTCAATTTCAACAAATATACAGAAGCTTTGATTGTTTAGAAAAACAATTGAATATGTCATTTTCAACAAATGCACAGGAGCATTAAGTTAAGTAAAACTTCGTGTGCTTCTTCTTCTTCGTCTATCGTTCTCAAACTCCCCCTACTAAGCCATGAAATGCGCTTTGCAAGTAACAGGATGTAGTCCGGAGTTCATTGTGTTGTACTTTACAGCTTGACTGCGATATTTGCACCTTTCGATCTTACACATCCGACTTAGCATGGTATTTTGTGGGTACCAGGTTAACCTTCCTTCTTCGATTCCTTCTTCTTAGCCAGTCTGCTCTGTTGCAGCCTGTTATTTAGGATCACCACGTGGATGTGTAGATGGATTTTGCAGCTCTGGGTCGACAGGTCCTGGCGATACCAGTCAGCTTTTGGTCGCTGGTCCTGGCGATACCAGTCAGCTTTAGGTCGCTGGTCCTGGAGATTCCAGTCAGATTTGGGTCTCTAGTCCTGGCGATACCAGTCAGCTTTGGGTCGCTGGTTCTGGCGATACCAGTCAGCTTTTGGTCGCTGGTCTTGGCGATACCAGTCAGCTTTTGGTCGCTGGTCCTGACGATACCAATCTGATTTGGGTCGCTGGTCCTGGCGATACCAGTCAACTCAGGGTCGCTGGTCCTGGCGATACCAGTCAGCTTTGGGTCGCTGACCGCTGCAGCTCATGCACTGTTGATCATCTTAATCCCGTTTAGTAAAACAATTTAGAATGCCATTGTCAACAAATATACAGAATCGTTGGTTGTGCGTTTATTAAAACAATTTAATTTGCCAGTTTTAACAAGAACACAGTAATGTTGGTTGTGTGTTTAGTTGCTGATGTTGTTGTTGTTGTTGAATGCCTACAAAGAGTAACTTTACTCTGTTGTACACCCAGAACAAGACGCGGCGGTCGGTGTGCAGTATATTTCTTTACATCACCAGCGTGTTGTTGAAAGTAGACCGGGACCTCCAGGAATTAAAAACTGCTTTTTATTTTTGTCAGTTTCAACAAATACACGTGAGCATTGGTCAAACAACTTTTGTAGAACAACTGTGTACGATCTAGCAACACACGTATACTTGCTATTTTCATATTTTTCTTCTGATTGACAAAGAAAATACAATTTATTTCAAATTTTTCTTCCAGTCCCGGAGAAAACACAACTTTATTCCTATTTTTCTTTAGTGAGAAGATTAACGTCTGGTCAGGCAAAATATACTGATCAGACATGTTAGTCAGGTACAGACAACATATACTGACCAGACATGTTAGTCAGGTACAGACAACATATACTGATCAGACATGTTAGTCAGGTACAGACAACATATTCTGACCAGACATATTAGTCAGGTACAGACAACATACACTGACCAGACATATTAGTCAGGTACAGACAACATACACTGACCAGACATGTTAGTCAGGTACAGACAACATACACTGACCAGACATATTAGTCAGGTACAGACAACATACACTGACCAGACATATTAGTCAGGTACAGACAACATATACTGATCAGACATGTTAGGTACAGACAACATATTCTGACCAGACATATTAGTCAGGTACAGACAACATACACTGACCAGACATGTTAGTCGGGTACAGACAACATATACTGATCAGACATGTCAGGTACAGACAACATATACTGATCAGACATGTTAGGTACAGACAACATATACTGATCAGACATGTTAGGTACATACAACATATACTGATCAGACATGTCTGAAGTGGGATGACACCATTTTTTTAATCGATCTATGAACTGGAGTAAAATATACCAACGAGGTAAATTACGATGAACAAAATGCACATACAAATAAATGACACCAATGAATTACGCTGATTCGTTAAGTTGTAAGTTGTTCTGATTCATACCTTGCTTTCTTTATCTCTTAGCTCATCCGTGATCTGATACTTTTATCAAACAGTTATTTCCAAATACAAGAGAAACTTGACCCGGTAGAGGAACACTCATCCGAATTGAAACTGAATAAAAACATTAAGAAAAGCAGCCCATTTAGCATTTACACGATCAACAAAGAACCAATGATGCTGTTGTATGGAGCCCGAACATAGAGAACGACCAAGGTGATACAACAAAGACAAGTCTTTCGTTAACAGATGCTTACAAAGAATAACGGGGATAAAGTACACGATTACCAATGAAGACATATGAGAAAGGAGTGAACAAAAGCCACTTGAATATTTGCGAGATGTGATCAATTTTAAATTGTGGATTGATTGATTTAGCTCATTCACGTAGACAATTTACTTTATTGAGAACATTCACTTGCAAAACGCCCCAAATCACATAGTCTACATGGTTAAGATGTAGGCCACAAATACGGTCCGATGAATTCAGGGTCTCCTCGGTAGCGCTGTTCAATGAGGAAACAACACAATTAATCAAACTGAATTGGTGGTCAACGAATAGTTCAGATCTTAACCACATAGACCATAGGTTTTCGCGTGTTCTGCAAGAGAATATTTTCCCTAATAAAAATTGGCTCCATGGGTGTGCTAAGAAAGCGGATAAAGAAGGTATGAGATGAGCTAAAGCAGCGAGCAATTAACGCGCCTGTTATAATAGCAGGGACCCGAATCGCGCATGTGTTGCAGCTGATTACGAATGTTTTGATCACCAACTGGAATAGGTAACATGTAGGTAAACATTCTCTCATCATTGTTACCAAATTTCGCAAGTGGATGATTTTCTGCCACATTAAATAAATGTATTTAATTAAGCGTCATGGATTTCTCGACCTTACAGTGTGCATCTGTGTATATGTGCGTATGTATGTATGTATGTATGTATGTATGTATGTATGTATGTATGTATGTATGTATGTATGTATGTATGTATGTATGTATGTATGTATGTATGAATGTATGTATGTATGTATGTCTGTGTGTATGTATGTATGTATGTGTGTATGTATGTATGTATGTATGTGTGTATGTATGTGTATATGTGCGTGCGTGTATGTATGTATGTATGTATGTGTGTATTTATGTATGTATTTATTTATGTGTTTATGTATGTATGTGTTTCATGTATGTATGTTTGTATGTATGTATTTATATATATATATATATATATATATATAGATATAAATATATATATATATATATGAATGCGTCTGTATATGTGTGTATGTATATGTGTGTGTTATGTATGTATTTATTTATGCAGATATGTATGCATGTATGTAAACGTGTGTGTGTGTGTGTGTATGTATGCGTGTGTGTTTATGTGTATGTGTGTGTGTGTGTATAATATACATGCAGAGAAATATACCAATAAGTAAATCAATATTTACAAATATAAGAAACAAACACGTTTTACCAGTTGCTAAACAGTAATTACCTTTTTTTTAATGTCTGGTCACATCGAATAACACATACTAAGGTTTGCATCACAGAATGTACTCGGCTTGCTGGAAATTATTTTGTTGAAAAGATGCTAATCACGAGTGACGGCTCTATCTGTATAGTATTGTTTAATTGACGGATTAACTTTCTTTAAATGAACAAAAACACAAGAAAACATTAAATAAATATTTATTGGACGTCTAAGGCCTTCATGTTTTATTCACTGATATGAAGGAGCTAATTAAAATCAACGCAGCAGAGTAATCATGCATATATCAATGAAGAACAAAGCTGCTGGAAAGTCGGCGCTGTCTGTGTCCGGGAAGCCTTGTCGCAAATCGTGTTATATGACAGTCCCTATTTTAACCCACATGTTAGGCCGGAGATGTTTAAACATCCATAAATAACTCTGGGTTTTTCAAGACGGAGTAGCCTTTAACGGGAAAGTTTATTTCGTGGTATGTACATACATTTGCTTTCATCACAATCTCTCGACGCATTTCACTTTCATCAGTATAATTATATCCGGGATACTACTATGACATGCAGGCTCTCTAAACGGAATTTTAAAAGAAGGTACAAAGTTTATTTCGGACCCCCTTCCATTCCCCATTAGTCGTCCACTATTATTTTATGCCAAAAGAATAAACTATTGCATGTAACGCATTAATGGTTATGGAAGGTGAGAGTGGGATGGAATGGAGAGCTTTGCTTATTGTGTATGCCTATTGCTCCGTGACAAAGATAGATACAATAAAAGATGATCAGAGAGAAGAAAGAACATTTGATTTGATCGTGTCTATGCTTCAATACACATAAACAGAAATCAGTCACAATGAAACATCCTTTCATAATGCAATAATGCTTGCAATGCAGATCAGATCAGCAAAAGTTGTAAGAAGTGGCCAATGTGCATACGCTTAGCATTTATTTTACATAAAGAGCTTTACTTGCCTTTTTGTGAAAAATGTCAAATCCGAACATGAAAATTAATTGTTATTTCAATGTTGGATTCAACACTTTAAGAGTTAAGGGCAAGAGCTCGACTTCCTCGCCTCGGGTTTTCCCCATATGGCACAGTCTCTCTCGGCAGAAAGGTATCCTCGCCTTCCGAAAGCATCACACAAAGCCCGAACTCCGTAGCTCCAGAGGTGAACCCAGGGATCTCCGGAAAATTTGAACACGAGGCAAATGGCTAGGCCACAGAGACCCTCAAACACTTTATCAACATCATGTAGTGTGTCCTTTGCCGAACGTCACTCTCATAACAGCCGATCTGTAAGACTCGATCGTTGAACCAAATTTCTACCTTTTCTGTCACCTCATCCTCAGAACCTATTTAACGTTCTGTGTCCATCTTCTTCTTCCTCTGCCTTGATTGCCAGGTACCATGCCCTCCTGTGTTGTTTTTGTTCTAAACCATTGTAGCGTTTGATGTGACCAAAGTGTGTTAGTTTCCTAGACGTTATATTACGTTATAAGCGCATGAGTTGCAGCGGTCAGCGACCAATAGCTGACTACTAGCGTCAGGGCCAGCGAACCAGAGCTGACAATACCCTTCTACACCTTCACGCGGTGATCCTTGATAACAGGCTGCAACAGAGCAGACTGGCTAAGGAGAAGGGATCGAAGAGGGAATGCTAACCCGGTACTCAAAAAAATGCTTCCTGAAGTCGGATATGTAAGACCGAAAGGTGCAAACATCGCAGTCAAGGTGTAAACTACGAAACAACGCATTCCGTTCTCTGAACTACATTCTGCTACTTAAGCCCGTGTCAGGGTTTAGTAGCAAGAGATTGAGAACGAACGAAGCCAAGCCAAGCCATCTTACGTTATATATATATTACAAGCAAATGTTTCTATGTTCAGCTCCTTGTGGTAGTGGATCGAATCCCGGATAAGACATGATGTTTTTCTGTTTGGGGTGAATTGAACAAATACAGCCAGCACAAAATGTGGCAATGGCAGTGGTGAGGTGGCCTGTAGTCCTGAACCTAAATACCCCTCGACTACCTCGGCCATGGGAATACAGTCGTACGACAATTTTCTTTTTCTATTTAGCTCCTACAGGATTGCTGTGTTTTCTTTTCCGCTGCCTGTGGTATTTTGGGCACTTTTCTGTAGCATTTTAGCTCGAAGGATTTAATCTTCTTCCTTATTGTTTGTGTGATTGTACATGTCTCGCTTCCATACGTTGCTACTGGGAAGATTTGTATTTGTGTCCTGTTAGTGGTATAGATTAGGTATTTCATTTTAGTTAAACTCTGCAATCTCATGGTCATTTTTCTGCTTATTTCCTTTTGGCAATCCCTAATGTTGCATGCAATCGAGCCTAGGTATTCAAAACTTGTCACGTTCGTAGCTTGGTATTTCTCTACGTTAAATTGATATCTAGTTTTTGCCTTGTCTGTGCTCATTATCTTGGTCTTGCTAATGTTCAGGTGTAGATTTTGTTGATAGCTGTGTTGTTTCACCGATCTATTCTGGTCCCACAGCGCTCGAAAGGACAACGGTATCCTCTGCATATCTAAGTTCTGGTATTTCAATACTTGGTCTTGCTGCACACGCTCACATGCACACACACACACATACACACATAAAACACACACACACACAAAACACACAAAACACACACACACAAAACACGCACACAAAAAACACACACAAAACACACACACACAAAACACGCACACAAAACACACACACACAAACACACACACACAAAACACACACACACACACAAAACACACACACAAAACACACACACATGCACACACACACACACACATAAAACACACACACGCACATACAGAAAGATAGAAGATGAGAGGGATTGATAGTAAAAGAGACTTTTTTCGACAACAACATTAGGTAAGGTCAAGGTAACAGTAGTCCCACTGTTGTCGGGGATGAAGTGTTGGAGACTTCATTGTACGAGGCCACAGCAGCTTGTGTGAAGGTGTGTAACAGGATCCCTTTTTCTCTTCCTTTCCCTAATCGTATGACAAGTGTCCATTTACATCATGGTCGACTGGGGCATGTCGGTTGCGGTGGTTAAACTCCCCTACGTTTGCCGTGAAAAACGAGTGTTCTAGAATTACACTATGATCAGGACTTAAGTAAAATTCTATATATTTTAAAATATACATATGGGGATGAAGAAGCTGAGCAGCATATGAGCTGCGGTGGTCAGCGACCCATAGCTGACTGCTAGCATTTGGGCGTTCGCAGAACCAGAGCTGCCAAGCTTCTACACATCCACGCGGTGATCTTGGATAACAGGTTACTACAGAGCAGACTGACTAAGGCGAAGGGATCTTCTTCTTCTTCTTCTTATTCGTTCTCAATCTCCCTCTACCAAACCCTGAAAGGGTAAGCAGCAGAATGTAGTCCAGAGAACGGAATGCGTTGTGTCGTAGTTTACAGCTTGGCTGCGATATTTGCATCTTTCGGTCCAACACTCCTACTTCAGCAAGCATTTTTTGAGTACCGGGTTAGCATTCCCTCTTCTATCCCTTCTCCTTAGCCAGTCTGCCCTGCTGCAGCCTGTTATCCAGGATCACCGCGTGGAGCTGTAGAAGGGTCTTGTCAGCTATGGTTCGCTGGCCCTGGCGCTAGCAGTCAGCTATGGGTCGCTGACCACTGCAGCTCATGCGCTACTCAGCATCTTGATCCCAGGCGAAGGGATCGAAGAGGGAGGGTTAACCGGGAACTCAACAAATACCTGCTGAAGTCGGATGTGTCAGACCGAAAGGTGCAAATATCTCAGCCCTTTTCAGGACGTGGAAGCGGGAGATTGAGAACGAACGAAGAAGTCAAATGTACATATAGACAACACGAACGTGTCAACTAAACACCAATCGAGGGACTACACGTCTCTGTATATACAACCCACCGGATGTGTTCGTGTGTAATGTCACATATGTATAGGTAGCAGTATACGCATCCTCTTAACTTGGAGGGAAGTTCCGTAACCAACACCAACTGTAACAACACATACAAATCCAACTTACCAGCACAGAGTGAATTCAAAGGTTGACCCACATTCTTTACTTTCCCGGATATGCCATTTTAAGCAACAACAGATATGTAACTCAAACATGCCTCTTGCACCGCAACACTTGGAGAATAGGACATGACATGAAAGAGCAGATCTACTTGTATTCTGTCTGGCGTGTGATTTGAAAATAAAAACCAACACGCAGATACACACACACACACACTACACACATGCACGCAGACGACATATACATACATACTCGTACATACATACACACACACATACATACACACACACATACGCACGCACACACACACTACACACACACCACACCACACACACACACACACACATACGTGCAAACATACACACATACACACACGAACGCACGCGCGTACACACACGCGAATGTATGTGTGTATGTATGGGTGTATAATTAGCAAAATGTAACAGACTAGTTCCCCTTGGGACATAGGGCAGCAACAAATGGTCTCCTCCATCTGTTCCAACTCTGTGTCGTCCTCTTTTAGTTCCGTCCATCAGAACCCGACTGAACAAGTGAACGAACTTCTACTATTCTCCTCCAGGTTCTAATGTAGCGCAAGTATGATTATAACGACCCGCTTCTCTCTAAGAATGTGCCTTATGTATTGACATTGTCTCCTTCCCATGTTCCTCTTGTGTTGGTTGCTGCCGTGATCTTTCCCACACATCTGTGTTTGGTATTATCTCTGACAATCTAAAGCGGGGTATGCAACGAAGACACTTTTGAAGAAGGTCTACAGTCTACTGGATGTGATACTCTTAGTCACAAGCAATGTCTCAGAACGATGTAGCAGGACCGACTTTACATTCGTGTTAAATTGCCAATCATATTTTCCAGGAGAATGATGCCGAGTTCCAAATTGGAGGAAAGGAATTTATAGCAAATCTAGCCTTGTCACTTCTGACGTTAACATGTTGGTTTGTTCCTCCGTTTTTATCATTTCTACTTTTCATATAGGTAACATTTTGTACTTCGATTATTTTACCGTTAATCTTTATGTGCTCTCCTTATTTGTTATTTATTCTAATTTCATTAGCGTCTTTTTTTAAACACTGATCTGCAATGCCACATTTTCTGCTTAAAATGTTAGTTGTAAGCCTTGCTGCAAAATTCTTCTCAGCACCCATCCTCCTCAACCCCTACATTACAGCCATTTTTTCCCCACTGTGCTTAAAATGCATGACGTGTTAACATGTTCTCCAAGTTGTGCATCACTTCAACCGAGTCCTGAATGCGCCCCAAGTCTAGTCTAGTCACACACTGTCTGGCGCTATGTTGTAATGTGGTTGCTTAAAGCGATACGAACAATGTCCTAGCAGTTCATTTACTTTTATACTGTCTATGTAGATGTATTTAAAAAATCGTAGCTTTTTATCTCTGACGTTGATTATTACCTTACATGGACCAAAAGGTATCTCCTTGCCGAATTTAGTGAAGATGTACCCCGATATGCGTACGTGAATGTAACAAGATACGTTTACTTTGGCGATACAGACACACCTCTGGATGTATTACATTTTATTCGGGACATTTTTGGCGCCTATCAACATGAGCATGAAGAAAGTCAAAATCTTAAGAAGCGTTAAAGAACTCTCTTCTTGTTTTCCTTCATTCTTTTCTTCTTTATCATCATCATCTTCTTCTTTTCCTTCTTCTTCTGGTCCACGTGACGACGAATTATGAACTATTTTTATTCAAGAATCATATTTTGGGTGGGGTTTCTATAACAAGATGGGCTGCTACACACTAATCGAGATATACAATCCATGAGCTGGAAGTCTTCTATTCTAAGTAGGTTTAGAACGCCACTTTAGTCACCTGCTGCGTCATGTGCACCGCTTGTCACTCTCTCACGAGACACGCCAGCCCACTCATGAAAACTGACACTTCATCACTCAAGCCTTTATTAATCGTCAGATTAATCCCATTGCACATACAGCCGATATTTATCAAGTGTTAGAAACTTTATTACAAGAGTTAGCAGCCTTTGTTGGGGAACAGGTTCACTTCTTGACTACTTTGCCTTCTCTGCTTTTAACAATTTTTATGTTATCTTGTTTATTAACAACACATTTCCATTAACACTTTCAACTGAAGACATGTGTTACTATTATAAACACACAGGCGATGCATTTCTATACATTTTCATATATGGAATATTTTGAGAGTCCGCGGCAACAATAGATGTTTAAATTGTGTCCGCAGCGATGAAAATGTTAATAACTGCTGGTCTAGATTACAATGCTCGGGTTTGTGAATTTCCTTCTTAACTCCCAGACAGAGACCTGACATCTTCTAGCTCTTTCCCGACTATAGAGGAGCGATTGTCAATATGGCTTGGCTTCGTTCGTTCTCAATCTCCCGCTACCAAACCCGGACAGAGCTTAAGTAGCAGAATGTAGTCAAGAGAACGGATTGCGTTGTGTCGTAGTTTACAGCTTGACTGCGATATTTCCACCTTTCGATCCAACACATCCGACTTCAGCAAGCATTTTTTGAGTACCGGGTTAGCATTCCCTCTTCGATCCCTTCTCCTTAGCCATTCTGCCCTGCTGCAGCATGTTATCCAGGATCACTGCGTGGAGGTGTAGCAGGGTCTTGGCAGCTCTGTTTCGCTGGCCCTGACGCTAGCAGTCAGCTATGGGTCGCTGACATCTGCAGCTTATGCGCTGCTCAGCATCTTGATCCTGATTGTCGATATGATTCAGGATGTTTACGAGAGTGTCGATGATTATTACAATGACTCAAAGTGAAGCATCCGTCCACTTTTTAGGAAAACAGTATTCAATAATTTGCAGTGGTAGTTTCAATAGAAATGGTGTTTAATAGGTTTAATACGTTTCCCTGGATCGGATACATGAAGCGACCACGATTTTGTTATGATGACTGTGCGTCTGCGATTGAAGGGAGTCGCAAAGAAAGATGCGACCAAACTAAAGTTTGACCTGGACAAACTAAAAGACCCAACAATCATCGAAGTGTTCCAATCGAGGGTAGGAGGGAGATTTGCTCCACTGTTGGCTCTCAGAGAGGGACGGGATACCGATACAGTAACATAGTCGCTTAACGCAGCTCTCATGGATACAGCAACAGAGATTCTGGGATGCCACCAAACAAAAACGGAAGACATGGGTGACCAAAGTAATTCTAAACCTTTGGGATAGAAGAAGGTCACTTAAAAACCAAAATCATCCCCCTGATAAGGTCGACAGATATAAAGAGGTCAAGAAAGCGATAAAACAAAAGATGAGAAAGGCGAAAGAAGCGTCGACATGTGAACAATGTACAAACATCGAAGAGAGATTAAACAAAATTGACGCTAAAGGAGCATACAGTGTGGTCAAAGAACTGGTAAGACAAAGACAAGGCAGGAACCTTATGATCCTGGATAAAAGTGGCAAGTGCCTTATTGGGGAAAATGACGTACTGACATTATGGACAGAGTACTGTTCGGAGTTATACAACTATGAGGGACGGAACGAACCTGATAAAACAATATATCCAACACCAACAACTATAGAGCATAACCAACTGATAACGAAGGAAGAAGTAACTGCAGCACTAAAAACATTGAGAAGAGGGAAGGCGGCCGGCGTGGACAATATACCAGCAGAGCTCTTACAGGCAGGTGGGGAGGTAGTGGTGGAAGGCCTGACACACATCTGCAACACAATATGGGCGACAGGAAACTGGCCGGACTTATGGACAACATCAATGGTTTTACCGTTACATAAGTTTGGAAACCTAAAGCTGTGCCAAAATTACAGAACAATAAGCCTCATCAGCCACCCTAGCAAGATCATGCTTAGATTAATCCTCGACCGATTGAAACCCCAAGCAGAGAACATCATTGCTGAGGAGCTATCAGGTTTCAGACAGGGAAGAAGCACTACAGAACATATTTAATTTAAGGCTCCTAAGCGAGAAATATCTAGAACAGCAGCAAAAACTGTATCATGTGTTTGTTGATTTCAAGAAGGTATTTGATAGGGTATAGCATAAAGAGCTATGGGCAACCATGAGGATGTATAAAATCAACGGAAATATTATAAAGATCCTTGAACACCTGTATGACAAGGCGTCCAGCTCAGTTGTTGGGAATGGGAGGCGAGGGGACTGGTTTCGCACATCAGTTGGTGTGAGACAGGGGTGTACACTCTCTCCAACTCTTTTCAATATATTCCTTGAAGGAATTATGAGTGAGGCAATTGGAGGTCACGTTGGTACTGTCAAGATAGGGGGCCGAACGATTACCAACCTTCGTTTTGCAGATGATATCGACGGGTTGGCGGGTTCAGAAGCAGGACTCCAGGAATGGGTCAGAAGGCTAGATGAAACAGATCTTGACTATGATTTGGAGATAGCCGCTGGAAAGACAAAATTAATGAGCAACAACGCCGAGGGCTTCAACAGCAGGATAAAAGCTAATGGTCAGAAACTCGAAGTGGTTGACCGTTTTTAAATATCTGGGGTCGATTGTCAGTGATGAAGGATCAAAATGTGAGGTGTTGGCCAGAATAGCACAGACAATATCGGCTCTTGCACGGCTTAACAAAATCTGGTAAGATAAACGGTTAGCACTATGGACGAAAATCACATTAATGCGTACACTTGTCCTGTTAATATTCCTCTATGCTTGTGAGACATGGACAGTTACAGCTGACCTTCAGCGAAGGATACAGGCCTTGGAGATGAGATGTTTCCGAAGACTTTTAAACGTCACGAACAAAGATCGAGTTATAAATGAGGAAATATGAGAGAGAATTTTAGGGCTTTTTGAAGACCTCTTGGCAACTGTCAAAAGAAGGAAACTCGCTTGGTACGGTCACATATCTAGATCAAATGGTCTTGCAAATACGATCTTCCACAGAAAGGTGCAAGGAAGACGACGAAGAGGCCGTCCCAAAAAGAGGTGAGAGGACAACATAAAAGAATGGACCAATCTCCGACCAGAAGAGGCACAGGCAGTGGCCGCTGACAGAGAAGGGTGGCGTGGTGTTGTGAGGATGTCTTCATGTGTGCCCCAAAGACCTCACCGGTTACGGGATGACCTGACCAGACCTGAGGTGAGGTTGCCAGCTCCATGCACAATTTTCTATTGTCCTTTTTTTTATTAAATTCTTCTAAGCTTACAGTGATCCTATTCTTTTCAACCGCGGTGGGAAAAATATTACTTGATGACCCGATTTATCAGCGTCGGTTGTACAACTGCGGGTCCCAACTTTGTCTCCAACGATCTTTAATCCTGGGTTATGAAGGTCCAGTGGGTAACAAGTTCTCCTTCTGGCGTATCGTGGTTGTTGTAGTGGCGTGCAGGGGAGTCTGATCAACTCGTAAGAAGACTGCCCTGTAGTCTTTTTCTGGCTCAATGCTGTCCAATGGAATGAATGTTCGTCTGAACATCTGGACTGCCCACCTTTGTTTTGTCTTCTTAAATATAGTGATAAATATAGGTTACAAAGAGTCGTTATTTTTACCCGAACAGAGAATAGAACCACCGTTTCCTTCCTTGTATGTTCTAAAATGGAACTAAAGAAGGTTATTATGGAATTGGCAACTTCAACATGTAAACGCCATTGCTATAGAACCGCATTGCAAATGACCAAAGGTAAGCTCTTCTAATAGCTAGTTATGGTAAACCAAAGGCAGTGTTGAATACTCCACCAAATGGTGTGTTGAACCTATACTCAACCAAATGGCGTGTTAAACATATACTCAACCAAATGGTGTGTTAAACATATACTCCACTAAATGCAGTGTTGAACCTATACTCAACCAAATGGTGTGTTGGACCTATACTCAACCAAATGGTGTGTTAAACCTATACTCCACTAGATGTAGTGTTGAACCTATACTCAACCAAATGGTGTCTTAAACCTATACTCAACCAAATGGTGTGTTAAACCTATAGTCAACCAAATGGTATGTTGAACCTATACTCAACCAAATGGTGTGTTAAACCTATAATCAACCAAATGGTGTTGTCAAACCTATACTCAACCAAATGGTGTGTTAAACCTATACTCAACCAAATGGTGTGTTAAACCTATAGTCAACCAAATGGTATGTTGAACCTATACTCCACTAGATGCAGTGTTGAACCTATACTCCACTAGATGCAGTGTTGAACCTATAATCCCCTAGATGCAGTGTTGAACCTATACTCCACTAGATGCAGTGTTGAACCTATACTCCACTAGATGAAGTGTTGAACCTATACTCCACTAGATGAAGTGTTGAACCTATACTCCACCAAATGGTGTGTTGAACATATACTCCACTAGATGCAGTGTTGAACCTATACTCCACCAAATTGTGTGTTGAACCTATACTGCACTAGATGCAGTGTTGAACCTATACTCCACCAAATGGTGTGTTGAACCTATACTCCACTAGATGCAGTGTTGAACCTATACTTCACTAGATGCAGTGTTGAACCTATACTTCACTAGATGCAGTGTTGAACCTATACTCCACTAGATGCAGTGTTGAATCTATACTTCACTAGATGCAGTGTTGAACCTATACTCCACTAGATGCAGTGTTGAATCTATACTTCACTAGATGCAGTGCTCAACCTATACTCAACCAAATGGTGTGTTGAACATACACTACCTCCACCAAATGCGGCAACGGGAAAATAAGAAGTTGTAGTTATTATTTTGAAAACAGATAAACTACGCTGCCGTTCACCCTGCTGTCCATCCTATAAATGATGAGTAAACAGAGATGTGCCCAACAGTAGCTACTTTATGTAAACTGAAGTCATATAGAAACAAGCGCTACAGAAACCACCCTATCCCACCCCTGTTCATTTCGGTAAAGTATTCCAATACAACCAGACATGCACCAGCTGGAAACCCACACTGAAAGACAAATGAACACTTAGAGAATAATAGTGGAAGTCAAGGCGGATGGATTCTCATAGCAGACAATGCCACCAGGAAAAGGTGTCCAGTTAGAGTGTTCATTGTAAACGGCATCGGTTTTCATGAAAACGTGTAAACAGTTCCCTCCTTTCTGCAATGTCTGTTCTAATTGTAAGTCCAGAACCAATACACAGCTGTTTATATAGTTCCATTTCCTGTAAGTTGCTAACCGGAATGTCTATCAGAAGCTGATTTTCTTAGAAGGAGCTAAGAAGGTGACACAGCCTATAAATCGGTGGCGTTTGACCCTGTCTCCTTACTGGAATCCTAGTGCTCAATCTGGCATACGGTGTACCTTGTGATAGTTATTGAAAAGCTGTTTACATTACATCCGGTCTTTTGTCTTGGTAATATGGTATTCAACCTATTACTCAACCCATCTTCCTACTGTTCGTGTCAATCTATTGGCAGGCATGCGGACCAACATGCCCGATCCATTTTTTCCCTTAACAATTCAGTACACTTCCAATACGTTGTTGGTGGTGGTGTTGGTGTTGGTGGTGGTGTTGGGGTGGCGGTGGTGTTGGTGGTGTTGGTGTGGTGGTATTGGTGGTGGTGGTGGTGGTGTTGGTGGTGGTGGTGTTGGTGTTGGTGTTGATGTGGTGGTGGTATTAGTGAATTCCAATGATCAGTAAGTTTGCTCTTTTGTGCACCCTGAAAATGGCGCTATGCGGCGGGTTACCGTAGCTCTCTTCACATTCCGAGCCTGCTGATGAAGGTGAATTAGAGATTTCCAAGCTGTTGTGCTATGCTTACCTTCAACTGCTTGACGCTCACTACTACGGGGATCATGTTGAACAATATCTCGTTAGCCAGACTGCCTTGAAAACAGTCTGTTTCCAAGGAAAGCTACTTGGAAAAGATGTGTGGTTTTGGTCAGTATATTACACCTGACCCTGACACTACGTCTCACTCAGAACGGCATGTCTGCCCCTGACGCAACGTCCTGATCGGTAAGTTGTGTCTGACCCTGACGCAACGTCCTGATCGGTAAGTTGTGTCTGACCCTGACGCAACGTCCTGATCGGTATGTTGTGTCTGACCCTGACGCAACGTCCTGGTCAGTATGATGTGCCTGGCACTGGCGAGACGCCCTAGTCAGTATGCTGTGCCCGGCCCTGAAGCGACGGTCTGGTCAGTATGACGTGTCTGTCCGGACTAGTGCCTCAGTTGAGACGGAGCTGGATGTTAGGAAAATGGATCAAGATGCTGAGCAGCACATGAGCTGCAGTGGTCAGCGATCCATAGCTGACTGCTAGCGCCATGGCCAGCGAACCAGAGCTAACAAGACCCTTCTACACCTCCACGCGGTGATCCTGGATAACAGACTGTTGCAGGGCAGACTGGCTAAGGAGAAGGGATCGAAGAGGGAATGCTAACCTGGTACTCAAAAAATGCTTGCTGAAGTCGGATGTGTTGGACCGAAAGGTGCAAATATCACAGTCAAGCTGTAAACTACGACACAACGCATTCCGTTCTCTGGACTACATTCTGCTACGTAAGCCCTTTCAGGGTAGATTTTGTAGATTGAGAACACACGTAGAAGAAGAAGAAGAAGGATATCGGAAAAAACGTATTGAGATCGTTCCATTGTCCTCAATGTTCAGTTCAGTTCAATTCAGGTCATTGGGACACACATGAAGACACTCCCAAAATCCCACACCATCCCTCTCTGTCTGTCGCCGCCTGTCGTATCTCACCGGGACGAAGGCCTGACCACTCAGTGATGTTGTCCAGCCGTCCTCTGTCCCGGTACGGAACCAAAGAGTATCGAGTTGGTAATTCCCTTGGACCTCGGGACGTGCCCGCACCAGGCCTCAATGTACTCGAAGCATTATTGCAAATATTGGTTTTGTTCTTCTACTTATAGAATTGTAAAATAATAGAGTATATGAGTTATTATACTGATACTGTTAAATTAAATGAGTATAATAGTTATAATGAACATACTGTTGGGACCTGCACAATTGCTAACGCCCTTGTAGATGCACAGTCCACTAAGACTAAGACTGTCAAACAGTATTTTGAAGCAAACAAATGAGTATATTAGTTATAATGAACATACTGTTGGGACCTGCACAATTGCTAACGCCCTTGTAGATGCACAGTCCACTAAGACTAAGACTGTCAAACAGTATTTTGAAGCAAACAAATGAGTATATTAGTTATAATGAACATACTGTTGGGACCTGCACAATTGCTAAAGCCCTTGTAGATGCACAGTCCACTAAGACTAAGACTGTCAAACAGTATTTTGAAGCAAACAAATGATTATTGCTTCTAATTAACACAAAATCTTGAGATATAGTTTTACGAAATTATACAAGGTATTGCAAAAATAATATCTTTAAAAATGGTGGTCCCACGTCGAACAAGACTTTTTATGACTCTCTTCTATTTGTGGCGTTGGCAATCGTATGTCCTTACATCTTTCTGTCACATAGAAAGCTTTATCGTGTTAAATCTTGACTCTCATTCCTACCAGGATGTAGAACTGTCAAGAATCTGTATGGTCATGTCCGTCCTCTTTTGTCTTTTCCCAGAAAAGAGTTCCTCTTCTCCTTTCTACTTCGCTATGATCACCTTGGGGTGCATACGCCATTAATCAATTCCTTTCAAGCAGACATGGGCTGTGTTAACTTCTCCAATTCTTTCTGAATGTCCTCCTTGTTAATAGATAGAAAGGAGGTCAGCAAACCAATTTCCTTGCGGCCTTGACTGATCCCTACCATAGACCCCGCCGAAACGCCTTTCCCCTTCGTCGACTTGTTAGATGTGTTAGTTCAGTATTTTCCAAACTTTTTCGGTCCACGATACTCTTAGTGTACCAGAATTTGTCCATGGCACCCAAAGTCAGAAAATAAGTCTACTTAACAGTTATAGTGCGCAGTTGATGCGGTTGTGTTGGTTGATTGAAAAAAAATTAGTGAAAGACGCATTTCAAATTCACAAACTGGGACGGCGTGGGCTAGTGGTTAAGTGACACGGCTCACAACCAAAGGTGCTGGGTTCGATCCCCATCCCAGCACCGGCCGTTATCCCGGGGAAGCAAACCCTTAGAAAATGCAGGTGAAGCAGACCCTTACATGAAATGCATGCTGAAGTCGGATGCATTGGGCCGACAGGCGCAAAATAAAAACCACAGTGCAACGCATACCGCCTTGGGGAATAGATAAATAAGGCGAACGCAAACAAACAACAACAAATTCACAAACAATTTATGTAAAAAAGTGAATAGGTACGTGCCTTGAAGGATCATATCATGGAATACCGGTAATCGTAATTAGTGGGACGAGCGAGTCTGTTGTTCTCTGCACATCTTCTCAAATCTTGGAATCAAGCTGGACACAGCCACACTCATTTCCTGTTCCACATCGATTTTCGCACGATATTCGCTTTTTATCACAGCGACTACCGAAAACACAGCTTCGCACAAATATGAAGTCGAAAATAAAATTGAAATTCGCAAAGCTTTACCACTTACCACTCATCTTTTACTGAGATCCAAATGCCAACTAGTTCCATTTTGCCAAATTTGCTCTACGGTGTTCTGTTGCAGGACAGCTCATAAGATTTGTTTCTTCTCATCATCATCATGTAGCATGTCCTTTGTAGAACGTCGCTCCCATCACAGTCTGTCTGAAAGAAACTCGTACTCTGCCAAAACTCCAGCCTCCGCCACAGTCATACCCAGGCATTCATGTATATCTTGGTGCCATCGTCTTCTTGGTCTACCCTTCCTCTTTTGCCTAGCACCATACCTTCCATCACCGTTCTCTCAAGACCGTTGTGTCTCTTGATGTGACCAAATTATTTACATTTTCTAGCCAAAATGGAATTGATAAACCAGTTCTCCTCTATGTTCAACTCTTCTCGAATGTCTACATTTGTTTTTTTTTCTCTGTCCATGGTATTTTGAGGATCTTTCTGTAACATTTTGACTCGAAGGATTTCGATTCTTTGTCTAGAAGTTTTGGTAATCGTCCATGATTCACAGCCATAAGCTGCCACAGGAAAAACAAAGGCTCTCAAGACTTTTACTTTTATCATTTTGTTGGTGCTCTGCCATAATTTCTTCAGGCTGTTCAGTCTCTGCATTGCTATAGCTAGTCTTCTTCTGATTTCTTTCGAGCAGTCGCCATTTTTGTCAACACTGGAGCTCAGATATTCAAAATGTGTGACCTGATCTATTTCCTCACCACCCACTGTAAATTTATGCTGACATTGTTTCTTCAACAGATGTAAATTCAGATGGAGATTTGGCCCTGAGTGGGTCTTGAATCCATGAGAACTTGTCGATATTATCTTCTTGAAAGTATATTTCAAACCAACTAATAAGCTGTGATAGGTGTTCTCCGAAAACATATTTTATGTTGCGAGAATCAACTTCATTGGAGACCACAAGCTGCTGCAACAAGAGGAAGCAATTTTCGCCACCATCAGTTATCTTCTCCATAGCTATATTTTTTTAAAGCTGAAACCTTCGCTTAACGTAACGTCTTTATACTGGTTTAGAAAACTCTGCCGAGTCTGTATACAACCAGTTTCATTTATATTACCTTGCTCTAAAAGCTATGCGCATTCAATTGATTCTTAAATTAATTAATTGTCCCTGCTTCCACTACCTCCTGTGGCAATGCATTCCAAGCATTCACCACTCTCTGACTACAAAAATATTTCCTAATATACAATCTAATCCAATTCTCGACCAATATCAAAATGTGCGTGTTGCTTCTCAACGTATTTAGTTTTGTTTTTTTCAAAGACGTCACACAAGTATGCTAGTTTTACCCAAAAAATATGTTTCTACTAAGTGTATTGCACTCTCGTGTTTTTTTCCTCTGCAAGAAAAATGTATATTTCCTAACCTAATTCAAACGTACAAGACAAAATCATTGACCTGACAGAGCCATCGTGAGGGGCAGTAGTACAGCAAAACCGCGTATTCTGCTCCCATTTTCTCACACAATTATTTTTTAAACCTAGCTTTAACTGGCCATGTTTTTATAAAGTTTACCACATTCACCACTTTGTAAGACCGAGTCATTGAAGGGCTCAGAAACTTTTATGCAAGTGTTTCGCTGTAAATGATGCAATAGGTCCACAGTGAATCTGGAGCTTTGCTTCCAATAAGCGACTGTAATCCTCAATAACGACCGAACATCAAACGACCATCGTGAGGACAGACACCAACGCACTTTGTCCATTCCACATTATTTTCAACCATAAACGTGTCCAGGATCTCAAACAAATCTTAGCATTTGTACTTGCAGTGATAATTTTACAAAAGAGAAGGTCTTCCACAATGTCATTACCATCTATGAATCGCACATAGCCAATCAAATGTGCGTTCTTATTACTGACAGTGGCCTCATACAGCTGCAACTCAAACGCCTTCCCTTTTATATTTTCAATGAATTGATCATTGAGATACTCCGCCATGTGCTGGATTCTGTGACTGATAGTATTGTGAGACAAAGGCACCTTTGACAGTAGTTTCTACGCAGACAATGTTCACCAAATGTACAGCAACTGGAAGAATTAGTTGTTCTGTGATGGTGTTGGAGGACTCTAAACGTAACCTTGTAATGAGGCTAGCAAAGCATCGCTTGATGTGAAAAAGTAGCTTTTTGATGTTTTCATTCTTTTAATTTTCTGGTAAAATAGTCGTGAGGTTTACCAACCATGTTTCCACGACTGGTTTCTAAGTGACGTTTAGTTTACTTGGAGCCATGCATTCTGGTGACAACAATTTAATACACAGTACACACTGTGGTCTCTGTTCATTGTTGACATGTGTCGATTTAAAGCCCAAACTCAAATAACTGTCTTCGTATTTACGATATTTCCGCTTCTTCACACCAACGCCACTGGTTTGTGGTGCGTCCTCTTTATTTTTCCCGCATTCAGTGCTTGTTAACAAAACTTGTCCATTTTAAAGAAGATAAAGAACAACATCTTTTTAAATCTTACTTCAACAAATGAGAATCACAGACATTGCTATGGAGTATAATTAATTATACTTTTATACTTTTTTGTATTGCATGTCACGACCGGAATCTCCCCTCAGCCATGGGTTAATGGTCCCTCACCTAGACCTACAGGTGAGCGCTAGTGAGCAGCAGCGCCTTCTAGTCTACGCGTGGGGGCTGCTGCTGTCGAGAGGTACGACATTCGCCTCTCAAATCGTCAAGGAAACTGTGGACGATCGACTCCCACAAGTTTCAAGCGACCCCTGGTCTCACGGATTGTACGACCTGAATGTCTGCATCTTGAGCTACTTCCAGTCGTCTTGATTGTATGTCTTGCCACTGGTTCCCGGTAACTCAGGACGAGAGAGTGAGAATGATGTCCAGTGCAGATTCTTTCTCACTATATTACAAATTTAGCGCAAGTTACATCTTCAAGACGAGGACAGTCTGATGATGTCGCCATCTTCGTGGGCAACTTACTTACTTATAATTAATTATAAAGTCTTATAAAAGGTTTATATATTCCATTTATCATTTTTATATTTATTTTGAAGGAGGTTGCGTGGCCTAGGGGTGAAACCTTCTCGGTTTTCACAATCCCAACGTTCCGGGTTCGATTCCCACTTATGTCCAGTTTGACCGTACTGCACACTTGCCGAGAAACTTATAACAGCCAAATAGGTGGCGGTTGTAAGAAGCTACTTTCGTTAAAAGGATATGCGGCTTATATTTATTTTGAGAAATATATATATTTTTGGCTCAGAACAACAACTGTTATTCTTATTTGGCTTACATGTATTGTTTACAGCTGAACATCAGCTGAACAGGATACGTCTTTGTCTCGAAATGCCCAACCCCACGCTTACGTCCTAGATGGTGAAAATCGGATGGCAAAAAAATAAGACACGAATTGAAATGTTCAGCTGTATTTTATTATTCATGAGGCTATACAAATACACTGATGATCACCAAGTAATATTCCATTATGTTGTTTTCATTAGCTGTTTATACCACAAGTGAACAAGAGAAAAGCATGACCACATAAATAAACATCAATGTGAGAACACAAACAAAATTAAGAAGCCTTGACTTGAACAAACAAAAACAATAGAACAAACAAAATCAAGACGTCTTGACTTGAACAGTAGAGTAAACAAAATCAAGAAGTCTTGACTTGAACAGTAATTAAAATGTGCACACAAAATTAATATTTTTCACAAGATTTTGATGTCAGGATGCTTCTGTTAGCACTTATGCCTAAAAACAAAACAAAACATCTCGTTGTTAACTGACCAAGTAAAACAGCAGATTAAAGTCCACACACTATCCAAAACAGAACTTGAAGATTGTCATTTATCATTCTAGCAAATTGAACATCATGGATACATGGTACCATGAAGAGTGATTATGCTACAAAATAGATGCATTCAACAAGAATGAACATGATTCAATTCAGCAAACATAAGGGACACATTTTCTTGAGAAATGAAAATACAAGAGAATGGGCAACAGTGTACCACATAGTAAACCAAAATTAAGTAAGGTACCACTTCACTGACATTTTCTATTTCACTTTTCTTTCCAAAACAAGCTATAAAAGATTCAAGAATGAGCAGCAGACATGTTCAAGTGGTAACACATCATGATATAAGCAGACTCTTTTTAAATTCCCTATTCTTGGAATTTTGTTCCTCACTCCATCTACATTAAATAATATATTCTGAAAAAGCTAAAGTTTGCTCAATTAAAACAAAACAAAGTTTACTAAGCAACATCTGGGTCAAACAAGTAACCAAAAAAGTACTGAGTCTAGAATAGTTGCTCATAATTCACTACATGCAAAGCCAGTACAATGTCCTCAAGTTGTACAGATGATGATTAGTTTTCCCGTTGTCACTAGTAAATGAACTAATTGTCCTCTAGTATTACAGATACTGACTGACTGGTGCCCAGACAGTACTAGTAATGAACTAATGTTTTATAGTTTAACAGATGAGGATTGGTTGCCCTCCCTAACCAGTATTAGTAAATAACTACATAACTATACTATCCCTGCTGGCAGTTGATTGGATTATGTAAGAAACTACAACATTTTTTTTGAAGAGAAATGGAATCAAGTGGACATTATTTACACAGCTAGAAGAACTGGACTTCACAGATGCCATAATACTCTTACCTCACAGCTAACTCCAAATGCAGAAGAAGACACACACACACTAGACAGAATCTCCCAGTAAGTAGGCCTTTTTCTTTGCGTTCGGTTTCGTATGCTCATTTTATGCCACCAGATGGGCCGCCTCCATGAAGTGACACGTCACTCGCAGGTCCTCAATGGTTCCCCACAGTTTATCTTGTATGTTTCTTTCCTTGGACCAGGTCTTCTCATGGGAATCTTGGAATGTTTGCAGGATATGTTCTGGAGTCTGGGGTCCTCTCTGATTTGTGCAGTCTGTGCTGCTTTCATTTTATGCATGTGTGCATTTAGTCTGCAATGACCTGTTCTGAGGCAGAAAATTGAGGTATACTATTTCATATTCAGTCTATTGATTTGGTCCCGTGGGTATTTGCTGTTTGTTCTCTCTATCCACAGTTGTTTATATTTTTTTTAAAGTGTGCCCTGACTTCTGGCAGTGACACTGGGTAGGTGAATTGTTCTCTTTGTCTTCCTTCCGTAGCCAACCTGTCCGCCCATTCATTTCCAGGTATGCAGCAGTGAGCTAGAATCCACTGGAGGGTGATTTTATTGTGGTCTGAAAGATTATTTAGCTGGCATATCAGTTCCCTTTCCATGTTATCTCGTGGTTCCCTTTGTGTGGCCTGCAAAATTTCCATGCAATCACACAAAAACACTATTCTGTTATCCTTTAACCCCTTTTCATCCAATAGTTTGACTGCTTCAATTATTGCTTGATGCTCTGTTTGTAGATTTGTCAAAGTCTCCCCGGCAGCACTTGCTTTTCCTATAATGGTTCCATCCTGTAGAAGTATGATGAGTCCCGCCCTTCCTTTCCTCAATGCTTCCTCTGATGATCCAATCTGTGTAGACGTGCGTCCACATGGGTTGAGGATAGGTATTTCCAATATGCTTTAGGGTTTTTTCTCTCGATGCATGGTCTGATTCTTCTCCCTTTCTATCGATACATGGTATTTTCGCTTCCCCCGTGAAGTTGGACTGTTGGTCTGTATATTTTCATATACCTGTATCATTTCCCATGTCATTGGACATTTTGACATGATGTATGATGTCACTGTTCCTTGCTGTAAGGGCTTTTGATAATTGATTGAAGCTTGTTGTTATGCGGTTTTTTTGTTAATTCATTGACTTTTCCCTGCATTGGATGTTTATTAATGAACTTGTATTTTTCTGTCAAGTTTAGTATTTATCCTTCTCTGCGCTCACCGAGGCTCTGGATGCCTGTTACCGCTTCGAGTTCTCTGATTGGGGTGCTTTTCAGACCTCCAGTAATAATTCTGAGTCCGGTATTCTGTGCCCTGTCTAGTTTCTGTAGGTTGGTCTTTGCTGCTGTTGCATAGGCACCCATGCTGTATTCCAGTGTTGGCCATACATATCCAGTGTAGACGTGTCTAGCTGTGTTTGCATCTGCGCCCCAATTTTGTCCCTGCCAGTTTTTTCATCAGCGTTAGTCTAAGTGTGGCCTTTTGATTATCCTCTATGTGTGGGGCCCATGCTAATCTTTTGTCATATCTCATTCCAGGTATGTAAGACTGTCTTCTCTAGGTAGTAGGCTGTTTTCTAAATATAGGTCGGCCTGCTCTGGCTTTGTAGAGAGCGAGAAGAGTGTTGAGAGTGTCTTGCTTTTGTTTATTATAGACTTCATGAGTGTGCCCATTCTTTACTACATTGATTGCTTCCTGCATTCTTGCTTTTGTGGTTCCAATGTTTTCTGTCTGGGTCCATAGCAAATGTGTAAAGATTTATGCAGAAAAAGACACACACTGTAAAATTAAATGCTGCTACCAACACAACCTATATCAAACTGAGAATTAGATGAGGTAGAGAGTTTTACAATACCTAAGACGCATCATAAACAAGACAGACAGCGCAGATAAAGATGTAAAAACCATGATACAAAAGGCAAGAGTGAGCCTTGTGATGTTGAAAATGATTCCAATGAATACTAAGCTAAGGATCTTTAACTCCAATGGAGTGGAACCTTGGTGGACGTTCAACCTCAATTTTAAAAGGTTACAGGGTTTTATCAACAAATCCTCGAGAAAGATTCTTGACCAGTAGGGGTTTGTTCAACAGGGTTACAAATGAAAGCTTATATGGTAGAGAACATGACAAGGCAGATGGAACAGGAAATTTTGGGAATAAAGTAACATTGGATAAGCCACACTCTGCGAAAGCCCCAAACCAGTATAATGAGAAGAATTTCTGTCATGCAACCCCCAGGAAAAATGAGACAAAGGAAGACCAAAGAACACACAGAGAAGCGATCTAGATGTTAATACAAGATAAAACAGGAAAAAGTTGGAACAAACTGGAGTAAATAGCGCAGAACACAATCTACTTGGAGAGGGTTGGTTGGTGACTTTATGCACCTCAAGATGACAAGGGTGAAGAAGAAGAAACTATTATCATTATAGTGTTTATTTCCATTGTTGAGGCCCACCTAGAGGAATTATAGGACTGAGGAATAAAGGCCACTTGTTCTGCAGTCACAATGCACTGCACTTCTTCATAAGAAAAAAAACATGTCTTGGCTTAATGAGGTTTGAATACATGTTCTCATAGTCAGACGATCAACATCCAAACCACTTCTAAAGTTGTACATATGTACTGTGTCCTGAAGTTGCACAGAAAGAATAACAAATATAGAGTGAAGTCTCAGTGCGTGTATTCCACATATACCATATCTCTATGACACTTTTTAATTCAGGCAAACATGAAATAAAATATTGACACTTCTCTATAATCTAATGGAAAACAATTTATCAGTATGCCAAGTGTACCTTTTACATGTTTAAATATATGACCATGGTATGCCAAGTGTACCTTTTACATTGTTAAATATATGACCAAACTACAATGAATATATATAGCACAGTTGGTCATTTCTACTGGCTCTTCAGTTATTTATGTTTACTACTAAATTAGTTCAATTATCTGCCTTTATTCTGTTTGTAAGCCATTATCTCTGTTCATTCAGTTTGCAATCTTTGTAACTACTTGACCAATCTCATTTAGGTAAATGGGTAAAACCAGTACATCTAATATAGTTAAATAACATTTCTATGTGCACAAAGTGTCAATATTTAAAAAAACTCTTCCACAGTTTACTGCTGTCTGAAGCTAAGACAAAAAGAACACATTCTATGAGAAACAACCATTTATAGTAATACACAGCAGACACCATATGATTAGAAACAATTTTAGAAACATTATTTATGCTCAATTAGCAAGTTCCTCCTGGTCCATGCCAGATGTAAAGTGATGCACAGTATTTCAAAATCTCTTTTACGCTGAAACATCATTATGGTATGTAAAATAGTGAGAAAAAAATGTTGATGTAAATTAATTAAAGTAAAGACAGTTGAACAATGCAAAGGAAACAATTTTCAAAAATAAACAAAGAAGAGAGATATAAAGACATTACACTAACAATTCTTTATCTCTTGATCCAAACAACATCAGAGCAGCTGTTTTAATTAGTTCTTCTGAGTTTTTTGTTGCCCTGTTGTTCTTAATCTAGATCTTCTAAGTTTACTTCCAGTTGATTATTTTCATTACAGCTCAATAAAATTGTTCTAATCATTCTTAGAATCGGGAAACAACAGAAGTAGGAAACTTTACATTTAGAATACACATTTCTAAAATCTTCCATTGTACATTGAAAATGTCCCATCAAACTGTCCTGCTTCAATAACATTTACAAAATAATATCTGGTTGCAGTTCTGTTCACAAATCCGTGTCCACTTCTGTAATATTTAACTAAATTACCTACTTGTAACTTTTCTATAAACTATTTAGCTTTAGTCATCATTTTGTCTTCCACCAAACTGCTGGTTCTTGCTTGAGCAGTGTTTTCAGCAAATATCCTTGCTTTAATAAACTTATTTTATGTTTCCCTAATGAGAACAGCAAATCTTGATCCGCATCAGCTTTAACATAATTCAACAATTTCAAATCTCTGACATTATTATTGTAGCAAGATCTGGGCTGGACAGCCCGCTCGTTAAAGGAAGGTGAAGTGTCTGATATAGACTTTCCTTTTCCAGGTGAAGAGATTGCCGCTGGATTCACTGTTCGGCTTACCGTTTAGGATTTTCCATGCCAATAGCCTCTCCTTCATTATTGTGTTCCCCTCATGAAGGTGCTCCCTGTTTCTTACAGAACCTGCTGTGGGGCATGACCGAATACTGGGTGGGCAGATTAAGATCATTAGCCTGGGTTGGCAGCCAATCTAAGAGAAGGTAAACTCTTACTCTAAATCTGGGTAGACAAAGCTCGTTAGCCTGTTCAGACAGTTTGCCTAGGAAAGGAGGAACTCTGATTTTAAACCCACAAGTCCCAAGGAGTGCTGGCTAGTCTTGGGACAATGAGAGTATCATCGGATGTCTCGGGCAACTAGCATCTGCGGGCAACGACTCCACTGCCTTGTGGAAACCTCGGGAGAGGGTAGGGCTATGGGAGTAAACCCAGACAGAAAATCCGGAGTAGAAGCACCTAAGGCAGATGGCTTCAAAATTGTGAACTCCTTCCAGCAGCTCCTGCAGCTGAGCTAGTGCCAAATTGTCATGCTTTGCATTCCTTTGGATTACAGCAACAAGGTCGAGAGGGTGATCCTGCAGTTTGGGCAGCCCAGGGTCTTCATATTCAGCGCCCAGGCTTGCGCCCTGAGAGGCTACTCACAGGGTGCCACGCGCATGGTCATCAAAGCCTGAGACACCTCTGATGATGATGATGTGTGATCATAAGAGGTTCAACAGAGACAATATTGTGACCTCTTTATGCTGATGGCTTAGACATTTCAAAGATTAAGTTCCTTAAAAATTTGCTATACGGCAGTTGACGATAAGTTGATGGAATGTTCAAATAGTTTAAGCTATTTTCAAAGGGGAGAGTAAGATCTGATCCAGCAAAAACATACTGATCAGACTTTTTTAATCAGGGTCAGGCAAAACATACTGTTCAGACAATTTTATTCAGGGTCAGACAAAACATACTGATCAGACTATGTTAGTCAGGGTCAGATGAAACAAACTGATCAAGTCCGCACCTCCCTATCAAGCAGTACTCCCTGGAAACAGGCTGTTTCAAGGCAAAGAAATTCAGCAAGAGCATGAGAACAACAAACTTTTTTTTGTAACAAAATTGGAAAAACCTTGGTAGACGGGGACTGTCAAGATATAACTGATTTCAACAATGTATCATCATATGTAGGTATTGAGCAGTGTTCTACTAAGAGCCGAGAAAATCTCAAGAATGACAATGTCATACCTGACAGCTTCATCCAATTCCCTCTGACCTAAATCTTTCATAAAGCTAGAGCAACATCAAAGCCAGTGTAAATCATATATGCCATCACACCTTAACACCAAATTCTATTTTTAACATTGCATTTTCTGATAATGTATCCCACTTCACATTCTACCAAATTTTCTGACAGCCAAGTGATATCCATGATGACAATAATAGGGCCACTGTCACCTTCCCATCATATTGTAAATGACGACTAAACAGGATTGTGCTTGGGGTTAGCAACATCATCAAGTAAAAGACATTGACATTTTAATCAACGACTGCAAAAGCTTAGATACAGGCTTCCTTTAAAAGAGACCAGTTGCAATTTAAACCATATGCTTCCCATTGAAGCGAAATAGTGAATGATTGCAAATGTTTGGATACAAGCTTCCCTTAAGAGGGATCAGCTACAGTGGTGACTATGCTTCACATTGGAGAGAAAAGGTGTATCGATGAAATTTTCCAACTGGCATTAAATCCATGTAAAGGCCGCCATCCATCGAAGACAATGATGGCATAATTAATTTTCCTATCGCTATTTTTAGTACGAATTAACTGCGCTACTTTTTATCCTCACCCTCTCGTCTCGAGCCGCCCGACCCCAGTGGCAAGTCAAGGACAAGACGACTAGGGGGCGACTACAAAATACAAGGGATTCTGCATCAAGCACCCGTAAAAAAGACGGCAGAGTCCAGAGTTGAACCCACACCACGTGATCACGAGACCAACGGTTTAACCACTTCGCCACGGAATCCCCATTAAATCCATTAAAGTATGATATATTTATGTCTTGAAATAATATGCATGTATAAAATAACATTTAAAAAGCATTACACCTTTAAAGCAATCACACTCCAGGGAACAGGGAACAAAGAGATTATATAACTGACTGAGGTTGCACATAAAAAATTTCCTTATAAACCCCAAAAAAAGTCTCATGGCTAAAAATGTTTCTCACAACAAATTCTACTGCACACTTTCAATAATATTGTAACATAAATTTGTAGTTCACTAAGAATGAAACCACAAAGTGGTGAAACAACAGGGCCTCTTATTGGAGAGAAAAGAATTGGGCCACTGAATCTTACTATGTATGTTACAAAAAGTTATTAGAAAGAGTTGTGCATGGGGTTGGCAAACTTCATCATGTAAAAGAAAGTGCTTCAGAAACCATCTCATAAATTCTATGGAATAGACTTTCCACAACGATGTCAACTGGGGAGCTGAGACGCTAGTTCAGTCAGGCACAATACACTGATCAAGACCACAATCTCTCTTCCATGTAGTGTTCCCTTCAAACCGGCTGTTTTAAAGGCAGCCTGGATGACGAGATGTGGATCGATGTGATCCCTGTAGTAATGAGCGCCATGCAGATGAAGACAAGCATAGCACAACCGCCTGGAGGACTGTAGTCCACCTTCATCAGCATGCTCGGGATGTGAGGAAAGCTACTACAACCCAAAACTTAACGTCCTTTTCAGAGTGCACAAAAGAGTAAACTTACTCATTTAGGGCATTAAACAATAACAACGTCAACTGTAATGGTCACCTCATGCTCCAATTGCAGCAAATCAGGAAAGATGAATGAAAGAATTTAATTAAAATAAGTGTACGGCAAGCTTATAATTAAACATAACATAAAGAATGATTAGGCTGGTCTGTAGTCATGGATTCAATATAAAAATATGTGCACAGTACATTTAAGTCACCACAAACAAAACATAACATAAACCTAAAATGCAAGAATCAGGAGTATGGTTTAAACAGGTGACTAGAGGTACATATCAAGCTTAAAATGAAAAGGTAAATTATCTTGCGGAATACACTACACTTGTGATATCCACTCGAACAACACATCTTTTCATGGAAAACCAAATATGTAATTAGTAATGCAGTAAATATGATACTTGACTTAAGCAAAGACACATAATAATACAGTATAGTATGTCATTTATATTAATTTCACAGATGGACAAAAACAGACAGGATATATTTTTGACTGATAAATGTTTTCTCTGAAACTTCTTTTGTATGACCTTTACGTAAATCAGAAATACATTCGGTTTTTGTGTGTGTGTGTATCTACATTTTTCATAATTTGCAGAAGCAAGGTGAAACGAAACATTGAGCTAACAGCATGGCCCTGTCTGACAATCTATAAGCATTTCTCATAGAACAGCCTGAAAAATAATATTTTAAGACAATATGACACAAAAAAGACAACAAAGAACCTATTGATGCAAAGTTGAAAAAAATATGCAGTCATTTACTTGCTAAAATGAAATTTATGTGAACAATTGTGTATAAGTAAAACCTATTACAAAAATGCACAAATATGGTAGCAGAGTATCTAAAATATGTTCTGCCTTCAATATATATATATATATATATATATATATATATATATATATATATATATATATTTGTTCAACTGAGCAAAGCCATTTAATATGGTTATGGTAATACCTGAAGTTTATATGGTGCACAATCTACGAGTATATTTTTCTCTTTTTTGTTAACAGTTCCAGTGAAATATTACAGACATATTATTTAAAGCTACATATAATCTGATGTTATCACTTTTAAGAACGTACTTATTTACCAAGTCACTCCTCTTCTACGCTGAGGTGTATCTTAGTAGGGTCTTCCTCTCAACATACGAACATAATTTGTGTTGTTCTTTATTTCTTTTCTCAATGTTCTCACATTATATTTTTCACTCCTGACTCATTTTCTTCTGAAGTGGATTTTCTTGTATCCCAGAGCCCTCCTGTATATAGTGCAATGTAAGACTTCTCAGCAGGCTCACCACTTTAATGACCCCTTTTCTTTTTTTTTTTTTTTTGAAAGTGTTGGCCCTTCTGTATACTACTGGTAGAGGCACCCCTTTTTCCACCATGGCCACAGCCTTTTAGGTGATAGCAGGACATATTAACCAGTGCTTGGATGGATTTGTACATACCTATGCTAGTTTGGGCGCTCGCTCTCAGAGGTCAACCCAACTAAAGGGCAATGGAACGGTCTCACCATGAGGGCACATATGAAAGTTGTTGTCAGAGTGTGATTACTGGACAGTGTAAAATTAAACATAGTGTGAGGTAAGAAGAGAGATCTGAAATGATGATGACCTTGTCTTGATATGAATGATCTCTACAAGTTTCATCCTGGACATATCTCTAACTCATACTTTCTCCTCACATAATCTCTGTCTTTATCAAAAACAATTTCCCAATCCTTTTCTTATTTTCACTTATCATTACACTCTCTCGCACAAAAACCCATCCTAACCATGCACTTTAAATACACTCAGAAGTGAGGCAGCCTTACTTGGTGACTATTATGTCATCTCAAATCTTTGTAACTGACTTAGTCCCCTTTGTTGTTTGTACTAACCTGTAACTGACTTAACACCATTTAAAGTCTGTGCTAACCTGTAATTGTACCAACATGTAACTCATTTGACTTAGTGTGTACCAATGACTTAAAACCATATCAAGTTTGTATTAACCTCAAACTGACTTATATCAAGACCCTCACTTCGGCATCCTCGCAGAATTCCCTGGAAACAGGGTGTTTTCAAAGCAGCCTGGCTAACAAGGTGAGGGATCGATGTAATACAGTGGTAATGAGCGACATGCAGATGAAGCCAAGCACAGCACAACCGCCTGGAGAATCACGACCCACCTTCATCAGCACGCTTGGGATGTGAGGAAAGCTACTGCGACCCACCACTTAGCATCCTTTGCAGGGATCACAAAAGAGTAAACCTATTCATTCTGGGCATTCGAAACAACAACACCATTTCAAGTTTGTTCTTACCTCTAACTAACTTTACACCACTTCAAGTTTCTTCTTACCTCTAACTAACTTTACACCACTTCAAGTTTGTACTAACCTCTGACTAAACACCATTACAAGTTTGTTCTTACCTCTAACTAACTTTACACCACTTCAAGTTTGTACTAACCTCTGACTAAACACCATAACAAGTTTGTAACAATATCTAACTAACTTAACATCATTTCAAGTTTGTACTAACTTGTAACTGCAGCTTTATAGCCTTTAATGTTGTAGTAGAAGGTGATCCATTGCTCAAGATCTCTGATCTTTTTGTCTTTTTGAGCTGCTAATAGTGATGAGACATCTGTCAAGAATACTATGTTTTCTTGGTGGATATCTTTATTTTGAATTACAAGCACGGCAGCAGCCTTCAGTGCCTCTGCTTTCATGCGAAAATTATTGGGTATATAAATTATTCCACATTTTGTATGAGTGTCTGCCTACACAATCTTATTGTTGTTAGTTCATTTATTATCATCTTAGTTTTTTTTCTCTGTGTTTTCTCAGTCCAAATTTATGTAACCTCCCATCAAGTATACTTATTTATTTTACATCTAATTGAAATTATGGGACGGAATAGTCAAGTCATTGGTAAAGTCTAGATCATAAAGTTTTGTCAAATTCAACTGAATTCATCTTTGGTTAATTGTTTAATTCATAATCCAGCCAACAGGCAGCAGAAAGAGAAACAATAATAAGATTCATCCTTGTCATATACCAGTTCTTATCTGAAAGGACTCAGAAAGTTTACCTTCATGTAAAACTCTACATTACATATTTTCATGTTTTCTTCTTCTTCTTCGTTTGTTCTCAATCTCCTACTACCAAGCCCTGAACAGGGCGTTGCAAGTAGCAGAATGTATTCCTGAAAACGGAATGCGTTGTGTTGCTAATTTACAGCTTGACTGCGATATTTGCACCTTTCGGTACGACATATCCGTCTTTGGTAGCAACTGTTTTCTTAATTAAGTAAGTGAACTTCACAGGCTCTCCAAAGGGTCTGAGAGGCTTCCAGTGTGATTCTCCATGTGAGCTGCCAACAGCTTTTCTATGACTGTATGTTTATATGTTGTCAAAAAGATTTTTAATTTGTTTAAATAACTGATAACTTGATCACTTCTATTCTCCATAGGGTGTAGAGGTCTACCTTTCTTTTTCTTATGGTCGGTAGTTTCTACAGGTGGGGTAGGGGAGGAAGACTAACGTCTGGTCATGCAAAGTATACTGATCAGACATGTTAGTCAGGATCAGGCAAAACATACTGGCCAATATCCTCACCTCGGCTTCCTAGTAGCCCTCCCTGGAAACGAGCTGTTTTCATGACAACCTGGCTAATGAGGTGAGGGATCGACGTGATACCCGTAGTAGTGAGTGACACGCAGATGAAGCCAAGCATAGCACCACCTTCATCAGCACACTCGGGATGTGAGGAAAGCTACTGCATCCTGCCACTTAACGTCCTTTTCAGAGCGCACAAAAGGGTAACCTACTCATTGTGGGCATTCACAAACAACAACAGGTAGGGTAGCCAACTTACCTCTGGCAGGTTACAGTGCTACTATTCTTTGCTACCCTTTTCAGTAACACAAATATGAGGTATTTAACAAATTAAATGACTTAATACTACTACTACAGACAATAAGATCAACCTAATACTGATTCTCATCATAGCAATTATCTGAGATACCCACTGTATTCATCTATTATTCCTCTATAGCAGCAGTTATATCTACGACACCCTCATCAGTACTTAAAAGAGTAACACTAAGACAATGCAGATGAATATGAACAGGTGTGAAGCAAAACTCTATAACACTGAATGATGAATATGAGTTACTTATAGATAAAGTAACAAACACTGAAAGATGAATATGAGTTACTTATAGATAAAGTAACAAAGCAATCCAAAACTTTTCTGTAAATAAGACGCTATAATGTGCAGTCCATACATACATTTAATAAAAGTTATAAATTTGCACAAGTAATACAATCCTCAAAGCCAAGAAAATACATTTTTAGAAAAATGAAAATACTTTGTCTATGTAAAATAACTGCAGTATCCAGGTTTGCAGATTAAAGTTCCTGCCATGTAACATCACTCAAAAACAAATGACTTTTCTTGTACGTCTGCTTCCTAAGACGGAATGCATTCTGCTGTATTTTTTGTGTGCACCCTACGGCCTAGTGCATCTGACTTTATCAAACATTTAAAAATTAAGTTTACTTCTCAAAGAGGCACAACCTTGCTGAATCTGAACATATGCATGATTGGGTTGTGAGTCATGCCTTAAAATACTTCACTATACCATCTCCCCTACCAAATATATATAATGTAGTATAGACTAGAAAACAAATACAGGACAAAAGTTCAAAATTTGATGATAAACGTTTTGAACCTTGTAGTCTGAGGACACACCCAAATAACTAAAAACATTTTAATTCTAACAAAGCAATTAAATACACACACTACCTTCAAGGAAAATCTATGCCACAGTGCATGGAGATTAACAGTTCCAAAATCTAGATGCAAAATGTACTAAAATTAAGTCTTAGAAGTACAATAGAACAGCAGTGGTCTGCAAGTAGTGCTATATTTTTGCCTTAAAATTGTTTTTGGATTATATGTGCAGCATAACTTTTCCAACTGGAAAAAAACCAGTTGATTGCTACTGAGGTCATTCTGCAGCATGCTGAAAGTGTACATGAGTGAGTTCTGTAAATGATCTCATTAAATTAAAACGTGAAGAGAATAAAGCATCATTGTTCTGACATCAATTATTGTTATACTACAAGGTTTTCTTTATATTTAAACCATCTATTTTTTTAATGTGGAACACTTGCAAAGACTTAAGGTAATACTTTGGAGTTGTTTGTCTTTTTCCCTTAGGTGGAGGTCACTGTACTGTGTTTTGTACCTTCCAGCCCAGTGGTGCATCTTGGCGCACACACGCACAGACACACCTCCCCCCCTCTTTTCAAAAGTAATATTATAAGCGAGGATATTTTATTTTTATGATAACTACGGTATTATTGGCTTTACAACAGTTCCGATTCCCTCCAACATTAAAAAAGATTAGATCTAATGTAGTAGTTCTTAAAAGCCCCATTCCCCCAGCAGCAATTGTAATAGTTCCTGTACCTGAGCAAACAGCCCCATAGACCCCAGTATAGAAACCACTGTTATAGAACATTTAAGCACAGTTCCTGCTTCTTTTATCCTGATACTCATTATTTGATCAAAGGTTTCACAGTGTGGCAGTAACATGTACCCATATATGATGTTGTTATCGATTCAGCAACATGCGGGCTTATGTCCTTCGGCACAATGCCATGTAATGGTATCTACATATGTTTGTTAGCTGTTGTTTAGTATCATACAAAGTGCTCCTATTAGCTAGCCTCAGAGGAAAGAGCATTTTCCTAACATCACTGAACGCCAGGCACTCAAAGCGATGATAATCAACAGTTCACATGAGTGTGTACACAGTTGGCACTCCGAAGTGTGTTATGGTTGGATTCTGGTCAGGTGCATGTTAAATGAGAAGTATCGGGAGCCCTAACATAATAATGATCTGCTATATGAATAAAGATTGCAGTCAATATATATCATGATGTCATTGCACAAATACTGGAATATATTTTGAGAATCAACACTCATAATTCTCGGTGTTTTGAGTTTTGTTTGTCTGTCACACTGTACCATCAGTATCCAATCATGTCACTATCCATTCATATAACCCGTGTCTAAATATAACTCTGCAAACAAAGGTCAATATAAACATAGGTTTCAGTTAAATCCAGATCAAGAGAGAATTTCTGATGTCACGAGAACCGTGCTCTAAAAGCTATGAGCATCCAGTTTATTCTTAAATGCATTAACTGTCCCTGCCTCCACTACCTCCCCTGGCAATGCATTCCAAGCAGACACCACTCTCTGACTAAAAAAATATTTCCTAATATCTAACCTGGACCTCTCTTTAGTCAGCTTGTAGCTATGCCCTCGTGTTATTGTAGGTGGCTGTATTTTAAAAAACTTGTTATAGTCTAATTTATCAATTCCTCTGATCATCTTATAAACCTGTATTAAGTCACCACGAATTCTTCTCTCTTCGAGACACTGTAGGCCGGTTTTTCTGAGTCGTTCCTCATAACTGTAATTCTGGAATCCCACTATCATCTTTGTCGCTCTTTTTTGTATTCTTTCTAGCATGTTTATGTCCCCTCTATGATAAGGACTCCACACTTGTACACAGTACTCCAATCTAGGTCTAACTAAAGCTTTATACAGTTTGACGATCACTTCCTTGCTCCTATGTTTAACATTTCTTTTTATCATACCTAACATTGCATTTGCCTTTTTCACTGCTACCTTAACTTGCTCACTCACCTTTCCTGTATGATCTATTATAACCCCTAGGTCCCTATCCTTATCTATCTTTCTAATATTGTTTTCTCCCATTCTGTAATTATGTTCCATATTGGATCTACCCATGTGGATGACTGTACATTTATCTACATTAAACTCCATTTGCCAGCTTACAGACCATTCTCGAATTTTATCTAAATCCGACATCAATATATCCACTTCCGCTTTAGATGAGACACTACTGCATAGTTTTGTGTCATCAGCAAATTTTGCAATCATGGATCTCATATCAATGTCCAAATCATTTATATATATCAAGAACAAAATTGGTCCCAAAACCGAGCCCTGTGGCACACCACTTTTTACTTCACACCACTCAGAGTACTCCTTATTTATGCCCACCCTCTACCTTCTTCCCGTTAACCAATTTTCAATCCATTTGGCAACTTCCCCACCTATTCCATGTGATTTTAACTTTCGAAATAATCTTTGATGAGATACTCTATCAAAGGCCTTTGCAAAGTCTAGATAAATAACATCCACTGGCTCCCCTTTATCTATGATTTTAGTAACCTCCTCCATGAATTCTAATAGATTTGTTAAGCATGATCTCCCTCTAGTAAACCCATGCTGACTATTTCTAATTAGATTAAATTTGTCTAAATGCATTACAATGTTTTCTTTGATTATTGACTCTAACAATTTACAGACTATGCTCGTTAAACTCACCGGTCTATAATTTGCTGGATCTGATTTTTTGCCTTTTTTGAATAAGGGGATCACTCCTGCATCTTTCCAATCCCGTGGAACAATCCCTTTTGTCAGTGATTGAGAACATAATATAGCCAATGGTTTTGCTAGTTGGTCTCTAATTTCATTCAGCAATTTTGGATGAATACCACCTGGACATTTATTCACTTTCAACCCCTCAAATTTTTTATAAAAACCATTTCCTTTGTAATACAGATTGATCTTAACTGGTTACCTACCACAAGCCGCTCCCAGGGCCAGAACACTTATTTAGCCGCGGCCATAAGCCGCTGTGACCGTAAATGTTTGTTTCATAGTAAAACAAGTTATAAATTTATAGTTTTCCTTTCCGTTTCGGTACGAGAATTTAATTTACCGAAGGGAAGTTGATTTTTGAATCACATGTTGACCAAATCGGATGTTAAAAATTGTATTCTTGTCATAATTATCATATTTTCAAGCTAGTTACCGAACTGTAAAAAATTGTTTACCATGGCAACAAGCGATAAGGTCACCAAAAGCACTTGTACGGCTCGTCTAACTATTGAACAGGCTAGAAACTTGTTTCAACAGATAAATAATACATTTAGTGAAGACGAGGTAAGTGAAACAGATGTCGATAATTTGATGAATATGAAAAAAATAGTAGTGACAGCACAAGTAGTGATAGCGAAGATGGTGCACGTCCTGGACCATCAAAATTCCATAAAAAGGCTAAGACGGCTGCTAGATTTACAAATAGTTCAGTAAAAAATGGAGCTCAAGAAAGAGAACAGTGGCACCAAGTAACTGAAGGTGAAACAACAGGCAGTATTTCCTTTGTTCCAACTCGTGAACCAGGTATGCATGCAAAACTAGATGCATCTTCCTCTGAACTAGATTGTTGGTTTGCCTTGATAACACCAGATGTGTTAGATTCATTGGTATCAATGATCAATGAATATGCAGAATTGAAGAAATCCAAACAAGTTTCTTTACAAAAGTCTACACTTGCAAGTTGGAAGCCTATCACTGAATATGAGCTGTTAAAATTTGTGGCCGTGATTATTGCAATAGGTTTAGGTAAAAAAGCATCGGTGAAGGATTATTGGGCACACAAACCGCACAACTACAACCCATGGTACAGTCAGATGTTTCCCAGATTGAGATTTGAAATCATTTACCACACCATGATGCATGTTGGAGATGCTGAATCTGTAGGCAAGGACAAAATAGAGCCATTCTTGAATTCACTAATAGCAAAGTTCCAGGATGCATTTTATCCATTTCAGGATCTGGCAATTGATGAAATGGTAATAGGCTATAACGGACGCTGGAAGCACAAGCAGTACAATGCCTCCAAGCCAAGCAAGTATCACATCAAGACTTTTGGCTTGTGTGATTCTACTACAGGGTATGTCTACTCTGTATTGACATACTTCGGAAAAAACACATCATATCTCCTTGCCAAGGACCGTACAAGTCAGGCCGTGAAGGTGTTTGATTACCTGCTGCAAGGAATTGGAAAAGGCCACCATGTATTAGCGGATAGGTACTACACTGTAGACACCGTGATTACATATCTGTTGAGTAGGGGTATTGATTATACTGGCACACTCAACATCAACAGGAAAAATTTTCCGCTTCAGTTGAAGACCATTTCTCTACAGCTCCGAGAAGCTAGGTGGTACAGAAATAATGATGGATCCCAGATATGTGTTGCTTGGCGATATAAGAAAGCCAAAAGGCTGTGTATTGTTGTCTCCACCAAGACTACAGTTCAGATGGAGCAGGTTACAACTAGACGAGGCAACACAGTTGAAAAACCCAAAGTAGTGCAGCGATACAACATGTGTATGAATGGATGTGACCATAGCGACCAGATGGTATCATACTATGGCAGCTTCCAAAGAAAAACAAGAAAATGGTGGAAAAAACTATTTTATTGGATCATTGAGGTTTCACAGGTAAATGCTCATATATTATACACGCTCTGTCATGCTGATGAGAAGCCTATGCCCTTGAGAGTCTTCAAAGAAAATTTGATCCATCAGCTGACTGAGAAGGCTGCATCTATCATCCCGCAAGAGGTAGTAACCACAAACAGCAATAAAGTTGGGAGAAAATTCAAAGAAGGAAACAAAATTAAAAGATATGAGGGTGCTGTGCATCTTGTGGATCACTCAGACAAAGACAGGAACTGCATTGTATGCTCAACTCCTGCAAAGAGAGCCCGCACAAATTTTTATTGCACTGGTTGCCCAGAAAAGCCACATCTCCATCCGAAGAACTATTGTAGAGTGTACCATACACATGATCCTGCAGATGGTGCTCACTAAAGACATTGATGTACTGTAAATAAATTGGAGATATATATTTTTTTTTAAATGTTAATTTTTTCAAAGACATATTTTTTGTTCTTCAAATGTTTATTTTTCAAAAAATGTTTAATTTTTTCTGATCTGGCCTACATGTGGTTACATTAGCTATTAGAAGTGTAAATATTATCCAATTTCTGTGTTCTTGAATTTGTTTTTCTTATTGTTGGATATACTTTGTGATAACCACCAAGTAAAAGACATTAAATGTTTTAGACATTCAAAAATTTAAGGTGAGTTGGCACTTTTTTTATAATTTTGTAATGCTTTTCTGTTGTAAATAATAATTTACCATTTACAAATTTCCTACTAAAAAATAACACACAATTGTTTTAGATCTATCTTAGAGAACATTCATTTACCTACAAAATGGTATATCATTCATAAAAATATGTTAATAATTAAGAAAACTGCAGCTAAATTTGTACATACACCTGCAAATGGGAAAATGGGACCTAAATTTAATTCTGCCACAGCCTGTTTTTCAATTCAGTAGCTAATCAGTTAATCCCGCTGTATCCGTGTCTCTTTGAAAAATATCTATAGGCTCTGGGATCTTGGAGCAGTCCTCTTTTGTGAAGACTGTGCCAAAGTACTGATTGAGCAGATTAGCTGCCTCCCTATTCTCACTTATTATTTTCCCTGTATTGTCTATGAGAAGGCCTACTTTGTCTTTCGTTCTTTGTTTATTTCTAACATAAGAGAAGAAGCTTTTACTGTCAGTCTTGATCCTCTGAGCAAGTTTTTTTTCAAAGTCTATTTTTGCTGTTTTATTCGCTTTCTGAGATATGTTCTGCTTTTCAAAAAATTTTACATATGTTTCTTTTGATTTTCCTGCCTCTATATATTTTTTCCATGCTTTAATTTTTGCTCTTCTATATATTAGAATATTATAGATATGAAACTGTTTGTCATTCCCTGCTCATTTTAATATGTGATATGAAATCTCCCCCTCATTAAAAAATGTTTAAATAATTTCTATATTGATATCTGAAAGCTAACAAAGCTTACTTGAAATCTCTAATACTGACCAGGCAATGTGCTTCTCATCTGAATGTTTTCTTCTTTTCTTTTGTTCTACCGTCCTTGCCATACGGCATTGTAGAGAGGAGGAAGCATAGATTTATTGTTACCACTAAGTAGAAGGCATATGCTGTCATTAGGTGTAACTTCCTGAGAGTGTCAGAGACACCCTCGTTCCACCTACGTCGAAGTCTGCCCCTTACTCGTGGAACTGCATATGATATGCTCTTGTTGTAATGCAGACTGGTCCAAATGCATTCTGACTAAATGATCAAACCACTTGATATGTTTGAGTTAATGTAGGCACTAACTGGGTTTGTCCCCACTGTCGGCCTCAGCATGGTGTTGCACATTCGGTCACGGATTGTCTTTCCCGCTGCACTTATCGGCGCATCTCGCAGCTCTCCTAATGTCTGGTCTATTATAATGTGAAATGTTGCTATCTGATTTGTATATTAAATGGTCTCATAGCAGACACAGTTGTCTGAGAGCAAGTTTTAGAGCGCTCATTGCACTATGCCACAGCTTTTTATGAGGAGGACTAGCCAGTTCTCTTCCTCACTGCCTTTCCTTCCCTGACAGTAAGTCAGGTACTGATTTACACAAGTGTATACAAAAAAACAACTGGGATCAAACCCAGCACCACTACTGTGAGAAGCAAACTCTTTACTGTTCCCTTGTTCAGATGCTTGGATCTATATATGGTTTCTAAAATCAACTTGTTAGAAGCTTTTCAAATCTTTAGTATTATTCTGCATATATTATGGTTGTTATACCCTCTATAACTTACCAATATTTGTTCCTCATTCATCGTTTTTCCTTGAGTCGGAATGCAATATACTTTGTTTTGCACCCTACAAGTCAGTGCATCTGACTTCAGCATGAATTTTTAAAATTGATTCGCATCCCATAGGGGTATGACCTTACCAGCTCATGAATCCAAAGGCATGCAAGTTTGGTTTGTGAGCTGTGCCACTAACCACTTCACTACGCGAGCTCAGCTTATGAATATGTTTTGGCAGTTTACAGGTCAACCTATCCATTATTCCTGTTTTTATTTTTGCTTACCCTGCGCTAGAATCTGTTGCTTATGACTAAGTAGTTCTACAGTGATTATCTGATCCAGATGTTAACTTTTATTTATTTGTTCTATGGCATATACAATATCTACCCATTTAGGTTCATTCTATTTAGGTGACTTGCATGATGTACTTCATTGATTTTCTTCACCTACTACTGTGTGATTAAATGTCAGATCACTGGAAAGTGATGAGTAAACCAAAAAATGGTATCAATATAAGGAAAGACTAGACCTTTCTGAAGTAGACAATATACAATCATGCAGGCTACATGAATTGACAAATATCACTGGATTTTCCCGTAATGCTTGATGGCATCAAGGAAGAACAAAGTTTAAAACAAAACCATGATTTACTCATACATTCAATTTGAGGTGAATCAAACATCAGTGAGCATGTACAAAGCAATAAGGCAAACATTTCGTTTTTCTTTTTTTTTTGCATCTAGAATACTGTTCTGTATAAATAATTTATGTTAATATCTTTATTAAAATTTTGTGCTGATATGATCTTCTGCACATCATTGAACAGTTTCAACCGGGTACAAGCATCATTATGAAAGTACAACCAAACCTGCATGAGAGTAAAAAAATCTACAACACATTGAAAGCCGTATTCTAAATTTCTTAATAGAGCAAATTTGAGTTAAAGGAATGTTGTCTAAATATGAAATTAATACATACAAACAAAATAATAACAATCTTTACATTTCCCAGTACAGAAAACAATGCATCTCATTAGGCACATCTCTCTTGATTTAAAGCTCTAGGTATGTTCTCCTGGGATAAAAGGCATTGGTTCATACACATGGGACTAACAATGTTTGAAATAAAATATTCAAATATTATACTGTGCACAGATTAGCTACCAACAAACACAGCTAGCTGATACTTGATACACACATGCCCAGTTCATTCCATTCTTCCCTGTGATAACACACAGTTACACCACCAGATATAATTTCTGTATTATTTTTATGTAGATCACCAATGATACGGGCTAGGAACAGTATAATAATCTCATCACACAAAATAACAATGATATGCAATAGATGCATAACATAAAATAAGAGATGTCATTAAGCACTGTCCATTAACACTTTTGTACTGGCAAATGTATGGCAACAGTGATGCATTTTCACATGATTAGAAAATGATTCAAGCATATAAACCTTCAATTGGTCCATGGAATATCTTAAAATAGTTACAACCAATAACCATCACATGAGGAAATGCTGTATTTGAGTGCTTCCTTTCATGTACATGAATGAATAGGGAGCTTGTAGCAGAAAGTCATATATGAGCCAGGTTATCATTTATCTATGAAACAGAAAGAACAAAAAGCAGACTAGTCAAGTCAAGTGTAAATTTAGCAGAATTAACCGCTGGTTGAAAATGGAGTTTTTGAATACTCCACTGTACTAAGCCGCAGTCTGTGAGAGGTGGGGTGGCCAGTGCCCTTCCTTGTCATTTTTTATTTTCCCTGAATCATGTGTCAGGTACCCATTTACAGCTGGGTTGACCAGAGAAGCGGGTCCCCGATTAAAATCATGACCTGGATATTTTTTAGTCACCAGATGTGATTCGAACTGAGGCATGCTGTTACCACAGAAAATAGCGAATTACTTTATATGAACTGAGCTAACGAGCCCCACAAATGGTGCCATTAAAAAATGGATCTAAGTGCGGGTGGACATACATCAGAGTACACCTGTATAGACATTTATCTTTAAAAAAATATACATTATTTCGTGTACCTACAACTTTTTTATGACAATAGCTATATTTTTTAAAATATAAATGTCTGTCTATAGAGGTGTACTCTGACGTATGTCCACCCGCACTTACATCCATCTTTTAATGGCATCATTTGTTTGAGTTATGTGCACTTGCTTCGAAGATATGTGCAATCTAGCATCCTGACGCAAACTACTGCTAGATCGGCCTTCATACAACCAACTACTGATGTAGCATGCTGCCGTCAGTTTGTTTACAAGCACTGTAACTTCATACTAAGTGATGATAAACTGTCTACAAATTTTATTTTACTGACTTATGTTGATTAAAATCAAATATGTTGAATACTAATACTGTAATAGCAGATAGAATTCCAAAGAAAAGTCATGAGGCTGTTATGTACTATAACATTTCTTTATGTTATCCTCCATGATTAGCATAGACCTAAGTTAATACTGTACTATAATATATTTAAAACGTTTTATAACTTTCAATATTTGACTTTTACAGTGCTGTACAGTATTTAATATGCTTGCTCTTTTTGTCCTACAATCAACACTTAGAAATTTGGTCTTACAATGAACACTAGGAACACTGCGGTACTCTTCCAGTCTGCTCCTGGCAAGCCTTACAGTAAATCAAATGTCACTATACACTACCAATGGTCTCCAAGTAGTCAATAGCTTTATCTACCTAAGCAGTACCTTCACCAGAGAAGCGAATATCAATTCTGAGGTCAACAACAGGATTGCAAAGGCAAGCTCTGTCATTTTGAGTCTTGGAGTAAATGTGTGGAGCTGACAAGGCATCAGTGTCGCCACCAAGGTATCATGCTAACCACTCTTCTGACGGCTTGCAAAACATGGACAGTGTATAGCAGACATGCCAGACAGCTAAATAGTTTCCACATGAGCAGCTGCCTCTGCAAGCTGCTTAGGATTAGGTGGCAGGACAAAGTTCAAACTCTGAAACTTGTCACACATGTTGAGCATTCCCACGCTTCTTCAAAATGACCAGATAAGATGGATGGGACGTGCTGTTTGCATGCCCAATGAGCGCCTCCACAAGCAGCTGCTGTACAGTGAGCTCAAAACAGGCAGACGCTCATCAGGGAGACGGAAGCAATGCTACAGTGTGGCTTTAAAAACGTCACTGAGGAGCTTCAACAATGATATCACCTTACGAGATATGCATGTACAGAACTGTTCCATGTTACGCTAGCATCACACAAGGTGCTCAGATTGCCAAGCAGAATATCATCACCGAAGCTGCCCCAAGTACTGCATAGTCTGCTGTGCCAGGATATGACCTTAGAATTATGAGATCATATTTAGCAGCACAAGTATAATGCTGCCACCATTTCGCTTGTAATGGACAACTATTATTATTATGCTTACTTTATTTGGCAAAACAGTGCCCGGTGATAAGGATGCTTACAATTTTTAAAATAGTAAGGTCTATGGTGTTCCCTCACTGACCGAACAATCCAGACAAAGATGAACAATGCAGTCTCTTCTAAAGAAGTCTTAGAGGAAGGCTTACCACTGGGCTCTGCTTTGAGCTGCACTCTTTTTCTTATCTACATCAATGACCTGGCCAAGGATATCAAAGCTGAAAAAGCCATATATGCTAATGATCTGGCAATACAGCAGAGCCACGAAGATGTAGAAAGTGCAGCACAAAGATTAAATGGAGACCTGAGAAAACTGCATGAGTATTGTGTAATGTGAAAACTCAAAATAAACTGTGAAAAGACTGTTTATACTATCTTTACCAAGGTCCACAACTGAAGAGGACCTGTATATATATTAGAATGGTATTGGGCTGCCAAGAGCAGGCTTGCTCAGCAGCTATGGGATAATAACAACAACAACCAAGAGTCATAAAATAGTATCCAAGAAAATTATGTCTGAGATTCGGCAAACAGAAATTGCCCAGAGAGGAAGAGTCTACATATCTTGAAATCACTCTTGACCGACAAGAAATTTGCCCAAGATGTTAAAAATAAAGCGCTGAGGCACCTACAGTTATTGAAGAGGCTCGCTAGTACAGCATGGGGATGATACAAGGACACTCTGAGAGGCTTGTATCTTGGATAGGTACCCTGTGCTTTAGAATACAGTAGTGCACTTCTGACAACATGCTCACGAACAAATGTAGAATTCCTGAATAGAGTTCAGAACAATGCCCTGCACCTTATTAGTGGAGCAATGAGGTCAACACCCAATGCTACATGTGAAATTCTTCACGTGAATGTAGAGCTCCTTGGAATGTGAAAAGATGTGACCACTGTTAAAGTTTATGAGAAGAGTAAAAGAATGACAAAGACTACTCCAATAAAAGTCTTGTAGAAAAATTACAACAAAAGCAGGGAATAAAACAAGTCAGTCCTCCACTGACATTAGTTAGATTAAAGACAGATATCATGTCTCAGACAAAAGACATGAAACACAGAAAGTAGCAAAAAAGTTACCATCACATACATGTTAAAAAATGCCAGAAATGCCTTTTTACAAATGTTTCATTTATATAAGTTAGATGTTTGTGACATCCATGCATCAAATGTCTGACTTAACTCCATTTCTGAGGTTTTCTTGGAACCGAAGGAGACGTAAGTACTGGGCATGCTTGCGCTCTAATATACAATGTCGATAGTACACTTGCATGTCTACTGTAGGTAAAATGAGCTTTTATGTATCTTAGGTATGGGGAAAAAATATTTACAATGGATTTGATGAATTATAAATTGTTTTCATTATTTTATAAATGGAAAAAAATGCCTAATTCTAAGATTCTTCTACATCTTCAAAACATATTGCTATACATTTTTACAATCTTCCAAGATTGACTGAGCTTCTGGATTAGAACATTTTCATGTAGAGAATGAATGTTCTTTAAAATGGGAAAAATCTACAATTATAAAGCAATGAAATGGTTACAAAAAACATCTACATTAAATGACAACATGTTCTTAAATTACTGTCACTTAACCCTTTCCACATTGTGGGCAACATTCTCAAATGCCATAAAACCAAAAACTCCGGCCCAGCTATTATCAACACAGACTTCTGAAACATGCGGTTGGGTTTTGTGATTTAGTTTGTTTAATTTCTTTTTTATGGCACTTCTTGATAATGGCATCTCCCCATTAATGTATAATCTTTATTATGAATACTTCATGTCATAGATAGTTTCAGTATATGTCTTACGATGTTCAGATCATAAATTTGGCTCAATTTTTTAAATATTAATTTACTTTTTTAGAATAAAACTTCTTGACGTACAAAATCCAGGCACATAGCCTGGAGGGAAAGACACAAACCAGCAAAATTATCCAGGACTGAAAAGGGTTAAAGCATTGCTTAAATGTCAGTTTGGCATGTATTAATCAGACAAAAGGAATGATATGAAAAAGTTAAATGCTTTGAGGTAAAAATTTTCTCCAACTATATAGACCAAAATATGTGGAAAGTTTCACAAACATAAGCACATACAGGCAAAAATTTTTTCAACTGTTAATCTCATACAAACTCTTCATGTTTGTCATCTTGCTGAGCTAATGATATATAAGGACCAGCTAGTATTCTAGTGGCTGGTGGTGGTTCCCGATTATTTGGTCTGAAGATTTCGGGACTGCGAGCTCTCTGCTGAGTAGTATGTGTGACTCTTCTACTCTCTGTAGAACTCTCGTGGCTTGGACTTGGCTGATATTTGATCAGTGGCTCCTCTGAAGAATCAAATGTAGTTTCTATGCTTCTTTCATCACTGCCATATCCTTTCCTTCCTGGATTATCTGCATGGGACTTGACAGAATCATCAAAACTTTCATTGCCTTTTGATCCAATCTGGATTCCTCTGCTGTCATTTGGAATTTCACTTATATCAGAATTTGGCGTTTGTTCACTCTTAATCAAATTTTTTCCTGAGGCATTAGAAACAATGCGGGCCGTTGGTGGAGTCTCATAGTTTAGTAATTCCTCTTCATCTCTTGTCTTTTTTGTTCGAGCTGGGCTGCGGCGTGAAATAATTCTCTTGGATGGAGCTACAGCCTTCTTTTCTTTCTCAATTATATTCTCTATGTGAATCTGAGAAAAAATAAAAACCTTACAATTAATAATGATGGTTGAAATTGTATAAAATAATACAGGAATACAACATCAATCAAAATATTTATTAGTCATTAATATTTACTACAACACAAACAAGAAGCCTAGAAGAAAATATTTGTAAAAAATGAAAGATATTGAAGAATGAAAACAAAGTGTGAACCTTTTCAAGGGAGTCCTGACTGTGTGTGAATCTATTCCAGCTGAGAGCTGATTTGTTTGCAGTCAAGTCTTCTGTGCTTTGAGCCAGTTGTTCATGTGCTAACATCATAGCTCTGTGTAACTGTATGCTTGCTGAAGTTCTCTGACGTTGTGACAGTTCAGCAAGGGCCTGAACAGAGAAGACAATATTTTACTTCTAAATAAACAGTACAACCACATTAGCAAAACTGATTAATTTACCATAACAGGTTCTTCATATGTAGTGAAGGGTGATCACAATTTTATAATGAAGTGTAATGAGGAGGAAGGGAGTTGACCAAAAATGAGGATAAGTCAATAAATAGATCACAAATGACTATCTTTAAAAAAAACAACTAAATGACATGTGAACTTAAAAACATCTATTATTGCACTTACATTGTCCCTTTTTTCTCAAAATAATTTCCAAAAACATTGATACACATGTCCATCGCATTATCTTAGTCTGTCAACTTTTACTTCTATAGGGGCAGATGCCCTTGTGCAGGTCTCAGCTTTGGATGTAGCTGGAATAGAATTTTCTGCTTAGCGGGCTAGGCTCGAGTAACTTATTACTCCACTGCGTTGGGACAATTGCCGCGGAGGGTGGTTAACCGATGTGCGAGTCCATCTTAATAGACTCAAACACTGGAGCAAAGTAGACCCATAGTCTGTTGGGCACCATCTATGTTGCTCTTAACAAACCACCTAATCATGGTCAGTGTTATACCATGTCCCACAGTTAGTCACCTCTTACATTATGTTCTCTGTGGGGCAGTAGTTATATTCTTGTCTTTGTTATACACTAAAACCTGCAGCCACATTTCCATTTCACGTTGAACCTCTTTGTCATTCGCAAAACATCATCCACCAAGGTGGGGTTTTAGTGCACCTAACAGGTAGAAATCATTCTAGGCTAAGTCAGGGGTTGTAAGGTAAATGTTCAAGAAGTTGCCACTGCAGGTGGTTAATTTTCTCCTGGGTTAGTCAGCATGCATGAACATTTTCTTCTAATTTCATCCCGAAGCATCTACAGAACTTCACAGTATTTTTGTTTGTTTGTGTTCGCCTTATTTTTCTAATCTCCATAGTGGTGTGCGTTGCACTGTGGTTTTTATTTTGCGCCTGTCGGCCCAGTGCATCCGACTTCAGCATGCATTTTATGTAAGGGTCTGCTTCCTCCTGCATTTTCTAAGGGTTTGCTGCCCCGGGGGAATGGCCGGTGCTGTGATGGGGATCGAACCCAGCACCTTTTGGTTGTGAGCCGTGTCACTTAACCACTAGCCCACGCCGTCCCCAAACTTCACAGTATGATACAGCATTCACATTGTCACCTTTCTTTTGTAAATTGACTAACAGCACTCCATGAGAATCCCAAAACACTGTAAGCATAATATTTCCTGCTGAGGTATAATTTTAAATGTCTTGGCAAAGTGAAGAAGGATGTTTCCATTGCAGTGAAGCACATTTTGATTCATGTTGGAAGTGATGCACCCATGATTCGTTCCCAATAACAATCCTGTTCAGCATGTCTTCTCCTTTATCTGCATAGCAACAGAAATGCTGCAAGGACAAGCCCATTTGGTACATTTTGTGTTCGCACTTTCCAGAAATTCAATTGATCATGCATTATGCTGTAGGATAAACCATGTGAACACCCAATTACAGTTGGCAAACTATCTATCGTTACTCGCCTGTGAGTTGAAATCATCTCCTCTACCCTATGCTTCTGGTGCAATCAGAACATGACGCCCAAGTCGAGCTTCACCAGCAATTATTGAGCATCCTTGAGAAAATTTATCAACCCAGTTGTGAACTGCTTTACGTGACAAATACTTTTCACTGTAAACAGGAAGCATTTCCTTGTGAATATCTTTTGCAGAAGGTAATTTTGTCTCCCCCCCCCCCCCCCCCCCCACCCCCCAAATGCACAACAGCACGCTGTTTTTTTATTGTACACTCTGTGTGTATCTGAGCTGTACATGTGACATCTAGCATCTGTTACCATTATTCACAAAGTTGTATTCTTCTACCACCTAATGACACCTTTAGCAGCTACCCCATTTCTATTTGTAACCTACTTACTGACTTAACCTCCTACATATGTCATCATACAATCAATATGACTATGGGGGCATCTTTCAAAAATGAGTTCAAAACAAAACAATTGTTGTGACCTAGTGCTTCTGTGTATTATTATCTCATTAGTTTCCTCTTCTTCTGTGATCATTGCTTATTTACTGGTATTCCTGATTCTCCAATGTTGTTTGTTGTTACAGATCCAGCAGCATCCAGGCTATCTCCCTTTGGCCTAATACATATCTGCATGTGTCTGTCTATCTCCCTTTGGCCTAATACATATCTGCATGTGTCTGTCAGTTGTAGTCTAGTATCATACATAGAACTTGGTTTCCAGTCTAGCGAACTTCAGGCTGCTTCCAGCTTTCATCCGATTGTTTGTATGACTCCATCTGCTTCCATCGTCTGATGTGGATTCCTATTGCTATATCTATGGCGGGTCGCCAATGGTGAATCATATTTGAATAAGTTTTGTGCACCCTATTTTTCATTGTGCTGTGTTTTTCACTTCCATAGAATCAAACACATATTCTGTCTAATGTATTAATAACATCCATGCAGTCCTTAAAGTCAATATCGTTCCTTTATCATATTTTTAACTCTTGAGCGGGCTCCCACAATATTTTATGTCATAACGTCAATCAATATCAATTTTGGAAATACATTCGAGCATCAGAATCATCCATTGTTTTCAGTATGCAGTGTGATATTTATTTTGTACGCTACTTTTCTTCTTGCTCAATGTTCCACGTCATCCATTCAAGCCGGTTTTTGTTGTCTACGTCATTGACTGCTGTAGGCCACAGACCTGGTCAACTATCATCTTATCGTCAATATTACAAATATTTTCTTTACACAACCCGTTTTCATGGAGATATCATGAGCGAAATCTATGAAAGTCATCCAGCATATACAATAAGAGAGTTTCACATACCTAGGGAGTATCATAAACAAGACATACTGTGCAGATAAGGATATAAAAACCAGGATACAGAAGTCAAGAGTGGCCTCTGCCATAGTTAAAAACCAAATGAAACACAATAATGATCAAAATGCCTACCAAGCTAAGAATCTTGAACTTCAATGTAAAGTTGGTCCTTCTATATTCAATATTAAGTGACTACAGGGCTTAACAAATCTCTGAAAAAGATTCTGGGCCTGAAGTGGGTTCAACAGAGTTACAAATGAAAAAATGAAATAATATAGGAGAGAACAGGACAAAGATAGGTGGAACAAGATATTTTAGGACGAAGGTGGCACTGGATAGGAGACACGTTGCAAAAGCCCGAAGCCAGTATTTCCAGACCTTCTCTGTCATGGAACCTCTAGAAAAAAAAAACCTCAAAAAACATTAAGAATAGACCTAGGGGATAATACAAGAAAAACAGGGAGAGCTGGATATAACACAGGACAAATCTGCTTAGAGAGAGGCTTTAAACCACGCCTCCATATTAAATTACATTTGCAATAATCAATTTGTCTAACATGCTAACTCCACTATTTTTTAATTGTTTCTTTTATCACAATAATTTATCACCAAGTGAAGAGTTTAACATCACAATGTAAAGTGTAATAATCTACCTGTAACTGCCTGGCACTATTCTTGCCTGTGGTCAGCACTAGCCTTGTAAAAATTCCTTGAGAGTTCTGCAGCAAGTTATAAGGAGTGTCAAACTCCTTCAGCTCGCCATCTTCCAGAACCTGAGCAGTAAAAAGGTGACTAAGTTTTGGCTTGTGTTTAACAAAATAAATATAATCACCTCCACCTGGCTAGACAACTGTCTGAATGATGTTCTACTTCAGTAGGTTGGGGATGGTTGCTATAGCTGAGAGATAATATGTTTGTCTCTAAATGAATGAACATAAGTGAAAAATGTTAGGTGGTTCGAATCCTCCAAGTTTTAAGCATCCTCTGGTCTCAAGGGAAGTGAGATTATTCCTCTCAAGGGAAGTGAGATTATTCCTATTGGAGATGAATGAAAAACTCAGAAGTCCTGTGTACATATTGTGCACTTTTGTTGTTTAATTCATTAACTACTGGGTTAAAAAACACTCTGTGGCCAGATTAATTTTGTTTACATTTTCAACTAGAGATGTGTCTATAGTTTCAACTGCAGTTTTCTCAATTTGCAACTGATTTAAAAAAATGATATGTTAATTTAAAGATAAATGAAAGCACTGTTCAAGTAAATACATTTATTGGAAAATGTATGTTTTTGTAGACATTATACTTATAACAATGTGACTGTGGAAAAAACCCAATTAAAAAGATTATATAAAAATGTCTACTTACAGCCAAATTCTGGTGTTCTAAAACATTTTATGTCTTTTTCTTGGTAATTCCCATGCAGTGCATCCATTTATGAGTATAAATCATCCAAGAACATGCACATATACTAATATTTATAATTGTTTTCCCTTAACTAGCTACTTCCATTTTCTGGGGTAAAAAAAAATAATTTTCCGATGAATACGTATATAAAAATCAAAGTTTATTCATATTATTTACAACATTCTGATATACACCAGTATATAAGAAATATAATTCTAAGAGTTCTGTGTGTGGTAGAGTCCTAAACAATTGTTAGGATGCAGATGGGGCCTCTCGGCCAACCAATGCAAAGTTTGTATGTGCTCTTTTTGCAGGAGTTGAACACACACCACATTTCATCCTTGTCAGTGTGTTCCACAAGATGTGTAGCACCCTCCATTCTTACCAGCTTATTTCCTTTGTTGCTCTTTCTCCCCTTGCTTCTTGATTGCTGAGGATACTATCTCAGGAGGGATTATGGAGGTCGCCTTATCTATAAGCTGGTAAATCAATTTGTCCTTGAATTGTTTTAATGTGAGTGGTTTATCATCAGGATGACTAATCAAGGAGCCAGTAACAAATTTTCTTCCACCATTTTCTGGTTTTTATTTGAAAATTGCCCTAATATGACACCATTTGGTCAATATGATCGCAACCATTCATGCAAAAATTGTAGCGGTGAACTGATGCTGGCTTCTCAACAGAAGTGTCAGTAGAAACCACAATACATGGCTTCTTTGCCTTTTTGTCTCGCCAAGCAACAGTTGGATCTGTGATCCATCCCCATTTGTGTACCACTTGGCTTCTTTGAGTTTTAGTGAGATGGTTTTCAGTTGAAGATGGAAATTTTTTCTGTTTGTGTTGACTGTGCCAGTGTAGTGGATCCCCCTTTTCAACAGATAAGTAATGTGTGTCTACTGTATAGTACCTATCTGCAAATACATGATGTCCCTTTCCAATTCCTTGGAGCAGGAAATAAAAAAATTTTACCACCTGACTTGTCGACGAGTCGTTGGAAGGTATATAGGAGATATTTTTTTCAAAGTATGTCAATATAGAGTAGACATACCCTGTAGAGGAATCACACAATCCAAAGGTTTTTAATGTGATATTTTGATGGCTTAGATGCATTGTATTGCTTGTGTTTCCAGCGACCATTGCAGTCTATGACCATTTTATCTATCAAAAATTTTGAAAAAGATAAAATGCATCCTGGAATTTGGATACCAGAAAATTCACAAATGACTCTATCTTGTCCTTTCCTTCATATTCTGAACCCCCCACATGCATCTTAGTGTGAAAGATGACTTCAAATAATGTCACACCACTCACAATGTCTCACCATTCACAATGTCACACCACTCACAATGTCTCACCATTCACAATGTCACACCATTCACAATGTCTCACCATTCACAATGTCTCACCATTCACAATGTCTCACCATTCACAATGTCACACCATTCACAATGTCTCACCATTCACAATGTCTCACCATTCACAATGTCTCACCATTCACAATGTCTCACCATTCACAATGTCACACCACTCACATTGTCACACCACTCACAATGTCACACCTCTCACAATGTCACACCACTCACAATGTCACACCTCTCACAATGTCACACCCTTCACAATGTCACACCACTCACAATGTCACACCATTCACAATGTCTCACCATTCACAATGTCACACCTCTCACAATGTCTCACCATTCACAATGTCACACCTCTCACAATGTCACACCATTCACAATGTCACACCTCTCACAATGTCACACCTCTCACAATGTCACACCATTCACAATGTCACACCTCTCACAATGTCACACCATTCACAATGTCACACCTCTCACAATGTCACACCTCTCACAATGTCACACCACTCACAATGTCACACCTCTCACAATGTCACACCCTTCACAATGTCACACCACTCACAATGTCACACCATTCACAATGTCTCACCATTCACAATGTCACACCTCTCACAATGTCACACCATTCACAATGTCACACCTCTCACAATGTCACACCATTCACAATGTCACACCTCTCACAATGTCTCACCATTCACAATGTCACACCTCTCACAATGTCACACCATTCACAATGTCACACCTCTCACAATGTCACACCTCTCACAATGTCACACCATTCACAATGTCACACCTCTCACAATGTCACACCACTCACAATGTTATACCACTCACAATGATTCTGTCACAATCCATTACTGTGTAAAGCCGATGAGCAATAGTTAGAACTGTACTTTCTCGAAACTTTGCTCTCAGAGTTCTCTGAATGATGACATCAGTTCTGCATATTTAAAACACATTTTCAGTATTAAATATAAAAGAAACAACCAATAAAAATTAACAAAAAACTTCATCAATAATAGTTACACATTTGGTTTCCATAGATACACAAGTTAGTAAAGTATGCTTTTTAAATATATAATTTATTTGTCATTCTCTTCAAATGCATTTACACTCATCAGATTTGGCATGTGGAATCAAGATGCTGAGCAGTACATGAACTGTGCGGTCAGGGTCAGTGACCCAGAGCTGTCAAGACCCTTCTCCACCTTCATGTGGTGATCCTGGATAACAGGCTGCAACAGGGCTGACTGGCTAAGGAAAATGCCATGTTCAAGCCAGATGTGTTGGACTGAAAGGTGCAAATTTCACAGTCAAGCTGTAAAATACGACACAATGCATTTTTTTCACAGGACTACATTCTGCTACTTGCAAATTTCTTATCAGGGTTTTGTAGCAGGAGTTTGAGAATGCACGAAGAAGAAGTAGAAGATCTGGCATGTGTCTATGTGTATTACTTTGTATTTCCCTATTCCTTATGGGTTACCTCATTGTTCACTAAATTATATTACAGATCAGTTTCCATAATGTATGTGCATATTGCTGATTACAACATGTAGCTAGACTTGTACACCATTAAAGAGGCATGATGTTCATAATAAGACCTACGTTTACAAGTAAAACAACTAACAAAATGTAACACTACTAACTGCTCATTTAAACATGAAACACATTTACTAATACAGATGTTTACACAAAACCATGACAGATATACTAATGCAGATGTTTACACAAAACCATGAAAGATATACTAATGCAGATGTTTACACAAAACCATGACAGATATACTAATTCTGATGTTTGCACAAAAACCATGACACATTTACTAATGTAGATGTTTACACAAAACTATGACACATTTACTAATGTAGATGTTTACACAAAACCATGACACATTTACTAATGTAGATGTTTACACAAAACCATGACACATTTACTAATACAGATGTTCACAAAAGAGCATGACCTATTTACTAATACAGATGTTTACACAAAATCATGACACATTTACTAATACAGATGTTTACACAAAATCATGACAGAACTACTAATACAGATTCAAACAGCATTTAAGTGAGGACAGTATACTTACTCTTGATCTACATTTGCTGTGGCTTCATCTAGAATTATAATTCTGTTGTATTTTAGAATTGCCCTTGCCAAGCAGATTAGCTGCCTCTGCCCAACACTCAGGTTTCTGCCCCCTTCCTGTATTTCTGTGTACAGTTTTCCAGGCATTAGCTCGACTTTGTTCTTCAGCTGAACCTGGTAAGTTTTAATGTACACAATGATATTTCTTAGTACACATATTAAACTTAAAACATTAATGATAATGAAAAGTTATATGTTGTGTGCTATAATCATATGTTTATGAATACAACATGTGGTTTTAACAGTGTATCTCAAGCTTTTATATATTTATCATCCCCATTTTATACTGTCATTTATACTATAACTTGCAAATCACCTACATAGTTTTCATGACTATTTATTAGGTGACAAATAATAGCTTCCCATTACGTATGTCACAAGGGATGAGTAAAGAGTGTTGCGTATTGAAATAAGCTAAAGAGCTGCAGTTGTTGTGGAAGTCCCTCTTGATCAAGCTGCAGTTGTTGTGGAAGCCACTTGCTGAGGCTCTAGTTGTTGTGGAAGCCACTTTCGATGAAGCTGCAGTTGTTGTGGTAGCCACTTTTGCTGAGTTAGCTCAACTACATTGGCTCTTCTATAGTGCAATGCTAGACTTATTAGTAAGCTCACCACTATAGAGATTTCAGTATCAATTCCCAGCTCATTGATCAGAATACTTTGACACAGTCTGTTTCCAGGTGACCCAACAAGGATGAGAGGTGGGGTCTAGATCAGTATGTTTCACCTGTTTTTGATGTTACTTTCTACTCTCTCGAGAGCTGCTGACAGACTTCAAGTGACCAAACGAACAATGGAGTGAAGAACACTGTCAGTCTCACTATGAGACCGTATATACAGCACTGAAATTAGGTGCCAGACCTCTTTCAACGACGTCATGGATACAGTGCTATTTAGAAAATACAGATGGGTTGGTCATGTTATTTGCTTGTCTGACAACCGATGGACACAGAGTTATGTACTGGTGGCCCTACAACTTTCGATGGCCTCCAGGACATCCACCAATGAGATGGAGAGATGGCCTGCGAGAGGTTCTTGGTACGTCGTGCTTCTCCAAGGCAAAGGACAGATATGTATTTAGACATCATTTGGCTACCTGGTATCAGACATCCGATGGTCTTCACATTTGATCGGCGCATGACATGGAAAAGTCAGATCGAGAGAAACCGAATGAGAGCCAGACAAAGAATGGCAATCATGAGGAAACTTGCTGGCACAAGCTGGGGAGCAGACGAAAGAATACTCAAGAAACTGTACACTGGAAGAGTGAGACCAGTTCTCAAGTATGGCATTGTGGCATGGGCAACAGCAGCAAAGGCGAACTTTGATAATATGAATAAACTTCAAAACCAAGCCATGAGAGTTATAACAGGAGGCATGAAGTCAACGCCAATTGTAGAACTTGAAAAGATTACACATCTGCAATCCATGATCGAAAGAAGAGACTGCAGAGCCCAGCAGCAAGCAGAGAAACTAAGAAGACTGACAGACCATCCAATGCATCAGAGACTAAATAGATTTGGAAAAGGGAAACTAAAGTGGAGAAACTTTGCAGAAATAGCCAAAGCAAAGATGAGCGAAGACCCTATGAACACCATTACAACACCAAAGCCCATCCCTACTGTATGCAAACCCACATGGAAGCAGCATATCACTCCGGAGGTGGTAGAAAATATACCAGGTATTGGAAACAAGAACAGCCAGACTGAAAAAGAAAGAAGAGACATAACCCTGAGGTACATAGCGGAAAACTACCCAAGCATGGACTGGACCCATGCATACACCGACGGTTCTGTAACAAACACAACACAGAATGGAGGGGGAGGGGTATTCCTGAGCCTAACAAATGGTGGAAAAATAACACTGTCAGTAGCAACTGAAAAATTCTCAAGCAATTTCAGAGCGGAGGCAGGGGCACTGAAGGCTGCAATAAAAGCAATGCTGACAGGCAAAAGCAATGAAAGCCAGATAGTCCTGTTTACAGATGCCCTGGCCGTGGTTACAGCACTAAAAAGCCAGAAAAATACCGAACTTAATGATTTAAGAGCAGTACTCTGTCAACTATGCCAGCAGTCCACACCAAAAAGAGTAGTGGTACAGTGGGTTCCATCCCACTGTAACATTCAAGGCAACGAGGAGGCAGACAGACTGGCAAAATAAGGTGCAAGACTACCACAACCAGATTCTAGTGTGACCTACAAAGAGTCCAAAAGGTTTATTAGGGCCAGATTCATGGCCAAATAGGAAACAGAACATACTGGCTACACAAAAAATTATGCCTACTACCAGCTGAACAGAAGAGAGCAGGTCGTGGTCTTCAGACTCCGCACAGGACACAACAGACTGAGGTACCATCTATTCAATAAACTGAAGATAGGTGGCACTGACGAATGCACCTGTGGTACAGGGAAAATGACCGCTGAACATCTGCCGCAAAATTGCCCGACATACAAGGACCAGAGAAAGCACATGTGGCCATCACCAGTGGCAACACTAGACAAGCTCTATGGCAGTATTGACAGCCTCAGGATGACAGCTGCTTTCTTTGAACAAATTCAAGTTGATGTCTGACAGCGTACGAAGAAGAAGACATCCAATGTCTGATTGAATAACAGGATTACAAAAAAATTACAAATAAGCAAAACCTTTAATTGAACGTTATTTCTTTTGTTTGCCCAGTCTCTTTATAAAGGAAAATCGGACGATCACTTTACCCCAATGCAGGAAACCTCATGTGATGTTTCAGTGGTGCTTTCTGTAAAAATTTATATTAATAATAATAGCTGTACTTCACAAGCAATGATAATAACATCAGTCAAACATGTTGTGTTGCACCTCCCCGGTGAGTCTAGGGGTCGCTGTATAATCCGATTCTGGCACAAAAATCCCTTCCACATATGCAGCATTTAAGGTCAGAATTGGACATGTGAGTGTAAGTCTTTTCGCAAAGTACGTTTTCTCTGTGCCTCGCTCGGAGGTCTGGCATTCCTCAGCATTGGAGGTGCCTCTGAGGGGGGTTCTATGCCATGTCTGGCGACCTGTGTCAGGCATTCCCATGAGTTGGCATCAATATTGAAACGTGTCGAGAGATATTTTGAGGGATTCTTTAAAGCACTTCTTTTGCCCACCGATCAGACACAGGCCTTCTTTCGGCACACCATACATTAGTTGTTTGGGGATGCGCTTGTTTAGTATGCGTACTACGTGGCCTGCCCACCTAATCTGAGGTGTTTGATACCTTAACCTGCCACTGTATTTTGAACAATCTACAGAGACAGTTTGTTTGAAAGTGGTTTATTTTCTTAGCATACCTGCTGTACACAGTCCACATCTCACTTGCATACAGAAGGGTGGTGAGCACTACGGTTTGGTAGACTTTGAGTTTCGTATCAAGGCTTAGACCCATCCGATCTCAAACACTGTCGCGCAGTCTCCCAAAGGCAACACGTGCAATTTGTATTACACTGTAGGATTGAACGTCCCATCTTTCCAGCCTTTTCAATTGTTTAGCATAAAAATATATTAGTTACCAAGATTTATATTTATAAATAGGACATACCTGCTCTAAAGCATTCCAGAGCCGCTCATCACTGAACTCATTCAACGGATCCAAATTCCATCTCAGTGTCTGACTGAAAAGAAATGGGTCTTGAGGAATGACTGAGATCTTACTGCGAAGTTCATACAACCCGAGCTTGCCTATGTCCACACCATCAATGTAGATCACACCAGTTGGCTTGGCAAGTCTGAGCAATGTAGTAATAAGAGAGCTTTTGCCTGACCCAGTTCTTCCAACAATACCAATCTAGAGATGTAAGACAAAGACATAGAAAGGTTTCAAGTACATTTTGCTGATATCTAAGACTATTTTATTGTCATGCGTTTACTCTTCTGTATTTATGTTCACACTTACTGTCATATATTGTTTGTTTTTAACAATGGCGTTATTATTTGGTTTTTATTTATTTGTGCATGTGCCTAGCTTCAGGAATAATATTCTTCAAATGGGTATGCCTTTACTATTGTTTGTTTAATTCGCCTTGTTACCTAAGGTGGAGTGCAATGGACTGTGTTTTGCACCTTATGACCTAGTGCATCTGACTTCAGTACACATGTTCTTAATGGGATCACATCCCATAAGAGTACAGCTTTGCCAGTTCATAAATCATAACAGATATAAGTTTAGTTTGCCTTAACCTCTAATCTTCAAGTCATTTTTTATTAGTTAAATTAGTTTTTCTACAATTTATTAACTCTCTGTAACTGTAACCTTCCTTTAACATAAATGTTATTTTCCTGATCATGCACACCTCTGTGGACCTTGTGCAGCTTTTAATTTTAAAAGAAAGTATAGCGGTAAACAAAATCAAGCAAATAAAAAACATTGTGCACATAAGAAATCTCCTCAAACATGGATATGAGAGCTCTTCTGTTTTAGTAGTCAAAGAATGATGAATAAGCCACCACTTTTAAACAAACAAGATGGATATGAGATCACTTCTCTTTGAATAATCAAAAGATGATGAATACAATGGTATTCATTTCAAGCAAGCAATAATGATCAATATAAGAGCTCTTAACTTTACTTAACTTCTTTATATTGGTTTATAAGATTACAGAGGCTATATATGAGTTTCTTCTACTCCACTGGATCTAAAAACAACTATGTGTATCCAATCTATTCTTGAATACATTTACTTACCCTGCCACCACCATTTCTGTGGCAATGCATTCTAAGCATTCACCATCCTCTGACTAAAAAAATACTTCCTAATATCTAATCTGGACCTTTCTTTAATTAATTTGTAGTTATGTATTCTTGTTCTTGTAGCCAGCTGTACTTTGAAACACTTGTTATAGTCTAATTTATCCTTTCCATTGATTATCTTATAAACCTGTATTAAATCACCTCAAATTCTTCTCTTTTCTAGACACTATAAATCAGTTTTTCTGAGTTTTTCTTCATAACTATAATTCATGAATCCTACTATCTTCTCTTCAAACAAACAAGAAAAATTAGGGATAGGAGATTAAACTTGCATATTAACCTTTTCTTTGCCCTTGATGTGGCATTCTATGTTCTTGAGTGTTAAAGGAGCATCAGGTGTGTACTGGAGTGATGTCTTGGTGAAGGTGATGGATCCTCTATTAGGCCAGTCTGGTGATGGTGGCTTGTCTGAAACTTTTGGTGGCTCTTGTTCTAGCTGACAGTATTCCAGAACTCTCTCCACTGATGTCATCTATCAGACAAGGAGTACTAACATAATACTGATCTCAGAGACAGATATCAGTCAATCTATTGGTATTACATGTAGAAGATTTTCATGATCATGACATTCCAGAATGTATCTTTGTACTTGTTATTTATGGTAATGTGAGACAAATTGCTATAATATATGTATTATTAAGAAGGTGCAAAAATATGCTGAAGCTATGTAAGTAACTAAGTAAGTAAGTAAGTTATACAATCAAGATGACTGGAAGCAGCTCAAGATGCAGACATTCAGGTCGTACAATCTGTGAGACCAAGGGTCGCTTGAAACTGGGAGTCGTTCGTCCACCGGGTCCTTGACAATTTGAAAGGCAAATGTTGTACCTCTCGACAGCAGCAGCTCCCACACGTAGACTAGAAGACGCTGCTGCTGACCAGCGCCCATATCTGTAGGTCTAGGTGAGGGACCATTAACCAAGGAGGGTGCGCAATCTGTAGTGACATCCTACCCAAAAACGTGTATTCTATAACACATGAAGAACAGTTCGTGTTTTCTCCTAATTCCGAGGAAAATTACACACATAGGCTTCCTGTGAATAACGTAGGACATGCTAGAAAATGATTGCCACACAACACTGCGTTCCATACATTAATTGTAACGAACAAACCCCATGAAAATTGCAGACCATGAGAGCAGCTGTTGCTTGGTCGCCATCTTACCATGTAAACAACAATGAAGATGGTATTGATTACTGTTACAAGATAGTTCTTGCTCTGCAACCCATTAAAGAAGAAGCAGACGACTACCACAAAACATGCAATATACAGGAGAGGCAAATAAGTAGAATGTTCAGAAAAGGAAGTCTCAATAGAATATGCTCCTTTGCAAGCTAAAGGTAATGAGGACTGTTAAATGTTTTATGTGTTATTTCTGGAAGGCTATACTGAATTGTTTTCTAGAGTAAAATTGATTGTCAGTTTTTTATATTCACGAAATAATAAGCATATTCTTTAACAACATTTATTTTGCTATATTAATTTTTGAAATATGTAATTTGTTTAGAGTCCATTACTCTGAGCCACATAAACTGTATGAATTTATGGTTTAAAGTGGAAGAGAAGAGTTATTAGGGTCAGGTGAAACATACTGATGACCCCTATCTCACTTCCTCATAATGCTCATAGAATCATTCTGTGTTACAGCAATCTGGCCAATGAGGTGGGGATCGACACTGTAATCCCTATACTGATGAGCCTCACTTAGCACTATAGCAAGGAGACCCCTCCCCAGTCCACCTTCTGAAGTATTCCTCAGGATGTAAGAAGAGCCACTGTAACCAGCTACCAAGGAAATGTCATAAAGAGTTAACTGAACTCATCACATGTAGCTTCAAACAAAAAAAACCATGGTTTAAAGCTTTCATTTAAACATTTGTATTTATAAACTAAGTTACCTTACGAAATTTACTTTTACACATACCATTTATTTCCTCTTTATAAATGAGAGTATTTTGCCCTGTTCGATTACATCGATGAAAAGTAATAAATTGTTTAGAGGAAGGTGAGAGATAGATGACTATGGTAATGATTGTGATGTTGATTAGATGCAGAAAAAAATCTTACATATGTTTCCAAATCAGCTGATGCTCTCACGTAAAACTCAAAGGGCTCTGACATTGAAATACAGTAAATCAGTGACAAAGCCAGGAGATTACCATTAAGAGCTGAAAATAATGAGAATAAGAAAAATCAGGTGATCGTGAACGATAATAAAAACATCTGAAACAGAGCAATGTGTGGTACACAGACAGATAGTCTCAGACAAGAAGGGACAGAAAGCTTGGAGGAGCAAAGGAGAAAGTGGAAGACTATGAATAATAGCAATGAAGAATGATTGCTTGTGGCGAAGTACAATAACATTATGGATTTTTAAGAAACAAATTGGGGCAAAATCATTTTGTTTTTAACTCTTTCAGGACTTGATTCTTTTTAGGTTTGGACCAAATTAATTTTCAGCTGTAGAAAAATTTCACTGCATCCCTTTTATAACTGACTATTACACACCGTAGCATAGACAAATATAGTACTAATTATATATCATTGTAAAGAAAAATGGGCACCGAAAATGAAAATATAAGAAAATTGATATTTCATTATTTTTTAAAGAATAAATAAGTTGTACAAAAAAAATTTATTTAAGGTGTAGATAATTTATAAGTCAAAATATTGTAACTCACCATCATTTTTCAATGGTCTGAATTGTTGATTTCAATTTGTCTGGTAATTTTGTAGAAAAGTATCAAAAGTTCCTCAAAACACTGTTTATTTGATGCATTTATCTCCAAAAATGTTGAAATTATATACGTTTTTCCTCAATGACCAAAATCAATAAAAATATTAAAAAATTTACAACTTCCATTATTTCCATAAGTTTTTTGTTTTGTTCAGCACAGTTGTGCTTAACTTGTGTGGTATTCTCTAAAATATGATTTAACACACAGATGCGGCTTGTGCGAACAACCTGTGCAGTAATAGCTGCTTCGCTTTCTTTTTTCTCTCCTGAGCAGCACAATGTACACACGGCGAATTTTTTCCATCATAGTCAATAAGATGGGCTGCACCCTGGTATCTATCAAGCTCCATGTTCATTGGTTTTCTCCCTGGCTTGGACAATAGAACAGCCTGAAGGCTGCTAGGTGTCTCTCCTCCGACTAACACAGAGTTCCCCTATCAAGATATCCTTGAAGTCCGCAAAGGGCAAAGGCTTCTTGGTGTGAGGGCGTCTCACGGTGTACAAAATGTGGGCATTGAGTTGAGTAATTTTTATCACCCACATAAATACTTTCTTCCACCACTTGACTGTTTTTCTTGTGTGGTTTCCATAATATGACATCATCTGGTCCACTCTGTCACATCCATTAATTGAAAGGTTGTAGCTGTGAATTGGCGATGGTTTCATAACTTGACTCCTACCCTCCATCCTTTGCTCATAAGTGGCACTTCTTTTCTCTCCAGCTGACACACATAATTTTTTCTTCATCGTTGATAAACCACTTTGCTTGATTCAGGGATATCTTCTTGTTCTTTATTTCTGATGGAAAACCTTGTCTGTTTACATTTAGAGTTCCAGTGTAGTGGTGGTTTCTCTGTCGCAAAAACTGAACAGGAGGCAGGGAAGAATAGTACCTGTCAGCAAACAAATGGTGATGTCCTGTGATGCCCTCCAGTAGTCTGTCAAAAATTTTAACAGCATGGGAAGAATTTGGGTCCGTTCAAGGTTGTAAGCTGTAAGCTATAATAGTTTCATATTGTTCTCGTTATCGTCACCTCGCCTTCCCTAATTGTACATCAGGTAACCAATTATAGAAGGATAGACTGAAGCTTATTGAGATCTGCAATTATTCTATTGGCTTTAAGAAACAAACACACTAAACACACTGCTTCCCACATACTTAAAAGCAGGTGTTGAAACATTGTTAAAAACACATTTTCTAATAACTCTTAACTCCATAATTAAACAATGTGCATCTTATTTTAGCTTTGTAAAGGTAAGATTTGTGGCTAGCTTATCTTCTATTTACAAAGGCAACTTCAAGTGACAGTGAACAAATCATGCGAAGGAGTCACAAATTAACACAATACATAGAGAAATTATTTTTGTGAAACTCACATTGTTTGAGGCCAAGGGAAACAAATATAATGATATTCATGTATAGCACAACGGCAGCCAAAGATCGCACAGACATCCAGCGATAGCAGCTGAGATAAAGAAACCAAGCTGCTGTATGGTTGTTCTGATGTTCATCAAATTCTGCCAGGAACTGGTCTCGCTTGCCCAGTGCTCTTATAGTTTCAAGTCCCAGTATTGTGTCCGACATGTGGGAGTATACTGGGCTGCGTGCTGTTACTCAGAAAAATGTTCAATCATTAAGTTGTGAAAATAAGATGAAACTGAAATGTAATTGAACAAAGATAAAATCTTTGGAAAGCATTAATCACAATTTTCTTATTTTCCTTTTACGTAAAAATTGGGAAATTGATCAAATTATAAATTATGAACTTTGTTATGTCATATTACAGCAAAATAACAAGTAGGATTACAAGGTGTACTACATTATACAGTAGGCTGGATTCATAATATAACATGTCCTTTGCAGAATGTCGCTCCCATCATAACCCGTCTGAAAGAAACTTGATCTCTTGCCAAATATCCAGACTGCTCTAGAGTCATGCCCAAGTAGTCCTTGACATCTTGGTACCTTCATGGTCTGCCTCTGTCTCTCTTGTCCGGCACCATACCTTTCATTACCGTTCTCTCAATACCGTTGGCTTTTGATGTTGCTAAAGCATTAAACAATTTTTTGTTCATGATGGAATTTATGAACCAGTTCTCCTCTATGCCCAACTCTTGTTGAATGTCTGCACTCTTCTTTTTTGTTGGTCCATGGTAGGTATTCTGAGGACCTTACTATAACATTTCAACTCAAAGGACTCGGCTATCTTCCTTAAGGTATAGGTAACAGTCCATGTTACAGAGCAGTATGCTGCCACAGGAAAAATACAGGTTATCAAAATTTTCACTTTTGCTGGTGTTCTGCCATAATTTCCTCAGGTTGCGTAGCCTCTGCATTACCATTGCCAATCTCCCGATTTCCTTTGAGCAGTTGCCATTTTTGTCAATTCTAGAGCCTAGATACTCAAAGTTTGCAACCTGCTCTATTGCAACACCTCCAAATTTGAATTCATGTTTGGCTTCTTGTATTTCCTGTGGTCATTATCTTTTTTTTTATCCCCACTGCTTCTGCTTACAGTTTCAATTAGCTGCTCTAACTCCCCTGTACTGTTTGATAGTATCACATTATTGTCTGTGTATCTTAGCTCTGGGATCTTGTAAAGGGAACACAACTTTCTATATTCTCATCCTTTCTAAAGTTCCTCATTATGCATTCTGCATTAATCTTAAATAATAGGTATGGAGAGAGAATACATCCCTGACTTATTCCAATTTGTACTTTAAACCAATCAATGCTATACTCTCTCCATTTTTCATACATGTTCCTCATATTAAATATTTGATTTCTGGTTTCTGTCTTTTCTGGAGACTGCTAGCACTTCATGAATTCTGCATTCAAATTTTCTTTCTATCCTCTTCAATACAATCTGCAAAAGGATTCATTCATAGGCGTCTCAGTCTTTGCACACCATGCGCATGGCACCCTGTGAGTAGCCTCTCGGGGCGCAAGCCTGGGCGCTGAATATGAAGACCCTAGGCTGCCCAAACTGCATATAATAAATGAATGTTGTAGATATTACTCATATGTACATTAACCCAGAAATTATAAACAAGGAGAAAGTGGTAGAGACTTCTTTGTACAAGGCCACAACTTTTTTATTTTACTTGGGAGTTAACGAAAATAATGGTAGTTGATGCCTTTCACGGTGCTTATTCTATTTACTACATGCTCTTTCTGAACCACTTGCTACACTAGAATTTCTTTGTTCTCCTCTGTTCTATATTCAATAATACCATTTTGCTGTACATTAACTTAACATCAGTTTGTGAAAGTGTGTCACTTGTGGATAACCTCTTTGTTCTTCTCAATGTTTCTGAGTCTTACAAGAAAACTTCCCCAGCTTACTTACTTAGTCGCTCCTCTTCTACCGTGAGGTGTAGAGGTTTCCCCAGCTTTTGTATATAAATAATCCAGAAGAGTATACAGCAGACTTATGATAAACAATACATATATACTACCTTTAGCTTCCAGTCTCTTAATCTGCCTCAAGGTTTGCAGGGCATACATCCTAATCAGCACAACGGAAACTAGGACAGGAACAAGTGCAATGGTCAGCCAGGGGTTTGCAATCACTGTCACAAGAAAGAATCCCAAGTACTGTGTTGTTCTCTAAAAATGGATAGCCCAATACAAAGATTTGTGTGAAATCTGCATACAAGATATATTGCTATATGTGCTGAAATAATATTCTGTTTCTGTGTCTTAGAATTGACGTCACTGCACTATGGTCATACCCATATGTGCTCAGTCTCTCTCAGAAAACGGTGTTGGTCTGGATGCTGATGGTTCCTGTAGCTTGCTGGTTGTACTCTCCTGATCTGTCCTCTAATGCGCACCACTCTGCTCAAACCTTGTTTGATGTCGAAACTTTGCAGTCTGTGGATTGCTGATTCATCTATTTTGGTGCCCTCATCCAACAGACTGTCGTTGATTAATTTTAAAATGGCACTCCTATCCACTAACAATATTATGTTGTGAATCCTGGGGGCCCTTTACTCAGGTGGAAAGAAGGAAATAATAGGATCACTGTACCCCTAATTATGTCATAAAAAGCAACTAAAAGAACTGTGCATTTGGCTGGCAGCCTCGTCATGTAAAACAATTACTACAGAAACTACTACTGCATGAGGATAGGCTCACTGTAAGAAACCTACAACAGTGGTGGTCCTATGCTTTGCAAGAAGTGAAATAGAGATGAATGAATTAATGTTGTGGATACTTGGTACATTAACCCACAAATGAGAAAAGTAAAGGTAGTTCCATAGCAGGCACTAACATCGAGAAGGAAGTGGTAGAGACTTTATTGTACAAGGTCACAGCTTGTTTATGAGGTAAAAAAAGATAAAGGAAGTCCTTCAGCAGACTTGACCACTGGTCAGGAATGAAGAGTTAGAGGCTTCAGTATACTAAGCCTCAACTTGTGAGATGGGGTGGTTAATTCCCTTCCTCGTTGCCTTTTCCTTTCCTAACCGTAACTCAGGTACCCATTTACGGCTGGGTTGACTAGAGCTGACGGTAGTGGGAGTTGAACCTCGTAGCTTTGCTATCAATAGCGAATACTCTACCCCTGTACTAATCAGCGGCTTGTTTATGAGGTGAGATGGCCAATTCCCTTCCTCAATGCCTTTCCTTCTCTAACAGTAAGTCAGGAACCCATTATCATCGGGGTCGACTGGGGCATTCCAGTAACAAAAATAAATATTCCATAATATGCAAACAAGCTGTTACTTACAGATCATCTAGTGTAGATAGTCTTACAAAATCAACATGTGTAATCATAAAAACTATTTGCATTTTCAGTTTGAACATCATTTTTACAGCATTTTTCTCATTGCTTGTAATTTGGCGATTTATAGGGTCAAGAAATAAATGCTGCTTGTCCCCACAGTCACAAAAAAGCTAGGTTATTACTCCAGATATAAAAAAAAAGCTACCGGCTACCGGGGTTCACCCATGCCACCAAAGACTAAGAAACAGGCATCCTATTCTTTATAGACCATGCATGTGGCACCCTGTAAGTTTTGTCCAGCTATGTCTCCTGTATTTCAACACTGTCTGCTATGGCTGTAAAGTCTGATCCACGAGTGACAGTCCTTGCCATAGATCGTACAACCACACTGAGGAGGCTGGCTTGCCTGGCTGTTCCTTGATCTCTTCAGTCTTTCTCTTTTCTCTGCAGCCAGAAGACCTCTATAAGCGTCAGCAGCCACTATGAATCTGTCTCCCAGTCTCTGCAAGGTCTCCTCACTATTTTTCACCAGAACTGCATCATCTGCAAATAGCATCTCCCTAATGAGCACCGTCCTCACCTTGGTCCTCGCACTCAGTCAGGACAGGTTAAACAGCTGCCCATCTGACCTGGTGTGCAGATAAACACCGTCCACAGATGTGTCATAAGCGTAGGATAGGAGCATGGAGAAGAAGATCCCAAAGAGGTTCGGCACGAGCACACGTCCCTGCTTCACTCCACTCTTGACGGGAAAAGTGTTTGAAGAAGATCCATCATACAGAACTGAGCCCTTCATATTAGTGTGAAAAGAAATTATCATGCTACGCAGTTTTGAGGGGCAGCCAATCTTCTCTGGGAATTCAAATAGACCCTTTCTACTATCCAAGTCGAAGGCCTTGGTGAGGTCTAGAAACATCATAAAGAGCGGCTGGTCTTGTTCTCTGCGCTCAATATATAGTTACATAAACAGCTACAAATTTTATATTTTTCAATGCTATTTTAATTAGAGAACCTTACTGCTACCACATATACTTTTAGTGAATTCATTTTTTATTTATTTATAGTTTTTAAAATATAAAAATGAGAGGATGATAAGGTATTTCAAATATTCAAAAATATTTACATTTTTTTTCATTAACAAAAATTGAATTATCAATAGCAAACCTTAAAAACAATTTTTGAAAACACCAAAGTAAACTCAATTGTAAAAATAAGCTAGACAGCAGAGACTACCATCAGGGATAAAGTGTTAGAGACTTCATTGCACTAAGCCACAGCCTGTGTGGGGTGGGGTGGCCAGTTCCCTTCCTCGCTGCCTTACTTTACCTAACTGTAGGTCAGGTACCCATTTACAAATGAACCCCTATATAGCTAGGTCCAGTGAAGTGTGCCAGTATGGGAGTTCAACCCTGTAGCTTTGACTTTAAAAGCGGGTGCACTAACACTACTTGTAATCAGACGCTTTATGTAAAAGATAAATCAAATTTATGGGAGAAATGACAAGTAATTACCAAGATATTGAAAAAAAAAAAATATATATATATATATATTGTTTCTTAACCTTTACCACTCTACATACAAAACTGATGCAATTTCCATGCCACTGCATTATTTTTCATGATGTCACGTCATTTAACTATGGTTGCTACTTTGAGAGCCTGTAACATTTTTATTTGATGGTCTATTGATATGATTTGTTTGTGAGTAGAGAAATAAATGAATAAAGAATTTGTTGGTGTTAATGTTTTTGCTGTGTATGTGTGTTAGCTTCTGAAATTTAAAAAAAATTAAAGTGATAGTGTTGAAAAAAACAGCACACTTACTCTAGGAGTAAGGATATCCACACAAGCCATGTGTTTTCAATTTGTGGCTCTGCAACATATTTCTTACATAACTTACCATAGAAACTATGTAACTCAGTATTGAGACAGAGTTATCAATAACTCCAAGATCTCTTGAAAATCTGTTCAATACTTGTCCTATAAGATGAGAGATTAATCAATATCAGGATTTTGCTCTATTTTGATGATCAAATTACCTTATGTTATGTGCATTGTTGGTAGTAGATTCATTTTCAAAGTTGGACAAATAAGCAACACAACACATAAAACTACAGTTTTTACTTTAAGTGAAGGAGAATCTAAAGTCAAACAATTTAATGGATTTTAAAAAGACATTTTAAAAAACAGTTTGTCAAAAAACCTAAAATGCATTCTAGATATACTGCACAAACTTTGAAAAAGGCAACCAGTAAAATATAGAAGTTGGTAAAACAACTAAATGATAAAGGTACAGGGAGAAACACAAAGGTTGCACTAAATAAAGATCATCACAGGTAAACAGGCAGCTGATCACTTTGCAGATTCCTTTGCTAAAGACAATGACATTGAAGTTAGTACAGAGAAATAGCAGGAGATAGAGAGAAGCAACAAAATGTAGGAAGTGATGAAACTATACCAGAGGTTATGAAGAACCCATTCACTATCAGAGAACTGGAGCTAGCAATAGCTAAATTAAAAATGAGAAAGTCACCAGGGGCTAACAGGGTATCAAACGAAATGATTAAGAACTTGGGAGTACCAGGGAAGACAAAAACTGCTACATATCTTCAATGCCAGTTGGGCCTCAGGCAGAGTCCCTCAGACCTGGAGATAAGTAATTATGATACTGCTCCTAAAACAAGGGAAAGACAATTCCACAGCATCCAGCTATAGACCAATGAGCCTTACAAGTTGTCTTTGTAAAACAATGGAACGTGTCATTAATCTCAGGATGGTACCGTGAGAGTGAGAACCTCCTTGTGTCACAGTAAGCGGGTTTTTCAAAAATGCTTCTCTACCCCGGACCAAGCAACTTATCTTTCTAAAGAGATTGAGGATGTTTCCAAGACAAGAAACTGGTACTAGCTACATGGATAGAACTAAGGAAAGCATTTGACAAGGTATGGAAAGAAGGACTCTTGAAGAAACTGAGAAACAATAAAGTAAAAGGTAGGATGTACAAATGGTTAAAACCATACCTATATAATAGATGAGCCAGAGTACAACTAGACTAGGACTGAAGCGTAAGAAAATTTTACTACGCCATGGTGTACCGCAGGGTGGTGTGCTTTCACCCCCACTTTTCATAGTCTACATTAACGACCTGATTACCGAACTGCCAAGTGGAGCGAAAGTGGCAATGTATGCAGATGACCTGGTGATATGGTGCACTGATGAATATGCAAGTTGGCTACCAAAATGCTACAAAGAGAAAAAGATGCCTTAACCCTATGGGCAAACAAATGGTGTGTTAGCATGAACACAGATAAATGCAGTACTACGCTCTTCACCCTCTCTCCAAAACAAAAAGCAGGAACCATCAAGATAGATGGGGAGCTACTATGAGAAGATAAACAACCCACCTACCTCGGAGTCACATTTGATGATAGGCTGACTTGGTGACAACACATCAACAAGCCAGCAGGAAAAGCCAGAAGGAAGTTAGCCATCCTGAGAAAACTAAGTGGAACCACATGGGGAGCAGGAAAGAAAATACTTAGCAATGTTTACCAACAGGACATTCGACCACATCTAGAATATGGATCAGCTGTCTGGTGTCCAGCCCAAAACACTACATTGAAAGAGTTAGATAAGGTATAAAATCAGGCGCTAAGGGTTATTACAGGGGCAATGAAATCAATGCCTATAGTGGAGATGGAGAAACTAGTGAGGATGCAAGGATTAGGGGAGCATAGAGACACAAAGGTCCTAACACAGGCAGAAGAGTTCAACTGTATGCTGAGTCACCCAATGAAGGATAGATTACAGGACCTAGCAATGGGACGATTGAAAAGAAGTAGCTTTGTACATCAAGCCAAACGACTTCGTAGTCATGCCATAGAACTACCTGAAATTATTATTCCTTTAACAACTGCCAGAACAAATACCCAATACCCTGGAGAGAGCAGCATAGACTATCAGTACGAGTCCAAACAACCATTCAGAGAATACTAGGCAAGGAGGAACAGAACAGTATGCAACGTAAGACCATTGCTCTCAGTTTCTTGGATGAAGAATATCCACAGGATCTATGGGTCCGAGTATACACAGAAGGGTCAGTACAGAATGCGGTAATGAACGGAGGAGCAGGAGTGTATAAAGAATACCCAAATAACACTATGGAAACAGTTGCAGCACCAACAGGAAAATTCTGCCATAATTATGATGCAGAGATTCAAGCGATGAAATTGGCGACGGAAAAATTGATGAACACCAACCATGGCCCGTACGTATCCTGTGGTATTTCTGACAGATGCAAAATTAGTACTCCAAGCACTATCATCTAGAAGTTGTCAAATCTACAAGTTTTATTGTCAACATTGAGCAACCAGCACAGAATCACAGTGCAGTGGATACTGTCTCACTGCGGAATACCAGGAAATGAGATAGCTAACACACTGGCGAGAGAAGGTGCCGCAGACGAGCAACCAGATGTACCAGTTACATACCATCAAAAGAAAAAAATTATTAAATCAATGAGAGAGCTTCCAACACAAATACAGGATGACTATCATAATATAAGTAGGCAAGAGCAGATTGTCATACTGCACCTCAGAACGGGACACAACCAACTCCGCAGTCACATGTATACAAAATTTAGGATTGGCTGCTCGAGTAGATGTACATGTGGACAGGCATCCCAGACTGCGGAGCATATACTTCAGGACTGTCCCAAGTATGAGATACTGAAGCAGACATACTGGCCAAGAGAAACAACACTGGAAAGAAAACTATATGAACATATGTGTGAACTGCAGAAGACAGTGAGGTTCATACAAGTGACAACTTTGCAGATGTAGACATACTCCAAGCAAACGAAAGTAGAAGAAGAAAACTGCACAAACATTTGCTTAAGAAGGATATAAAGGATATAAAGTCAAAAAACGGGTTCTAGTATCTCATACACTGTCTTAAAAAACCCTTCTTGTTGGGAAAGTCAACTAAATGCAGCATGACTGACTCAAACAACTTCCCCACCCATTTTATGTTGCTGTCTTCACTTGCACTGAGCAACTGGTATCACAATTACACACACACATTACTCCTACGTTTTGCAAAAACAAAAATACAAGGACAATCAAAAAGCTGCAGTGTTATTTAGCACTTACCAACAGAATGAGTTTCAAAAAAGCTGGTGATGGTATTCAAAACACGCTCTAACATTCTGTCATGAAGTCTTTGCCCAGCCGTGGCCATCATTTGAAGGAACAAAACAGCATAGAGAATGAAGGCCACAGAGCAAGCAGCAACTGCAATGATGTACACCTTCAGACTAAACAGCATGTGGTCCGATTCCCTTGGGGCATCTGCTGTGCTTGTTATACGAACTGTAAGTGCAGAAGCCGTCTGAGTGGTGGCATTGTACATAGTTACAGATTTGCTTTCACTTCTCTGACTCTCTGTAAGCCTGATATGCAACCAACAAATTTCAGGTTAAAATATTGATTTGGAAAACAATTGCAATAGCGAAATATAGCACCAGAGGAGAAAACATTATGTTATTGAATTCAACAGCAATCATACAAAAACAATGTATTCTTCTTCTTTCACTCCTTATGAAGCAAAGGGCCATAATTTTAGTTGGACCCTTACATAAGCACTTAGTTATTCCCATCGCGAAGTGATGATGGCTACAACATCAGATGCTTTTGTCTTAATAATGTGATGTTCGCTGTATTTGGATTATAGTGATGAAAAATATGTGCTGGTCATCAATCTCACTCTTTCCTGAGTTACCTTGGACCAGTGGTAAGACTATTGATTGAGACGACTGGAGGTAACTCAGGATGCAGGCACTCTGGTTTTACCTCCCATGAGACCAGGGACCATTATTTTAAGGTGTATTTCAGGCAGAACTGCTTGAATTTGGGCCATAATATCATGGTGTCTAGACTGTATACACATTGGAGAAGATAACAAATACCTTGGCACCCACAAACTTTGCATTTTTCATTATAATTTTTTTATATTTTCGTGATGGAAGGTAGTTTTGAAAATTCAGGAAATGGCCATTCTAAAAAGCTAACAACAGAACAAGCAGTTGAAAGCATTCTCAAGGAACAAATAATGTAAAGAGAGATGGTACAGAAATAATTATGGATAAATATAAAAGTCTTATGAGAACACTTAAGGAAAAAAAGTTTAGAAAGGTCACAATGATGGGCATTTTAGACAGAGCAGATGGGTCAGACTATCTAGATAGCAAAATAATAGGTATCAACCTTGGGTTACAGGTGATGTGTGCGGACATGGGAATGGAATTTATTGATGTTAAAGTAGACAAAGGTAAAATGTTAGATAGGGGAGGTTTACATCTAAATGGAATAGGACAGCATGTTGTAGCAAAGTATATGTTCTATCATTGTGTTAAAAATTTAAACTAGTAAGGCCTATGAAGTATGAGACTAAAGATAGGCCTACAATAGGGGGCTATAGAGGATGTAGTCAAAGGGGTAAGTTGGTGTCAGGGAAGTGTGAAATACATAGTGGAAAAGCAAACACTAAAATGATAAAGCAGAAGCAAAAAGAGGAAAACCAACAACATTACAAACTAAAATGTTTTTATGCAAATGTGAGAAGCATAGTAAATAAAAGAGAAGAATTCGAACTGTATGTAGAAGAAGAAAAACCAGATATAATAGGGTTAACAGAATCATGGATATATGAGGAGATTGCAGATAGTGAACTTGAAATTGAGGGATATACAATGTTAAGGAAAGATAAGGATAATTGGAGACAAGGGAGGTGGCGTTTTATTATTCTGTATAAATTCTGTTAATATAACGATCAAAGATGATTTTTCATGTGGTAACAAAAATGAAAGTGTATGGGGAGAAATAGAAAGTGGGGGTGAAAAAACAGTGATTGGAGTGTGCTATAGAAGTCCATCAAGTCAAAAAGAGGAAGATGAGGAGCTGATTAGTAGCATAGCAAAGGCAAGTGAAGGGAAATTATTATTAATGGGAGATTTCAACTATCCAGAAATAAAATGGGATATGGCAGAAGCACTTGTAGAGTCACAACCTTTTGTTAAGTGCATAACTGACAATTTTTTAATTCAACATGTAGAAGCAGCCACCAGAGGCAAAAACATACTCGACCTAGTTTTTAACCACAGAGGAAAATATGATTGAAAACGTTACCATTGGGGAACTGTTTGGCTCAAGTGACCATCAAATCATCCGTTGGGATCTTATTGCAGGGAAAGAAGTAAACATAAACATGCGAACATACGGCTACTCTAAGGCAGATGTTAAGAGGATGAAAGAGGCAGCGAACCACATAATCTGGAAAGATATTGTCGTAGGAACAGATGTTGAACAGGAGTGGGAAAGTTTTAAAACAGTTCTGGAAACGCTAAAAGAGGAATGTGTTTCCATGTAGGGAGGTAAACCCAAAGCGTAAAAAGTGGATAACTAGATTTGTAGTGAAATGTAGAAGAGCAAAAAATAAAGCATGGAAAAAATATATAGAGGCAGGAAAATCAAAAGAAACATGTAAAATATTTAGAAAAGCAGAATATATCTTAGAAAGCGAATAAAACAGCAAAAATAGACTTTGATAAAAAACTTGCTCAGAGGATCAAGACTGACCGTAAAAGCTTCTTCTCTTATGTTAGAAATAAACAAAGAACGAAAGACAAAGTAGGCCCTCTCATAGACAATACAGGGAAAATAATAAGTGAGAATAGGGAGGCAGCTAATCTGCTCAATCAGTACTTTGGCACAGTCTTCACAAAAGAGGACTGCTCCAAGATCCCAGAGCCTATAGATATTTTTCAAAGAGACATGGATACAGCGGGATTAAGATCAATCTGTATTACAGAGCAAATGGATTTTAAAAAATTGGAGGGGTTGAAAGTGAATAAATGTCCAGGTCAAGATGGTATTCACCCAAAATTGCTGTATGAAATTAGAGACCAACTAGCAAAACCATTGGCTATATTATGTTCTCAATCACTGACAAAAGGGATTGTTACACGGGATTGGAAAGATGCAGGAGTGATCCCCTTATTAAAAAAAGGCAAAAAATCAGATCCAGCAAATTATAGACCGGTGAGTTTAACGAGCATAGTCTGTAAATTGTTAGAGTCAATAATTAAAGAAAACATTGTAATGCATTTAGACAAATTTAATCTAATTAGAAATAGTCAGCATGGGTTTACTAGAGGGAGATCATGCTTAACAAATCTATTAGAATTCATGGAGGAGGTTACTAAAATCATAGATAAAGGGAAGTCAGTGGATGTTATTTATCTAGACTTTGCAAAGGCCTTTGATAGAGTACCTCATTAAAGATTATTTCGAAAGTTAAAATCACATGGAATAGGTGGGGAAGTTGCCAAATGGATTAAAAATTGGTTAATGGGAAGAAGGCAGAGGGTGGGCATAAATAAGGAGTACTGTGAGTGTTGTGAAGTGAAAAGTGGTGTGCCACAGGGATCGGTTTTGGGACCAATTTTGTTCTTGATATATATAAATGATTTGGACATTGATTTGAGATCCATGATTGCAAAATTTGCTGATGACACAAAACTATGCAGTAGTGTCTCATCTAAATATATATTGATATGGATATATTGATGTCGGATTTAGATAAAATTCAAGAATGGTCTGTAAGCTGGCAAATGGAGTTTAATGAAGATAAATGTACAGTCATCCACATGGGTAGATCCAATATGGAACATAATTACAGAATGGGAGAAAACAATATTAGAAAGATAGATAAGGAAAGGGACCTAGGGGTTATAATAGATCATGCAGGAAAGGTGAGTGAGCAAGTTAAGGTAGCAGTGAAAAAGACAAATGCAATGTTAGGTATGATAAAAAGAAATATTAAACATAGGAGCAAGGAAGTGATCGTCAAACTATATAAAGCTTTAGTTAGACCTAGATTGGAGTACTGTGTACAGGTGTGGAGTCCTTATCATAGAGGGGACATAAACATGCTAGAAAGAATACAAAAAAGAGCGACAAAGATGATAGTGGGATTCCAGAATTACAGTTATGAGGAACGACTCAGAAAAACCGGCCTACAGTGTCTCGAAGAGAGAAGAATTCGTGGTGACTTAATACAGTGTATAAGATGATCAGAGGAATCGATAAATTAGACTATAACAAGTTTTTTTAAATACAGCCACCTACAATAACACGAGGGCATAGCTACAAGCTGACTAAAGAGAGGTCCAGGTTACATATTAGGAAATATTTTTTTAGTCAGAGAGTGGTGTCTGCTTGGAATGCATTGCCAGGGGAGGTAGTGGAGGCAGGGACAGTTAATGCATTTAAGAATAAACTGGATGCGTATAGCTTATAGAGCAAGGTGATGTAAATGTAACTGGTTGTATACAGACTCTGCAGGGTCTTCTAAACCAGTATAAAAACGTTAAGTTAAGGATTTGAAGGCAGATAAATTGGATTTCAATTTTAGATGGTGATTATTTGAATGACGACACGTGTGATTCGGATTGTGATCAAACTACATTTGTTTCTGTCCCTATGAGAATTAGACTACGGTCTGAAGAAGTATCCAAATTATTTTATCAAATATATTTTACAAAGGATGGTCTTCAATATATTCCCCAATTTACTGGCATAACAAGTATGAACATTGTAGATGATCAGGTCAGTCAATTCAAGATAGAGTCATTAAATTAGAGCACATAGTTTTGACACAGTGAACAGCTTTTCTCAAATGTCTACCTTGCGTATTTTCTCAGAGGCACAGGAGAATGGGATTTTACAGAACAGGTGCCCAGGATTCAAAGGGTTAATCGTCTCTTAATAAAGATACAGTCCCGTCAACCTAAGATGAGTCTATTTTGGTTATATCAAGTGCATGTGAGCCATCAAAAATAGTGGGCTTCCATGTCTAAACTCTTGAGCAAGTCTAAAAATCACTTCCCCCCAAAGGGGCTGAAATTATCACAACCACCAACACTGGATAAATTGTATGAACTGAATAATGTAATAAGCATGGGTGTACGGAACTAAACAACAGCTTACAAACACTTGCAGATACCACTATATAACATTGGGCCAAAGAGCAGGAGCCCACATGCCACTGAATCAATAACCAACCAATAAGTATGGGTGAGCATTAGCTACCAGTAAAATAGACACCAAAATGTCAGAAAAAGACCAAATGTAAAATACAAGAATATTTTATTTTCAAGAATTGCTTGTTATGAAATAAGATATTAACCTAACATTTTACTGCGGTTACCATTATAAAAACAATTGTAGAGGATAACATCTACTTTTTTAAAATTTCTAATAGTTATGGAAAATATGTGCTGCTAATATTACAACAATTCTGTCAATCAGCATTCAATAAATTCATTTGATAACAGTATACGCACACTTACCATTGTGAAAGCATCCAATCAGACAGACAATACAGTGCCTGGAAGAAATAATAAAATGACACATTTGTGAACATTATTTCCATTAAGAAGAATATTCTTTGTTCTGGTTGTTTGAGCAGGTATTCAATGGGTGTATTTGGATACAGTGAAAATATAAACGGATGTTAAGGGATGATGTAACATGTGTCTGTCCTTTTCTAGAAGCTAAATATTTGTATCTGGTCCATGCAATTATCAAAGTGATATCTTCATCTGAACTAACTCTTTTAATTTACTTTACTGTGGTAAACTACCTAAATAAGTAAAGAAAGAAATCACTGTTCCCCGTTTGTCTAATATGACACAAATATTAAATGTGTATGGTCAATATTTCTCCCAAGAAACAACGATCATCTAGAACCTGAAATATTGATTGAAGAAATATAAAGACTTATAAAGAACAGTCCTAGAAATAAGTCACCAGATATAGATGGCACAACCGGAAAACCAGCTCAAATCGAGAGGAGCCGCAGACACTTTGGTTCACGTACCAGGCTGATAAGCCAAGGGCGCGAGGCTACCATGTGGGGGATTGCGACCGAACCCTCGTAAGCCGCAATCCCGCCCAAAATCTCAGCACCACTGCAATGGGAGGCTCCTACATGCTCGGGACCTGGGGCTTGCGCCCCAGCCCTATCAGGTAGAGCCACAGTAAGAGGCCCTTGCCGCCCGCAAGTCAAAGCGGGCGGACAACTGCTTGATACTCACCCTATACGGCGATGGGGTGCGAAAAAACACCAACCAAAGACTTAGTACCTGGTCGGGGTGTCGAAAACAGTAAAGCAGCCACCTCACTGTGAACTGTCAAGACTCAACCACCGACCATGAGAGTTGTCCGCACACCAGGCGAACAACATCTCTGTGACATTACCAGGCTTGTCCTCTGGCTGAATGCACTCCGGCTACGATATCTACCTCTGTACGTTATCAGCCATATAACTATCATACTGGACGCAGAAGAGATGCAGACCAGCGGACATTGCACACCTGCCCCACTGTGTCAACACCCCAGGTGGCGGGGAATGCTAGGCGTACCATCCCTGCATAGAAGCCAAGAAAATAAAGGGAAAAAGAGACACCCCACTCAAATGCAAATGCTACGTTTCTGGCAGGACGTGACGATCCTGGGATACAGACACACTGGACTGCCTCTCTTCCGGATAAACCAGTTCATCTCATATATCACATATCATCATTGCACCCTATAGACACGAGTAGTGAAGACTCGATAGTCTGGTAAGACAACTTCCATAGGAGAGAAAACTCTGATCGTAAACAACTGCTGCCTTGCAGATAGGCTGGGGACAGCCAAAGGCTAAGGAGGGCATCCCTACAGAAACGCCTGTTGAAATCGGATGCACGGGGCCGCAAGCCTAACAAAACAGTGCAACGTAAATCACAGTATGATGGCAGTACAACCTATTCGAAAAACGTATGGCGCTCATCCTGAGGAGACCCGCCAGGCAGCGATAGCGCCGGGCCTCACGCCTCGAAGGGGCCCACCCTTGACTACTGGTGGTCACCCACCCATGTGTCGTGGAGTCAAGGCACATGGCTATGGGGTAACGTCTATTGGCCAAAACTTCAAGACCCTCAGAATATTACAGTGGAATGCGGAGGGAGTCATTAACAAAAAACTTTCCCTAACACACCACCTGCATGAAGGTAAGATTGACGTGGCATGTATCCAGGAAACGCACCTCAACAATAACCATAAATTCTCAATCAGAGGATACCAGACCTTCCGTCTAGATAGAGAAGGCCACAAAGGAGGGGTCCTGATACTGACCAGAAACAGCATACCGAGTAGCGCGGTACCTGTCAATCACACCGGACAAGCAGAAATTGTAGGAGTTGACATAATGGCTCAAGAGACGAAGCTCCGCATTTTCAATCTGTACGGACCACCAAACAGAGACCTATCGCTCTCGAGTATGGAGGTCAGAGACTCCAACTGCATAGTAGTTGGAGATTTCAACAGCCACTCGGAGAGATGGGGCTACTCTGACACAGACAGCAGAGGTGACGAAGTGGAAGATTGGGAGATAGATGCAAATCTATCCCTAATCAATAGGCCGGAGGATAGCCCTAGCTTCTATTCAAGAACATGGCATACCACCTCGACTCCAGATTTGGCCTTCTCCACACAGGACATACACTATAAAATAGACCGCCAGGTGCTAAACCAACTGGCAGGTAGCGACCACAGGCCGATCAGGCTAACCATTGACATGGAAGTAGGCCCACAGGAAACAAAACCGCTCCCACGTTGGAATTACAAACGAGCCGACTGGGACAGATTTGCAATCCTGACAGATGGGCTGTGTGAAACCATCAACACACGAAACACCAAAATGAAGCCCATGGTAGAGAGCCTAAGCAAGGCAATAATGCAAGCCGCCACTGAAACCATCCCAAGAGGAGCTAGGAAAAACTATAAGCCCTACTGGAATGATGAGTTACAGAAAGTGGAAGATGCAGTAACAAATGCTAGGAACGTGGCAGAACGTGAAAAATCCATGGAGGCAAACATCGCCCTCAAAGCCGCCACGGCGAAGTACAAACACACTCTCAAGCAAACAGCAAGAGAAAGTTGGAAAAACAAAACGGAAAGTTTAAACCTGGACAAAGAAGGGAACAAGCTATGGAAGCTAGTCAGAGCCATGAACGACGAAACCCCGTCAAATAAACAAATTACTATCAAGCAGGGCGAGAACTTGATCACAGGTAAGAAAGCCGCAAACGCCTTTGTCGATCACTATGCCAGAGCAAACCACATCGAGGTCCCTGCAGATAAGCATACAGACATTAGCGAAGAGCTAAAGAGACACGAAAACATAAATACGGCTCCTGAAGAGCACATGATGGCCAAACTAACCATGCGCGAAATGGAAGAGGCTATGAGAACACTAAAGAAAAGGAAATCTCCCGGAAAAGACGGGATAACAAACGAAATGCTGATGGGGCTGGGCCAAACAGCGAAGAAAAAACTACTATCAGTCCTGAACCAAAGCTGGAAAAGGGGTATTGTACCCCAGGCATGGAAGGATGCAATACTGGTACCAGTACCAAAAACAGGAAAGGATAAAACAGATCCGAATGGATACAGGCCCATAAGCCTACTGAGCTGTGTCGGCAAGCTGATGGAACGGATGATAAACACCAGACTGATGTGGCATCTGGAAGAAAAACAAATTCTAATTCCACAGCAAGCCGGCTTTAGACAGCACAGATCCACTGAGGACCAGGTCATCCTCATAGCCCAGGAGATAGAAGATGCCTACCAGGCACAGAAGCACACAGTAGCTGTTTGGGTGGATCTGGAAAAGGCATTTGACAAAGTCTGGAAGGACGGACTTAGAGTCAAGCTGAGAAGCAGTGATGTCTGTGGGAAGATGTACAAGTGGATCAACCACTACCTCAAACAAAGAACGGCCAGAGTCCAAGTACAAGGGCAGATGAGCAAAAAGGTGACACTCGAGCAGGGAGTACCCCAAGGGGGAGTACTGTCACCCACACTCTTTCTGGTATATATAAACGATATTACAGAGAATATACCAAGAAGAGTCCATAGCTCAATGTTTGCAGACGATCTGGCTATGTGGACCTCTGAAAAGAATCTCACCATAGCAAGAAATCGGATGCAAACGGCCCTAACATCGCTGGAAGAGTGGGCGAACTCATGGCTGGTCAAAATAAACGAGGAGAAAACCACGTGCACAATATTCTCGCTCTCATTAAAACCCCAAAGTACCAAATTAAGCCTAAATGGCAAAATCCTGCAGCCAAACGACAACCCAACCTATCTGGGAGTCACATTTGATCGGCGCATGACATGGAAAAGTCAGATTGAGAGAAACCGAATGAAAGCCAGAGAAAGAATGGCGATCATGAGGAAACTTGCTGGCACAAGCTGGGGAGCAGACGAAAGCATACTAAAGAAACTGTACACTGGAAGAGTGAGACCAGTTCTCGAGTATGGCATTGCGGCATGGACAACAGCAGCGAAGGCGAACTTCGATAAAGTTAACAAACTTCAAAACCAAGCCATGAGAATTATAACAGGTGGCATGAAGTCAACGCCAATTGTAGAACTTGAAAAGATTACAAGACTGCAATCCATGACCGATAGAAGAGACTGCAGAGCCCAGCTGCAGTCAGAGAAACTCCGAAGACTGACGGACCATCCAATGTACCAGAGACTAAACAATCTGGGAAATGGGAAACTGAAGCGGAGAAACTTTGCAGAAATAGCCAAAGCAAAGATGCACGAAGATCCCATAAACGCACTAACAACACCAAAACCCATCACTACTGTACGAAAACCTACTTGGAGGCAGGATATATTTCCAGAGGTGGTAGAAAATATACCAGGTATTGCAAACAAAAACTGCCAGAGTGAGAAAGAAAGGAGAGACACTACCCTAAGCTTCATAACGAAAAGCTACCCAAGCATGGACTGGACCCATGCATACACCGACGGTTCTGTAACAAACACTACACAGAACGGAGGGGCAGGAGCATTCCTGAACCTACCAAATGGCAGAAAAATAACACTGTCATTCGCTACTGGTAAGTACACAAGCAATTTCAGAGCAGAGGCAGAGGCACTGAGGGCGGCAGTGGAAGAAATGGTAACACACAGTGAAAATGAGAGCCATATAGTCTTGCTGACAGATGCTCTCGAAGTAGTCACAGCGCTAAAAAGCCAGAAGAACACTGAGCTTAATGACTTAAGAGCAGCACTCTGCAAACTGTGCCAGCAGTCCGCACCAAAAAGGGTGGTGGTACAGTGGGTTCCGTCACACTGCAACATCCAAGGCAACGAGGAGGCAGACAGACTGGCAAAAGAAGGTGCAAGGCTACCACAAACAGATACCAGTATGACGTACGAAGAGTCAAAACGGCTTATCAAAGCCAGATACATGTCCAAATGGGAAACCGAACATACTGGTTACACCAAAAACGATGCCTATTACCAGTTGAACCGAAGAGAGCAGGTCGTTGTCTTCAGACTTCGCACTGGCCACAACAGACTGAGGTACCACCTATTCAACAAACTGAAGATAGGGTGTACCGACGAATGCCCGTGCGGTACTGGTAAAATGACCACTGAACATCTGCTGCAGAACTGCCCGACATACGAGGATCAGAGAGAGCAGATGTGGCCATTGCCAGTGGAACTGCAAGACAAGCTGTATGGTAGTGGCGAGAGTCTCAGGATGGCCGCTGCTTTTTTCGAAAAAATAATGGTTACTGTCTGACTGTGTACGCAGAAGAAGAAGAAGAAGATGGCACAACAACTGAAGTAGTTCAAGATTTTCAAAAGACCAAACTAAGTGATTATAGAGATTCTTTACAACAGCATGGAAAGAAAGAATAGTACCAGAGAATTGGCAAGAAGCTACAATAGCACTAATCTGGAAGAAAAAAAGTAGTAAAGAAACTCATACTTGAATATTGGTATTTAATCAGACAGAGTGTGTCTGATGCCTTGTATTGAAAAACCGCTTTTAATTCATGTATTTCCTTTGCCCTGGGATCACATGACAGTCAAAGGTCATGACATAGACCATCTCTCGATCCCATTGGCGAGTGCCCGCATGGGTGTTTGTAGTTGTATGACCACCAGGTCTATGTTTTTTCAATACTTTGACTTACACTTGACTTATGTCCATTTGTTCTTATGTCATATACAAATCCGTTCTTGACTTACATCCACGTGAATTCCATTTACATCCACAATGTCCAAGTCCGACTGCATCAGCCAAAAGGCGCGCACTTCAACTCAGATTGAGCATCATATTTTTTCCTTCAGTCCTTCAATAACAGTTATTCAGTGTACATATTTTTTTTAAATTGTGAGATTTGAATAATTTATGTTTGTCATACCTGGGCTTATACATATATTATTAACACATGTACTGTATTCTAGTGGCCTAAATGCATTTGCAAGCTTAATAAAGGCTTTGCTTTGACTTTTGTCCATTTTTGACTTACATCTTGAGCTCGGGTTTTTAACTGGAAGTACTAGCTAGGTATTTCTATGGTTTTTTTGTTTTATGACACTTTTTTGGGTCCAAGTAAAGCATAGGGCTGCTACTACCCTTGCCCCTTTACAGGAAGCCTGTATCCAAGCATTTTCAATGGTGGTTTCATAGCAATGATTTTACATGATGAAGTTACTAACCCCATGTAAAACCCTCTGCAGTCATTTTCTAACATGCTTGGGAGGTTACAGAGGTCCTAATCTTTTCATCCCAGGAACCACTTTGCGGGTCACATAAAACAATGAACTTAAAAACAAACAGATGGATGTGGCTAAATAAAAATACACGCTGGATAGCTATAGTGAATGCTACAAGTATTGAATGGAGTTAAATGGTAAGGAGAGAATACACTTACAGGTCCAGCAAACCATAATGGCAATAAGACAGGCATCAAAGCTGGACCAAATCCTGCACAAAAATATTCCCAGTACACACAGAACCCAACAGAGCCTGTCTCTACATCCTCTTCTCCTTCATCAGTGTCAGGGTCCATATTCAAGTGTTTGCTCTCAAGCTTTTAGTGTAAAAAGAAAAAAACAATACAAAGGTAAATGTACACAAATACAAAGGTAAAGTCTAGTAAATGACAAATGCTGTCCCATAGTATTTACTGTTAAGGGTAGTGATTCTCAACCTGGGGTCCTGGAGAGTCATCTGGGGGTTCACACATTAAATCCAGATTTTCAAATTAGGTGTGCATTGGTATTTAATATTACCTTGTGTTCACAGGGAATCTATGATCTGGAAAAGAAAGGAAATAGGGGATAAAATGAAATCATTTTTTGTCAATTGTGCCTTTTAGGGTAGGGTGATCAGTTCCCTTCCTTGCTGCCTTGCCTTTCCTGAGATAGTCATGTACCATTTTTACAGCTGGGTAAAGAGCATGCTATGACTGGGTCTCGACATCAGTACCTTGCTACAAGAAACAAATGTTCCAACAGCTGAGCTTTGCCAATCAATTGTCTAGCACAATTGTCAAATTACATGTTCAGAAGATTAAATTAATGCTATATAATGACAGTACAGAATATTTTAATTTGTTTGTCCAGAAATCAAACAGTGGATCTACTGTCTTGGTCATACTAAGATTTATTGAAATCAGACCTGAATTGAGTTGGGATGCCCAAAAGGACAGAGCAGTGAGCTTTAGAAACAACTAGCATCCACATCCTTGGTTACAATTGAGCACCTGTCTGTCTAGTGTGTAGTGATGTCAATTCTTCATAATAGATAGCAAACAAACAAACATACTCACAGGCAGCTTTGTTTCCTCCTCTTCTGCTTCTCTGGCAGCCTCAGAAATATGCTTTGGGTGCTCATCTGATGATACAAGATCTTTCATGTTCATTCCTCTAGACTTGAGCTCATCATAGGTACCAACATCATAGATGGATCCCTGAGAATAAAAACATGGCTCATATAACATGTTGTAAAAAGGGCTGCTTGAATAGCTCTATATCTTGTCACAATGTTTAATAGTAATTGGAATCCTGGCATGCAAACAGGCAAGTGTAGGTTTGCTGTCAGGTAGACAAAGGTTATCCGTAATATGTTTTTGTTGCAATTTTACATCCTGCAGATTACTAAACATGGGGGAAGGTAGGTGGCGTATTGGGTACAAATTTAATTATTTTTCTAATTTTGGTCAGGATAGCAACTAACAGCTTGCTCTTTTCGATTTTCAACTGCCAAGATTTCTATTACATGCAAACTATGTACACAGGACCTCTGAATTTATCGTCCATCTACAACAGGACTAGGCACTTACCTACGTTGAGAACGGATGTCCCTTGAGAACTTGTGAGTTTAAAAATTCCACTGTTTCGTGCTTTCGTTCTTTTCTTGAAAGGATATTTCAGCCACCATATATGTTAATAGTATAATAATATCCAACTAATATCTGACTTTGACAAAAGAAGAAGTTACAGAAGATATTAATAAATTAATGAATAAATTTTTAGCTGGATTGCAATATCTTAATATTAATATCTTGTTCATCATCATCATGTAGCATGTCCTTTGCAGAACGTCGCTCTCATGACTGTCTGTAGGAAACTCTATTTTCCGCCAGTCTTCCGGCCTACTCGAAGGTCAAATTCAGCGTCTCCTTGATGTCCTGAGTTCATCGCCTTCTTGGTAGACCCCTGCCTCTCTTATCAGTGACCATGCCCTCCATAACCACTCTTTCCAGTCCATTGTGTTGTTTGACGTATCCAAAAAACCTGGGTTTTCGGGTCATTACATCATTTATGAACCAATTCTCCTCTACATTCAGGTCTTGCCAGATGGATTTGTTTCTTTCTTTCTTTGTCCACAGGATTTTCAAGACTCTTCTGTAGCACTGTGTCTCAAAAGCATCGATCTTCACTCTTACTACTTTTTTAATCGTCCATGTTTCACATACATAGGTTGCCACAGGAAAAATGCATGTTCTTGGGATCTTTAGTTTTAGTTCCTTGTTTGTATTATGTCAAAGGTTCTGCATATTCCTTATCTTCTGCATTGTCATAGTCAGACGTCTTCTTACATTCTTGTTACATAAATTAATTCTTCTGCGAGCTGAAGTTAGATGTGTCAGACAGAAAGAAAGTGCAAATATCGCAGTCAAGCTGCAAACTACACATTCCATTCTCTGAACTACTTCCTGCTACTTGCAAAGCCATTTTCAGGACTCGGTAGCAGGAGTTTGAAAAAGAACAACGAAGAAAAATAAAAAAAATTATGTGTGAGATTTAGAGACATGGTTATATTTTCCTCTAAAAACTGAACATTTCAACACATGTTTTTGTAAGAAGACTTACATCACGAAGAACAATAATTCTGTCAGCTTGCTTCAAGTATTGAAGCTGATGAGTTACCAAAACCACAGTTTTTTCTTTCAGTAAACCCTGAATGCACCTGTTGTGACACAAAAATATAAATATTATTATCAAATTCTTATTTTGTTAAGTGTTTCCTTTATTTTCATTTTAATTATTACTTTCCACTGTACTATAATTTCAATTACTAATTCTGAAATTATAATGTAACATTCTGTATTTTGCATTTTTTTTATTCATTACTTTTATCATACATCAATTGTATAATTACAATTTTTTTTTTCAGCACAGAAAACAAACATAAATTAACTTACACCATAACCTTTCACGGATAAGCTATGTGATCAATTAACAAATAGCCTCACAGTAACCACAAAAGCACAGTCTCACAATCATAAATAACCTCTGAAATATGTGCCGGCCCACACTGGTGTCAACAGCATTGAAAGGGTCATCGAGAAGATACACATCAGCATCATGATATACACATCTGAAATACAGCAACCATAAATAAGCACTATACCCTTTCACTGTGCATAAATAGTTAATAGAATAACAAAACAAGCCTTCAATAAATATGAGTAGTTAGCACAAGCCTTTATCATAACCATCATTCTTTCACTTTCATTTAATTAGGAGCATGCTGAAATCGGATGCACTGGGCCGACAGGCGCAAAATAAGTACTACACTGTTCACTAATTCATATGAATAAACCTACATAAGGTTGTGTAAATTACACACATGTAACACACCATTGTAATTTATTTTATGCAAACAAACAAAAACTGAGTGATATAAATTTTCACTTAACTTCTTGCTTACACTCTGCTCTACTCTTTTTTTTTATTCATTCCTTTCTTGGCCTGTTATTTCTATAACAAATTTTTAAACTTTACCAAGCTGCAGGTCAGATGCCTGATCCATCAAAAATCCCTGTTTCGTAGTCGCAGGTCAACACGTCGACCTTACACATATCGATGTTTGTATCATGTTAAAGCATCCTGTTCATTGCTAAAGAAACGGCTGTTAAGGGATTTGAGTTAAAACTAGAATTATTCTGTCTTTCTGCAGGCTTTGAGGAAGGAAAAGTGCTTGTAGATTTGTATAACACAAGTTTTGAAGTCATATATTCTCTTTTTCAATCTGATGTAAGCCAGAGTAAGCCGTAATTGAGGATAGTGAAGTTTAGTTGTTGCTATGGATATTTCTGATGTAGTTCTGTTTAGTATTTTTATTTAAATACGTTTGAAATGGAAAGTAACAGATATGCACTTCTTGTTAGTAAACACCATCAGTGCTCTGTGAAAAAAATATTTTGGACAACAGTCAGACCTGACAGGCGAGTCTAAATGTTTACGATATTTTTCACCTTCATATTCTTGTATCTCAGAAACTCACACACACACAACAAAAACAAGAACACCAACAAGTTCTTTATTAATTTATGTCTCTACACATACAAATCTATAAACCAACAAATGAAAAGGTTACAGGCTCTCAAAATCAATAATCATATGTAATGTAATGTGCTGAAAAATAATGCAGGTGCAGGGGAAATTGCGTCAATTTTTAGTGCAGTTCGGCAAAGGTTGAAAACATTTATTACCTCGCCAGAGACAATCTTGCCTTTTGTCCTCCGCTCAAATTAAGACCCCTCTCTCCAACAAAAGTCTGATCTCCTTTTGGCAAAAGTTCAAGGTCTCGAGTTAAGCCACATGCCTCAATGACACGCTGGTAATGGTTTCGGTTCAAGGAGTGCCCAAAAAGAATATTGTCCTTCAAAGTCCCACTAAACACCCAGTTTGTCTGACCACAGTAGCTCACACGTCCATTGATGGATATTTGACCAATCTCGTAAGGCAGTTCTCCAATTAGGCACATGAGTAGGGAAGACTAGTCCAGATAAGATATAAGAGAATGCTTAAATTAGTAATATAACATTCAATATTACAATAACTGATAAGCAAGTAAACAAAAAGATTTTTAAAAAGCATGTGGTCTAATAACAATTGATTTATAAATTTACAAACAGACCAATAAACTGATTAAGTGAATGTTCATTGAAAAAATTAAAAAATTAAAAGCAAATTTAAGCACTGACTGCTACAAGGAATTGTTGAATAAAGAAAATAATCTTTGAGAGATTGTGTCTCTGAGATGACAAAAAAGTATACAGAAAATATCAATTTAATTTAAGCAGAAAAAATTGTTGTTTCTAAAGAAAATATTTTCCAGTCATATTCTTACTGACCTTCCCTGATCCTACAACACCAACAACAGTCACAAGTTCTCCCTGAAAAAAATGGTTACCAACAACTTTATACAACAGAAGAAATCATTTCAGCATTAATTAAGTAAAGGCAACAATTATTATTTCCTTTTTCTGAAAAGTCTATCAATTCTTTCCATAACTTCTTTGTTACTTATTGTTTGTGTCAATTGTATCATGTTTTAAATACAAGTTCAAAATATACTTGTCAGTACCTACATGTCAATTTAATATTTAACAAGTGTATCCTCATATACATAAGTGGAATTAGCTATAAAAATGAAACAACACACAATCAAACATATCAAAGCTCAATAGTATTCATTCAAATTCTGTATGAATATTGACCAAAAACAGTAGACATTAAACTTGGGTCTTGTAAACGTTTGGAAATAAATGACACTATGGCTGATTCATCAAATGTTGGGAGTGAACTAGGTCTATATTCCAGAGTTGACTTGACAAGCGCTGACACTTTTTATGGTATTCTGATGGCTGAAACCATTATTTGTTTCATTGGACAAGGTACAAAACCAGGTCCTCTGGCCCGCTACAAGAACCATGAAAACTATGTCAATATCAGAGATGCAGAAAGCTACTGGATTACAAACACTGTCCAATCCCAGATACACCAAATCATGATCTAGATATAAAAGTCAGCAGTTTGCCAACGCACTCAATGAAGGCAAAACTAAATGATTTGTCATTGAGACATTTAAAACAGCAGTTTCATCCATCAGGGAAAGAAACTTAAAGGACAGCACCAAGCAGACTTATCCATGAAGATAACACTACTGAAGCCCACCATGCTTCTAATACCATGGAAACAGAATAACAAGCCAGTGGCTGAACATGAGTATAATGATCTGCTTCTACACGGAATATGATCAAAGAAAATTACCCAAAACAATTGTGGATATATGCCAGCAAAGATGGGTTAAAATGGTTAGAAAATGGAGGAGCCAGTATCTTTATCTGATATCTCGAAAAAACCATTATGAGACATGTACTATTCTCATTGATAAATTGTGCTATAAGTATGCAGCTGAGGTTCACGCACAAGCTGCAAATATGATTCATAACAACAATTCTGACTGCCACCAGATGCATTATCTGTACTGCAAGCTTTCAATGGTGGCAATCTCCTGCACATGAGGAATTAATTAAGTAAGGTTGCTGCCTGAAAGCAAACCACATTTCAGTTGATACCATCACATTGTGGTGTTCCAGTGAATGAGAAGTCAGATAAACTTGCAAAAAGGGAGAGATTGTGACAAGAATACATTCATTAAAATCATTTACTTTATGAAAAAAAAAAAAGCTATCCAGCAATTCAGAACAAACCAAATATGTATATACCCTTACACTAGACAAGCTCTATGGCAGTGTCGACAGCCTCAGGATGACCGCTGCTTTTTAAAAAAAAATACAGGTTGACGTCTGACAGCGTACGAAGAAGAAGAAGTATATACCCTTGACTGGCAGGACAGATCACCTTTCTTAAATTCATGACAGCACAATAGACTGGATAAATACATGTGAAATGTCTAATTCTTTACTGTCCACACATAAGGTAAATTAAAAAACTGCTGAACATGTGTTACAGGACTACGCCATGTATGACCAGTTAAGATAAATTGGCCCAATGATTCAACACTAAACTCAAAACTGTACAGAGCTAAAGAGGAACTCCAAACAACGGTAGAGTTCATCTGGGGAACTCATCCGACACTGTAACCATCAAAGATGCAATCACAACAAAAAGAAAAGAAATCACATTCTTTTTGGAACGCAGTTTCATCACCCGGATGCTCTTGCTTCCTCTTCTATTATTCTTCAATGTGTGATCCTCAGGCCCTGTCCCCTTCCCTTGTTAAGACTACAGTCAATTGGATGTCTGACTATATCCTTGATTGCTACGTTTTCTTCCCCAAGTTTCTATTCATGATTGTTACTGGTCATCTTATGTAAAGTACACTACAGATATGTCGTTAAAAATCTCAGAGTAGATGTCATACTACCAGGTTCATGTCCTATTCCAGAACCACAGAGGAAGGTTAGATTTACATTTGTGCTCAACAGAAGGATCTTATTTTTCCAGGAGAAATACGCAGTTTAATTTTGGATGGACTGAGTTGAGAGCAGATGTGGTTTTGTTAATTCAGATATCCTGATTTTTTAAAATCTTCCATGTCATTATGGTCCTAAAAAGAGAATTCTAGTTTTCCTACCTTCTTGACTTGTAGAGAAATGTACTTCAGAGAGAAAGCATGGTCAGCATCACTCTGAAAATATAGAATAACTAATCAACAAAATCTGAATTCAAAAATTAAAAAAAAGGCACATAGAGAGGTCAAGGGAGAAAAAAATAGTACCACTGTAACCTGTCATAATGAATGACTAATGAAAACTGGGCACGAGACAGACTAATCTATTATGTATCAACTTTGTATGATAACCTACAAAATTAATGGACGGGTGAACTATGAGAAACAATATAGATCAGTCATCTCAGATAAAAGGTCCTCTTCCTAAAGTACTAATAGCACAGCACAGAGAAAGTTGTAAGAATCTGAGTTACTAACTTACATGTTTCTCCAGAATGGGGCACCTGGAATTTTCATTCTTTTTATGAACAGGGGAAAACTCTACAGGTGGCAGCAGTAATGAGAAATTATAAGACTGAAAACCAGCTGATAGCATTACAAGACAGTCTTTGAAATCCCCCTGGGTAAGACTAATTATTTTCTTATATTAAATATAGGTTATTGTTCCAATTCGATACGATTCTTCTAAAATTAGAAGACTACTCCACTCAGCAGGCCATTAACCTGTTTGCGAAATGTCAATAGTTAAAAAGGTGTCTAATAGTTTTGTCTAACACCTCTGAGGTGTCGGATAGTTTGGTTTAACACCTCTGAGGTGTCTAATAGTTTAGTCTAACACCTCTGAGGTGTCTCACAGTGCAGTCTAACACTTCTGAGGTGTTTAATAGTGGGATCTAACACCTTTAAGGTGTCACATAGTTTTGTCTAACACCTCTGAGGTGTCAAATAGTGCAGTCTAATACCTCTGAGGTTTTCTAATAGTGCAGTATAACACCTATGAGGTGACTAAAAGTGCAGTCTAACACCTCTGAGGTAGAAAACTCTTCAATCCATGGTATTGCATATCCCATGTATACAAGCTCAAAGCTTGTTGAGAGTGGAAAGCTTTCTGGGTTTGAAAGAAAGCTCTATCACATTCCAAATGTAATACAAAAATAAAATACTAGATAAGTGGCTGAGATCGAAAGAAAATGATAACACATACAAATGTGGCTACACAAAAGTTACATATAACAACAGCCTGCAAACCAACCTCATGAAGAAGGCTTTTGGTAGAGCTGGTGCTGCTTCTCTGCTTCTTCTTTTGGAACCTCCTTCTGCCTTCTATGTACACAAGTGGCCATCGAGCGGTCATATGATCAATGTCAATAGCCCAGTCTCTGTGAGGTTCATTACGATAACTGATAGAGCGGTGTAGGCGAAGTTCTTTGATTTGTTCTTTCTCTTCATCAAGGAGAAGAAATGCCTGAAGATACATACAAAATTGTGAATAAAAACTATCATAAAACTCAAAATATACATTCTTTAAAAATGCATCTTCATTTCAACAAACAACTGCTTTTATTTCAGATATTGATTATTCTAACTATTTGAGGACCATGACAATATAAATTTACCTAAATATCTTTTCTAAATCTTCTTTAGCTCATGTTCACATGCATTTATATTTATCTTCAACATAATAAAACAGTTAACATTTTAAAGCTTCTTGAAGTTAGAGCGACTGTTAATTTGAAACTCGTAGCAGAAGATATAGTTTACACTAAACAAATATTTCAACATTTGTATTGCATTCTTGTCAACCTGTACACAAATTAAAAGTTTATTTTTTTTTTATAGATCTAAAATCTAAACTAGCTAAATACCTTGGTGTTAGACATAATGTGGTTCCTCATGCTAACAAGCCAACAAGCAGAAATTATACAATCAAGCAGGGGTCTAATGTGTAGGTCAGACATATAACATGCAAGATATAAGTAGCAGTGCATGAGGAATTCTGGTACCATTTGAAATTTGTAAGTTATTAATTGGTTATTTATCATTTATACTTTGGCATAACATAACAATATTAAGCAAACAGCACATGCATTACAATAGTAATTTCCACTTTTAGTACACTGAATATGGCAGGTGGAAAATTTACAAAGTCATGCAGGGAAGGTAAGTTAAGTAGTATTAATGTTATGCAGAGTAGCTGAATGTGAACAATTGAGACATTGCTAGTACAACCTTCTATTTATCCATATGCACATTTCTTAAGCCTTTAAAGTCCAAATTGTCCATTGCAGAAAACTAGTGACACTTACAATCCAATTTATTTGAAGTCACATGTCGCATATCAATCATATCTTTTTATTTAGCTAAATTTGATTTATAAACAACTGTATCTTCAAATTTAAAAATCATAATTTTAGTTTTAATTAATTTTTGTTTGTTTTGTTAACCATGAAACACATTCAATTATTGCTTTTGTTTTGGACATTAAAACTAACATCTTGAAAATTAGGTTGGACTGTAAAGGGTTAAAGAGGATTTCTAATATTAAAATACATTTTCTTCTTCATTACTTCAGCCTCCTATGCTTTTATAGAGTAAGTGAACTATAAAAAATAAGTGATTTTCTGTGTGCACTGAGTTTTAACAATACAAACAAAATATTTGCAGACCCTTTATGAGACATTATTTTACAAATACATAAAACACTTGAAAATATTGCAGAAAGTCATGTTATATATATAAGAGATTGTACATGAGATGTAGATAATCACAACTACTTTATTGGAAGCAATACATATTGGAAGCAATATATACTGCAGAGACAGCATGTACACTAAATGTAGTGTTAAGAAAACACAAATAAACATTTTTAAAATCTGAACATTTAAGTGTATTTCATTAAAAAAAGGGGGCATAAATAATAGGATATGATTCTCTGTTGCTATTTAAGTGACAATATGGTTTGTTCTTGTTTTTAACTTCTTTTTCTTTTGATCCCTGGGACCACATTCATTCTGTCATTCCTTGAATCTTATATCTAAGGTAATGTTTCTACAACTATCTTCAAAACCTAGATGGTCATCGCACACTCTGCAGATTTTATTCTTTGTGAATGGTAGAGTGTGAAGTGTCATGATTTGAAGAGCCTTCAATGATTAAGAACACTTTTTTTAATTCATCTAGTTGTTTTGTTCTCCCCTGTTCAGCTCAATGGCATGTAGTGGTAACTGAATGTGTTTATAAGCTTTGTGGCAATATGGTGAAATGTGAAACTGTTTTACTCACAGAAAAGCTCAACAACAAAGAATAAAAAATATATGACAGTATCTAAGATTCTTTAACATTTCAACCTCATTTTGATTTTATAATTTATACAAAGCCTAAAGGTACAAATGAAGGATTTATTAAAAGCATATGAGTCTTTATTTTCAATTGTTTATATATTACAGACAAAACTAAAATTAAAAAGTGAATATTTCATTACATTAGACCAGAGATTAGCATAATTTTTTCAGAGTAAGGGCAACATTAACAGAACATAAAGTTGCAGCAGGCAATATAACATTTGATAATCCCTTAAGCATTATAATAAATCACAAAATATGTTGATACTATTTGTCCTGTTACTTAAAATAAACTATCATCAAAGCATATGCAACCATGAAGTGACAACACTTCATTTATGAACATGATTATTATCTGTGTTTCAGCTCCTAATTACTTGTTATGAAAAGTTTTGTTTTTGTCAATACTTGGCTTGGAGTAGGTCAGGTCATCCCGTAACTGGTGAGGTCATTGGGGCACACATGAAGATATCCTCACAACCCCACACCATCGCTCTCTGTCAGCGGCCACTGCCTGGACCTCCTCTGGCTGGAGATTGGTGCATTCCTTTTTGATGTCCTCTCACCTCTTTTAAGGACAACCTCTTCATCATCTGCCTTGCACATTTTCGTGCAGGAACATATTTGCAAGACCGCTTGATCTCGATATGTGCCTGTACCAAGTGTATTTCCTTCTTTTGACAGTTGCCAAGAGGTCTTCAAAAGACCATATTTCTGTTGTAATTTTTCTCATATTTCCTCATTTGTAACTTGGTCTTTGAACGCGACATTTGTCTTCTAAAACATCTCATCTTCAAGGCCTGTATCCTCTGCTATAGGTCAGCTGTAATTGTCCCAGGATCACAAGCATAGCGTTTGTGGACCAGAGGAAATGACAATTGTATAGCCTGTTAGGTTGCAGGTTGTTTATCCTTGAATTAAATTTCCTTACCTATTGCTTTAGCTCAGTCAAGGAGTTCAGATTTTTATAGTCGCCAGTGAGAATTGTAATATATCTAAATAGATTATTAAAATATGCCTTGTTTCTCAAAATGAAGATAAAATAGAATGATGGTGTTGAAGAACAATCACTAAAACGGATTAACTTTTTATAAGTTTAGGATTTAAGCATGTACTTGCACAGGCCTCATCTGATGATTATAAAACTTCCTACTCGCTATTCTCTAGACTTTGTAGTTTTATTTATTATGATTTTGTTTAATGTCTTCAAACCAGACAGAGTTTTATTTGTTTAAATAATCATGTTTGTTGCTCTCTGGAATACATAGTTTAATTTTTGTATAACCATTCTGAAAATAGGCAAGGGGTCACCTTGAGCCAGGCATTAGTCCACACAAATCTCACTGTCATGAATGACGGACGTCCAACTAGAATAGCATCTCGACCGGGAGATTCGGACGGGGTCATCGACCTGGCTCTTATATCCAGTGATGTTGCTCCATCCACACGCTGGGACGTATTAGGGGCACAAGAGAGCGACCCCCTACCATGTGTTGTACTTATACCAAGAGGAAAACATACCAGACACCGGAAAGCCAAACAGGTGTTCAGATACACGTACGAAAAGGATAATGTAGTGAACAAGCTGCGCCAGACGATCGGACGCAAGACCACTAGATCCCCTTTTGTCCAACCACCCTGGTGGACTCAAGCTGTTGATTTGGCTTGGCGAGAAAAGGAGGCGGCAACAAAGGATTGGCGTAAAATACAGAAAGAGAGCTGGTATTAATGTTGACGCATTGAACAAGAAGGAGGAGGTAAAACGCAAAGCTACCAATTCCTTTAAAGCGTTAGCTAGGGAGTTCAAAAGCGAGCAATGGAAGGAGTTCATCACAGGAGTGGGTAATGATAATACCCTCCAGAAGTTCTGGCACATGTATCGAAAGATGAATGGACAAACTACAAGTCAGCGTATCTCCAACATTCAAGACACCACAGGAAGGCTCCTGAAGACAGATGAAGAGAAGGGTCTAAGTTTTTTGAGTCGATATGTTGCCCAGACTGACAAAGGCGACAGAGATGCCCGTCAGGAAACTCGGAAAGACATCTTAGACGCAGCCATCAGGGGAGAGGCTTATGTAGACCTTATCACCAAGGCGAAGGTCGTAAATAGCCTACGTACAAGCAAAAACACTGCCCCAGGTCCTGATGGAGTACAGTATTATGACATCAAGGAGTTGGATGAGACAGATATAAGAAATATGGTGAAGGAGTTCAACCACACTATAGAGAAGGCATATCTGCCTGAGGACTGGCTTCATAGCTATCTATGCCCACTGCCTAAACCTGGTAAGGACTCCACGCTTCTTGGCAGCTATCGAATAATCAACATACAAAATGTATATGGCAAATTGCTCGAGAAGATAGTGGCCAGGAAAATAATGGCCTACCTTGAACGGGAGCAGATTCTACCCGATACGCTAGGCAGCTATAGAACAGCGAAGGAGACCTATGCTAGCGCTGGAACTTTCACGTATGATGTGTACAAGGGGTTTCAGTCAAAACAAGAAACAGTCGCGGTGGCACTTGACCTGGAAGACGCATAACAACCGTGTCGATTTTGGGACCTTAATTACCTGTCTGAAGCGATGTGGTTTAAACCCGTGGCTGGTTAGTTGTATATCAGCTGCCCTGATGGAAAGAACAGTTGCGCTACGCGTGGGATCATGGACATCAGAACCGAGGCGAATATGTCCAGGACTGCCTCAAGGGTCTCCGCTGTCACCGGTGCTGTTCAACATTTACACCTACAGGGACAGGGCGAACGTTGACATTTGCCGATGACATCCTAATGTGCAGGACTGGCTCAGACAGGCAAGAGTTGGTCAAAGACATCCAGGAAACCTTGCAAGGAATCTCACAGTGGTACAGCGACTTAAGCTCCAAGATCAATCCGAACAAGGCTTGCATGATGTGGTGCTGTGTGAATAATTCCATAGTAAAGGCTGAAATGCCAGGTATCACTTTTGATGGTTGCACCATTGACAGGTGTGACAGGTTGAAATACCTCGGTGTTACATTTGATCGCAGTCTTTCCTATAACTGCCATGTTGACCACATCGTACAAAGATGCAAGAGAGGGTTACGAGCACTCAAGACCATGACTGCTGCCGACTTGGAACGAATCCTGTTCATCCTATTTCGTCAGGTCGTGTTGTCTGTCATCGATTACGGACTAGGCATCCTCACACTATCAAGACCACAGTGTGAAAGGTTGGACCACATCCAGAATGAAGGTATGCATCTGGTTCTGGGCTGCACTCGAGATACCCTGATTGTGATGATGCGGTACATGTTGGGATTGTTATCGGTGACATCCAGACATAAACTGGCACAAGTCAAAACCTATATGCGTGTCACCACAGACACTCGACACCCTCTGCACAGTAGTATCTCAGACATCAAGGGATTAAGAATCAAGAGAGGGTCATGATGGATGGCACAGGCTGAGACAACAATCGGATACGTCACTGCAGCTGAGACGATAGCCACCAAAGGGGAAGAATGGGTCCACACTGGTGATAGAATGATAGAGTACCAGAGAGTCATCATAACCTTAGGCAAGGAATGCAGAGAACGGAACACTGAGAGTGCAGAACACGAGGTAAATCAGCTGATAACTGAGAACACCCAGAAGAGTGACGCTGTCATATACACCGACATATCAGCCGTGCGCAGTAGGACATCAGGCTGGGGTTTCTCAGCTAGAGTGAGAGGAGAGGTCATTGCTGAGCACAGTAGGGCATGCATCTCAACAACCTCCAGTATGAGAATGGAGACGGAAGCAGTGACCTCAGCACTGAAATGGATATCTGAGACTTCTATAACAAAGGCAGTCATCGTGACAGACGCGCAAGCCGTACTTCAGAAAGTACAGAAGGGATGGCTTAGGTACGAGTGGATAGCTGCTGTTGAGGCCTCAAACCTCCAGGTGCTGACCTGGATCTACTGTCCTGCTCATGCCGGGGTTCAGGGCAATGAAAGAGCTGACATCTTGGCTTCTCGGACTCCCATCATGGGCACATTGGTGGACAGAAGTGACATTTTGAAATCAATCAATGACCGCCTGCTGGATGAGGACACCGCAATAGATGAAGCAGCAATTCACAGACTGCAAAGTTTCTACATTAAACGAGGTTCGAGCGGAGTGGGGCGCATGAGAGGACGGCGCAGGAGGGTGTACAACCAGCGAGCTACAGGGACCATCAGCATCCATACCTTACGCCATTTGATGAGAGCGACTGAGCACCTATGGGTATGCCTGGAGTGCAGTGACGTCGATTCTTAGAAACAGAAACACCATTTTTGTGCTCTCCAGACTACATAGTTTACTGTTTATCATCTAGTTTGAAATTCACAGAACTTAAGTTTTCTATTTGCTTTTTATAATTCTGATTGCTGATCTATGGACAACATATCTTTCTATTTGTTTTGTTTTTAATAATCATGTTTGCATCAGTCTAGACAAAATAGTTTTAGTCTTGTTTTAAATTCCATTTCTGCTGGTTATACTGCAGTTCTTTTTTAAAATTCACTTTTGTTTACATATTCAAGTACAATTCTTCTTCTTCTTTCGTTCACTTGGAGTATGTCTACATCTGCAAAGTTGTCTCTTGTATGAACCTAACTGTCTTCTACAGTTCACACATAGGTCCATATAGTTTCCCTTCCAGTGTTGTTTCTCTTGGCCAGTATGTCCGCTTCAGTATCTCATACTCTGGACAGTTCCGAAGTATATGCTCTGCAGTCTGGGGTGCCTGTCCACATGTACACATACTTGAGCTGCGAATCCTAAATTTTGTATACATGTGGCTGCGGAGTCGGTTTTGTCCCGCTCTGAGGCGCAGTATGACAAATTGCTCTTGCCTACTTATATTATGATAGTTATCTTGTATTTGTGTTGGAAGCTGTCTCGTTGATTTAATAATTTTTTTTCTTTTGATGGTATGTAACTGGTACATCTGGTTGCTCGTCTGCGGCACCTTCCCTCGTCAGTGTGTCAGCTCTCTCATTTTCTGGTATTCCGCTTTGAGACTATATCCACTTGTATTCAAGTACAATGAAATCAGAGGGGTTAAAGATGTTCAGAAAATTAAAGCAATACAAAAAAACGCATGAACCACATCTTATAATTATAACTGACAGATAATATTTGACCAGAAAGTCAAATGAAAAGTTGCTAATACCCTTAACTCTAGATGTTATGCTAACCATCATTTATGATAAATATATCTGAGACACAAAAAAGGCAACACATAGGGGTGTGAAATCCTCTAAGGAACAAATATATAATAAGCTGTGGAATCAGTGTATATTAGTGGTGGTTATCAATAAGTACAACTTCAAAAATTGTGTCTATCTTTAAGGGACAAGAACATAATAAGCTGTAGGATTAGTACATATCAGTGGTGGTTATCATTAAGTGCTACTTCCAATAGCTTGTATATCTTCTTTCTTTAATGTTGGACAAAATTACTTTCTCCTGATATAATTTGTATGTTGTTAATGCCCACAATGAGTGTGTTTACTCTTTTGTGCGCCGTGAAAACGACGTTAAGTGGCGGGTTGTAGTAGCTTTCCTCACATACCAAGTATGCTAACGAAGGTTACCGCGGTCCTCCAGGCGGTTGTGCTATGTTTGGCTTCATCTGCGTGGCACTCACTGCTACGGGGATCACATCGATCCCCATTTCGTCAGCCAACTGCCTTGAAAACAGCCCGTTTCTAGGAAACGCTACACAGAAGAGAGATTGTTTTTTTGTTAAGTGTATTGTGCCTGATGCGATGTCCTGGTCAGTATGTTGTGCTTGACTGGACTATCGTCTCAGTTCCCCAATATCATTTGTGAGTATTTAACATTTTTATTATTATATACATTACATTGTTATGCTTTCTTATATAGCTGCATTTTTACTAGCTGACTGCACTAACTACAAAACTAGAGGTTCTATATTCACAACTTTTGTTTAGTTTATATTTAAATGGTAAGAACAAAGAGAAATGGTGTCACAAGTAACTATCTACAATGTTTACAGCTCCCTTGGGGCATCAGTGCTGAAAGATACAGAATGATGTTGTAAGAAGAACTAAATGGCAAAGCTAACGAACATAACTTTGGGGCAGTACCACAGGCAGCACAGTATGCTCAACAGTAAAAGACATGTTAGTATCATTGCTCAGAAAATAACAAAATGAGACTGAGGTCACAGACCTTCTGAAGTGGACACTCTTAAACCTTTAAATTGATTGAGTTATGAAAGAATCAAAGAGCTGTATAAAGCACCCTATGCATAGCTTTGTAAAATATTCCCTCTGTGAAAAATGTTCAAACTTGTTGGCCACCTCTGGTGATGGCCAGACACAAAAACAGACTGTTTTAATAGACAAATGTAAATCTTTTCAACTCGTTTGAACTATTTTTCAGTAATTGTATTATGCTCGAAGTAATGAGATATTTAAAAATGTAAAATTGTTAATTAAACAAGCAAGCTGGTGTCACTGTGTTACATTTTTTGGGTATTTATGTTTACAATATATCTGACCAACTCTCAAACTACTGGCACATTTCCTTAGTTCTTTTCATAAAACAAAAATACTTTTGCAAAGCTAGAAAGAATAACCCAGGTATTAGTATCAGCACATAAGAGACCAAAAATGAAAAACATGTTATTATTTAAGTCTATCAAGACTCACTTGCACCAGCTGTGCTGAGTTATGTAGCTTTTTTATCTCCTGCAAACCTTGGACTGGGAACCTGAGAACAATGCTCTGTAGCACACAGAGCCAGGCTAATGTGGTAAACACATCCACAGATCTGATGCTATCACAATACCTCAATAGTATGACAATCACAAGCAAGGCAAGGCGGGAAGTCATGGCTTCAGTCAGCGAGTCTATGCTTTGAATCATTCCACACCATCGCAGCAGGGAGATCTCATATCTGTAAATTATTGTCAAGCTTCGTGCAGATCTTCAAAAGTGACATACAAGACTGGAGAGTGCAAGGCAGAAGGAAGGCATGCATTAATAAAACATGTGCTGGATACAGATAGAGAAGGTAGCGATTAACATGACAAGGTAGTGATTAACATGACAAGGTAGTGATTAACATGACAAGGTAGTGCTTAACATGACAAGGTAGTGATTAACATGACAAGGTAGTGATTAACATGACAAGGTAGTGATTAACATGACAAGGTAGTGATTAACATGACAAGGTAGTGATTAACATGACAAGGTAGTGATTAACATGACAAGGTAGTGATTAACATGACAACATGTTCTCTTGTGAACCTTATTAAAATGGCATCACATGCCTGGTGGGTAAGAACTAGGCTACTTGTCTATCAAAGTCGGTGACCTAATTTCTATAGGTCCAAGCCATGACTTGTCAGCAACTTCATAACACAGTTGAGTTCTTGATCATTTCCTACTTACTTTGAGAAAAATACCTCAAACTATTGCCAGTCTTGCCTGCAAACAATATTAATGTAACATTATTCTAGACTTACTTTAAGTAACTAGAACCCAATTCAGTTTGGCCTTCATGAAAATGAAAGTGCATCTTCTGAGACTACTTCTGTTCTCAAATATTTCATCTCATTTGTCTATTTATGTCATTAGACGTCATGGAGAGGTGCTGCTATCTTCCATGTGCTATCTATGTGGCCATTGTTATTTTCAACCCATGACACTGTAATATTCTTTTTAAATCCATCTTACTGGCCTTCCTTGCTCTGAAGCTCTGTTGTCTGGTGTTTTAGGCTGGAGCAGTGGGTTCATTTGGCAGCATTTTTGTCATATGTTAAAAATATTGAACTCCTTGTCTGTTAACATATGCCATGCAAGACATTGATTTAACTTTGTCCGATTTCTAAGTTTATCAATGTCACCTCTAGTGACACCGACTGCTTTTCACTGACATCTAATTTCACACATTGAATTTTTTCATTCTTGTGCTTTGGACCGAGTCCAGGTCAGATAATTGTAACAGTAATACAACACACAAGAAAGATGGACAGACAGGAAGAAAATGATTAAGAAGCACATTTTCTGCAATGAGAATGTTACTATTATTGAAGTAGCACAGTGAAATTTGACTTTGCTATTTGTCTCAAGTCACATGTATCTGCTGACTAAAGTAGTTGAACTTTAGAAAAACCACACAAAAAACGATGACATAATAAAAACATCATAAAAATTATTGTCATGGTCTAGTATAGTCTACTGTTTTCTTTTTCTTTGGCGTTTGTCCTGAAAAGGACATTGTGTCATAGTTTACAGCAAGGCTACGATATCTGCACCTTATGGCCCAATTTCAACTGGCTTTTATTGAATGCCGGATTTGGGATCAAGATGCTGAGCAGCGCATGAGCTGCAGTGGTCAGCGACCCATAGCTGACTGCTAGCGTCAGGGCCAGCGAACCATAGCTGCCAAGACCATTCTACACCTCCACGCGGTGATCCTGGATAACAGGCTGCAGCAGGGCAGACTGGTTAAGGAGAAGGGATCGAAGAGGGAATGCTAACCCTGTACTAAAAAAATGCTTGCTGAAGTCGGACGTTTTGGACTGAAAGGTGCAAATATCGCAGCCAAGCTGTAAACTACGACACAACGCATTCCGTTCTCTGGACTACATTCTGCTACTTAAGCCTTTTCAGGGTTTGGTAGTGGGAGATTGAGAACGAACGAAGAAGAAGAAGAAGATAAAGAAGAATGCCGGGTTTACCTTCCCACTGCGATCTCTATCCCTTGGCCAAACTACACTACTGACTAGTGCAGCCTGTTTCCAGAGCCACCACATGGAGGTGGAATAGGGTATTGGATTAGTTATGGTTCACTGACCCTGATGAAAGCAGTCTGCTATGAGTCACTGGTTGCTGTCAGCTCATTCACTTCTGCATTTTGGCCACTGTTTTCTAATTAACAGCTAATGGGTACTAATATTTTTTACAACAGTTATGTATTAACATATTTATATTTTTTTTAATTAAAACAGTGAAATGGGTGGAAAATGGCCAAGAAATTACAAAGAAACTCAAATAGATAAAATAGAAAACACTAGGAAGTAGTAAGTGCGATGCAATAAGCAATTGATTCTATAAATCAGCTGGTTGTATGGGTCTCTTATATCAAAGCAAAAAGATTAAAGTCACCAGGATGATCTAGTATGACTTGATGGAATAATAGAAATGTACATGAATTAACCAATTTAGTTTTCTTCTGAGATTTTGCAGGGGATGCAAGAACAAATAAAAATAGTACTCAGAGGGTTCCTAGAGTATCATTTTTTTCAGATCATCTGACTTATTCTGAGATCAACATACTTGATTATGCTGTTACAACTTTTTGTATGTATTGTTGCATCAATGAGCAGAAGAAAGAATACAAACTAAACAAACAAACAACAAAATAAATCTCTCAATCAATATAAAATATTGATAGTAAATCAATAGTACAATACACTATGGTAGAACACACCAATTGAATCAACACATAATAATGAATGAAGAATAATACCCAAAAAAATCTTTTTTTTTAAAATACCAACACTCAACATAACATCGTAGATCTGAATGAAAAATTAACAAAATCTTACATGTCATTTCAGTATAAATATGCTTTCTGTCCAGGGGAAAAAAATAAAGTAGTACAATATAGGACTCACAAGTGCAAGTTTTTAAAAAGTTTTTTCATCCAAAAACAAATGTATCATTTTTTTTTTAAATTAAAAAAATTGGGAAAATGCCACTGTGATATTCATTTACTAAAACTAAATTGGTTCAAGCACTGGTGGCAGATGTTATCATCTTTCATTACGTGATCAAGACCAAACCACAATCACTGGTGGCAAATGTCATTGTCTTTCATTACGTGATCAAGACCAAACCACAAGCACTGGTGGCAGATGTTATTGTCTTTCATTACGTGATCAAGACCAAACCACAAGCACTGGTGGCAAATGTCATTGTCTTTCATTACGTGATCAAGACCAAACCACAAGCACTGGTGGCAGATGTTATTGTCTTTCATTACGTGATCAAGACCAAACCACAAGCACTGGTGGCAAATGTCATTGTCTTTCATTACGTGATCAAGACCAAACCACAAGCACTGGTGGCAGATGTTATTGTCTTTCATTACGTGATCAAGACCAAACCACAAGCACTGGTGGCAGATGTTATTGTCTTTCATTACGTGATCAAGACCAAACCACAAGCACTGGTGGCAGATGTTATTGTCTTTCATTATGTGATCAAGACCAAACCACAAGCACTGGTGGCAGATGTTATTGCCTTTCATTATGTGATCAAGACTAAACCACACACACTGGTGGCAGATGTTATATTTTTGTTCTTGGTTTTAATTTTTTGAAGTCCAGTAGTGTTTATTTATACCATTATTGGCTAACATAATATGCCAGACAAAAAAACTAGCATGAATTTTGGTGACTTCTTCTACCATCAGGACAACTATCTCTGAGAAATTAATCCACCATAGTCATACACTTTAAAAACACTGATCAACAGGTATTTCAGACATCCAAGTATTATCTGCTCATGAACCATAAGAGAGACATCAAAGAAGAGTTAGCCACACAGAAGGCAGCAGCCGCTTGCATGTGTATAATAATTTCTCTGTCATTGTTGATGAGAACTACCAGCATCATCCCATGTCATACTGCATCCTTGAGTATGTGGGTGTGCACATGACTGATCCAAGCCAATGCAAGCTTGGAAAGTTCTGACATGATATAGAGCAAATATAGTCCGCAGTTAACGCTAGTATTCCCCCTGCTCTAGTCTTCCTAACTGCGCGTCTATCCTGGGCTACCTGAGCACGGAGGCCCTCGCTGATTTCAACGCTGTTTGTGACTGCACTCTTCCAGGTTGAACAATTTGGAGCCAGGTTTTCCCAAGTGTTAAAAACTGAAGGTACTCCTTTAGACCACTCTTAAAACACTTTTTTGGATGTCAATGTGATCGTTCTACTTCACTCAGTTCACTAAACAGAAGCCTCTTTTGAAGCCCTTTGCTTGATATTCGAACAAGATGGCTAGTCCATCTCAGTTGAGCTTTTTGCAAAAATGCATGAATACCTGGCATGTTGGCTATAGACAGTACTTCACTATTTGTTATATGGTTCTGTCAGCGTATATGCAGTATGTGTCTTAGACAATTCATGTGGAAATGATTGATTTAGTCTCCTGTCATCACCAACTTAGACAGTCCAGCTCTCACACACGTAGAACAAGGTGGGAAGAATGGTGGCACGGTATATCTTCAGCTTTGTCATGTTGATTCCTCCATGTTCCCATACTGTTGGCCGCATTCAACCAAAAGTTGTGCTGGCCTTTGCTATTCTATTAGCCAGCTCATCAGCAATAGTCACTGATCTCATCAGTGAGCTTTCAAGGTAGACAAATCTGTCAACCGCTTGTAATTTCTGTCCCTTCACTGTAACTACTAGCTGTTTATATGCGGTACCTTGTTTGTATACGACCTCAGTGAGATATATTATATATATTGATTGGCATCCTGTCTGTCTCGACAGACAATGGACCATGCTAGAGAGGGGACAGTTATTTGTTGCCCTAACTTTCGTCGCAAACATTTGTAGTCTGCATCTTGACGCATCCTGTCTTCCCCTGCCTGCAGACCAACACACAAAGCCTGTCTCCAGCCGGGTTTGTCTTTGGCAAATTCCTCCCAGTTGCAGGTGTTCATATCCAGTGCCTTCAGGTCACGCTTGCAAACATATTTGTGGCGGAGGAGGGGGTCTATCTTTTTTTAAGCTTGCCAGTGATCAGATTTCCGTAAATGATATCTTTTGGTATCCGCCCATCCTCCATTCTGCACACGTGAACAAGCCACAGCAAGTGGCACATGATCGTAACTAAGCTGACAATCTTTGCACGGACTAACACTTCGTTGTTAGTCACTATGTCACACATGAAATTCCAAGTATGCGTCTCAGGCAGCGCATATGAAAAGCATTTAGACTTTTTTCTTGTGAGGCATTCAGTCCATGTTTTGCTGCCATAGAGCAGGGTAGTAATCACACATGATCTGTACACAGCAACCTTTGTAGAGATTGTCAGCATGTTGTTATTCCTCACTCTCTGTGAGAGCCTGGCAAGTGCTTCTGAGGCCATTCCTAATCGTTTCTGCAGCTCTGTGTCCAATGAAAGGTTGTCAGTGATATTTGAAGTGATTTACTACTCCAGATTTTTATCGTTTATGATAATGTCTGGTGGAATTACACTCTGAGCCATAACTTTATCTTTTGTACGCTTATGATGAGTCAAAACAGATTACAGGATTTTGCAAATATATTAATGAGGATCTGTAATTTTGCTTCGGAGTGGTTATATATTATATATTTTTCAGACAGCAACAGCTACCGGGTCCACCCAGACTTAAATGGGTACTGGTTCAGTCCAGGAAGTAAAACCAGCAAGGGAAATGAGATGGCTACCGCCCTCATAAAGTCGAGCCTTTGAAATGTGAGATCGCTAACATCTTACACCCCTACGGCAGTAATGCTATGGGTTACTTTACTTTACTATGTATATATTTTAAAACTAAAGTTGGGTCTATATGTATTTGACAACTGTGTATGTGTATAAGTATTCAGATTATTTGTTTAAAATGAAAACACAACTTTAACCCATAGTCTCTGGTGTAAAAAAAAGTTATTCTACTAAATCCCATTAGTCAAGCTAGCAAGCTTTCATTCTAAATAATTTGTAAATTGAAAAATATAGACAAATTTGACAAAATGACATAAAGCCATCACTAGCATATTTCTTTTGTTAGGATTCAAGAATAAATAGATTAACTTGAGATATAGTTTCATTTCTGTTAACAGGTTTATTAAATCCTAGGATTACATACACGCATAATCTGTGTAAGGTAAGGTTAAAAAGAGTGCTACAAATTGTAATAAGTCACCAGTATTGTCACAAACTGCAATCATTCACCAGTGTTTTCACTAAATGCAATGATTTACATTATTTTCACAAGCTTAGTTAGTCTTAGAACACTAATGTCCAAACTTATGAAACTAACAGTCCCAACAGGTCTGTTAAATGTATGCTTTTGTTGGGTGATTAAAATGGTCCTGATCTGATCTGATTGCAGTCTGAGTGAAGCAAATATATTGGAGAGAAATTGAAACATGACTTTACAACCATAGGGATAAAATTGGCAGGTGTGATAAGCAGATAGCATCAGCTATAGTAAATGCAGGAGCTGAAAAAAATGTTCTGAAAAATTTTTGGTAGTTGCTGTTCCATGACCAAATAAAATCAAATTTGCTAGGTTGGAAGTATTGACAATTTTTTCAAAACATGTTATCATATAAATTTTGTTTCTTTCCTACTTTCTTTATATTTAAATTAATCACATGTTTTAAAGAACTTCACTGTGAAATAAGAGAATTTATTTTTGCACAAACATGCAGTTGAGGATCATCACCATGCTTATTTGGTTAAAATTAGAATTAAAATAAGCTGTTATGTGAATAATCCTGAACTAAACAATGTGACAATTGATATCCTTAACAAACCTGCAACCTCTGCAGTGATGCTAGGAGCTGACTCATAACTTCTGCTGCATAGTGGGGAAAATAAAAGCCAGTGAGTCTGACTGAATCCAATAAGGACAAGGTGAAGAACACAGCAGTTGAATCTGGAGATTGGCCGGCCATGTAGTAATATGACAGGAAAATAGTCATGGCAACAACACGAGCGCAAATTTCTTCTGTGCCCCTATTTAGGCCTTTCACTCCGGCCCCCAGAATATACAACATGGTCTCCTGTCTTGAATAAATTAGTTTATTATTAAATCATTCTTTATTGTACAAAACTTGAATATAGGCCAAACAAAAATCCAGAAAAGTTGATATAGGAGTAAATTGCATTTTATGTTTCAATTAAAAGGTAACTTAAAAAGAAAAAGCATTTCCAATGCTAGTTAGTTAACTTAAACAACAATGACCTTAGTCTAAATGGAAGTGAGTGAATGGATGATTCCCCAAATCATTTTCATTGTGAAAAAAAAAATGTTCCATGCATTCACCAAACAACAAGTGCAGATGAGCATAATGCTAACAGAAAGCAATCTGAATCAATGTGTACTGAAGCATTATACTGACAAAATTCAAACATTTACAGGGCAATTAAATGTACTGCAATTAACCATTGCATTAGCAAATTACAAATATTCAACATGGACAACTTTTTTGTGTTTGCTTTAATAATCCCTCTTTGTATAACTAAGAAACAAACTTTTCATATGTTTGCTCTTTCAATCAAAATTATATATTTAAAAAAAACATTTAAATGCTGCTTAGCTTAGCTAAATTCTCGTTCAGTTTTAGACAGAGTTTAAAGAATTGCAACATTTTTCCAGTTTTCTTTTATTGTTTACTGTATTGCAGAATATTTAAACTAACAGACTTCCAGTTGTTTAAGACGGTGGTTGGTTTGAATTGACAGAACAGAGATTTATAACGTTTCAGATAAGTATTAGTGTTGAAAATTAATTTGTGTAATAATAACATAGTTGTGATTGTAGTTTATTGTAGCATACGTATTTTCAAATATAGTGGCCTTGTTATAACAGATAGTTAGGGACTTGACAGAATTAAATAGCGTGGAACAGTGAGCGGTAGTAACACTCAAGTAACACTAGGCCTAGTCGTTAGCGATACGTTGTAGAAAGGTAAATACCAGCGACATTTGTTTGTTTATTTTGGCGTTGCTTTAAGAAGTATACATTTTATTTGGTATTAATATAACTTATTGGGTAACGGAAATAATGAGCAAAATTAGTATGGCCACTAAGACGAGACGAAATGCTGCGAAGAAAGGCCAAGTCAGATTATGTGATTTGTGTGGCGAAAATGTTAGTATTAGTATAGCGTTGGAAGATGAAGGAACCGTTTTATGTAGGATATGTAGAGTTGAAGAGAGGCAGGCACAGATGGAGTGCAGTATAAGGGAAAATGAGAAGAGATTGGAGGAGATAGAAAAGAGGCAGATGGAAATAGAAGGGAAACAAGTGAAAATGGAGGAAATTTTAAAGAAGCTGCAGTCAAGGTGTAGTCAAGGAATTAAGGGAGATTTGAGTGAGGAAATAGCTCACAGGGCAGAGAGCTTTGGAGAGAAGTATGCACATATAGGTGAGGGGTCAGTATTGGTAGTAGGAGATTCAATGGTGAGAGAGATTGGCAGACATTTGTCTAAACAACACAACATGTTTGAAAGAATGGATATTAGGGAGCAAAAATAGAGGATATAGAGGGGAGAATAAAGAGGTTAGATGACAAAGGTAACAGTCATGTGGTAGTATTTATAGGAACAAATAATGTAAAGAGAGATGGTACAGAAATAATTATGGATAAATATAAAAGTCTTATGAGAACACTTTAGGAAAAAACGTTTAGAAAGGTCACAATGATGGGCATTTTAGACAGAGCAGATGGGTCAGACTATCTAGATAGCAAAATAATAGGTATCAACCTTAGGTTACAGGTGATGTGTGCGGACAATGGAATGGAATTTATTGATGTTAAAGTAGACAAAATTAAAATGTTAGATAGGGGAGGTTTACATCTAAATGAGATAGGACAGCATGTTGTAGCAAAGTATATGTTCTATCATTGTGTTAGAAATTTAAACTAGTAAGGCCTATGAAGTATGAGACTAAAAAAGGAATACAATAGGGTGCTATAGAGGATGTAGTCAAAGGGGTAAGTTGGTGTCAGGGAAGTGTGAAATACATAGTGGAAAAGCAAACACTACAATGATAAAGCAGAAGCAAAAAGAGGAAAATCAACAACATTACAAACTAAAATGTTTTTATGCAAATGTGAAAAGCATAGTAAATAAAAGAGAAGAATTCGAACTGTATGTAGAAGAAGAAAAACCAGATATAATAGGGTTAACAGAATCATGGATATATGAGGAGATTGCAGATAGTGAACTTGAAATTGAGGGATATACAATGTTAAGGAAAGATAAGGATAATTGGAGACAAGGGAGGTGGCGTTTTATTATTCTGTATAAATTCTGTTAATATAACGATCAAAGATGATTTATCATGTGGTAACAAAAATGAAAGTGTATGGGGAGAAATAGAAAGTGGGGGTGAAAAAACAGTGATTGGAGTGTGCTATAGAATTCCATCAAGTCAAAAAGAGGAAGATGAGGAGCTGATTAGTAGCATAGCAAAGGCAAGTGAAGGGAAATTATTATTAATGGGAGATTTCAACTATCCAGAAATAAAATGGGATATGGCAGAAGCACTTGTAGTCAAAACCTTTTGTTAAGTGCATAACTGACAATTTTTTAATTCAACATGTAGAAGCAGCCACCAGAGGCAAAAACATACTCGACCTAGTTTTTACCACAGAGGAAAATATGATTGAAAACATTACCGTTGGGGAACTGTTTGGCTCAAGTGACCATCAAATCATCCGTTGGGATCTTATTGCAGGGAAAGAAGTAAACATAAACACGCGAACATACGACTACTCTAAGGCAGATGTTAAGAGGATTAAAGAGGCAGCGAACCATATAATCTGGAAAGATATTGTCGTAGGAACAGATGTTGAACAGGAGTGGGAAAGTTTTAAAACAGTTCTAGAAACGCTAAAAGAGGAATGTGTTCCATGTAGGGAGGTAAACCCAAAGCGTAAAAAGTGGATAACTAGATTTGTAGTGAAATGTAGAAGAGCAAAAAATAAAGCATGGACAAAATATATAGAGGCAGGAAAATCAAAAGAAACATATGTAAAATATTTGGACAAGCAGAACATATCTCAGAAAGCGAATAAAACAGCAAAAATAGACTTTGAAAAAAAACTTGCTCAGAGGATCAAGACTGACAGTAAAAGCTTCTTCTCTTATGTTAGAAATAAACAAAGAACGAAAGACAAAGTAGGCCCTCTCATAGACAATACAGGGAAAATAATAAGTGAGAATAGGGAGGCAGCTAATCTGCTCAATCAGTACTTTGGCACAGTCTTCACAAAAGAGGACTGCTCCAAGATCCCATAGCAATTTTTCAAAGAGACATGGATACAGCGAGATTAAGATCAATCTGTATTACAGAGGAAATGGTTTTTAAAAAATTGGAGGGGTTGAAAGTGAATAAATGTCCAGGTCAAGATGGTATTCATCCAAAATTGCTGTATGAAATTAGAGACCAACTAGCAAAACCATTGGCTATATTATGTTCTCAATCACTGACAAAAGGGATTGTTCCACGGGATTGGAAAGATGCAGGAGTGATCCCCTTATTAAAAAAAGGCAAAAATCAGATCCAGCAAATTATAGACCGGTGAGTTTAACGAGCAGAGTCTGTAAATTGTTAGAGTCAATAATCAAAGAAAACATTGTAATGCATTTAGACAAATTTAATCTAATTAGAAATAGTCAGCATGGGTTTACTAGAGGGAGATCATGCTTAACAAATCTATTAGAATTCATGGAGGAGGTTACTAAAATCATAGATAAAGGGAAGTCAGTGGATGTTATTTATCTAGACTTTGCAAAGGCCTTTGATAGAGTACCTCATCAAAGATTATTTCGAAAGTTAAAATCACATGGAATAGGTGGGGAAGTTGCCAAATGGATTGAAAATTGGTTAACGGGAAGAAGGCAGAGGGTGGGCATAAATAAGGAGTACTCTGAGTGGGGTGAAGTGAAAAGTGGTGTGCCACAGGGCTCGGTTTTGGGACCAATTTTGTTCTTGATATATATTAATGATTTGGACATTGATATGAGATCCCTGATTGCAAAATTTGCTGATGACACAAAACTATGCAGTAGTGTCTCATCTAAAGCGGAAGTGGATATATTGATGTCGGATTTAGATAAAATTCGAGAATGGTCTGTAAGCTGGAAAATGGAGTTTAATGTAGATAAATGTACAGTCATCCACATGGGTAGATCCAATATGGAACATAATTACAGAATGGGAGAAAATAATATTAGAAAGATAGATAAGGAAAGGGACCTAGGGGTTATAATAGATCATACAGGAAAGGTGAGTGAACAAGTTAAGGTAGCAGTGAAAAAGGCAAATGCAATGTTAGGTATGATAAAAAGAAATATTAAACATAGGAGCAAGGAAGTGATCGTCAAACTGTATAAAGCTTTAGTTAGACCTAGATTGGAGTACTGTGTACAGGTGTGGAGTCTTTATCATAGAGGGGACATAAACATGCTAGAAAGAATACAAAAAAGAGCGACAAAGATGATAGTGGGATTCCAGAATTACAGTTATGAGGAACAACTCAGAAAAACCGGCCTACAGTGTCTCGAAGAGAGAAGAATTCGTGGTGACTTAATACAGGTTTATAAGATGATCAGAGGAATCGATAAATTAGACTATAACAAGTTTTTTAAAATACAGTCACCTACAATAACACGAGGGCATAGCTACAAGCTGACTAAAGAGAGGTCCAGGTTACATATTAGGAAATATTTTTTAGTCAGAGAGTGCAGAGAGTGGTGTTTGCTTGGAATGCATGTGGAGGCAGGGACAGTTAATGCATTTAAGAATAAACTGGATGCGCATTGCTTTTAGAGCAAGGTGATGTAAATGTAACTGGTTGTATACAGACTCTGCAGGGTCTTCTAAACCAGTATAAAAACGTTAAGTTAAGTTAACAGTATTTTTGTTTTTATCATGAATATGAGATTTTATATATATATATATATATATATATATATATATATAAAATCTCATATTGATGATAAAAAACAAAAATACTGTTAGTTTAAATATTCTGCAATACAGTAAACAATAAAAGAAAACTGGAAAAATGTAATCTACTAATTCCGTGAACTTTCTGAAGTATATCATGGATGTTTAGAATTTGTTCATATGTGGCATACATTTGAAAACATTTTACATATGTGAGTACAGGTATGTGTCGCTTTGAATAGAATGTTATGTAACTTGAATGTTGTGCAAACACCATACTATATATACTACATCATTCACTGGTTTTTTTCATCTTCAGGTAGTTTAACTTCTTGTTGTTTCATTCCAAATTGATACTTCACCTTTGCCTCATGCTGGCACTATGACTAGAACCGATTTTGCTATGTTTAGGAGCATGAGAAATCTTCACGGTAATGTATTTTTAGAAAAAAAAATTACACAAAGATAATGATTCAGCGGTTAAGAGACACGTGATTCATGAAGTTTGATGCTGCTCACTACCATGTGAAGCATACACAGTTATTCAGCAAATTTGTTTGGGTAAGTAGGGAGCTCACATTAAAATAATGATAGAAAGTACGGTGTTTACATAGTCGTTTAATATGACTATCAAAAGTTATGTATTGTATTGTAGGTTATATTTGTACTGCACCATTTTAAGGCTGGCATTGAAATTACTTTGTATTGTAAACAATAGACATGAGATACACATGTTGCACACAGGAAGATGTTGATTTCAATCCATCTGGTTGCGTCCACTATGTCGCATTCTCCAATTGGGATTTCTAAACTCCATTATAACCTTATAGGATCACAGGTGTATATGTGGTCGGACGTTGTTTGAATGGACATTATGTATTGCACTGTGCAAACTGTAAGAGTTTCTTTTTTCATTGTTAATGGTCTGGATATTTTAGAAAAGTTACAGGAAATAGACACCAAAACTTTAAAAATGTATCTTATGCATAAATTCAAAAATAAATTAACAATTTTTGTCTACAAAATAAAATTTGGTTGACTACTCATATAGTGACACTTTTTAAATGCCTACTGTATTAAGAGGACAACCATACTAGGATGCAAGCACATGAAACCTGCAACACAAACTTGGAAAACATAAAACAACCACTGCCTGCATGCAAAAAATGACCATAGTCTGCAAAGATGAGATTTCCAAGTCAACACACCTGTACACGTGAGAGTGATGCATAGAACTGCACATTCTTTTCAATGATGGAATAATGAAAATAGAAGGCTGAATACTTGAGAATGTCACACAGTCCAAAGAGAATGAAAACTGCAGGTGAACCAACAGATGTCCCATATGTCCAAGTTACTATCAGGATTACCAACAGCACAACTCTGGCAGAAACATGTTCCACTGACATGTTGAATCCATTTATGATGGCACGAAGGTATGCAATGGTAACTTCGTGGCTGTTTTCAATAGGCAGAAGACAGGATTGGTTATCAGTATATGTACATGAGTTTTCTACTAATCTGTTTAAGGCAATATGGTTGTTTTGGGGGGGGATCTATAAATGCTTTTTTAATTAAAACAAGCATTGTATTTTCATCTGAACAGTGAGGCTAATGTTAACCCTTAATGGTTCGAATAGTCTGGAAGAGATAGATAGCAAAACATCAGTTACAGCCAAAGAGTGCTCTCCAACACTTATGGTGTCTGTTGTCACATAACAAAGAAGTCTCATTTCTTATAAAGACCTTAATTATGTCAGGACTTGCAGAGCAAGAACAGTTTTTGTTCAATGAAGAGTTCTCAACAACTAACCAGTATTTACATTGTCTTTGAATATTTGAAGGTCCAGCTATCCAAACAATAAAATTAAGACTTTAAGAGCTGAGAAATGACATTATTTGATCAGACTAGTGATAATGCAGCTAGAACTGAGCACATGGACAAAAATATTTACAGTGCCAAAACTAAGTTGTCTCTTCAATTATTCTAGCTCAAATAGACTATGTCAATTCACCCTTTATATAGACCCTTCATTTAGACTGATATAACTTTCACAACATTTACATCCAAATTTTGTCTTTACTTGTTTGAATGGTCTGCCTTTGTAGATCAATCAATCAGTCAATCAATCAAAGTCTATCACTCCTCTTAGTGCATATGCCATTGACAACATCTTCCATCATACATGGTTTCGGGCTGCTCTTTCTGCTGCTCTCCAGGTGTAATAATTTAATTTTAGTTTCTTCTGACATTCTCTTCTCAATATATTTTTGTTGGTCTACATCTCTTCTCTTTCCTTGAGGATTCCATGTAAAAGCCCACATGGCTATGTTGGACGGTGCCTACCACAGTGTATGTCATATCCAGCCCCATTTTCTTCGCTTAATTTGTTGCTCCAGTGACATGACACTGAATATTCTCACTTTGGCGTGAATCTTGATTTTCCTGGATATGTATATATTACCAGAAGAGTCACAGGTAGCGGTCGCTGGCAGAGAAGGGTGGCATGGCATTGTGAGGATGTCTTCATGTGTGCCCCAACGACCTCACCGGTTACGGGATGACCTGACCTGTATATGTTATTTAGTATCAGAAATGCCATTCTTGCCTTCTCAATTCTGATCTTACATCTGCATATATGGACCATGTCATTTTTTTGTATATTCTACATGAAATAGCATTTACCAATTATTTTGTTGTAGTACAAAATATGCAATCTCTCTTCATTTTTCCCACCATAACCCACCAAAGAAAGTCGCCAAGAGTACCTAACTCAAGTATGAGTGGCATTAGCAACAAGAACAACTCTTCACTATGTCGCTGGCATTAACAACAAGAACAACTCTTCACTCTGCAGCTGGCATTAACAAGAACAACTCTTCACTCTGTCTCTGGCATTAACAAGAACAATTCTTCACTCTGTCTCTGGCATTAACAAGAACAACTCTTCACTTTGCAGCTGGCATTAACAAGAACAACTCTTCACTCTGTCTCTGTCATTAACAAGAACAATTCTTCACTCTGTCTCTGGCATTAACAAGAACAACTCTTCACTCTGTCTCTGGCATTAACAAGAACAATTCTTCACTCTGTCTCTGGCATTAACAAGAACAACTCTTCACTCTGAGCTGGCATTAACAAGAACAATTCTTCACTCTGTCTCTGGCATTAACAAGAACAATTCTTCACTCTGTCTCTGGCATTAACAAGAACAATTCTTCACTCTGTCTCTGGCATTAACAAGAACAACTCTTCACTGTCTCTGGCATTAACAAGAACAATTCTTCACTCTGTCTCTGGCATTAACAAGAACAATTCTTCACTCTGCAGCTGGCATTAACAAGAACAACTCTTCACTCTGCAGCTGGCATTAACAAGAACAACTCTTCACTCTGCAGCTGGCATTAACAAAAACAACTCTTCACTCTGTCGCTGGCATTAACAAGAACAACTCTTCACTCTGTCGCTGGCATTAACAAGAACAATTCTTCACTCTGTCGCTGGCATTAACAAGAACAACTCTTCAATCTGTCGCTAGCATTAACAAGAACAACTCTTCACTCTGCAGCCAAAATGAAGTTGGTACCCAAATAGTGCATGTACCGTATACTACATAAGCAAATTGCAATATGTACAAAATATTTGCTAAAAACATTTATATTGCATACATGCTTCTACTAACAGGAGAGATATGTTTGATATAGTTATTGATCAATTTGTACTTGATTCCACTAAACCCTTGAGACACCTATGTTTTGATAATTTTTGTAGAACATTTTTTCTTGATTCCACTAAATCCATGAGACACCTATTGTTTTCAATCTTTTTAAAAAGGGGATGGCGTAGGCTAGTGGTTAAAGTGACAAGGCTCACAACCCAAAAGTGCTGGGGTCGCTCCCCATCACAGCACCGGCCGTTACCCCGGGGAAGTAAACCCTTAGAAAATTCAGGAGAAAGCAGACCCTTGCATAAAATGTATGCCAAAGTCAGATGCACTGGGCCAACAGTCGCAAAATAAAAACATAGTGCAATGCATAGCACATTGGGGAATAGAAAAATACGGTGAATGCAAAAAAAAAATTAAAAATCTTTATACTTGATTCCACTAAACCCATGAGACACCTATTGTTGTTGATCAACTTATACTTGATTCCACTAAACCCATGAGACACCTCTTGTTGATCAACTTATTCTTGATCCCACTAAGCCCATGAGACACCTCTTGTTGATCAACTTATACTTGATCCCACTAAGCCCATGAGACACCTCTTATTGATTAACTTATACTTGATCCCACTAAGCCCATGAGACGCCTATTGTTGTTGATCAACTTATACTTGATTCCCCTAAACCCACGAGACACTTATTGTTGTTGATCAACATATACTTGATTCCACTAAACCCACGAGACACCTATTGTTTGATATTGTTATTGATCACTTTATACTTGCTTTCACTAAACATATCAACACTTCTTTTTGTTTAAGATCATTAAAATAGCTACTTCTTCAGATTTATCTGTTTTCTATTGTTTTTTAAATATCATTTATATAAAAATTAATGTTTACTTCAACTAAACGCGTGGTACATTAGTTTTACATTGTCTGTTAATATAATTTATTCTTGATCAAATAAACCACATGAGACCTCTTTTATATTATTTTGTTTCAAATTTATACCTGCTTCAATTAATCATATGAGACACTTGTTTGAATTGTTTTTAATTGCCAAAAAATATGGATAGGGCTACTGAAATTCTAGTGTTACGAGCTGTTAGACATCTGACTAGAAAAACACACTTGATTGTGTAAGACTCTGGCTAGAAACGCACACTTGACTGTGTGCACCTACAAATGCCAATATATGTGCTCTGCACTACAGTTGTCACCTTATCGCTGAAAGTAGTCAAATACATTATAATATTATTGGCTTTTCAGGGATGAAACGAGAGCAAGAAATCTCGACCACTGGGAATGACAACACAGGAGTATACATCAGTGCCTACAAGACCAAATCTATATCAGAAGGAGTTGTTTCCTTGTCACCCCACGAATTGCTCACCCCATTCAACAAGTGACATTCGCTGACCACTGTCTCACCTTTTTAGACATTACCATCATACAGGTGTATGCATCAACATTAGATAAAAATGAACAAGAACATGCTGATTTCTATGATAACTTCCAGGTAGCTCTTAGATAATATTGCAGCTACTATAAGATCGTAGTCAGTTACTTCAATGTAAGTATGAACCCTCGACAACAGTGTGGAACATATGTGGGACCACACTCTCAGGAGACCAGAAATGATGCAAGTGATAGACTTGCTACTTTCTGTGAGACTAATTGTCTATAGTTCGTCCCAACCTTGATAGTGTGCAAACTACAGCACATTGGACCATATCTCAACCTGCTGTCACCTTATCGAGCCAACCCAAGAATACCAGACACCCTTGATCTTCATCTTCATCAACTACCAAAAATTTGATTCTATAGAACAACAATTTGTTGTCATTCACTAATGGAACAAGGTGATGGTCGTGGCTACATCAAAGTACTTGTCAACTGCTAAACAAATTGCACTACCACCTTTCATCCATTCCAGCGCCCTATTGTGGTTTCTATAAAAAAAAGATGTCTGCCAGAGCGATCCTATTTCTCCTAACCTATTCTTTGTGTGCTTGGAATTAGTCATCAGTTGTTGTGACTGGCAGGACTTTGGAACCAATGTTGATGGCAGACGCCTCAATCAACTTTGATTAGCGGATAGTATACACATAGTGCTGACCAAAGTCAGCCGCAGAAGCCAACCACATGTTAGAAATGCTCAACAAAGAAGGAAAGAGACCAAAGTCAAGTGAAACTGTTTCTCCCATTGTGACCCAGTTATCCTTGAAAGAAAAAACTTGGAAGACATCGAAGGATACTGCTATCTTGGATGCCTCCTCAACATGCAGAATAATTTAAAACCTGAAGTAACAAGGCATCACTGCACAGGCTGGGTGGTCTTCTCGTCCATCCAGACAGTCCTGGAAGGTTGCCAAGATCGGACCCTACTCGCTTTTCTCTTCAACTCCACAGTCCTTCCTGCAATGTGCTTCACTGCTGTAACATGGACACTTACAAAAGCAATGAGAACAAACTGCAAGTGACCCAGGCCTTTCTTGAGAGATGCAAGTTCAGCCTTACTCTCCACAACCAGTGCATTCAGAACCTCCACAATTCCGATATACATTAATTATTACTGGCGAGCAATACAGTTGTTCAGGGAAAACATTGGTGGACTGGCCACATACTCAGAAGAATGGATGACCATTGGAGCATGTCAACATTAGTCTGGTACCCTCAAGGCAAAAAAAGACAGCAGGGTAAATCTCCAATGCATAGGTCAGACTCCCTTGCGTTCCACTACAACATCCACAATACATTAATAAACAAGGTTATTACCCACTGGACCACCATAGCCTAGGATATAGATTGTTGGAGATGAAGTTTGGGACCCACAGCGGTACAATTCTTGCTGAGGAACAGGTCGGCTCATCAAGTAATCAAGTAAGTAAGACACCTGTTTTACATTGTTTCCTAATATAATTTATACCTGCTTCAATTAACCATACAAGACATCTGTTTTATATTGGTTTAACTGTAATATGATTTATACTTGCTTCAATTAACCACATGAACCTTCTCTTTCAAACTGTTTTCTAAACATTATTTAGATGAAAGATACACTTAATAAACTCATAAACATGAGACATCTATTGTTTTGTATTGTTTTTCATTCGCAGTCAATCACAAATATAGTATTTCATTGCACTGCGTTAGGTAACAACTTTGAAAATGAAAATGAGATTGTTTTTTTTTTAAAAAAAGCTAAACCAAACAAGCCATCCATTCAGAAAAAAATATAAATCCTATCTATGAAGCAGGATGCCTACTTCTTTCATTAAGCAAGGTACAATGACAAATTCAAAATACACAGTACTACTGATCTAATACTATAACAAAATCTATATGTAAATATATCAAAAACATTCAGCAAAAAACCATCCTATAAATTTGTGGAGAGTATTCTGTTTGGAGCAAAATGCACTTTGAATGCTAATCATCTCAAGAAGGAAAATAAACACATGCCAGGAAGGGTGAGTACAAACAGAGGCACTATGTACACTAATGTGAACATTTGCAAATGAGAACTAAAGATTGTCCACTACGGATACCTATAGAAATAAACAATTATAACTTGGCTAAACAGCACTCTGCTATATTTTTCCCACATTTTAGGAATAAAATTATGCATGTTTCCGTAATTCATTTCAGTATCAAAATCATATTTTCAAAGTTTCCAAATTTATATGATTAATGTGAACCTTGTGTCAGGCAAACAAGAACATGATGGTTCTTATAAACTTAAAATTTGATTAGAATATGACAAATAAAATAAATCACTTATCGCAAATAATCTTAGAACTTATTTTCGAAGTGAGCTTATTAACTTGGCGGTTAAACAAGAATAAAGTAGAATAAATTAATAATACAATAAGGAACATGCAATTTACCGTCTTAATTTGGAGATGAGAGACTGAAATGACTGCTCCCAGCAATGAACTTTGATAACCCTCATGGCTATGATAACCTCTGACATGAGTTGAATACGTCTGTCTGAGTAAGCCCCAATCTTTGACCTGTAGAAAATCAAAAAAGGAAAAAGATATTAAGAGCTATGTCCATGTTAGTATAGCTACCACCAGGGTCTCCCAAATCAGGTTGAAAGGCACGGACTAAACCAAGCAAAGACACAATCCTGCTGCCCTGCAGGCAGACTGGGGGCAGTTAAGGGCAAGGGAAGGCAAACCTGACAGAAACACCTGTTGTGAAATCAGGTACACTGGGCGACATGTTTAATGAAACAGAGAAAAACATAATTTTTGCTTTATAACATCACGAATAAATAGTAAGCAGCATGATGTTCATCCCATGGAGTCTGAGTGTCTTGTTGACTGCATCAAAGGGGTCCACCAAAGGATGCTGGTGGTCACCCTTCTCTGTTCTGTGAAGTCGAGGTACAAAGGGAAGGGGAAAGAGTTATTGGTTCCAATTGGTCCCAACACCGAGCCCTGGGGCACTCCATTTTTTACTTCACACCACTTAGAGTACTTCTTATTTATGCCCACTCTCTGCTTTCTTCCCGTTAACCAATTTTCAATCCACTTGGTAACTTTGCCACAAATTCCGTGTGATTTTACTTCTTTAATAATCTTTGATGAGGTGCTCTATCAAAGGCTTTTGCAAAATATAGATAAATAACATCCACTGGCTCCCCTTTATCATTTTAGTAACAGTCCTTTATGAATTCAAATAGATTTGTTAAGCACGACCTCCCCTTAGTAAACCCTTGGTGACTATTTCTGATTAGATTAAACTTATCTAAATGCATTACAATGTTTTCTTTGATTATTGACTCTTTAACAATTTTACAGACTGTGCTCATTGAACTTACCGGTCTATAATTTGCTGGATCAGTTTTTTTAATAAGGGGATCACTTCTGCATCTTTCCAATCCCCTGGAACAATCCCTTTCGCAAATGATTGAGAACATAATATAGCCAATGGATTTGTTAGCAGGTCTCTAATTACAAACATAAATTTTGGATGAATACCATCTTGACCTGGATATTTATCCACTTTCAACCCCTCCAATTATTTCAAAACCATTTCCTTTGTAATACAGATTAATCTTAATCCAGCTGTATCCATGTCTTTTTGAAAAATATCTATGGGCTCTGGAATCTTGGAGCAGTCTTCTTTTGTGCAGACTGTGCCTAAGTACTGATTGAATAGATTAGCTGCCTCCCTATTCTCACTTAATATCTTTCCTGTGCTATCTATGAGAGGGCCTACTTTGTCTTTCATTCTTTGTTTATTTCTAGCATAAGAAAAGAAGCTTTTACTATCAGTCTTGATATTATGAGCAAGTTTGTTTTTTCCAAGTATATTTTTTGCTGCTTTATTCACTTTCTGGGCTGTAATTTGTTTTATATGGACCAAAAACCAACACCTTACCTGTAGCAGGCTAGTTACATGTGACACTGATATCTCTGTGCATGCGTGACTTTTCGACACACCTCCTTCCCTTCTCACTCTCAATTCCCATCCCCAGTGGTGCACTGCTATTGTTACAATTATACTTCAAGCTTCTTCTTCTTCATTCGTTCTCAATCTCCCACTACCAAACCCGGAAAGGGTAAGTAGCAGAATGTAGTCCAGAGAACGGAATGCGTTGTGTCATAGTTTACAGCTTGGCTGCGATATTTGCACCTTTCGGTCCAACACTCCGACTTCAGCAAGCATTTTTTGAGTACCGGGTTAGCATTCCCTCTTCGATCCCTTCTCCTTAGCCAGTCTGCCTTGCTGCAGCCTGTTATCCAGGATCACCGCATGGAGGTGTAGAAGGGTCTTAACAGCTATGCTTTGCTGGCCCTGGTGCTAGCAGTCAGCTATGGGTCGCTGACCACTGCAGCTCATGCGCTGCTCAGCATCTTGATCCCACTTCAAGCTAATATGACCAAACATGTTGAGCAAATAATTTGTATTAAATTTTAAGTTCCAATTTGGCACTGGTAACAGAGCATTGGCATGAATATACTATTGTTCAGACTTTATGTGAGTATGTTTGTGTAACAATGGTACTACACTTAAACCTGTGTCGTATTTCACACGGCTGAACTTCATGAAATTGGCAGGTGAGAAATTCCGACACTACTATAATGAACTGAACACAGCCGGGGAGAGATGCCAGACTCACTCCCAGGCTGAGTAATGTCCCTACGACCTCTTGTGGTTATGGATAAGGCACGACACACAATGTTAGATGTCATTCCCCCTCCGCTGCCTTGCAGGATAACTATTTACAGGAAAGGCTTCGGGAGTAAACCCTGGGGGAAAATCTGCATCCTATGCTATCTCCAGTAGTCTCGATAAATATCTTGCCACTGGCCAAAGGTAGCTCAGGACCAGAGAGTGAGGTTGACAAAAGGCGCAGTTTCTTCCTCATTTTAATCCAAATCACCACGCAGGTCACCCATTTCAGCGAACACAGCAAGAGAAAAGACTGTCCACACGGCTGAACAAAGAGTGGTCTTTATCACTTGTGATGGACGAACATCATGTTTATGTTAGGGTGTTTTAATAATGGAAACCAATAATGGTTGATCAATTGCATTTGCTTTTTGGCACCTGATCTCAATTTCTCTATCTAAATCTCCATCCTGTGTGATAGTACTGCCCAAGTACTTGAATTCCTGCACTTGTTTAATCTTGGTCCCATTTTCCATAATGTTCATGTTTTCAGGCGATCTGCTTATCTGCATAGTTTCTGTTTTAGATGTGTTAATCCTCATACTGTATCTTTCACACACAGAGTTGAGCGCAGTCAGATGTTGCTGCAAATCATCTTCACTCTTGTAAAGTAGACATTGATCATCTGCAAAAAAGGAGTTCATTCAACTGATCAGCCTCTGTCCTTTCTTCCTATGCATTTTTTTTTGTAGATGCTCCCTTTTAGTCTAGTGCGTTATTCTGTCCATAAATGCGTTAAAGAGTAGTGGTGACAACACTCACCATTGTCTCATCCACGTCGTTATCTCCAATGTTTCAGTCAAACTATCTGTTGTTCTTACTACACTTTGACACCCTTGGTACAGTGCTCTAATATTTTCTAACAGTTGACCCTGTACTTTGCAGTTGTCTAGGATGGCCCATAGTTTAGTTCTGTCTACTCTGTCAAAAGTCTTTTCTTGATCTGTGAAAAAGTGTTTTTTTCTGCAGTGGGAGCAGCCATGGAAAAAGTGTATCAACTCTGAAGTAATCTATTTCCAAGGCTGTCTGTGCAGGCTACTCAGGATCAGGACAAAGTACCTAACTTTGACATTTTTAACAAGTCAAACATGTAAAGCATCCATATGCTTCTCATCAAAATCCCAGATAAGATGAAAGGGGCATGTTGTTTTCATGCCTGATGAGCACCTCCTCAAGCAGCTGTTATACTGTAAGCTCAGAAAAGGCAGAAGTTCATCGGGGAGACAGAAGAAACACTGCAGAGAATGCACGATGAAACCATCCCCCCACGAACCTAACACCATATTCCCCCAATATGCCACTTGACGAGTAAACAGTATGCTTTTCATATTGTTGGAGGACAAAAGCTATTTACGTTTGTTATCCGCAACACTAAAGTTTGATTTGGTATTATGTATTTTTATAAAACCATCTTAATTACTACTTAAGACTGACAACAGTCACCCACTAAATTCAAACGAATGTGTAATTTAATTAAAGTAATTGTTGCCGCACTTTTATGTTACATAAATTCAAGTAAAACAAATAACTTTGAATACAATTTGTGAACAGCTACTGATAGGATGACACATTACTTTGTCCATACCCAAGTTTTCCAAACACTGTAGACAATCCTGCTTGAAGTGGTACAATAACCACAATAACAGCAAGGCCCCAGAAGCACACTGCTCCTACATGTCGATAAATAAGATACATCACAATGCCAACAGATAGTGGGGACACCCAGAAGTAATGCAGGAGGTCAACAGACTGTAAAAATGAAATTTGTTAAAAGAAGTGTAAAATGTTTTAAATTGTGACAGTTCAAATTAAAATTATAACTATCAAGTTTTATATATAGCTCTTCAGTACTGAAACATGAACACACTAAACAAGCAATTGGAAGAAAGAAATGGCTTACTTTAAATGTGGACAAGACATAAAATAAGGTATAAGTAAATAAAATAGAAGAAAAAAATCATTGAGAACAAAAACATTAATAGAGAAATAATTAGCAAACCAAAAGCGTTACAAGTTATTCTAAATTAAATACCTTGGATATAAAAACAGTCATCAAAAAACATTCTTAACAATTATCATAAAGATAAATACTAAAAGCAGATGGATAGGTGGCAAACAGCAATATTAAACAAATGGGCAGAAGTTTAGTCTACTAGTGTGTAACATCAAGGTAAAGAGGTTACAATAAGAGATCTATTACAAGCAAATTTTATGCTCATACTGATCTTGATCATCTCCTCCATTGCCAGTCCGAAACCTAGATAAAAAAGGAGGAGGGTTGGGCATGAGATCAGCCCCCCCCCCCCCCCCTTCACCTATAAAAACCATCTTACTACAAAAGCATCAACCAACTTATCTAATGAGCCAACCCTTGAAGGAGACAATGAGGTGTATGATGTAGACCAGCCAAAGCCACATGGAAACTGGTGTATCCTTTCTATCAACAAGGAAGACCTCCAGACTCTGCACAGGGAATGGGAGAACCATGTGGAAGTTGGGGGGAAAAAACTCAAATTGCAATGGAGATGACAAAATATAACATTAGCATTGTTGGGCCCAGTGAAACAAGATGAACACAAGCAGGTAAAGTACAACTGACATCAGGGGAGACAATTATATATTAAGATCTTGAGGAAGACAATGCACTACACAGTGAAGAGGTAGCACTCATGCTAACATCAGAAGCCCTTAGTGCTCTAATGAACTGGTATGCAGTTGGTCCAAGGCTGATTATGACATCCTTTAGGACCAGTAATAAAAAGATCAAACAAAACATAATGTTATTCTCCAACCAATGAAAAAAGAAGAAACAATTAAAGAAAGTTTTTCGGCAAACTACAAGGTATATTAGATAAGATAAGTTCAAGTGAAATAACAGTTGTCATAGGAGACTTTAATGTCAAAATCGGAGAGACCTGGAATTTTCAGGTAACATGGCCCTCTTATCTCATTTTCCAACTCCAAATGCTGAAGAAGACAGAAGAACTAGACCGAATCTCCCAACAAGTAAGACTATAAATCCATGCAAAAATTGTGAAAGCAAATGCGGCCAACAGCACAGCTCCTATAAAACTGAGAGGTACATCATAGGAGGTAGAAAGCTTCACATACCTAGGATGCATCATAAATAAGATGGTACTGATAAGGATTTAAAACCCAGGATACAAAAGGCAAGAGTGGCCTTTGTCCTGTCGAAAAACATATGGAACTCTTAAATAATGCATAACAAACTAACGATTTTCAGTTCCAATGTGAAGTCATCCCTTTTATATGGAGCAGAAACATAGCGGATGACTAAACTCAATATTAAGAGAATCACTCGAACAACTCTCCCGAGGCTTGAAAAAAAGCATAGTCCAGTGGATACCAGCCAACTGCAACATTCCAGACTACAGGGAGGAGGACAGACTCGCCAAAGAGAGAGGAACACTGCAGCAGAGTAATACAACGACCACATATGATGAGACAAAAGCAACCATCAGGGCAACATACATAGCAAAATGAAAAAAAGACCACCCTGACCACATGGAAAAAGATACCTACCACCAGCTCTCCAGGTGAGATCAAGTGATCATTCTCCAGCTACACACAGAACACAATAGACTGCGATGTCATCTATATGATGTTCAAGATTGACACTACAGATCTTTGTACCTGTGGCACATTCCCCATGACAGCAGAACACATTTTGTAGTCCTGTCCATTGTACAGCAATAAAAGAAGTAGCATTTGGCAACAGCCAGTGTCCTTCCACAAGAAGGTGCACAAAAGTGCACAGGGTCTCAAGTCTCAACTGCTGACTTCAGTTGAGTCATTGAAGTCGAGGTCTGAAGACAAACGAGGAAGAAGAATATTAAGAGAATGCAAGGCTTTGTTAATAAATCCCTGAGGAAAATTGTAAGCCTGCAATGGTTCGACAAGGTTACAAATGAAAGTCTGTTGGAGAGAACAGGACAAAGACATGTTAAACAGGAAATCTTGGTAAGAAGATGGTTCTAGATCACTGTGAAAGCCCCAAGTTGGTATCCCCATACAATCCCTGTCCTGGAACCAACAGGGAAAGAGAAACAAAGGAAGGCCACAGAACACATGGAGAAGAGACCTAGAGGCTAAAACAAAGAGAGCAGAGAAACAAGAAGGAATTTGGGAAAGTAGCACAGGACAGGTTTGCTTGGTGAGAACTGGTTGATGGACTATGCACACCAAGGTGATAAAGGCAAAGAAGAAGATCTTGATCAAATATACTTATAAACAAAGATAGATAGCAGAAATGGAGTATTAACCCCCTAATAAAGAAATAGGTTTCAGGTAGTGTAATTAGCATGCTCACCTGAACTTACCAGTCTCAAAATTCATAAAATGCAAAATATAAAACCAAGAAAAGAGGAGGTTTAGATGGTCTGTGTACACTTTCTTTCAAGATTTTATTTATGTTTTACAAATTACCGCTCATCAAGTGCTATTTTCATGAAAAATTCATAATGTCCTTCAGTATGCTATTGTATTACAATGTCTCAAACAACATGAAGTACAAACATTATTGTCACTACTATTTGAAAATTATTTTTTAAAAGTCTTACTCAAGTACAAATATCATGTTCAAGAAAAATTCCCATAAACAGTTAAACTTGTGCTAAATTTATTTCTATGGTTTCTTTCAAAAGTGCTCCAAGCAACATATATCTCAAACATTATTGTCAATACTAGTACTCAACATTTAATAGAAAATTATAAAAAGATTCTTAAAGTACGTATGTCATGGACAAAAAAGACACTCATAAATAGTTAAAATTGTGCTAAGTTTATTTCTATGGTTTCTTTCTAAAGTGTTTCAAGCAACATGTAGCACTATAATTAATGTCAATAATTAGTACTGACGCTCATCATGGAGGTCAAATGTTCAAGATAAGGATCTTGACACATCAAGACAAAAGTAAATTTTTTTCAGAAGAAAAAACATACTGAATTAAATTTTTCAATGTCTGTTGACAAGAGATTCACTATCTGGCCAGCTGACGTATTCTGGAATGCCTCTGAGCTCAGTGATAGAACCTGCAAATAGAATAGTTTCAAGTTAATATCCTATCCAAAATACTATAGAAAAGATATAGAAAACAGTTACACATAGAAATAAAAATAGTGACATACATATACTGCTAGGTCAAGAACACAAATGTAGTCTAACTTCCTGCTATGCTCACCTTCCTGTAAATGAGAGCACCAACTGCTACCTTCATTCTCATGGCTACATGCTGCATAACAAAGAAGTAGGTGGGATTTAAACATATCTGTAGGATGGCACTCAGTCCCAAACAAGCACCAATGCCATATGCTGTCTCCAATGGCACTGCATCAGCATCATCATTTAAATATGACACCAACAAGCCAATAAGATATGGCTGGACAAGTTTGATACTTTCCTGCAAAAATATAACAACAAGTTCATACTTTGCATATAAATAATCTCAATCTTCAAGCATACCAAACTGACACTTTAAATGTACATCAAATGAGGGTAACTAAAGTAGATTAGATATTAGGTGAGAACAAGGAAGAATAAAACCATACTGGTGCACTTAAATTTTATTAGAATAATAAAGACTGACCTGGAAAAGTTCTACTACACACATCTAATTTAGATTTTCTTAAAACAAATAATAATATATAATTGAAACACTCCAGATCTTGTTAAACTTAAGAGGTCCTCACAAACAACGGTACAGAGCCACGATACAAGTAAATAGCTTCTGACTAGCAGATCAAATCTCAAGACAGAAATAAGGAATGTATTATTGCCGACAATTCCTAAACCTACTAAAAGATGCTCCTGGATTGGAGAAGAAACTACACGTTTACTCGAGATGCGGAGAAAGCTTAAAGTCAATGGCACACTCAATAAGTTCGCGTTATGCGAACTGAATAAAAGAATACGTCATCTGTTCAAAGCTGACCACAAGCAGCATCAAACACAAAGACTGGTCAAGGCAGCTGAAGTCAAGCACAGTATAGTAAGATGCTGTAAGAGCATGGTGCAGAAGAAAACCATTCTTCAAAAACACTGAAATTGGCTGATAACACCATCTCAACAGACAGACATAGAGACAGCATGCCAACAGTATTATACTAACCTTTTCTGATCAAAGAAGGTCTAAAATGTATTAGCGACAATCAAGTTAGAAACTGTTCAACTGATTGAACCTGAAGAGGTCACCCATGCAATCCAACAGGCAAAGTCAGCCACAGCCCCAGGAGAAGACGGAATTACCATAGACATCCATAAGACGGTAGAAGACATTCTAGCACTACGGGTATCCAAGTTATTTAAGAAGTGCTTCACAGAAGAGCAAATCCCAGAACAACGGAAAACTTCAAAAACTATACTCATCCACAAGAAGGGTGACACCAAACTCTTGGAGAACTATCACCCTATCTGCTTACTACCGATGATATACAAAATCTTTTCCAGTCCTTGTTAACAGGATAGGCCAACAACAACCCTGTGAGCAGGCTGGATTCAGAAGATGGTTCTCCACTACTGACCACCTACACACAATCCACCAGCTGCTATGTCTGCCCATATGTCTAGTGTTTATAGATTATGAAAAAACCTTAGACAGTATTGAGAACAATGCCGTGATAAATGCCCTAGGAAACCAGGGCAAAAATTACATGGGGATGATCGAAGACATAAACGTAGACTGCAGTACTGACATTACTCTGTACCACCGTCGAATAACTATTACACTAGCAAGAGCAGTGCGGCAGGGCGACACAATTTCTCCAAAGCTTTTCACAGCATCGCTTGAGGGCATCTTCCAACAGCTGAGTTGGGCCGATAGAGGCATAAATATAGATGGAGAAAGACTCACCCACCTACGCTTTGCGGACAACATTGTGTTCATCAGCCACACCAACGAGGAGGCCTAACGCTCCCTGAATGGACTGGATGAGGTTGGTAGAGGTGTAGGACTACGGATGAACAAAAAGAAAACGCAATGTCTCCTAAACCCATTATGCTGCAAGTGCGAGATCAAGCTAGGAAATGAGTCTGTTGAAAATGTCAGCACCTACATATACCTGGGACAGGAAATAAATGCCCCCCCATCCTAGAACGGGAAATCTCCAAACAAAGAGCTGCATCTTGGTCTAGCTTCAATACCATAAAGCCTTTACTCCTGCATCTGAAAGACACCATAGCAAGAGCACACCTTTTCAATTATGCAGTCATACCAGCCATGATCTACAGATGTGAAGTATGGAATCTACGCAACTCGGATGCAGAGAAACTACGAGTTACCCAGCGAGATGTGGAAAGATACGCCCTCTGGATCACGATCAGAGATCAAATCCACAATGCTGAAATCAGAGAGCGCACACTATTTCAAGATGCCGTGGAGGCTGCATTGTCTCGCAAATACCACTGGACTGGCCACGTGTGCGCATACCAGATAACAGAACGACGTTTTGGTGACCATATGATTATACGCGACAGCCCACCCATACAATGACAAGATGGTCTGCTGAGAGACCTAGATCGAAAATGGTACGACGCGGCAAAAGATCTGACTGCATACAAGACATTCTTGGCTACTTCGCATACGGCACATCTACTGGACTGAAGTCGAGGATATTGTTTGGTATTATAAACAAAACTACAAACTGAAAAACATATGATGATGATTCTCCAAGTGAAGCATAGGGCCACCAATAGAACTGACCCCTTTCCTGCATTCAAGCATTTACAGTTTCAATAGCAATGGTTTCACATGATAAGGTTGCCAGCCCCATATTTGGAACAAAACAAATGTTCCTATGACAGAATTGGCTTATAATGTCAATTATGTTACCACACAAAAATGTAAAACAGATTAAATTAATTCATACCCACACAATTCTGCAACCCTTAAAATAAAGTTAACAACAATGAATTAGAACAAATAAAACAATAAAGATTAGGACTTAAGTCTTCTTCTTCTTCATCGATCAACTGATGTTATACTTCTAGTCCGGTGTGGTTCACGAAGGAGACTGTGCATTTTGGTCTTCGCAGGTCGCTCTCTCAGGCCAGACTACCTCTCTTTGATCTGCAGAGGTAAGGCATTCTTGCAGAATTTGTTCTGGTGTTTGCTTGGGAGCTCCACAATCACACGTGGCAGTTTCTCTGAGACCCATTCTGTGGAGGTGTGCCTTGAGTCTACAATATCTCGTTCTGAGTCTGAAGATCTTTGTCTGCCCATCTCTGCCAAGTTTGTCTATGTTGTCATTTTTTGGCTTGTATTCTTTGTGCAGGTCGCTCTCTCAGACCAGACTACCTCTCTTTGATCTGCATAGGTAAGGCATTCTTGCAGAATATGTTCTGGTGTTTGCTTGGGAGCTACACAATCACACGTGGCAGTTTCTCTGAGACCCATTCTGTGGAGGTGTGCCTTGAGTCTACAATATCTCGTTCTGAGTCTGAAGATCTTTGTCTGCCCATCTCTGCCAAGTTTGTCTATGTTGTCATTTTTTGGCTTGTATTCTTTGTGCTGGTCTCTCCATTCTGGAGGACTACAGTAAAACTACATATAGATAATGAATCTTATCAAAATGAAAACGGGCCGAGGTGACTGATTAACACTAGAATAAATTAAAGTTTAAAAGTAGAAGATGGAAAAAAGAACTGAGTTACAAGGGCACAATAGCAAAAGCTAAAAAAGCAATCCATAAAATAACCATCCTATCAACAAAATTAACGAAAATGAGAAAAAGACCAGAATGGTATTCATAAGACAATAAATTAATTTCCAGAGAAATCAAGATTTTCACGAAAGTTAGAATATTCAACTCCAGCGTCAAGTCTGTGCTGTTATAAGGAGCCGAAACATGAAGAGAAGAAAGACCAAGGTGGTACAAAACAGACTCCAGTCCTTTGTTAACAGATGTCTAGGATAATGGCAATAAAGTGGCAGGACATGGTGAGAAATGAAGACCTGTAGAAAAGGAGTCAACAACAGCCACTGGAACAACAAACTAACAAAAGAAAATGGGGCTGGATAGAACATATGCTGAGGAAGGCACCATCCATTTAGCCAGGCAGACTCTGACTTGAAATCTTCAAGGAATGAGAAAGAGCAGATCTAAAAACACAGGGAAAAAAAATGTGAGAGAGAACTATGATTAAATGGCTACACCTGGAGAAAGACAGAAAGAGCCCATGACTATGCATGCTGGGGAGATGTGGTCAATTTTCTATGCACTACAAAGAATGATGTGCTTAGATTCGATTGATTTGATGTTGCAGGTGGTATATTATGAGAAAAGAGATAAAGCATATGACAACAGAATATAATGGAAATATAAATGCAGGAATACAAGAATTAAAGGTATAGAACAGCCTAATAAACTGACATAGAAGACAATCAACAACAGATTTGTCAGACTTCATTAGGGAGTACAATTAGTACAGGAGTAGAATTAGTGCACATGCCTGATCACATATACATAATGCTTGCAGAAAAAAAATGCAGGAAAAGTTAAACAAATAAGTAAGCTCTAAAAATTCAGAAAGCAGACTTTTCTGTATGACAAATGCAGGAAAGATTATAATGAAGATAAAGAACTGATGTGTCAAAACTTTAATCACATATCATGCAAACACATTGGAACATGATAATGTATTAACAGAAGTCAGATACACTAACTATAAATTGTCTGTACTATATATGCTAAATACTAAATTACAGGTCACGGCAATATAATAGAGAAAAATGTTTCAAACTTACAAAGAATAAAACTAAAATGCCAGGAATAATCCACTGCCATTTGAATGCTTTTAGAACAGCTCGAAAGAGACTTGCTTTCTGACCTTCAGAATACTTTTGCACTTCAATCTTCCAGTACCTACAATGTGAAGATATCAATAATTAATAAGAGCAATCTATAATACATTTTAATACGTCATTATGACCATCATAAAAGTGGCCTTAGACAAACGGGCAGGATTTTGACAAAATATGTCCAGATAGCTACACTGAATATAAAAGGTTAACACAGTGTGAAATGGAACTCACCACTATATATCAGATTCATGTACTATGAAAAAGAATTTGACAGTATTGAGAATCACTCTAGAAGTTGCTCATTCACTATGGAGTGCCCCTGAAGTTCACTAACATAATTAAGAAAACATATGAAGATACGAAATGTAGAATTTTACTTAAAGGTCTGAGGTCTGTGAAATAAGACCTAGTGTGCAATGGTGTCTCTGATCTCCATTTATCTTTATTGCTGGCTATTGACTAATTTATGAAGACAACATTTAACAAAATTGTATTTAACCCTTTCCAGCTTGTAGATAATGTCCTTGACTGCCAAAACACAGAAACTAATGGCCCTCAATGACAACGCAGACTTCTGAAACATGCATTTGCATTTTGTAATTTACTTTGTGGAATGTTTTTCATTTTTTTTTACACGATGTTGGCATCAGCGCATGTGCAACTAACATAACATTAAGATTATTTCCTATTGGTAGACATTTTTAAAAGTTTTGTTTCAAAGTCAACACATTTATTGCTAGGAAAGTTGGGCTTTAAGACCCAAGAAATTATTTATTATTTGATCAAACCAATAACCTCGCATCTGGATTGCCCGTGGATGTTCAGCACACCCGATTCACACTTTGACTGGGACACATAATACAAAAAAGTATATGTAACGTAATTGATGAATATGGCAAAACACACAACTTCGTGAGTACAAACATTTTTTCCTACTTCAATTTCCACCCTCTAACGTCTCATAAGCTCCCATCATGGGCACTTTAGTGATGAATAGGAGTGACGTTTTAAAATCCATCAATGACCATCTGTTGGACGAGGATACCAAAATAGAAGAATCAGCAATCCACAGACTGCAAAGTTTGATATCAAATGAGATTTGAGCGAAGGGGGGCATGAGAGGATGGAGCAGGAGAGTATACAACCAGCGAGCTACAGGGACCATCAGCATCCAGACCCTGCACCATTTGCTGAGAGAGATTGGGCATCTATGGGTATGCCCAGAGTGCAGTGACGTTGATTCTTAGAAACAGAAATGTCTGATGCTAATATATAATCTTTATTATGAATACTTCATGTCACCATCATCATCATTATCAGTCCCATAACCTGAAAGATCATTGGGGCACCAATACTGCAATTTGTTGGATCAATTCACGCCACTTCCCTCGGCTTTGAGCTAGGAAATTTGTTCTAGCTACATATCTTTTCATCCACTCTCTGATGTTGTCTTCCCATCTCTTTTTCTGCCTCCCTCTCTTATGTTTCCCAGGCGCAGTACCTTGCAGAATCGTCTTGGTCAACAGAAGAGACAGCAGGACCACACAACAAGGTGAGAAATTCAGAGGCAGATAGATCACACAATGTACCAGAGAATAAATTAGCTTGAAATTGTAAGAATCATGTGGAGCAACTTTGTAGCATCAGTGAATGAAAAGTGGAGAGCAGATCCTATAAATGGCACATCACAAATACAACCTATGCACTATACACATGCTTCCCACTGAAGAAAACAGGGCTTCCCAAAGCTGATAGAAAAAAAAAGCAGCCAGATAGAAGTAGAAAGAAGAGCCCTAACTATAAAACATAGAGAATCCCTACCTAAGCAACAGCTGGCCCCATGTATGTACAGTGGATCAGCGTCAAATGCAACAGAGGATGGAGGTAGTGATATTTCTAAGCCTAAAAAACCGTACAAAAAGACAGCTATTGATAGCGACTAGAAAATTTTCAAGTAACTTCAGAGCAGAGGCAGAGGCATTGAAAACTGCAGCATAAATCTAATGACTGATGAAAACACAGAGAGACAATTGGTACTCCTCACAGGCATGCTGCCAGTGGTTGCGGCACTGGTGAGCCAGACAAATTTTAGACCTAAAGGAACTAAGAGTGACACTCTATAAATTATATCACCAGTTCAAAAGAGTTGTAATACAGTGGATTTTGTCTCTTTGCAATATTTTTGACAATGAAGAGGCTGACATGCTGTTAAGAGAAGGTGGAAAGTTACCACAACCTGAAATAGGTATAACATATGATGAGGTCAAGTGTAGATACAGGAACAACTAGAAAGCAGAGCACATAGATCATCAACCAAATGTTTTCAGTATTCAGCTGGGGTCTACAATTTGGCTGGAATTTCATTAACTTTTGTAATTTACCAAATGAAGTTTGCTATTTTCACAGCCAATTATTGTTTGGTAGTAGAAGCATGCACAGAGCAGTGACTGAGCAGTTAGCATGATGGTCTCTTGAATAAGGGAACACAGGTTCAAAACCTCAATAATGCATAGATATTTTCTACCTGAGGTCAAATAAAAACTAAGTCTGCATACTGTATGACAGATGCAAGTGGCCTTTATTTCTCAGCCCTATAAATCTTCCTATAGACCCAAAAAAGGGTTATAAATGTGGTGGTGAAACTTTTTTGTAAATATAAAACATCTATAGTCCTTTTCATGTGGTGTTTTCGTGTGATGGCTTAATTGAAAAAATAAACTGGCAAGTCTGCATCAAATTCAACCTCAAATTAAGACCTCAGTGTGTCACCTATTTTCTATCTATGTGTTCATGGCTAATATTTATGTCATAACCTTCTAATGGTAAGTTTGTAGTTGTAGTTTTTTTTCCTATAGACTTCAGTATTATCGCCCTTAACATTCCATAGTGGCTTATATGATGCTTCATTGTCAAAATATTACTAGCCCCTAACAACTCTCTTCCGTTCTTACATATTGCACCTAAATCTCCAGATAACCGCACCATCCTTAATAATACATCATCTATTTCCCTAGATATGTTTCTACTGTAAAATGTTTCCATGACATAAGGTGTTCTGTTTTTTTTTTCTTCTAGTTGTTAATTGAAAGCATAATTTTGTGGTTTGCCCGATTCTACTGAAAGTGTTAGTCCCCATTTTCCCAGTTGAACATTAATTTTTTCTTCCTAATTTCTACCAAGTGTGGCCTAGGAAAAAATATCCATTTCACAATCCTAATGTACCGTATTCAAATTCCATCCATGTCCAGTCTGGCAAACACTGGGTTTTTTTCTTAGTGTCATCACTCCTCCGCATACAGAAAGTAATAGCAACCCACCGTATAACACACATACCAAGAAACGTATAACAGCCAAATAGGTTGGCAGTTGTAAGAAGGCATGTTCTGGAAAGGACATGCTACTTACAATGTCTACGATTACTCTTTCCAAATACAAATTAAGATGATTTCATAGCGGAGACACATTATTATTTTTTATAAAGATCTAACATTTTTTCACAATAGTCCCATAGTAGACGCTGCTGCTTGGATGAAGTATTTTTTACTTAACTGTGCTAGATCAGAGTTTTTTCATAAGTGGGATGACCAATTCCCTGCCTTGCTGCCTCACATTCCCTAACTGTAAGTCCTTTTACTGTACTCTGACCACTCTGTCATGCATATACAGACCTATTTTAACTAACAAGTGATTGTCACATTTTTAAGCAAAAGATCCTTGCTTGTATTTCTCGTCTGATGCAAACATAATATTGATATAAGATTAACAACAAATTTGCAACACATAATTTAGGCACCGAACCGCCTTGACATCGTACATGCTGCATTGATAACAAAAACACAGTTGTACAGAGCATGAGGTGCAGATGTCTGACAACAGAAGGTAAAATAAAAGTGCCATCTTGGTGGTCTAACAACTTTAAGTGCCCATGAGGATGTCCACCAATGGGATGGAGAGATGGCCTGAGCAAAGCCCTTGGTCCAACATGATACTCCAGGGCAAAAGACCACATTGAGTTTAAACAGCATTTGGCTACCTGGCATCGAGCACTCCCTTTGCCTGATTTGAATACCAGATTTACAGATTAACAATAGTTATACAGGTGAAAATTCAAAATATTTTCTAGCAATAACAAATTTAAGAAAGAAGATAAAGCATATTTTTGCAAAGCTGTTAAACTTACTGCTCAAGTTTTGACTGCAACAGACTTGATTCATCATCTTTTGAAACATCACATATATTTAAGGAAGTCAAATGATTTTTTGAGCCAAGCTTGAACAAGGCATTCATCCACCTGAAAATTATATAGTCAATTAATTTTTGATAACTTAGCATCTAGTTCAAAATAAACTTATGCTTCAACTTGTTCTTACATTAAGTATAAGATGAAAACATGAAAATAAATTCACAGGAGGCATGGGAGAAGAACATTTTAAAATCTCAGCTTAGCATCTGTCAAATGAATAAGTGGTCTTACAACATTTGGTAGTCTTGTGAGTGGAATGAGTCTTAGAAAATCAAAGTGTGAGAGTACATCGCAGCAGACCACAGCTATAAGAATTTGAAGATCTGGATGTCTCAGTGCTTTCCCTATTTAGTTGTCAATTTCCATGAAATTCATCATCAGTAAATATATTTTACAAGTTTACAAGTCTGACAAACATGTGCGACGTTGCCATGATTATTATTTTCAATGGCAGGCTTCTTTATAAGCTATACATTCATCATTTCATGACTGACAATTCAACCTAAATCTGCCTTGTGAAAGCAAAGAATGGCTACATGCTGAATTTTAGGTTCTACACTGGAAACGTAAATGAGCCATTGCAGTATGGGATAAGCTATAATCATAATATAGCCATCTATAATGCAGCTGATTACCTTGATAAATATCACTGCATTTACTTTGATAACTACTTCATTCATTAAAATGCTGAGGATTTGCTCCAGCGTAAAGGCTACATATGTGAAACCACTTGGCAAACTCAGAAAGGATAGTGATTTTACCCTTGTGTTATTAGACATTTGACTTCTTCTAGCCATCTGTTTTTTCACCTGGCATTACTGGAGAACCTTTTACAACAAGTCTAGAATGACATTAAACATTGGAGACTCCCAAATGTTTCTTGAAGACTGAAACCTGTTTCAGAGAACCACAGATTCATTCCCCAGCAGAAGGAGAGCCTGCTTTTAGTGTTCTAATAGGAATGCGTGGATGCTTATTGATTTCTGTCCAATCCAATGGAAAGGACAATATCATTTGACATTTCACTCAGACTTGTTATGGTTGTAAAAAACACTAGTCAAACATGATATATGTGCGGAAAATGTGTTAAAAACCTACAAATTGTATGAATTTTTTTTTCTAAAAATGTTGTTAATGACCATTATATATCACAAATGACAATAAAGTTATAATTTTCTGAAAGTGTATCAATTTTTCTATACATTTAAACATGTCATTTATATTCTTTAGTTTATAACGATATAAATATTTTTTTAAATTGTATTTGTTTGTGAAAAATAGTTATGTCCTTGTCCTTAGGAGTAGGGGGATGTATTTCCCAATATGCGGACTAGGGTCTAAAGGGTTAAATAATCAATTAGGCTTTAGTTAGGGGTGGTGGTTTGCTGTATAGTAATCAATATGGATGCAGACCAAAGTAAATGATATTACATGGTAAGACACTGACACTGTTATAAATGACCAATTATTTTGTATATTGATTGTCTAGTATAAGAAACAAAATATTTAACTCAGCTATTCACCTTGAGTGTCCTACAAAGTATCAAAAGCAAAAAAGGCAAAGGCCGCCGTCCATCGTAGACGATGATGGCATAATTAATTTTGCTATCGCTATTTATAGCAAGGATTAACTGCGCTACTTTTTATCCTCACTCTCTCGTCTCGAGCCGCCCGACCTTAGTGGCAAGTCAAGGACAAGATGACTATGGGGCGACTATGAGATGCAGGGGACTCCGCATCAAGCACCCGTGAAAAAGACGACAGAGTCCGGAGTCGAGCCCACACTACCTAATCACGAGGCCGACCGCTTAACCACTTCACCACGGAATCCCCACAAAGTATTACATAATTAAATAATGTGAACCAATCAATGCTTACCAAAATGTGATCTTTGAAAATATGTTAGCATGATCATATGGACAAGATCTTGAAGAATGGTCAGCCATGTTTTTTCTCCAGTTTTGGACCTTTCTTGGAAACACACTTTTTTCATTTCTATTTATAAAATTTAAAAAGACAACAATGTTACACAACAAACATTAACATTGTTCATAAGTTACATAATGCTTACTAGTAGAAGTAACTTTTGCATTCTACTCAACACTTCACTCTATGTTACTCATCTATGGGCTACATTTCAATACTTCTTTTAAAAATTATCTTTTTCAAATGTGGATCAAAATTTAGTATACTAATAATGATAGCTGTCCTTCATTGTCAATGAGGACTGTCAATATCATCCTTGTTACAGATTTCCCTGTTGGATGTGGGTGCGCATGTGGCTGAACAGGTCAATGCAGGAACAAAAACATCTGTTGCATAATGGGCACACAAGGTCAGTAGAAGGTGATGGTGTTCCCGCTGCTCATGATTTCTGGGTCTCGCATCTGTTCTGGGCTGTCACAACACGGTGGTCCTCGCTGCTAGCTACACCCGCTTTGACTGCACTTCTTTAGTCAGATCTGTTCTGTGCAAGACATTCCCAGGTGGTGATATCTATCTGACAACTTTTCAGACTGTCTTTAAAATGTTTCTTTGGGTGCCCTTTCTCCGCGCCACTTTGGTTTTGGCCTTCATTCTTCTGGGATTGAGTAGCTTGCCATCTGTGTGGTACTTTATGGGTATGCCAAGCTCCACCGATCTGAAGGTGTCTGTCATCATGGTTGCAAACATTATGCTGAACAGGGTCAGGGCGAGTACAAATCCTTGTTTTATTCTGTTTGTTACTAGAAAAGTTTTAGAGATTTCTACATGGTCCATTACACTAGCACACATGCCTTCGTGTAGCTGTTTCACCATAGTTATGAACTTGTTGGAGCAGCCAGACTTGGACATAATCATCCACAGCCCTCCTCTATTTACTGTATCAAATGCCTTTGTCAAATCAATAAATGTGGTGTATAGGGCCTGGTTTTTGTTCCCGACACCTTTTCTTGTGAATGGCAAGTGGCAAAGATCATGTCCACTATTCCTTTTCCAGCTCTGAATCCACATTGACTTTCTCGGAGGTGGTGGCTTTGTTCAAAGTGTTTGTTGAGCCGGTTGAGCAGCAAGTGCCCTAGGAACTTGCCTGCTACGGAGAATAGTGATATTCCACGATGATTGTCGCATTCCTGTAGGTTGCCTCTTCTCTTGTATATGTGAACTATTGAGGCATCTTTCAGATTCTTTCAGCCCACATGTTACAGAAGAGTTCTGTGATCTTTCTGGTGAGGTGATTGGGCCAGCTGTCTTGTATACTTCTGCTGGTATTGCCTCAGCTCCTGGTGCTTTTCCTATAGATAGTGAGTGCACTGATTGCCCTATCGATTTCCTTCTCAGTGATGAGTTCATCAAGCGCCAGATTTAATTCCACCTGCGGCATTCGCTGAATGGCCTCATTTATGGACGATGGGTGGTTCAGTATTTTTAAGAAGTGTATGATCTGAGCCTTATCTGTTAGCAGAGTCCTATCCGCATTGCGAACTAGGGATTAACCAGTGCGGGCTGTAGTGAGCTTTCAGCGCCTCATAAAACCGTTTGGTATTATGATGCTTGGCGAACATCTCGATTTTGTCAGCTCTTTTACAGAGCCAGGAGTCTTGCATCTCTCTAAGCCTGGTCTGGACAGCTTTCCGAGCAGCATTGAAGGCTGCTTTTGCTGATAGAGATAGTGTGTCTCGTTGGTATTCTCTGTGAGCTTCATGCTTTGTATCGAGTTCACGGTCAAGATGGTGCCGACCATGGCAGCAGTCAATTTCGTTCTCGAAGAAACGGTATTTTGTTTGTATTTTCTTTGACAACTCTCAGACTACTAACGTGATTCCTGGATATAAATGTGCCGACATGTGAATTTAGCATACTAATATGAATAAAGTGATGCACCGAAGCATATAACAGTGTATTTTTAGCGTAACCCATATAGCGAAGCATGAACAATGAAACGGAGGTCATCCTGACCCGTTTATCTCGAGCGGTGGAAGAAGAAAACAGAAACAAATACACACGGAATCAAATACCTCAACCCTCGATCAGGCGATAACAGAGAACGAAAGAGTAACTGTGAAAATGAGGTACACCCTGACACCTTACTGTCTGCATCCGAACCCTTCACAAGTCTTGACAATGTCTTGCCTCTAGAACACGTTGGGTCCGAACGAGGCAGTAAGGAAGATCCTGTGCACATTTCCCTCACTATAAACAAGTTGCACAACTCACAACATCACCCTGACCAATAAATTGCGGCTGGCAGGGATCCCAAACTACAGCGGCAGAACGGGCAGAAAAAAATCCCATAAACTACCCATAGAGTTTGCAACATCGAATGTCCGCACGCTACTGGACAACGCCAAAGCAAACAGACCCGATCGACGGACAGCACCGATCACCAGGGAACTGGCTAGATACAACATCTGCATAGCTGCCCTGAGCAAATTGGTCATCCTCTGTGTTTTAACGATAGGGTCAGCACAGATCATACAGCCTGGGAGGAGGCCATTGGCAGACATGGTATAGGAAAATGCAACAGTAACAAGCTACTCCTTCGGAAGACAAGTGCCGCAAATGAACTACTCATTACAAACACAGCTTTCCGACTTTCTGTTCGAAATAGAATCACGTGGATGCACCCAAGGTTCAGCGACTGGCACCTCATTGACTACATTATCATTAGACATAGAGATCATGCGGATGCTGGACCGACAATCGACTTGTCATTGCCAAGCTAAACTTCAAGATCCAGCCCAAGATGCACCCCCAGGGAAAGAAACCACTGAGGAGGCTAAATTTCACTCAGCTGAAATACGAACCCAAGAGAAGCGGCTTCCAGGAAGAGCTTGAGGGCAGACTATCTGAGCTTTGGTTTGTAAAGAATGACATTGAACAGAACTGGGTATCCTTGAGAAACACCATCTACAATAGAGCAGTTAAACACACTGTCCCACTCATGCACAAGCATAAGGACTGGTTTGATGAAAATGATCTGGAAATCAGAGTGACCCAAGTCTCCATCAAGAGACGCATGGTCGACCTCATACATCATAACCAACACACAAAAGGTATTCACAACTCGGACAGGACATACGTCAATTGTCTCTGGTGGAAGATGCAGTTTTTTATGCAGACAAGATGAAACATCGCTGGGGTGGCCACTTACTGCGAAGAACGGACGATTGTTGGAGCACAGCAACAGCAATATGGTACCCCAGAGACAAGAAACAACCACCAACACGCTGGTCCGACTCTCTTGCATCTTGCAACAACATTCACAATACCAAAGATGGGTGACTCATTATCCACTGGTCAACCGTGGCCCAAGACAGAGACCGCTGAAAGAGAAGCTGGAACCCGCAACAGTGTAACCACCGCTGAAAAACAGGTCATCCAGTAATACAGTAGATAACTCAACCAACTGTTGTTGCCATGGAATATCAAGAATAATTCTCAGAAATACAAAATGCAGAGTCTATTAGAACTTTATTCACCATAAAAAGAACAATGACAAGGCTTTGTGACAAAACAGAAACAAAATACCCAAATTCAACTAGTTTTGTAAGAAAATTACTGTCGCCCTTCCCATTGTCATATTTAGTTGAATGTGTCTTTAGTGCTGCAAATGATTTGTTACTAAAAAAAATGAAATTGTCTGGATAATCAAATTAAAAAGTTTTACCCATGTTCTTTTATTAATTTAAAGTACTTATGTTATATATGTTATATACTTTATCAGAACTCGGTTGACTATTATGCTAGAGAGGGAACATGACAATCTTTGAGACAATGATGTGGGACATATTCAATAAATGTTGGGAAACACTGGTCTAGTGGTATGATTATTGCTTAAGGTGCCAAAGGACCCGACTCAAATCTCAGATAAGCTCTAATATTTTCGTTTTGTACTCATTTTTTGTTTAAAACCTGATTTAAACTTCTTTAAATCCATTCCATTTTATTAATGCGTCATTTTCAAATAAACTCAGGGCCTTCTCTTCCCCCGCCCCTCCATGATGTTATCACCTTATTGAGGTAGGGGTTGGGGCTGCTTGCCCACCCCAGTAACCTATACCAGTGGTAACATATGTATGCTCCTAGTAGGGGCATTCAAGCCACACAGGTCACTGGATAGATTAAGAATGGCAGAAGCCAGGCAGATGGCGAACAAGAGTCCAGGAAGACAGACCACTTAGGAGAGGAAAACTGTACACAAAGTGCTGACAGATGTAGCTCGAGAATCCGGAAGGGCAGGACATCTAAGCCGTATCTCTTAACAGAAAAGACATCCTGCTGCCTTGCAGGAAGAGAAGGCAAATTTGAAAAAAAAGTCAGCAGAAAGTAGATGCACTTTGCAAGAGAGTGTATATCAAGCTGAAACATATGTCATGATATCATGCAGAGTAGGGAAAAGGAATCTAGATATGGTGCTCTGCCTGTGAAGACCCTTCAGACAGGAAGATTGCCAAGCCCTATGTCTCGAAGGGGTCCACAACAAGCTACCAGTGGTCACCCTGACCCGGTTCAAAGAGCCAGAAAACAGAGAGAGAAAAATTACTGGCCAAAACTCTCTAGAACCAAGAAGACTTTATATAATGCACTGGAAAACATGTACCACAAAAAGCAGACACTGACAGCAAGACTTGTGAAAGAGAAGAAAGATGTGATGTACATACAAGAAACACACCAAAACCCCCTTCATAGATTCTCTGTCAGTGGATACCAGACACACAGAGAGGGCCACAAAGAAGGAGTACTTACATTAATACACAACTCCATTCCAGCAAAATGTGAGATATGAGGAGATCATGTGGAGTGAGGGACAAGAAGTCCTAAACGAAAACGAAGAGCGGTTTAGATTTTTTTGCAGGAAACAAAATGGTCGTAGGAGGGGAGGAAGTATGTTTGAGCACAAAGCCATTCATAAGACACTATGCCTATACATTATTAGGTACCGGGTCTGCCATCCCACTGTGATCCCTATTGTCTTAGTCACAATGCAATAGCGTACACTCCTACACCACATTCACTGTGTTGCACCTTCTGTTCCAAAACTGATACAGGGAAAAAATCGTGGCCAGCTATGAAGAAGCAAAAACCATAAGAAAAGGGTATTACAATGTAAAGTGACAGGAAGAACACTCATAACACCAGACACAAATGATGGATACTGCTAAATGTTCAGAAAAAACCAGGTATCATACTTCATCTCCAAATTGGCAACAACAGAATTGTGACACCAAAATCAAGATAGGTATCACCAGCCTATGTTAGTGCTGCATGTCAGAAATGACAGCAGCACATGTACTTCAGGACAGCCCTCAGCACACAGATCTGAGGAGGCAGAGGAGGATGTGGCTCATGCCCAGTTCTCTCTAAGAAAAACTGTACCGCAGTATTGAGACCCTGAAAAAGGAAGGACATTTTTGAAGAATTCAGAGTCCCAGTCTAAATGAGCAATGATCATAGGAGAAGAATGAACTCAGCAAAAAAATTGTTTATTAATAAAACGCATAATGCACTAACAAAAAACCTTCTTAATATCTCTTTCTCTTCAACCCAATCATCTCTTCCCCCTCAGTCCATCTCTTTCTGTCTATCAAATCGTCAATCTCTTACCCTCTATTTTCCCTCCCCATACCTCAACCCATCCACCTTCTTCTTCTGTGTTCGTTCTCAATCTCCCACTACCAAGCCCCGAACAGGGCTTTGCAATTAGCAGGATGTAGTCTGAAGAACGGAATGCGTTGTGTTGCTAGTTTACAGCTTGACTGCGATATTTGCACCTTTCGGTCCGACACATCCATCTTCGGCAGGGACCCATCCACCAAATACCTCGTGAACATGTGATGCCAACATGTTGAACTTTTGGAGTGGGATTTTACCTCCTCTATCTGTTGTCGCTGGGGTCGACCTCTTGCTGGTGGCCCTGAAACTTCCATGTAGTATGATTTCACTGCAGGTTGATCATGCTGTATCCTTGCCAAATTATCAAACACTTTATCTTTTGTGCTTCAAGATAGTAGTTGGGGCTGAAGATGCAGTACAGTGAATTAGCTGACAGCAACCAGCGACTTATAGTTGGCTGCTTGCATCAGCATCAGTGAAACAAAGCTGATCAAGACCCTATTCCGTCTTCAGCGGCGCCGTGGAAACAAACTGCACTAGTGTAATCTGGCTAGGAGAATTGGGATCACAGAGGCAAACTAGTTAACCAAAAAAGCCTGCGAAAATCGGATGTATCGGATTGAAAAGCACAGAAACCACTACCTCACTGAAAACTATGACACAGCGTCCCTTTCATGGCAAACGCTGATGAAGAAGAACAACATAGCAGCTACTTGATGTAGTACCCACCATAGTCCTCAGTGTAATGTTGTGAATTTTGTGGCGAATTGTCTTTCCTGCTGCACTTTGTACACAGCGCATCTACAGGTCTCAAGCTTACATGTGTGCCTAATAGGGTCCATGTTGGACACTGATAACATAACGCAAGGATGATCAACATGCTTATCAACATGTGTTTAGTGGACATATTTACACTTGGATGTTTCAGTATCGTGCTAGCTGGTAGGTCACCTTGTTTACCTTTTGAATTCTATTTTTTTATATGTATTGATAAAAGTTTAAATCAGGATTTAAACAACAAAAATTAAGGACAAAAATATTAGGGTTCATCCAGGATTTGAGTCTAGGACCTCCCACACCTTAAGCAAAAATCAAAACTCTAGACCAGGCGTTCTCAACCTTTAAAGATTGCAAGCACAGTTCACATGTAATATAAAGTGCGCGAGCACCATGCAATCTAATGAACCTTCTTGTATCTTCTGCTCCCCAAAAGGTTGTGAATTTCTCCTTTTCAAACAAATATTTCAGCACTAAGGAGAACTAGAGACCTATCAATTCAAGTGCCAATGATGTAACATAACACTGACACTGAACAGCATCTTGGAAACCACCGAATCAAGTCAGCAGTGAAAAATATTTCAGAACAGAGTGGTAAATACGTTTACTGGCAACAAACGCGCAATTTAACAACTTTCAGGTCGCCTTAAATAATGGATGGATAGCAACATTTGTTTGGGTTTGCAAAACAAAGTTTAAATTGACAAACGGTCCCATGAGCATTGATGCTCGCGAGCATTTTTTTACTTGCATGATATGAGCACTATATATCATTGAAAGAATGTTTTACAGACGGTCTGAAGGACTCCCTGAAAAGTTGCCAGATGGACATTGACACCTGGGAATGTCTTGCGCAAAACAGATCTGACTGGAGAAGCGCAGTCAAATCGGGTGTAGCTACCAGCGAAGACGACCATGTTGTGAAAGCCCAGAGCAGACGCGAGACCCGGAAATCCCGAACAGCGGGAACACCATCACCTTCTACAAACCTCGTGTGCCCGATATGTAGCAGATGTTTTCATGCCCGCATTGGCCTGTTTAGCCACATGCGCACCCAACAGGGAAATCTGTGACAAGGATGATGTCGGTGGTCCTCATCGACAACGATGGACAGCTATTATCATTGAAAGAGTGCTGTGAGCTCCATGTTGAGAACACCTCTAGAAAAAAGAGCCAATTGGTCATAAACGTTCCCAATGAGAAATGTCTGTGTATATTTGACAAATATCATTATCGTTAAGTTTGCGTTTATGGTTAATTCCATGGTACATGAATTCTGCAAAAAGTCTAAATGAATTCTCACTGAATTTTTTCTAAAAGAAAAAACAACAAATCTGTTTCCTACTGCAAGCCCGCAAAAGACCGTCATTTTGTTTTTGACTACACACAACCTAATAATGAGGACAATATGATCACATGATTTGATCAGTAAATCAAATCTCCCATGCCGAAAGGTGCACCAAAGAACTAATAGTGGTTTATGCAGAATAGTACTTTGTTTTAGATGATGTGGTTGCCATCCTTATGTACAGCCCTCATTTGTCACTTTCTGCAACATTATGAAGCAGTTGCTAACTGAGTTGGTTTATACTTTCCACTGTGATCATCATTGGCAATTTCATTACACAACTGCCAAATTAAAACTACCTTGTGTGCACTTGATTCTGTTTATAAGACCATCATTTGTAGTGACTAGTCAATTTCGCTGAATTATCTGCATCACTCAATTATGATTCACTGATTGCAATTACAAAAATGACTTTATAATTGCTAATGTCGTTCATTTCTGTTGGATACTGATTGTATTAAATGTATTATGTTTTAAATTAATGAATACAATATAGTGCTTTTTCCACAAGGCCTGAGAATCGTTATGTGGCAAGTTAGTCAATTGTGTCAAAAATAAGTGAAACTTGAGTTTCTAACAGAATATTAAAATATGGCTACAGCTATAGATATATCATGTAGTATAATTGACTATCAATGTGATTTTGTGTGGCAGACTTATTCTTAGTTTTTTTTTTTTAAATCTAAGCATCAACACTTGTAACAATATATTATATATATATTTATAATATTATTATAATATATAGTAATAGACTATTAAGTTAACCGTCAGTTAACGTTAACAAAGTCAACACTAACACTAACTCAACTGAGTAACATTTACAACAGTAACGGCAGTAACGCCATCAATGGCAACAATACCAACATACATAAACATAACCATGACTGATGCTAAAATTATGTATGTAGACCTATGGGTTGCCACACCACACTGTTCAACCCAACGAGATTGACTCTAGAGTTGACACAATAAATTACTAAATTAGCATTTGATGACCCAGACTAGTACTAACTAGTACGTGAGTTGAATAATTTTCATTGATATAATTATTAATACATCAGCCAAAAAGTATGTCGAAGCAGAGGTACACTCCAGATAAAAAGTGACTCATTCCTCCACCCTCGCTCTCGTCGTCTCACTGACACTTTCACTAAGGAGACAATTGTCACTAAGTAGTAACTTAGTCGGTGACTGACCGACGGGAGTGTCACCCTGTCACGACTGTGTAGTGTCACAGTAATTGAGTAATTCAGTAATTGACACAGTTGTATCCATCAGAAATTACACAATACACCAACCCCATTTACATAAGTAACAAAATTATAAATAAATGTATTATTTGCTGCGAAATGATGTGATATGTACTACTCTATACATGTATTCGTTATAAGAACATTAATTTGCAAAACAAATGTAGAACATACCGTTTACACGAGAATCAGAAGGTTACTTTCGTTTCATAGTTTTCCTTAGCCCTAACCCCCAAAATGCTTCCGCTTCCTGGTCAGTCGGCTCAAATTACGTTATAATTAAAGTTTTCATTTTCTTGTCTTCGCGAAGTGAAGTTGTTAATTATCGCATAAAAACGTTCATTGTAAAAAGATACTTAACAAGAATAAGGTACACATGATGATTATTGTAGCATTATTCTAAACTTCATGATCTCTTCTCTAATTCCTCGGGTGCTTCTTCTTCTTCATTCTCAATTCCCCCCTAAGCAAGATCTGAACAGGGCTTTGCAAGTAGCGGGATGTAGTCCGAAGAACGGGATGCGTTGTGTCGTTAGTTTACAGTTTGCGATATTTGCACCTTTCGGTCCGACACATCCGTCTTCGGCAGGCCTCGTGTGCTGTTTCTGTATATATCTTTATTGCGCTCTATCTCATATTGTTTTTCTTTCTTCTGAGCATGGTCTTTTCTGTAATGTAACTCTGAGAGGGAGCAGTACTGTAGACGTTAGATGGGCCTTTCTCCAGGATGCTATTTACCTACCTGCAAATGAGTGCTTGAGTCATCGGACTCGTAAGAGAACTGACTGGTTCGGCGAAAACAACGGAGATATCAGAGTCCTGCTGGTTGAAAAGCACCACCTGTTCGGACTGTTCCAAAGATACCCATCCTCATCAGTTAAAAAGTCTGCATTCAGCAACATACTTACTGCTGTGCAACGTAGGCTCAGGCTTTCCGACAAGGCCTAGAGATACAAAGATATGCGGATGCTAATGACTCGAGATATTTTATTGTGCGCTACGTCCCATCACTTATCTCCTGGTCTTAGAGCCGATGGCACGGTGTCCAAGCTGTACTGCGGACGCCCTTTTCGATAATATAAAACCAACCTCGACATACATAGAGTACCTCATAAAAGATTATTTGGAAAATTAAAATAACATCGAATAGGTGGGGAAGTTGCTAAATGGATTGAAAATTGGTTAAAGGGAAGAAGGCAGAGGGTGGGCATAAATAAGGAAAACTGAGTGGTGTGAGGTAACAAATCTGTAAGCTGGCAAATGGAGTTTAATGTAGATAAATGTACAATCATCCACATGGGTAGATCCAATATGGAACATAATTACAGAATTGGCGAGAACAATATTAGAAAGATAGATAAGGAAAGGGACATAGAGGAGCATGTTCAGGTAGCAGTGAAAAGGGCAAATGCAATGTTAGGTATTATAAAAAGAAATATTAAACATAGGAGCAAGGAAGTGATCGTCAAACTGTATAAAGCTTTAGTTAGACCTAGATTGGAGTACTGTGTACAGGTGTGGTCCTTATCATAGAGGGGATATAAATATGCTGGAAAGAATTAAAATAAAGAGCTACAAGGCTGATAGTGAGATTCGAGAATTACAGTTATGAGGAAAGACTCAGAAAAACCGACCTACAGTGTCTAGAAAAGAGAAGAATTCGAAGTGACTTAATACCGGTTTATAAGATGATCAGAGGAACAGATAAATTAGACTATAACAAGTTTTTTTTTTAAATACATCCACAAGAACAAGAGGGCATCGCTACAAATTAACTAAAGAGAGGTCCAGATTAGATATTAGTCAGAGAGTGGTGAATGCTTGGAATGCATTGCCACAGGAGGCAGTGGAGGCGGGGACAATTAACGCATTTACGAATAAATTGGATGCGCGTAGTTTTTAGAGCAAGGTTATGTAAATGAAACTGGTCGTATACAGACTCGGCAGAGTCTTCTAAACCAGTATAAAGACGTTAAGTTAAGTTAAGTTATAGCCGCTCCATTCTCTCCCTGATAATTCAAAGCATCCTCCTTTGTGGATACTGAAATTACCTAGACCCGCCCACTTGTGTTCCTAGATCAATAATATATTTACTTTCGTTCTCTCTATTTCCTTTTCAACAATAAGAAGTTTTCCTTAATATAGGCTTCTTGTGTTCCAGGTTCCGATTCTGAGTTGTTGTTTTTTTTTTTATCAGACCAGCGCCAGGGTTTTCAACTGTATTCCCGTCGGGCGTTTGGCCGTCATGACTATTACTTGTAATTGCTCAGGCATTATTCTCATCCTCACTTCGCTTACTTGATTTGACTGCCATGGGGTCTCCCCAACAGATCTTTGAGTTTTCTTATTATTAGCTTTCTTGATTTATTTAAACTATAAATTAGAAAGAGATATTAGAAAAGAGATCAGGAAGGACAAAAACAACACATAGTGGGCACGTGTAGCAGAATAGAAGAGGAAGAGTTTTAAAAAACAAGGGAAGGAAGGAAATGAGTTTTAAAAATCAAAACACTAGCCGGGGAATTCAAACCGACATTGCAGATCATACACGATAAAGATGGCATGACACTGGCAGAAGGTGAGGGCATACTGGATAGATGGAAGGAATGCTGTAGAGAAATGTATGAAAACACCGGAGGCGACTCCAACACGCCTAAACCTCCTGATGAAGAGCCGGAACCTAGTATACATGAGATCCGTTCCGATCCAAGTTTTGAAGAAATTGAAATCACCAGGATGGGATGATGTATACAGTGAATTTATTCAGACGGGAGGCGAGGCCAGTGTCAGCATCAATCACGCACCATGTAGGAAATATCTGACACATTGAGATATGGCCAAGAGCTAAAAACAAGATCTGTGTATATACCTGTCACTGAGAAAGACGATGTGAAGAAAAGTAATATAATAATAGCCGTCCATCACAAGCGATGATGACAACAGTAGTCAGACATGTTGTGCTGCACCTCACTAGTGAGTTCGGAGGTGGCTACAGTCCAATTTTGGCACGGAAAATCCGTCCACATACGTAGTGTTTAATGTCAGAATTGGACATATGAGTCTCAATTGTTTTGTATTTTCGCAAGGTGCGTTTTATCTGTGCTTCGGAGGCCCAGCGTTTCTCAGCAATGAAGGTGCCTCTGATGGTGGTTCTACGCCATGCCTTGCGGTCCTGTGGGAGGCATTCCCATGCGTTTGCATCGATGCTGAAGCGTGTCAGAGATACTTTGAGGGAGTCTTTGAAGTGTTTCTTTTGGCCACCGACTTGACGAATGTCATCTTTCAGCTCATCAAACATTAGTTGTTTGGGGATACGGTTGTCTGGCATGCCCACGACGTGGCTGGTCAACCTAATCGGGTTCTTCTGCAATAGTGTGTGGATGCTCGGCATTTTTGCCTTCATGGGGATCTTTGGTGTCTGGTACCCGTATCTGTCACTTTATATTGAGCAAACTACGGAGGCTCCTTGTATGAAAGTGATTTATTTTTCTAGCATGCTTGCTGTATACAGTCTCCGTTTCACTGGCATACAGAATGGTGGCGAGCCCTTCGGCTAGGCAGACTTTGAGTTTCGTATCAAGCCTGTCCCATCCGATTCCAAACACTGTTGCGTAGCCTCCAAAAGGCAGCACTAGCCTTGGAGATTCTGTTACTGATCTCAGAGTCAATAGTAGTTTCCCTGGAAAGAGTGCTGACAAGGTACGTAAAGCTGTCTACTGATTGGAGGCGCTAGTTCTTGACTGTGATATCTGGGTCGCGATATGCGTCACTCGGGCAGGCTGAAACATGACGTCGGTTTTTTTTGTATTAATTGTAAAGCCGAACATATCGCATGCCATTGAGAACTTGTCCTTGAACTTGAACTCGGTGCTGGCAGCGAGGGCACAGTCATCAGCAAAAAACAAGTTTTAGATTGTTGTGTCCGTTACTTTGGTGTGAGCTTGCTGTCGCCTTTGATTGAAGAGTTTTCCGTCAGTCCTGTATTTTATTTCCACTCCGTTTTGGTTATAACTCCGATAGCTAACGCTAATCATGGCGGCAAACATAATGCTGAAGAATGTTGGGGCTAGTACACAGCCCAACTTGACGCCATTTGACACAGGAAATGCATATGACGTTTCCCCACCACTCATCACAGGGTGGCAATGTACGGACGTGAAACGTGGACAACTACACAGACACTTAATGAAAGGAATGAATCTTTTGAACTAAAATGCTACAGAAAAGTGCTCAAAACACGATGGATAGCGAAAAGAAAGAATGCAGATATCCTAAAAGAACTGGATGTGTCGAGGAAAATTGGCTAGGAAACAATATCTTGCCCAGAAAATTATTTTGGCCACATCAAACGCCTTAATGACTTATTAAGAACGACACTGGAGGTTATGGTATTTAGCAAGGGGGGCAGAGCCACACCGTGGAGCTGATATACACAAGACATTATGCAAGTCTTGAAGATGACAGCAATCGAGGCGGAAGTTCGGGCCAGAGATCAAGTCTTACAGATGTTGTGAGAGCGACGTTCTACAAAGAACACGCTGCATGATGATGATGATTCGAAAATTAATTGTATCGTGCTTAAGATGTATATTTTTACAATAGCACATGCGTTTTTCATTTTCTTCATCCATCTGTTAACGTTAACAAATAACCTGTGTATAAAAACTATTTATAGGTATGGTCTAATACCTATATCTTTTTAATGTCTGGGAATGGCTTTCCCTTTGGACTTTTCCTTGTTTGGGCTTGCTAGATGATTGTCCTTGGTTGTCCTGCTCTCCTGGGCTGGTCTCACTAGATGATAGTCCTTGGTTGTCCTGCCCTTCTGGTTTGCGAGCTCCATCTGCCCGAACCTTGTGTAGAGTTTCCTCTCCTATGTGATCTGTCTTCCTGGGCTCTTGAACATCACCCGGCTGCTACCATTCTTAGTCTGGCCTCTCTCGTGTGGCCTGTCCGGCCTGGGTGGCCCTACCAGGAACATACGTTCCCACCGGTATAGCTCACATGGTCACTGAGGCACGCAAGCCCTCCCCCCCCCCCCCCCCCACATCGGCAAGGTGATGGCATCCCGGGAACCGGGGGGGGGGGGGTACGGGCATTTGAAACATCATCATCTAGATAGGCTAGACGTGATAGTGTGCTTCCCATATTCGTGAATCTTTCTACATTGTCAGTTTATGTTCTCTCACTGTAACTACAGGCTCGTTATAGGTAATAACTGGACTAGTTAGTGCATAGCCTCAGTTTTAATTTATTCTGGTAGTTAAACCAAAGTTGTCGTATGCAGCAAAGCATCGATCCATGCTCACCTGCATCTTTTACTCTGTGCTGCTGTTCATAGCGCACACATCAACAAACAAGACATAAATGACTTATTCTTCTTTAGATACCCACACCTACGACTCTTACAAAGTCAGTAGCCAACACCTACTCAGGCAGATACAAAGTACCGGGAAAATTACAGCTGAACATTTGCTGCAAAACTACCCGACATACGAGGATCAGAGAAAGCAGACGTGGCCATCACCAATGGCAACACTAGACAAGCTCTATGGCAGTGTCGACAGCCTCAGGATGACCGCTGCTTTTTTCGAAAAAATAATGGTTGACGTCTGACAGCGTACGAAGAAGAAGAAGAAAAAGAAGAAGAAGAAGAAGAAGAAGAAGATACAAAGAGCGGCTTCGTGCTTTTCCCTTCACTAGTGGATATTGGGCAAGTCGGCAAAAAAGCCTCAGCTGCCACGGAACCAGCGGCACAAACAGAGATCTATTGTTTCTTTATGGCAGATGTTGTATAATCTAACAATAGCAATTGCTTTAAGTAAACTAATTTTTTTTAATTGGATAACTATCCTGCCTTCTCCATTTTTGACTGCACTCTCAGTAGAGCGGTCAGCATATACATGTGTTCACGTTTTGGGGGAGAATTTCTGGCTGATATACTTTGAGACAAAACACTTTATTTGTGTCTTCTTTCTGTGTTATTTTAATTATGACGATAGAGGCATTTGTAGATAATGGCTCAGTGACCCCACGAGGATAAAAAATAAAACGGATAAATTAGACTATAACAAATAAACTGAGGATAGGTGGCACTGACGAATCCACCTGTGGTACAGGGAAAATGACCGTTGAACATCTGCTGCAAAATTGCCCGGCATACGAGGACCAGAGAAAGCACATGTGGTCATTACCAGTGGCAACACTAGACAAGCTCTATGGCAATGTCGACAGCTCAGGATGACAGCTGCTTTCTTCGAACAAATTCAAGTTGACGTCTGACAGCGTACGAAGAAGAAGAAGACAAGTTTTTTTTCCAAAATACAGCCACCCACAAGAACAAGAGGGCATAGCTACAAATTAACTAAAGAGAGATCCAGATTCGATTTTAGGAAATATTTTTTTAGTCAGAGAGTGGCGAATGCTTGGAATGCATTGCCACGGCAGGTAGTGGAGGCATAGACAATTAATGCATTTAAGAATAAATTGGATGCGCATAGCTTTTAGAGCAAGGTAATATAAATCAAACTGGTTGTATACAGACTCTGCAGTCTTCTAAACCAGTATAACGATGTTAAGTTAAGTTAAAACGACACTTACACTTCTGTCTCAAAGCTTCGTCAGGAACAAAACAAACGAAAACAACTAATAAATCACAGCAAAAAACAAGACATACAATGAGCGGAATTTCGAACAATATCTCTGTGTACTTTGTTTTGTCTTGCAGTCCGAGAGGGGGGGGGGGGGGGGGGGGATTTAATAGTTCTAGTTGGACAATAAGAAATGTCAAGATACCATAAAGTCGCTAGGAAAAGTTGTGCGTTAATTGATAAATATGCAGAAAATACAATTAATGGGTTACTTCGAAAAAATAAACCAAATAAGCTGCCTCGCTAAGTATTTGGCAATTCTGGCTTCAGGACAAGGATAATCTGGTGAGGTGGATAGCTAGACACTTTCTATTTAAAAATCAAAGTGACACATCTTCTACAAAATAATAACAAATTCTCCATTAAGTGCTTTAATTTGGAAACACCTATGTTCAGATACTGTACATAATTATTTAAATCATCATACCCCCCACCCCCAACCATCCCTCTGTCCTCCCTACCGATCCCTCCCCCAGACTTCCTGCTCTCAGAAATCCGTCACGCTCTCGACACCACGCCCCTCAGAGAATTATCCGGCGAGGATGTGGCCTAACCGCAGAGATCTCAAAGCCCGGGGCCTACCGTCCTACCAGACCCTTGCTCAGCGCTACTCAACCTATATACACACAGGTAGAATACCGACGACCTGGCGCAGTTAAAAAACAATCATCCTACACAAAAAAGGGGACAAGGAAGACTTCGGCAACTGCTGGCCAATCACGCTCCTCCTGGTCACCTACAAAATATTCACGGAATGTGTCCTCGCTAGAATCCGCCAAAACCTAGACGCGGCACAACCGATCGAACATGCTGGATTTCGTCGTGCATACATCACCATGTATCACATTTCGTCGTGCATACAGCACCATGGATCACATTTCGTCGTGCATACAGCACCATGGATCACATTTCAACGTTTTACCGACTGATGGAAACAGTCCGAGAGTACCAGACCCCACTAATCTATACCTTCATCGACTACAAGAAAGGCGTTTGACTAGGAAGCATCTAGAACCAAAATTCGTCTGGCAATCTCTAAAAGATCAAGGGGTCGACCTGGGATACACAAGAATCCTTGCTGACTGCTACACCGATGCACGACTACCTCCCAACCCTTTCAAAGACTGGTAGTAGTACTCATACAAAGAGGAGAACATCAAGGAGACCCCATCTCACCGAGCCTTTTATCAGTATGCTTGGAATCCGTCATCAGCCGGTGCGATTGTGATACCTTGGCACCAACATAAATGACAGGCTATTAAATCACCTTAGCTTTGCAGGTGATCTAGTACTTATGACGGAGGCAGCCACACATGCCAATAAAATGATAGCAGCGTTCCACCGAGAGGGAAAGAATGCGAGATTCGAAGTGAACACGGCCAAGACGAAAGTCATGCGCAATCGATTCGCTTTCCACGATCCAGTTTTCCTATATGGAGAGAGACTCCACGACGTGGATGAGTACATCTACCTTGGTCGTCTGCTCAACATGTGGAACACTTTGAGCCAAGAGTTGACAAAACGGCGTCACGCGGGTTGGGCAGCTTTCTCTTCGATAAAGTCGGTACTGGACAACATCCACGACCAGAGTCTGCGTACTTATCTATTCAACTCCACAGTACTACCTGCAATATGCTATGCGGTGGAAACATGATCACACACGAAAGAGATGGGAAGTCCAAACTCAGAGTGACCAAAGCCTCCATTGAGAGACGCATGGTCGGCCTCACGCTTCATAGCCAGCGCACAAAAGGTCTTCACAACTCAGACATACGTCAATTGTCCCTGGTGAAAGATGCAGTTGTTTATGCAGACCAGATGAAACATCCCTGGGGAAGGCACTTACTGTGAAGAACGGACGATCGTTGGTGCACAGCGACAGCAATATGGTACCCCAAGACACGACCACCAACACGTTGGCCCGACTCTCTTGCATCCGCAACAACATTCACGATACCACAGATGGGTGACACATTGTCCACTGCTTCACCGTGGCCTAAGACAGAGACCGTTGGAAGAGAAGTTGGAACCCGCAACGGTGTAACCGCCGCTGAAAAACGGGTCGTCCAGTAGATAACTCAACCAACTGTTGTTGCCATGGAGTATCAAGAAGAATTCCACTTACTGCGAAGAACGGACGATTGTTGGAGCACAGCGACAGCAATATGTACCCTAGAGATAAGAAACGACCACGGGGACGACTACCAACATATTGGTCCGACTCCCTTACATCCCGCAACAGCATTTACGATACCACGGATGGACGACTAATTATCCACTGGTCCACCGTGGCCCAAGACAGAGACCATTGGAAGAGAAGTGGGGACCCGCAACGATGTAACTGCCGCTGAAGAACGGGTCACCACATTTTGACTTTAATGAGGCTATTTTTGAGTTTTTTGTACCCAGGGCAATTTTAAAGTGTTCGTACATCGCTTTGACGTTGCCTGAGTCTGCGGCGTTTGGTATTGTGGAGCAGAGGTTGGACCAGTACTCGTTAGCACATCTTCTGGATTCTCTTTGGACTGTTTTTTGTGTGCATTGTGACTGGTTTTTCTTGAACTGTATGAGAGCCTTACTTTTTATCTCAATAAGTTGCAAAATGTTTTCTCTATTTATGTTGAACCAATCTTTTCTATATAGTTTCATCCCTCCGAATGCAAAAATCGCGCTATTGCAAATTTTCTCTTTCAATGTGTTCCATATGTCGTCAACATTGCACTATCGTTGCCTTAATTTATGTCAGCGCAGAGCTGTTGACGGAACACGTCTTTCTTTTTTTCGTCCTTTACGGCTATGGTGTTTATCTTGACCCTAGATGGATCTTTGGAGCGATGTATACGTTTTGGTTTAACTCCCACTTTGCTAATGATTAATGCAGTCACAGTCAGCGCTGTGATAAGCTCGAGTAATTGTATCGCGTTTAAGTGGTGTCTGCGTACAAGAACGTAGTCGAGTTAATGTCAATGCCCTGATCTTGGGTGACGCCATGAGACTTTGTGACACTTTTTAACCGGACAAAAAGGTGTTGGTAACGCACATATGATTTCTTGAGTAAAACTTCAGCAACCTCTGCCCGTTTTGATTTATCTTGCCTGTAATATGATGGCTCAAGCACATATGCCAGAACATGTACTCTGCTCCAACTCGCGCATTGATATCACCCATAAAGATCAATTCCTCATCCAAAAAGCTCCATAATAGCCCCATTAAAGCAAAGTATGGTGAACTCGTCTTAAACAGAAATAAGTAGCCAGACAGATGAATGGAACACTACTCAGGCCTTTACTCTGAAGTAAATCTAATTCACACAGATTTAGTCGATAGAGTGCCAACATACCCAGTAATGGAGCAGCGCATGAGCTGCAGCTGTAAGGTACCCATAGCTGCCAAGCCCCTTCTACACCTCCAAGCGGTGATCCTGGATAACAGGCAGCAGCAATGCAGACTGGCTACGGAGAAGGGATCGAAGAGGGAATGCTAACAAGGTACTAAAAAAATGCTTGCTGAAGTCGGATGTGTTGAACCGAAAGGTGCAAATATCGCAGTCAAGCTGTAAACTACGACACAACGCATTCCGTTCTCTGGACTACATTCTGATACTTAAGCTCTTTCAGGGTTTGGTAGCGGGAGATTAAGAACGAACGAAGCCAAGCCAAGCCATACCCAGTAATGCATGAACTCGACGTCATGCTCACAGAGCAGGAGCTGTCCTTTGCACAGACATGATCTTTACACCACAGACATGATCTTTACACTAAGACAGCTGCAGGAGAAATGCAGAGAACAAAATAATCCCCTGTTCATTGCATTCGTCCAAGACTTTTGACAGCGTGATTAGACCAGCTCTATATAAGGTTCTAGAAATTATTGGCTGCCCACCAACATGGCTCAAACTAATTGTCTCCTTCCACCAAGACATGGCGGCCACCATTCAGTTTGATGGAAATACATCCGACAGTTTTGAAATCAAAAGCGGGGTGAAACAGGGCTGCGTTCTTGCTCCTACCCTATTCTGAATTTTCTTCAAGAGATTGATGACGTCTTTGTCTGCAGTATGTTTGATGGCTAGATCTTCAATCTGCCAAGGCTCAGGGCTAAACTCAAAACAAGGGGAAAATCTAATCAGAGCAATTGTTTGCTTCTGATGCAGCCCTGATGGCGTACGATGAGAACACTCTACAATCATTAGCCAATTGCCTGTCTGATGTCTTCGACATATTTTCACTCACTGTAAACGTGAATAAAACAAGTTGGAACAGCACTAGTAAAAACAATTAGACTAAACGAAGATCCGCTCGATGAAGTTCAAGTGTTCAAATATTTAGACTCCACATAGCAGCAAAACTATCACTCGATGAAGTTCAAGTGTTCAAATATTTAGACTCCACATAGCAGCAAAACTATCACTCGATGAAGTTCAAGTGTTCAAATATTTAGACTCCACATAACAGCAAAACTATCACTCGATGAAGTTCAAGTATTCAAATATTTAGACTCCACATAACAGCAAAACTATCACTCGATGAAGTTCAAGTGTTCAAATATTTAGACTCCACATAACAGCAACACTATCACTCGATGAAGAGAACAATATACGCATAGGGCAAGCAGCAACAATTCAGCATGCTGAAAGAAAGGGCATGAAATAACAGAAAGCTGACACTAAACACAAAAATCATGATATATCAAGCATGCGTGATTGGTACAATATTATACGGAACGGAAACATGGACAACACATTCAAGACATAAGAAGAGGTTAAACAGTTTTCATATGCGATGTCTTCGCAGTATAATGAACATAAAGTGGCAGGGCAAGGTGACCAACTTGGAAATACTGAAACGCGCCAAGAAACCTTCCCTCTTCTCCACTCTGAGCAATAAGAGACTGAGACGGTTGGGTCACGTGACACAAAGATCAAATACCCGCATTCCGAAGCAGTTACTCCTGGGTGAACTCATATCGGGTACCAGATCACAAGGAAGACCTAAATTAAGATACAAAGACATTTGCAAATGATCCATGAACGATTTTACGATCAATCCAAAAACCTGGGAGGAGATTGCAGAGGATAGAGCTACGCGGAGAGCGACCTTGAGAACGGACATCGAGGCATCAGAGCTAGTTCTGGTGACAAAGATGGAAGACAAGCGACGCAAAAGAAAGGAGCCTACACCACACCAATCAAACTTTATCTGTTTACACTACTGTCGTCCCTGTCAATCGAGAATCGGCAAAATCAGCCACGGAAGTCGATATTCCTCCAGGACAGATGCTGCCACCGCCATCTCTACAACAGACTAGCTTACTGATCGTCTGTCATGACGAAAAAGGTCATAACATATCTTAACAGAAAGGATACAAAGAAGAGCTAAAAAAAATGGTCGTGGGGTTTCAGAATTATAGTTATGAGGAAAGACTAAAAAAAAGTGGTCTTCAGCGTCTTGAACAGAGAATTCGAGGTGACTAATACAGTATAAATTAATCAATGGAAAAGATACATTTGACTATACCAAGTTTTTCAAAGTTAAAGCGGCTACAAGAACAAGAGGGCATAGCTTCAAATTGTTTAAAGACAGGTCTAGATTAGATATTAGGAAATATTATTTTTTATGTCAGAGAATGGTGAATTCTTGGAATCCATTGCCGCAGGATGTGGTAGATACAGAGTCAGTTAATGCATTCAAAAATAGATTGGATGCGCATACTATTTTCACTATCGGTGGAGTGGGGAAAAAAACTGACTGTATACAGACTCTGTAGAGCCTTCTAAACCAGTATAATGAAGTTAAGTTATATTATTTACAAAATAACAGTAAATTTATAGATTAGCTTGTCGTGCAATTTATCGACGGCGTGTCGGCCACTCACTTATTTTGCATATTTGTAGTTCCGTTTTTGATCACCATGACAGCACGGCGCTTATTTTCTTTGTCGGCGGGTAGTTCTCCAGTTCCAAGAGTTTTAAAAATAAGGCGAGTTGTTAACATGACCATTAAAATATGTTCAAATATAAAGTGAACACAATATGCGCTGTTTTTTGTTGTATATTGCTTTATAATAAGACATGTCTTTTTAAGCATTACTTTATCTAATCTAAGTTTAGTTTTTTAAATGAAATATTGGAAATTGGACGTCTAGACTAATTTACAGCTTAAACTACTTAAAGACTAGCCACATTGACATTGCTTTGGCTTTTACTTTTGCACAACAGACAATCATGACAATGTCTTGTACGGTACACTTCTTTCTTTCCCTAAAACATTTGAAATAATATATTAAAGAAATATTTTAAATGCCTATATTTTACTAATTTTAGTTTTTATCTTACCACATTTGGCATGCTTTTACTTTTAGTTTTAAACTTTGTTTACCGACTTAATTATAGCGTTTGTTATGACTTATGTTATTCGTAACTAGGCATGTTATATTAATAGCTGCTGAGTAACAAAGTAGTCTCAGTAGTAGAAGCTCGCATCTCATACTCATAGTCATTTTCGACACAACCAATGCCGGATTTTGGCGTAAGCTAAATAGGCTCCAGCTTAGGGTTTCACAATCCGCATGACTCGTAAGTCTCAACAAATGTAAGAATTTTGTTCTAGGTTGAAGAGGACAAAAATTAACTGAAACTGAAAGCAACCATGTCTCAACAAAAATTGAAAACACTTAGCATCATATGCATAGAAAGCGATAAGCTTCGTAGCAAACCATTTGAGGGCTAAATTAATGATTTTGCTTTCATGATATTAAAAAATGAAATGGTCTAAGGCCAATTAAATCTGTTCTTATTTTTCTGATTATAAAAACAAGTTCGTTATTTACTTATATTAAATTAATGAAAGTGACCCTGATTAGGCTACTTATTTTGTGTGTGTGTGTGTGTAAATATATATATGTATGTCTCTTTTTTTGGCAGCCTCTCATCTTCCATGTATTTATACACAAGGTGACTTCAAATAAAAACCTTAAAAGTGGGATAGAAATGAGAAAAACCATACCATTGTATTGTGACTTGTATGGTATTGTGACTTGTTAATATGGCTGCCCAGGATGTCAAGAGTGCCCTGCATGTGCCATTAGGGTGCAAACGCACCACATGGCATCATAATTTCAGTTAAAAGTATTCGGTCTCACTATTGACATGCACCAGTCAAAGAGGAGCAGAGTTCTGTTATCCGGTTATATAAGCAATGAAGGGATGAAACCTATAGAAATTCATTGGCGAATGAAGGTCTAGTACTGTGATGCATATCTTTTCCTTCAGCAAGTGTGTTAGTGAAGTTTCAAAATGGAGAGTTTTGTGACAGACTGTTCACGACCAGGTCAGGCACAATGAGTAGTGACCTAAGTCGACTGCAGCTGTTGACTGCCTCGCAAAGGAAAATCACTGATTGACTGTAAATTAAATTGCCGCATATCTAGACATCAGTCAAGATTCAGCACACCACATCATCCATTATATGCTACAGTACTACCAATTATCTGCAAGATGGGTGCCACCACAGCTTATTCCAGAATGGAATGGAAACATTTACACGTTGATGTCTGTCAGGAGCTTTTGCAGCATTTTGAGGGGCAGAAGGTTATGGTTTTCTAGCAAGAATTGTTACTGGAGATGAAACCTGAGTTCCCTACCATGAGCCTGAAATAAAGAGAGCAAGCAAGGAATGGTGCCATCCTTCCTCACTGAAACCGAAGAGGTTTCAAATTCAAAATCTCAAGGAAAGGTTATGCAGACTCTCTTTTGGGATGAATGAGGCGTTATTTTAGAACACTACATAACTAGGGGGAACACTGTCATCAGTGTCACGTATACAGATCTTCACAAGAATCATCTTCGATCCACAATCAAATCTAAACGCAGTGGACATCTCAGTAAAGGTGTCCTTTTGCAACATGACAATGCTTGTCTCCATATTACAACCATCAAGGACCTCCACTTTCAGTGTCTACAACATCCACCGTACTCATCAGACCTAGCCGCAAGTGATTTCCACGTTTTTGGATGACTAAAAGAAGCACTGATAAGAACGACTTTCAGGTCTGATGAAGAGGTCCAGCAGGTGGTGCAGGAGTGATTACACATGCGACAAAGATCATTTTTTTAAACAGGAATTGATGCACTTTATAGGCACTGGGGTACATATCGAACACAATGGTGACTGCGTTGAAAAATGATGCAGTTGTGTTTCACTTTTTCATAATAAATTTACCAAAAAGATACATATAAGGTTTTCATTTTAAGCCTCCTCATATATATATATATATAAATATATATATATATATATATATATATATATATATATATATATATATATATATATATATATATATATATATATATATGTTAGTGAATGTTAAAAACTATTTAATAAATTACATTTACGTATTGTTTCCAATTCTTATACTATATTATAATCTGTGATAGGGATCAAGGCAACTAAATGTTAATTATGTAATTAGTAAATGAATTCATTTGAAAATAATTGATACGAGGCGTGTTCAAATGAAACCTGACCAAGCTGCAACAAGTGAACATAAGTACGATGTGCATGATGACGTCACTTCTGGTGTAATCAGCACATACCAACCGCAAATTTTTGGAAAATTTCATTATCCTCTGACTCATAGATCTCTCAGCAAACCATTGAAAACATGGCGGGTGTGATACGGAATCCGTCTGGAGTTGATCAGCGAGTGGTGATTCAGTTTCTAACAGCTGAAGGATGTCGACCAGTTGACATTCATCGCAGAATGCAGGCAGTGCATGGTGATAAAAGTGTATAGAAGACAACAGTGAAGAATTGGACAACAATGTTTAAACAATCTTTAACACCTACACAAATTTTATTATAATTTTTAGTTGATGGGGATGTTTAGTTGTGGTTTGTTTGCTCCTGTTTTGTCAGTTTGTCAGCACGTTCATTGCCTTGGATGCTAATATGACCTGGTATCCACTAAAAGGGTGATGCTGAAACCAAGGAATACATATACAGTGATTGGTTTAAGAATATTGGTTATTGGTTATAATTTTCTTATTTCTTGGATCCAGTTTTCAGGGTCTTGGAATATGTATTTTGCAATTATCAAAGACAGAGTTTCTGATATTGCTTGGACACCTGTATCAAAGTGTGAGAAGAATGATTCACTAGGTACAGATATCTAGTTCATTTTCTTGTTGGAAAATGTATGGAGCCTTACTCTGTAAAAATGGTATCCTTAAAGGTTTATCTTTCTGGGTACATTAACTCTCATATAACTTAACTTAACGTTTTTATACTGGTTTAGAAGACCCTGCAGAGTCTGTATACAACCAGTTACATTTACATCACCTTGCTCTAAAAGCTATGCGCATCCAGTTTAATCTTAAATGCATAAACTGTCCCTGCCTCCACTACCTCCCCTGGCAATGCATTCCAAGCAGACACCACTCTCTGACTAAAAAATATTTCCAAATATCTAACCTGGACCTCTCTTTAGTCAGCTTGTAGCTATGCCCTCGTGTTATTGTAGGTGGCTGTATTTAAAAAAATACTTGTTATAGTCTAATTTATCGATTCCTCTGATCATCTTATAAACCTGTATTAAGTCACCACGAATTCTTCTCTCTTCGAGACACTGTAGGCCGGTTTTTCTGAGTCGTTCCTCATAACTGTAATTCTGGAATCCCACTATCATCTTTGTCGCTCTTTTTTGTATGTTGTGGCTTACAACGTAAGGTCATTATAAATCAAATGTACCCTATGTAGAGCTGACTGGCGGTTGTATTATTGGCTGTCCAGTGTGTAATTGGAAGTCATTTAAGTAAGTAAAGCCTCTTGGTTGCCTTTACTACAGTATTCATGTACTTGGTAATCCAAAGTCTAACAGGACTCTGAGATGTGTAAAATGTTCTATACAGCCAATTTCAGTGACACTGCGCGTAATTTTTAGTTTTTTATTTGCTTGTTCTTATTGTTGAGCGTGAAGATTGTGTATGTAGTTTTATTGTTATTGGTCTTCATTTTCATAAAAATTGAAATAGGCTGATGTTATGAGTAGGGTTTCTCTCAACCTTTATAGCTAGGTGTAAGTCCATATTAAATAGATCGGACAGATCGTTTATGAAGATAAGGACTATGCTGCGCATCTGAGTGCTGAGCCTTAGACAAGCCTTTAGAGTGTACATTTTGATGATAGTCTTTTATTTACTTGAGTTTGAATAGTTCTGTCATTCAAATAGTTCTTAACCCAATTGTACATTTTCTCAAGTATGCTCAAATTTACATCTTCAATAGCTCAACTTTCTCCTTTATTGTCCGCCATGTTTTTTTGTTATGTCTACACTTGAATTCAAATTTTCTGGATAAAGCTTGCTGTGGTGGAGAGTTCTTGAAGGCTCTCAAGTAACTTTGTACAGAAGTTGGCCAGTACGCAGTTGCCTAAGCATACATCATTCTTGTAGGATATGTTCAGCTGTCTGTGTTGCTTGTCCATGTCTACATGGGGATAACAGATCCAAGTTTTGTCCATACAAGTGGCAATTTAATCTGTTATGTCTTTTTCTCATGGGGAACATGATCACATTCTCCTCTTAATCAACAGTGATATTGTCTCTCGTTTTGTCTAATCTCTCATTTTGTCGACTTTCCTTATTCCTTGGATAAGAGTCTTCTTTTACTAGAAGGTGATTGTTTGCTCTTGTGTTGCTCCTTCTTTTGCTAACTTGTCTGCTCTCTTTTTTCCTTGTATCCACGGTAGTATTTTTGGTTTTTAGTTGCCCTACAGCTTTTTTAAGTTTATTCTTGTAAATGAATTTCATGTTTACAACAGACACTGATTTATTTCTGTGCGTCTGTAATTTTGTTGTTGTTGCTCACTCTGCATTTCTATGTATTGAATTCGGGGAGAGGGAGAAATGGTGTTATTCTGTCTTGTTGGCCAGTTTTTTTCTCCCTTGTGCCTCTTGACCCACCAAAACATGCTATGGAGCCCATCTTCTGTAGCTAAGGGTGTATTCTGTTAAGGCATTCAGCTTGGCACTGCTCCTGCCTGGAGGAAATTCATAGTGCGAGCACCATATTGCTATCTTTTAGACTTTTTGTGGTGTAGACATATAGAAAAAAAGCTGGGTCATTGTTGCAGGTGTGCCTCCTGGCCTTGTACCTCTGTCTTCAGCACCTGTTTTATAATGGAATCTGCTCCATCTCCCCCCTCTGGCTAGGGGTTTTGACTCCATATTAACCTTGTTTTCTGTCCCATCATACCTGTCACTGGGGTTAAAACTCAACCTTTGGCAAGATTGCTTGGTATTCTGTTTTTGTTTCTAAGAATCAACGTCACTGCACTTCGGACATTCCCATAGGTGCTCAGTCTCTCTCAGCAAATGACATAGGGTATGGATGCTGATGGTCCCTGTAGTTCGCTGGTTGTACACTCTCCTGCTCCGTCCTCTCATGCACCATATTCCACTCGAACCCCGTTTAATGTCAAAACTTTGCAACCTGTGGATTGCTGCTTCATCTATTGCAGTGTCCTCATCTAACAGGCAGTCATTGATTGATTTCAAAATGTCACTTCTATCCATCACTAATGTTCCCATGATGGGAGTTTGTGAAGTCATGATGTCAGCTCTTTCATTGCCTTGAACCCCAGCATGAGCAGGACAGTAGATCCATGTCAACCCCTGGAGATTTGAGGCCTTAAAAGCTGTAATCCACTCGTACCTAAGCCATCCCTTCTGTACCTTCTGAAGTACGGCTTGCGCGTCTGTCATGACTGCCCTTGTTATAGAAGTCTCAGATATCCATTTTAGTGCTGAGGTCACTGCTTCCATTTCCATTCTCAAACTGGAAGTTGTTGACATGTATGCCCTACTGCGCTCAGCAACGACCTGTCCTCTCACTTTAGCCGAGAAGCCCAAGCCTGATGTCCCACTGAGCAGTACTGATCCGTCAGTGTACATGATGGCATCACTCTCCTGCATGTTCTCAGTTGATTCACCTCATGCTCTGCTCTCCAGTTGATCCATTCTCTGCATTCCTTGCCGAAAGTTATGATGACTCTCTGGTATTCTATCACCAGTGTGGACTCAATTCTTCCCCCTTGGCTATCATCTCAGCTGGATTGACGTGTCCAATTATTGTCTTTGCCTGTGCCATCCATGATGCCCCTCTCTTGAATCTTGAACCCTTGATGTCTGAGATACTACTGTACAGAGGGTGTCACATGTCTGTGGTGACGCGCATATAGGCTTTGACTTGAGCCAGTTTATGTTTGAATGTCACCAATAACAATCCTAACATTTACTGCATCATCACAATCAGGGTATCTCTAGTACAGCCCAGAACCGGTCGCATACCTTCATTCTGGATGTGTTCCAGCCTTTCCCACTGTGTTCTTGATAGTGTGAGGATGTCTAGTCCGTAATCAATAACAGACAACACGACCTGACAAAATAGGATGAACAGAAACTATTGTTCCAAGTTGGCACCAGCCATGGTCTTGAGTGCTCCTAACCGTCTCTTACATCCTTGTATCATATGGTCAACATGCTTGGTATAACAGGATCTACCGACGTGTGGGTTAGGTAGACAGACAGGAGAGGCTATATATTTTGCTTGACTGCACAATTTGAACCACATGTTAATATTTTATAGTTTTGTTTTGTCTTTAGCACCAATATGATGGATCACTTCATTTTATTTTTTTTCTGGTCTGGTTTTCATTGGTTTCTTTTTCTTCAAGGTACTCAATTAGTACTTTGGGGAGTGAAGATTTCTTCAAAGTGCTGCAAATTTGCTAAGCTAGTAACATTAGAAGTAGGCCCACTTCAGTTTCAAATTTGATTTGCTTATGTTTCCTCTAGTTCAGTAAAAGTGTTTGGCAGCATTTTGTTTATGATACTCTTCTACACATTATGTTCCTAATCTAGGGTATATCAACTTGTTGCTCATTCAAATTTTTTACATTATTGGTTTTAAAAAAATATTTTTTAAATTAAACTGAATAAGCCTAAGCGTATACCTAAACATTGAGCCCATCTGTCATTTATGATTTTAGTAATTAAATTTTAACATTGTTGACTGCATAATAATAAAAATATTTGCTTAGCCGACTGGGGCCTGTTGCATCAGTCAGCCACATCCATGACCCACTGCTGTTGTGTGGTTCCAGACCTCGTCCAGGGCGGAGGTGGAGGTTGATATCTGCTGGAGCCATACTGTGCAGGGACGGCCTCTTCTGTGCTTCCAGCTGGTTGGAGGAAGACTTTTGAGACTGAATAACGATTTGTGTAGTATCTTGTTGGCCGGGGTTTCCTGGTCCAGCCGTTCAACATGATCAAACAAAGAAATTTGACGTCGGTCCAGTGTTTCTGAGATTGGGAAGAAGCCTGTTTTAGCAGATACCTGCACGTTGCGGATTTTGTCATGCCATTAGATGTCCAGGATACGCTGCCAGTTGCGCATGTGGAAGGCCTCCAGTTTCGACATGTCATATTTCAGCAATGTCCAGATTTCGGAGCTGTAAAGCAGGACTGGTAAATGCTGATTTTTGTCCCAAGAGAGATCTTGTCGTTACTCCACACACGTCGGAGGTGGTGCATAGCAAAAGCAGCTAGTCCGATCCGCCTTCCCTGCTTAGACATCATCATAAAATGTCAAACCAAGTGGCATCAGTGATCAATTTCTTCCACAATCATCTATACTTTGAGTATAGCACTTCAGAAGCTCTGTAGTTGTCCAACCAGTATATTATTGCTATCCCAGATCTTCTTCTACCTTTCTAACCATAAATCTTTCTCATTGATACAAGATTTACCATGTCCTCCTTTATGAGAATGTCCAATGCCTGTCTTCTTTTTATTTTCTTTAATGGTGATCATTTAGTATTGTTTTGTTGTATAATTTTTTTTTTTAAATCATTGTTTCTGTTTTGGAAATATTTAGAATCAGCCCTTTTTTCTTCACTTGCTCCTTTTATTCTATTTATTTACAGCTATAAGCACAATGTCGTCTGCATAGCAAGAGCATGCTAGATCAGGGGTCTCCAAACATTTCAGTACGAAGACCATATTGTATATTTTACAGTTGCTTGTGGGTGAAAGAAATAAAAACAAACAAACCAGGTTTATAAATTAATGAATACGTTTTGTTTTTAGGCAATCAGTAGGATATGGTTCAAAAACAAAACATAAATGTGGCAATTACATAGAAAGGATATTGTATTTACACTGAGAATGATATATAATGACTAAAAAAAGTTAAACATATGCAAATGCTCAGACGAAAAGAATCATTGACTTAACCACAGATGAGAACAGCAAGATATTTCCAAATGAATTTTATTTACTTAAATTAATGAGCACCTGATTAGTGTAGTGGTAGGGCATTTACTTTTAACAGCAAAGATACTGAGTTCAACTCTTGCAACTGTGACACTCCAATCTACTCAGCTGTAAATTGGTACCTGTCTTACAGCAAGGAAAGAAAAAGGCAGTGAGGAAGGGAACTGCCCACCCCACCTCACACAAGCTGTGGCTTAGTATACTAGTGTTTCTAACACATCATTCTCGACCAGCTGTTAAGTCTGCTGAAGGATACCTTTTGGTGAAATTATACCTGCCGAAGACGGATGTGTCGGACCACAAAAGGTGCAAATATCACAGTCAAGCTGTAAACTAACGGCACAGTGGATTCCGTTCTCTGGACTACATCCCGCTACTAAGCTCTATTCATGGCTTGGTATAGGGAGGGAGATTGAGAACGAATGTAGAAGAAGAAAAAGACTGAAATTATACAAATATTTACGTTCAATGAGATTTTGTCCAGGTTTGTAGCACACAATAAGGAAATTAAACTCGTCACAAGAAAGACCTTTACGGGAAACAAATCAAAGACATTTTAATTAAATGTGTAGTCACCAATAAAGGTTGAACACAAATAAATTCAATCTATACCCTTTCAACATAAATTCAAAATAAATATCAGAGAAAATATACTAGAATCTATTTTTTCTGTCTACTCGACAAACGACAGGTTTGAACACCTATTGAAAAGTAGCAAGGCACACATATATTTCAGAAATAGAAAAGCAATATTTACTTTGGATTGGTAATTGGAAAATACTTATTGTAATCAACATTTGATTAAGTTTTATACAATAAGATTAATGGAAATGGTGAAGCTGTCTTTCTAATATTGAAATATTGGTGAACTGAGGCTTCAAACTTCACAAGCTATTTATAGGAATGGATTTAAAATGATCATCAAATAAATTTTCTCAAAAGTTGGACGGCATTTTTCTTGAAAATCTTTGTTCACACAGGTAAATTGTACCAAATAGTTACACAAATCCACAAGAAAGTTACGACAATCCATAAATCTGAAGTAGACAATTCATTGAGATATATGAAACACAGCAAAACCCCTTGCCAACACAAAAATTACTTGTAAAATGTAGCAGAGTCTAAATGACTTTGGCCTGAATGCTATAACAAAGCTCCTAAACATTTCCCTGAAAAGACAAATTTGTTTATACATGTTTAAATCAATGTTTATATCACTCTTCTAGTCTGCTTAGTTGTAAATAGATACCTGACTTTCTGTAAGGGAGAGTCAAAGTGGCAAAAAATGGATCTGGTTACCTTACCTTATATGAAGCTGTGAAATAGTACAATAGAGTCTCTACCACTGCATTATTGACAGCAGTGTCTACAGTGGAACTGTCTCTACATTTGTTTTTTAATGCACACCCTTCTGTATCTGTTTTTACAGATAGACATCAATCATTCATTTACAAATCTTCATAATACTAACTAGTTATGAACTTTTAGTTATTTTAATAGATTTATTGTTTATAACATTCTTGTGTTTTAGGCAAATATCACTGCACTTTTTCAATTTGGTTCCTTTAGAGCATAAACGTGTAAGGCTGTGAAATAATAAGATGCCAATTTTCCTTTATTATTAATTGAGGTGTTTTTATGTTCTGTTCATGATGTATTTAATTTCTCCAACTGCCCCTTCAAATGTTCTCAACCAGAACTTCTTTGCGTCCCTGCTTTTCTCAAACCTGCTTTTCTCTTCTCTTGTGTTTTGTTTTACTCAGAATACAACCTATCCATCTCTGCCTACTCTTCTTAATCTTCAATTTCATTGGTTGCTGCAACAGTAACATTTGTTGATAAAAGTCTACAGTCTAATTGTAATACTCTTGAATATGTGTTGTTTCTGAGTCATAGTGTAATGCAGATTTAACATTTGATTCACCAACCTAATCTTAGTTTCTTTTAAAAAAAACAACTCCATATTGGATGATCAGTGCCGCCGAAGACGGATGTGTCGGACCGAAAGGTGCAAATATCACAGTCAAGCTGTAAATTAACGACACAATGCAATTCCGTTCTCCAGACTACTTCCTGCTACTTGTGAAGCCCTGTTCAGGTTTGGTAGCGGGAGATTGAGAACGAATGCAGAAGAAGAGGAAGGAGGATGACCAGTCTGGCAGATCTGGCTATGTTAACACTGGCGCAGACATCCTGATTTGTTCATTTGTCTTAACTGATGTTACTTTCCTTCACTTTGCTTCATCCCTCATCTTCTACTTTGGGGTGTAGTCTTTTTATTTTTCTTATGGTTTAAAGCATCTACTGAATAGGAAAGCTGGCTCCATGTCCAACTCTCTCTAGTCACTTCTTACAGCATGTCTGGCAGATTACAGTGTAGCTATTCTTTGCTCACCTTCTGAAATATATGAATTGTATGAAATACATGATTTTATGTTATTTCATGGTTTTTTTTTTAAGTGCCTGTTCTTATTAAGGGCAGTAAGAGGAGAATATAGTACAAAAGGTATTCTAAATATACTGTATAAATATTCAGACATGTCAATTTATAATGGATGTATTTTAACCTTTAATTTGGGATATATCAGCTGTATGTGCAGGTAGAATTCTTCAGAAAAATTCATTCATTCATTTACATACGTGTATGTTTGTGAATTGTTCCTATATATATTCCATTATGTTACTCTATCTACATGCATTATTATATACACAAAATGGCCATACAACATCATATTGTAAATCTTAGTCTTTGTTGACCTGTACTTCTACAGGGGCATAAGCCTCTGTGCAGGTCCCATCTCTGGTCTGAGCTGGATGTAGCCTGGAGGATGATTTTCTGCTTAGCAGGCTAGGCTCGAGCAGCTTATTACTCTACTATGGAGGGTGGTTAACTGATATGTGAGTCCATCTTAATAGACACACACTAGAGCAAAGTAGACCCAAAGCCTCTAAGGCGCTATCTGTGTTGCTCTTAACAGACTACCTAACCATGACCAGTGTTATGGCATGTCACACAGTCTTATGTTTGTTTTCTGTGGGGCAGTTGTGTTATTCATGGCCTTGTCATACATAAAAGACCCCGGCAAACCACTCTATATTGTTCAACTTCAAATAATCATATCTTGGCTCAGTTGATTTCTACAGCCTGTCTTTAATTTTTCTTGCTATTCTGTTTACTCTGCATGTGCCAAAATTAAAACGTTTCCCATGGAGTTATTTTTCCACATAACTAAATAGTTACACACCTTCATTTTGAAAAAATTCAAAAAATTAGTTAATTTTCTCAGTCATATCTCCAACATATAATTTTCTTTATATTGTATTCTTTGGTATGTCTTTATTTTTTGCCTTTTAATACCATTACAACCATATTTCAAAGGTCACACACTGTATATTCCATTAATATAAAGGATTGTGCAACCCTAAAACATTCATGCTATATTTTCCTTTATTCCACTTTGCTTATATAGGGAAAAATTAAACATGTTTAACTGAAAGATCGCCATGGGCATGCTGTGCTCTAAGATGGAAACTGCATTGCAAAACAATATACTCTACTGTAAAGGGTTAACCTTTTCTTCTGGGATGCATGTAAAACATCAGTATAGAAGTATTTTTTGTGTGGATACATTTTAATGAATTGCATTAGTATTTATTTCTCCTTTTGAGTTTTGTGTTTGTTTTGTATATGTATGAAAATATATATTTCTACATGTTTGCTTTTTTCAAGGATGAAATGGTATTAGGCAACGAATGATTAATATCAGAGATCAAGAGATTTAACCAACACGCTCTTGTAAATTTAATATTGACATTGAATTTATGGGATCCAGCAGCAGTGCTATGAGTTCTGTTAATGCCCATGGAAGTGATATACCATTGGCTATCGCAAGCAGTTCTAATAGGAAGTCACATCTGCTTCCAAGTAAGTTCTTTGTGAGTAAGGCATAGATGAAAGAAAGTCAATTGTGATCTAAAATTAATTAGCAAATGCAAAAATTCCCCATAAATTAACTTTAATTAATAATTAATTGCTTTCTGAACATTATGTCCTGTACAAAATTGCTATGTATAAATATATATATATATATATATATATATATATATATATATTTAATTTAATTTAATAGCTGTCCATTGTTGTCGATGAGGACCGCCGACATCATCCTTGTCACAGATTTCCCTGTTGGGTGTGGGTGCGCATGTGGCTGAACAGGCCAATGCAAGCACGAAAACATCTGCTACATATCGGGCACACAAGGTTTGTAGAAGGGGATGGTGTTCCCGCTGCTCGGGATTTCCGCGTCTCGCGTCTGTTCTGGGCTTTCGCAACACGGTCGTCTTCACCGGCAGCTACACCCGATTTGACTGCGCTTCTCCAGTCACATCTGTTTTGCGCAAGACATTCCCAGGTGTCAATGTCTATCTGGCAACTTTTTAGTGAGTCCTTCAGACCGTCTTTAAAACGTTTCTTTGGGCGCCCTCTCTCGCGCCATCCCTCTTTCAGCTCGCCGTAGAGAAGCTTCTTTGGGAGCCGCTCGTCTGACAGACGGACGAGGTGTCCGGCCCATCCTAGTCGTGCTTTTTCTAGCAGTGCATGGATGCTAGGCATGTTAGCCCTCGAGAGAACCTCGATGTCAGTGACACGATCTTGCCATCGGATGTGGAATATTCGCCTCAGGCATCCTGTGTGGAACTGGTTTAATATATATTTATATATATATATATATATATATATATATATATATATATATATATATATATTTATATATATATATATATATATATATATATATATATATATATATATATATATATATATATATATATATATACGGTTGTGTCGAGCTGGAAGGTGCAAATATCGCAGCCAAGCTGTAAACTAGCGACACACAACACATTCCGTTCTCTGGACTACATCCTATTACTTGTAAAACCCTGTTCAGGGCTTGGTAGCAGGAGATTGAGAACGAAGAAGAAGAAGATATATAATATACATATATAAAAAGAGAGACAGAGAGAATAGGCTAGAGTAATTTAACCAATCATGATGTACAGGAAAATTTCCAGACATGGCGAGAAGCAATAATCACTCCCATCAGAGAAGATGCTGAGCAGTACATGAGCTGCAGTGGTCAGCCACCTGTAGCTGACTGCTAGTATCAGAGCCAGCGAACCAGAGCTGCAAAGACCCTTCTACACCTCCACGAGGTGATCCTGGATAACAGGCTGCAGCAGAGTAGACTTTCAGAAAAGGGACCAAAGAGGGAAGGCTAACCCGGCACTCAAAAATGCCTGATGAAGTCGGATGTGTCGGACCAGAAAGTGCAAATATCGCAGTCAAGCTTTAAACTATGACACAACACATTCCATTCTCTAGACATCTTGCTGCTTGCAAATCCCTTTAAGGGGCTTAATAGAGAGAGATTGAAAACGAACAAAGATGAAAAAGAACTCCCATCAGAAAGAAACAGCAGGAGAAAACCAGAAAATCAAGCTACTGACTAATTTGCTTGCGGAGCTGTCTGCGCAAGGTCATGGATAGAATGATCAACATGAGACTGCTGGCACATATGGAGAAAAACTGCTTCCTGGACAATTCACAATCCACTTATAGGAAAACCGATATACTGAAGATCATCTAGTATATCTAGCCCAAGAAGTAGATGCTTTCCAAGAGTAGAAAAAAGTGCTGGCTGTCTTTGTCAACTTAACTAAAGCCTTTGATTGACAAGGTGTAGAAAGAAGGACTTACTTCTCCTCACGTGTCTAAAAAATGTAATCGAAGGGAGAATTTTTAGCTGAATACGAGACTTCCTCCTGTACTGCACAGAAAGAATGAAACTTGATTGAAAACTTAGCCACCTTGTAACCCTCCAGCAAGGTTGGCCACAAGGAGGCATCATCTCGCCCACTTTCTTCATAATATTAATAAATGATATTGCAGAGACGCTATCCAAGCATATCTCCAGAGCTCTCCATGGTGATAACTTTGCAGTCTGGAGTGCTGCAGAACATCTGCCTACTGCAGAATGCAGCCAGCTCTAAACACAATTGGCAAATGTGAATTGTGGGGGGGTGGGGGGGGGGAGGTAAATCGACCCTTCAAAGACAAGACAATAGCAACCTGTTTCTCGCTTTCAAACCAATATGAAATGATTAAGCTACAATTGCAAGAAAGCGAGCTTACATTTGAGGATAATCTCATATAAATGGGGACAAAATTAGACAAGGGACTGACTTGGAAGTCACACCTAAAACTCACTAAAACCCACCAGGAAACTCACTCATGAAGAAGCTGGCTGGTACAAGCTGGGGAGCCAACAGCAGCAATAAAAAAATTGTCTACACAGGCACAGTGAGGCCGATATTAGAATATGACATGTTAGTCTGGGCAACTGCGTCCAAAACAAACATAGAACACTTAACAAAAATCCAATATACAAGCCTCAGACTAATCATTTTGGGGAGGGGGAATGAGGATCACTCAAATCCAAGCAATGGTAAAGCATACTAAACTACGTTCCATCAACAGCAGATGAGATGAGAAGGTGTTTGTGCAAAGAGATAAGCTGAAACACATGCCAAATTATCCAATGCAAGCTTAACTTCAAAATCTGACCCCAAAAAAACAACTAAAGAGGACCAGCTTTTTACACAACTCATAACAGTGCAGTGCCATGATGAAAACCTTCACCCAAAGCAATGCATGGAAATGACTATGAGGAGCCAAACTATTGCCATGAAAACAATCTTAATAAACACAGAGATCTGAGGAATAAAAAAGAAAAATTGTAAATACTAAACACCAGAAGTGAACAAATGCTACAGGAAATAAGTGCAGAGCTCAACAAAAATTTAAAAAATCTCAACAGTTGCTCTTCAGGGGTTACCCTCCCATTGTGGAATCACAGGGAACAAGAGAGCTGATGCCTTGTCCAGAGCAGGTGACAAGATGGAGCAACTTATCCACACAGTGTCTTACAGAGAGGTGAAAACTATCATGCACAATCGGTACAGCTCAAAATGGAAGAAAGACATGGACATGAGCAATAGATCTGGCCCAATCCATCAGCTTCACAGATACCAATAAACTACTATATTTTGTCTAAGAACAGGCTACTGCAGACTATTGGATCACCTACATCAGCTCAAGATATCACACACAAGTGACTGCCCACGGGGAACCAGAGTCCAGACCCCTGAACACATCCTTCAGGACTGACCAATTTGCAAAGACCTGTGATGCCAAACCTGGCCAGAGGGATTCAAGGTGATGCAGAAGCCTGCTATCTGGATCTGGAGAAGACTATGGACTTTGTCCTAGCATGACCAAAAAGCCTGAATGCAGAAGAAGAAGAAGGCTAGAGTCAGCAATGTGGTTTGTCTGAAACACCTGATTTCAACACCATTCTAGAAAATTATGAACGTGGAAAAATTCAAATTAAAATATTGAAAACCAGATAAATGACATACTAATTTATAAGTAACACAGAAATGCACTAACCCTTTGTTAAAAACTCTCTGCCTGCACCAATTGTGGTAGCAATTATATCCTTATTTGACATGGGTTAAGATAAAGATTAAAAGAGTTCAAGAGAGCACCAATCAACATTAACCTCCGTCTTGCTAAATTAAATTGAGAATAGAGCATAGGAGATCAATTTTTGAAAATTGTGAAAAACATTTAATGTCAGTGTATGTGCGTCCATGCGTGTGTGTCATGCATGCATGCATGCATGTATGTATGTATGTATGTATGTATGTATGTATGTATGTATGTATGTATGTATGTATGTATGTATGTATGTATGTATGTATGTATGTATGTATGTATGTAATATATGAGGGCTAATAAAAAATTACTGACATTAGGCTGGACATTTTTATCAGCAGTCTCCCTCTGTTGGAAGCGTTTCTGGAAGTAATTTTTTAGGATCTCTACAACGCACTTCATTGCACTTGTCTTGATTTCTTCTATGTTATGAAATCTCTTCCCATAAGTGTCCCTTTGAGTCTTGGAAGAAGCTTAAAGTTGTGGAAGCCATATCTGAAGAGTAGGGGGAGTATGGAAACTGTCCAATACAGTGTTTCAGCAAAATAATCCTTTATGAGGTGCGATGCATAGGTCAGAACATTGTCATGATGGATCTGTCAGTTGCCACTGTCCAAGAAATGTGATTTCCTGCGTGTAACTGCATCTCATATGCAACACATAAGAGTCTGGTAGAACCCCTTGTTGACTGTTTGTCCCTGAGGAATGTACTTCTGATGGTCAAAATAGCTGTCAACATGACCTTCACATTTGCTCGTTGTTGCCATGCCCTCTTTGGCAGTGGAGACTCGTGTTTTCATTGAGATGACTCCTTTTATCTCAGAGTCGTAGCTGTAGGATTCCTGTAATGGTGTATTCCAACATGTTAAATGTTCATTCACATTGGCTAGAAACACAAATGCGACAAGATTAGTGAAATAGTGCAACCATCACAGCAGACTGGCTGCACTTGTGAGGTAGACATTCTGGTCCAAAATCACACAAAAGATAAAAAGGTCACATGCCACACTAGCTCATCCTAGGGCAGCTATTGGTTTCCTCAATAAAAAAGTGCATTGGTTACATTTCGATTATCCCTCATATGTGCAAAGTTGCTTCAAATTAAAACGTTAATTTTGTTTGTCTTCACAATTTATTTTTTAAATGTGACACACAAATGTTTCATTTTTTTATGTAGTGTTCATTACCATCTATTCAATTATCTCCAGCACCTACAGTCCATGTACTCCTCATTGCATGCAGCTCCTCATTGGACTTGAAAGTCTTTCCTCCAATTGTCTCCTACAGTAATCAAAAGATGTAATTACTTGGGGTGGGAACTGGAGGAGTGCGCAAAATTTAGAAGGCGCTGAAAGTGCAGAGCCTTGATGGTTACGACCGTTGCATGTACATTATGGGGCCATGCATTGTCATATTGCAACAAGACACATGTACTCAGAAGTTAACACTTTCCTGCAGATAGCTACGTACAGAACTGCTTCAGTTTTCATGAGGAGTGATGGCACTATTTCTTGATTGCTTTCTTGGTTTCCAGCTGGTGGTAATGAACTCACATTCCATCTTCAGTTACAATTCTCATTAGAAAACCATCTCCTTCTGCTTCAAAGCAGTGCAAATGTTGCTGACGGCATCAACACATTGTTTTAATTCTGGAGTCAGCTTTCATGGCAGACACTATTTGGAACTGGAGCACATCATGGATGATGTGGTGTACTGAACCTTTACTGGTGTAAAGAAGTGTGACTATACAGTAGCTCTGCAATTCTCTATCACAATACATTCAACTGTTACAATCAATTCTGGTGTACCTGACCCCCAAGAACAGTCTAGCACAGAACTTATCCCATTTCAGGACTTCCTACTTGACTCATATTTTTGCTGGAGTGACAGGCATGCATCATCATACTGAATCTTCATTCGCCAATGAATTTTGATGTTTCATCTTTTTGCTAAAAAAATTGGATAATAGAATGCTGCTCTCCTTTAGTGCATGCCACTAATGGGGCAGCTATCTTTAAATTGCTAATATGACATCATTGGTTCGGCAGCACTGTGGTGTCACCTGCAAGACGCTGGTCTATATCAATGATACTACCAGCTTACATGACAACTGCAGAAATTTGTACAGAGCAATTTCAACGTTTTGTTTTAACTCCCTTTCTCTCTCTCCCACCCCCCACTCCCCATTATATATATAAGTTTAAATATATGTTTATATATAGTTTAATTATTGCATCCATTCTTGCAGAACAACCTGACAGCATATCAAGCGATTTACCAGCTTCAGTGAAGTCACAAATAAGGGATAAAGATATCATTCTGAATTCTCGTCAAGAATTTGTTACTGATGGATTTGGCTCAGTGGATTGGAGCAAGGGAAGTGTTGATGAACATGTAGCTAATGCCAGCACATTAATTGATGGAAGGGACAAAAACTGCAGTGCTGTAGATACTCACCTGAACGTTTCACTTTTGTCAAATGGCAAGAAGGAACAAATACCTAGAACAGAACTTAAAACAGCACTGAAAGAGTTAACTTTATCAGCTGATAATATGCAGTCAGCACTCATGTTAGTAAATGAGAACCCCAATTTAGCAGAGTACTTGACAATAGCAACCAACTGCATTTTGTCTTTCAAAAGTCCATCGCATTCTATCCACCTTAGCAGATTACATGAACTTGACAAGATTTTCTTTAACCTTAGTGCAACGGAAAGAACAATTGTAGGAGACTTTCTGAGCTATTTGATGTTTTGTAAAGAAAGTTACACCAAGTATGTGAGCTTCTTGAGAATGCTTGGTTTAGAACATTTCAGTGACTCACTGCTAGATACTGATGACAACCAAAATTGTGAGATCGTGAACATACTTTTCAAAATCCGAAATATGTGGTGGAATTTCTCTGATGCCAGTACTGTGTTTGCGGCCCAACTTGTTTCATGTGTTGACATTATTAAAGAGGTTATCCAAAATGTTGTCAGCCTAACTGGAGCTGATGGAGACAAACTGGTAGGTACAATAATGTATGATGCTGGTAAACAACACATTAACAAAAATTTGTATAAGTCATTACTTCATCAATAACACAAAATTGCTTTAAATTTGACTATCTATATTATAAATTATGTTATCATAAAGGCATATGTCTGTAGTGACTACATAATTTTGTTGCAATTTACATTTGATTTCCATATAATAGAAGAAATGCTGATATGCCATGTTAATAAAACCAAATATTCATTTGTAGCTTTCATGAAGTTTGTTTCTGCCAATGTTTTAGTCTTGCATAACTTTTTAACTAATTCACTTCAGAATGTGTAGGACATCTGGACATATTTAAAATTCTCCATGACATGGCATATATTTTATACCAAACTATTAAAAATTAAATGGAAAATACATTAGAACAAACAACATTGAAATGTGGGGATGTTGATTTATGTACAGGGGATTATACATGTTGATCAGGACATAAAGAGAAGAGGATGGAGGTGGATAGGGCATACACTAAGGAGGCTAAAAGATAGCTTTACAAGACAATCCCAGTTTTGGAGACCTAAGGGCAAGAGATGTAGATGAAGACCGAGACACACTTGGAGAACAGAACTTGGTAGAAATGGTATTGGATAGAATAACTTGGTGAAGATTAGTTGAAAGCCTATGCTCTGCAGAGGGCAAAAAGGTTTTTAACAAGTAAAGTAAAGATCCCATTAACTCGCTAGTGTGGCCTATTGTTAGGACAATATTTTCCTTGACCAACAGCACAATAAGAGTGGTGCGATCACCTTTACTTTTCCAGATTATTCTGTCACCCAATTTTTGTATACCCAGGTGTTGTTTTGCAGTTAAAAAAATCTTACACCAGTTCAATTATATACCGACATTAATGCAACAGTGACTTTCAATTGCACTGTGCACGAAAATCAGATTAATGTGTACACTGGTCCTGTCAATATTCCTTTATGCTTGTGAGACATGGACAGTTACAGCTGACCTTCAGTGAAGGATACAGGCCTTGGAGATGAGATGTTTTCAAAGACTTTTAAACGTCACGTACAAAGATCGAGTTACAAATGAGGAAATACGAAATAAAATTACAAAAGCAATAGGGCCTTTTAAAGACGTCTTGGCAACTGTCAAAAGAAGGAAACTCACTTGGTATGGTCACATATCGAGATCAAATGGTCTTGCAAGTACGATCCTCCACAGAAAGGTGCAAGGCAGACAACGAAGAGGCCGTTCTAAAAAAAGGTGGGAGGACAACATAAAAGAATCGACCAATCTCTGACCAGAAGAGGCACAGGCAGCGGCTGCTGACAGAAAAGAGTGGCGTGGTTGTTGTGAGGATGTTTTCATGTGTGTCCCAACGACCTCACCGGTTACGGGATAACCTAACCTGACCTGACTTTCCATTGATTTTACATTTGAATGTGCACATCTTACTTAAAGGCATGAAAAAGTAAATTTGTTTTAGAATCATATGTAAAATTGTCACATGTTTTAACAAGGAAACAATGGTCGGTACAAAATCTTTGGAAAATGAATAGTAACATATCTAAACTCTTGGTAAGAAGTGCATTTATAAATTTAGGAAAACTTGGTTTGTAGAAAATTATGCATATTTGTAAAATGAGTTGTTGTTAAAAATGTACTCTTTTGTGTGCCCTGAAAAGGGAGTTATGTGGTGGGTTGCAGTAACTTTCTTCACATCCTGAACTTGCTGATGAAGGTGATCAGGGGTCATTCATGCTGTTGTATTGTGCTTGGCTTCATCTATATGATGCTCACTATCATCATGGGGATCACATCAATCCACATCTCATCAGTCAGACTGCCTTGAAAACAGGGAACATTACATGTAAGATGGGTGTTGTCTTGGTCAGTATATTAAATGTCTGACGCAACGTCCTGGTTAGTACGCTGTGCCTGACCGGACTAGCATTTCAGTTCCCCAAAATAAATTGTTAAAGGGAATACATTGATTCTTATATGTATTTTAAGAACGTCCACGAGCTGACATATCGTCTTAATGGACTGAAATAAATGTATTTTACAAATTATTCCTCAGAAAGTTTCTTACATCTTTGAATCAGCCATGGGTGTTCTACACAATGTAGGAAAACTGTCGACGTCACGACAAACTTTTAGGGAGATGAAGTTAGTAGACATTTTAGCCAACTTTATCAGTTACAAGGATCAGCCAAGTAAGTTGATAAATAATAATAATCTTAAAAGGCATTTTAGGGAAAGCAACTCAAAAGTGTAAAAATAATATAAAAACATGTTAGCAGAGGTTTCTTACTAAACTTAATTTCATCCTTCTGGCTCCCCTTGGAACATTGTCCTGAGTTGAATACTGTCCACCAAATATTATTTTGGGCTGTCTTTTTTAGCTCAACCCAAGAGATTCTCTGTGCCTTAGCTTTCTTACACCATTTTTTGCCAGCTGCTTTTGGCCTCTGTCATTTTCTTCATCTGCGACTTCCAAAATAGCATATGTTTTATTACATTAAGTTTATTTTTTTATTTTCTTCAGTTGTACTGAACATTGACCTTCCATCTTTGCTGTAGATCTGTGTTTGCTATTATATCTAGCCATCTAACATTAACAATGCAACAAAAGCATAAATTGGTATCTACTTTTCAAGTTTGCGATGCTCACATTGCTTAGTACATTGAAGTCTCTAATACTTCATTCCTGACCAGTGGTTAAATCAGCTGAAGAACTTCTTTTACCTATGATTGTGTGATCAGGTGTGTAATATTCTCATATATAAACTTTTTGTTACTATTTAATACCTGCACTATTTACATCTGTAAAGTCAGATTACTATTTTGTTTCTATAATATCTACATTTGTCAAATCTATCATTTAAAAAGTCTGTAATATCTACAGTTATCAAGTTTTTCCATTATTGCCTGCATGTCCTCATAAAATGTACAATTGTGGAGTCTTAAATCATTATTTGGCAGCGCATGACCTGCAGTGGTCAGCGAATCATAGCTGACTGCTAGCGTCAGGGCCAGCGAACCAGAGCTGCCAAGACCCTTCTACACCTCCACGCAGTGATCCTGGATAACAGGCTGCAGAAGGGCAGACTGGCTAAGGAGAAGGGATCGAAGAGGGAATACTAACCTGATACTCTTCTTCTTCTTCTTCTTCTTCGTACGCTGTCAGACGTCAACTTGAATTTGTTCGAAGAAAGCAGCTGTCATCCTGAGGCTGTCGACACTGCCATAGAGCTTGTCTAGTGTTGGCACTGGTGATGGCCACATGTGCTTTCTCTGGTCCTCGTATGTCGGGCAATTTTGCAGCAGATGTTCAGCGATCATTTTCCCTGTACCACAGGTGCATTCATCAGTGCCACCTATCTTCAGTTTATTGAATAGATGGTACCTCTGTCTGTTGTGGCCTGTGCGGAGTCTGGAGACCACGACCTGCTCTTTTCTGTTCAACTGGTAATAGGCATCATTTTTTGTGTAGCCAGTATGTTCTGTTTCCCATTTGGCCATATATCTGGCCCTAATAAACCTTTTGGACTCTTCGTAGGTCACACTAGAATCTGGTTGTGGTAGTCTTGCACCTTCTTTTGCCAGTCTGTCTGCCTCCTCGTTGCCTTGGATGTTACAGTGGGATGGAACCCCCTGTACCACTACTCTTTTTGGTGCAGACTGCTGACATAGTTGACAGAGTACTGCTCTTAAATCATTAAGTTCAGTATTTTTCTGGCTTTTTAGTGCTGTAACCACGGCCAGAGCATTTGTAAACAGGACTATCTGGCTTTCATTGCTTTCGCCTGACGGCATTGCTTTTACTGCAGCCCTCAGTGCCTCTGCCTCCTCTCTGAAATTGCTTGAGTATTTTCCAATTGCCACTGACAGTGTTATTTTTCTACCATTTGTTAGGCTCAGGAATACCCCTCCCCCTCCATTCTGTGTTGTGTTTGAACCTGGTACTCAAAAAATGTTTGCTAAAGTCGGATGTGTTGGACCGAAAGGTGCAAATATCGCAGTGAAGCTGTAAACTACGACACAACGCATTCCGTTCTCTGGACTACATTCTACTACATACGCCCTTTTAGAGTTTGGTAGTGGGAGATTGAGAATGAAAAAAGCCAAGCCAAATCATTATTTTACATTGTTAATATTGACATACCAGATACATGTTATCAATTTAAATGTAGTAAATAACGTACGAAGAAGAAGAAGAAAATGTAGTAAATTATTTATGTTATGTCATCACTTCAAATAGGTTTTACTAGGTAGAACACAAACTGACAAGTGCACTTGCTGTATATTACTAAAAAAATCACCTTAAATCAAATCCTAGCAAAACTCAAGAATGTGCTTTCCACCTCATAAACAGAGAGGCAAAAAGAAAACTACATATAAAATTACAAAGACAAGAGCTGGAGCAAAATATAGCTCAAAAATACATCTGTGTAAATTTGGATCACACGCTGTCCTATGTGATACACTGCAAGAAAACAAAATGGAAGTAACATGCAATAAATATTTAAAATTATCCTAAAATTGATTGGCATAGCATGGAGAGCACAGCCAGATGTCCGCAGAATATCAGCTCCCACCTTGTGTTTCTCTATAGCTGAGTGTGCCACATACCAGTTTGGAAAAACCCAATACATGTCAAACATATTGATACAGCAAAACTGATTCTGGCCAGACAGTTGCAGGGTGACTTAAACATATCCAACTAAAAAAATATGCTCCACAATCGGGCTTAGCACTACATGCGGCATGAAGAAGTGTTGCATTAGAAATGGAAAGGGACAAACAAGTAAACAATTCAAGGCAACCTATGTTTGGACACCATGTGCAGTACAAAAGACTGAAATCTAGACAAAGTTTCTTACAATCATCACAACCCCTGTAGACTAGTCCAGGAAAACGCTGCATTAAAAAATGTAATGAACTGGCACAGGTCTCCTGTATCAAACTTTTTAAAGAACTTACTACTAGACACCAAGGACATCACTAAATAGACTCCGAACTGGTGTTTCACAATACAGGAAGAACTTAAAGAGATAGGGATACAGGGATAATGAAGCATATGACCATGCGCGGCACAATACCCAGACCACCTGATGATCTACCCAAACCTTCTGGAAATATGCTATATAAAGGACATGTTGAGGGGGAACAACAAAGCAATCCACGTGGCCAAACATTGGAAACATGATGTCTGACATGGTGCTCAAGACAAGGAAAAGAAGTATCATTTCAAGTTTGTAATCGATTGGTCAAATTATGTAATCAATTCAAGTCTGTTTTATTTTACAGCTGCCAAACTTTGAGAGATTCTATTTTTATTTATATTTTACTTAACAACATTTTGGATGTCATGTTATTTTATCTCTGCTTTTATCTTTCCAATTTTTTTTAAAATGCATCTTCTATTTTTTATATTAAATATTTTGAATAACTTTATCAGATTGCTGTGGAATATGTGACATTAACTTTTTCAGAGGTAACCATGCTTGTACTTATGGTTTTGGCACTTATTATTGATGAAAATCAGACACATCTTCTCACTTCACATGATGCAGTATTTGATCTTATGCTTCTACTGACAAAACAGGCATGGGCGGCAGATGATCATCGCTGTGATGGTTTCAGGTAAAAATATGGAGATTGTTTACCATAAAGCTTTGTACCAAAGCTGTCAGTGCTCATTGCGAGATTTGAAAATAATTGTTGTGTTAATCAATTTCACTTTTTTTTTTCTACAAGGCAACTATTTTCTTAGCAACCTCATCACATGTTATGCCTTGTAGTGCTGATGGTCGACTCCCTTCACATTTGATTATTTTAGCAGATGTTCATTGTTTTCCCAACCATCTTCTTATACCATTCTAGATCTTTCCTCTCTGTCTTTCTCTACTTATCTTGTCTTCAACCTTTATCATTGCCACAAGGTTTTCAGACCCTCCATTCGAATTTTGTCCACAGTATTTTGTCAATCTTCTTTTTGTTTTGGTTGATAATGATCTTATAATGCCATTTTCTTGTAATATACCATTTGATTTCTTAGCTGTCCATATCAGAATTCTCATTAGGGACTGCATTTATATATCTGCAAGTGTTTTTCTTTATGTTTATTATTTATTATCTGCAAAAGCATACTGTCAGAATTAGAGATACACCAAATAGTTTTTTAATTATTCAACTGATCCCCGTAGTAATGATTGCCACCCAGATAAAGCTAAGCATAGCACAACAGTTTAGAAGATCCCATTCCACCTTCATCAGCATGCTCAGGATGTTAGGAAAGCTACTGCAACCCACTACATGAAAAAATAAACTTACTCTTCGTGGGCATTAAACAACTATTCATCCAGATACAAATATCTTGGAATCATCTTCAGGTTTGATTAAAACCTGTGTAATACAGCTGTCGACTTTTCCTATACTTATACAGTAAGCAACAAAAACATAAGTTTTCAAATGTTACATTGTTACAAAAATGGGTCAAGTGTCTTAAAACGATCTAATGTTATTAACTAACTGCTAATCCGTTTTTAAAAATTGTTTTTAAAGTTCTTGATGCAGGAAACATACATTCGTGTTCAAATATATGTCTCTCAACATGGTCTGCCAAAAGATATCTATTGTATGAAAACATGTTGCCAGCAGAGCTGAACAGACTTTCACTCTGAACACTTTTTTGAGTTGCAAATTTCTTTATCTTGAAGTCACAATAAAGTATAGCGAAACAACATGGCATGATTTAAATCAATACAACAGTCACAATACATTGGCTAACATAGATCCTGATATTTACTTGTTTAATGTTTACCAACTGGTTGCCTATTCTCTGCCAAGCCAGCTGATGCAACCCAAAACATGATAAAGTACTCATCACAGTGCGTCAAGTTAGTAAAACAAATTGAAACTGAGTGTTATCATGCCACTCTATGACCTATTCGTATTCGATTGCACAGAACTATTCGGGAAAATAGTTAATTAAATGCACTTTTCAACACTGAATAGATTACGAATTGAATATTTTATGCATCCCTAATCAGAACCATTAGCATTTCAAGCTGGGGGTGCCTACTATCTATAATAATATTTCATCATTTTTATGGACTGAGTGCTGCGAAACTAGTGGCAGAAAAACAGGAATGAAATAGCCATTTAGTAAGCAACTTGAAAATTAGAATTTTGCTTATGATTTATGTTTTTTGTCACATAAGCAACAAGATAGATATTCTTCTTCTTATCCTCAGATCAAGGTCCCGTTTACTCTTACAAAGGACACTGTTGTTTGGAAGGCTGTTTTATCGTTGTACAGTTTTTGTCTCATATCTATCTCACAACGCCAGTGTTGTTCTCTCTCTCTTCCCGCATGAGCATGCAATTTTGTAGGATTTGTTCCACAGTCATGGTATGCTTCCCACATAGACACTTGTCATCTGTTCCAATCCTCATTTTGTTACATCTTCATTGCCTTCAATATTGTGGTGGGAGGGGATCCACTGAATGCCCATCCTTGGGTGTTCTGCTGAGAGTTGTGTCAGGAAGAACATACATTGCTCGAGATCTTCATCTTTATGTTGTTTTAGCAATGCTAATACTCACAAGGCATCAGAAAGGAATATTATGTTTTCTTGGTGAATATCTTCATCTTGGATTACAAGCACGGCAGCGGTCTTATGTGCCTCTGCTTCTGCATAAAAGTTATTTGACTATGCTCCCATTGTTAGTATTAAAGTTTTTCTTCTACATTCCTTAGTCTGTAATAGACCCTTGCACCTCCATTTGACGTGCCTTTGTTAGCTGAGCCATCTGTTTATATGTGTATCCATGTTTCTGGCAGGTAAACTCGCCAAAAATATTCTTCTGTGAAAAATGTCCTTGCTAAACATGTCTGAGTTCCCTTCTTCTCTATTTCTATCTTCTTCTATCATTAAAGTATTTTTTTCTCTGGTGGAATTTGGGATGTTTATTTTAGATCTCTAGCTACTGTCTGACTTATGATTGGGCATGTTCTTCCAAGATAATTTGTTTTCGATATAAAGTGGTTTCTCTTTAATCTACGTCTTCCCATGCAATTTACCCTGTCATGTATTGGATGATCTGGCATTCATTTGAACTTCTTTTTTTACTGGAATATTTTTTGGTCTCTGCACATTTCCATACTTTCAATTCTGATGATGCTCTCCATTGCATTTATTGGTGTTGTTCCCATAACTTCAGTGATGATACATATACCTTGGTTTTGGGTTGTATTAATTTTTTGGAAGTTATTTTTTGTTGCTGTGGACCATGCTGCTATCCCATATTTTAACGCTGGTCTCTCATAACCTGTGTACAGTTTTTTAGGGCGCTCGTGTCAGCTCCCCACGTTTAGTCTGATATCTTTCTGATTATGGCCATTCTCTTCTTAGCTTTGTTGGATGCTTATTAGTTCTGGATTTTCCATGCCAGCCTTGTTATTCCTAGGTAAGTTGGATTTATGTCTTAACTTAACTTAACGTTTTTATACTGGTTTAGAAGATTCATCAGAGCCTGTATACAACCAGTTTCATTTACATTACCTTGCTCTAAAAGCTATGCGCATTCAATTTATTCTTAAATGCCTTAATTGTCCCTGCCTACACTACCTCCTGTGGCAATGCATTCCAAGCATTCACCACTCTCTGACTAAAAAAATATTTCCTAATATCTAATCTAGACCTCTCTTTAGTTAATTTTTAGCTATGCCCTCTTGTTCTTGTGCATGATTGTATTTTGAATAACTTGTTATAGTCTAATTTATCCGTTCCTCTGATCATCTTATAAACCTGTATTAAATCACCTCAAATTCTTCTCTTTTCTAGACACTGTAGGCCGGTTTTTCTTAATCATTCCTCATAACTGTAATTCTGGAATCCCACTATCAGTTTTGTCGCTCTTCTTTGTATCCTTTCCAGCATGTTTATATCTCCTCTACGATAAGGACTCCACATATGTACACAATACTCCAATCTAGATCTAACTAATGCTTTATACAGTTTGACAATAACCTCCTTACTCCTATGTTTAATATTTCTTGTTATCATACCTAACATTGCATTTGCCTTATTCACTGCTACCTGGACTTGCTCATTCATTTTTCCTGTATGTTCTATTATAACACCTAGGTCCCTTTCCTTATCTATCATTCTAATATTGTTCTCGCCCATTCTGTAATTATGTTCCATATTGGATCTACCCAAGTGGATGACTGTACATTTATCTACATTAACATTTCACAGACCAGTCTTGAATTTCATCTAAAACTGACCTCAATATATCTACCTCTGCTATAGATGAGACACTCCTACATAGTTTTGTGTCATCTGCAAATTTTTTAATCATGGATTCCATATCAATGTTCAAATTTGTTTATATATATCAAGAACAATATCGGTCTCAAAACCGAGCCCTGTGGCACTCCACTTTTTACTTCACACCACTCAGAGTACTCCTTTTTTATACCCATTCTCTGCCTTCTTCCCATCAAGGGAGAGTGTCTGACCATTTATTTATAGTATTATTTAATGGGGTTTTGGAGATGGGGAAAAGATTGTGTGTGGATTTGGTTTCGTTGATGCGATTTGCCATTTCTTTATTCATGTCTCTATTTCATTTAAGGCTTCTTGAATTTGGTTTCTAGTATACATGTGTAGACTTTTCAGATGTCCATAACACTAAGTCATCTGCATATAGTGCACTGTATATTCTTTTCAAGGTTTATGTGATTATATCATTCATATATATCGGGAACAGCATAGGTGAGAGTATTCCACCTTGCGGAACTCCTTGTTCCATTTGTATCTTTCTGCTGAGGTGTCCTTGGAGTTTTACTCTTGGTGTCCAAGTAATCACTGATCCACTTGTACATGCTGTTGGTTACACCCATTTGCAGTAGTTTGAGTTATAGTGAACTCCTCCTATTTTTTATCAAAAGCTTTTTTTTTTTTAGATCTATCTAGACTGCCTATGTTTTCTTTTTTTTTCTTGAAATGCATCTTCTATCTCCTGCAAGATATATGTCACCTGATCTTCAGTCACTCTGTTTTTATGAAAGTCTAATTGCTGGGGGATAAGTACATTTTTTCATCTCATAGGGATTCTATTTTCCTGGATTCTTGAGCACCACATCCCTGACTGCAACCATTCTTAGTATGTCTCCTCTCTGGTGATCTGTCCGGCTTAGATGGCCCTACCAGGAACATACATTCCCACCAGCATAACTCACTGGGTCACTAAGGCATGCAAGGACCCCCTCACCCCAACCCCACCCACCTTGACAAGACAATGGCTTCCTGGAGGGGGGGAGATATATATAAAAGCTAAGTTATTTTGATTTTGAAAGTAGCATTGTCTTCATCTTTGATCAACTGATGCTATGCTTCTAGTCCATGTGGTTTATGAAAGAGACTGCACTTCAGATCTTCGCCGGTTACCTACAGCATTTCAATCATTTTCACTCCCTTGGGCCAGACTGCCTCTCTTTGGTCTATATAAGTAGAACATTTATGCAGGATATGCTCTGGTGTTTGCTTGGGTGCTTCGTAATCACACATGGCGGTGTCTCTAAGACACATACTGTGGATGTTGGTTTTAAGTCTGCAATGTCCCGTTCTGAGTCTGAAGATCTTTGTCGGTCCATCTCTGCCAAGTTTATTTATCTTCTTCTTCTTTCATCTCACTTTCTTCCCGGTTGTAACCCAGTGTCATGGTATGTATTTGTCTTTTGCTTCTCTTGTGGCCCGAATAACATTTTTCCCCATTCTACAGCAGATCACTGTTTCCACATTTTCCTCTGTCTTCTCTCACCCTTCTCTTGCAGAAGGTTGCATGAACAATGTGGTCTAGTTGCATTCAAACAATGTGGCCAAACCAATTCATTCTCTGTTGCTCAATGTACTGTAGACAGAGAATTGTTCCAACCTTCTCTCGAATACTCATATTTGTGATTATGTGTCTTCTGGTGTTGTTAGTGAATTTCGTAGGCACCGCATTTTGCAGGTGGCTTATTTTCGTTCCTGGGCCTTATTCAATGCCCATGTCTGGCACATGATTGGGATGAAGATGCTATTTATCATCTGCTTTTTTGCTTGTAGGGAAATCTTGGAGTGTCTTAGTAGTAGAGACAGCTGGTAGGTGACAGCGTTTGCCCTCTGCACTCTCATCTGCACAACCCTGTCTGATACCTGATGAAATGGGAAATCATTCCGACATACCTTCCGTTGTGTCTTTTTTGTACTCTGCTGTCCTGATGTAGGACTTTGATATTACTAAGGTGAGGACCTTTTAGTCCATAATCTGCCAGGATCTCCCATAATTTACTTCTGTTGTCTCAATGTAAATATTGCGTCTGTGCAGCTTTTTCTTTTCCTGAACCCGACTGATTATTTCCTAGTTGGGATTCCAGTATTGGTCTTGCTGTTCTTTCTAGTATCATTGCATACATCTTGCCTATGTAGCTTGTTGCCTTCATTTTTTCCCAGATGGGGACCATGATTGCTTGTCAATCTGTTGGTACCTTTCTTGACAGTGGGATCAAGACGCTGAGCAGCGCATAAGCTGCAGTGATCAGCGACCCATAGCTGACTGCTAGCATCAGGGCCAGTGAACCAGAGCTGTCAAGGCCCTTCTACACCTCCACGTGGTGATCTTGGATAACAGGCTGCAGCAGGGCAGACTGGCTAAGGAGAAGGGATCAAAGAGGGAATGCTAACCCGATTCTCAAAAAATGCTTGCTGAAGTCGGATGTGTTGGACCAAAAGGTGCAAATATCGCAGTCAAGCTGTAAACTACAACACAACGCATTCCGTTCTCTGGACTACATTATACTACTTAAGCCCTTTCAGGGTTTGGTAGCGGGAGATTGAGATCGAACGCAGAAGAAGAAGAAGAAGAAGAAGAAATATTTTGGTTAGCCAGTCCACTGCAGTTGTCCTACAGGCTAGTAGCATTTCTGTTGTGATACCATATATGCCTGCTGCCTTATTTTTCTTGTTGTCTTGCAAGACTGCTTCGAATTTGAATTCAATATTTCTAAGCACTCTATTTCATTCTCCATTTGGTGCTATGCGAATTCATACTATCCCGGGTTTAGCAACGCGTGAAAGTATTCTTTCCATCTGTTTCTTATGTCTTGGCTGTTGGTGAGTGGTTTTTTTGTTGATAATTTTGGATGTATTGAATCTATGCTGTCATTTTCTGGCTTATTTTATTTGGTGCTGGTCTCTCCATTCCATCCTCATGGATTGTTTGATGAGTGTCTTTGCTTCTTTATAGCTCTGTGGATGGCAAGTCTGCATACCGCCACTTCCGGCTTTTGCAAGCTCATCTGCCTTCTTTTTTCCAGGGATCCCACTGTGAGCCAGAATCCACTGTAGGACTAAATCTATTTTTTGGGACAGCAACTCGATATTGTATTTATTTCAAGAGAGAGTCTATCTCATTTTAAGATTGAGATGGCTTGGAGTATGCTCCTGGAGTCTGTTAGAGTGACCGTTTCCCTTGTAGGTGTGTTTTGACTGATAATAATCTGCGTTGCTGCATGAACAGCTGTTACATCAGCTCTGAAATTGGTACAGGTCTCTTCTGCTGGTATGGAGTAGTTTACTATGCCGCCATTGGAGTGTGTGATCTAGATTCCACTGCCTCCATTTTTTTTAACTCTCCGTGGCTGATCCATCTATGTGGTGTCCAGGAGTTGCTAGGTGCTATCTCTTGACCTCCTGCAGTACATGGTTTGTTTTTTTCTGTTGCTGACTGTTCACTTTTCTTTGTTGAAACCTCTAAGATTATTTTGGATCACTCCTGGCTCCATTTCCATGGTTCTGAAATGAGTGCTTCGCACTTTTCAATTTTGACTTCAAGTATATCTGCGTGTTTTCTGTGGATTTCTCTGGCCAGATGGTTGGGGCTTTTCCTTAAAGTGACTTTGTAAAACATAGATGATTAAACTAAGATGTTAACATGAATAATAGCACAGATAGCATTTTCTTTCAACTCTCTTTGCCAAAAATTGAAGTCAGCTGCATTTGCCCATGAAAAATAGATTAGATAGTTCTACAAAAATTCAAAAACAGTCCTACTATAAGGTTTGGAAACATGACAGATAAATAAAGGGCATCACATGCAAATCACCTACCTTCACTAATACATATATCCTTTATATACTTCATCTCAGATAGCCAGATAACAGACACAGACTTGAAGCAATGAACAAGACAACTAATACAGTTGGAGATTAAGGAGCGATAGACACGCTTTCAGGAAGAAACCCAACAGTATAACTAGACATCCACATGATTGGAATACACTAGGAAAATAAATGGAGAGGAGGTATAACATCTGGCAATACGCAGTGAATGAGAAAGCCAAGGCATATACAATCTCATAGGCAGAGCTCAAGAAGACATCTAATATATAAATAAGTGGTAACTGACCATTGTCTTGGCCACTAAAATGGATAATATTTAGTGAACAGAGGATGTTGGAAGAAACTGGGAAATAGTTTTGTATACATAACTTCAGCACTAACAGAAACAACTTAGGAAGTACACAAGCATTTATTTATGTAATTGTAAATATAGTGAGGGACTAGCGATGGCAATGCAGAGACTGAACAGCCTGAAGAAATTATGGCAGAGCACCAACAAAATGATGAAAGTTAAAGTCTTGAGAGCCTGTGTTTTTCCTGTGGCAGCTTATGGCTGCAAATCATGGACGATTACCAAACCTTCCAGACAAAGAATCGAATCCTTCGATTCAAAATGTTACAGAAAGATCCTCAGAATACCATATAAAGAGAAAAAGACCAATATAGACATTCGGCAAGAGTTGAGCATAGAGGAGAACTGGTTTATCAACTCCATTTTGGCTAGAAAATGCAAATACTTTGGTCACATCAAGAGACACAACGGTCTTGAGAGAACTGTGATGGAAGGGATGGTGCCAGGCAAAAGAGGAAGGGGTAGACCAAGAAGACGATGGCACCAAGATATCCAGGAATGCCTGAGTATGACTGTGGCGGAGACTGGAGTTTTGGCAAGGGAACGAGTTTATTTCAGACAGACTGTGAAAGAAGCGACGTTCTATAAAGGACATGCTACATAATGAGATATTGCATGAAAAAGTGTGCTGAGATGTAACACAGTCAATTTTTTTGTGCGGAAGTGAGTCTTGTATATTTAGCCATCAAGTGTGAAAATTATAGAAAGCACAGATGTAATTAGGCAGAAGAGTCCTATGGATTGATATTGATTGTGAAAAGCTAATGAATAAAGAAGTATATATAAGAGATAAGGGGAAGGTAGTTGTTAACTATTGCAGAACATGTTATGAAAGAAAAAAGTAATAGCTTGACACAATAACTGACATAATTGATGGATTAATCTCAACAAGAGCTATTTGAAGACATTTTATCATCTGAGGAAACTTGATCACCAACACATAGCAACACAAACCTTTTTTTTAGTGACATAACACCTAAGTTTGTAGAACGATAGTAGAACACACATTTAGTAAACCAGTTGATAGCATTACAAGACAATCTCTGTTCTGGAATCCTCAGGCATGTAAGTCACATGGAGACCAAAACACACATACATATGTTGAGTAGATAGCTTGAGACAAACATAATAAAGGAATTAGGGTTGATAGGGACAGAACTGGAGTGGATGGCTGAGGACAGGAAAACTTTGGTGTGTATTTCTTGAAGATGTGTGCTCCACAGCTAAAAAAAAGTTTTGATTGACTGATTGCTCAGTGTTGTTGCCTCATGTTTCTGCTATTTTATTATTGTTAGTTTTGAAGAGCTGGTTCAAGCCATGGTAGGACTGAGCAGAAATGATGAAGTGAAGAAAGTTCTAGTACAGAAAGGAATACTTGCTCTAATGCCAGACACTCTGATTGGTGGAAGTGAGCAAGAACAAGCCGCATCAGCAAAATTACTCTGGGAGTTATCATTTGACCCAGAAAATAGAATAAAAATACAGGTAAAGGTATATTGATTAATTAAGTGTAAAAAGTCATACATATTTTAAATCATGTAAACAGTAACTATTTTTGTAAAACACAATGCTGCATTTGTGTGCCATATACTGGGGAATAAAGAATAGGAACAGCACATTCTACCAAGCATATCTTCTTCTTCGTACGCTGGTTACAGCGATATACGTTGCACTGTGTTACTTTGTTAAGCCTGTGGCCCAGTACATCCGATTTCAACAGGCATTTCTGTAGGGATGCCCTCCTTAGCCTTTGACTGTCTCCAGCCTATCTGCAAGGCAGCAGTTGTTTTTGGTCAGAGTTGTCTCTCTTAGGGAAGTTGTCTTGCAGGACTATCGAGTCTTCCCCACTCGTGTCTATAGGGTGTGGCAATGATATGATATGATATAATGGACTGTATGTACTAGTTTTTCAAGTATCTCGGAAGAGAGGCAGTCCAGTGTGTCTGTGTCCCAGGATCGTCACGTCCTGCCAGAAAGGTAGCATATGCATGTGAATGAGGTATCTCCTTGCTCCTTTTATTTTCTCGGCTCATCTGCAGTGATGGTACGCCTAGCATTCCCCGCCACCTGGGAGGTTGTCACAATAGGGCAGAGGTGCAATGTCCGCTGTCCTGCATCTCTTCTGCGTCCATTGGGATGACTGATAGCAGACAGAGGTGCATTTAACCAGGGGACAAGCCTAGTCATGGCACGGAGATGTTCGCCTGGTGTGCGGACATATCTCATGATCAAGGGCTTAGTCTCAACATTTCGCAGTGAGATGGCTGCTCTACTACTTATGACACCCCGACCGAGAACTAAGTCTTCTACTAGTGGTTTCATACCTCAACGCCGTATGGGGTGAATATCGAGCAGCTTCCCGCCCGCTTTGATCGGCGGATGGCAGAGACCTCTTTCTGCGGCTCGACTGGGTCGGGCTCAGACGCGAGCCCCAGGTCCCAACCATCTGGTAGCCTCCCATCGCAGTGGTGCTGAGATTTAGGGCGGGATTCCGGCTTAGAGGCGTTCGGCCGTAATCCCTCAGATGGTAACCTCGCACCATTGGCTTATCAGCGAAGCACGTGGACCAAATGTCTGAGACCTGCGATTCCTCTCGAATTAAGCAGGATTTACCGTAGCAACGCCCTGTCATTAGTAGGGTAAAACTGACCTGTCTTCCGAGGGTCTAATACCAGCACCAGTTCCCTATTAGACCCAACGAATAAAGAGAAAGCTGTTTAGTCAGTCAATGATCAAGTGTCTGAAACCTGCGATTCCTCTAGGCTACCAAGCATATAATAAATGGTACAACAAGATCACCAACGTGGAACTGATGGAAAAAATGGAACAAATAGCAGTGGATCATGAAATATGGAGGAGCCGATGGATAAGCCACACATTACGGAAACCAGTGAATAACATTACCAGATAAGCTCTGTTCTTGAATCCACAGGGCAAGAGAAGTAAAGGAAGACCAAGACACTCATGGAAGAGGGAACTGGAAGCAAATGTAAAGGCAGCAAACAGGACATGGACAGAATTGGTTCAGATGGCTCATGATAGGGAGACTTGGCAAGTATTTGTTACAGACCTAAGCTCCACAGGGAGCTGACAGATTTTTAATTGATTGAAAAGACTGAAGGAGAATGGAGCTGGGAGCCTCATTGTATTCAAACTGCTTCAAAAAATGATCACTTCAATACCTTTTCAGCGTAGAGCGTAGGCCTTGGTCATCAATAAATACATGCTAAGCTTTTGTGGCTTGCTGTTTCTACAGGATCCATAGCCAGTTTCAAGCCCAGCCCTTCTTAGTCAACTCTTACAACATGCCAGCCAGGTTACAGTATTACTATTCTTTTCTCCCATTTTGGGTATCAGTAACACTTAGAAAAAATATCTCTATAGCTAAGCACATAATATGCTCTACACATTTTTCCAATATGGGCTCAAATGTAGTGATGACAGGAAACTCCTTTTTGAAAGGATAGGAACAATATTTCCTGTAAAAATTATAATCATTTTAGTTTTGAGATTCTTTAATCTCTCATAATGAAAGTTATGCCTTCTCATTAGAGACAATAATTATTATAATAAATGTTACATTTTTGTGAAAGGCTTTATTTATATGCATTTGAGTCTTATTTTATGACAGAATTCAGTTTCTGAAAAAAATTTCTAAAATTTAACTTGTTTGATAATAAATGGGATATGTTCTTAATTTGATTATAAATATTTTGTTCTTTTCAAAATACATTTTTAAAACATTAATTTTAATGTGTATTTATACAAGTAAATTAATAAAAAAATCTACATAACATAAAACAGATACATATAAATGGTGAGGTAACATTTAAAAAAAAAGACAATGTATTTAAGATAACAAATATCTAAACGGATGAGGTACTCTCCCTGTAGAATGGTGGAGATGGAAGATGGCGAGGACTTTGGTACCATCTAAACATTGCACTGTGCTGAGCTTATTCAACTCAGCAATGGACTGTGATAAGGACGCTCAACTCAGAATTGCATTTGGAGAAATGTGCTCCATGCCCTATTGCAAATTATTCAGGATGAAAATTGCCAGGTCAAACTCCCTGTGCAAATTGGCTTATTCTATTGGAAAGCACATCCACCGGTTGACACCTCTGATATCATTTGGTATTGCGATTTGGTCATATTTTGTGCCACATCACACACCCTTCATGTAAGAGTGTGTCACTTCTTCCAAGTTTTTTTTATGTTGTTAATGTTGTTAATAACAGGATGTTCTATTTGTTTCAATATTAATTTAGAGAGATGTCTGAAGTGTCAATTTTATGTATCACCTCTTACAATGACACATGAATGTAGTATACTTTATACACAACTGAAACTCTTTGACCCATTAATAGTAGCAGAGTTGTGGTATTGGGAGGCAAGTAAATCATCTTAACATTGAGTTCATATATATTTTTCTAAATTTGGTAATGCAAGCATAGTCTACAGGCATAAATTTAAATTTTAAAAAATTGGACAATGTGTTGTAAAGTGGATCATCATAATGGAGGGGGACACACACACACACACACACACACACACAACACACACACACACACACATACACAACACACATATACAACACACATACACAACACACACACACAAAGTGCATATTAATTGTCAACGGAAACAGATTGGTATTATTTTTATTTTTATTAATTGAAAATAATTTTTAATGCAACTTGGAACAATTTGTAGCTGCTATTGATAATCATAATTATAATCCATCCACCTTTTTTGTTGCCAATGAACAGAAATGAAGAAGACTACCCATTGTGTGAGAAAGTGTTGCAGTCATATGTTCTCTTAGAACATAAAATGATAAATGGATAATGATTTTGATACAATAGTATTGCTTAAATGGAATGCAAACATCTTTCACTTCCATATATTGTATCATTGCAAAATTGCTATTATCTGTTTAGAAAGATGAGGCCATAATGCAGACTGTGAAAGATCTGAGCAAACATTCCAATAAAAGTACAGCAAGGTCAGCTCAAGGAGTGTTGTTGGTAATTAGAATGGAGAGAGACAAAGAGCAGTTCAGTAAGCCCTAATACATTTTCAGAAATAGCAAATTATACCTTAGACTTTTTTATATTAGTCTATATCTATCCTGTATTCTGGCATGCTCTTGATCATTGTCCAGGTGTGTTCTCCATTCTGAAGTTCTGTCATTGATCCTGATACATGCATTTGACTCATTGTCATAACCAGATCAGTGATATTGGAGATTGCTTCCACATTATATGTCCACCATTTTTATTAATTGTCCAAGGTATTCTTGATTTGTTCTAGGGATCTTCATTTCTGATTTCTATACAAATAAATGCTGTAGTTGCATCTACTTAATAACATGAGCATTTTGTTTAGTACATTATTGATTGATCTTTGTGTTTCACCATAATTTTATTGTCTTCTTTTTCAAACATTATGCTATAAATGTTGATTGTTGTTAATAATAATTTTGGCAGTTTTCTTCCTCTTTGATTATGACATTTCTACTTCCCAAGTTTCCTCTTCCACTTTCTTTTCTTTGATAAAAAAAAACACTAGACTTAATTTTGTCATGTACAGTTTTTCACCTTTTTAGTATGGTTTCTTTTGGTTTTATGTACAGGTTGTTTATCTTGTACATGTTGACATGTTTGGGTTTGTCACAGGTGATTATGCTTTTCCCTTGCTCATTTATTTATTTATTTTAACAAATACCGATAACTGATATGTAAGAAGGATATTGATATCAAAATGGAAATATTTATCAGAACATGGAGTTGTGCACATTTAACTGATCAGCATTTAATTGTGTTATACTTGCATAATGCTACAATAATGTTACCCAAAAGTACAAGATGTCTGAGGCTTCTTTATCTACATATTCTGCTATATTTTCTTTATCAAAATTGTATTTTATTATAAAGATAACAATTGTTTAAATAGCTAATACCAAAGCCAGATAAAAGTCATATTCTTAACCATCTTTATAGAAGCCAAGGTGAAAAAATCAAAAAAGAATAAAGGAAATACAGGACATGTCATGATCAGTTACAACTGGAGTGATCAAAAGAAACTCATAGAGGTAAAAAACAAAACGTGTGTCATTTTTTTGGTCTTTCCCTGTGTTTTCATTGGACAATTGTATAATATGTAAAGAAGAAATAAACTGTATCATGACAGTGTATCTAAAAAAACAGTAATGTAATAATAAAAAGACTACACATTTTGTAAACAAATATAATTTTACAGCTGCAGAGAGGACAAAATATTAAAACAATGGTCATTCCCAAAGCTGTTAACTGCAGAATTTGCCCAATTATAAAATTTGCAATATTTAAATGAAAAATATACTTGCATAAGATAAATATGTGTCATATTATACGCTGTTCAAATCAGAATGCTGATAAATGGGAGCTCTTGAAAAAAAATTATTTAAAACCATTGAAATATGGCTCTGTGTAAGAATAGTAAGTATTTTAAAGATGGTGAAAATTACAAATGAATTTGAACTCACAAAGCAGAAACATTAATAACACACGTGACAAAAAATACACATAAGCAGAAATGATTGTAAAGAATCAATTGCAATCCAATAAACACATTCAATGATGATATTATCAAGCAACACCTTCAGAGAAAATTACCTAACTTCAAGCAAGGTCTGCATTTACCACAGACAGATAACTAGTCATGTAGTTGAAGGGTATACACTCATCATAGACACCTCAAGGATAGTTAGATATTGTACTGTATATGTGTTATAATACATATCTGTAGATTCATTTTCAAGTGCTATGGTTAAAAAATGATCATATTTTTAAGTGGAGCAAATTATTTCCTGAATTCTTCTTTTTCATATTCTTCAGCATTTGTCCGGGAAAGGATGTTCTGTTACATTGTGTTGAAGTGTACAGCGAAGCTGTGATACTTGCGCCTTTTGTTCTGACATATCCGATTTCAGCAATGCATTTTTGGGACCTTGTTTGCTTCTGCTCTTTGATCCCTATTCACCTAACCAGTCTGCATGGGTCAAGCCTTTTTCCAGGGTCACCACATGGACACGGAATAGTGTCTTGGTCGGCTTCGATTCACTGACCCTGACACAAGCAGTCAGCTATGTGTCACTGGCTGCTCTCAGCTCATTCACTGCTACATATTCCTGAATTGAAAACTGAAGCAGAGCAGGCTACAAAAAAAACAATCATTAGGTCCTACTAGATTACTTGCAATGTTTGTTTGCTTGAAAGCTGGTCAAAACTTGTTAAAGTTCTCTATTTGCTGTATATTAAGAATGTATTTATGTATTTAATTTGCAAACTATTTTCCATCAAATATATCCAAATCATTCAATTTGTAAAAAAAGATGAAACACAGTTGGAACATTATGGGGCTGAAAAATGCCATTTCAAAAAAGATTTTAATCAATGTGCTTTTCACAGATTCGTGACACGTTACGAAACCATGGCTATAAAATATGGATGGACATAGACAATCTTTATGGTTCAACCCTCCAAGCAATGGCAGAAGCTGTTGAACAGTCAAATATAGTACTAATTTGTATGTCTGAGAAGTACAAGGAGAGTCCAAACTGCAGATCAGGTTTGAGCTTTATAAAATGATAACTTGATAAGTATATGGCAAATGGTAGCTTTGAGAATTTTTGATGAAAACTAAGTTGTATTTTGTGTGGTATTTTTCAATATGTGTGCCTAGATGAAATTTAAGATTTCATAAATGTAAAAATTACAAGTTTTTAAGAGGAAGTGTTTGTTGAATATGTATTGTCCTCTTTTAGTATTTTCTGTTTTATCAGATAAAATTTCTTGTAATCCTGTTATTCAAACAGGCAGGTGTATGCCTACCGCCAATGAGTAAAAATATGTCTGTAGTAGGTTCTTTATTTGCGATTTTACTTACTGTGGCTTACTAGATTTGGGGGAAGGTAGATGGTGTACAGGGTAGGAATTTCATTATTTTTCATATTTTTTGTCTGAGCAGGGGCTAACAGTCTGGTCTTTTCAATTTTCAAATACCAAGGCTTCTGACATGTGCACAACATGCACATCGACCTATCAGTTAATCGTCTGTTTAATAGGACTAGATACATGATCTAAGTTTCTTTGAGACCAGAATTCACTTGAAACTTGTGGGTTTTGAACACCTACTGTTTGTTGCTTTTGTTCATTTTTTGAGAGGCAAGCACCTTATTTTTGTGCTATTGTGGCCCCCTTTAAAAAAGACTAGTTAATTGTAAATGAAAAATAAAAGATGCTTGAGAAATGGGTGCTGTTATATCTTAGAGATGTACACTGTTAGCGGTGTCAGTTACCTGATTCAATGCTCTTGTTGTTGCTATGGATTCAGCAGCATTTGGACTCTTGCCCTTCAGCCAAATGCCATGTAATGGTATCTGCATATGCTTGTTCATTTCTGTTTAGTTCCATGCAAAGTATTCCATGTAGCTGATTTTTTAGGGAAAGGCATAAAAACAGCCTTCAGATGGTATAAGTCAGCTTTCAGTGCAGCAATTTCAGTTTCACAGTCACATGAGACCTCATTACAAGCATCAGACAGTTCATCAGAGGATCTGTCCAAGTATTGTATGTAGACGCAACAACCTGCATTGATGCTGGCCTTGAATGTAGATCCATTAGTATATACATATATTCAACATATCCATCATTAGAGTAAATTAATATGGGCTTTTTGTTGTTTCATCTATTAATTTTGTCAGTATTTCTGAGGCTTTTAGAAATTTTACCTCACTATAGCCCCTCGACTACCCCAGCAATGGGAAAAATGTCGTATGACAGTAGTAGTGACATAGCTCTTGTATTCTTTCTAGGAAGTGAAGTCTGACTTAAGCATCACTGAAATGTTGGAGTACAGACCTATGGTTTAATTCTTAGTTTTTATTGTCAATTTTCAACAAATTGTTAGAATAATCTTAGTTCAATCTATTGCTTTGTTCATAACCTTCTACAACAGGTTTATCTCTCTGCATCTCAAATGATTCCACATTTGTGTAATTTCACAATTCACCGTTGATGTTGACCTCATTGGTCCACCATTAAAGTGTAGAGTACTGTTCTGTAACCTATCAAAAAATTCTACATTTGATTTGGAACATGTTGAAACACTATTATGTTCTATAACAGAACTTACATAACCAAGATACAAGCCTCTCAAAGTATTTATAATTCTCTCCACTAATTTGGCTAGGTACGATTTTAGGGAGATGGGCTTATAGGTTTTAGGTTCATCTGGAAGTTTTATTGTTTTTTAGTAATGGCACTCTAAGAGAACTGGAGAGTCTGTGAAATGTAATTTTGGTCTCAACTCAATGATAGAAAACTTTAGGTTAGAGGATGGACAACGCACTGAGTATGGCAAATGCAGGCTTGAGGACCCACTGGTAAATGGACAACTGCAGATGAAGAGAGAGGGTCACTAATTTGTCCTGACAGCTAGCAATGGCTGGCAAAAAATGTTGGCCACAAACCACCTAGGTGGAAGTCATGAAAGGAAAGGGGAAACAACCACATTATTTTGCCAAGATTGAAGTTTTATGAGATGTCACAATATCTACACAATAATGATGGCCAACATTCAACCCAAAGGAACAGTGTTGAAACTAACATTTGCAGATGATATCCTGACATACAGAACTCGCTCAGAGAGGTATGAGATGGCCAGAGACATCTAGGAGACCTTGCAAACAATCTAACAATGGTGTACGGATTTCAGCTCCCAGATTAATCCTAACAAGACCTGCATGATGTGGTGTCCCTAGAACAACTCTATAGTGAAGACTGACCTCCCAGATGTTGCTTTTGATGGATGTGCCAATGACATATTGAAATACCTTGGAGTAGCCTTTGATCATAACCTTTCATATAAATATCATATCGATCAAACCATAAAGAGATGCAAGTGAGGCCTGGGAGCACTCAAAACCAAGCAGACGTAAACTTGGTTTAAGACTGCTTATCATCCTATACTGCCAGTTGGTACTGTCATTTGTTGATAATGGGCTGGGCATCCTCACACTGTCAAAATTGCAATGCAAACGGTTAGAATATATCCAAAATGAAGGGATGTTACTGGTTCTGGGATGCACAAGAGATACCCCGATCTTAATGATGTGGTACATACTGGAACTTCTGTCTGTGATGTTCAGATTTAAATTGGCACAGGTCAAATTCTTTATGCGGGTTACTGTAAACAGGCACAAAAACACCTCAGACATCATGAAACAAGAGAGGAGTGTCATCGGTGGCAGAGGCAGACTAAACAATTGTACAGATGACCACAGTTGAAACTATTGTCAAGGGAGAAGAATGGGTTCACACTGGCAATAGAATGACAGAGTACCACATAGTAATCATAACCCTAGGCAGAGAGTGGTGTAGTGGGAGGGCAGCGCTCAAGGCTAACCAGCTGATAAATTATAATATGTGGTATGGTGATGCCATCATATATACCAATTGATCAGTGCTGTGCAACAAGATTTCTGGTTGGGGTTTCTTAGCTAGAGAGGGCAGCTCGTTGCTGATCAGAGTAGGTCATACAGAACAGCAACCTCCAGTACGAGAATGGAGATCAAAGCAATGACTGCAGCTTTGAGATGGCTATCTGGGACCTTTTTAATAAAGGCAGTCATCATGTCAGACTCTCAATCTTTACTACAGAAGGTATAGAAGGGCTGACTAAGGCATGAATGGATGGCAGCTGTAGAAGCATCAAAGCTGAAGAGGCTGGTGTGGGTCTACTGCCCTGGTCATTCTGGGGCTCAGGCAAGAGCTGACATCTAGGCTTTACAAGCGCCAATTACGAGTACACTAGATATGGATTAGAATGACATTTTGAAGTTTATCAGCCTGTTAGATGATGACATGGCAATAGATGAATCAGCAATTCACAGACTGCAGATCTTTGATATAGAAAGAGGTTCGAGTGGATTGGGATGCAAGAGAGGATAGAGCAGATGTATGTACTACCAGTGAGCCGCAGGAACCATCAGTATCCATACCTTCTCCATTTGCGGAGAGAGGTTGAGCATTGATTGGTATGCCTGGATTGTAGTAAAATTGATTCTTAGGAACAGAACAGAATTTGGAATCTATAATTAAAATATTTACATTTTTTACTCCTACTTCTTTTCAGAGGCAGAATATGCATTTTCCTTGCAGAAAACAATAGTTCCTCTTATTATGCAATCTAAATACAAGCCAGATGGATGGTTGGGGATCCTGTTAGGCTCAAAGCTTTTTTTTAACTTTTCAGGTAAATGGCTTTAACCCTTACCTTCAGATGTTTAATTGTCAGTTGTATTACTTCAAGTAGTAAATCGCTATTTCATAATAATTAATTCATACAGTTCCCTCCCTCACCCCTCAACCAAAATGAAATTAAATCATAATTTTAAACACTGTATTAAACAACATATATAAGTAACCAGTACTATATCAGAAATGATTCATGTTTATGAAACTTGTTTTTATTTTCACAAAAAGGAGAACATATATTAAGCATTCTCATAACATTCTGGTCTTTTTCAGCTTTCTTACCCTTATTGCAGTCACAGTGTTCTTATTCCTTATATCATATATAATCTGTCACTATTGAGTAGTTTCCATCTTTCAGATTTATTCCTGTGATATCCATCCATTTTCCTCTATTATTAGTCATGTGCCATAAATATGTATAGTACAACGGCAGGTCAGTAAATTTGTCACAATTGACTTTAAAAAAAAAATAAATGAGATTAGAACTTGAAATCATTTGTTATTGCACTTACATTGTCCCTAATTTCTCAACATAATTCCCACCAACATTGATACATCACTAGATCAGTATAAGAACAGGTCCATTCAGTTCATATTGTGTTCATCAGTCAGTTGTCTGTGTACTCACCATGAGTACACTTTCTGGAAATTCAATTCTCTTCTACATTCGTCTTGAAAAGGACATTGTGACAATATGTCATAGTTTACAGTAAGGCTGTATCTTCGCCTTTCGGCCTGACACATCTGATTTCAGCTGGATTTTTTAGGTACCTGGTTTGTCTTCCCATTGCGATCCCTATTCTTTTATCCAGACTACACTAGTGCAGCCGGTTTCCAAGGCCGCCACTTAGCGGCAGAATAGACTCTTAGCCAGCTTTGGTTTGCTGACCCTAATGTAAGCAACCATTTGTGAGTCACTAGCTGTTGTCAGCTCATTCGCTGTGCTGCATCTTTGGCCCCAGAAATTTAATTGATCATGCATTATGATGTAGGCTAAACCATACAAATAACTTATTGCAGTTGCTATACTGTCTACCATTACTTGCCTGTCAGTTCAAATCATCTCTCCAACTCACCATACAGATGCTTCTGTTGCAAACTGAATAGCATATCAAGGTTGGGCTTCATCAGCAATTTTTGAGTGTCCTTGAGAAAATTAATCTGCTTATTTAAGCACTGCTTTTTGCAACAAACACTTCTCACCATAAAGAGGAAGCATTTTTTTAACTGGTTACCTACCACAAGCCGCTCCCAGCGCCAGAACACTTATTTAGTCGCGGCCATAAGCCGCTGTGAGCGTCAATGTTTGTTTCATAGTAAAACAAGTTATAAATTTATAGTTTTCCTTTCCGTTTCGGTACGAGATTTTAATTTACCGAAGAAAAGTTGATTTTTGAATCACATGTGGACCAAATCGGATGTTAAAAATTGTATTCTTGTCATAATTATCATATTTTCAAGCTAGTTACCGAACTGTAAAAAATTGTTTACCATGGCAACAAGCGATAAGGTCACCAAAAGCACTTGTACGGCTCGTCTAACTATTGAACAGGCTAGAAACTTGTTTCAACAGATAAATAATACATCTAGTGAAGACGAGGTAAGTGAAACAGATGTCGATAATAATGATTCAATTGATTTTGATGAATACGAAAAAAATAGTAGTGACAGCGCAAGTAGTGATAGCGAAGATGGTGCACGTCCTGGACCATCAAAATTCCATAAAAAGGCTAAGACGGCTGCTAGATTTACAAATAGTTCAGTAAAAAATGGAGCTCAAGAAAGAGAACAGTGGCACCAAGTAACTGAAGGTGAAACAACAGGCAGTATTCCCTTTGTTCCAACTCGTGAACCAGGTATGCATGCAAAACTAGATGCATCTTCCTCTGAACTAGATTGTTGGTTTGCCTTGATAACACCAGATGTGTTAGATTCATTGGTATCAATGAATATGCAGAATTGAAGAAATCCAAACAAGTTTCTTTACAAAAGTCTACACTTGCAAGTTGGAAGCCTATCACTGAATATGAGCTGTTAAAATTTTTGGCCGTGATTATTGCAATAGGTTTAGGTAAAAAAGCATCGGTGAAGGATTATTGGGCACACAAACCGCACAACTACAACCCATGGTACAGTCAGATGTTTCCCAGATTGAGATTTGAAATCATTTCCCACACCATGATGCATGTTGGAGATGCTGAATCTGTAGGCAAGGACAAAATAGAGCCATTCTTGAATTCACTAATAGCAAAGTTCCAGGATGCATTTTATCCATTTCAGGATCTGGCCATTGATGAAATGGTAATAGGCTATAACGGACGCTGGAAGCACAAGCAGTACAATGCCTCCAAGCCAAGCAAGTATCACATCAAGACTTTTGGCTTGTGTGATTCTACTACAGGGTATGTCTACTCTGTATTGACATACATCGGAAAAAACACATCATATCTCCTTGCCAAGGACCGTACAAGTCAGGCCGTGAAGGTGTTTGATTACCTGCTGCAAGGAATTGGAAAAGGCCACCATGTATTTGCGGATAGGTACTACACTGTAGACACCGTGATTACATATCTGTTGAGTAGGGGTATTGATTATACTGGCACACTCAACATCAACAGGAAAAATTTTCCGCTTCAGTTGAAGACCATTTCTCTACAGCTCCGAGAAGCTAGGTGGTACAGAAATAATGAGGATCCCAGATATGTGTTGCTTGGCGAGATAAGAAAGCCAAAAGGCCGTGTATTGTTGTCTCCACCAAGACTACAGTTCAGATGGAGCAGGTTACAACTAGACGAGGCAACACAGTTGAAAAACCCAAAGTAGTGCAGCGATACAACATGTGTATGAATGGATGTGACCATAGCGACCAGATGGTATCATACTATGGCAGCTTCCAAAGAAAAACCAGAAAATGGTGGAAAAAAATATTTTATTGGATCATTGAGGTTTCACAGGTAAATGTTCATATATTATACACGCTCTGTCATGCTGATGAGAAGCCTATGCCCTTGAAAGTCTTCAAAGAAAATTTGATCCATCAGCTGACTGAGAAGGCTGCATCCATCATCCCGCAAGAGGTAGTAACCACAAACAGCAATAAAGTTGGGAGAAAATTCAAAGAAGGAAACAAAATTAAAATATATGAGGGTGCTGTGCATCTTGTGGATCACTCAGACAAAGACAGGAACTGCATTGTATGCTCAACTCCTGCAAAGAGAGCCCGCACAAATTTTTATTGCACTGGTTGCCCAGAAAAGCCACATCTCCATCCGAAGAACTGTTTTAGAGTGTACCATACACATGATCCTGCAGATGGTGCTCACTAAAGACATTGATGTACTGTAAATAAATTGGAGATATATATTTTTTTTTAAATGTTAATTTTTCCAAAGATATATTTTTTTTTCTTCAAATGTTTATTTTTTCAAAAAATGTTTAATTTTTTTTTGATCTGGCCTACATGTTACATTAGCTATTAGAAGTGTAAATATTATCCAATTTCTGTGTTCTTGGATTTGTTTTTCTTATTGTTGGATATACTTTGTGATAACCACCAAGTAAAAGACATTAAATGTTTTGGACATTCAAAAATTTAAGGTGAGTTGGCACTTTTTTTATAATTTTGTAATGCTTTTCTGTTGTAAATAATAATTTACCATTTACAAATTTCCTACTAAAAAATAACACACAATTGTTTTAGATCTTTCTTAGAGAACATTCATTTACCTACAAAATGGTATATCATTCATAAAAATATGTTAATAATTAAGAAAACTGCAGCTAAATTTGTACATACACCTGCAAATGGGAAAATGGGACCTAAATTTAATTCTGCCACAGCCTGTTTTTCAATTCAGAAGCTAACCAGTTAATGAATAGCATTTGCAGAAAGTGCTTTTGTATAAAAATGTGAAAGACAAGCTGAATGGCAGTGGCGACAGCCTCAGGATGACCGCCGCTTTTTTAGAAAAAATAATGGTTACTGTCTGACTGCGTACGAAGAAGAAGTATAAAAATGCACACAGTGCTGTTTTTTTCTTGCACACTCTGTGAGGATGGATGACATATTGTATCAGCCTGCGCATATGCATGCGACACCAAGCGTCTGCTACCTACAGTAATCACAAAGCTGGTGGTTCTTCTGCCTAATGAGACTTTTAGAAACTACCAAGTACATTTTTCAGCTATCCAATATTAGTTTGTGACCTACTTATTGACTTGTCTTAGTATTTGCCTTACTTACCTTTCTGTCCCGAGTGGTCTGCCGGGGTCTTTGTGTATGACAAGGACAAGAATAGCACCACTGCCTCACAGAGAGCATGTCGTAAGAGGCGACTAACTGGGTGACATGACATAACACTGGCCATTGTTAGGTGGTTTGTTTAGAGCAGCATAGATGGTGCCTAACAGGCTGCGGGTCTACTTTGCTCTAGTGTTTGCATCTATTAAGATGAACTCGCACATCGGTTAACCAACCTCCGTAAGCGATTGTCCCATCACAGTGGAGTATTAAGCTGCTCGAGCCTAGCCTGTTAAACAGGAAATCCTTTTCCCGGCTACATCTAGCTCATACCAGAGCTGGGACCTGCACAGGGAAATCTGCTGCTGTAGAAGTACAAGTCGACTAAGAACTAAATCTAAGAAGAACCTCTGTGTTAGCATTTTATTCTTTTGATGTATCCCAGTCATCATAGTTTGTTAATAACATATATATATATATATATATTATATATGATCACTATAGCTGAGTGGTTAAGGCACTTGCTTCTCAAGAAACGAAAGCACAAACCAAAGGGGTTTCTAATCCCACAAGTAAGACTAGCATCTAGTCATGGAAATAGACCTAAATACGGATATTCTATGTATACGCTGTGCACGTTAAAGAACACTTGGCAGTTGAAAATCCTTAAAAGTAGGCTGTTAGCCACTGTCAATGCAAAATTTTTAAAAGTTATGAAATTCCTATCCAATATGCAATCTACCTTACCCTAGACCTAGTAAGCTGCAGGAAATAAACTTTGCAAAAAATAAAGAACTTACTATAGATAGCCTGCGTCTGGGCTACCTGGCAGCAGACATAATATCCCTGTTTGAATACCAGGATTCCAAGTAAGTATTAAAAATAGAGTGAGAGAGATAGAGAGAGTGAAACATGCATGCGCACACACACACACATATAAATATATGCTTTTTATTATTTTGTTACGTGTTCTCAATTTAGCTATCTACTCATAAGTATACTTGAGGATTCCGTGGCGAAGTGGTTAAGCCATCTGCCTCGTGATCAGGTGGTGTGGGTTCAACTCTGGACTCCGCCATCTTTTTCATGGGTACTTGATGCGGAGTCCCCTGCATCTCGTAGTCGCCCCCTAGTCGCCTTGTCCTTGACTTGCCACTGCGGTCGGGCGGCTTGAGACGAGAGAGTGGGGATAAAAAGTAGCGCAGTTAATACTTACTAAAAATAGCGATAGCAAAATTAATTATGCCATCATCGTCTATGATGGACGGCGGCCTTTGCCATAAGTATACTATAATCCTCAAGTTGTTTCTGAGGCCTCTACTGGAGACAAAAAAAATAGGACCACTACGCCTCCATGTATGTATGTCATAAAAGGTAAACAAAGAAAATTATGCATGGGGCTTGCAAGCTTATCATGTAAAACAAATTGCTTCAGAAACCACAACTGCAAAAGGGCACAACGTGTTTTTGTGCAGGCTTTCTAAAGGAGGTCAGCTGTAGTTATGACCTTATACTCTGGGCTAGAGTGGAAAAAGAAGAAAGAAGAAGAAGGATTAGGATGCAAGTTACTATAGGTATCTATTCAAAAAGTTACTAGACCAACTCATTATTATTGCCATGTGTTACAGGGAAGTATCCATTTGAGAAGAAAATTGATGAACTTGTTAAGGAACTTGGAAGCAGAGGCAAGTTGAAAGATGATGACTTACAGGTTAGATTTTATTGTATAGTCTGGACAACTTCTTCTATCACTCTCACAGCACAACACCATGTTCATAAGCTTATTTTGATGTTTGCTTCCTGTATATGAAACAATTATATGTATCATCTGTCAAAGATGGCGCCATAACTGGCTGCGAGTCTTCATTTTTCTACTGTTTTGGATCATTATGGATGCCGCTAGACCACGGATTTGCCTGGAATTCACACTAGTCGACGACTTACACTTGTGTTCACTGAAACGTGGTGTTGTTTTCCGTCTGGACTTGTTATTTCGTTATTTTTGTGTGATTTCTTCCATCCGTTTATCCTGGTCTGGACGCCGGCTGAATGGCACTACGCTTATACCTGTGTCGATTTTTACGGGTTAGTTCTGCCGGTTCACCTTCACGAATTTGGCGTGTGGGAATTTTAGATGCTACTATGATGAGCTGAATACAGCTGGGGAGAGATGCCAGACTCACTCACACGCTGAGTGTTGTCCATACGATCTCTTGTGGTTATCGAAAAGGCACGACAAACTGCGTTAGATGCCATCCCACCTTTCTACCCTGCGGGTTACATGTTTACAGAAAGGCTTCGGTGGTAACCCTGAGGCAAAATCTGCATCCTATGCTATCTCCAGTCGTCTCGATGAATGTCTTGCCACTGGCAAAAGGTAGCTTAGGCTCTGTGAGTGAGATTGACAAAAGGCGCAGTTTCTTCCTCACTTTAATCCAAATAACCGCGCAAGTCACCCATTTCAGCGGACACAGCAAGAGATACGACTGTCCACACGGCTGAACAAAGAGAGTGGTCTTCATCACTTGTGATGGACAACTATTATGAAACAATTTAATGCTCTGGCATGTTCTGAAGACTCTCTAACTCGTGAACGGAAAGAAATATCGAGCTTAAATTTTCATTGAACATTTTATGCCTGATTTGTAGATCAGCCCAATTCATTTCAAATTCTTATATTGTTTCCTTCACAGGCTATGCACATATCATTATATGTTTGGTTTATCTGCAAAATAGAAAAAAATTGTGACTTCATGACCAAATTTGCTTGGCCAAATTGGGCATGCCTGAGCAGTTGGAGTGTGGTAGAGCTGGGTGGATTGATTTGGAAAGAAATCTGTAGGTTGATGGGGTTTAAACAATTATCTATACTATATATTTCTGAAAGATTGTATATTTGTAATTGAGAGGGAGAAAAGTGAGCAGGTTTAAGGACTTGAAACGATCACTAGTTATGGGCATACGATTATATATATTACCGGCAAATACTGACATGATGAAGAGAGCAGCATGTAACCAAATGGTTTCTATGCCTGCCTGCTGACAAGGAAGACAGCAAGACTGAGATTTGGATAGGGAGCAAGGGGATTTGGACTCGAAACCAGAAAATTATGAAGTGTTCATTGACCTAACAAGACAAATATTAAGAAGACACATTCTTAGATGATGTAGGACACAATACATTCCCGGGCTTAACGAAGACTCCGAAATTCTCCTTGAGCAATACATGGATTCATATGAAAAAGATCCCTTTGCTGAAGAAATAATCATGTTGGGGGAAGCACTCATGATTGCAATATCAACCTCTAGAAAGGATAGATGATCTAGGCTTGGGGAAGAGCTTGAGATTTAACAAAATAGTTGTTGTGCATGAAAATTCATTACAAATTTAATTCAAGACTCTAGTATGAATGCAAGTACACAGACACTAATCTTGCCTATCCAGATTGTCCATCAACTGCTACTAAACAGTGTGGAGGGAAACCACAGTTCATCAAGGAAAGAGGTAATGAAGGGATACTCAGGGAATGCCTTTCATCATTGGAGAACTTTGAAGACGTGATTAGTGGAATGAAAATCAATAAGGCAGCTGGAATTGATGAACTGTGAACAGAGCAAATTAAACATTTTGGCTCGAAAACCAAGAAGTGGGTACTGGATTTAATGAACTCGTGTGTAATAGATTTGCGGATACCAAAAAAGCTGGAGGAAAGCCAGAGTCATGGCACTGCTTAAGCCAGAGAAAACGCCATCAGAAGCTAAAAATTCCTGATCTGTGTCATTAAATGGCACCTTTATAAAGTGGAGAAAATGATTCTGGGCCGAATATCAAGCATTATCGAAGATAAACTGATTCCGAAACAGGCAAGATTTAGGCTCGGAAAAATCATGCTGCAGTCAAGTCCTTAACCTAACTCAACATATATTGAGGATGGGTACAAGAGTAAGCAGGAGACAGAGGTAGCTTTTATTGACTTCACAGCGGCATATGACACGGTAAATCACCACCTACTCCTATAAAAGATATACAAGGTCACAAATGATTGGCACCTGATCCAGGTAGTTAAATGTCTACTGCAGAATAGATGATTTTATGTGATATTGCAAAATAAAGTAGCCGCTGAAGGAACAAAACAAATGGTCTGGCACAAGGTAGCATTCTAGCACCTACGATGTGCAATGTTTACATCAATAATCAACTGATCAGTCCAGGCACTAGACAATTCACATATGCAGGTGGTTGCCGCTCAGGGAAAGTGTTTCAATGAAGTGGAGCTCAAACTCACTATAGCCTTTGACAGATTGGCTGAGTACTATGAGGATAATCATCTCAAAATTAATCCCAGCAAAACTCAGGTATGTGCATTTCACTTGAAGAACAGAGAAGCAAAAAGGAAAATTCAGATTAGTTGGTAGGAACATGAACTTGAACATAACGATACACCAAAATATCTAGGAATTACAATGGATCACCACACATTGTTCTATAAGGAACACTGTAAGGCATTGAAACAAAAAGTTATCGCAAGAAATAACATACTGCATAAGCTAACAAACATGACATAGGGTGTATCACCAGCAGTGTTGCGCACATCGGCCTTTGCATTGTGCATTTCTTCAGCAAAATACCCCATGCCAGTATGGAACAAGTCAGCACACACAGGACATGTCGATGTGGCAGTGTATGAAGCATGTCACATTATAACAGGCTTTCGGGATCAAGATGCTGAGCAGTGCATAAGCTGCAGTGGTCAGCGACTCGTAGCTGACTGCTAGTGTCAGGGCCAGCAAACCAAAGCTGCCAAAACCCTTCTACACCTCCACGCAGTGATCATGGATAACAGGCTGCAGCAGGACAGACTGGCTAAGGAGAAGGGATCGAAGCAGGAATGCTAACCCGATACTCAAAAAATGCTTGCTGAAGTGTTGGACCAAAAGGTGCAAATATCGCAGTCAAGCTGTAAAATAAGACACAACGCATTCCGGTCTCTGGACTACATTCTGCTACTTAAGCCCTTTCAGTGTTTGGTAGTGAGAGATTGAGAATGAACGAAGCTAAGCCAAGCCATAACAGGCTTTCTTAAACCAATGAGAATGGTTTATGCAATTGCTTGCATCAAACCACCAGAAATCAGGAGATGTGTTGTGTCAGTAGTCGAAAGGAAAAAGCAGTCCTGTGATCAGAGACACCCCCTTTTGGATATAATACAGAAGAGGGATGACTGAAATTAAGGAAAAGTTTCCTTCAAACTGTACAGTTCTTAAACCAGAAACCTGAACAAAACATCACAAAAAATGACATCAAAGATATGGTGGGGATTGTACGGAGATCAAAGAAGAACTTGCGAAAGGGCATAATATGATATACCCTATGTGGAGTGCCCTGAACAGATTATGAATGAGAGCATCTGTTTGTAGATCGAACTTGAAAAATAATGGGGATATGCGGACCATGATTCCTGCAAATGTGGAGCCATCCAAGACCCAAAACATCTGTATAACTGCCAAAGAATGCAACAACCATGTACTTTGGCGGATCTCATGGCAGAAAATGGTCCAATACTTTGTGAGGTAGCTGGACACAGAAAGTAAGTATGTTCACAAACCAGAAACCTGAGCAAAATATCACAGAAAAATGACGTCAAAGATATGGTGAGGAAATGGCAGCAAATGAAAGAGGTTCTAGGGCAGCTGATTCCTGGTCTAATACTTTGTGAGGTTGCTGGACACAGAAAGTAAGTATGTATGCGCACATTGGTGGTTGCTAGGGCTGCACTGTTTAATCTGCAGATAGTCAGCATATCAGCCATTTACTGATTAACTTGTATTGGCTTTTCAGCAGATTAATTTATTTGGTAATCAGTCATTCTTGTTTTTTTAAAATTATTATTGCTAGGCACTTATGCTTTAACAAGAAAACCATGGATGACAAAAAAGAAATTTGGAAATAATATTAAATTCTATATGTAAAATACATAAGAAACATTATTTCCTAGCACATACAATCTAATCCCACGAGAGTAATCTAATCTAACTTCCAGTAGTCTGTTGCTAACTTTTTGAGACATAGATGTAGCATTACACGTTCTCTAATTTCATGCATTATGTTGGTGAATAATTAACACTGGAAAAGGCGTGTACATTTTTATTACACTTTTCAGTCCTATGTTTGACATGTGTCACCCACAGTTATTTTAGATTTTTGCTGAATGGCACTGTAAGAAACTAGGGACTTTGACTCCTACTATCACACAGTAGCCCAAATGCGTTCTTGGGGGACCACTCCTCCTGGTAGGATTGGGTAATAATCTGTATTCAGTTACTGCTTTAAATGATTAATATATTTCCTAATTCAGCTCATATTAAATGGACATGTTTTTAATCTTTTACATCCAAGGTCATGACTTCATTTGCAAGAGTTCATCTTATGCATGTCCACATGTGGTATTTTGTGACATGTGGAAAACGTTACTTTATAAAGTGTCAAATCAACTTACAAAACCTCATAACTGTGTTACATGGTGTGTCCACTGTTGAACTTTGCCTAAATAACATGTTACAGATATATAGATTTGGGCTAGTTATTTCATGCATTGATAGTTACATATTTTTATTTATTTAAAAAAAAACATTTGTCATTTATAACAGGATTTTCTTGATGGGGCAATTATAAAGAAAGAAGAGGTTCTGTTAGTAAAAACACCAAATGCACGTCCTTCTGAGTTCATTGTCCTGGACTGGATTAAAGAAAACAATCTGACAAAGTAAGATAACAAAGTACTGCACAAAATGTATTTAAAATGATTTCTCTGTGCATGTCAACAAAGACTGTATCTTTTGAATTAGTATTAAAACATTGTCATCGTTACCTTTATCATCTGGAATTTGTACGATACAATATTTGTTATTTATTCTCCATACCAGATAATCATAGGAAAAGCAAAGACTGGAAGTTTAAGCTGAGATCTATTTTAGGCATAGAATTTTTAGAAAGTTAGAAGTAATTAACTTAACTTAACGTCTTTATACTGGTTTAGAAGACCCTGCAGAGTCTGTAATAGTAAAAGCTAATGGTGAAACCAATTTCTTGAACATAAATGTTTATTTTCATCTCATTATTTGGTCTTCAATCATCTCATGCAAGAAACAAAATAATAAAAAACTATCACTATGACATTTATTCCCATTGCTAGAGTCCATAGGGAGGGTTTATATGGTTGAGAAATAAAGGCCATTTGTTCATTCAGTCATCATGAAGTATACCGGATATTTTTTAATTTGATTTCCAATAGAAAAATACTGTTCCAAACTGAATTATTGATCCAGTATTCCTTTTGTCAGAAGGATGATGTTAAAACTGCTTTGCCATTTATCATCATATCATTACCTGAACTAAATGCTCACACCTCTGTCATTACCTGGGCTTTGCAAGTAGTAGAATGTAGTCCAGAGAACGGAATACGTTGTGTCATAGTTTACAGCTTGACTACGATATTTGCACCTTTCGGTCCAACACATCCGACTTCAGCAGGCATTTTTTAGTACTGTGTCATTATCTGAACTAAATGCTCACAGCTACGTCATTACCTGAACTAAATGCTCACAGCTACGTCATTATCTGAACTAAATGCTCCCAATTATGTCATTACCTGAACTAAATGCTCCCAATTATGTCATTACCTGAACTAAATGCTCCCAACTACGTCATTATCTGAACTAAATGCTCCCAATTATGTCATTACCTGAACTAAATGTTCACAGCTATGTCATTACCTGAACTAAATTCTCACAGCTATGTCATTATCTGAACTAAATGCTCACAGCTATGTCATTACCTGAACTAAATTCTCATAACTATGTCATTACCTGAATACTGATTTTGATCTTTCTTATATTATTTACATTGATCTGTAATTCTTTTTCACACACACCCCCTCCCCCTTTCCCATTTGGACATGGGACTGTCTACCCCATCATGTAAAAACTTTAAACCATAAGAAAAATTAAGAACATACACCCAATAGTTGAAAAGGAGAGAATAAGTAAGTGTATTAACCTGTAGTAGCTCCTATAGGATGATATGACTTGGACTGGTAAACCAAGAATATATACTTAGCTTTTCTAGTTTCTTTCTCCTCGCGGAATTGTCTTTTCACTTCTCTGGGTAGCACGAGTTTCTCTTCACCAAGTGTGAGGTGGCCCTTCAGGGTACATCTTCCTTGGATCGGTCTGCAGCTTTGTCTTCCCAGGATATCAGATTCATGTCTAGGACCTTCATATCATGCTTACACCCATCTTTGAACCTCAACTGTGGTCAGCCAACTATTATCTTGCCATCCACCAACTGTCAATAGAGGATATTTATGGGAATCAGACAATTTTTTATGTGATGAACATGACCAAGCCATCATAGTCTTCCCTGTCTAAGGAGAGTGTACATACTTAGAAGATCGGTGCGAGAGTACACCTCTGCATTTGTCCCTCTGTCCATCTATGTAATTCCAAGAATGGATCGCAGATGCCATATATGAAATAGGTTAAACCTGTGCTCTTGTTTGGCATAGGTTGCCCAATACTCACTATCATAAAGGAGTGTGCTGACGACACAAGCATTGTACACCATGGCCTTGGTTTTAGTTGTCAGTTTCTCGTGTTGTGAGGCGAGCAAATCTAGAAACAGCTTTGCCAACACAACAGTTTATTTCTGGGTCTAGAGAGAGCTTGTCATTGATGAGGGATTCCAGGTATGTGAATTGGTGCACAGCTGCCAATTCATAATTATTGATGTTAAGAGTTGAAGTGACATCTACTTCCTGTCCCAGCATATTTGTTTTGCTGAGACTTATTGTGATACCAAAATCTTTGCAAGCCTGGGAGAAGTAATCTTTAAGTTCCTGCTGACTGAGGGTGACAATTGCAGCATCATCAGTGACAAGCAAACCCCAGATGGTGATCTCCCTGATCTTCATTTTGGTTTTGAGCTTTGCAAGGTTAAACAACCAACCGGGGGATGGCGTGGCCTAGTGGTTAAGTGGCACGGCTCACAATCCGAAGGTGCTGGGTTCGATCCTCATCACTGTTACTTCAGGGAAGCAAACCCTTAGAAAATGCAGGAAGAAGCAGACCCTTACATAAAATGCATGCTAAAGTCGGATGCTTTGGGCCGACAGGCACAAAATAAAAACCACAGTGCAACCACACCGCCTTGGGAAATAGAGAAATAAGGCGAATGCAAAATAAAAAACAGCAACAAAAAACAGCCAACCATCCAACCTAGTGTGATGGCAGATTCCTTCTTTTTTGTGTTGCAAAATGCATGTTTCAGTAACAGAACAAAGAAGATTCTGAACAGAGTCGGGGCAAGAATATACCAAATGCCAAATGGTTGTGATATACTACCATCAAATTGGACAAAAGATACTAGTGGGAAAGATTCAAGGGAAGAGAAGACCTGTGCGTCCAAAACTCAATTTTACATGCAGGGACATTAAAATACGAACCTATGCTGAAATGAAAAGACCTGCAGAGGATAGGGTCGAATGGAGAGATATACTTAGACATCCTTACAACCAGTCTCGGAACTGATCAACCAAATGATGATGATACTACATTTCTGTACTTCATTTTTCATAGTTCTATAATACTTCAGTTTTCATAGTTCTATAATACTTCATTTTTCATAGTTCTATAATACTTCAGTTTTCATAGTTCTATAAAACCTTGATGTAGGCAGTTGAAAGAAGTACATTTGAGCTAATAGCCTAAGCACATCATCTGATATAATTTTTACTCAAAATAAATATGAATTATTCTTTATCAGGTTTATGAACCTACAGTCACTTACTCATGAACACCTACTTTTCTTGAAAAAGCTGTCTGTGGGGGTAAGTAGTTTTTTGTGTGTGTGTGTTTGCCTTATTTCTCTAATCCCCAAAGTGGTGTGGGTTGCACTGTGGTTTTTATTTTGTACCTGTCGGCCCAGTGCATCCAACTTCAGCATACATTTATGTAAGGGTCTGCTTCCTCCTGCATTTTCTAAGGATTTGCTTCCCTGGGGTAACGGCCGGCTCTGTGATGGGGGTCGAACTCAGCACCTTCTGGTTGTGAGCCATGTCACTTAACCACTAGCTCACACTGTATTCTCTGGTAAGTAATTTAACTGATTCACTGCGGACAGTTGATACAATGGCTGCCTTAACATGCCACAGAGCCAAAGCACTCGGCTCTGTGGCAGGTTACACAAAATGTGATATAACCTCCCATGTTAAATGATGTTTGTAATATTCTGCTTTCAATATTAAACACTTTGGTATATAATATATGATATTTCATGATAGCATTACTTGACTTGCAATGAAAGTTGATATAGTTAAAATTAATGTATATATGTCCAACAATATCCCACTCTGAATAAAACAAATATCGGTGTGAAGAAAGAATGCACACAAAATATAAGCAGATTCAAACTGGTAATATTTGAGCCACGAGAAACACAACTTTCTATAAAAAAACATTAGCCCAAGAAGTATTTCTTAGAAAGGGCTCTGTGTGTAACAGAGGGTGAAAATATGTCACTGCCACATCAAGCTCATGTTGATAGAGGCCACTGATAGTGTGCTCAAATCCTCCTAGGGCAGAAGGCTCTTTAACTGATGGATATGAACATACTACAAACCAAACAGATAAAATACTTGCCAAAGATGGAGTAGATTTTTGAGTGTGAAGGAAACTCTACAAATAACACAATATATATGTTCAAGAAAAGAAAACTACAAACAACATCATATAAATGGTTCAGGAAAAGAAAACTCTACAAATAGCACTACATATATGGTTCAGGAATAAAAGAGTAAGTAACTCATTTCCGCAGGAGCCTTAGAAGAAGCAACACATTGTAATATTTAATGATTTGCCTATGAAAGTCACAAAATCTTCCAATGATACTTATCAGAAAATAGATTTATTTTAAAACATTAGAAACTGTAAGATATGGGTGAATTCCTCTTTGTGGTGCTGTGATTTAAAATGCTAGCACTTTACGTAAATTTCAATGGTATCCAAGTCTATTAGTGAGATAAAGAGGAGTCAGACTTTAAATGCGAACATAGAAATGTTTTAATTCTAAGTAGCAAATATTGGAGATAGTCTGAATTTTAGGTTAGCCATGTCAAATAGTGGGTACAGTTATTAAAACAAAAGATAGTGTTGAAATAATTAAAAATGCTATACCTGTGAACAATAAAGTCATTTGATGCAGATGTGAAAAACTGTTATTGGCATGGATTTAATTAAGATCAAACCAGTCACAATGTGCCTTTAAGTACAGCCACTGCACAAGGCAAGGTCCTTAGACTCTTCAATTTAATGAAGGCTGAAAAAAGTTAGTTAAGTGAGGCAGATGCCCTATATACATTTACAGCTCATAGAGGCTGATTTGATAGATTTAGGGAAGAAGTCAATGTGCAGTGTGAAATAGATAGTGCTGATATTGAAATTGCACAAAATTATTAATCTAAGTTCACTTAGATTGTGAAAAGGGGTGGATATACTCAGCAGATTTTTAACCATCAAAAAGACTGATGAAACTTTTCTATCTACTTCATCTTTCCAACAATAAAAAAGAACTATTTCCTGTCTGCATTTACCAATTGTTAAAATAATAAGTTAAGGATTTAATGTGTAACAGTAAGCAATGAGTCCTTTATTTTGTACATAGTCAATTCATATTCAATGATGTTTACATCTAGTTCTATATCTAACTTAATATATGATAATGTAAACATGTCATTAGGCTTTGTTATTCCTTTTTAGATTATGTAAAATCTCCTCAACTTTTTCTCTTCTTAGGCACCAGAATTTTATTACAGCTTCATGTTGGATTTTATATCTGGAAAGGCATCTTCAGAAGGTCTGACAGAATTAATGCTAGTGACAAGTGCACTTGAGAATGTTACTAGATAGCCTTCTTCTGTGCTTTGTCAACAAAAGCAATTTCCTAGTAGTTAACATTTTTTTTCAAAAAGAAAAAAGCTTGGTCTACCAGATTCTGTGTAGCCTTATACTGCATAACAAAATTATAACAATGGAATTTTTAAAGAAGTTAACAGAAGTACTGCTACGTGTTTACAAATCTAAGTTTCTAATGATTCTATTTGTCTTTGATATATTTAAATGAACCGTCAATATTTATATACAATGATGTTTTTGGTTAACTAATAACGGAAATAATTTCTTGTTAAATAAATGTGTGTTTTTTTTTGTGTGCAATGGTTTTATACAGTTGTTTCAATATTAATATATTTTAAGTCACATTCAAATACATAGCAAAACAGAAGATCACTTTGTTCAGAGGAATCTATTTATTGTGACTGTTGCTGCACTTTTACAATGATTACTATTCCTGCATAGGATGTCTGATCTCCATGGGTTACATATTTTAAGTTTACCATTTATCTGGTTTTTTATTTTAACATTTTGTGTGTAATATTATTGTAATATTCTTTTGCTACAAGTGTATTTATTTATGGTCTTGCAATATTCTGTACGTAACTGCAGACTCAGATTTGCTAAATTGTGCCTATAACTCTGAAGTCTAAAAAGATATATGTAATTTATTGCCTAAAATAAATGCAAAATTAATTTATACAGTAATTTTACTCAGTGATGTAGATCTCCAAATATTCGTTCACTGGATGAAGGCATTTGAGCGCAAGATGATTTGAGTGAGAATTTCCTGTGTAGCAATACTATTTTGCGTAATTTTACTGCCTAAAAAGGTGAAATTCTTAGCTTTCTATATCATTGACTATAGCTGAATAACAGTCCCTGTGAGTGAGAGATTCATGCTTTTAGTTTTGGAGGCATTTATCTCAAGCCCCATCTTTGACTATGTTGCAGAGTTAGTCTATCTTCTCCTGTGTGTATATTAGAATTCAGGAGTGCCAGATCATCTGCAAAATCCAGGTCCTCTAGGGGTGTATCATCTGTCCACTTTAAGGCAGCCGGCGTGATACTGACAACATCATCCACTATGTGTCGTGGGTCACCAAAAGTATATGGGCCTAACACAATATTTTCCATACGCCTCATGACATGACAGGATTTTTACTTTTTGTACTTAATGCCGAACTGGCTGTTGTGTGTGAAAGTTTGCAGTAGTTCGCATAACACATTTCATTGCCACTCCAAATAGCAGAGGGACCCTAATGCAACCCTGCTTGACACCTGTTACAATCTTAAACCATTCAGCTGTTTCAACTGTGGACTGCGAATTAGTGTATAGTGCTTTTATGACCATTACGAACTTGGTTGGGAAGCGATAGGTGATGAGAATGTTCCAAAGTGATGATCAGTGTAGACTATCGAATGCCTACTGAAAATCGATGAAGTGGTAATTGCATCTATGGACGAACTTATTTATAATTATTCTGAGGGTGAAGATCTGGTTGATGTATGATTGTTGTGGTCAAAAACCAGCTTGTTCCTCCCACAGTCATTCATTTATTGCCTTTCTGAGCCTTCCTATCATCAAGCTACAAAGTACTTTCCCTGATAGTAGCATCACCTTGCGCCAATACTCCAATAGGTTTTCTTTCTTCTGAATTTTCACAATCATACCATCTTTCCATTGCTGTGATGGATTCTCCTCCCTCCATACTTCGTTTATGATTAACAAGTGCGTTATAGTTGTGTCATCAGCCATCTTAAGCATCTCACTAGCAATTCCATCTCCGCCAGTTATTTTGTGGTTTTTTATGTTCTTGATGGTCCGATCAGTCTCTGAATTGGTATAATCACATTGTACGGCTATGAGAGGCATATTTGACTCGTCATAGAAGTTTTGTGTTATTGCTGGTTGTGGCCTATTTAGCCCCTCTGCAAAGTGCATCATCAACTGTCTGTTCATCTTCCATAGCAATGAGGTTACCCTGTTTGTCTTTGATGGGGATGTTTGCAGCAGACAGTTTATTACACAGTTGTCTTGTAATCTGATAAACACATATCTGCTGTTTTCCCTTTTCACAGCATCTTCAGCGGTCACGGCCAGCTTGTTGATGACCTGTCTCTTCTCCTTGCAAGCCTGTGCTTTCACTTACTTACATGGTATACAAATTCTTGCATTCCTCCTTCTCGGCAGGTGGCATTGTAGCCATTTTTAATTTTGCTTTTTTCCTTTCAAGAATTTTATCACATGTACTATTACCCATCCACCTTTTCTTCTGGCACTTCACTTCATATAGCCAGCAGTTGCCCATGCCACCTTTTACTACAGTTTTTATTTGTTCCCATTTACTTTCAGTTGTTTGGACAGTCTTGTCGTTCGTCATATCTGCGAGATTTTCAAAACCATTGTGCAATTGGGTGTGGTATGTCATTTGTATGTCACTGTATAGCATTCTTTGTACATCAGTTTTCTTGTCCTGTTCTGGTGATGGCACTTTCTGAACTTAAGCTGCAGTGTAACTATGAAAAGGTTGTGGTTGCTGCTAACATCTGCCCAGCGATATGCTCTGGCATCACGGACTAAAGAGTGAAACTTTGTGCTGATGCAAAATTTATCAGTCTGGTTCTTCTTCTTGCCATCTGTGGAATTCAATGTTATCTTGTGTATGTCTTTGTAAGGGAAGATGATGTCTGCTATAACAAGCTCTGCTATCTCACAGAACTCCAATAATCTTTCACCATTTTGGTTCCTAGTCCCCAGAGGCATGGTTACCAAGATACTTTTGGATCTCTTCATTTGCACTGCCTACCTTTCCTTTGAAGTCACCAATCACCACTTCAGTATCATACTTGGAGGTCTTATTTATGAAGTAGGTGGTAAATGTACAAGTTATACAAGGATAACTTTTATGACCGGCTTCTGTGTGTCAACAGATAATGCTGAATATTTAATGAGCTTCTTGTAATATTTTGTCTTGAACAAAATATTTAATGAGCTTCTTGTAATATGTTGTCTTGAACAAAATATTTAATTAAAATGTAATATTTTGTCTGGAATAGAATATTTAATGATTCTTGTTATTTTGTTGCTTTTAGTGGAATATTTAATCAGATTCTTGTAATAATGTACCCATAAATTGATATAAAATCCTGATTCTTTAAACATTTTATCTGTACCGTAGTTGAACTTCTGCTTTGAGCTAGGATTATTAGTCTCTCAAATGTAGTAATTATTGTGATTGTTTGCCCTAATGAATATATAGATGGTCTTGTAATTACCAGAATGTGTTATATTGAGTGATTAATTTGGGATCAAGATGCTGAGCAGCGCATAAGCTGCAGTGGTCAGCGAACCATAGCTGACTGCTAGCGTCAGGGCCAGCGAACCAGAGCTGCCAAGACCCTTTTATACCTCCACGCGGTGATCCTGGATAACAGGCTGCTGCAGGGCAGACTGGCTAAGGAGAAGGGATCGAAGAGGGAATGCTAACCCTGTACTAAAAAAGTGCTTGCTGAAGTCGGATGTGTTGGACCGAAAGGTGCAAATATCGCAGCCAAGCTGTAAACTACGACACAACACATTTCGTTCTCTGGACTACATTCTGCTACTTACCCTTTCAGGGTTTGGTAGTGGGAGATTGAGAACGAACGAAGAAGAAGTGATTAATTTTTAATTTGTGTCTATTAAATTAGCGTACATTGTGGTATATTTTTTAAGTTCACACCTAAAGTCAATATATTTGAATAAAATACTAAAACACTACTGAGTTGTTTAAAATGAATTTCAGCTAGGTCAGTTCAAAATGTTTCAGGACTTTTTCTAATTGTGCACAAATGCAACGTCTTTTTCTGTTGTGATTGTTGATTGTCCTTTAGCTGATTGTTTAAGTACATGCAGATTGTGTTTTATGTTTCTCTTTATTTCTGAACTTCATGCGCAATCAACATTCCTCTTCTTCTGCGTTCGTCCTGAAAAAAACATTGTGATGTAGTTCACAACGAGACTGCTATATCCGCACCTTTTGGCCTGACACATCCAATTTCAACTGTTTTTAGTACCGGGTTTGCCTTCCCACTGCACTCCCTATCTTAGCCAGACTGCACTAGTGCAGCCTGTTTTCAGGGCTGCCATGTGGAGGCAGAATAAAATCTTGGTCAGCTTTGGTTTGCTGACCCTTTGATGCAAGTAGCCAGCTATGAGCTGCTGGCTGCTGTCAATTCATTCACTATGCTGTATCTTCAGTTCCAATCAACATTTAAGTTTTATTTCAAACTCGTGAAGACATTCACAGAGAATTCTGAAATTTTAAATCAAGTTTATATGGATCAGTGAATGAGCTGTTTACATTATTGCAAATGGTTTAAGCAATTTAAGGATGATCAACAGGTGACGACTTAAGTTCAGGACAACAAATGATATGATCTGATGATGTTTGTGGTGTCCAGGTTTATGAGATTGTTTGTTTTCCAATCATCATCTGACAGTTCAGAAAAAGCAGAAAAATGCAACTCTTAACTTAAATTAACGTCTTTATACTGGTTTAGAAGACCCTGCAGAATCTGTATACAACCAGTTACATTTACATCACCTTGCTCTAAAAGCTATGCGCATCCAGTTTATTCTTAAATGTATTAACTGTCCCTGCTCCACTACCTCTCCTGGCTATGCATTCCAAGCAGACACCACTCTCTGACTAAAAAATATTTCCTAATATCTAATCTGGACCTCTCTTAAGTCAGCTTGTAGCTATGCCCTCTTGTTATTGTGCGTCGCTGTATTTAAAAAAACTTGTTATAGTCTAATTTATCCATTCCTCTGATCATCTTATAAACCTGTATTAGGTCACCACGAATTCCTCTCTCTTCTAGACACTGTAGGCCGGTTTTTCTGAGTCTTTTCTCATAACTGTAATTCTGGAATCCCACTATCATCTTTGTTGTTCTTTTTTGTATTCTTTCCAGTATGTTTATATCCCCTCTATGGTAAGGACTCCACACCTGTACACAGTACTATGATCTATTATAATCCCTAGGTCCCTTTCCTTATCTATCTTTCTAATATTGTTCTCTCCCATTCTGTAATTATGTTCCATATTGGATCTACCCATGTGGATGACTGTACATTTATCTACATTAAACTCCATTTGCCAGCTTACAGACCATTCTCAAATTTGTATCTAAATCCGACCTCAATATATCCACTTTTGCTTTAGATGAGACTCTACTGCATAGTTTTGTGTCATCAGCAAATTTTGCAATCATAAATCCCATACTTATGTCCAAATCATTTAAATATATCTAGAACAAAATTGGTCCCAAAACCGAGCCCTGTGGCACACCACTTTTCACTTCACACCACTCAGAGTACTACTTATTTATGCCCACCCTCTGCCTTCTTCCCGTTAACCAATTTTCAATCCATTTGGCAACTTCCCCACCTATTCCATGTGATTTTAACTTTAGAAATAATCTTTGATGAGGTACTCTATCAAAGGCCTTTGCAAAATCTAGATAAATAACGCCCACTGGCTCCCCTTTATCTATCATTTTAGTAACCGCCTCCATGCATTCTAATAGATTTGTTAAGCATGATCTCCCTCTAGTAGACTATTTCTAATTAGATTAAATTTGTCTAAATGCATTACAATGTTTTCTTTGATTATTGACTAACAATTTACAGACTATGCTCGTTAAACTCACTGGTCTATAATTCACTGGATCTGATTTGTTGCCTTTTTTTAATAAGGGGATCACTCCTGCATCTTTCCAATCCCGTGGAACAATCCCTTTTGTAAGTGATTGAGAACATAATATAACCAATGGTTTTGCTAGTTAGTCTCTAATTTCAAACAGTAATTTTGGATGAATAACATCTTGACCTGGACATTTATCAACTTTCAACCCCTCTATTTTTTTTAAAAACCATTTGCTCTGTAATACAGATTGATCTTAATCCCGCTGTATCCATGTCTCTTTGAAAAATACCTATAGGCTCTGGGATCTTGGAGCAGTCCTCTTTTGTGTAGACTGTGCCAAAGTACTGATTGAGTAGATTAGCTGCCTCCCTATTCTCACTTATTATTTTCCCTGTAGTGTCTATGAGAGGGCCTACTTTGTCTTTCGTTCTTTGTTTATTTCTAACATAAGAGAAGAAGCTTTTACTGTCAGTCTTGATCCTCTGAGTCTATTTTTGCTGTTTTATTCGCTTTCTGAGATATGTTCTGCTTGTCCAAATATTTTTAATATTTTTATTTTTATTTAGCTGCCTCTATAGGATCGTGCAATGGCATTCTAGCAGAGAAATTACAAATGCACCAAGTTGCTGTAAAGTTCTTTCTATGACTCATGAAAGATCAGAAACACAATTGTGTTGCCATCTGTCAATGTCTGAATTATGCTAATGAGAATGATAATTTCATGAAGAATATAATAGAGAAGAAACATGGGTCTATAGATATGATATTGAGATAAAAATGCAGCCCTTGTAGTGGGTTTGGAAGAATTCGCCATGACTTAAAAATGCATTGCGGGTCAGGTAATCATGAAAGTCACATTGACAGTGTTTTTGACATCAATGGTGTTGTGCACTATGAATTGTTACCAGAGGGGCACACAGTTAACCTTTAGCACACCACACTAAAAAATGACATGATTTCATCTGCAGCTGCATTGTTTCTTAACGCGTCACATTTTTCAAGGGTTGTTTCCTTGTAGAACCTGTAACATTGTTATTTGATTGTCTATTGATATAATATTTTGTGAGTAGAGAAATAAATGAATAAAGAATGAGTTGGTGTAATTTCTGTTGTTGTATATGTGTTCGTTTATGAGAAACAAGAAAGTGAAAAATTTGAAAAACATCACACACATTTAGACTCACCTATTCTAGATGAAGTGTTGAGCTGCAAACAATTTTGAAATTTACCAGGGTATGGTACCGCTCAAAGCAAGGACAATTGCAGAGCGGTACCCTGGACTTCCTGCACAGAAACTTTGTGGCATGACGTTTGTTGTTTCTGTCAGAACAGACTGCACAGTCCAACGTTGACACTCTGCCACCGGTAAGTCATTTCGCAGGAATAAACAGGTAGTGCTCCCCCATCACCAGTCTGTTCAATAATACAGCAGTCTGGCGTCCTCTTCTACCAGAGATGCCAGACTGGTAGCCATCCAGAAGACCATGTGCAATTCGAAGGTTGAATTGCTCTGCCTGAAACGGTGAGGTTGCAAGGCCTTCCAAATAACAAGTGAATTGACAAAAGATGCTTCAAATAGATAAAAGAATATTTTCTTCCACCATTTGGTACTCCTGTGAGAATGCAGATAGTATGACAACTGCTTGTCTAAACAATCAACACTTCCCATGTGCTTGGAGTAGGCTTCAACAGCGCATGGCATGTTGACAACCCGCACATGATCGGGGTGGTGTTTTGATCGTACGGTCTTTGTGAAGGTTGGCACACCATGGGCAGTAGTCAAAAGGTTGACTTGCCTCTTATCATACCAGGTAATGTAGACAAGAGGGCCATCTGTGCTGGTGATGGGTTGCTGACCAGCTTTAAGTTTAGCAGCTTTTATCTCTGGAGGTACATCTTATCGGTTGCAATGAAGTGTACCGCATTCAGCTGTCTGGTTTGTATGGAGCTCACGGTAAAGAGCTGGAGAAGAAAAAAAATAATCCATGTATACAACATGGCCCTTACCATACAGGGGGGAACAAAGAGAAGCAACAACATGGTGAGCAACACCTTTGGATTGGTCTGTATCGTCTTCCTTCTCCAGGTACAGCTGCCAATTCCAGAGGTAGTCGGTCTTGGAGTCAGCTAGGCCCCATGCCTTCATTCCCTACGTTAAGGATTTCTTAGGCATGTACTGCATAAGACTGATCCTACCCATGAAAGCAATCATGCTTTCATCAACACTTACCTCCTTGGAGGGTTTGAAATAACGTTGCCACAGAGGAATGATAGTGTCAACAAAGCCCTGAATTTTGAAGGATTCGCTGTGGTCAGGATGCCCCCATGGTGCTGCAGCGGTGTTGTCGATAAGGTGAAAAAATGACAATATGCTCAGTAACCTATTCCTGGACATAACATTTCTAAACCCTGACATCTCAAGGAATTGATCATTTGACCAATACAAGTCAAATGAACATCGTTTATCCAAGCCCATCAGAAGCAGTAAAGCAAGAGACGCCTTCATTTCTTCAACAGTGACAGGCTTCAACAATGTCACACGTGCTGATGGGCCGGCATCGACCACTTTCTGCTCTTTTGAAGAGACAGCATTTATGTTTGTTTTTACTACAAACATGTGTATCATATCTGCAGTAATGAGTAAACTAAACAAATCTGCCTCAGAAATGTCTGCACCAACACCACTATGCCCAGCAACTTCATCGAAGTTGCGAAGCCAGTCGTGATTGTAACTAGCTGGTACACCTACCTCTGGCTCAAAATGACTATCAATGCTAGATGAAGCATCTTCATTCTCAACAGCATCTCCTGCACCAAAAAAAACTTTTTAAAAATTTCCAAACTGAAATTCAGCTTGAAAGGACAACGATTTCAGATCATTGAAGAAACTAAGGGCAATTTGCAGAAAGACCTACATGAAACCCCCAAAACATGCGTACCTGACCCACTTCCAGAAGTAGAAACAGTTTTGGGAGCAATGTATTAATAGGGAACAGAAGAGTTTCGAACAAGATGAGGCTGACTAAGTTTCAGATAAGCCACACAAAAAAAAACTAAAAATAATTTCTGCAACTTTTTTAGCAGACCTAGTATTTTCATTTATCTTTTTAACTTTGTCCAACTTTTAATTTTGCCTCAGTCAATGTTTTATCTCAGTCACCATATTATATTATTACATTGTCACTTCTTTCATAGAATTCATATTTTATATGAAAAATACAAAATAAATAAAAGCTTTTCAAGAATGAGTGTTTAAATTTCCAATTGTTTTTGCTCTTACATCTAAGGCAACAGTTCATAAACCACTGATCTAAACCCATATGAAAAATTTAAAAGTATGTGACATGAATGTTGCACATATTACATAGTCAATTGAGCTCAATTATTGATAACATTTACAAGCCACTTAAATATATGCATTATTTATTACTGGTGCACTTATTGGCACATGAAGGTGCATTTACTAAAAGGTTTGAACAAATATTTCATTTATGCTTTCGAACAGTACAGTGTTGGGTCAACTTCAGACTAAAAAAATGAACTCAAGATGACAGCATTAACATACAAATTGATTAAAAATAATTATGTTCAGTTTATTTTTAAATTGATGCAGAAATAGCAGTGACTATTAACTCTTAGTATACACGCTCAAAAACCATGTTTTTACAAGCTTATTTTAAGGAGTTACTTTTTACACTTTACTGCTGTTACTGATTTTATATTAGTACATTTATTTATAAGGATAAACTCAAGTGTTATATGTCAAAATATGCAGAAATGAAAAATCTATTATATTAACATAGTTAAACATATAAACCGTTTCAAATAGTTATGAAAGATACATAAAGATTGGATTAAAACAAAAATAAATTTACAAAAACAGAACAAAAAATATTGTACTTACAATAATATTTAAATTCTTCATGAACACAGAAATTTCTAAATTCAGAATCATTGTAAAGTATATCCATTTTAACAGAAGTTAGGAAAGTATTATGTGTGTCTTGTTATAAATAAACATTCTGCATTCATTTGAAATTGGTGGTTGTCACAATTAGAACAAAAATAATTAATTTACAACCAAATTTATACTTTTTATTTTAGTATTTGCATTTAATATTTTAAACATAAAACTATATTGCTTCAACATTATCATGTGTACTTGATCTTACATGTATAAGTTCGGATCTAGCTTGATCTTCTACTTGTTATTGAAACATGATTTGTTCCTCTAGTAAGCAGTACTAGCAGCTTCTCTACTACGCCTAGAACTAGTCACTAGGTCCAGCCAGGGGTGACCACCGCCCAGCCGACGCCGCATATTTCTTCATCGTCTGACAACTTTGTCAACTACAACAATTTTTCAAATACTAGTCATACGAATTATCCTCACTCGATAAATCATCATCATTTCCTAATTCAATTCAAGAATGAATAAGTGCCGAAGCTTGCTTTGTTTGCAATAATTTGTATTTGAAGCCATTTCAGATTTCTTGTAACAAAAATGTATTGTTTACTTCAAATATTTATTTCAAATGGACGATATTCCCACACAAGATTTTCCAGATATGTGATGTAAATGTCTAGTGTTGATATGATTGTACAAAAATGTGAGCAAACTGTCTGTAAAGAAATTGTGTTAAAGAGGAAGTGGTTGTCTTGTTTCTCAAAGGGAGCCCCGAAAAAAGGCTACGGCAGAAATGCTTTCTGAGAGGTTGCCTCGGATACTAAGAGTTAAACAATATGTAGTAAAATGCAGTAAAATGTTATCATAATTAATACAGCTTAACAAAATCATATGCTAGCGTCAGGGCCAGTGAACCAGAGCTGCCAAGACCCTTCTACACCTCCACGCAGTGATCCTGGATAACAGGCTGCAGCAGGGCAGACTGGCCAAAGAGAAGGGATCAAAGAGGGAATGCTAACCCGATACTCAAAAAATGCTTGTTGAAGTCGGATGTGTTGGACCGAAAGATGCAAATATAGCAGTGAAGCTGTAAACTATAACACAACGCATTCCGTTCTCTGGACTACATTCTGCTACTTTAAGCCCTTTCAGTGTTTGGTAGTGGGAGATTGAGAATGAACGAAGCCAAGCCATACGTTTGGCACATTTTCATAACAATACTGTGAATACCACAATGCCAAGTAAATAAGTCACTTCAATTTTCCTTTTTAAAACATCAGTTTATTAGATATACATATAAGACATTACATATTAGCCCATTATAACTACAAACAGCTATATGGAACCATTTTATTTAACATAATTTCAAGTTTCAGACATGTGTTATAGTTCTTGAAAAACATTACAAGTCTAACTGGCATCCACGCATGATAACATATTCCACACACAGCTTTAAAAGTCTAATAAACTTTGTTTTAGGAGCAAGTTCCCCCTTTTCAGACATATTCACTTATATCTTGTAGTTTATTTTTAGCCGATTGTTATCAACAAACTATTATGATCTTTAAACATTCTTGTTTGCTTGAATTTTTCAGTAAGGTGGATGATATTGCACTATTGCTCTAGACTCCTCACTTTGTAATTTTCTGAACATCAACCAAACTTGATGCCTTTGAACTTTGCATTAAAAGTTGAAGGTAGAAGGCTCTTTAAATTGAAAGGTTATAAACAATGGAAGGGGTGATAATTTGGAACTTTATCAACTACTGAATCATTATATGCTTTGTTATAAATTTTGAAATCGAGGATGGAAGATTCAACATAGAAATCAAAAAAAGAATGGGAATGGTAAATCAGTTTTCACCAACTTGAAATTGATGTTCACATACAAACAAATAAATTTAAAAAATTGAAATGACAGTAATCAAGAATTATGTATACTCATAATTGTAAAGAGTAAAGAAAACAAATGAGGTCTTGGAGACATTTGGTGTAAAAAGAGAATTGATGAACACAATCAGTCAGACTGTGAAGATAGGGGTTATAATAGATCATACAAGTAAAGTGAGTGAGCAAGTCCAGTTATCAGTGAAAAAGGCAAATGCAATGTTAGGTATGATAACAAGAAATATTAAACATAGGAGCAAGGAAGTGATTGTCAAACTGTATAAAGCATTAGTTAGACCTATATTGGAGTAGTGTGTACAGGTGTGGAGTCTTTATCGTAGAGGAGAGATAAACATGCTGGAAAGAATACAAAGAAGAGCAATAAAGCTGATATTGGGGTTCCAGAATTACAGTTATGAGGCAAAACTCAGAAGAATCAGTCAAAATTTGTCTAGAAAAGAGAAGAATTAAAGATGATTTAATATAGGTTTATAGGGTAATGTAATCAATGGAAATGATAAAATAAACTATAACAAGTTTTTCAAAGTACAGCCGGTTACAAGAACAAGAGTGCACAGCTACAAATTAACTATAAAAAAAAAGGTCCAGATTAGATATTAGGAAATATTATTTTAGACAGAGAGTGGTGAATGCTTGGAATGCATTCCACAGGAAGTAGTGAAGCCAAGGACAATTAATGCATTTAAGAATAGATTGGATATGCATAGCTTTTAGAGCAAGGAAATGTAAATTAAACTGGTTGTATTCAGACTCTATAGAGTCTTCTAAACCAGCATAAAGACATTAAGTTAAGTTATGACAGTTTGCTGAAAATCATACTGAAAAGAAATGCAGAGGGCAAACATGCCAAATGAAAACAATTATATAAGAATCAAAAGATGGACAGGGAAAAGTCTATAAGATTGTACCATTTAAGCAAGAGATAGAGATGTTTGATCAGGAAATGGCAACTGATCTGATCTATCAATTTTAATATTTAATCAGGAAAGATATTTTATTCTACACAAAAATAGCTAATTAAAAGCTTCATTTGGAGTCCAGCTACGATTGCTTCACTTTGAATTAAGTGCACTTTACTCTCTCTCTCTCTCTCTCTCTCTCTCTATATATATATATATATATATATATATATATATATATATATATATATATACTCAAATTCATTATACTGATTTAGAAGGCTCTACAGAGTCTGCGTACTACCAGTTTAATTCTATTCTACCGATACTAAACATAACTATGATCATCCAATCTATTTTTGAATGCATTAGCTGACCCTGCCTCAACGACATCCTATAGCAAGGCATTCCAAGCATTGATCACTCTCTGGCTAACAAATTTTTCCTAATATCTAATCTCGAACTGTCTTTAAACAATTTAAAACTGTGATACTTTGCATTCCTTTGGATTACACCTGTGAGGCCAAGAGGGGGATCCTTCAGTTTGGGCAGCCCAGGGTCTCCATATTTAGTGCTCTGGAGAGGTTACTCCAACATCATTCTTACAGGAGGCAGCTGGACAAAATTCACAGGGCACCATGCGCATGGTCTACAAAGACTGAGACGCCTATGATGATGAGTTCATTATTGTGAAGAAAGACATTGGTCGAATAATAATGTGGTTAATATGTCAATTTGACAAATATGATAAATGTTTTATATAAATGACTGCTGTTTGAAAAACACTTCTATACTGGGTCTATAGACGATTTCCAGGATATTCTATGATATAACCTAAAAGATTTAGCCTGTGGTTGAAAAGAGTGTGTATCTCCAAAAAGGAGGTTGTTCTTTTTATTTAATGTTCACCATGAGAAAGTTTACTCTTTTGTGCGCCCTGAAAAGGACGTTAAGTGGCGGGTTGTAGTAGCTTTCCTCACATCCCAAGCATGTGGATGAAGGTGGACCGCGGTCCTCCAGGCGGTTGTGCTATGCTTGGCTTCATTTGCGTGGCGATCACTACTATGGGAATCACATCGATCCACATCTCGTCAGCCAGGCTGCCTTGAATACAGCCTGTCGCCAGGGAGAGCTACATGGAAGAGAGATTGTGGTCTTGGTCAGTGTGTTGACCCTGACGCAACGTCCTGGTCAGTATTTTGTGCCTGACGGACTAGCATCTAAAAAAATTAACATTAGTGAGAGAAACATCCTCAGTGATTACTTAAATGAATTTCTCTTTCCTGATGACCAAACAATAATAGCAACCCCAGAAAAACAACTGCAGGAACACATCAACAATCTTAATGAGGTCTGTATGGATTACAGTATGAAAATCAACATAGAGAAAACTGAAGTTATGACGATTGCCAGAAAAGAAATAAAAACAAATATATTTATACATAACAAGTAAAACAGGTGAAACATTTCACATACATGGGTAACATAATCTCAGCAGATGGCAAAGGAGACACTGAAATCCAACACAGATGTAATAAAGCAAGTCAAATTATTGGGCAAATGCCCCCGATGTTGCATTGTAAACACATGACAATAGATACAAAACGAACGCTGTATAACATGATATTCCTACCTACATTGTGCTATCAGTGCCAAAACTGACATTGACAAGCAAAGATAAATGAAATATTGTAACAACAGAGATGAAATGCCTACAGAGAAAGCTTGAAGTAAGAATGAATGGATGGAATCAGAAACTAAGATATTAGGAAACAAGTAAGTACACAACCAGTGCTAGACCTCATCAAGAAACAGCAAACCAAATGGTTCGGCCACATGACGCGACAAACACCAGATAGTATCACTTGGAAAGCAAGGGCCAACTACGCAAAAGATGATTTACAGAAATAACATCAGCAGTAGAGCAGTAGATTTTTTTCACCTCAAATATAAGCATTGTGAGCATGAGTATGGTAGAGTGGTAGTCCTGCTGCAAAACTGACACTGTACATTTTCGAGTTGCAGTACCCAGTCTGAGTTCTCATACAACCTGTACCATTTATCCTCCAATGGAATGTATCTGTGATGGAACTGCTGGTCTTAAACTATTTTATAAGCATTTTCTCCAAAGAAATACAAACATAACTGCATCCAAAAAAATATAAAAATGCACCAATATACATACTCAAAATATTTTTGTTGAAAATTCATTCACATCAACATGCAGTTTTTGAGAAGGACAATAACTAATAGAACTTTTCACCACCCTCTTTTACATTTGCTGACTAACAGTTTGCAAACTACATAATATATATGTTAATATATATATATATATATATATATATATATATATATATATATATATATACATGGCTTGAAAAATTTTTCGGGTGGCTCACCAGTCAGTCAAAAATTTTACCAGTCAGCATGATCGGACTACAGTCATGTAATTAATGTTAAATTTTAACTAGGCACTAATTCACTTTTATTTCTAAATAACAATGCATACCAAACCAACATATACTGTATTACTTTCACAGTATTAGTCTATTTGTTCTGAAGAAAAAATGCACTGTTGTCAGAGGTTTGTGTCCTTGAACTTGCTTGGTAGTTTTAGCACTGAAGTACCATTTACAGATGGCTTTAGTAGGTTTAAATTATGACAGTGGAGGTCCATTTAGATTCACCATAATAAACTAGCTTATGTACAATCTATTTCAACCGTAATATCATTAATAATCGTGTGACAGTCATTAGGTAGTAATGATTAAAAATATAATTAACAATTAAAAATGGATATTTTTTTTACTCATTAAGCAAACATTTTTACTCGTCATGGACAAGCAGACAAGCACTTTTGTCAAGCCCTGTAAATATATATAATATCCATTTTTAAATTACGTTTTTAATAATGTATATATATATATATATATATATATATATATATATATATGTGTGTGTATATAAATATATATATATATATATATATATATATATATATATATATATATATATATATATATATAGGCTATATATATATTCACACACACACTTACATAATATGCATATTTTTACTTTCTGAAAATGAATATAGCTAAATAATTCTTATTTTTCTTTTCAATAACCGGGGAGGTGATTGTAGCATCAAATCTCATTGCTTTATGAACTGTGTTTCCACCTCTGTTCCTTGCCTGTGTTTTTACATTTATGATCATTATCTGTTCAGCATATTGTATAATGTTTGGGAGCCCATTTAATGAACATGCACATTTTTACAACTCTTAGTTAGTCTTTATATGGTCAGATATTCTCATGTACTAAATTTTGTATGTTGACATTGGATATATCACTCTTGTATGTTATGCCAAGAATCTGTTTTCTCAATTTCTTAGATTATATATTTCTTCTAATTTAACTCAATTAGCAGCTAAATTATGTATGAAACAAAAAGCAAAATGATGTAGTGCATTCATAAACTAAGAAAACTTTTAAATGATTCTATTATGCTTCTGTTACAACAGTCTTGTATTAGTTCCATATTTTGAAGCTCTTTACTTTACTTAATGTCTTTATACTGGTTTAGAAGACTCTGCAGAGTCTGGATTCAACCAGTTTTATCTACATTACCTTGCTCTAAAAACTATGCGCATCCAATTTATTCTTAATGCATTAATTGTTCCTGCCTCCACTACCTCCTGTGGTAATGCAGTCCAAGCATTCACCACTCTCTGACTAAAAAAATATTTCCTAATATCTAATCTGGACCTCTCTTTAGTTCATTTGTAGCTATGCCCTCTTGTTATTGTGGGTAGCTGTATTTTGAAAAACTTGTTATAGTCTAATTTATCAATCCCTCTGATCATCTTATAAACCTGTATCAAGTCACCTCAAATTCTTTTCTTTTCTAGACACTGTAGACCGATTTTTCTGTCTTAAATATTAAGTTATTCAATTCCTAAAGTGGGCCAACTTTAGAGGTGGCCCTATTCTTTGGCTGGAGTGAAAAAGGGACAAGAAGAAGGAATATCTTATTTAACAGACTAATAAACCAGAAAGGGGATTCTGTGGCAAAGTGGTTAGGCCGTCGGCCTCGTGATCAGATGGTGTAGGTTCGACTCCTGACTCCGCCATCTATTTCACGGGTGCTTGATGCGGAGTTCCCTGCATCTCGTAGTCCCCCCCCCCCCCTAGTCATCTTGTCCTTGTCTTGCCACTGGGGTTGGGCGGCTTGAGACGAGAGAGTGAGGATTAAAAAGTAGCGATGTTAATCCTTGCTAAAAATAGCGCTAGTAAAATTAATTATGCCATCATCATCTACGATGGACGGCGGCCTTTGCCTTTTTTGAAACCAGAATAATTGAAGTATTAGTGAAAAGCCGATTGTATTGACCAATTGGTAAAGGCTTAAATGTAAACAGTGCTGATGGGATGAAAAAACAAATTTGTATTATGATTTTGTAAATATAAATGAAATATGTAAAACTTTTTCTTATGTTTTAACTATCAGCATATCATTCTTATCGTTTTAAGTCCTTTAAATTTGAACCTTACCATTGAAATCTGAAGTGGAGCAAATATTTTGCAAGTTGAATGGACATTTTTATAATCACTGTCCCTGTTGTGAAAGAAATCGGTTGTCATACTGTCAGAACTTTTATCTATTTATCTGGCATTGTCTACTAAGTAAGATAAGTGCGTATTGCGGTTTGCTGAGCAGCCTGAAAATTAATCTTAACCAGAAAACCAGGATATGCCTGTTCAATGCAGGAGTTGTAAAACTGTAAAAATCATATTTGACAAATTTTACATTTTTATCAAGAAAACATTACACCAAAAACTGCCAGAAGAGCTTTAACAATATCTCAAATATCATTAATCATTATAAATTAGTAAATAGGGCACATATAGCTTTTTTTTTTTAAATAATCACATATGAAATTGAAAACTATTTATTATTGTACACATTGTCCGTTTATTTCTCAACATAATTTCCACTAACATTGATACACTTATTCCTTTGCATTTTATCAGTGCACCAAAACCTGCAACATTTAAGTCTTTGAACTGCTGTCTCAGCCACATTTGTACTCCACATTCAACCTCTTCATAATTTGCAAAATGTCTCCCACCAAGGTGGGTTTCTAGTGCATCTAGTGCACATGGAAATCACTTGGGGCTAAGTCAGGGCTTTAAAGCGAATGTTTAAGAAGTTGCCACCTAAGTTTATATTTTCTACTGGATTGAGTAATATGTGACAATTTGAACAGGACGACCAGGTCAGGCTTCATCAGTAAATTTTAAGCGCCCTTGAGAAAATCTATCAACCCAGTTATGTGCTGCTTTACGTGACAAACACTTCTAATCATAAACAGGAAGCATTTCCTTGTGAATATTGTTTGTTGTAAGTCCCATTGCCCCCCCCCCCAAATGCACAACAGTATGCTGTTCTTTGACTGAACACTATGAGCATGAATGCCCTTTTGTATCTGAGCAGCGCACATGTATGCGACGCTCAGTTTCTGCTACCTACAGTAATCAAAATGTTGGATGTTGCCACCTACTGGCACCTTTAGAAACTATCAACTGCATTTTTCAGCTAATTTACATCAATTTGTGTCCTACTTACTGACTTACCCTTGTACATGGTCATTTTAAAAGTTGCATGTGGAAAACGACCAATAATGGAATAATCTGAACAAATTATGGTTATAAACATAGAGTACAAAATTGAAGCCAGTTATTAAGGAATTAAACTTTGCTGCATTGTAATTTACTGTTAAAATTAATCTTCAGAAAGTAATTAAATCCAATCTGATCAAGATATAACACACAAAAATAATAATAGCTTTATATTTAAGTGATGGATCAAAATATATATCACACTAGAATGGAACATCAAAGAAGTCAAAATAAATAATTGTGAAAGAAATATAAAGCCAGGTAATTCAGTTCAGTTATGACATTTACTTTAAAGAGGCTTACAATAGAAGCGTTTCTAATAATTTTGTACATCAGTTTATCTGACTTGTATCCAGCCTCATTAAAGCCCCGAGTGCAATAATAATGTATTGGGAATAAATCAAAGATGACAAATATTTCTAGCTCAAGCAGGAGATAAAAAATATTCAACTCTGAGATAATAGTGCGACTTTTTAAGTTGGTATGTACTTAATCAATAATATGCTGAAAATGATTATGGTCTTAACTTTTTGATATTAAACACACTAAAAGTGATTAACTTATAAAAGGTTAAGGCCGCTCAACTGTTGCATACTAATCCCAGCACCATCATTATTTTGTCCTGACTGTCCATGTTCCAGTGGGACATTTTCATTCCTCTCTGACAGCAGCTCTTTAGGTTTGGTTCTGTCTTCAATGTTATTTATACTGTTTCTGTTTTCTTGCTCAACACTTTCAGCACTGTTTATGTTTGCTTGTTCAACACTTTCAGCACTGTTTCTGTTTGCTTGTTCAACACTTTCATCACTGCTTCTATTTGCTTCTTCAGCAATTTCAGGAATACTGTCTAATTGCATATCTTGTGCTTCTGATTCACTATCTATACTCTCCTGTATTAAAGGTTGAATGGCTTCTGACAATGGAGTCATAATGCTCAGTTTAGATTCTAATGTTGGTGCGTCATTCAAAATTTTATCGACATTCCTCAATAAGCGATGATTTGCTATTCTCAGTTCGTTGCGCTCGACTAGACTAGAAGATATGATTTTAGTGTTATGATAATTGTCATCAGATCTGAAAGATGATATTTGTAAAGGCTGTGTTGAGGTCGAGCTTTTACTTTTAATAATATTTCTAGATTCTAAATTCTCAAGAGCATGAGCACCTTTTACCTCAGTGCTGCTTGCAGAAAGGTCTAAACCTTCAAATTCCTTTCCAGAAATAACAATACCTATATTCCCATGAGTGTCTGATGTTGTCAGCAACATTTTTGGTTCTGTTTTATTGACTTCTTCTGGGTTTCCAACTCCCTGCAAAGATGGCTCTCTTTTCTGTTCTGGTGTGCTGCCAAGTTTATCTAAATGTGACACTTCCCTATGTTCTGTATTGGAAGACTCATTAGGTTTAACACGTTTCCTGCGAGGTTTGTCTCTCTTTATGTCATCATCATGATCACTGCTTCCATCACTGTCATCATCATCATCAGTTTCATCATCTATTTCTTTTACGACGCTACTTTCAGGAAGATATCTGCAAATCATTCAAATAAAATTATTATAGACAATAATTACGCTTTTATCTGAAATATACAAAAATCATTACTGACATGTCCATTGAATTTACCTGTAGCTATTCATGCACAAAAATTAAATTGTGTTTTCAATATAACCATTACTTCTGTCATATGTCCCTAGAACTCTTTGCCATCAGGTTGTTAAAATGTACTCTTGTATACTTTATATTAAAAAATTTGCCATGAAATGCAGCACTAAAATAAAAATAGTATTAGTTTCGGATTCATGTAATAGCATTTTATTAAAAATAAGATAAACAACATTAAATGATACTACAGAAAATCTGCTTTTGAACCTTAGAGAGAAAAAAAAAGTTTTTCTGATATGTACATAGCCCAAAATATGTGAATTATGTATAATAAACATCAATCTGCTTAAGCTTATGTGCACATATAAATTGTGATCTCATTTGTTTGTTAATATTGTTTATCTTTTTTTCTTTTTGGTATGTATCTCAGAAAATTGTAATGTTTGCTTTGCTCTATATGGTTGATTTGTAATTGTGATTTCATAAAACTACATACTCCTGTGGCATGTCCAAATTAACCACTGAGCTAAATATATAGCAGTCCTTTATGTATTACGATAAATAAGTCAACAGTGTAAATGGGTACACTTATCACAACAAATATTTGGTTACCTTTTAAAATCAGATGGTCCAATCTCATCTATGGCATAGGGTACCTTCTTCCACTGGTTATAGAACTCAAGACCTGATGGCTCATTTGAATCAAATCCAAAGTTTTTTATTCCCAAAACAACAAAAGGAATCTTTGAGTAAACCATCATGCTGCCAAGTTTGTTGTAGCAATACTTTCCTTCCTCTGGCTCACCCATACATCTTACTGAACCGATCATCTTGATTTCATCAATGTACTTGGCTCCGTTGTACGGAATTGTCCTTGTTTGTGACAGGATATTTCTGAGGAATAATAAATGTTAAGTTGTGCAATTTACAAGGGAGCAGTAGTAGTAAGACATACTATAAAAAAAAGAAGCTTATTAAAAAACACAAAAATACTAAAACATCTTATGCTTTGACATTTCTCTTTACTTTCAACAATAATTTTAATATATATTTCCCCCATCATTTGATCGTCGTGCATAAATAAAATGTTCCCATCTCAAATACAGTGATTGTGTATTTGCATACAATGAAAGTAGAGCAAAGTATAGATTTTTACCTGTTTACTACAACATGATGTGTCTGAAAAATGGTTTTGATGTCCTTACTGTCAATGACAACTTTTCTGCACAGATGACAAACCTAAAGCACCACAAAGACACATAAAAGAGTATTATATAAACAGAAATATGGAATATAAACAGTTTTTTCATTAATCCAGGCCTGAACAATAATACGACCCATAGGTCACATGACAACTTTGGAGAGTAATAATCATTATCATTAGTTATATTAAATTTTGAATTTCAAGCAAATTTTAATGTTTATACTTCATTAACAAAAATTATCCCAACAAATATTTATTAGCCAATTGACAAAAATTAATAGATACATCCATGACTAGTTATATGTGAATGACAACTTCGCCTTTTAGAATATGAGTCACTATCATTTAAACCTATCATTGGTAGCTACCCAAGGAGAAAGCAAATCAGGAATTGTTTCTCACCACCAGTTAGTCAAAGACGAATGTGTCGGACTGGAAGGTGCAAATATCGAAGTCAAGCTATAAACTAGCTACACAACACAATCCGTTCTCCGGACTAAATCCTGCTATTTGCAAAATCCTGTTCAGGACTTAGTAGCGAGTGATTGAGAACGAATGCAGAAGAAGAACAAGAAGATGAAGAAGTTAATGAGAACTGTATTCCAGTCAGGTGCCATCTTCTTTGCTCACTATTGCTACACTGGGGATTTTAAGTTATTCTCCCAGTTGGCCAACGATTGAGTTGTTGAAAGAATATAATTTTCAGTGCACTTTAAGACTAAACATCCTAAAGTCATCAAATTGGATGCACATGAAAATGATATGCCCTTTTGTTTTTGTAGGTGGTTGAATTTTGAAAAATGTTTCACTCCAATTTATCCGTTTCTTTGATTATCTTATAAACCTGTATTAAGTCAACTCAAATCCTTCTCTTTTCTAGACACTGTATGCTGGTTTATCTGAGTCTTTCCCTATAACTGGAATCCCAATATCAGCTTTGCCGTTCTTTTTTGTATCCTTTCCAGCATGTTTATATCTCCTCTATGATAAAGACCACACCTGTATACAGTACTCCAATCTAGATCTAACTAATGCTTTAAGGGGGCATGCGATTTGGAATTTCTTGTTTTTGTGAAAAATATTGATTTTTCAAATTGTTAATTTTTATTAAGTTCGACATTAATAGAATCGTTTACATATAAAATAATGTTTTTTGCAGGCATATTGACATTTAAAAATTAATAATAAACACCCTACCCCCCTGTTCTAAAGTTGACATACTTTAAAAAGATACAGAAAACTGATGATAAAACACAATGTTTGACACATAGCAACAGCTTTTTCAAAAAAGTATAATGGGTCATATTATATATCATAATGACCGGGGTCCAAAGTTCTCTTCAGAATTTTTCATTCGAAAGCAAATGCTAGCTTTGTCTAAACGATGCGATACTTCAAATATAATGATTGATGCGATATTTCATTGGTTTTATTATTTTGCTATTTCTGATTGGTTGAAACAGGTATCGTCTATGGGAACAAAATAGTCGCGCATGCGCAAAAGAGGTGTTTTCCAAACCATTGTCGGTCCGTCATTTTTAATTGTGTTTAGAAACTGTTCGTATAATTTAGAAACAGCAAAGTCATTTCAACAAGAGGATACAAGTAGAACGACAAGCGGGCTCCCCAAAGACCTAGAGGAATTTATGCTCGAAATTAAGAGAACCTTTAAATTCAAGGTAAGTTTATTGAATTATGTTTATTGTTTACGACCACGTTCTACATTACCTTGCAGCCTTGCTTCAATATTTAATTTTAAAAAAGAGCTCTACGCTATTCAAGAAATATTATTTTGTGTAGATTGTGTACATACTTATTTAGTAAGTTACTCTGTAAGTATTAATTTAATATCTGTTATATTACTAGAGTTACGAGTACACATTTATTACTAGACATTAATAGTTAAAATTTATTAATACATCGCGAAAGTATAGAAAGATAGTTATTAGTTTAGTCTTAGATAAGACAGAATGTTACATGTGAGAATGTCAAACTGTCATTTATTTTGAAAATAAATTGGGCTGTTTGTGCCATGCATATGTGTGCTTTGTTAATGTGAGTTTATTTGTCATAGTATTTGATATTATTGAGTCATTTTCTGTATTCCAGTTCAACTGTGGATGCTGAAGTCAGTGAGCCTACAGGTGCTGCTGAAACTGTAGAGCCCCCAAAGTGGCAGAGGAGAAGTGTACAAGAATCTTACTGAAGGGATACTGAACCTGAACAGTGATCAGTATACTTTAATCCATCAAAGTTTTCTACATTCTCTTGCTTCAACAGTTGGATGTAGAAATTGCAGAAGGAATAATCTACAGTTGATTACAAAATAACCACATGGTCTTGCTGTTCTTATACAGATTCTCTGTCCAGATTGTGAGTCAGAGTGGTCAGACTGGTCAGAATAAACAGCATGACATCAACTGTAGGAAAGTAATTGATTGTAATGACAATGGTATTGGCTATGCAAAGTTGCAGTCATTGCTGTCCACCATGAATATATAGAACCAGATGCACCAAAAATAGTTTTACAAGGTATCCAAAACTGTTAGTATCGCAGCAGAAGAACCAATGTGTCAAGCAGCTCGTGTAGTTGCAAAAAGAGCAGCAGATACAGGTCCCCTCCCAGGCCGTGTCAAAAGTAACACAGAGCGTCCTATCATCGTTGTGTCTTAATACGGTACATGGCAAAAAACGTGGCCTTTCATTGCACAACGGAGTTGGTGTTGCCATTGACGTTGACAGTCGCCTAGTTTTGGATACTCAGGTCATCAGCAATTATTGCAAAATATGTGCAGTTGATGCAAAGCCAGGTTCTTCTGAGTTTATGAATTGGATACAAATGCATAAACCTCAATGCCAGCATAATGTAGATTGTTCTTTAAATGCAATGCAGACTGTGGCAGCAAGGATTATTTATTCAAGGTCAGTTGAAAAAATATCTCTGATTTATGGCACTATGCTTTGCAACGATGATGCAAAGGCATTCAATGAAGTCCAAAATTCTAAATGCTCGGACATTGAGATAAAGAAAAGAGGATTGCATCAACCACATAGCGAAAAGGATGTTTAATGCTCTGAGCAATTTGAAGAAAACAAATGAGTCACTAAATCTAAAAGGATGTTTAATGCTCTTAGCAATTTGAAGAAAACAAATGAGTCACTAAATCTAACTGACCACATCGCCAATCGAACAAATTACAAACACATATGCCAAAAATTTAAAAGACAATGCCCCTGATGTTACAACAATTGAGCTAAGAGTGTTAGCTGGGTTTTTTCACATGATGAGCACTGACAATGCACGCAACCATAGACTTTGTCCAGAGGGTGAAAATTCCTGGTGCCTCTTCCAGAGAACTCTGAAGACATGGTTGCACGAACAACATCGGTCTACATTTTGGGCAAAAGTTGGCAGACTCATCTACTTAATTGTGACAAGGCTGAAAGATACAAATCTCCTCCTGCAAAAATGGGTACGCAGAATGCCAATGAAAGTTTCAACTCATTGATTTGGCAGCGCTGCCCTAAAACAACATTTGCTTCACTGTCAGCGATAGAGATGGCAACTTCCTTTGCCACTCTATCTTTCAACTGTGGTCCTGTAGGGCTAAAAATGGTAACAGACAGAATTGGACTGGAATGGGGTGTTGTAAATCACATACATGCTACTCGAATGCTGAACAAAAAATACTATGATTAAAAAAGACGAACATTGGGTGTATCAAAGTGGAAAAGGAAAAACCTTAAAAAAAGGCATATTGGACGAGAACACCAGCACGAGTTAGCAAAAGGTGAAACATATGTTGCTGGTGCATTTAACAATTAATTGTATTTGCAAATGACTATGTATATGTTGCTTAATTAAAAAAACAATGTAAGAATACATTTTTTTTTTATTAAACTTATTTTTATTTGCTTTGAAAGTTTAAAATTGAATTATCTCAAAATCTTTTTTCCCCATTTGTTATGTATCTGAAACCTTAAAATCTCAGCTAATATAGATGTTGGAAACATGCAATTTGGTGTGTACATTTCTCATACACTCTTGTTTGTAATCTTTTAAAGAAAAGCTAATTTGGTCAAAGATATTTTATTAAAATTAATTTTTTTGCCAAATGTTGATGTATTTTGTCGACTTTTCGTGGAGCTGAAATAGAAAAATTGAAGAAAAAAATATTTTGGAACCTTTTTCATAAAATAAATATGCTCTTTCCCTAGAACTATGCTTAAAATTCATGGATCATTCATATTATTTTTAATACATATGTTTGTTTTTTTAAATTGAAGGTATTTGCAAGCAAGCATTTTTTCAAGGTCACCGCAGTTATCATAGCAACCGAGTGTTTTTTGTTTTTTTTTAAACCTGCAAATAGATCTACATTCATAGCCTAACATTACCATTATAAAATATTTGGTCTGATTTAATTAATTTTTTTAAAAAGTTTTTAGGGAGCATGCCCCCTTAAACAGTTTGACTATCACTTCCTTGCTCCTATGTTTAATATTTCTTTTTATCATACTGAACATTGCATTTGCCTTTTTCACTGCTACCTGAACTTGCTCACTCACTTTACCTGTATGATCTATTATAACCCCTAGGTCCCTTTCCTTTTCTATCATTCTAATATTGTTCTCTCCCATTCTGTAATTATGTTCCATATTAGATCTACCCATGTGGATGACTGTACATTTATCTACATTAAACTCCATTTGCCAGCTCGCAGACCATTCTTGAATTTTATCTAAATGCAACCTCAGTATATCCACTTCTGCTTTAGATGAGACACTACAGCTTAGTTTTGTTTCATCAGTGAATTTTGCAATCATGAATCCCATATCAATGTCCAAATCGTTTATATATATCAAGAACAAAATTGGTCCACAAAACCGAGCCCTAAGGATTGCAGTAATTTCCCAGAATTTAAGTGATTTGCAAAAGCATAAAACCAATGACTCTGTTTTTACTCTCTAATAGCAGAAATACATAGAATGTTAAGAAAAAGTTGTACTTGAGAACAGTGACACATGTCAATCTACCGCTTTGACATGAAGACTTCTATCAAGGACTGGACATGCACAAGCAACAGACTGAAAATGGTGAACTGAGCAAAAGTTTGTTTTTTCTTCTTGTGATTGCATCTGTTTTACACCGTCAAATAAGTTCCATTGATGAACTCTTTTGTTTTGAGTTTAGTGTCGAATCGCTGAGTCAGTGTATCTTCTACTGGCTGTGCTGTGAACAGCCCTGTGATAGATGCTCAGCAGCTTGTTTGTTTAGCCCATATGTGCACAGCAGTGAAACAGACAGTCAAAGCTTGTATATGTGTTTGTTCAGTCTGTTGTTTCTTTAAGGTGAAGAATGGTAATCTGTCCCTGCCAATGGATGTGTTCTCTTCTAGCAGCCTGGATGGCTATTTCTTTCTCAAAGTATATGATTTCAATATCGTCTTGACACGTACTTTCCTGGACACTTCCTGGTAATGGATGCCAACTTAAAGCATATTCAAATTTGGTTTTTGTTGTGATTTGTTAGTTGTTTTCGCTTGTTCTTTGCCTTTGATGAAGGCCTTGTGGCTATAAAGTGGATTTCATTTTATTTTTGTTCTGGTGCTGTCCCTGCGCCATTACTTACAAATGTTTTATTCACTATTCAAAATATCCTCCCTCTTTTTGTAAGGTTAATCTGCCTTTCCATTCTCTGGTAAGCAATAGTGGGATGATAGCCACTAAAGTATGGGTTACTTTCTAGCAGTTACCTTGTTTAATTCACTCCACAGGTGTGGGATTTTAAGAGCTTGCAGTACACTTAATGCATCTATGAAGATGGTTATCTTCTTGTGGCAGTCACAATTATTGTTATGAATCATTTTTGCAGCTTGTTCCTCAGCTGTGTAGTTAGAGCACAATTTACCAGTGTGATCACTCCTTGTTGTTGCTAATGACACCTAGTATTTGAGTTAGGTACTTTTGACAACTTTTTTAAGGTGGGTTACAGTGGTTCTTGAGGCATACTTGAGGTGGACAGGGGTCCTCCTGGCTGTAGTACAATGTGAGGCTTCTCAGTAAACTCATAACTCTGGAGATCACAGTTCTAATCTCCCACCTGACTGCCATGAAATAGCCTATTTGCAGGATAACTGCTTGGAAGTGAGGTTGGTTTTTGATTAATATGTTTCACCTGACCCTAACTAATGTAGTCTGGTCATGATTTTTTGGCTGACGAGACGTTAGTCTCTGCTTCCCTACCACTCTTTGTCTCACAAAGGTTTTCAGAATGAGACAAAGCTATCAGCTGCTCCATTCTTCACAGCATTTCTGGATGATCCAACTAAGCTAAATGAATATCAATATAACTTAGTTTGCTGATTCTGAAGGAGAAGAATCAAGTCACTAGATATGAGATGTAATGCGCAAAGATAAAAGCACGTAATACAAAAACATGAAAATATAAAATTTACCTTTACTAAATAAATTACAACCAGGAAGACAAAATGAATATGCAATTTAACACAGAATGTTTATTTTCTCAAAGATGTTTGCAATTATAAAATAAATTTAATCTATAAAGTTCATTTACAAATAGCTTCGCTGTTGTTGGAATTGAACACGAGCATATGTTGAAAACAAGAAAATAAGAATAGTTACCATTTGGAAATTCTTTTGTACCAGCATACTCTCTTCTTGTTGTTTTACAATCTGATGAATCTCTTCATCTTTCATAATTTGCAGTTGGTGTACTTTGTTCATTTTACGGATTCTAGAACGCTTCATCTGTCGTATCTGTTTAATTGCTCTCTCCATCATTTTTGCTTTTTCCTGATTGATTCTTTCTTTTCTGATAATTTTATCCATTGCCAAAAGAATGGACATGCCGCCCTCTTTTCTACTTCTCCCTGAATTTTTAAAAAAAAATTGTCACAAATAGATAACTGAAAACTGCTTTTTAGTCAAGTTTTTTAAAGTACAAATTTAAATAAGGCAGACTTTTATGTGAAGCCTCTATAGACATTTCAGAATTATTCACAATGAAGCAACATAAAAAATTCTGCAAATTCTTTTTTAAACGTATCTTCATGAAAATATACAAACAAAATCAAATCCAATACTTTTATATAATTTCATCAGCATCAATTACACTCCATAAGAAACCAGTTTTTTACACTCTTATTTTTCATTTTAGTCATACATGGCTGGTAAGTTTTGTTTTGCATCACCATGTTGTAAGTGAAGAAATGTATGACTATATACTAAACTATAGTCAGTGAAAATATAATTTATATATCATTCCAACATATTTTTAAACATTAAGATCTAATACTAACCCTCAACATGGAGGTTCACTTATAAACATAAGTTACAGCTAATAGTTCTCTCTCTCAAAACAAATTAAGAAAACTTAACTTCTCACAGGCTCTGCATAATTTACTGTAAGTTGAAATCATCAAATTTAATTACTTGCCCATTATACAGCATAAGTTGAATTCTACACTGACTGAACACAACAGTCTAAAACCCTTCAATGTGTATTTATCTTTAAAATAACATGTTTCATCTTATTAGTTTGATACAATGTTACAAATAGCCATGGCACTAATCATTCATCTGGAGTCTGTAACCTTTTTGTCATTTCACTTTTTTAACCCCAACTTTACATTGCTTTTTTTTGTGAAATGGTTTGACACATACGATCAATTTTGAATAACAGTAATGATGCGTTTAGAAACATTGTAACTAATATAAATACCATTTTAGTCAACAGATGCAAATTTGATGTTAAAGTTTGTTTAAATAAATCATAAAAAGTTTACCTCGTGTCTGCATTGTTGTGACCTCATTTCCCACATGGTTGTACTTGATGACCAGGTTGCATTCAGGTATATCAATACCTTCCTCGCCAACTGATGTTGCTACAAGAAGCCTCACATCTCCAGATTTAAAGCGCTGAAGTACTTCATCTTGTTCAGCAGTTGTCATTCCTGGGAAATACAAAAGTGAATTATATGTTTGTATGCAGTTTTTAAAATGGGCTCATAGCTGGAGATATAGATGCAAGAGGTTTCGTGGTCACATCTCTAGACAACCTACTGAAGTTATTAGACTTGATACAGCAATCAAGATCAGGAGCAATGAAAGCAGTGTTGCCAACTCAACTAACTTAGATATTTTCAGCTGGGGATAGCTTTAAAAATGTGTAAAAATTGACTAGAATGTCCCAATTTTCAGCTAGCTTAAGGACCAGTTGCATTTCTTCATTCTGAATGCATTCCAACATTTCACACGGTTTCCTTGACAATGGATGAGGATATCCATCCCATAATTGATAGGACCAACTGATTGTACAGAATGAAAATTAGTCGTTACTTTTGGCAACTATCATTGTCTTGAGTGCTGCCAGATCCAGTTTGCATCTCCGTACAATTTGATTGACATGGTACTTAAAAGACAGGCTGTGAAAAATGTTATTTGGTGTACTAGTGATAACTACTTACCTTACCTCTTTTTTAACCCAATTCCTCCACTTGGCACCTGGTTTTATATGTGTCATTAAGGGTTAGTGTAACCCTCACATCTGTGTTTATGAATTTTAAAAAATTGATTATGTGTCTAGTTTTGGCCGTAACAGTTGTGTTATTTGTAGAATGGTCAAGGTTCATAGTTTCACCACTTTGCCTGCAATTTGTTTACTGTAGATTTTGTGGCATCTACCATTTGTACTTTCATGTGTTTCTTGTATTTGTTTAACATTTAGATACTTGGCTTTATGCGTTTTTGTATTTTTTTGTTGTAGCTTTGGACTTTGATTTGTTCATAAACGATTTAGCGGGAAAACTCCCAAAGAAAGTATCAAGTGCCCTACACGCTGATGACTTCGCAATGTGGAGTGCTGCAGAAAAACTACCAACAGCTGAAAATAGAATGCAGACAGTACTGGACACTGTTGGAAAATGGGTTACAGATTGGGGATTGCAGATTAACATCTCAAAGACAACAAACTACCTTATTTCGCCTGAGAACTGAACACTGTAGACTACTAGAACATCTATACCAACTGAAGATCTCACACACCGATGAGTGCCCATGTGGAACAGGATGCCAGAACCCTGAGCATATTCTACAAGAATGCCCAATCTATAGGGAAATGAGATGCCAGACCTGGCCAGAGAGTGTGGAGCTGAGACAAAAGGTGTGGGGCAGCCGCTCCGACCTGGTGAAGACTATAGACTTCATCATTATTTAGTTTATCTGTCTCCTATTAAATGTTGTTTTTTTTCATGTTTTTTTTTTTTTTTTTTTTTTTTTTGTTATCGACAGAATGTCTTACTTTTAGCCTCAAATTGAGTCTCAAGTTTGAGATAATCGTTTACGAAAATGAATGAGAATTGCTTTTTTTCCTTGAAATATCCCTTGGAATATTTAACTAACACATCCTACATTTATATTCTTCTTTTTCTCCATTCGCTCTCAATCTCCTGCTACCAAATCCTGAACAAGGCTTTACAAGTAGCAGGATGTAGTCTGGAGAATGGAGTACGTTGTGTTGGTAGTTTACAGTTTGACTGCGATATTTGCACCTTTCGACAGGATTTATATTCTAATCACAGTCTACTTTTTTGTTGCTCATTAAAGGTTTACCTTTCTTTTTGTCAAATTGATGTCCATTTAATTTTTCCACTCATTTAGATAAAATTCTTAGTTTATCACATCATTTAATACTTAACTCTTTCCGGACCTATAGCCACTATAGTAAATCTTTAACAAAACCCTACAGGACCTTCAGTCACTATAATGGATAGACCTAGATAACAAGTTTCTTTGTTTCACAGAATTGTGATTCTAGTTTTTATATAACCGGTTACATTATTGCTATGACTAGACTAGGCCCCCCTTAAAATATTTTTTACCAAAAAAGAGTGCGTTAGGTGTCACAAACCTGTTGTATGTCAATTAAAGTGTGTTCACTGCTTCTACTTCGATACATTTTTCATATTGTTATTGATTCTGGAGACATTGAGAAAAATGCACATGTTCCATACTTAATGCATCAAATAAACTGTATTTTGAAGAACTTGATTCTTGCAGTATAAAATTGCCAGAAAAATGGATAGCAAAACTTTAAACAATAGAAAAATGTAGCTGAATTTAAATTTGTGGACATATAAATTATCTGCTTCTTAAAATTTTTTTTGTTTTTACAACCTATTCATTCTACCAAATAATCAAATATCAACAATTTACTGATATGTTCATTTTCTGTAACTATTTCCCTTTCCGGTGATATATTATATATTAATATGTTTATCTTTATTATGGTGCAAAGTAGTAGCATTTAAAAAGGCATGCAATTATTTTTTTTTTTTTAAATGAAAACTAATTTGGTGCAAACCTAAAAATAATCAAGTCCTGAAAGAGTTAAAAAGCATTAAGTTATACTTATAAACAGAATATACCTCCATCCTCAACTGAGGCTCCAGTCCCAGTAAAAACAGTTGCTTTAAGTTTTCTGAGATTTTCATCATCACATGAGTTTAACCATGATGCCAGTGCTTCGGTTAGAGCTCTTGTGCGCACAAATATTATACCACACGATTTGCCTCCCTTGGCAATGAGATACTCGGACAAAGTTTTTTTCAAACTCGTGAGATTGGGGTTTTCCTTGTAAAGCCGATTTGTCATGAGACCTTTAAATTCTGCAATCGAAATGCAAGAAGTTACACACATACAACTTGGCATAAAACCTAGATACAACTTCCACCAACAAAACAGTGCAACACAGCATATACTATTATGATTTATAACATGAAAGTAATTGTCAAGACTGGAAAGAAATTTGTCATTAAAAATAAATGTTTTTCTTTACTTTTAATCAATACTATATAAAATGTGTTCAGCACCATAAATAGTGGTGTAATTCAGGGCAGTAAGATCATTTATTATATCCTACAAAAAGGAATGAAAGCCATATAGTCCTACCCAAGCATGGACTGGACCCATGCATACACCGACGGTTCTGTAACAAACACTACACAGAACGGAGGGGCAGGAGCATTTCTGAACCTACCAAATGGCAGAAAAATAACACTGTCATTCGCTACTGGAAAATACACAAGCAATTTCAGAGCGAAGGCAGAGGCACTGAGGGCGACAGTGGAAGAAATGGTGACAGGTAAAAGGAATGAAAGCCATATAGTCCTGCTTACAGATGCTTTGGCCGTAGTCACAGCGCTAAAAAGCCAGAAAAATACTGAACTTAATGATTTAAGAGCAGTACTCTGTCAACTATGCCAGCAGTCCGCACCAAAAAGGGTAGTGGTACAGTGGGTCCCATCCCACTGCAACATCCAAGGCAATGAGGAGGCAGACAGACTGGCAAAAGAAGGTGCAAGACTACCACAACCAGATACTAGTATGACATACGAAGAGTCAAAACGGCTTATTAGAGCTAGATACATGATCAATTGGGAAACCGAACATACTGGATACACAAAAAACGATGCCTATTACCAGTTGAACAGAAGAGAGCAGGTCGTGGTCTTCAGACTTCGCACTGGCCACAAATAGACTTAGGTACCACCTATTCAACAAATTGAAGATAGGTGGCACTGACAAATGCCCGTGTGGTACCGGGAAAATGACCGCTGAGCATTTGCTGCAAAACTGCCCGACATACGAGGATCAGAGAGAGCAGATGTGGCATCACCAGTGGCAACACTAGACAAGCTCTATGGCAGTGTTGGCAGCCTCAGGATGACGGCTGCTTTTTTCGAAAAAATAAAGGTTGATGTCTGACTGCGTACGATGAAGAAGATATCCTACAAAAACATAATTTTATATATTTTCATCAGACTCCGGGTACAAACAAATGAGGTTTATAAAACAGTTTATATATATAATGTGTGTGTGTGTAATGTTATGTTTGTTTGTATATATGTATGTATGTATGTATGTATGTATGTATGTATGTATGTATGTATGTATGTATGTATGTATGTATGTATGTATGTATGTATGTATGTATGTATGTATGTATGTATGTATGTGTTTGTGTGCAATGTTAAGTGATGTTATATATGTATGTATGTTATGTATTTTGTTATGTTTTGTGTTATGTTATGCTGTGTGTGTGTGCATGTGCTTCTATGGTTATGCCTGGAGTGCAGAGAAGCCAATTCAGGAACAGACCACAACAGAATTCTGAAGTCATAATAGTTACAGCCAGGATCCAGCTTAACCCTACCAGACCTAAGGCTCTGAACTCAACTGTCCCCCATTCCTGGGTTCCAGAGCATTAAAGAGAAAAAACGAACATGATATAGAAAAATGTTAGTTACATGCAAACAAGTGGTTAGAATAAGATGTAACTTGGAGACATTGTAGAAAATAGGTTTACCTTTCATCTAGCGTCAATATTCCACCTTTGTGTGCCAATCCACCCAGCAAAAGGCAAAGAATCTGGCTCGAGTCATAAAACATTTCGAAATCCGGGAGTAAACACAACAAAGAGCGCTCATTTGTCCAATAATCCTGACAGCTGGGCTTTATACATGAGTATTCCATATAGATCCTCAGTACAAGAAAAGCCTTCATCTCATCACTCGAGCTATCACTGTCTGTTTCACTTGAACAGAGTCTGAATCAACTAAATTATTGATCACCTGTTGGACTGTCATAAGCCTAGACTTACTTTGCTTTCCTGTTGAAGTGCTTGGTTCATCAGCCGTTCGTTTCATTGTCAATTTTCCAAATTTGTTCACGTTAAACCCCACAAAATCAATTCAAACATGGGGGCAGCCATTTGCAATGACTAATCACGAGGGTGACCATGATTGGTTGGTTATATTTAGATTCTGACACATTTTATGACGTACTATCCAAAGTACTGAAAATTAGGTACAGCGGTTTAGCGGCAGTTTAGGAAATTACCGATAATTAGGTACAGCGGCGTTGTAGGGTTAACATAATCACTGCCCTTAATTCATCCACAAATACTCAAACCTCTGACAGCTTTTTATTTCCATGTGAACTGAAAGATGTTCAACATGAAAGCTAACACAAAAATTATACCTGTGAAGCGCTTAAAGTAGGCATCCTCAATGCTGCTACGTTGCTCATTCTGACTGAATCCAACATAGGACTTGTCCAAGTATGCTAAGACATGCTCCAGCAAAACCAGCTCATGCAGCTCCAAAGCAACATTATATGCCTGTAATTGTAGAAATGTATTCTTCAAATATTTGAATAGTTGCAAACTATGAATTGCAGATTACCTGCAATTTGTATGTTGTAGTTTTTTTAAAATTTCCTATAGTGCATGGCCATATATCATAATGTATATTGCTCGTAAAGAGTATTGTTATCACCAATTACTGAAATATTTTTTTTGGGTAATATTCAGAATTTGTCCATTATGGTATCTTAGACAATCAATTGAACCAATCTAAAATGAACTTTCTGACAATCTATTTCTTGTAGTGAGTGAACAAAGTTCTGCTGATTGTTTTGCTATAAAAATTAGCTGTATTTTTTGTGACCAGCTCGGGTTGCACATTTCACAAAATAAATTGTCAATTGTGGATAATTTAATATACGTTTGTGTTTTTTTATTAGATTTATAGTTACTTGATCAGACTTATGCATTTCTGTCCCTTGTTTTATAGATCCCTCTACCTCATCACAAAAAATAACATTTCAGAGGAAAATATTTTTAATGTACACTTTTTGTGTGTCCTTTTACTTGTATCGGTTTGTCTTGGTCTGTTAAATGACATTTCATCAGCTGAGATTGAAACGTGTCTATTTAATACTACAAACAAAATACACATGAAAAGCATGTTTTTTTAAATTTCAATTTCAAATCATGTGGAAATATCATAATTAAAACCAGAGTTGACCCATTATTCAAACTATAGTTATTGATTATTGTTTTATTAAGAGGAAGTAGATAGTGTTTCAAATCGCTTGCTTGATGTCAATGTTTTTGCAACATAGTCATAAGGGATATATAAAACACTTGATCACTAAAAATTAACTTGTATACTACTTGTTCCAATATTAGTGATTGTTGCCTCCAATGATCCGTGTGCTTGCCTGCTGATTGTCCTTAATTCACTGCCATATGTCAGTGCTGGTTCCACATAGCATCTAAGAGTTCTTCCTTAATTCCAGTAATAGGGTTTTGTTGCACAAGATCCCCTCATAATCTGGAAGACTGATTTTGCCTGGGCTATTCTGCTCTTTATTTCATTTGCATCTCCCATCAGATCTTACATCGGTGTCCAAGTATTGAAATGTGTGGTTCAATCTCATTCACCTTTATACAGGAATTGTGAGAATTGTGCTTCTTAGTTACTACCATTACTTTTCATTTCTTTTGATTTATATTCGTTTTAAATATCTACCAAGTTGATCATTTATTGTAAGTCTAACTCATTCTTCGCTATTAACAGTGTCTTCAGCATACTGCAAATTGTTTATGTTGCTGTCCACCAATTGATATTACTGTAACTGTCTCTATGGACTGTAATTTCCCCACACATGGGATATAAGAAAAACTACTGCAACCCAGCATTTAAGGCCTCATAAGCATTCAACAACAACATATATATTATAGAAAAAGAATAGAAGTGTTCTTACCGATAGATAGTTAGCAATGATGATCAAGGCTCTAACTGACCCAATAGTTTCTCTGTTTTGTTTCCTAGGAAAAGATTTAGCAATATTCCGAATCTTCACAGCCCACTGACCATACTGTTGACTTTTCCTATCAGTAGGAATCTTTTTCAGAAGAGCTTTCAGCTCCTCATTTTTAATTTCTGTAAATTAACAAAGCAAGAATTTTTAATTTATCATCAATCATTCTCTGATGGATTTGAATAACTATATAGTAACAGGACTGACATAAATTTTTTTTTTTTGTGTGCGTTCGCCTTATTTATCTATTCCCCAAGGCGTGTGTGCGTTACACTGTGGTTTTTATTTTGCGCCTGTCGGCCCAGTGCATCCGACTTCAGCATGCATTTTATGTAAGGGTCTGCTTCCTCCTGCATTTTCTAAGGGTTTGCTTCCCCTGGGTAACGGCCGGTGCGGTGATGGAGATCGAACCCAGCACCTTCTGGTTGTGAGCCGTGCCACTTAACCACTAGGCCACGCCGTCCCCGGACTGACATATATTAAACTGTTCACATCAATGACAATTGATGTGTGATGCTGGCTCTAGATATGTGTATTGAGGATTATAGTGACATGAGCTGCGTTACTTTTGTTGCTTCTAAATAATTCAGCATATACATATACCAACTCATAGGCTTGATTTCTTGAAAGAGTTAATAATATAATCACTAACCTAATATAAACATCGTTGTAACTTAATTCACTATTTCATTTGGGTTTTTAAACTCTATTCACACAAATTCTGTGTATGTAAGGTTTCTGAAGAACCACAGCCTGACGTACATACATCAGGGGTTGAGTACAATTTGTTCTGATTGTTTTTAAAGAAAGTGGGAGCAAAAAATTAGATTATTTTGATTCTAATGTGGTTTATTTTTAGAATTATTGTTAGTATATAACAGATTTAATTATTGTTAGTTTATAATAGATTTAGTAAAGAGTTATGTATCTTCCTTTCCTGGACAACTGTTAGTATAGTATATGCATTGAATTCCAGTACACATACGAAGAAGAAAAAGAAATATCAATACATAAATATTTATGTTATAAAAAACTAACAAGTAAAAGCAATGTCAATTTACAACTTTTCTGTTATGCTGTTGCTAAAGAAAGACAAATTGTCTATAATTTTCTTCTGAAAAACAATATTTTATTTAAATGTTTCTAAATCAATCAATTCTATATTTCTTATGTATGTATTTGTTTATATATCTGAAGGTGCCATAACTTGCGAATAGAATTTGGAAAACATAATGAGCTGAAATTTTCACTGGACGGTTTGTAGATCAATACAACATATTTCTATATGTTGTATTATTTCCTTTACAAGCTATGGGCAAAAAGATTATGTATATTGTTTACCAGCCAATCATGATCCAATTTTCTAGGCATATGTGTGATACCATGTGACCTTCAAATTCAAGGTGACATTGTTACCAGTTTACTATGATCTATAGGGAGGTACATGGTCAACTGGTTTCTATGCCTGCTTGCAAGGAGGATAGCGAATTAAATCTGTGTCATACATATTTTTTTTTAATATTTTGGCGATCTTTTGAATTTACTACTAAATTGTGCGCATTTTAAAATGATCTTATTTCACAGAAAAAAACCTAATTATCAGATAGAATTAATGGAATGAAAACATTTTCCCATGTTAGAAAATTTGGGTAGGGTAGAGATGGGCTGTATATTGAGAATTCTATAGACAGCAAAGAAGACTAATAACGTGGTGCTTGAAGAGGCACTGACACAAAGACAGCTTATTGCAAAAATCAGGACAAGATATTCATAGTTTTTCTGGCAAATCATGAGAATTAGTGAATTGAAACACATGGTGGCAACAGTAAAAATCGCAGGGAAAAGGAACAGACGCAGGCAGAGAGAGAAAACATTGGACAGCTCAAATGGCATGGGAAATTTAGGTAACTGAGGCCAGTCTTGAAAGGAGCACACAGAAGGAAAAATGTTTTCATCCAAGAATTTTGCTAGTTCCATTGGATCTGAAAGTTATTTTCCATGTGAAGCCGGGTACTACAGCTAATGTTTTATAATTCTTACCTTGAGCATGATTAATAATAGCCATCTCTAGATCTTCCATTATTTTGATGATCCTGTGTACAGCCTCATCATTTTCTATTTCCTTTAACTTTAGCAGCTCTGGAAAAGAATTTTCACAGTAATGTTGTGTATTAAACATATTTATACATATTTTTGTAATATATATATGCTTTATTTCAGTTGAGTCGATTCCTATAAACAATTTGAGACACCTGACTAAACAGGGAAGAAATTGGCGGGTTGAAGGGGTTTAAACAATTATTTATAATATATTTATGAAAGTTTCTGCATTTGAAATTGAGGGGTATTGGGAGGGTTGAAGGGTTAAACCTTTACCACACACCCGACACTGCAAAGTGATGGAAACAATATAATTTGCATTACGAAAATCACCGCAACATGACTTGTGATGTCGCTGCATAGCAACGGCCATTTCTAATCATATATAATCACACCGGCTATGTAAAAATCGTCTGAACATACTGCTCATTTGTTTGTAGAGAGTTTGAATTCTTTTTTGTCCAGTTTAAAAACAATGGCAACTTTACATTTGTTTTAGACTTTTGGCAATGATTTCTAAAGTTTTTCACTTTGATTTGAAGATTCATCCATTATTGAGAATGGGGAAGTTACATTTTTGCAACAGATTTTCTGAGGTAGATCTATTTAGATTGTATATATAGATACAATAATTACGTTAATAGTGGAAACTGACAGATATGGCCATTTGTAAACATTAATAATCTGTTTTGGGCGAAATCTTTTTTTTTCAAGCAAGGAACCCCAAAAAAGCGGGTTGATTTATATGTTTGTGCTGCTTTTCAACACTATCACCTTCATCTTCTTGTATCTCAGAAACTAACACAAACACAACAGAAACAATAACACCAACAAGTTCTTCATTAATTTATGTCTCTACACACAAATAAATAATATCTATACCACAACAAATAGAGCTCGCGGTTATGTTCTCGACATTTTTCCTGCACCTGACGCGCTTCAAATATCATGTCCCCAGTTCCTCGACCAACTCTAAATCCACACTGACTTTCCGGGAGGTGATGGTCTAGCTCAAGATGTTTGTTCAGGCAATTGAGCAGCGCGTGCGCGAAAATCTTTCCGGCAATCGATAGCAGTGAAATTCCGCAGTGATTGTCACACTCCTGGCGATTGCTTTTTCTCTTGTAGATATGCACTATCGGCGCAAACTTCATTTCCTGTGGGACTACTCCTTCAGCCCACATGGAGCAGAAAAGTTCAGTGAGCCTCTTGGTGAGGCATGTTCCTGCTGCTGTATACACTTCTGCTGGTATTGTGTCAGCTCCAGAGGCTTTTTCATGAGAAAGAGATTTGATGGCCTTGTCTACTTCATCCTCAGTTATGATATCATCCATGGCCGTGTTCATTTCTACCTGGGACATGTATTGGATGGCCTCTTCATTTATGGATGATGGACTATTAAGAATGTTGCAGAAATGTTCTGCCCACCTGTCAAGGATCTGAGCTTTCTTTGTTTCCAGTAATCCATTGGTGTTGCAAACTGAAGAGTTACCAGAAGGCAGTGGACCATATAGTGATGTCAGCGCTGCATACAACCCTTTCAGGTCATGGTGCACATCAAACGCCTCTATCTCGTCTGCCTGTTTGCTTAGACAGGAATCTTGTAACTCCCTGAGTCCCTTTTGAATTGTCCTTCAAGCGTTAGTGACGGCCATTTTCTTGGACAAGGACGATGTGTCATTTTGAACAGCCCTGTGCGCTTTACGCTTTGCGTCGAGAAGAATCTTAACGTCACCATCATTTTCGTCGAAATCAGTCTTTGTGCTTTTGTGTAGATGGACCAGGTGTTTTAGCGCTGTAGAGTAAACGGTGTCCCTTAGGGTCGCCCAGTTTTAATCGATGCTGGGGTTTCCAAGCTGAATATTATCCAGTCTGTTTTCTAACTCAGCTGCGAAACAGTTTCTAGTAGGTTCCCACTTCAGCTTTTTCAACATTTAGTATTTAGTCTCATCAGTACTTTTGTCCCATGAGGACGCCTCTTGGGTTGGACTTTTAGAATCAACTTGGTTATCACGAGACAATGGTCAGTCCAACATTCCACGCCACACACACTCTTAGTTATTTTGACATCACTTCAGTCCCAATATCTGACAATGATGTAGTCGATAAAATGCCAGTGCCGAGATAAAAAAAATTTATTTAAAAGAAAAATATATGTATATAGTGTATCTTTCACTTTGAAATACATAAAATATACTAGAATTTAATTGTTAGATATTGTTGTAATGAAGTTTCAGAAAAAGTTAGAAAAACATATAGCCAGCTATCTATAGTATGTTCTTAGTATCACACTGATTATAATAATTAAGTTTACATAACATGACAAGTATCAGAATATTTTTTTATCAAAACGGTTTTATAGATATTGATTTTTATTATGGGCTCTCATTGTTTTCAATTATTTCTTTGGTTACCTTCTAGTAATTTTCATTACATTCAATTTTAAAAAAGAAAGTCCGACAGTTACTTACTTTCCTCAGGTACTGGAACTGTCGCTTTAAGTTCAACTATATTCTTTTCAACACTGGAAATACTGTCAGCATCCAAGTTACCACACACTTGAAGAATGCATTTCACTGCTTGTTCATCTTGGACTGCCTTTTCAACACTAATGGATGCAGTTAACCCAACAATCTGCAATAGTGTGTAAATTTAGCTTCATGCAACATTTATACGCACCTTATAGAGACTAGGACAAAAGTACTTTAGTATCAATGTACAACCAATAATAGCGGAACTTACCTGTTTTGTATTAGATTTTTTTGTGCCTAATTTCTCAACCCTGCTACAGAGCAAGTTAAACATTCAACAGTTGACATGTACATTTTTTTCCCTCTTCATTAACTGCAAATTTCTCAATGGAATTTCTGGGAACGTTTTTCTTCCCAGTGACACACATGTCAGGATGAATCTGTTAAGGTATCTGCAAACACTCAACACCTTCTTCTGTCCTCGGCAGCCATCTTCTATTGGCCACATTTTTCTTTGATGTTACATTCTATCAGAATGATAAATTGCTAATAACACTTTATCAGCTGGTATGGAAGAATATAACTATGATGATGCGCATTGTCAGTCTACACCCAATCAATACTCAAATAGTGTGCAAAGTCCAATAGTGGCAAATAGTTTAGTGCATTTAATAGTATTTTTAAAATATGGTATCTCTGATATTACTTTAGAATTATACATATCTTTGTCTTATATATGTTGCCAAGGCATTTATTTGCACATATTTTGATTATTTCTTTTGTTTCAGCATTGACTTTAGTAGCACAGTATTAGCATTTGCTTTTGTCATCCCTTATAGTGAACTTTTGATGTCTCAAACTAAATATATAATAAATTGTATTAATGTGGAATCAAAATTCTTTTTCTGCAGCCCTTGATCTATATCTTGACTTCATGTGGCTTTTGGGTTTCTTGAGTTTAGGACAGCTGCTGTAAAGAATCACTGTGCATTCAGCTGGCTACTTATGTTTTGTTAATTTTTACAGAAACCATTACTGCTAGGGCACAGGAAAGGCTTTGGTGCTGGCTTACTGCAAAATACCAAATGTCCCAGTGGTTCTATGCTACTTGTAAGACAAATAGGAACAATAAATTCACAACCACATGTCCTGTAATTACACATAAATTACTAATTGGAATATTTTACTCTTTAATCAACCAGCTATAAACAAGAACACCTGTTAAATTTAGCCTGGATATTATATTTAATTGTTGTTTTTTGCTATTTGTCAACCAAATCTAACTAAGTGAATTTCTCACATACCTGTGGCAATTTTATGTCTGTTGTTCCATCTTTTTCATCGGTGATCTGTTTCTTTGTATTAAGGTAAGAGTACATGAGAGTGTTATATGGCTCCTCTTTACGGGTGTGATGACATTCATCAAACACCAACATTGAGAACACACCAAGGTGAGGCAGGCATTTCTTCTTGAGATGATTCTCTAGAATTCGAGGTGTCATTACAATAACATCATTGTCTGGTAGAATCATGTGTAGATGCATACTATCTTCACTATCTCCAGTCAAACTAGTGACCTTGAAACAAAAATGAAATAAAGGTATGTCAGTTTTGTGTTTCTAATAAAAGTTGTTAACGTCATGCAAGCACATTATATTTTAGTAGCAGATTGTTATGTTAGTGATGGCTTTGTTTAAAAAAATATTTTACAAATAAATAATATAATATATTATTTACAAACTCCCATGACTTGCATAAAGGGATCTCTCGAAGGTTAGCTGCGGGGTGGTTCAGCTTCAAGACAGTACTTCAACAGATGAAAAATAGCAAAGCGAGAGCTCACACCTTCAACAGTCTGGTCATTCCAGCCATATTGTATGGCTGTGAGGTGTGGAACCTACGAAAAATTGACATGGCGCGGCTCCAAACTACTCAACTAGCGATAGAATGTAGAACATTGTTATTTCAGTATGAGACCACATCCCCAACACCGTCATCAGGAGTCAAACTTGCTTCAATGACGTTGCAGATACGGCGTTGATTAGAAAGTACCGGTAGGCAGGCCATGTGGTATGCATGCCTGACAATAGATGGACATGTAAAGTGCCGTCATGGTGGCCCTACACCTATAATTGTTGCCACATACATCCACCAATAAAATGGAGATATGGCCTTCGACAGGACCTTGGTCCGGCATGGTACTTAATGGCTAAGGACAGAGATGAGTTTAGACGAGATTTGGCTACCTGGCATAGAGCACAAAATGTGCATGAGTGAACATCAAGATTACAGTACAGTATATATAATGTGCCCTCTTTGAAAACTTTAATGGCAAATGTATTGATTAGAATTTCAAACTACTTATTTTTATTCCTCCATATTTAAAAATACAGGGAAGTTCATGCGCATTTTATGTGGCCAGTACAGTGATTTATATTATTCTTCCAAAAGTGTTGGTTACTTCTTCATGATGATTTTTCTTGATTTTAATTACATCCTATTTCCTGATGGTCTATCTTGTTCGATAGTTGTTGGTCCAATTTAATCCTTCTGGAAATCCCACTGGGTGGCGGCACACAGTGGGAAGTGTGAAGTGAAGAAAATAGAGAAGTGGCCAAGAAAATATAACAAAGAAACAAAACAAAATAGAAAACAGAGAAGTAGAGTGTGTACTGTATTTTAGGCTTAGAAAGAGGGCCCTTCCATTCTCTGTTGCATTTGATGCTGATCCATCAGTATGTACATGGGTCCAAATGTTGCTTGAGTAGTGATTGTTTCCATGTTTTACAGCTAGGAAACGTCTTTCTGTTTGTGGATTTATTGCATTTTTGAAAGAGTGTTTTGCCTGAAGTATTCTGTATTCAATGTGCAGTTCTCTGGTAACACTTGGTTTAAAAACATCAGCAGGGTTTTTCCATGGGTCTCTACAGATTGTAATAAAAGCAGTAAATTACATTAATTCTAATGCATTTCAAGATCGCCTGTTTGCGAGAACAATAATGAAGACTTCACATGCTTATTATAGCATTCCGAAGTCTGTTGGCTATCCAAAAGTAACTGCCTTTGTCATTTTGTTGCTGTGTGGGACTCAGTTGTGACATCTTTCAGAGGCAAGAAAATGGAAGAGAAAATTACTTCAGCTAAATATGGTATATTTTATCCGTGTGATGTCTTTGTTGCAGGGTTTCAATCTGTCATAGAGGCAAATGGGCAGGTACTTGAGGTGGTGAAACGTTTCAAATATCTTGGATCGTTGATCAGCGAAGAGGGTTCGAAGCCAGAGGTAATTACAAGAATAGCACAAACAATAGCGTCGCTGACTAGGCTGCAACCTATTTGGCGAGACAAGCGCCTTGCCCTCGGCATAAAAGTCAGACTACTGCGCTCTTTGGTGCTGTCAATATTTCTGTATGCCTGCGAGACCTGGACCATTACAGCAGATATCCAGGGCAGAATACGTGCAATGGAAATGCGGTGCTATAGAAAACTCCTAAATGTTACATATAAGGATCGTGTCACGAACGTAGACATCCGTCAGAGTTGAAGATGCTATTGGTCCTTTTGGAGATCTGTTCACAACTATCAAAAGACAAAAGATGGCTTGGTGCGGGCACGTCGCGAGGTCCAACGGAATTCCCAACTCGATACTCTTTGGATCCGTACCGGGACAGAGAGGGCGAGGACGTCCAAGGAAGAAATGGGTGGACAACATCGCTGAGTGGTCAGCCCTTCGTCACGGTGAGCTATGTCAGGCGGCGACAGACAGAGAGAGATGGCGTGGGATTTTCATGTCTTCATGTGTGCCCCAACGACCTGATGGGTTACGGGATGAACTGAACTGAACTGATGTCTTTGAAAAGCTCAATAAACAACTACAGGGCAGAAATTGTGACCTTTTTTCAAGCAGGGAGATTATTACAGGATTTCTTGGAAAAGTCAAGCTGTATGCCACCAATATAGGATGTTAAGAATTTGCAGTTTCCCACTTTGGCAGCAGATAGTGATGAATTGAAAGATGATGAAAAAATTGTGTATGTGGATAATTTGAAGTAACTTTGTAATTTGGAAGTTCGCTTCTGTGATCTGCTGGACATGGATATACTGGTCTAGGTTGTTCATCCATTTACTGTGAATGCTGCTGACATTGATTTTTCTTTCCAATATGCACTCATAGAGCTACAGAGAAAGAGTTCAATATCTAAAAAGTTTCCACAGCTTTGGGATAATACAAAATTGTTTTGCATGGCATTTGTTACTTCGTATTTAGAATCAGGTTTCAGTCATATGAATTATTTACTCAGCCTAATGCAAAATCGTCTTAACATAACGGACAGAGGTGATCTTCGGTTATCCCTCTCATCAATAGAACCGGATATAAAGAAGCTTGTATCTGGTTATCATGCACTAGGATCACATTGACCGAGAAATACTTAAAGTAGGGAGTAGGGAGGAAACAAGATCAGAAGGGGGCATGTCACACACTGGTCTACATAACTGAATGCATTTTTTTCAAGGACTAGTTAGTTGATTTACAGAAGTGCTTGTTTCTCAAAATTATGAATGGTACTTTTTTGACCAGTGTTTGATCATCCGGCTCAAAATTATGTTTGGTTTTATCTCATTCAGACCATGATTACTAAATGAATACTTTGTTTGAAAATTCATTTACTTTATGCCTGCATTGCCAAGTTTAAAGAAAATAAGACGAACAAGAATTTACCTCAAAGTTCTTTGGTAGATATTTTTTCAAACTCTTGCATTGCTGCAGTACAAGAGGTACAGTTCTTGCAAGAAAAGCAACTTTTCTTTTCCCTGTGTCTGTTGAAAAATGGAAAATTAGTTAGTAAAGAAAGTAAAGATCCAGTTACACCATGTGGAGTATAGGAAATATGGTGTTAGGCTCATATTATTTTGACCTATGGCACATAGTGGATGATGTGGTCAGCATCACATCAGCCACTTTAACTTCCCAGATTTTTTCTGGTACCCAATTTCTGTGGCATAAAGCGCATTGGGCAACCATGAGGATGTATAATATCAACGGAAATATTATAACGGTCCTTGAACACCTGTATGACAAGGCGTCTAGCGCAGTTCTTGTGAATGGGAGGCGAGGGGACTTGTTTTGCACATCAGTTGGTGTGAGACAGGGGTGTACACTCTCTCCAACTCTTTTCAATATATTCCTTGAAGAAATTATGAGTGAGGCACTTGGAGGTCATGTTGGTACTGTCAAGATAGGGGACCGAATGATTACCAACCTTCGTTTTGCAGATGATATCGACGGGTTGGCGGGTTCAGAAGCAGAACTCCAGGAATGGGTCAGAAGACTCAATGAAACAGCTCTTGACTATGGTATGGAGATAAACGCTGGAAAGATCAAATTAATGACCAACAACGCCACGAGCTTCAACAGCAGGATAAAAGCTAACGGTTAGGAACTCGAAGTGGTTGACCGTTTTAAATATCTTGGGTCGATTGTCCGTGATGAAGGATCAAAATGTGAGGTGTTGGCCAGAATAGCACAGACAATAGCGGCGCTTGCACGGCTTAACAAAATCTGGCAAGATAAACGGTTAGCACTACGCATGTGAGACATGGACAGTTACAGCTGACCTTCAACGAAGGATACAGGCCTTGGAGATGAGATGTTTCCGAAAACTTTTAAACGTCACGTACAAAGATCGAGTTACAAATGAGGAAATATGAGATAGAATTACAACAGCAATAGGGCCTTTCGAAGACCTCTTGGCAACTGTCAAAAGAAGGAAACTCACTTGGACCGGTCACATATCGAGATCAAATGGTCTTGCAAATACAATCCTCCACGGAAAGGTGCATGGCAGACGACGAAGAGGCCGGCCCAAAAAGAGATGGAAGGACAACATAAAAGAATGGACCAGTCTCCGACCAGAAGAGTCACAGGCAGCAGCATCTGACAGAGAGGGTGGCATGAGATTGTGAGGATGTCTTCATGTGTGCCCCAACAACCTCACCGGTTACGAGATGACCTGATCTGAGGTCGACCACAGGAGCCGGTTTGTGAGGGAAAAATATCCCGCTCCAACTGGGGACCGAACCCCAACCGCTTGATTGGGAAGCTAGTGCACTAACCACTGCGCTTCCATGGCTTCCCAAATTTAGTAAACATGTATAATATTTTTAAACATCTAATCATCAATTATAAAAAATCAATTAGACAAGAACAAATTAAATTTTATAAATTCATTAATAAGTAAAATTATTGTCTTTTCTTTGTTCTTAATGAAAATAGGGATATCTCTGCAGTTGAACTAGCAGGGGTTTGGTAAAGTTTCTTGAAGTGAAGTTTTTTGCAGCATTTTTCTGCAGATGGTGAGAATGAGTGCTTCTAGGTAGCGGAAAAAAGGGATTCTAGATGAAAGTGGTTTCATCATACATCAGCTTACTTCATTTTTGTGATTGAAGAAATTATTTACAAATGACATTTATAAATTTAAAGTAATGAAGCTGATAGTGGGATTCTAGAATTACAGTTATGAGGAAAGACCCAGAAACACCAGCCCACAGTGTCTAGAAAAGAGAAGAATTCAAGGTGACAATACAGGTTTATAAGATAACCAAAGAAACGAATTAATTAGACTATAACAAGTTTTTTCAAAATACAACCACCTACAAGAACAAGAGAGCATAGCTACAAATTAACTAAAGAAAGATCCAGATTAGATATAAGGAAATATTTTTTTAGTAAGAGAGTGGTGAATGCTTTGAATGCCTTGCCACAGGAAGTAGTGAAGGCATGGACAATCAATGCATGAATTCAAAAAATGAAACTGGTTGTATACAGACTCTGCAGTAAAATAAACCAGTATAAAGATGTTACGTTAAGTACTTTTGGAACAAATGACGTACAGAAATGTCTCCAGAGTTAAAAACGTATCTTGTGTAAGCTAGTCATGTTTATTTCAGGTCTTTTATAATTCTGCTCACACAATCTGTAGTCTCTATGTTTCTTCCATTGTCTAATTTTCATGTTGAATCTCATGTCTACCAGATTAAAGTGTGACCTATGAAGAGTCCAAAAGGTTTATTCGGGCCAGATTCATGGACAAATAAGAAACAGAGCATAATGGCTATACACAAAATGATGCTTATTACCAGTTGAACAGAAGAGAACAGGTGGTGGTCTTCAGACTCTGCACAGGCCACAACAGACTGAGGTACCATCTATTCAATAAACTGAAGATAGGTGCTTCTGATAAATGCACCTGTGGTACTCGGAAAATGATCCCTGAACATCTACTACAAAATTGCCTGACACACAAGGACCAGAAAACGCATTTGTGGCCATCACCAGTGCAAACACTAGACAAGCTCTATGACAGTGTCGACAGCCTCAGAATGGCCGTTGCTTTCTTTGAACAAATTCAAGTTTACGTCTGACAGCGTACGAAGAAGAATAATCTCATGTCTTACATAAGTTCAATAAATAAATCAGTATATTGTAAAATTAATTATAGCAATTGCTAAATATTGTTTACCACCTTGTTGCAGGTGATTCAGAATTATATGAGTAGCCACTCTTGTCTTGCCTGAACCCGTTGGAGCACAAATTATTGTATTGCGGCCTTTTAGTGCATTTTCTGAAAGCTCCTTCTGATAATCTCTCAGATTTAAACTTGGTGTTTCTAAATAAGAGAAAATCAGAGTATCAAATTAAACTTCAAAACAATGTGTAGGTAGTAAACACATTAATTTTCACACAAGTGTTGCCAGGGCCTGAATGGGAAGCACGAGGAGCTCTGATAAAATCTTTCCATTACTTTCCTCAGGGTGGTAAGCAAAGCATTGTGTTTGTCTTTCACAAATTTCAGTAGGCACTTTTTTCTTTCTCCTGTTCTTAAGTTTCTGTAGAACAGCTTCTGATTTCTCTGGTATTTTTTCCCCAATCTTTCTTTGAAGTCCTTTCAGGATTTTTGTTTTCCTGTTTTTGGCTTCATTTCTGTGTGTTACATATTCTTTGTATTTCTCTATTGTTTACCTGATGTATTTTTGGCTTTAAAGTATTGTTTCTGTGTCTTTTCTTTTTCATTATCATTTTGACTTCTGTACACTATGGTGTCCTCTTTATATCCTTCTTGAATCTGACTTGATAAAATGTTTCTGCTGCAGCTGCCTTGATGATTGTCTTAAATTTTAAACAGAGAGCTACTGATTCTCAGGCGGTTTCTTTCCACTGCTGTCAATATAAGCCACTGATATTTGGTCCTATATTTTGGCTCTCATAGCTTGTAGGCCTTTATTCTAGCTTCACTTATCTGGGGTCTGCCATCAGCAACATTCTCTCGCTCGAGAAGGAGATAGACAGTAGACTTGGTAGGGCAAGTACCGTCCTGGCTTGCCTCACAAAGATAGTCTGAGAGTCTCACTACACCAAGGTCCAGGTCTACCAGACCTGCGTCCTTGGCACTCTCATGTATCGAAGCAAGACATGGAGCACTTGCACTAAGCAGAAACGGCAGCTCGACACCTTTTACATAAGGTGTCTGCGGCACATATTGGGGATTGGGCGGCAAGAAAGAGTGCCACATAATGTGGTCTTGCAGTGAGCAAACACTCATAGCATGTACTCACTGTTGAGCCAGTCGTGTCTTTGATGGTTGGGGCATGTTTACCGCTTGGAAGATGAGAGGCTGCCAAAGGATATCATCTATAGAAAGCTGACCATTGGAGTTAAAAGAATTAGCCTTCCCACATTGCAATTCAAGAATGTTTGCAACAGGGATATGAAGTCATGCGAAATCTCATCCAAGGGCTGGGAAACAATTGCTCAGGATTTAGCTTTTTGGAGACAGTCAGTTGGAGGGGTCATAGTGGCTGCTTATGCTCGTAGAGGCCTTCTAGCTGTCAAGAAAAGAGAAAGATTGAAGAGATCAAGGAACATGCCGGCAAGCCAGCCTCCTCAGCATTGTTGTACGATCTGTGGCAGGGACTGTCACTCACAGATCCGCCTTTAGTCATAGCAGACAGCGTCGAAATACGGGAGACAGAGCTGGACAAAACTCACAGGACGCCACGTGCATGTTCTAAAGGGACTGAGACATCTATGATGATGATATATATCTATATATATATATTTATATAGTTAGTTTTATTTCCAATTATGTTGTCGAGCATCATGGTTAGCATAAGTTGTCTGTCCTATGCCAAGTGTGCTGTGTCAGCCAATGTGATCCTGTGTCATTTCACTATCATTCTAATATCATCTATCCAGTTACCACATGGCTGCCTTCTTACCCTGTAGCCATATCTACCAGTCTTGTAAGCCATCAGTGGAAGGTGATAAGGGTGCATTCTCATTAGATGACAAAACCAGTGTATTTTGTGCCTGGAAATGTACTCTGCTGACCATACTCAAATGTCTTACTTTCTCATTCTTTTCTGGTAACACTGATGACTTTCTTTAAAAACTTCATTTCACAAGTCAAAATTCTGCTCTCGCATGTGTTGGACAGGGGTCATGTTTGGCACTGTCACACAGTTTGCATAAATATTATAATAATGTTTGCCTAGGCATCTAGGGCCCGTTGCGTCGATCGACCACTACCATATTCAACCACTGAAGCTTTTAGCCAAACCTCGTTCAATGCCAAAGGAGAGACTGCTAACTGTTGGAGCCATGTAGAACGGGGGTGTCCCCTCTCACGCCTTCAGCTAGCCAGAAGGAGACCATTGTTATACACTTAGCTGACTTGGACATTATCTGGTGAGCCGGAACTTCCTGATCCAGTTGGACCAAGCACAGACAGGCAGTGGCGGACCAGAGATGGAGGGAAGACTCGTCTTTGCAGACACATCAACATATTACAGACGTGATCAAACCACCAGATACTGAGGATGCGTCACTAGTTGCGCATATGAAAGGCATCAAGTCTTGATATGTCCTGTTTAAGTAGGGTCCAAGTCTCTAAACCATACAGGAGGACAGGAATCACACACGTCTGATAAATATAAATTTTGGATCTGAGAGAGAGTCTGCTATTATTCCACATCCGGTGAAGGTCATTCATAGTAGAGGCAGCAAGCCCGATCCGTCTTAACATGTCAGGCCCACTGCGTCCATTGGATGAAAAAGAACTTCCCAGGTATGTGAATTCATTGGTGCAATCCACCGTGTGACCAGGGACAACAATGCTGTGAGGTCCAGTGTCGGAGTCAAGATTCTGAATATTTTTGTCTTGACCAAAGATATTGATAGGTCCAGGTTTGATGTTTCAAAATCAAGTTTCTCAAGAGATTGTTGCAGAGCCACATTGTCTGGGCTGACTAGGACTATATCACAGCAAAGGCGAGGTCTGTGATGCGTGTTTGGTCCATGTCAATATCCAGATGGTGGGAGTCAAGGCAGTAGAGAATTCAGTCGATGGCTCTGCAAAAAAAGGCCAGGGCAAAGGATGCAACCCTGCCTGACCACTGAAGATGTTAAGAACCTGTTCGAGAGAGTGCCACCTAGACAGACTCTGGTACCGAAGTCCGTGTGTAGCTCCCTTATCGAGTTCAACAGTGGAGCAGAAGTCCCAATGCCTTGCAGGACTTTCCAGAGAGCAGACCTGTCAACCAAATTGAATGCAGCCTTTAGATCCACATATGCAGCGCAGAGGGGTGGTTGAATGCCTGGTGTAGCTCAGCATGAATCGGAGAGTGAGAATGGCATCCACAGTTGATCTACCCGGGGTGAAACCAGACTGATGTGGATGACGTTTTGCAATCAGGAGTGGTTTGAGCCATGCCAGCAGCATATGTGCAAATACTTTGCCAGGGACTGAGAGCAGTGTGATTGGTTTATAGTTGTAGTACTTACGAGTTCCCTTGCCTTTGTATAGGGCAACAATTATTCCATCTCATTAATCTGCGGGAACATGTCTTGTTCTCCAGACTTGTAAAAAGAGGTGGTGAAGAGCGGAGCGGAGCTGATGGGGCTCCATGGCATACTTTAATAGCTCTGGCGGAATATGGTTTTCTGTTAATATTGGAGGCTCAATCTACATCTCTACATTCGGGGGAATATCCACACATTCCAAATCGAGGGTGAGGCAAGCCACTGCTGGAGGATGATTGAGGGTGAGCGTATAGTTCTCCTTCCATCTGTCCGCTACTTCTTCGTGCTTCGAACATGGTGAGCCATCTGCTCTATTGAGAAACTCAGTATTGCCACACGCTTTCTGCTTGCTTCTGGGGTGGAGCAGGTTTCTGGCTTAGCAGGCAGGTCTGAGATTATTGGATATAAGACCTGTTTCAACTGTGTCAGCGATTCCATTAAAGAAGCTCTCTCGGTCAGTCATAGCAGTTGCATGAAACTGGCTTTTTTAGCTGCTGGTGTGCGGTGTAATCGTTGCATAGTCTGGCTGAATTTTTTGTAAAGGATATCGTAAGTACTGTCAGAGAGCCATGGTTTTCACTTTATGGATTTGGGCCTACAATTATTATGGCAGCCTCGCAGACAGCATAAATATACTGTTTATAATAAGCTGTTGCTTTGTTTTCAAACTACTGTTTATGTGTTAAAGCAGTGGCAACAGTGGATAAGTCACGGGAGATGCTTTCTGACACCTAGTCTCAATTCCCCTGTCAAGTCTACCATATGACCAAGGTGCTCTCCTGATCCTCATAGTTTCTGTTTTGCTGTTGTCATTAATTCGCTTATTGGATTTAGCCCTGTTTGTCGCATGCACATTCATGTGATTTTGCAGTTTATTTTCATTGTCATACAAAAGACACAGATCATCTTCAAAAAGCAATTAATGTATTGAGTTCATTTCTACTTCTAATGTCTCAATTTGCTTGGTCTCCAATGTGATTTTTTCCATGTAGATGTTGAACAGCGGAGGGGAAGGAACACACCCTTGTCTCACGCCTCAATAGTGATTTTGAAAGCATCTGCGACACCATCAGTCGCTCTTACAACATTTATACTCATACGATATCAAGTAGCTGGCCTTTTACAACATAATCTTCCAGTATCGCGCACAGTTGAATTCTGTCTACCCTATCAAACACTTTTTCTTGATCAATTATTTTATTTTTGTGTTCGCCATATTTCTCTTTTTCCCAAAGGTGGTGTGCGTTGCACTGTGGTTTTTATTTTATGCCTGTCGGCTCAGTGCATCCGACTTCGACATGCATTTTATGTAATAGGGTCTGCTTCCTCAGAGTAACGGCCGGTGCTGTGATGGATATCAAACCCAGCACCTTCGAGTTATGAGCTATGTCACTTAATCACTAGCCCATGCTGTCCCCTCTTGATCAATGAAAGCAATGTATAGATTTTCGTTCTGTTCTATTCATCTATCACTTAATTATCATCTTCGGGTGAATAAGGCGCTTGTGCAGCCCACACCCCGGTGGAATCCAAATTTAGCTTTAGACAGCTGAGGTTCAACAATAGGTCTTGTTCTCTGTTCTATATATGTATATAAATTACGTTTCAGATGTATGTTTAACAACCCATGCTTCAATATTTAATAGATCAATCCGTAGATTCTATCTACTCATATACAATAAAGTACATCTTAAAGACATAAATATACATTTTAAAAATCATTTCATTTACATATACACCATCACGTAATTTAACCAGCCATATAACAAAATACCTTCAGAATGTGACGTGTCAGATATCACCTCATCAATAGCTTCATCATCTGAACAGTCAGATGAGGTTGTGTGCTGACGTTTTCTGTTCTGGTTTTCTGAACTGGGATCAGATGTGATTCTATCAACAGCAAGATTTCCAGTTCCAATCAGTATTTTATATTCTTGTGCATTCAACTGATCTTTTGAAATGAACACCTTGGATCTTGAAGTTATTGCTAGTTGATGACATTTTAGATAATATATTCATTAAAGTGAAATTTTATTAATATTTTTCAGGAAATCATGTGTGAAAATTTTAATTATAGGATGATACTTCTTAATATTCTTTAAAATGAAGATGATGTTACCAATTTTAGCTCAGAATCACCTGACATTACAAGCAAATGTAAAAAACAACATGCAAACATAGTGTATTTTAAAATAAATCTAACTATGTAAATGTTGCTAGTCTGCCAAGCTGTTCCATTTCGCAGTTAATGCCAATTTGAAGAATGTGCAGGACTATGTTAATGTAAAATAATTATTCTTTATCATATATAACAACATTGATGATCGATTGCCTGCGAACTCATGGCTGGTCAAAATAAACGAGGAAAAAACAACATGTATGATATTCTCGCTATCAAACAAACTCCAAAACACCAAATTAAGTCTTAACGGCAAAAACCTGCAGCCAAACGACAACCCAAACTACCTGGGAGTCACATTTGATCAGCGCATGACATGGAAAAGTCAGATCAAGAGAAACCGAATGAGATCCAGAGAAAGAATGGCAATCATGAGGAAACTTGCGGGCACAAGCTGGGGAGCAGACGAAAGTATACAAAAGAAACTGAACACTGGAAGATTGAGACCAGTTCTCGAGTATGGCATTGCGGCATGGACAACAGCAGCAAAGGCGAACTTCGATAAAATTAGCAAACTCCAAAACCAGGCCATGAGAGTTATAACAGGAGGCTTGAAGTCAACGCCAATTGTAGAACTTGAAAAGATTACAAAACTGCAATCCATGACCGACAGAAGAGACTGCAGAGCCCAGCAGCAAGCAGAGAAACTCAGAAGACTGACTGACCATCCAATGCACCAGAGACTAAACAATTTCGGAAATGGGAAACTAAAGCGAAGAAACTTTGCAGAAATAGCCAAAGCAAAAATGCACAAAGACCCTGTGAACGCACGAACAACACCAAAGCCCATCCCTACTGTACGAAAACCTACCTGGAGGCAGCATATATTTCCAGAGGTGGTAGAAAATATACCAGGTATTGGAAAAAAAACTGCCAGACTGAAAAAGAAAGAAGAGATACAACCCTGAGGTACATAACGAAAAACTACCCAAGCATGGACTGGACCCATGCATACACCAACGGTTCTGTAACATACACAACACAGAATGGAGGGGCAAGGGCAGCGGCATTCCTGAGCCTACCAAATGGCAGAAAAATAACACTGTCATTGGCAACTGGAAAATACGCAAGCAATTTCAGAGCGGAGGCAGAGGCACTGAGGGCGGCAGTGGAAGAAATGGTGACAGATAAAAGGACTGAAAGCCATATAGTCCTGCTTACAGATGCCCTGGCGTGGTTACAGCACTAAAAAGCCAGAAAAATACTGAACTTCATGATTTAAGAGCAGTACTCTGTTAATTATGCCAGCAGTCTGCAACAAAAAGAGTAGTGGTACAGTGGGTTCCATCCCACTGCAACATCCAAGGCAACGAGGAGGCAGGCAGACTGGCAAAAGAAGATGCAAGACTACCCCAACCAGATACTAGTGTGACGTACGAAGAGTCAAAACGGCTTATTAGAGCTAGATACATGACCAAATAGGAAACAGAACATACTGGCTACACAAAAAACGATGCCTATTACCAGTTGAACAGAAGAGAGCAGGTCGTGGTCTTCAGACTTCGCACTGGCCACAATAGATTGAGGTACCACCTATTCAACAAATTTAAGATAGGTGGCACTGACGAATGCTCGTGTGGTACCGGGAAAATCACCGCTGAGCATTTGCTGCAAAACTGCCCGACATACGAGGATCAGAGAGAGCAGATGTGGCCATCACCAGTGGCAACACTAGACAAGCTCTATGGCAGTGTCGACATCCTCAGGATGACCGCTGCTTTTTTCGAAAAAATAAAGGTTGACGTCTGACAGCGTAAGAAGAAGAAGAAGAAGAAGAAGATTGCCTGCATTGCTGTTTATCCTCTCAGTATTTCAGTACATGAAATGTACACTGTATCCACTGCTTCATTTGCCCCTAGTACATTCCCTATCAACAGGTTGGCAGGCCCTCTTTTAAAAAAAATTATATAGCCGCAAATTTTAAGTCTTTAATTTGTTTTTTACTTTTGTAAGCACTGATCTTGCAATATGCTTTCTTTGCACCATTTCCTTACTATACTATTTAACTGTTCCTTTTGTGCATACCCTACATATTCAAAAGCTCAGTACAGTCACTGAAGTTGCTGTTTTATGGTTATTGTTTTTGTTTTACTTATGCACGAGTTTACAATGAAAGCAAAGAATAACACAAAATAATAATTTAAAATTTTCCTTAATACAGTCTATGCTTTAAAATATCATAAAATATAAAGAAATAGGTCAAATTATATATTTAAACAAATATGTCTGTTTGTTCATAATTTTTCTCATAATATAGAGATGATTTTTGTAACAGTAAAACAGATGTTAAAAAAAAATACAGACAGGTTATACGTGGTAATGAGAAGTAACAAATTCTCTTTTTTATACTCACAGGAAAAGGAAGATGAAAGATCAGAAAAATCATCCCAAACAGTAGTAAGTTCGGCTCTTCCTAATAAAGTAGTAACCACTGTTGATTGGTTGATGCCATTTTCTATCTCTGATGGTATGGCAATGGCCATTTGTGAATCTGCAAAGTAAAGTTGGTTCAGTGATCATGACTTCATTCGTATTTTATAAAATTTATGCAAATGCAATTCAAAATGGTATTTCAATAAAGTACAATTCTCAGTGGGCCATTAATATTAATCAACATTCTAATATGTAAATTTTCATATAAATTTTCTACTCCAAGAGTCTGTTGAGGACACCTGAAGAAAAAAAGTATAGGAAGGTCACCATGATGGGTATTTTAGACAGAGCAGATGGGTCAGACTATCTATACACAGCAGATGGATCAGACTATCTATAAAGTAAGAAAATGGGTATCAACCTCAGGTTGCGGAAAATGTGTACAGATATGGATATAGATTTTATTGATGTGAAAATGTGTACCGATCAGGATATAGATTTTATTGATGTGAAAATGTGTACATATATGGATATAGATTTTATTGATGTGAAAATGTGTACAGATATGGATATAGATTTTATTGATGTGAAAATGTGTACAGATATGGATATAGATTTTATTGATGTGAAAATGTGTACAGATATGGATATAGATTTTATTGATGTGAAAATGTGTACAGATCAGGATGTAGATTTTATTGATGTGAAAATGTGTACAGATATGGATATAGATTTTATTGATGTGAAAATGTGTACATATATGGATATAGATTTTATTGATGTGAAAATGTGTACAGATATGGATATAGATTTTATTGATGTGAAAATAGACAAATGTAAAATGCTGGACAGGAAAGGTTTCCATCTAAATGAGATTGGGCAGCATGTTGTAGCAAAGTATATGTTTAATCATTGTATTAAAAATTTTAACTAGTTAGGCCTATGAAGTATGAGACTAAAGATAGGACTAAAAAAGGGTGCTTTAGAGGATGCAGTCAAAGGGAAGAGTTAATGTCAGGGAAGTGTGAAATTAGTAGTGGAAGAGTAAATATAAAAATGATAAAGCAACAACAAACATTAGAAAATCCACAAAATAATAAACTAAAATGTTTAAATGTAAATGTGAGAAGTATAGTAAATAAAAGGGAGGAGTTGGAACTGTATGTAGAAGAAGAAAAACCAGATATAATAGGATTAACAGAATCATAGACCCCAGAGGAAATTGCGGATAGTGAACTTGAAATAGAGGGATATACAGTGTTAAGGAAGGATAGGATAGTTAGGGACAAGGCTAAGGGAGATGGCATTTTATTATTCTGTGCGAATAGAGTAAATATAACTATACAAGATGATCTAACATCTGGCAATAAAAATGAAAGTGTATGGGAGTAATAGATAGTGGGGGTAAAAAAAACAGTGGTTGGAGTATGCTACAGATTTTCTTTAAGTTCAAATGAGGAAGATGAGGAGCTAATTTGTAACATAAAAAAGGCTAGTGCAGAGAAATTATTATTAATGGGGGATTTCAATTTTCCTGAAATAAAATGGGATATAGCAGAATGATTTGCAGTCTAATCCTTTTGTGAAGTGCATAACTGACAATTTTTTTATCCAGCATGTAGAGGAAGCTACAAGAGGCAAAAACATACTGGACCTAATATTTACTACAGAGAAAAATATTATTGTTGAGGAACTGTTTGGCTCAAGCGACCAACATATCATCCGTTGGGATCTTATAGCAAGGAGTGATGTAAATATAAACTCGCGAGCATACTACTACTTTAAGACAGATGTTCATAAGATGAAAGAGACAGCCAACCATATAATCTGGAAAGATATTGTCAGAGGTACAGATGTTGAACAAGAGTGGGAGAGTTTCAAAACAGTTTTGGAAAAACTAAAAGTGGAATGTGTTCTATGTAGGGAGGTAAACACCAAGCATAAAAAGCGGATAACTAGATTTGTAGTTAAATGTAGAAGAGCTAAAAATAAAGCATGGACAAAATATATAGAGGCAGGTAAATCAAAAGAAACATATTTAAAATATTTGGACAAGCAAAACATAGAAAGTGAATAAGCAGCAAAAATAGACTTCGGGTAAAAAACTTGCTAATAGGATCAAGACTGATAGTAAAAGCTTCTTTTCTTATGTTAGAAATAAACAAAGAACGAATGACAAGGTAGGCCCTCTCATAGATAGCACAGGTAAAATAATAAGGGAAAATAGGGAGACAGCTAATCTACTAAATCAATACGTTGGCACAGTCTACACAAAAGAAGACTGCTCCAAGATCCCAGAGCCTATAGATATTTTCAAATGTGAAATGGATATAGTGGGATTAAAATCAATCTGTATTAAAGAGGAAATGGTTTTTTAAAAATAGGAAGGATTAAAAGTGGATAAATATCCTGATTAAAATGGTATCCATCCAAAATTGCTATTTGAAATTAGAGACCAACTAGCAAAACCATTGGCTATATTATTTTCTCAATCACTTGCAAAAATGATTGCTACAAGAGATTGGAAAAATGCAGGAGTGATCCCCTAATTCAAAAACGGAAAGAAATCAGACCCATCAAATTATAGACCGGTGAGTTTAGTGAGCACAGTCTGTAAATCGTTAGAATCAATAATCAAAGAAAATATTGTAATGCATCTAGACAGATTTAATCTAATCAGAACTAGTCAGCATGGGTTTACTAGAGGGAGATCGTGCTTAACAAATCTATTGAAATTCATGGAGAAGATTACTAAAATGATAGATAAGGGGGAACCAGTGGATGTTATTTATCTAAATTTTGCAAAGGCTTTTGATAGAGTACCTCATCAAAGATTATTTTAAAAGTTAAAATCACATGGAATAGGTGGGGAAGTTGCCGAATGGATTGAAAGTTGGTTTACGAGAAGAAGGCAGAGAGTTTGGCATAAATAAGGAGTACTCTGAGTAGTGTGAAGTAAAATGTGGAGTGCCAAAGGGCTCGGTTTTGAGACCAATATTGTTCTTGATATATATAAACGATTTGGACATTGATATAGGATCCATGATTGAAAAATGTGCGAGCGACACAAAACTATGTAAAAGTGTCTTATCTTTAGCAAAAGTGGATATATTGAGGTCGGATTTAGATAAAATTCAAGACTGGTCTGTGAGATGGCAAATGGAGTTTAATATAGATAAATGTACAGTTATCTACATGGGTAGATCCAACATGGAACATAATTACAGAATGGGCGAGAACAATATTGTTGTTTGTTGTTTCGAATGCCCACAATGAGTAGGTTACTCTTATGTGCGCTCTGAAAAGAGAATTTAGTGACAGGTTGCAGTAGCTTTCCTCACATCTTGAGCATGCTGATGAAGGTGGACAGGGGTCCTCCAGGTAGTTGTCCTATGCTTGGCTTCATCTTCGTGTTGCTCACTACCACAGAGATCATGTCGAACCTCACCTTGTTAACCAGACTGTTGTCCTCGACAACAGCTCGTTTCCAGGACGACCAACTAGGAGGTCAGGTGAGGGTCTTGGCCTGTATATTTCTCCTGACCCTGTCTAACATTCTCTGATCAGTGTGTTTTTCCTGACCAGACGTTAGCCTCATCATCCCGAGAACAATATTAGAATTATAGATAAGGAAAGGGACCTAGGGGTCATAATAGTCATACAGGTAAAGTGAGGAGAGCAAGTCCAGGTAACAGTGAATAAGGCAAATGCAATGTTAGGTATGATAAAAAGAAATATTAAACATAAGAGTAAGGTGGTGATTGTCAAACTGTATAAAGCACTGATTAGACCTAGATTGGAGTACTATGTAGGGGTGTGTAGTCCTTATCGTAGAAGAGATATAAACATGCTGGAAAGGATACAAAGAAGAGCGTCAAAACTGATAGTGGGATTCCAAAATTACAGTTATAAGGAAAGACTTATAAGGAATTCGAAGTAACTTAATACAGGTTTATAAGATGATCACAGGAAAGGTTAAATTAGACTATAACAAGTTTTTCAAATAAAAACCACCAACGAACAAGAGGGCACAGATACAAATTAACTAAAGAAAGGTTCAAATTGGATATTAGGAAATATTTTTTTATTCAGAGAGTGGTAAATGCTTGGAATGCATTACCCCAGAAGGTAGTGGAGGCAGAGGTAGTTAATGCATTTTAAAATAGATTGAATGCGCATAGCTTTTAGAGCAGTGTAATGCAAATGTAACTGGTTGTATACAGACTCTGATGAGTCTTCTAAACTAGTATAAAAACGTTAAGTTAATTTCAAGTCACTATATCCATGTCATTCTCAGTTATTGAATTTGTTGGCATTTAGCCATTTACATCACAGGTTTGAGAGTATAAGCAACAGATTATGGTGTTGGTTGGAAAGCAAAACAAAATGAGGTATTTCAACTTATTTACAGATGCAGATTTATGGGAAGAATATTTGTTACATTGGTAGGTGGATTTTATGCAATATGTTATATTATGATAAAAATGGACACCCTGACAGACCCATACAGGCTTAGTTCCTTTCAGCAGATGATGAGCTCTATGGATACTGATGATTCCTGCAACTCACTGGTTGTAAACAATCCTTACCATTCTCCACACACATTTCTGCTTGCTCTACCTATGTTTTATCCCAAACTCCTGCAGTTTGTATATTTCTGGTTCATTTATTGTAATGTTATGATCTAACTGGTAGAATTTTTAAACAAACAAAAAAGGGGCTTGCCCTTTAAGATGTTAATTGATGTCCACATTGTCGGCTTTATTCAATATAAATATTGTTAATAAAGTCTTCATTTGTGTTAATTATATGAAAAATGAATTAGGAGCTCGTGTTAATCACTTCCTTGGAATGAATTATAATTAAAACATACAGGTCTATTACTAGGCAGCTGACGTTTCTTTATCCATCACACTTTAAGTGAATGAATTAACCATGGTTATCAACTGGTTGTAACACTCTTCAGAGTCTTATAAACCAGTATAAAGAAGTTAAGTTAAGTTAAGGGCCCACTTACAACAGTTCACATTAGAGTACTCCAGCACAGTTACAAAGTCCTGCTATAGTTTTGATTATTATTTTGACCCAGTTAAATTCTATTTAAAATTGTAATAGGTACATGAAGATTTAAAAATATGCAAAGTGAAGAAAAACTATAGCTGTGAATGAAAACATGGACAGGCTCGTATGACAACAGCAAAAAATTGTCAGATTATTCATATCTATGGTAACAAGTATGGAACGGTTTTTGCAAATATTTATTTATATGCAAGACCAAATAGAGCTTACCTTCATTTGGTTGGACTGGATCAAATATCCGAGGCTGCATCAAATCAAGATTATTTGTCATCAGAGCATGAAAGAAAACAAGTGGCCAGTCAGGCTTCCCTTTTTTTATGTTCTTTAACATCACCAAGCAGCACTGATGAGGGTTTTTCATTTCTTTTGCATGTTGGCATACTTTCTATTTGAAAGAATTTGTGTTAGTATATTGCATCAGTAGCATAATACAAGCACACTTAAAATAAATTATGAGTTCACAAACTTTCTAAATATTTTTTTTAAATTTAACATTCGCTTATAACTGTCATTGTCCTTGACTTTCTTGAGTGTAATAACCAGTAATCACGCATTTTCATCTTAACAACTTATGACTTTCTCCATCTCCCTCAAAGAGAATCAAACTTTCAGTTAGGGATCAAGACGCTGAGCAGCGCATGAGCTGCAGTGGTCAGCTACGCATAGCTGACTGCTAGCGTCAGGGCCAGCGAACCATAGCTGCCAAGACCCTTCTACACCTCCACGCGGTGATCCTGGATAACAGGCTGCAGCAGGGCAGACTGGCTAAGGAGAAGGGATCGGAGAGGGAATGCTAACCCGGTACTCAAAAAATGCTTGCTGAAGTCGGATGTGTTGGACTGAAAGGTGCAAATATCGCAGCCAAGCTGTAAACTACAACACAACGCATTCCGTTTTCTGGACTACATTCTGCTACTTACCCTTCCAGGGTTTGGTAGTGGGAGATTGAGAATGAACGAAGAAGAAGAAGAATGCTAACCCGATACTAAAAAAATGCTTGCTGAAGTCGGATGTGCTTGACTGAAAGAATATCACAGTCAAGCTGTAAACTGCGACACAACGCATTCCGTTATCTAGACTATATTCTGCTACTTGAGTTTTTTTCAGGGTTTGGTAGCGGGAGATTGAGAACAAACAAAGTCAAGCTTTGTTACTTAATATTTCTCGCTTTTCCTTCCCTGACAATTCCATATCACTGCCTGGCAAGTTATGCTGGAAAAATATTCACTAGCTTTTTTATACACCTCCTTATTTTCTGTCTACTGCTCCATACACATTTTTTTCATCTTATTTGTTTATATATTAACTTCTTTATTCTGGTTTAGAAGACTCTGCGGTCTGTATACAACCTATCTTCTTTTACTTCACTTGATCTAAAAATAGCTATGTGATCTAATCTATTCTTGAATGCATTAATTACGCCCTGCTCTTACCATTTCCTGTGGCAATGCATTCCAACATTTACAACTCTCTGACCAAACAAGTATTTCCTAATTTCTAATATGTACCTTTATTTAATTAATTTGTAGCTGTGTCCTCTTATTCTTGTAGTCGGCTGTACTTTGTCCTATGTTTAATATTTAATTTTTATCATACCTAACATTGCATTTGCCTTTTTCACTGCTACCTTGACTTGCTCACTCTATTTACCTGTATATTTGATCTATTATTACTCCATGACCCTTTTCTTTTCTTTCTTTCTAATATTGTTCTCTGCCATCTTGTAATTATATTCCATATTGGATTTACCCACATGAATGACTGTAATTTTATCTAAGTTAAACTCCATCTGCCAGCTCTCTGATCATTCTTGAATTTTATATTAATCTGACCTCAACATATCCGCCCCAGCTTTAAATTAGATACTTCTGCATAAATGTATATCATCTGCAAATTTTGCAATCATGGATCTGATATCATTTACCAAATCATTTTATATATATATATATATATATATATATATATATATATATATATATATATATATATATATATATATATATATATATATATATATATATATATATATAATAAAATTGGTCCCAAGACTGAGCCTTGTGGCTCACCACTCACAGTACTCCATATTTATGCTCATGCTCTGCCATCTTCCCGTTAACCACTTTTCTATCCATTTGGCAACTTCACCACCTATTCCATGTGATTTTAACTTCCTAAATATTCTTTGATGAGATACTCTATCAGAATCTAGATAGTTAACATCTACTAACTCCCCTCCATCTATCATTCTGGTAACATTCTCCATAAATTCTAACAGATTTGTTAAGCACAATCCTCCTTTAGTATACCTATGCTGACTTTTTCTAATTAGATTAAATTTGTCAAAGTGCTTTACAATGGTTTTTTTTATTGACTTTAAAATTATGCATACTTTGGTTGTTAAACTCACCGCTCTATAATTTGCTAGATCTGATTTTTTTGGCCCTTTTTTAACAAGATGATCACTCATACAGCTTTTCAATCCCCTGGAACAACCCCTTTGGAAGTGATTGAGAACATAATATAGCCAGCCAATGGTTTTGCTAAAAGGTCTCTAATTTCAAACAGCAATTTTGGATCAATACGATCGGTTCTTAACATAACATTCATGTGTCTAAGATACTGCAAATATGTTTAATTGTATTTAGCTCATTCAGATGAGTTTTTGATAATAGAATATTTGGTCACAAATGCTGTTCATTTTCTGCACTTAAATGTTATTGTCTTATTTAAGCTTTTCTGCCAAATATATATATTTTGTACTGGCCTTGTTTATGTTTGCTTGACAGTTATACCAAATTGTTTCTCATCGATGTTTTCCAGCTTTGATTCATTTTCTCGATTATTTCAAAGTCCAATCAATTATGCCGCTCAAATTAAAAATTCAGAGTGATGACAAACTCCAATCTTGTTTTATTTATGTTTGTATTCCTAAAGCTGTTTTTGATTGATGAAAAACCATTGTAGAAAAGAAAGAAACAGGTTCACTGTGGATTCTATCAAGGCCTTTGTCATGTATTCTTAAAGAAGTTTAATTTCCTAAATTCTATAATTAATTAAAAGAAAATTCTAACTGTTAAAATAGTCCCCACAGAAAAATTTTCATTTTATCTACAATGATTACATGGAAAGTGATTTTATGGGGGCTAAAATGACTTGAAAGTATCAATTCTAAACTACAATTACTTTTTTCATATAGCTTTTGATTATAATATATATTAAACCATTTAAATTATTGTATACTCTCTTTTTTTCTTGAACATGAACAATAAAATGTTCTCCTTATGTGAAAAAGTATATGAAGAAAATAATTGCACAAAAAAGAATATAACTACCGTAAAATCTTGCATATAATACGTACTTGTGTATAATACGCCAACTTGACAGTCCACATTATTATTTTGTGATGCATTTTCAATATTATATTTTATGAAGAATTTGTTTTAAAAACAGAAAGTATGGGTAATAAACAGAAATAGGTACACAACAACTACATTTTAGGTACTTTCGGCTCCCTCGGCAAGTTGCACTCGCCTGACAAGCTGCGTGTGCACTTAGCTCCAATGTTTTGCGTTATTTCAATTCCACTGGATCTTCACAAAGATTAAAAATTTATCTTTGTGTTAGCATACGTCCAAGGACATAATCTGTGAAAGTTCAATCCACAACTCGTGCAAAACGAATAAATAACAGTGAACCAAGGTCATGAGGTTCACTACCTCGCCTGCCAATAGTCCCACTCCCTCTCCTGTCTCACTTGAGGGCCTTCCTGCTCTCAGAGACCACTCTCATTGTCCCTTCTCACCTGCGGTCATGCATAGGCTTTCCTACCTACATATCCTCAACAAGAGCTGACAGCAGCCAGCGACTCATAGCTGGCTGCTTACATCAGGGTCAGCGAACCATAGCTGATCCTATTCCGCCTCCCCATTGTGGCCCTGGAAACAGGCTGAATTAGTCACTAATGTATTCTTGCCATAGGATAGGGAACGCAGTAGGAAGGCAAATCTGGTACTCAAAAAAGCCTGCTGAAAGATGCAGGTATTGCAAACTCACTGTAAACTTTGACACAATGTACTCTTCATGATGAACGTCGCAGAAGAACATCCTCACAACACACTCGTGCCACACAGACGCTAGTGAGAAGGAATATCTGGCACATAAGAAAACACATGGCACTTTCAATTTCACACCATTAGATGGCTTTCTGTATTTAAATATATATATTTTTTTTACTCACATATGCTATTCACCCGAGTTTTAACAGGTCAAAATAAGTAAAAAGTATGCTAATTATGTGCAAGATTTGACAGTAGCTTTCCTTATTGAATGTTGTTTTAAAATATTTTTATGACTATATTTTTTTTTTTTTCCGCAGTTTTTAAATAAATGACACAAAATGATGAATATGTTTACCTCTGTAATTATTTTGTTTTCCATCATTTTGTTCAGAGCACAAATCATGTCATCCAGTGATGGTTGCATTGTCAGACTTCTATCAAAGATGTTGATAAGGTATTTCATGCTCTGACTTATCATAAACTGTTCTTCATCTGTTCCACCAATGATGACTGGGTTTAAAATATCTGCAAAATGTTCAAAGTAAGATATTTTCACATCACTAAATCCCTTATTAATAGGCCTTTCCAAATTATTATGCCTTTAATCTGCCCTATACCATGTATCTGGCAGTGTTTTGTCCTTATGTGTATGAATTGCATTCATTGCATTGCTATGGCGTGAAAAATTGATCAACGAATGTGCACAAGATTTTGTCAAAAACTTCCCGGAACATGTAAAGATACTTTCTTAAAGTTATAGACAGTTTATGAGGAGGCCTGTATGAGTTGTATAAATCTTTTAAAGATGATTGTAAAAATGTTGAGAGTGATGAATTGATTGGGAGGCCCGAAGCCAGCAAAACCAATGTCAAACATTTTTCAATCAGATGAAAATTGTGTATCATGAATGCTCTTTATAGGCTAGACAAGCAACAAGAACTACTACTGTCACATTTTGTGGCATTTGAGAGATGCACTTCATTGGAAAAGGCATTGAATGAAGAGTGGCGAGTTGCAACTCCGTCATGATAAAGTGCCTGACCATGTATCGCAGCTTCTGCAGCAGTTTCTTGCTAACCATCACATTTCACAGATCAGCCATTCACCATGCAGACTGTTTGTAACTTTATTTATGTGTTTTACATGTTTCACAAAGTTTTTGATAAAATCTAATGCATATTCTGTGATAATTTTTTTTGCCATGACAATGTGATAAATGCAGTTCTAAAATTTATAAATAGGAATAGAAACAGGAAAATGTGGAAACACTTGCCATACAGTCTTCGCACACTGGAACTGTAATTAATCAATAATCTTTTCAAAAAATATTATGGTTATTCAATTTAGGTATAGGACATATTGTCTTACCAGATTCATCATGAGTTAGCTTTCTCAGGGTTGCTGTAAAATGACTGACATATATATCATCATCCAAGATCCATCCAATTAGATTTTGAACTGCAGATTCTCGAGATGGCTGATTTTGAAGAAATTCACTTCTGTGCTCTTCTGAAAATGTATAATCAGCTATGATAATGATGTGGTACTGTTTGACCACATTATACACAGGTATTACAGTATTATATTTGGCACATGTAAGAGTTTAGTAAATTTCTACAATGGGAAATTCAGTCTATTCAAAAAGGGAGTTGTTGATGATTTTACAACCATTTGATCAAGCAGTCTTTTAATTCAACAAAATGTCCTTCATTGGTCCTGTCCCAACATTGAGGTGTATGAATTAGATTGACATGACTGTCTACAAGATGGTTTAACTATTGAATTCTTTTCTTTCTACCATTACTACTTTTCTTTGCCCATGTGTAGAAAGCAGCAGGGATTAAACATTCCAAAGTAAAGAACTTACTACAGATAGCCTTTGGCTGATTGAATATCAGAATTCCAAGTATTTCTTATACTAAACTGGCCGCTTTTCCCTAACATAAAACTTATAGCCTTTTTATTTATGTCTTGATACATGGAATACATCAGGCATTAGCATAATTATATTGTTAACTCACTGCTCTCTTGCTGGAGTAAAGAGTAATCAGTCAGGTGAAATATACAGATCGAGACCCCACCTGACCTCTCCATTTGTGCTCTTGGAAACAGGATGTGTCACAGCAGTCTGACCAACAAAGAGGGGATTGACACTGTGATCTCCATAGTAGTGGGCATACTAAGTAGCCTTGCAAAGCACTGCAGCCAAGATCACCCTGGTCCACCTTCTCAAGTATGCTTCAGAATGTAAGAAGAGCTTCTGTAATCCATCACCCAAGAATGTAATCAAGAGGTACCTCAACTCAGCATGAGTAGCTTCGAACAATAAATGTGCACATGATTTCCACAAGATGCTGTTCCAGTCAACATGTAACATCAGTTTTGCACAGAAAATCTTAATTGTTTTAAAATAAATTCCAAAGTTCCAATATTGATGTATAATTCAGAATTCTTGCATATTTTCTGTTAAGGTTTTTTAAAAGCAATAAATGAAGAACATAAATACTTGTTTTGGATAAAGCATAATATTTACATCATAAATGAGTAATGTCTTCTTCTTCTTCATTCATCCTCAGATCAAGGTCCCGGTTTCTCTTACAAAGGACACCGTTGTTAGTAATGCTGTTTTATCTCCATACAGCTGTTGTCTCATCTCATATCTGTCTGAGGTCAGTATTGTTCTCTCTTTTCCTGCATGAGCATGCAGCTTTGTAGGATGTGTTCCACGGTCAAGGTATACTCCCCACATGGACACTTGCCATCTGTCCCAAACCTCATTTTGTTGTTAAGATGACCTTTGAGTCTGTTATGCCCAGTTCTCAGTCTGAAGGTGATGACTTGCTCTTCTCTAGTTAAATCATAGTAGCTGTCCTCTTTTCAGAAGTCGAGGTGTGGATCAGCATTGGGTGTTCTGCTGAGAGCTGTGTCAGGAAGAACATACATTGCTCGAGATCTTCATCTTTTGCGACATCAGTCAGGAATACTAAGTTTTCTTGGTGGATATCTTTATCTTGGATTACAAGCTCGGCTGCGGCCTTCAGTGCCTCTGCTTCTGCACATAAGTTTTTGGAGTATGTTCCCATTGTTAATACTCTAGTTTTTTTTTCTCCATTCCTTAGTCTGTAATAGACCCCTCCACCTCCATTGGATGTTATGAGCCATTTGTATATACGTGTATCCATGTTTATGGTGGATATAACTCTCCTAAGATATTCTTCTGTAATAAATTTGCTTTCTAAATCTGTCTTTCCCTTTTTCTCTATTCCTTCTATAGTTTCAACCATCTTTGGGGACTTGGCGTTTTTCCATGGTGGGATGTTTGTTTTAGATCTCTAACCACAGCCTGGCTTATGATTAGGTCTGCTCTTGCAAGTTCTTTTGTTTTTTATATAAAGTGGTTTCTCTTTAATCTCCCTCTTCCCGTGCAATTTATCCTGTCATATATTTGGTGATCAGGTATTCATTTGAAATTCTCCCCCTGCTGGAGTGTTTTTTGGTCTCTTTGCATCTCTATACTTTCGATTTGTGTGATGTGCTCCATTGCATTGATTGATGTTATTCTCATAGTCCTAATGATTATACATATACCTTGGTTTTGGGTATATGAGTAATATAATTTGCTGTATTGTTATATACTTACCATCAATCCAAGAGCTACTGTTGATGATCACTTCTGGATTTAAGTACTTGACAAATGTGTCATATAACGATTCAATAAAAATGTTGATCTCCTCTTGATCATTTGGCTCTTGATCTATTGCTTCCTCCATATCAAAAATGTAATACCTTTTCTTGCGATACCTTTGAGGGTAGTACCCCTGCTATCTATAATTTCAATAAAAAACAATGATAAACATTAGTTGATTTTAATTAATCTGTAATTATTCTGCGAATTATTCTGATTAATTCACAATACATACTGATTATTTTTATACTTTATAACTTAGGAACACTTCTGATACTCGTTTATCTTAGTTTGTTGTTTTTGTTAGTGTTGTTTTCTTTTGTCCAGTACTTGAGAAAGGCCTATTTATTAATGGGAAAATGGCTTTTAAACTCTGTATTTCAGTCATTATTGGTATTGTTGTACTGCAGTCTCTCATATATCAGGAACACACACGCAACAGGTTAATCAAATAATTTCCATAATTGTAAATTGTCCAGAATTATACCAGTGAGCCCAACTAATCATCTCATTATCATAGAAGGCGAATAGTAATTAGTAACTGTAAGATTGTCAGATATGTGGCAAGCAACCTTATCATGTATTAAAACTACCTTTTGCAGAAACCACTGATTTGTGATATCAATAGCAAACAAGAACATTAACTTAACGTCTTTATACTAGTTTAGAAGACGAAGACTTCGTTTGCCGGTTTGGTCTGTATAATACAACCAGTTAAATGAATAAGTAATTTGGCTCAGGCCTCTTGCAAGAACTAGAAGGCTCATAACTTCCAGCGTTATATTTATTATTTATGCTCACTTTGCCTTTAGAAGAGAATAATAAAGAAGTGTGAATAGACTCAATGTCAATATGCAGTCGTCAGACTCCTTCAGAGAATTAAGCTATAAAATATAGAGACTAGGTCTAGTTAATATTTAATAAGTACTAACTAAGTAGATTTATAGCATGATTTGCAACTGTTTGAGTGTCTAATAATAAAAATATTACTGACACTAATGTTGCGTGACTGCAGTGTGTTCTTTAAACTGAAACAAGTAGAGAGTAGTAGTTAAGTAAATTAGTAAAGTAACATTTTTTATAATTATATTCAATTTAAAATTATAAATAGAGTCTATCACTATATGACTAACTAACTACTAAAATAGTATGAATGTTTTTTTGTTTTACTGTTTTTCTTAGTTAGTACAAACAAACGTATTACTAATTTAAGTAATTATTAATTACCGAATTAGTTATTATACCATTTATACCTCGGGGTCACCTTTCTGCGAAATTTACTTATAATATTAATATATATGTGTCACTGTGATACTATCACTACATATCGTACTGACTGAAAAATGATGTAGCAAACACTCAACTTAAATAGGGCTACCCAGTAGAAAACACGTAAGCTGGTATTCCCGATCCATAATGTGGGGTTTCCGTGGTCGGATTATGCATTTACAAAACGAAACCTTTCAATATCTCCCCTCCGCTCCACGTAGTAGATTTCAAAATCAAATAAATTGTTTCCTGATCAATGTTGTTTCAGTTTCGGTATCAATGAGAGAGAAACGACTGGCTTTCACAGAACAGCGCCTATATTTATATATAGTAATTATAATAGTATTCACGTTGCTTTCACTTTCGGTATCACTTCAGGCTTCAGTGTATTAGCTTACTCAAGTTACTGCTCAGTCACTCAGTGTTCTTGATCGAAAGTGAACGTTAATAATCCCTACATGAGCAAGTTGATTTTAGTTTATTTTTTAACTCGATTGGTATCAGAGATGACAAAATTAGATGCACCGTTGAAGCATCTTCAAAAGGAAATGACAATTTTTGCATACAATTACATAGATTCTAAATCTATATTGTTGTACTTGTAATGTGTGCTTTCATTGTGGAAATTTGATTGTTTTTCGGTGAACAATAACTTACGGAGTAAGCCAGTAAGTAAGTCATGATTACAATTATAATTGATACAATTCAATGATGAATACCTTGCACTTATGGTTACAGGTTAGGGACCAGAACAGGGACGAAAGTCCCAAAAAATTTACCAGTCAAAGCATAGATAGATACTAAGTTAGTCGTTATCTGACCGCCGATAAACGCAAATAACTACGTAACACCTGTATAATGTATTGTGAGTGCGTGGAAAACCTAAATAGTAAATGAACAGAAATTAGAGAGAATAATAAACATAAGATTTAGAATAAATAAACAGAAATAGAAAGAAGAAAAGAAAAGAAAACGAAATCTTACCTAATGATTTGAAATATTTGATTTTAATATTCTTGTGTAAACTGTTAGTAGTTTTAGATGAATATATAAATATATATATTTATATATATATATATATATATATATTATAAATGAATATTGGTGATTTAGAGAGAATCTTCTCAGGTAATGTAATACTAATACGATTTTAATGACCCAGTGAAAAGAATAGGTCCACTGCACCTCCATGTGAACCGTGACAAAAGAGAGTTGTACATGGGGTTAGTAATTTCATCGTGCAAAACAAATTGAAAAAACCGACACTGAAAACTCAGAAAAGCACACAAAGTGCTTTGGAGCAGACTTCCTAAATGGCACAAACTGCAGTAGTGGCCATATACTCCGACTGGAGTGTAAAATGGACAAGACAGAAAGAAAGAGGATGATGCAATTGCTTAGTCCAGAGGTTGTTGCAAAGAAGTTTTAGTTGTGTTTGGGGGAAGAAATATCACTTAATTTCTTTGTGGGCCTCAATCACAAGTCTTAAACTTGAAATTGGATGATTGGAGAAAACACGGGAACGAACATTGAAACATGTTTAATAGTTTATAATAGAGCACAGACGAAAGAGTAAACGGACGATAGTCATACTGAGTGTATTGTTAATTGTATATTAGATAGAATCTATGTAAAAAAAATTACGCTATAGTATAGTTATAGTTTTAAAGTCGTTTATTTTTCAAACATATTTTGTTTTGTTTAAGATTTTAAAACAGACAACACACTAGCCGCCGTCCTTCGCTAGAAAACGTGTTATTGTTATTATCTTTTAAGATAAATAAAACTTATTAGTAAAGCAGGGTCGTTGTGGGTGGACAAATTGGGTAATTTATAAAAGTCTCCAGGGTTACACTGTAACTTACAGGGTTCTTGTCGTCCTCACAAGTATATCATTAATTGGAGACCTCAGTGGGCTGGAAACGTCGTATACTAATAAAAGTAATATGTGATAGTGTGTCTGTTCGAAAGGCGCAGATATCACAGCACTACATTCTGGAGAACTTACGCTCACCATCACCGGTTTCTTCGGGATGCAAGAAGAGCCACTGTAACCCGCAAGCAAAGAAACGTCAAGAATTTAATTAACGCAGCACGAGTAGTACTAGTTTCGAGGGAATAAAACTGTACTCGTGGAAAGATTTTAGAACAAAGTACGAACTTGCTAAAGTATGCAGTACTACGCGGTTATTTTATTAAAAGACCGAACAAATGCTTGCAAGTAATAAAATAATAAAGTGACAAAAAACTGTTCGAGTTTGAAAGTTTCAGTTCGAGTGTTTGAAATTGTTTCTCATTTTCTGCACACTACCAGAAAAGGAATAGGCAAAGCATACATCCAAGCATACAATACATCAAATCAATAGTACTACTATTATTAGTAGTGGCAATACCCCAAAGCACATCCAATGGCAATTATACTATTAGTATTACTATTCTGATTCAATAATCAATAAGGCAACATCCATACAATTTCACACAATTTGTACTTTACTATTGTAGAAGACACGTTTGTCATAGAACACTGCAAGATGTTAACAGTTTCATATTTGTAGTACAGGAGCGTTCATTTGCCATTTACACTATTTACGATATAAGAACGTTTTAAAATTTTAATAGATTGGATGCGTACAGCTTCTAGAGGAAGGTGTTGTAAATGGAACTGGTTGTATACAGACTCTGCAGAGTCTTCTAAACCAGTATAAAGACGTTAAGTTAAGTTAAAATGTCAACAGTTGCTCGTCATTGCATATCGAGAATTCCCTATCAACATTTTTTTTAATGTTGGGGGGGGGGGGGGGTGTGTGGTTTTGGGGGGGGGGGGTGATCGTGGTGGGGTAGGTTGGGAGGAAAAACTAAAAGGACTAAAATGTGCCAAAGGGGATATTATTTTGTTTATTTCTGATAACAGTTAAGATCTGTTATGATTATTCACTCTTATCTTAAAACTAAAACCATTATTAAATTTATGTTATGTTTTATTAAGTTATTAGACTTACTATTATACTATAGGCTATACAAACTAAGGTTCATTACTACTACTACTAGTGTTATTGTAGTGTTAGTGTCAGTGTCAAGTTTGATATTCATATTATTTTTATTAATTGAATTGAATATCTATATATTGTGATGTAATTTACTTTCCATCTAATTCAATCATCTCTGTCACGTATCAGTACTGAGTACTATTTTAATTTTAGTATTGAGTAAAGTGAAGGTAGTCTCATTGCAAACCCTGTTGTCGACGATGAAGTGTTTCAGTTAGAGACCATTATATATTACGTCTGTCTTCTTGCTATTCCGACTGAGGTCTTCATTTTTACTTATAGTCTAGTATAGCACCAATTTCCAGGAGCTGTGTTTTTTCTTCATCTATTACCTAATTTTGGCACACATTTTAATCAGGGCCTCCATGGCCTAGATTATGTGTTTTGTAAATGGGTTATTTGTTGTATTCGATTGTCTAGTAACACGGTCATGGACGGTTGTCATGACCAAGACCTACAAGCCTCCCTCTTCAATTCCACTGTACTCCCTGCGATGTGCTACGGTGCAGAGTCGTGGACACTAACAAAATCACAGGACAAATTGAGAGAGACCCAGGCCTCCCTTGAGAGACGCTTGGTCGGAATCACTTTCCCGAACCAACGTTTGCACGGTCTCCATAGATCTGACATAAGACGATTGTCCATGGTGAAGAATGCAGTAATACATGCAGACAAGGCAAAACATAGATGGGCAGGTCACATGTTGCGATGAAAAGATGACTGATGGAGCATAGCAACAGCAGTCTGGTACCCCCTAGGTAATAAGAGATCGCGGGGAAGACCGCCAATGCGTTGGTGAGACTCCATTGCTGCACGATGCAATGTCCGAGATTCCTCTAGAGGAGCACTTACCACGCACTAGACTTCCGTGGCCCAAGACAGGATCCGCTGGAGACGAAATTGGGACCCGCAGCTATGCTACGGAATTGGTAATCAAGATCAAGAAGATTGGTTATATAAGAGTTTTCATTTTTTCTGTTCTGTTAAGAATCGACATCATTGCACTCCAGGCAGACCTATAGGTGCTCAGTGCCTTTCAACAAATGGTGAAGAGTGTAGATACTGATGGTTCCTATAGCTCACATATTTTACACACTTCTGCTTCATCCTCTCAGGCTCTCTTCTTTGCTGGACCAGCATCCGATTTCAAAATTCTGCAATCTGTGCAACACTAGTTCATCAACTACTGTCTTCATCCAAAAGGCAGCTGTTGATCAACTTCTAAATGTCATCTCTGTCCACTGCCAATGTCCACACTGCGGATGCCCTGTAGACCAGGATGTCAGCTCTTTCATACCTGCAAAACCCAGCATGGCCAGGATAGTAGATCCACACAAGTTCCTGGAGGTTTGAGGCCTCCATGTACACTATCCATTCATGCAACAGGCAGCCCTTCTGCACCTTCTAAAGCAAGGATTGAGAGTCAGACATTATTACAGCTCTCATTAAAGAGCCTAAGTCACTGTCTCAATTTTTTTCTGATACTGGACGTTGTTGTTAAGTGTGCTCCACTCAGCTGCCCTGCCTCTCCCCAACATGTTTTTTACTGCATAGAACTGATTCATTCGTATATATATATGATATCATCCTGGACATTTTCTCTTATTAGTTGTTTATTCTCGAGACCTGTTTTCCCTTTATATCAGTCTCTGTATTCTCTTCTCAGACCCGGTGGTAAGCTGTCATTTTATTTCTAGTGGCAATTCATTCTGCCCCTTTGTTTATGGTCTCTACTATGGTTACCTGACCAATCGTTCTGTGCCATCCATCTTCTGATTCTTTTACCCTTGATATCTGCAATGTTTGTGTGCAGTTGGTGCCTCTTACCTGCAGTTGTTCGCATATAGTCTTTCTCCTGTGTCAGTGCATATCTAAACTTTACAGACAGAAGACAACCAACTTGAGAGAACTGTAATGGTGCCAGGCAAGTGAGGCAGGCCAAGAAGGCAATGGTACCAAGATGCAAAGAAATGCTTTGGAATGACTCTGGAGCAGGCTGGAGATTAGGCAAGAGATTGAGTTTCTTTCAGACTGGCTGTGATGAAAGTGAGGATCTGCAATGGGCATGCTACATGATGATTAAAAACATCAAAATACACAGGACAATTGTGGAATGTTCTTCAATTTAGATTTTCGTTTGCGGTAGGGAAAATTTACCCTCACAAAAGTTATAAAAATAGAAAGGTTGAAGAGTACTAGTGTAACCGTTGTACAGTTCAGGTGAGAGGGAGGAGCCCCGAAGTAAGCTCTGACAAATGCACCTAGGTGCAAATATCAATGATCCCAATTGGAGTGTAATTGTTCATTCCATGAAAGCAACTGCTATCCAGCTCACCAGGCATGAATTGATGTCACATTTCCTCAAACAGTTCATGAATGTTTCAAATTTTAATTCTGCTATAAGCATCCTGCAGATCAAGGGTCACAGTGACTGTTTCTTGCTTGAATTGAAAAACTTCATACATGTCATAAGCAAATGTCCCATCATTGCCTTGGTCTTCTTCATTGGTGTGTAACTACCCAGATTGACAGACAGGATGTGCTCATTCTCTAGATGGTACATGATTTTTCTGGCCACTATATTCTCAAGTAATTTGAAGTAATTTGTTATACACATTCTGCAAGATGAATTGATGACGCAGTAACTACTTAGCACCATGGGGTCCTTGCCAGGTTTGCCTGGTATTTTCATATATAGAAAATGCAATCATTAGTTAACAATATTGCAGTGTCTATTGTGCTTACAAATATGTCTATTCTCATGTCACCAAAACTCATTTGAAAATGACTTGCTGTAATGTTTGTATCAATTGTTTAAATGTTATTTCAAGTACATTATTTAGTTGATATATAGAAAATAAAACAATTAATTTCATAGTTATTTGAAGTAATATTTTTTAATGATTTAATTTTAGATCTGCTCACCAGTCGATTCTAGTAAAATAAGTACATATTTCCTACACTGACACAGAACTTAATTCAATCATGGCTCACAGTAACCTCTCAGAAGGCAAGTACTATTTATTGACTGTGTCATTCCAGTAAATGTATATTAAATCGATGTCAATACTATTTAACTTCATTCATCGGGGAGGAAGACTAACGTCTGGCCAGACAAAATATACTGATAAGACATGTTAGTCAGGGTCAGGCAAAACATACTAGCCAAGACCCTCACCTCGGCTTCCTAGTAGCCCTTTCTGGAAACAGGCTGTTTTCATGGCAACCTGGCTAAAAAGGCGAGGGATCGACGTGATCCCCGTAATAGTGAGCGACACGCAGATGAAGTCAAGCATAACACAACCGGCTGGAGGACCCAGGTCCACCTTCATCAGCATGCTTGGAATGTGAGGAAAGCTACTGCAACTTGCCACTTAACGTTCTTTTCAGGGCGCACAAAAGAGTAAACTAACTCATTGTGAACATTCTCAAACAACAACTTCATTAATCATGTGTACAATTTCATACCATTTTTGATAATCCTAGACATGAAATTTTAACATTTCATTCAAACTAAAAAATGCCTTCTGTTCTACTGGTTCCCCCCTGACGTTCTTTTGTGACATACGACGGACATTCAAGTCAGACCAGGATTTTTTTTGTAAGGAAAATCTTTGTTGTTGTAAGTAGTCAAAATGCTATTTATATTTCGATATGATGTCCTGCAATATTTATGCACTTATACCAGCGTTTAAGTAATGCTCAAAAAGATTCAACGTAGAAAGATTTATCAGTATGTCTGAAACAATCCAGGACATTCTGTTTCACTTCGTCATCAGTGTTGAAATGCTGACCTCCCAGGAATTCTTTTAGGGCTCCAAACAGGTGGAAATCACTTTAAGCGAGGTCTGGTCTGTAAGGTGGATGTGGTAATACCTCTCAGCCGAGTTGCTGCAGATGGTACAAAGTGCGGTGAGTGATATGAAGTTAAGCGTTATTTTGCTGGAGCAGGACACCCTTTGGGATCAAACCCAACGCGCACTAACCTTCAGAAAATGCAAATGTTCATGAATAATAGTGTACACTGCACCCAGAGAAAGAAGACTAGCCATTTGTGCATTTTCACGACAGGTTATGTGTCGATTTTTCAGGATATTTACAGGAATGACTGGTGGGTTTTAAATATTGGTATAGGGGACGGCGTGGCCTAGTGGTTATGTGACACGGCTCACAACCATAAGGTGCTGGGTTCGATCCCCATCTCAGCACCGGCCGTTACCCCGGGGAAGCAAACCCTTAGAAAATGCAGGAGGAAGCAGACCCTTACATAAAATGCATGCTGAAGTCGGATGCACTGGGCCGACAGGCGCAAAATAAAAACGCAGTGCAATGCACACCGCCTTGGGGATTTGAGAAATAAGGCAAACGCCAAAAAAAAAAAAATTTTTTTAAATTTTAAAAAATAAATAAATATTGGTATTATTATTGCAATCTCCAAGTCTCTTGGTATCTTCTTGTGGCGCCAAGCTGCCTTGAGAATCTTCATGAATAGCATCTCCCCTGCTGCTGCCATGTATTTAACCATTTCTGGTGTTATACCATCATGTCCTGCTACTTTACCAATCTTAATTTTCTCCAATGCTGCCTTTAGTTCTCCATTGTGATATTATCGTTTCCCTCCATGGCTCCCTCTTCTTGAATTGGGAATGTTACTTCCAGAGCTTGGTTTTCCTCCACTCCAAGGAGATCTGAGAAATATTCTTTCCATCTGTTCATTACCTCTTCTGGGGCAGTCAACAGCGCACCTTGTTTATCTTTAACAAATTTCAGGGGGCATTCCTTTTCCTTCCTCATGTTCTTTAAGGTCTTGTAGAACAGTTTCTGGTTTTCTCCAGCATTATTTTCCAGTTTCTCTCCAAATTCTTCCCAGGATTTCTGTTTGGCCTTGAGCACAGTCTTCTTTGCTTCTGTTCTAAAATTTACATATTCTTTATATTTCTTTGTTTGTTCTTCTGTATTCCTAGCCTCTAGGTATTGCTTCCATGCCTTTTTCTTTTCTCGTATTATTGTTTTCACTGCTTCTGTCCACCATGATGTACTTTTTCTCTTCCACCCTTCTTTGGTTTGACCGCATGCCTCTGCTACAGCCTCTTTGAGGATGTCTTTGAATTTTACCCAAAGCATTTCCATATCTTCTTCAGATTCCTCTATCCTTTCTATTGCTGTTGTTATAAGCCCTTGGTATCTCCTCTTAACATCTGGTTCTCGTAGTTTGTAAGCCTTAATTTTATTTTCTCCTCGTGTATTATGTTTCATGCTTGCTGATGGGTGTTGTTGCCTAGCTGGATAGTGTTTTTCAATTTCTCTCTTTATTTTAACTAGGTAGTGGTCGCTTCCTATCTCTGGTCCTCTGAACACTCTAGCATCCTTTACATACTTGAAATCCGTTTTCCTCACTATTGCATAGTCAATTATGGATCTTTCATTTCTTGCCGGCTCACATCTTGTGTAGGCATGGATACGCTTGTGTGGAAACCTTGTATTTGTAATAACAAGGTTTTGTTCTCTGCAGAATCTGAGCAGTCGTTTTCCATTGTCATTTAAGACATCTTCTCCATACCTACTGATCACTCCATCCCATCTAGAATAGTCGTTTCCAACTCTTGCGTTGAAGTCTCCAAGGAGAAGTATTTCATTATGGCAATCGTCAATGGTCCTTTGAAGGAGCTCATAAAATTCATCTTTTATGTCAGTGCTCTCATCTTCGTTTGGTGCATACACAGTGACGATATCCATTTGACTATCCTCCTCTTGTAGACTTAGAACCATCAGTCGTTCTGAAATGAACTTCCATCCTTTAATGTTTGCTTTGCTGTTACCATTCACTATACAACCAACCCCTGCCCTGGCTCGTTCACTCATGGGAACTCCGCTGTAGTATAGCATGTTGCCATCATGGTCCAGAACGCCCTGTCCCTTTTTCTTTGTTTCTGTAAGTGCCAGGACTGTCAATTTTGCTCTCTTCATCTCCTCTATTAGTTCTTGTTCTTTTCCGTTTATACTTCGTACATTCCATGTTCCGTAAATCGTGGTCCTTATTTCTCTCCTGTTCGTCGCCGTTGAGGTCAGTCCGGTTTTCTCTGTGTTTAGACTTGTAATCGTTGTTTTAAGACAAACAGGTGATTAGCCTGTTGTGTCTTTGCATGGTGGAGGGGTTGCCTCCTTACAGCCTCTATGCCTGCCGACCCGTTTTTGTCCACGGCTGCTTATTTATTCGCAGCTAACCTCCAAATTAGGAGGCCTTTCAGCAATCCGCAACCCTGCTGACGCACCTGGTAGGAGGTAGGCGCTTCTAGGAGTTTCTATAAAACATGCAGAAATTATGTGCGGACATCAAATCAAAAGTCAGGAGAGTTCAAGACCACTAGCGGAGTAAGACAGGGGGACATTCTATCACCATACCTTTTCATACTCCTCATGGATGAAGTCATCAAAGCCTGCAAGGAACGGACAAAAAAGTATGAAGTAGGGTACTGGAAGATGAGACCAAGTTACATATTGGAATTAGCATTTGCAGACGATGTGGCCCTGATCACGAAAACCGAAGCACATCTCCAGATCAACTTGCAGGTCTGGGAAGAAGAGTTGAAGAAGAGAGGAATGCACATCAGCAACTCCAAAACAAAAACCATGGTGATCGCCAGAGATGAAAAGAGACATCAGATAACCCTGGGAACACGAGCACTAGAGCAGGTCAGCAACTTTAAATATCTAGGAGTGGTAATAGATAGCAGGGGAGGAATCAAAGAGGAGTTAACTGTACGAAGGGCAGCAGCAGGTAGAATGTTCCATGCAATAAACAGAGGTTTCCTCAGTAGAAAAGAAATAAGCAGGAAAACAAAAATGGATGTATACCGCTCGACCTATGTGCCTGTCCTGACATATGGATGTGAGTCATGGGCAATGACTACAGCCCAAGAAAGGCAATTACAAACTTCAGAAATGAGGTACCTAAGAAAGGCGGTTCAGGTGACGAAAAGGGACAAGATCCGTAACCAGACAATACGTATCAATCTTGAAGTTCAACCCCTGCAGACACGAGTGGAGCAGTCCCAACTACAGTGGTTTGGCCATATCTGTAGAATGGAAGAAGATCGGATACCAAAGCGATCATGGGAGATCAAAAGTCAAGGACGCAGACCCCGAGGACGTCCCAAAGTACGTTGGGAAGACAACATACGACAGTCCCTAAGTGATAGAGGGCTGGATTGGAAAGAGGCCAGGAAAAAGACGGCGGATAGAGCAGTGTGGCGTTCTCTTTGGCAAACCTCTACACACGGGATTATCACTCACGGATGCAAGGCCTTCTCTAAAACATTTGCACCATTCAAATATCTTACTGAGTGTCTCATTACTGTATAGCGATTGTAATTTTCTGAAAATTTCCGCAGGTAACACGCCGTCTTTTGACAAGAAACTTCATCACATCACGCTCTTTATTGCAAGCACCAACAGTGTTGTCCGCCATTTTTATTTATCTGTGACGTTACTGGTCCATGGCAAGTGGGCCACCTAGCAGTAATAGGACACAAGTGCCCCTAACTAATGATAGTACTTCTAGCTTTGCTATAACCCATGCAGGTAAAGCTAAAACCAAAAGTCCCAGTTTGATTTGAACGCCTCTTGAATACGGATATACATATTAATTGCTTGAGGCCGATCACAATGGACATTCCGAAGACCATAATATTTCTTCTGGTGTATGATGTCATACGAGGTATTGAAGAGCCATTGCTGACTCTTTGGGGTCCTTGAGCTGGTGATTAGGAGTATGACATCACACTCCAGAAGAACTCAGCCAGGCTTTAAAATGACCACGCCGAACGACAATGGGTCAATTCCAAACGGCGGCCAGGGCAGATAACGAATGCTTTCTCAATTAAATTACTGATGAAGTCGAAGCTGGTCTCAGATCTCATGACCTCAGACCCATGTATCAGGCTCCCCCATCCTGGAGGCAAGCAGAACGAGAAAAAAGCATAGAGTTCTTCAATAAGTCTGATGGCTCCCTGTGCTCGTCATACAAGGAGGTAGCGAACAGGTGGAAAGGGCACTACACGTATGCTCTTAACCACCCATCGGCAACATGTCTCAATCTGTCTGCTAAATCTCCAGATCCTCTCCCAGATACAGAAACCAACATCGACCCCCCTACTATAGCTGAAGTCCTTGCTGCTATTCGGAAGCTCAGAGATGGACGAGCGATAGACCCGGATCACATCCCACTGGAGCTGTTGAAACACGCCATTGATCCTATCAGCTCTGCCAGCCATCATGTATTCCTGCAAGTATGGAGGATGGGACATGTCCCAGCCAACTGACACAATGGAATCATCGTCTTCCTCTACAAAGGCAAGGGGAGTTGCAATGACTGCAGTAATTACAGGCCTATAACACTACTCTCTGTTACGGGGAAGGTGTTTTGCCCACATGCTACTGGCTAGACTCAAGCCACTCTTGAGCACAAAATGTCGCCTAAAACAATCTACAACCGAAGCTATCCTTGCTCCTTGCCGACCTGCACCATGCCTTCAATCGGCCATGTAGGCTGCATACATGGACTTGAAGTTCGCCTTCAACTCGGCTGATCGACCGGCTTTATGGAAAGTCCTCCAGGGAATAGGCACCTCCTGGCCCTTGAACCTGATCAAGGAGCTACACAAGGACACCGGCACCAGAATTCGACTGGGTGGCACTCTCTCTGACAGATTCCCCCACGACTTCGGGTGTCAGACAGGGATGTTTTATTGCACTTGATCTATTCTGCCGGATATTCGACTGGCTTCTGCACTCATCAGGAGAGTATAGCTATTGATAAGACAATCTTCACTGGTCTCGTTTACGCAAATGACAATGTCCTGTTCAGCACAAACAGCTCTGCGCTGCAGCGCTCTCTAGAAATGTTAGACAGCGAAACGCTCTCCCTAGGCCTGTCTATATCCTGAGCCAAGACCAAAGTTCAGAACCTCATTTTCGACACAGCACCCCAGGTTATTGAAACTCAAGATCACACTGTGGAGGGCACCAATGAATTCATCTATCTCGATAGCATGATATCATCCAATGAGTGCAGGGGTCCCGATATGTCAAGGTGGATCAGACTAGCTGCATCTGCTATGCACGACAAATGACATGTGTGGAGGGAGCAATGGCAATATCTCCCTTGGGACAAAAATCCGCATCTACCAGTTCTGCGAGGTCCCAGTCCTGCTTTACAGCTCCGAAACCTGGACATTGCTGAATCATGACATGTCGAGACTGGCAGCCTTCCACATGCACAACAGCGGCATATCCTGAGCATCCGATGGCATGACTACATCTCCAACGTGGAGGTCTGCTAAAATAAGCCTTCACCAAATCTCAGAAACACTTGGTCGATGCCGAGTTTCTTTGTTCGGTCATGTTGTATGGCTGGACAAGGAAACCCCAGTACACAAGCCACTACACAAGTTGTTCCTCAGCGCCATATATATATATTTTTTTTTTCTACAGACTTCAGCAATCTGTCTCTAATTGAGCCAGGTATGGACATGTTATCACTTGAAGACAGGGTAAACTCAAATCCTAGTTATGATGGTTCTGATAGTGAGGAAGAGCAACAGAGTAATATATCTGACTATGATGACTATCTTAATGAGAAATACATATCAGAAGGTGAGAATACAAATGTGAAATCATTTTACTTTGTGAATATTATTTGTGAAATATGTTAAAGCCATACCAAATTGAACACAGATTATAATAAATATTTTACTAAATGAAATCCAATTACTTTGACTATTTAGCCTAAAATTAAACATAATGGCAAAGATACAAAAATAACACCTCCATATTATTGTATTCTTAAGCTAAGAAAACAAAACATGGTCTATTTAGTGCAGCTATTTAAAATATTTGAGTTACCAAAATAGATCACAGTACTTTGGTCGAAACTTAATTAATTGGCAAAATAATTGCACAAAAATTATATATACACATGATATATACCCCCATAAAATATAGACTAATATCTTATTAAGAAAATTTTCATCCCGTATGTTAAATTTTGAAATTGGTTTTCATTTATGCCATTGAGCATCATAGGAGGTGTAGGTCATTGGCTCTGTATCAAGTGTGTTGAATTAGTTGTTGTGAGCTCATGTCGTTGCACAATCATTCTATCCACCTGCCTTGCTGTTGCCCTCTTGCCCTGTAGCCAGAACTACCAGCATTGTAAGCAAACCCTCAGTGGAAGTTGATGAGTGCATTCTCATAAGATAACTGAAGCAGCACATTTTTTGCCTGGTAATGTACTCTGCACAAGATATTGTGCCGACCATGTTTCGAATGGCTCCGATTCGCAGTTTGTCTTTCTTGGTAACACCAATGATTTTCTTTACTAAATTTCACACGTCAAAATTCTGCACTTAAGCACCATAGACAGGAACCATGTTTGATGCTAGTAGCACAGAGCTGACATAAATATACTGTTTATCAACTGTTACTTTGTTGCCAAACTAATGCTCAGGTACCTAAGCAGTGGTAAGCGCTGATAAGTCACAGCAGATGCTTTCTGACACCTTGTCTTGATTTCCCTGTCAAACTTACTGTCAGCTGAAAAAACACTGCCAAAATACCGGAATTCATGAGCTTGTTGAAGAGCAATATTATTTACATATGTTGAGTGGTCCATGTAATTTGCTGATCCTTGTAGTTTGTGTCATCATCTCATTAATTTGCATGTTGTATCTTGCGTAGATTTTCACAAGTGCGTTCATGTGATTTTGCAGTTTAAATTGAATTTGGTGCTCCTTCTACCGTCTCAATTTGCCTGGCCCCTGCTGTGATTGTGTCAGTGTAGATTTTGAACAGCAGAGGGAAAAGTACACATCCCTGCCTCACATCTGTAGTGATTTCTAAAGCATCTTTGACACAATCAATTGTTCTTACAACATTTGTTCTCGCACAATACAGTGCTCTGACATTATCAAGTAGCTTACCTTGTAGACCATAATCTTCCAGTGTCATCCAAAGTTTAATCCTGTCTACTGTATCAAACGCTTTTTCTTGATCAATGAAAGCAATGTACAGATTTTCATTATCTTCTATTGGCCTTTCACTTAATTGTCCTAATCGGACTTCACCACATACTCCTGCAGCAGTTACTTTAAGGTGTTCTTGAATTTGAGCCAGAGGGTTTAATGTCATTTGAAGGTTCTTCATTTCCCACTGCTGTAACTATGATCTTTTGATATCCGTTCTTAAACCCTGGCTCTCTTGTCTTGTGAGGCTCAATTCATGTCCCCCTTTCTTGGTTGTCTGGGTACTTGCAAAATGGTGGACATTACCTTGGTGGAGCATCTGTTTTGGCTCTTTTTATTGTGGTGAGGTAGTGGTCAATTCCAATTTCTGGTTCTCTCAAAACTCTAGCATTACTTATAAATTTGAATGTACTTTTCCTAAAAATAAAATAATCGATAATGGGTTTCTCATTCTTTGATGGGTCACATCTTGTGTATATATGCACTTATTGAATAACTTTGTGTTGATAATGATAACATTTTGTTCACTACACCATCTGAGTAGTCTTTCATTGTCATTCAATACATCCTTTCCTTATCTCCCAATTACTCCTCATCTAGAGTGGTAATTTCCAATTCTGCATTAAAATCTCAATGAAGAATAATCTCGACATGGCAATCATGCATGGTCTTTTGAAAGTTCAAAGAATTTCTTTAACATCTGCTCTCTCACCTTCATTTGGTCCATACATCATGACAAGATTAACTATATTTTTTCCCACATGAGATCCAATACCATAATGCACTATTAGATGAGTTTTCATTCCTTAATGTCACCCAATTTATTCCTGGTCACAATACAATCAACATCTCCCTTACTCTTAGTTGTGGGAACTCCACTATAGAGTGGCATGTTTCCATCATGATCAATGACTGCCTGGTTGTTTTTCATTGTTTCCATTAGTCAGCACTTCAACTTTCACTTTCTTTATCCTCTCCACTAATCTGTCTTCCTTTCCATTAATGCCTCATATATTCCATGTTCCATAAACCGTGGTCCGTAATTCGTGCCAGTTTGTTGCCATAAAGAGCAGTCTGGTTTTCTCTTTATAGTTCCTTGCAATCATGTTTTTAGATCAGCGAGGAATAGGTCTGTTGTGTCTTTGCTTGGTGGAGGTACTGCCTCTTTTTGGTTCCTATGCAGGCCACCGTTTTGGTTCATGACTGTATATTGGATTTTGAAAGTGCACCTACTAAATGAAGGCCGATCAGCTATCCACTACACAGCTGAGATGCCTGGTAGGAGGTCAGCGCCTTCTCCTGAGCAGAAAATTACCACCAGATATTTTTGTTAAACAAATCGCCATGCAAATACAAATCAAAGCAAGTCACATGCATGCGCATCAAATGAAGAAAGGAAGTAGCCTTTTATGTATGTGTTCAAATTTATAATTTATATTTGTCTTTCTGCTTTCGTCGTTTGTCTTTTCGGTTATAATACTTTCAATGTGTACAAACCATAGCCATAATTGTTAGCTTTGCATTGAACTATCAATTAAATTGAGTACATGAGTTTTCCCAATTCGAGCTTGGAGTTAGGCAAATTTTCATGAAGAAAATGTATCGCAAGCTACCAAAAAAACTATTGTAAGCTACTAGTTTCATGATTTCTGGCTCTAACATATGTGGCTGCTGTCTATTTTAATTCAATGTTATACTTTTAAGTTAGTAAAACATTTGATATCACTACTTCGCACATAGTCATTCTCAGTTTCATATTTCCAGTTTTTGAGCCCAAGTCCACATTTTTCTATCAGGATTTTTTGGGTGAAAATTCATTGTTAAATACTGAAATATGACAAATTTTAAGGCTTACTTAACTTTTAGTATGATCTATGGAATGTCAAATCCATATATTCTGTTTTTAATGTTCAACAGAGAACGAGAAAGATCATATGCAAGAGAAACAGTCAAAACAGGAGTTAAGAGAGTATCAGAAAGAGCTGGCTATAAATGCACTTAATGGACACAACACCATCATATGTGCAGCAACTGGTTCAGGGAAGACTAGAGTGGCAGCGTACATCATACAAGAGCATTTTAAACGTTCAAATGGTGTGTAGAATTGATTGTCTGGGCCGCTTTATAAATGCTATATAAAAATGTTGGAATTTGTCTGCTGGTTTAGACAAATTTTAGTTTTTTAATTTGTTTACGAATGTGTGTGCATTCGTGTATATATATAAGACTATATTTAAAATTGGGATATAATGTTTTAATAAAAATAAAATTCACACTTTCATATTGCTGTAAAAGGCTTCATTAAAAGAACTTAGAGATTAATATTATTAGTGACCAGAACTTGATTTATGAACACTACTAAAATGAATATTATATATGCATTTAATTCAGCATTAATAGATAGAAAAAAATATAATATCAAAGCGTCCGAAAATTTTAGACAAATGATAAAGTAAAAAGTCACACAATTAATAAGTGAGTGTATAGTTGCAGGAATCAATGAAATATTGTACACAAAGTTCCCAAGTACTGTATGTAAGTATTAAAAGCTAAATAAGAAAATTTGAACAAATAAACTCCGTATAGATGTTGGATATACACATAAAAAAGAACCAAGATCTATTAGCATTTACGATGAGAAAAATGTATTAAGAGAAATGTTGAATAATGGTGTGTAGATAAAGAGAATGAGAGAGATAAAGATTAGAAAGATTCAAAGGTTAAAGAAAAATGAAAATTTTGTTGGAGATATTACTTATGCAAACAGTAACAGTATTTGTATTACTGCAAAGAAAATATTGAAATCATATTAAATATTAACATTTTATTCATCTATTTTGATTGGTTGTGGATGAAAGAATAAAAACGAATTTAATAAATATATACAATAAACTTGACAATTTGATAGATATTATTTTGCAATATTTACAAATAATGACTAGATAAATTTGCCATTCCGGTTTTGAAAAAGTGAGAATTATTTTGCTCTTAGTTGTATTGTTTGTAAAACACTCAACATTGTTTTGTCCCCTAGGATATGCAAATAGTGTTTGATGCAAAACTATGAGGATGTTAACTCCAATAAAAGTTTAAACATAATATGCAACCAAAATTATAAATTGAATATTGGGACACTTAGTATCTTCGGACAAACTATTAGCTTCTAAATCTAGTTTAATAGGAAAATTAGTTTGTAAATTGTAAAAAGGATAGACCGTTTTTATGTAATAACAAAAATATAAACACATTTTCTACCATGCATCACCGCTGTGTCTTACTCTATGATAAAGATATCTTATTGTATTTTTATATAATCTTAATGTGCAGATAGTATTTAGTTACTTGCCATGGATTGTAGATTTATTTCTGTATCAGTAAATGGTAAGATTACTCTACAGCCTTTGATTTTAATTTTCCTTTAAGGTATGTATAGAAAAGTGGCATTTCTTGCTAGAAATGTATCACTTGCTGATCAGCAGTACAAATCTCTGTGCAAGTACTTGCCTTCACTTAAGGTATTTAAATCAGCACTGACAATTTATTAGTCTTTTCAACTGTACATTTTAACAATGCTTTCTAAATTGTGGTATGTCATTGACAATGCATGGAATGTTTTCTGATGATTTGCAAGGATGTTTAGAAATTTATCATTTTTAATTGTTCTTAATAATTGATGGAAGCAAGAATGAAGAGGAGCCAGGAAAAATAAACAGATACACTTCATATGCACACGTAAATAAATGAGCTTACAGGAGAAGAACATATACTACTGAATGCATAAAATCAAAGATGGAGGAATATTTATTGAAAAGGATAATAACTAAAAAAAATATGAATATAATACATCATTGAGATTTATGATAACAACAGACCACAATTAGACATCCAATTCATTTGTGAAAAATCACCACTAGCAGCATAATTGGAGGATGCAGTGTACATATACAAAAAGAAAGAAACGCAGAGCAAGATAATATAGCAAAATATTGTATGTGCATAGCTTTTAGAGCAAGGAAATGTAAATGAGACTAGTTGTATACAGACTCTGCAGAGTCTTCTAAACTAGTATAAAGACGTTAAGTTAAGAGGAAATTTAGGTAGTTATAGATTTTGGAATTGAAGGGGTACAAAACGTTCAATAACATGCAAATGAGAACACATCCCAAATTATCTACTGCTTTATCAGAGAATCCAGGAGCCATTGAATTTGAAGATTGCCACATTATTTGTCTTACACGAGTAAAATGTTACATGAAATGTCACTAGAATCTTCAGAAACAGAATAAAACTAGAAATTGTTGTGAACAATTCAGGTTTGTCTAAGACCATGGCACAAATAATGCTGTGTGCACATGGGTTTCAAAAGGAAATATTCAAATTTTGATAGAAATTCTAAACACTGTGTTATTGTCATGAAAATTGGCAGTATTATTGCAAAGGACTTCAAGAGTGACCTGCAGGTGGTATCACAGTGCACATGAGCCTCATTGTAGCTGTTTAAAGATAGCCCCCTTCCTACTAGTGACATGCGGCAAAGATTAGTAGTGTTCTATTATCATTTTTTGGACAAGGAAGGAGTGAAACTTACCTAAATTTATAGGTGAATGAAAGTTCAGTACAGTGATGCATGCCAGTCACTTCAGCAAGTGTATAAAATGGTGTGAGTTGTGTGACAGACTATTTTCGACCAGACCAGGCACACTAAGTAGTGGCACAGAGGGGATTACAGCAGTTGAACGCATCATGATGAAATTTTGCAGTGACTGTAAATTAAACAGTCACACTTCTGGACACCAGTCAAGGTTCAGCACACCACATAATCCAGGATGTGCTCCAGTTCAACAGCGTGTCTCAAAAAGGGGTGGCACAGCAGCTGACTCCACAATTGAAACGATGACATGGTGTTTGACTGGCTACATACATAACAAGAGAGTTTTTTTTTCTAGAGGAATCTATGCATTTTGGTGGTGCTGGGGAACGCAATAGAGATTAGGCAGAAAAATAGCACAGTTGTGCATCACTTTTTCTTAATAATTTGTAAGTGAAAAAATTTAAGATTTTAATTTGAAGCACCCTTGTATATTATATGAATTTGAATGGAGAGAGCCATAGAAGTGAAAATAGATTTATACTTATTTCACAAACTACATGTGGGCATTTGACAAATTTTAACACAGTGAAGTGATCCAAATATTAGAACACTTGCTTGTTGACAGCAAAGACTTGAAACTAATACCAAACATGTATTGGTAACAAATAGTGGCTATACAAATTGTAAACTAAATAGGAAATTTTAAAATTGTGGGCACATAAAACTAATAGTTAAAAAAGAAATGTCTACTATCAACTGATCAGTTCTTTCTGTACAATGTATTGAGATCTGTAGATAAAATGTCAGGAATATCAGTTGATGGACCTCTAATAAATAATTTGCTGCATCCTGTTGATACTGTCTTGAAAGCAAAACATGAAACAGAACTACAGGAAAGAGTACTTCAAAGTAAAAATCAAGTCATCTATTTTAAAAGCAAGAAGAAGAAAGTGATAGTCATCTAGAAAAATACTTTGTTCTCCTGGATGCAGCATCAAAGTAAATGAGATAATATTAAAACAAGTCAATACTTTTAAATACCTGATACAGCAATAAATAAGACTGGCTAGATAGTTACACTGTGCCTAAAACCTACTCCAACTGAGAAAAAAAATACCCAAAATAGGCAAAGCACGACCTGAGATACAAAGAAGTGTCTGTTAAGAAATTACAAGAAACAGGTAAACGAACCAAGATACTCTGTGTTTGGACACCATGTGCAATGCACAAGACTGAAATCTAGGCAAAGTTTCTGACAGTCAACACAGCCCCTACATACTAGTCCCGGAAAGCACCCATTAAAAAATGGAATGAACTGACACAGATCCCCTGGATCAAACTGTGGGAGGAATCTATGCCTCACGCAATGTGGAAGTCACGCAAATAAAACTGGTGTATCACAATTCAGGAAGAACTTATGGAGATGTAGGGATGATAAGACATGTTACTGTGGGGCAACACAATATCTAGACCGCCTGATGATCTGCCCAAACCTTCAGGAAACATGCAATATGGATGACATGCTGAGGGGGAATGACAAGACAATTCTTCGTGTCTGAACGTTGGAAACATGAAGTCTGATGTGATGTCAAAAACAGGGGAAGTAGGTAATACTTGAACTTTGATGACTAGATGACAGGAGCTACAGGCAAAAACAGCTTTTCAAAAATTAAAAAGCACTTTGTACAACACATTTTTGTAAATAGAAATGTTAGTGCCTATGTGTTATATTGAACCAGTCCTGCCATATAGAAGTGAATTATAGACAATCTATAAATAAACAAGACCACAGAAATCTGCAAGTATTCTGTAGACAGAAGAATGCTGAGAATTTCATGGACAACAAAGAAGACCTATTAGGATATGCTGAATAAGACTCTTGTCCAAAGACAACATCAAATATATCATCTGCTTTGGACATGTTATTAATGAAAATATTGGACGGGTCAACATCATGGTAATGGTAGTCTGTCAAATGCTGAATTGATAAAAATGACAGTACAGGAATTTGAGGTGAAACATAATTTCTTACACCAATGTACATGGTTTGTGATTATGATGAATATGCTTACTTATCATAAGTTCTAATGATCTTTCCCATTCTCTGCTTAATTTATGTTTCTTTTTTCTGTTCACCATCAATAGGTGTTATGTGAACAATAATACATATAATTACTGCTATTTTGTATATCTATTTCCATTGTCCATAACACACATGTGTCCTTGATACCTCTTTTACAGACTAAATGTACTATTCACAATACATTATATTACTTTTGTGTTCAAAATGTTAAAATCATAAACTTGACTCATGTACAACATTTGGTTTTTTTTTACACCATATAAAATGAACTATATGTACAATAATTAATTTTATGTTTAGACCATTTTAAATAGCTATATTTTGTAAATGTTTTTTAATTAAAATGTGAGAACACTACTTATAAACTCATTTGTAATGATTTAGTTTGTTTGATTTATGTTTTGCTCTTATTGTCACTTTATAGATTGAGCTCATCACTGGGGACAGTATTAACAGCATGAGTCTCCATTTGTCTATTCCTGAAAACGACATCATAGTGATGACCCCTATGATACTAGAAAATCATCTGAAAGCTAAACTTGTGATTCATCTTGGCATATTCTCAATGCTTGTATTTGATGAGTGCCATCATACTCGAAAGGGAGAACCCTACAACACTCTCATGCATTCTTATCATAGATCTAAGATTCAGAATGATCAAGCAGGCCGAAGAGGTGAAAAAATTATTTTGCCGAAGGTTAGTGAGAGTGCAGTTTTTAAATGTATTTTCATTTTTGTTTTCTATTGTTCATATTTATAATGTTATAAAAAAAATATAACATTAATTTTATTGTATTCATTTTATGATGGTGTAATAGAGCTCGTCACCTACAAAGACTTATCACAAATGATAAAGTTGGACGAATAATAGAGAATGCAAGTGGACTGTTCTACGACCTCCTCATAATGATCAAAAGATGAAAGCTGACTTGATATGGCCACGCCTCAATGTCAAATGAACTTGTAAATATCATACTACAGGGCAAGGGCAGGCAAAGGTGAGGATGTCTGAGAAAACGATGGAAAGACAACATCCATGAATCGACTAACCTACGAACCGAAGAGGCACAAAAAGCAACCACAGAGAGAGATGATGCAGGATTGTGGAGTTGTCAGCAGGGGTGCCCCAACAATCTCTAGAGGTCACGGGATTAACTGAATGTAGCTCTGAAGTTACCTCCTTACACACCCTACTGAAATCTTCAACATAACCTATATCCAATATTCACTATAAACATACTGTTCTTGTTCTGGTCACTAGCACTATTAATGATACAACATGGAAAAGAGCTATATGTACTCTGCTGAATCCTTGATCACTTCTACACCTGCTGCTCTATAAACACACTTTACAATCTATACTACATATTGAGAATCTATACCATCTACATGATCATTGCACACTGACACTAACTCTTCATAACAGAAACACAGATTGAATTGAGAAAGAAAAATGCAAAACAATCTTTTTACTTCTTCACACCCTCCTCTTCCATGCACTTTATAACTTATTCACGGACACATAGTTCTAATGCTGCCTGAAGACTTTTTTCCTGCCTATTTGACTGCTCTCTCTCACTCTCAACTCAAAAACTTTTTTTTTCAGAACTTCTACTTGGGTTCTTCTTCTTCTTCTTCTTCTTACGCTGTCAGACGTCAACTTGAATTTGTTCAAAGAAAGCAGCTGTCATCCTGAGGCTGTAAACACTGCAATAGAGCTTGTCTAGTATTGCCACTGGTGATGCCACATGTGCTTTCTCTGCTCCTCGTATGTCAGGCAATTTTGCAGCAGATGTTCAGCTGCCATTTTCCCTGTACCACAGGTGCATTCGTCAGTGCCACCTATCTTCAGTTTATTGAATAGATGGTACCTCAGTCTGTTGTGGCCTGTGCGGAGTCTGAAGACCACGACCTGCTCTCTTCTTTCAGCTGGTAGTAGGCATCATTTTTTGTGTAGCCAGTATGTTTTGTTTCCCATTTGGCCATGTATCTGGCTCTAATAAACCTTTTGGACTCTTCGTAGGTCACACTAGAATCTGGTTGTGGTAGTCTTGCACCTTCTTTTGCCAGTCTGTCTGCCTCCTCATTGCCTTGAATGTTACAGTGGGATGGAACCCACTGTACCACTACTCTTTTTCGTGGGGACTGCTGGCATAGTTGACAGAGTACTGCTCTTAAATCATTAAGTTCAGTACTTTTCTGGCTTTTTAGTGCTGTAACGACAGCCATGGCGTCTGTAAACAGGACTATCTGGCTTTCATTGCTTTCGCCTGTCAGCATTGCTTTTACTGCAGCCTGCAGTGCCTCTGCCTCTGCTCTGAAATTGCTTGAGAATTTTCCAGTTGCCACTGACAGTGTTATTTTGCTACCATTTGTTAGGCTCAGGAATACCCCTGCCCCTCCATTCTGTGTTGTGTTTGTTACACAGAATCGTCGGTATATGCATGGGTCCAGTCCATGCTTGGGTAGTTTTCCGCTATGTACCGCAGGGTTATGTCTCTTTCTTTTTCAGTCTGGCTGTTCTTGTTTCTAATACCTGGTATATTTTCTACCACATCTGGAATGATATGCTGCTTCCATGTGGGTTTGCGTACAGTAGGGATGGGCTTTGGTGTTGTTATGGTGTTCATAGGGTCTTCGCTCATCTTTGCTTTGGCTATTTCTGCAAAGTTTCTCTGCTTTAGTTTACCTTTTCTAAATCTATTTAGTCTCTGATGCATTGGATGGTCTGTCAGTCTTCTTAGTTTCTCTGCTTGCTGCTGGGCTCTGCAGTCTCTTCTATCGATCATGGCTTGCAGATTTGTAATCTTTTCAAGTTCTACAATTGGCATTCACTTCATGCCTCCTGTTATAACTCTCATGGCTTGGTTTTGAAGTTTACTAATTTTATCAAAGTTCGCCTTTGCTGCTGTTGCCCATGCCGCAATGCCATACTCGAGAACTGGTCTCACTTTTCCAGTGTACAATTTCTTCAGTATTCTTTCGTCTGCTCCCCAGCTTGTGCCAGCATGTTTCCTAATGATTGCCGTTCTTTCTCTTGCTCTCATTCGGTTTCTCTCGATCTGACTTTTCCATGTCATGCACTGATCAAATGTGACGCCCAAGTAGTTTGGGTTGTCATTTGGCCGCAGATATTTGCCGTTAAGACTTATTTTGGTGTTCTGTGGTTTATTTGAAAGCCAGAATATTGTACATGTTGTTTTTTTCTTCATTTATTTTGACCAGCCATGATTTCGCCCACTCCTCCAACGATGTTAGGGCCTGCTGCATCTGATTGTTTGCTACGGTGAGATTTTTTTCAGAGGTCCACATAGCCAGATCGTCTGCAAACTTGGAGCTGTGGACTCTTCTTGGTATATTCTCTATGATGTTGTTTATATACACCAGAAAAAGTGTGGGTGACAGTACTCCCCCTTGGGGTACTCTTTGCTCCAGTGTCACCTTTTTGCTCATCTGCCCTTGTACTTGAACTCTGGCTGTTCTATTTTCGAGGTAGTGGCTGATCCATCTGTACATGTTTCCAGATACTTCACTTCTTCGTAGCTTGACTAAGTCCATCTTTCTACACCTTGTCAAATGCCTTCTCTAGATCCACCCAAACCGCTACTGTATGCTTTTTCTCTTGGTAAGCATCCTCTATTTCCTGTGCTATGAGAGTGATCTGGTCCTCAGTGGATCTGTGTTGTCTAAATCCTGCTTGCTGTGGAATTAATATGTTTTTCTTCCAGGTGCCACATAGTCTGGTGTTTATCATACACTCCTTCAGTTTACCTTCACAGCTCAGTAGACTGATAGGCCTGTATCCATTTGGATCTGTTCTATATTTTTCTTTATTTGGTACGGGTATAAGTACAGCATCTTTCCATGCCTGCGGTACAATTCCGTTACTTGGGTTCAATCTGTATCTATTTTTTCCGCTTTTGGTCCTAGGAGACTGACGGTTCTCTTTTCTTGTTGACCACTCAATTGATTGTCTTTAACTTTACGACTAAGAATTTCTTTCTCAGAATTTACTTGTGTTAATCTGAGAGACTGATACCTCACCTTGACTTCAGCTGAAAAACTTATTTTCATGGTACTTCTACTTGGGTTCAATCTGCATCTCTTTTTCTGCTCCTAGTTCTGGTAGACTGACCACTCTCTTCCTTCTTGATTACTGAATACTCTCTGGACGTCTACAGCCCGCTATTATTAAGACTTGCATGATAGACTCTGACCAATCACAGTGAAGTCTCACTGATTCCATTACTAACTCACCATCTGAAAGGGTGGCCACCTATCACAGAAAACCCCATTTGATATCTCATTGAGTTCGTTCTCCGTTCATGCTTATGAGCATAGTTGTGTGATCTCAGCTTCAGCTTTGTCTGATCGACTGACCAGACTGTTATGTGTTTCTCTGGTTGACTTTTGCCTTGATTAGCATAGTTGTGTGAACCACAACTACGGAACTGTTACGTCTTTTTGCTTTGATGGCCGTTCGTCCTGAATGACATATTTAGGCCCCAGGTATTTGCACATCAAAGGATCAAACTTTAATTGTGTGATAACCTCAAAGTTTCTAAGACTGACCTAGCATCCAACACCTTAGTTGCGGTTACGAAACTGCTGGGTCCGTAAATTTGTTGGTCCGAAATCTGTTGGCGGGTTGGAGATCTGTTGCAATGGTTTAGTATCGTATTCTATAGAGATTGCTATTTTATTATGAAACACAAGATTTGAATATTATTAATAATATGGATCACTTAAAAAAATTACAAAACAAGACACTTAATTACAATTCGGGGCTAGGACACCCAAAATTGGGAGTATCACAGGAAATATTCTTCTTCTTATTTCTTTTTTGCAATCTCTATTGTTGCTTATAATCAGACCGAGATATTTAAAACTTGTGACCTTCGCAACGTCTTGCTTTTCTAGGATATCTTTAGGTCTGGTTTTTGCCTTATTACTGCTCATTATCTTGGTCTTACTGATGTTTATGTATTTATTTTGTTCCTTGTTTTGTTGTATAACCCACAGGATCATCTACTCTAGTCTCACAATGCTCTTCAAAAGGACAACTGTATCATTTGCATATGTTATTTCCAGTATTTCATTATTGTAATTTATGAGCAGGTCGAACTTTTAATACTCTTTGTGGGGACGGCGTGGGCTAGTGGTTAAGTGACGCGGCTCACAACCAGAAGATACTAGGTTCAATCCCCATCACAGCACCAGCTGTTACCCCGATGAAGCCAACCCTTAGAAAATGCAGGAGGAAGCAGACCCTTACATAAAATGCATGCTGAAGTCAGATGCATTGGGCCAACATGCGCAAAATAAAAACCACAGTGCAACGCACACTGCCTCAGGGAATAGATAAATAAGGCGAACGGGAAAAAAAAATCCTTTTTGTCATTATGTTTTCAACATAAATGTTGAAAAGATACGAGTTAGTATGCATCCTTGTCTTTTTCCCATTTGCAGCCTAAACCAGTTCGATGTCTCTCCAGCTATTCTGACCATTGCTTGTTGTTCTTGATACAGTGTTTCGATCAGTTGAATGAAGTTCATTGGGAAACCCATGTCTTGCATGATTCTTCATAGCATTTCATATATTGCACACAGTCAAAAGCTTTTGTATTATCTATGAAGCAAGTGTGTAAGTTGATATTGGACTCTCTGCAGTTTTGGATAATATTTCACATGTTGATGTGATTCCACGTATCTCTGCCATGTCTAAATCCTACCTGTATTTCATGAACTTCCTCGTTGAGTTTATTTTCTAACCTCTTCATGATCATCCATGTGAGAATTTTGCTATGATGGCTTATTAAAGCGCTGGTTCTGTATTTAGTGCATCACTTTGGATCACCATTCTTGGGAGTGGAATATACACAGATTTTGTCCATTTTCTTGACCATATTGTGCTGTGTCAGATCTTGCATAGTGCATGATAAATAATGATGATGGCCTGCATGTAGGGCTTGGCTTGGCTTCATTCGTTCTCAATCTCCCGCTACCAAACCCTGAAAGGGCTTAAGTAGCAGAATGTAGTCTAGCCAACGGAATGCGTTGTGTCAAAGTTTACAGCTTGACTGATATTTGCACCTTTCGGTCCAACACATTCGACTTCAGCAAGCATTTTTTTAGTAACGGGTTAGCATTCCCTCTTCGATCCCTTCTCCTTAGCCAGTCTGCTCTGTTGCAGCCTGTTATCCAGGATCACCACGTGGAGATGTAGAAGGGTCTTGGCAGCTCTGGTTCACTGGCCCTGACGCTAGCAGTCAGCTATGCGTCGCTGACAGCTGCAGCTCATGCGCTGCTCGGCCTGCATGTATAACATGTGTTGGTTTATCATCATATCATGGTGATTTCATTTTCTTCCAGCTTTGTATTTATATTACAACCTCATCTATTGTAAGTTCTGGCTGGATATGTACTTGTTTTTGTGTGAATGAAACTCAAGTTTATAACACAATTATTGGCATCATATATACCTTATTGTACAACCCTTCAATAAAAGATTGAAATTTGATTTATATATTGTTATTCTGGGGTGATGTAATTATCAAATGTAAAAACAAAAGGCATTGCAATTGATAATAGGTATAAGGTTGAATACAGAAACCGCAAAAGACACATGTGTCGGATAACAAGGTGCAAATATCGCAGTCAAGCTGTAAACTAGTGACACAACGAATTCTGTTCTCCGGACTACATCCTGCTACATGCAAAGCCCTATTCGGATTTGTTAGCATTAGATTGAGAACGAACGCAGAAGAAGAAGAAGAATACATAAAAATGACTATGATTTTCTAAAGCAATCTACTTATATGATTATGTGCTTCTTTTTTAACCCAAGCAGCATCCTTGAGGAGATTTAATATAAAAAAAGTAGCAATATGCTAATAATGTAACTCACAAATGGAACTACAGGAAACTGTTTTAATTCTAGAAACAGAAAGTAAAATCTAGATCATCCAGACAGCATTTGGTTATCTTTAAAAAACCTAATTTTGTACAATGGAATATCAAAATAAATCAGATATTTTAAACCAAGTGGAATGTGTTCCATGTAGGGAGGTAAACCCAAGCGTAAAAGGTGGATAACTAGATTTGTAGTTAAATGTAGAAGAGCTAAAAATAAAACATGGACAAAATAAATAGAGAAACATATTTAAAATATTTGGACAAGCAGAACATAGCACAGAAAGTGAATAAAATAGCAAGAATAGGCTTCGAAAAAAAAAACTTGCTCAGAGGATCAAGACATAGTAAAAGCATCTTTTCTTATGTTAGAAATAAACAAAGACAAAGTATGCCCTCTCATAGATAGCACAGCAAAATATTAAGTGAGAATAGGATAGCTAATCTACTCAATCAGTACTTTTGCACAGTCTACACAAAAGAGGACTGCTCCAAGATCCCAGAGCCTATACATATTTTTCAAAGAGACATGGATACAGTAGGATTAAGATCAATCTGTATTACAGAGGAAATAGTTTTTTTATAATTGGAAGGGTTGAAAGTGGATAAATGTCCAGGTCAAGATGGTATTCATCCAAAATTACTGTTTGAAATTAGAGACCAACTAGCAAAACCATTGGCTATATTATGTTCTCAATCACTTGCAAAAGGGATTGTTCCATGGGATTGGAAAGATGCAAGAGTGATCCCCTTATTCAAAAAGGGCAAAAAATCAGATCCAGCAAATTATAGACCAGTGAGTTTAACGGGCATAGTCTATAAATTGTTAGAGTCAATAATCAAAGAAAACATTGTAATGCATTTAGACAAGTTTATTCTAATCATAAATAGTCAGCATGGGTTTACTAGAGTGAGATCGTGCTTAACAAATCTATTAGAATTCATGGAGGAGGTTACTAAAATGATAGATATAGGGAAGCCAGTTGATTGTATTTATCTAGATTTTGCAAAGTCCTTTAATAGAGTACCTCATCAAAGATTATTTAAAAAGTAAAAATCACATGGAATAGGGGGGGGGGGGGGGGGGGGGGAGTTGCCAAATGGATTTAAAATTAGTTAATTGGTAGAAGGCGCAGAGTGGGCATAAATAAGGAGTACTCTGTGTGGCGTGAAGTAAAAAGTAGAGTTCCACAGGGCTTGGTTTTGGGACCACTTTTGTTCTTGATATATATAAACGATTTGGACATTGATATGGGATCCATGATTGCAAAATTTGCTGATGACACAAAACTATGCAGTAGTGTCTCATCTAAAGCAGAAGTGGATATATTGAGGTCGTATTTAGATTAAATTCAAGAATGGTCTGAAAGCTGGCAAATGGAGTTTAATGTAGATATATGTACAGCCATCCACATGGGTAGATCCAATATGGAACATAATTACAGAATGGGCACGAACAATATTAGAAAGAAAGATAAGGAAAGGGACCTAGAGGTTATAATAGATCATACAGGTAAGGAGAGTGAGTAAGTTCAGGTAGCAGTGAAAAATGCAAATGCAATGTTAGGTATGATAAAAAGAAATATTAAAAATAGGAGCAAAAAATTATAATCATACTGTATAAAGCATTGGTTAGACCTAGATTAGAGTACTGTGTACAGATGTGGAGTCCTTATCATAGAGGGGATATAAACATGCTGGAAAGAATACAAAAAAGAGCGACAAAGCTGATAGTGGGATTCCAGAATTACAGTTATGAGGAAAGACTCAGAAAAACCGGCCTACAGTGTCCAGAAAAGAGAAGAATTTGAGGTGATTTAATACAGGTTTATAAGATAATCAGAGGAATGGATAAATTAGACTATAACAAGTTTTTCAAAATACAACCGCTTACAAGTAAGGGAGATTTGAGTGAGGAAACAGCTCACAGGGCAGAGAGCTTTGGAGAGAAGTATGCACATATAGGTGAGGGGTCAGTTTTGGTAGTAGGAGATTCAATGGTGAGAGAGGTTGGCAGACATTTGTCTAAACAACACAACATGTTTGAAAGAATGGATATTGGGGGAGCAAAAATAGAGGACATAGAGGGGAGAATAAAGAGGTTAGATGACAAAGGAAACAGTCATGTGGTAGTATTGGCAGGTACAAATAATGTAAAGAGAGATGGTACAGAAATAATTATGGATAAATATAAAAGTCTTATGAGAACACTTAAGGAAAAAAAGTTTAGAAAGGTCACAATGATGGGCATTTTAGACAGAGCAGATGGGTCAGACTATCTAGATAGCAAAATAATAGGTATCAACCTTAGGTTACAGGTGATGTGTGCGGACATGGGAATGGAATTTATTGATGTTAAAGTAGACAAAAGTAAAATGTTAGATAGGGGAGGTTTACATCTAAATGAGATAGGACAGCATGTTGTAGCAAAGTATATGTTCTATCATTGTGTTAGAAATTTAAACTAGTTAGGCCTATGAAGTATGAGACTAAAGATAGGCCTACAATAGGATGCTATAGAGGATGTAGTCAAAGGGGTAATTTGGTGTCAGGGAAGTGTGAAATACATAGTAGAAAAGCAAACACTAAAATGATAAAGCAGAAGCAAAAAGAGGAAAACCAACAACATTACAAACTAAAATGTTTTTATGCAAATGTGAGAAGCATAGTAAATAAAAGAGAAGAATTGGAACTGTATGTAGAAGAAGAAAAACCAGATATAATAGGGTTAACAGAATCATGGACATATGAGGAGATTGCAGATAGTGAACTTGAAATTGAGGGATATACAATGTTAAGGAAAGATAGGATAATTGGAGACAAGACTAAGGGAGGTGGCGTTTTATTATACTGTATAAATTCTGTTAATATAACGATCAAAGATTATTTATCATGTGGTAACAAAAATGAAAGTGTATGGGGAGAAATAGAAAGTGGGGGTGAAAAAACAGTGATTGGAGTGTGCTATAGATGTCCATCAAGTCAAAAAGAGGAAGATGAGGAGCTGATTAGTAGCATAGCAAAGGCAAGTAAAGGGAAATTATTATTAATGGGAGATTTCAACTATCCAGAAATAAAATGGGTTATGGCAGAAGCACTTGTAGAGTCAAAACCTTTTGTTACGTGCATAACTGACAATTTTTTAATTCAACATGTAGAAGCAGCCACCAGAGGCAAAAACATACTCGACCTAGTTTTTACCACAGAGGAAAATATGATTGAAAACGTTACCGTTGGGGAACTGTTTGGCTCAAGTGACCATCAAATCATCCGTTGGGATCTTATTGCAGGGAAAGAAGTAAACATAAACACGCGAACATACGACTACTCTAAGACAGATGTTAAGAGGATGAAAGAGGCAGCGAACCACATAATCTGGAAAGATATTATTGTAGGAACAGATGTTGAACAGGAGTGGGAAAGTTTTAAAACAGTTCTAGAAACGCTAAAAGAGGAATGTGTTCCATGTAGGGAGGTAAACCCCAAGCGTAAAAAGTGGATAACTAGATTTGTAGTGATTTGTAGAAGAGCAAAAAATAAAGCATGGCAAAAATATATAGAGGCAGGTAAATCAAAAGACACATATGTAAAATATTTGGACAAGCAGAACATATCTCAGAAAGCGAATAAAACAGCAAAAATAGACTTTGAAAAAAAACTTGCTCAGAGGATCAAGACTGACAGTAAAAGCTTCTTTTCTTATGTTAGAAATAAACAAAGAACAAAAGACAAAGTGGGCCCTCTCATAGACAGTACAGGGAAAATAATAAGTGAGAATAGGGAGGCTGCTAATCTGCTTAATCAGTACTTTGGCACAGTCTTCACAAAGGAGGACTGCTCCGAGATCCCAGAGCCTATAGATATTTTTCAAAGAGACATGGATACAGCGGGATTAAGATCAATCTGTATTACAGAGGAAATGGTTTTTAAAAAATTGGAGGGGTTGAAAGTGAATAAATGTCCAGGTCAAGATGGTATTCACCCAAAATTGCTGTATGAAATTAGAAACCAACTAGCAAAACCATTGGCTATATTATGTTCTCAATCACTTACAAAAGGGATTGTTCCACGGGATTGGAAAGATGCAGGAGTGATCCCCTTATTCAAAAAAGGCAAAAAATCAGATCCGGCAAATTATAGAGTTTAACGAGCATAGTCTGTAAATTGTTAGAGTCAATAATCAAAGAAAACATTGTAATGCATTTAGAAAAATTTAATCTAATTAGAAATAGTCAGCATGGGTTTACTAGAGGGAGATCATGCTTAACAAATCTATTAGAATTCATGGAGGAGGTTACTAAAATCATAGATAAAGGGGAGCCAGTGGATGTTATTTATCTAGACTTTGCAAAGGCCTTTGATAGAGTACCTCATCAAAGATTATTTCGAAAGTTAAAATCACATGGAATAGGTGGGGAAGTTGCCAAATGGATTGAAAATTGGTTAACAGGAAGAAGGCAGAGGGTGGGCATAAATAAGGAGTACTCTGAGTGGAGTGAAGTGAAAAGTGGTGTGCCACAGGGCTCGGTTTTGGGACCAATTTTGTTCTTGATATATATAAATGATTTGGACATTGATATGGGATCCATGATTGCAAAATTTGCTGATGACACAAAACTATGCAGTAGTGTCTCATCTAAAGCGGAAGTGGATATATTGATGTCGGATTTAGATAAAATTCGAGAATGGTCTGTAAGCTGGCAAATGGAGTTTAATGTAGATAAATGTACAGTCATCCACATGGGTAGATCCAATATGGAACATAAATACAGAATGGGAGAAAACAATATTAGAAAGATAGATAAGGAAAGGGACCTAGGGGTTATAATAGATCATACAGGTAAAGTGAGTGAGCAAGTTCAGGTAGCAGTGAAAAAGGCAAATGCAATGTTAGGTATGATAAAAAGAAATATTAAACATAGGAGCAAGGAAGTGATCGTCAAACTGTATAAAGCTTTAGTTAGACCTAGATTGGAGTACTGTGTACAGGTGTGGAGTCCTTATCATAGAGGGGACATAAACATGCTAGAAAGAATACAAAAAAGAGCGACAAAGATGATAGTTGGATTCCAGAATTACAGTTATGAGGAACGACTCAGAAAAACGGGCCTACAGTGTCTCGAAGAGAGAAGAATTCGCGGTGACTTAATACAGGTTTATAAGATGATCAGAGGAATCGATAAATTAGACTATAACAAGTTTTTTAAAATACAGCCACCTACAATAACACGAGGGCATAGCTACAAGCTGATTAAAGAGAGGTCCAGGTTAGATATTAGGAAATATTTTTTTAGTCAGAGAGTGGTGTCTGCTTGGAATGCATTGCCAGGGGAGGTGGTGGAGGCAGGGACAGTTAATGCGTTTAAGAATAAACTGGATGCGCATAGATTTTAGAGCAAGGTGATGTAAATGTAACTGGTTGTATACAGACTCTGCAGGGTCTTCTAAACCAGTATAAAGACGTTAAGTTAAGTTAAGAACAATAGGGCATAGCTACAAATGAACTAAATAGAGGTCCAGATTAGATATTAGGAAATATTTTTTTAGTCAGAGAGTGTTGAATGCTTGGAATGCATTTCCACAGGAGGTAGTGTAGGCAGGGACAATTAATGCATTTAAGAATAAATTTAATGCGCATAGCTTTTAGAGCAAGGTAATGTAAATTAAACTGGTGGTATACAGACTCTTCATAGTCTTCTAAACCAGTTTTAAAATGTTAAGAGTTAAATTATGTGATAATTCATCTAGAAGATGGAAAGCTCATTTCAGGTGGTCTCATACCCACAGACCGGGATTAGTTAACCGGAATAGAAACACATGCAGCAGATGGATGAATCAGGTTTAAAAGTACAGGTATTGTAAACCATCTGTAAAATGTAGCACAACCAATATTATGCTAAAATAAGAAAATAAAAGTTAACAAAAAAGAAAACGGATGAAGGACAATACAAGAATACCATGCTTGACAATAGAAAAGATATATCATATTGAATACCTAGGAGTGATTAAGGGACAATTTTGGGTGACAGACTAATTATCACCCATTCCGCAACTAGAGACGGTTAAATTGTTAAGTATCCATGTGGAGAACAAAAGTCATATTACATAATTCTTCAAAATGGCTGAATTAGTGGGATACCTAAGCTGGCAATATTTATATTTCCAACCAATGAGGAGTAGTAATAATAATAATAATGCTCACTTAGGCATTAAAGGCCTGTTTCGGCGATCGACCACTACCAATTCTAACTACTTAGGATTATCCATGCATAGTGTGTCGACCAAAATCCATACAGACTTCCCGGTGAAGCCCAGTACTTCGCAGCCTCGGAATGAGGGCCACGAGGAGTGTGTTGAACCAGTTTGTGTCGGCTTTCTTAGTCTGTCCGTGTCTGACTCCCTGTTTCTTTGCGTTCTGCCACCGTGCCCTCTGGATTGTGTTCATCTTCGGGTCGGTGTGACTCTTGCTGTGCTGAGAATACGGGGCTGACAGAGGTATGGTGTAACCTTTGGGGGAAGGGGGGGGGGCAGGAGGAAGCCGTCTTCAGTTCAAACAGGAAGGTTCTTGAGTAGTGAAAACTTGGGCTGAATTCTGTGCTGCAGTCAATTGGAACGTTCAACACCATCCTGGACTGTTTTCTCATGGTTTAAGCCAGACACAGCTGCAGCAAGATGCAGCATAACAACAGGATAACCAAACGAAAGCCCATGAATTTCACATGAATAAAGTGCTTGATACCACCTTGTGAAATATAATCTGAACAGGAACTAGTTAACGGCAGGAAACCACACAAACACCAAAGCGAGTTGAGAATGCAGCCAGTCTGGCACGGCCATCTTATTTTTGGAAACTTTAAAGCAACAAGAGTACCCTAATACAGTAGAATAGGTTCATGGCTGAGAGATAGATGTGGCATTATGAATCTGAGAAGTAGAAAAAGAAATTAAAATAAAGAAACAAAATATTATAGTTGAAATCATATTTATCAAAAAGCTAAAGCCTTACTTACTCCAAAGGATCAGTATATGATCATAATGAATGTATTGAACATGCAGAATTAATTTAATTATCATTGCAACCTGAAATGGACTCAAACATACTTTTAAATATTCTTAAATCATTATTTAATTGCTTCTATATATATATATATATACACATATACCATTCTCTGTTTTGTGAGTATGGCTAGCTGGCAGCTCCAGTTATCATGGTGGGTTTACCATTTTTCAAAACATAGGACTATTTGTTTAAATGTGGTTTTATATTTCACTGACTTTGCATTGTTTTTTGTTGGTATAAATACATGTATCCCAAGTATACTTGGGGCAGGAAATAAATGGCACCCATACCCTATACCGGCACACCGTTTCAATTCTGTGGTCATACCAGCCAAGATCTACAGATGTGAAGTGCAGAAACTACACCGATGCAGAGAAAATATAAATTACCCAGCGAGCAATGGAAAGACGCGTACTTGGGATCTCGATCAGAGATAGAATCCATAATGCTGAAATCAGAGAACGCACTCTATTTTGAGATGTTGTGGAGGCTGTGTTAACTTAACTTAACGTCTTTATACTGGTTTAGAAGACCCTGCAGAGTCTGTATACAACCAGTTACATTTACATCACCTTGCTCTAAAATCTATGCGCATCCAGTTTATTCTTAAACGCATTAACTGTCCCTGCCTCCACCACCTCCCCTGGCAATGCATTCCAAGCAGACACCACTCTCTGACTAAAAAAATATTTCCTAATATCTAACCTGGACCTCTCTTTAATCAGCTTGTAGCTATGCCCTCGTGTTATTGTAGGTGGCTGTATTTTAAAAAAACTTGTTATAGTCTAATTTATCGATTCCTCTGATCATCTTATAAACCTGTATTAAGTCACCACGAATTCTTCTCTCTTCTAGACACTGTAGGCCCGTTTTTCTGAGTCGTTCCTCATAACTGTAATTCTGGAATCCAACTATCATCTTTGTCGCTCTTTTTTGTATTCTTTCTAGCATGTTTATGTCCCCTCTATGATAAGGACTCCACACCTGTACACAGTACTCCAATCTAGGTCTAACTAAAGCTTTATACAGTTTGACGATCACTTCCTTGCTCCTATGTTTAATATTTCTTTTTATCATACCTAACATTGCATTTGCCTTTTTCACTGCTACCTTAACTTGCTCACTCACCTTTCCTGTATGATCTATTATAACCCCTAGGTCCCTTTCCTTATCTATCTTTTTAATATTGTTTACTCCCATTCTGTATTTATGTTCCATATTGGATCTACCCATGTGGATGACTGTACATTTATCTACATTAAACTCCATTTGCCAGCTTACAGACCATTCTCGAATTTTATCTAAATCCGACATCAATATATCCACTTCCGCTTTAGATGAGACACTACTGCATAGTTTTGTGTCATCAGCAAATTTTGCAATCATGGATCTCATATCAATGTCCAAATCATTTATATATATCAAGAACAAAATTGGTCCCAAAACCGAGCCCTGTGGCACACCACTTTTCACTTCACTCCACTCAGAGTACTCCTTATTTATGCCCACCCTCTGTTGTCCCACAAGTACCACTGGGCTTGCCATGATGTTCCCATGCCAGATAACAGATGGACACTCAGAACAACGTTTTGGTGGCCATATGATTATACACGATCACGCAGTTGCCCACCCATACAATGGCGAGATGATCTGCTCAGAGACATAGTTCCAAAATGGTACAACACTGCAAAAGATCGAACTGCATACAGGACATTGTTGGCTACCTGGCACAAAGCACACCCTCCGGACTGAAGCAGAGGATATTGTATTGTATTGTATTATAAATACATGCACTCATAACATCACTTCATGCTTCCACTTTTCAGATTGTAGGCTTGACAGCATCCATTGGTATTGAAGGAGCTGAAGTCCTTGAGGTTGCAGTGAATAATATAATGAAAGTTTGTGCAAACCTAGATGCTTTAAAAATGTCAACAATTGAAGAAGACCAAAAGGAGCTGGTGCAATTTGTTCCTGTTCCGAAAGAAGGTAGATTTCATCAGTGCAGTAAACTATTTTAAATTGTTTGTGTAATGAAGCTACAACATTTGTTGGACACGTTTTTTTTATGACCGTATTTTGATAACTGGTAGTTATAGTTATATTTGCTTATACATTAATTTTTAAACCCTTAGTCAGATGCACTGGGCCGAAAGTCACAAAATAAAAACTGTAGTGCAACGCACACTGCCATGGGGAATAAGGCAAATGCAAAAAAAAACCCAAAAAAACTTAGTCGATGTCTGACAAACCAGTCATTCACCATTACACCTAATGGTGTCTTTTTTGGGTAGCAACAAACTTCCTCCACTTTATCCAGCCTGTATGATACAACAGCTCTGGTTCATATTTTAAATTTTAGCTTCTATGGTTTTTTGTCAAGGTGTCCTTGACTTGCCTCCCCTTTGTCTTCGCTCTGAAACTCATAGCACAGCAGCTCTGATTATAGTATTCAGGGTCTATTCTTAGGACTTGACTATCCAACATTAGCTGGTTATGGTGGTGTACATATCGTCTTGGCTGCTTTGGGTAAGCAGTTCTTGGCTGGTGATGAGGATCCACCAGAAAACTTGTTTAACCTTCTTTAGACACGTTGTGATGACAGATGTTTGTTTGGATATTTCTGTTATCTCTAGCACCTAGCACTGCATAGAAGCACAACAAGTATACAGCTATTGTAAATTCTTAGCTTGGTGTTTGTGTCGTACTGTGAACACTTACAAATGTTGTTTAAGATGTAAAAGGCTATTCTGGCTTTGTTCATTCTGATGTCTTTGTCTATTCCACTATTTAGCATAAATGTTTCATAAATGTGAAAATATTTCCAATTTTTTAGTTTTCACTCTTTATTTTAGTATGTGTGAGATTTTTAAAAATTGAGTGCCATTACTTCTGTTTCTTTCATTCCACCTGAGGGTGAATAGATGAAGAGAGATCTGGTGATTTTGTGTCAGGTAGTCTGATACAACCTCTGTATATGGTTGTCATAGCATTGTCAATATGCAGGTTAATTAAAAATCTGTTTGACTCTTCTGTGCTGGGTGATTTTTTTCTTTCAATATATGGACAACACATGGCAAGTAATCATTTCCTATCCCCCCAAAACATTCCAGTGTGTAAAGGGAGCAACAGCACTAGAAATAAGGGCAAGAACAATAACCCCTATTAGTTTCCTCAGGTTCAAATGTTAGACTGGGGAGTTTCTATCATGAGTAGTGTCTGACTCAATATTATGTTACCTATTTTCCCCTTTCCTTGCTTATAGCATTGTTATCGCTGGCTATAAGACACTTATTGCCAGATTCATTTAACACTGTGTGGTAGGTAAAAAACATGGTTACTCTAGTTCTACAATGTCACGAATAGAAAAATGATATAAAGTTAGAAGGCAAATGACCCAGTTTCACTCTGTCACTTATAAGACAACGCATCTGTTAAATTTGTCTATGTCTTTATTGTTGTTTCTTTTAAATTAACTTAACGTCTTTATACTGGTTTAGAAGACTCTGCAGAGTCTGTATACAATCAGTTTCATTTACATAAACTTGCTCTAAAAGCTATGCACATCCAATTTATTCTTAAATGCATTAACTGTCCCTGCCTCCACTACCTTCCGTGGCAATGCATTCTAAACATTTACCACTCTCAGACTAAAAAAAATGTTTCCTAATATCTAATCTGGACCTCTCTTTAGTTAATTTGTAGTTATGCCCTCTTGTTCTTGTGGGTGGCTGTATTTTTTTAAAACTTGTTATAGTCTAATTTATCCATTCCTCTGATTATCTTATAAATCTGTATTGTCACCTCTAATTCTTCTCTTTTCTAGACACTGTAGGCCAGTTTTCCAGAGTTTTTCCTCATTACTGTAATTCTGGAATGTCACTATAAGCTTTGCCGCTCTTTTATGTATTCTTTCCAGCGTGTTTATATCCCCTTTATGATAAGAACTCCACACATGTACACAGTACTCCAATCTAGGTCTAACAAATGCTTTATACAGTTTGACTATTACTTCCTTGCTCCTATGTTTAATATTTCTTTTTATCATACCTAACATTGCATTTACCTTTTTCACTGCTACCTGAATTTGCTAACTCACCATACCTGTAAGATCGATTATAACCCCTAGGTCCCTTTCCTTATCTATCTTTCTAATATTGTTCTCTCCCATTCTGTAATTATGTTCCATATTGGATCTACCCATGTGGATGACTGTACATTTATCTACATTGAACTTCATTTGCCAGCTTACAGACCATTCTTGAATTTGATCTAAATCCTACCTCAATATATCCATTTCTGCTTTAGATGAGACACTACTGCATAGTTTTGTGTCATCAGCGAATTTTGCAATCATGGACCCCATATCAATGTCCAAATCGTTTATATATATCAAGAACAAAAGTGGTCCCAAAACCGTGGCCTGCTACTCCACTTTTCACTTCACACCACACAGAGTACTTCGTATTTATGCCCACTCTCTGCCTTCTTCCCGTTAACCAATTTTCAATCCATTTGGCAACTTCCTCACCTATTCCATGTGATTTTTACTTTTTAAATAATCTTTGATGAGGTACTCTATTAAAGGACTTTGCAAAATCTAGATAAATACAATCAACTGGCTTCCCTATATCTATCATTTTAGTAACCTCCTCCATGAATTCTAATAGATTTGTTAAGCACGATCTCGCTCTAGTGAACCCATGCTATTTCTGATTAGATTAAATTTGTCTAAATGCATTATAATTGTTTCTTTGATTATTGAATCTAACAATTTACAGACTGTGCTCGTTAAACTCACTGGTCTATAATTTGCTGGATCTAATTTTTTGCCCTTTTTGGACAAAGGGATCACTCCTGCATCTTTCCAATACCGTATAGCAATCCCTTTTGCAAGTGATTGAGAATATAATATAGCCAATGGTTTCTCTAGTTGGTCTCTAATTTCAAATAGCAATTTTGGATGAATACCATCTTGACCTGGACATTTATTCACTTTCAACCCCTCCAATATTTTTTTAGAACTATTTCCTCTGTAATAAAGATTGATCTTAATCCCGCTGTATCCATGTCTCTTAGAAAAATATCTATAGGTTCTGGGATCTTGGAGCAGTACTCTTTTGTGTAGACTGGGCAAAAGTACTGATTGAGTAGATTAGCTGCCTCCCTCATCATCATGTAGCATGTCCTTTGTAGAACGTCGCTCCCATCACAGTCTGTCTGAAAAAAACTCGTTCCCTTGCCAAAACACCAGCCTTCGCCACTCTCATACTCAGGCATTCCTGGATATCTTGGTGCCATCGTCTTCTTGGTCTACCCCTTCCTCTTTTGCCTGGCACCATACCTTCCATCACCGTTCTCTCAAGACCGTTGCGTCTCTTGATGTGACCAAAGTATTTGCATTTTCGAGCCAAAATGGAGTTGATAAACCAGTTCTCCTCTATGCTCACCTCTTGCCGAATGTCTACATTTGTTCTTTTCTCTGTCCAGGGTATTCTGAGGATCTTTCTGTAAAATTTTGACTCAAAGGATTCGATTCTTTGTCTAGAAGTTTTGGTAATCGTCCATGCTTCACAGCCATAAGCTGCCACAGGAAAAACACAGGATCTCAAGACTTTTACTTTTATCGATTTGTTGCTGCCTCCCTATTCTCACTTATTATCTTATACATAAGAAAAGAAGCTTTTACTATCAATATTGATCCTCTGAGCAAGTTTTTTTTCTAAGTCTATTTTTGCTGTTTTATTCACTTTCTGGGCTATGTTCTGCTTGTCCAAATATTTTAAAATTGTTTCATTTGATTTACCTGCCTCTATATATTTTTTCCATGCTTTATATTTAGCTCTTCTACATTTAACTACAAATCAGTTTTCCACTTTTTACGCTTGGGGTTTACCTCCCTACATGGAACACATTCCCCTTTTAGCGTTTCTAGAACTGTTTTAAAACTCTCCCACTCTTGTTCAACCTCCGTTCCTCCTACAATATTTTTCCAGATTATGTCGCTTGCTGACTCTTTCATCCTCTGCCTTAGAGCAGTCGTATTTTCACGTGTCTATGTTTACTTCTTTCCCTGCAATAAGATCCCAACGGATGATTTGATGGTCACTTGAGCCAAACAGTTCCCCAACGGTAGTGTTGTCAATCATATTTCCCTCTGTAGTAAAAACTAAGTCAAGTATGTTTTTGCCTCTGGTGGCTGCTTCTACATGTTGAATTAAAAAATTGTCAGTTAAGTACAACAACAAGTTTTGACTCAACAAGTGCTTCTGCCATATCCCATTTTATTTCTGGAAAGTTTAAATTTCCCATGAATAATAATTTCCCTTCACTTGCCTTTGCCATGCTACTAATCAGCTCCTCATCTTCCTCTTTTTGACTTGATGGACATCTATAGCATACGCCAATCACAGTTTTTTCACCCCCACTTTATATTTCTCCCCATACATTTTCATTTTTGTTACTACATGATAAATCTTCTATGATCGTTATATTAAACAGAATTTATACAGTATAATAAAATTCCACCTCACTTAGCCTTGTCTCCAACCGCCCTATCTTTCCTTAACATTGTATATCCCTCTATTTCAAGTTCCCTATCTGCAATGTCCTCATATGTCCATGATTCTGTTAACCTTATTTTATCTGGTTTTTGTTTTTCTACGTACAGTTCCAATTCTTCTCTTTTATTTACTATGCTTCTCAAATTTGCATAAAAACATTTTAGTTTGTAATTTTGTTGTTTTTCCACTTTTTGCTTCTGCTTTATCATTTTAGTGTTTGCTTTTCCACTACTTATTTCACACTTCCCTTACCCCAACTCTCCCCATGTATTTGTTGAAGACATATGCTCCACATGGAACTTGCTAAATTACTGATTGATGATTGGTTGAATGTGTTAGAGGAATAATCCAATTAAAATAAAGTTATTTCTGCACTTTATTTCAGAAACAAGACCTCTTTTGGAGCGAAAAGATGATGAATCTGTCTTTAAAATTATATCGGTCATGATGAAACTTGAGAAGCATATGGAAAAGTACATCCAAGGTATAAAATAGTTTATATATTTGAGGTAATAGAAGAGTAGAAGTTAGTAAACAGTGAATTTGCTGTTCTTTCCATACAAAAAGGTAGAATATGAGCAACTGCTTCACACAAACATAGTTATTTTCATCTTCTTTACTTTATAATTATTTATCTCCAAATTAAAATTATCTCAGCATTTTTCTGATGAATATTGAAATATTTTTCACATTTTGATGTTGTCTATATATAGCACCAATCTAAACTGGTTGTCATATTTTGGAACTCTGATTTCAGCCCAAGTCTACATTTATTCTGGATTGGAAGAAAATAAGAATTCTATCTTGAGAAAGATTCTATTCTTCCTATAGTTCTTTTCTGTTCCTAAGAATCAACATTACTGCACTTCGGGCATACCTAAAGGGGCTCAGTCACTCTCAGTAAACGGCGAAGGGTGGGGATACAAATGGTTCCTGCAGCTTGTTGGTTGAATACACTTCTGCTGCCAAATCTGTTTGAGCCTTGTTCAATATATCTGCAGTCGTTGAATTCTGATTCATCTATTGTGGTGTTGTTATCTAAGAGGTGGTCATGGAAAGACTTCAAAATGTCACTCCTATCCATATTTAGTGTATCTATAGTTATTCTACAAATTGATTTTATAATTATTCTAACTACAATTATGTCAAACTAGTATTAAACATTGTAATATTTCAGGTCACATTGCCACTTGCTATTTATTCAGTATAGTTGCCAAGAAACCCCACATTATTTCTTGGCATTATGAGAAAGAAAGAGAGCGTTAGAGGGAGTACATAACTTGTGGAATTATTTCTTTTTTATTTCCACCTTCACTCTTTATATTTAACTTAATTCATTCACTCCCACGAGTCGATATATCAGCTTTTGTGACTGTGCTCACAAAATCACATATTTTCCCATTCCTAGTTCTTTCTCCCAAATGTTTTACTTTGGTTATTGGCGAAGTTCAGATTTTGTACTTTTCATTTCAGAAAGAGTCAATCTGGGTTTTATTGACAAAAATGTTTATTTTCGTACTTGGAAACCTATTTTTTTTCTTCTACATTATTCATTTCATAGTCTTTATAAGAAAATTATTTGTTAATGTACGATTATTGATTTGTAATTTTGTTTTGATACTGTACATGGATGTCTCTATTTTAAAAAAATTGAGTATTAGCTGCTGTTTTCTACTCAAATGATGTGCTTTATTGTTACTAGTAGATCCTAACAGCTGATGTTTAAAGTTTTAACAGTTTCAGCCTTTTCATTTCTGTCTTATGCACAAATGTTGCTGAAACACAAAAGGGGAGCACTGTACAACAACACTGTAACCTGCTAGTGATTAGTATAGTGGCAGATTGCGGGTTTTATGCGGGTTTTATTAAGCAAGGGTACATATCTCAACTCCCATAACTGATGTGCTCCAGTTGACCCATCTGTAAATGGGTACTTAGCTTCCTGTTGAGGAAGGAAAGTCATCATGGAAGAGAACTGGCCCCTCTGCCTCATAAACAAGCTGTGACCTAGTACATTTAAGTCTCTAGCACTTCATCCACGACAGAAGTGTCTGCTATGGTACAACCTTACCTTAACTCATTCACTCCCACGAGCCGATACAACGGCTTCTAGAAAACCCAGAAGCCGACGTATCAGCTTTTGCTACTGTGTTCACAAAATCACATATTTTCCCATTCCTAGTTCACCTAAATGTTTTATTTTGGTTATTGGCGGAAGTCCAGATTTTGCACTTTTTCATTCCAGAAGAGTTAGTTTGAGTTCCATTGAAAAAACGTTTAGTTTTGTAACTTGGAAAATATAATTTTTTTTCGTAGAGCAACTTTGAAGCTATTCTATGCACCTTCAGCCACACCAAATAGAGTTTTTTCAGTACAAGCTCGGGAATAGATATATTATATTATTGCTAATGGTAGTGATAATGAAGATATCGAATGTTATGATAGTGCTGTTTCAATTTATTTATCTAGTCTTAGTTCTAAGTCGAGCGATGAAAGTAAAACTAAATCTACTGACGAAGGGGCGGTGCCCTCTTTTGTCTCAAGCAATGGTAATAACAGTTCACAAATTCAGTTAAGGTTCAAGATCCTGCACAATCATTCTAGTGTGTATAATATAAATGTGTGTATATATAATTTGAATACAGCAGGAACATTTTTTCTGGGTGTGCGTAAATTGTAAACACTAACGCTGATGTTGATTGGGGCTTTTATTTGTTAGCACGTTTTCAACTTCACGTGCCTTCAGTGAAATGTAAATACTGTGAAAACAACTACACCAAATTAGGTGCAACTTTCAGAACATCGTCCCTTAAGGATTGCCGTCAATAGAAATTCATTATGTTATTTGTATATTGGTTTAGAGCTGAACAATGTATTGATGAGGGGAACATTTTTGTTCATAATTTTAAAAATAAACGATTATGCAACTTTAATCCATCAAACACAAATTTACACCTCCATTTGTAAAATATGTGTATTCCATTCTATTCTAGCCTCAATTGTGAACAGTTTGGTATATAATATGTATTATTTTAGTGAACGTCTATTGAAGACAAATAGATCGCAACTAAGTGATTCTGTGTTTCAGTTTTACATAAGAATAAAATTGTGTCCAGAGGTCAAAAATATTTGGGAGTGAATGAGTTAATCTGACATGCAAGTTGTAAATAACAAGTAAGGAGAATTAGGCAATGGGTCAGTTGCCCATCCTGTAGGAACTATAAGCTACAAAAAATAACCCATGGTAGAAGATACACAACCAAGTAATTTCTGTCTTTGATGTATTTTTATGCGTATTTATTTATTATTTACAATTATTAATGTCATCACATCTGCAGAGGGGGGAGGGGCGTTGTGGGCTAGTGGTTATGTGACACGGATCACAACCCAAAGGTACTGGGTTCGATCTCCAACACAGCACCAGCCGTTACCCCAGGGAAGCAAACTCTTAGAAAATGCAAGAGGAAGCAGATCCTTACATAAAAGGCATGCTAAGTCGGATGCACTGGGTTGACAGGCACAAATAAAACACCACAGTGCAACGCACACCGCCTTGATGATTAGAGAAATAAGGGGAACACACACCAAAAAAAAAATCTCATTTGCACAGTGCCATCAGTGTTTTGCAATGGTGCTCAATAAATTTCATTTATCAGAATTAACTCATTCACTCTTTAATATCTTTTACCTCTAGGTTCAATTTTTTTTAACATGTAAAAGTCCTGCACATACTTGAGATTTATTAATCTTCATTAAGGGTTTACGCCTTTGCAGAATACGATGGATTGATAACATTTCACATTTGGAAACATACATATGTGCAATAAGTATTATAGTGATCAGAATTTTTAAAGTCAACAAAAATAGACAGGTATATATTGTTATGCATCAGTCTATTTTTCACCTAAACACTCTTACATAAATGCAAATGTGGTTTTTCATTGAAGATAACCAATATTCTTGCTCTTGTTTCCAAGAATCAACGTCACTGCACTCTGGGCAATATCCATAGGTTCTCAGTTTTCCCCAGCAAATGGTTAGGAGTGGGGATACTGATGATTCCTGCTGCTCACTGACTGCGCACACTTCTGCTCTGTCCTCTTATGTGCCCCACTTTGCATGTCCTTGTTTGAATTTATAGTCTGTAATTTGTCGATTCAGCTATTGCAGTGTCACCCAACAGGTGGTCATCGATAGAATATAAAATGTCACCCCTATCTATAGCTAATCTGCCCATAATGGACACTTTTGAAGCTAGTTTTTTGGCTCTTTTGTTGCCCTGGACCCCAGCATGACCGGAATAGTAGATTCAAACCTGCCCCTGTAGGTTTGAGGATTCCACTCATGTGCTAGCCAGCTCTTCTATACCTTCCGAAGTAAGTACTGAGGGTCTGACACAGTGATTGCCCATGTTAAAGAGATGGCCATCTCAGGGGTCACTGCCTCTATATTTATTCTATTTACTTGATTACTTGATGACCTGTTTTTCAGCGACAGTTGTACTGCTGCGGGTTCCAACATCATCTTCAATGATTTCTATCCTGGATCCTGGGCTTTCCTTTTGACGTATTACACATTGGAGGTCTGCCCGATGTTCTTTTTCCACCTCAAAGGTACCAGACAGCTGTCAACTTTCTCCAATGGTCATCCTTTCTTCTGAGTGTGTGACTTGGCATCTCTATCCTCCTCGTATGTCTGAATAACATATCAAAATCCAAGACCCTTGACTTCCTTCAACTTCAGGGAAGTCCTTTCAGAACATTGAAAAGGTGGGATAAGCTGACTTGTATACTTTCCAATCATTCTTCAATGCATATGCCAGAACTTCTGGAGGGCTTTATCATTGCCCATCCTTGTTATAAATTTCTCCCACCTCTCAATTTTTTTCTCCTCACAATGACTTTAAAACAATTGGTGGCTCTACATTTTTTTCTAAACATTCATAGACCATCTCTTTCAGGCATTTTGCAACTCTTTTGTTGCCACTCTATTTTCTTTCTAAGCTTAGCTTGTTCTACTGTTTGATTCTGCCAGTGTGGTTGAACATAAAGTATTCTAGTGGTTTTTTAAGGTATGGTCATGTTCTGTTTGGATTTCCTGTGTCTGATGGTTTTTCCTTTCACGTTAAAGATGGCACATGGCAGGGAATCACTTTCATGTGCCCCTAATATGTCCCAGTGTGTGAAGGGAGTAACATCACAAGATATTAGTTTCCAAGTCGATGACACCATCTGTGTTCCCAAGCTGAGATGCTAATTTTATTTGGCATCCATTATTCATGATTGTGAGGTTTGTTTGGAGTAGCATCTGGCTCAAAGTACTCTCTTGCCAATTTTCAGTAGCATTTCCCAACTCCTTTGACCTAACATGATAATCACCAGCAATAAGGCATTCTGACAATTCCGCCAGAAAATCCCACTTTATTTCATCAAAGATGTCTACAGGTATTTCAAATTTTCATATCTTGATTGTTGGTTGTCACTCCAATCCCCTATCATTTGATATTCTTCTCAGTTTTGCTGCCGGTACTAGTTTTTATCCATGTGTTGGGGAGGTCTTGCTTCATGTACATAGTAAGCCCCCACCTGCCGGACCTGCATGAATTATTGTAGCACCTGTAGGCTGGACACTTGATGGTAACATACTCCTTCAAGCTAGTCTCCTGGATCATAAGGGTTTTGGGGGATCAAGATGCTGAACAGTGCAGGAGCTGCAGTGGTCAGTGACCCATAGCTGACTGCTAGCATCAGGGCCTGCGAACTCGAGCTGCCAAGACCCTTCTACACCTCCACGCAGTGATCCAGGATAACAGGCTGCAGCAGGGCAGACTGGCTAAGGAGAAGGGATCAAAGAGGGAATGCTAACCCTGTACTCAAAAAATGTTTGCTGAAGTCGGATGTGTTGGACCGAAAGGTGCAAATATTGCAGTCAAGCTGTAAACTACGACACAACGCATTCTGTTCTCTGGACTACATTCTGCTTCTTAAGCCCTTTTAGGGTTTGGTAGCGAGAGATTGAGAATGAACGAAGCCAAGCCAAGCCATAAGGGTTTTGAAATCATAGACCAACTTTTTTAGAATGGCTTCATATTAGATGGTGCTGTGGCAATTTCAATTGCAGATATACACATTTTAGAAACCAAATCTTTCTGATTTCCTTTTACCTTTGCTTTTCCCAGTCCTTCTGTTTCTCTCTCTCCTCTTCTCCTCTACCTCTTCTTCTGCATCCACCTTTATTGCCCCAATTGGCACCATTTACATGAGATATCAAAGTCAGAGCACAATCTCCATTGCTCCTGTAATGACTTTTCTTTCTGGTTTTCCAAAAGAGTTTTCCTTCTGCCAGCCAGGCTGAGTCTCCTCTATCTAGTTTGTCTGTTTTTCTTCTCCAGCCTACTCACACTACATTACAATAACACTGTTAGAACACATGTGTATTTCCAGTCAGTTTCATCATAAGGTTAAAACCAGCATATTTTAGTGTAGGAAATAACCACAAATATTATTAAATATTTGTATCCCGACAAGGGAATAATTATGATTAGTGTATCATCACGTATATTTTTGTGATGAGATAATCAATGTAAGAAGATGTTCTTAAAGTTTTATGTAATTAGATGTTCTACTTCTTATTCCTCGTTCCCCATTAGACATTTAGACCAACTACTAAGAAACCTCAAAATGGTCACTTGATCTCGCTGAGAGAGCTGATTATAGGTGTCATTACCTACTGTTTGTCTCCATTGTTGATTTAAAGATGGATTTTATGGTTATAAGTTACATCATAAGTTGTCCTCATATAAATTTTCTTTAAAGCCTCTCCATGTCTGGCAAGTCAGCCTGTCTCTTGGTTGTCCAGAATCTCATAGTGAACTGATATCTACTGAATTGTGCTTTTATGAAAGCACAAAGCAAGACCTTCAAGTAGGCCAAACATGTGATAAAGTCATGTGTTCAATTGATCTGCAATGGAGTTATCATCAAGAAAACAACAGTGAACACCACAACATGTTTTTCTGCCTGTGCTGTGCATTTGATAAGGTTGTTGTTGAATGCTCACAATGAGTAGAATTACTCTTTTGTACGCCCTTGTTCTTCTTTCATTCGCTTGCAGTATGTCTACATCTGCAAAGTTGTCTCTTGTATGAACCTCACTGTCTTCTGCAGTTCACACATAGGTCTATATAGTTTCCCTTCCAGTGTTGTTTCTCTTGGCCAGTATGTCCACCTCAGTATCTCATATTCTGAACAGTCCTGAAGTATATGCTCTGCAGTCTGGGGTGCCTGTCCACATGTACACATACTTGAGCTGCCAATCCTAAATTTTGTATACATGTGGCTGCAGAGTCGGTTGTGTCCAATTTTGAGGTGCAGTATGACAATCTGCTCTTACCTACTTATTTTATGATGGTCATCTTGTATTTGCATTGGAAGCTCTCTCATTGATTTAATCATCTTTTTCTTTTCATGGTATGTAACTGGTACATCTGGTTGCTCGTCTGCGGCACCTTCCCTTGCCAGTGTGTCAGCTCTCTCATTTCCTCGTATTCCGCAGTGAGATGGTATCCCCTGCACCGTGATTCTGTGCTGGTTGCTCAATGTTGACAATAAAACTTGTAGATTTGACACCTTCCCGGATGATAGTGCTTGGAGTACTGATTTTTCATGTCAGAAATACCACAGGATACGGGCCAAGGTTGGTGTTCAACAATTTTTCCGTCGCTAATTTCATCGCTTGAATCTCTGCATCATAATTATGGCAGAATTTTCCTGTTGGTGCTGCAACTGTTTCCATAGTGTTATTTGGGTATTCTATACACACTCCTGCTCCTCCATTCTTTACTGCATTCTGTGCTGAACAATCTGTGTATACTCAGACCCATAAATCCTGTGGATATTCTTCAGCCAAGAAACTGAGAGCAATTGTCTTATGCTGCACACTGTTCTGTTCCTCCTTGCCTAGTATTCCCTGAATGGTTGTTTGGACTCGTACTGATAGTCTATGCTGCTCTCTGCAGGGTGTTTGTTCTGGCACAGTTGTTAAAGGAATAACAATTTCAGGCGTGTCTACGAAGTCGATTGGCTTGGTGTACAAAGCTACTTCTTTTCAATCGTCCTATTCCTAGGTCCTGGAATCTATCCTTCATTGGGTGACTCGGCATACAGTTGAACTTTTCTGCCTGTGTTGGCACCTTTGTATCTCTATGTTCCCCTAGTGCTTGCATCCTCCCTAGTTTCTCCATCTCCACTATAGGCATTGATTTCATTGCCCCTGTAATAACACTTTTGTGCGTCCTGAAAAGGACGTAAAGTGGCCGGTTGCAGTAGCTTTCCTCACATTTCGAGCGTACTGATGAAGGTGGACCTAGGTCCTCCAGGCGGTTGTGCTATGCTTGGCTTCATCTGAATGTTGCTCACTACTCTGGGAATAACATTGATCCCTCACCTCGTTAGCCAGGCTGCCATGAAAACAGATCATATGCAGGACGGGTTACAAGGAAGCCAAGGTGAGGGTCTTGGCCAGTATCGTTTGCCTGATCCTGACTAACATGTCTGATCAGTATGTTTTGTCTGACCAGACGTTAGTCTTCCTTCCCACATTTAATAAGGAGTTTTGTTGCTAATTGCAAGAGCACTGTTTTTGTATTGAAGGTATCGCTCAGTGGCAATTACTGACGAGTGGACTTCATTTTTAAATTTAAAAACTCCCACCCCTCCCCTCGTGAAGTAATTCTTGCAATATGAACATTATAATGAAGACATGTGAAAATGAACCAAATGTGAAATTACTACATGTTTTTATTACTAAAAACCTATGATGTCTGTAGAAGTTCTACAGCTCTATAGAAAAATGAAAAATAAATTATTTAGACTCCAGTAGAAAGCCTCTTCTCTTCTCTTAGCCGTTAATTTTCTACCTCTAGGGGTTAGAAGTCATTTTTTAAAATATACTTGTAATCGAGACGTGCAGACAAACAGGTGATTGTCCTGTTGTATCCAGTAGGACGTACATTAAAAAGATATAAATAGCATTTTGTAAGATGTATATTTTTGTTTTAAAAAAATGTTCATCATAATATATTGGCTCAATCATATTTTGGAGTAATATAGCATATTATATATATATAGTATAGAGGAGCGCGTGGCCGTATGGTTTCGAGGCCTGCCTGCCGACAAGGAGGGCGGCGGTTCGAATGCCTGGTATGGCATATGTTATTTTTCTTTTGAGGGTGAAATAAACAAACATAGCCAGCACACGACATAGTGACAGCTGTGGCGAAGCAGTCTGTAGTCCTCAGCCTTCAAAACCCCTTGACTACCCCAGCAATGGGAAAAATGTTGTATGACAGTTTTGTTTTTTATAGCATATTACACCTGTGAATAATTTAATGTAATCTAACACCATTTATTTCTCAACACAACTATGCAATGAAAATACCTTCAATACAATAATATTAAATAATCCATTTATCATCAGAACTTTCCTGGCCTAAACTAGATGAAGCCCTTATAACAAGACCTCCTAACAGAAAGAGTCAAGAGTATGAGCAGTGGTCAATAAATATGATGAAAGTTGCTAAAGCAGTGCCCATTTTTGACTCTGACAGTGCCAGAGATAAACGTATTAGACTGATCATCATAACAGCAAACTATCTGAAAGTAAGTCTTCTTTTTCTTTGTTTGTTCTCAATCTCCCGCTACCAAGCCCTGAAAAAAACTTTGCAAGTAGCGGAATGTAGTCCAGAGAACGGAATGTGTTGTGTCGTGGTTTACAGTTTGACTGCGATATTTGCACCTTTCGGTCCAACACATCCGACTTCAGCAAACATTTTTGAGTACCTGGTTGCCCTGCCTTTTCAATCCCTTCTACTTAGCCAGTCTACTCTGTTGCAGCTTGTTATCCAGGATCACCGCATGGAGGTGTAGAAGGGTCTTCAGCTCTGGTTTGCTGACCCTGATGCTAGCAGTCAGCTATGGATAGCTGACTGCTGCAGTTTATGCGCTGCTCAGTGTCTTGATCCCTGAAAGTAAGTGTAATAAATGCTGTATATTTACAAATTATGAATGTTTATAAATAATATTTATAATACATTTTAATACCTCTGAAGTTTCTTACAATAACCAGATGTTTTATTTATGAGACAAATTTTCAGAATTTTCAGTTATTAAATTGATTAAAACAAATATTTCAGGAGTACCGGTTTGCACTTGAAACTTATGACCTTGTTGAACTTGAAGACGTTATGGAATATTTGGAGACAAGCTTTCAATACTTGAAAAGACATGAAGAACGCCTCACAGAAGAAAATACATTTTACATGTATTTTGTTGGTGAGTTCAGAATTATTGTGTTTGTGTCCTACAAATTGAATCATTTGTAGTTGTGTTCACAACTTTTACTAAAGCTCATAATCAAATCTGTATTGAAATTTTGAATTTTCACTATTGCAAGAGTTATTACATTGTAAACAAATGTTAAAGAGTGTTTGCATTGTCTCTTGAGGTCATTGTAATGTTCCTAGAATTGTTAAGTCTATTTAAAAATTCATAATAATCTCTTCATTTCACTTAGTCACTCCTCTTCTACTCTGGGATGTAGAAGTCTTTGTATATATTTGCAATCATACTTACAGACAAACAGCCTATTGTGTTATAATGAATCTACTATGGCTTATTATTCTATGATGATTCATAATGGACAGTGAATATAAACAAGTGGATATATCTTTGTTAAGTCCTCAGCTCCCCAATATGCCATTAAGAGTTATAATCCCCTGAGGAAGAAACCGACCTCTTGCCAGGCACATCAGCTGGGTGGTGGGTAGCTGAGTGGCCTCTATTTAGGAGATTAACTAAAAATATGAAGAACTAATTCCCAACCAACTTACAGGAATAGAAATGCTTATTAACTATAAAGAGCTAAGCTGCAACATAAACAACATCGAAATAAGTACAGAGATCCCAGGAATAAGAAGAAAAGACCACTACAGTGTCTACAAGCTGAAAATTCTAGCACAAACAAAGATTGAGGAGAAATATAATACCAAGGAATGGACACAGATGGTTCAGCAGAGGGGGCAGGCCGAAACGGGGGAGGAAGCATATTCATAAGACACAAAAGTTGAAATATAACAGAAGAGGCCCTCCCAACAGAAAAGTTGTCCACAAACCTCAGAGCAGAATCGATGGCCCTCCCACGAGCACTGAGAATACTTCAAACAGAAAGGTAACCTCCAACAAAAATAGCTGTATTCACTGACTGCAGAGTACTATTAGAGACAATACAAAAAACAAACAACGAACCACTGTTATCAGAAAACTCCAGAGATCCTCAACAATAGTGCTCCAGTGGCTACCCTCCCATTGCGGAATCACGGGAAACGAGAGAGCTGAGGCTGTAGCAAAAGATGGCAGCAAAAAGACACAATTTAATCATCGAGTACCATACAGAGAAATCAAGAATATCATCAGAAATCAGTATATACACTAATGGAGAGAAGACAGAAACATAAGCAGTACGCCAGACCCAATTCACCAACTCAAAAGAAATCAACAAACTACCTTATTTCGCCTGAGAACTGGACACTGCAGACTACTAGAACATCTTTACTGACTGAAGATCTCACACACTGATGAGTGCTCATGTGGAACAGGATGCCAGAACCCTGAGCATATTCTACAGGAATGCCCAATCTATAGGGAAATGGGATACCAGACCTGGCCAGAGCGTGCGGAGTTGAGACAAAAGCTGTGGGGCAGCCGCTCCGACCTGGTGAAGACTACAGACTTCATCTTGACGACTGACCTGCAGATATAGCATGACCAGAAGATCCTGAACGCAAAGAAAGAACAAGAGGAGGTTAACTGCCTAAACAGTCTTGAACCAAAAAGGTGGCCACCATGAAGGCTAAAAGGGGGTTGCCCCTCCACCACACAACTACACAACATGCCAATCCCCTGTTTGTCTTAAAACATGATTAAAGGGAATTATAGAGAGAAAACCAGACTGATCCTTATGGCGAAGAACTGACACAAATTATGGACCACGATTTATGGAACATGGAATATACGAGACATTAATGGAAAAGCTAATGGAGGAATTAGTGAAAGTAGAAATCCTGGCCCTAACAGAAACAAATAAAAAAGAACAGGGAGTCATAGATTATGATGGAAACAAGCTGCTCTTCGTTAAAGTACCCACAACGGAGAAAACTGGGGGGGGGGGGGGGGTGTATTGGTTGTATTAGGACCAGGTGTTGGTTCTATTGTAGCCAGAAGCCAAATGGGTGACAACAAGGGATGGAAATTCATCTTGGAGCACAATTATTGTGTTGAAACTCAAGGAGGAGAACGAAATAGTCAGCCTTGTCGTCATGTTTGAATCAAATGAAGGCGAGAGAGCAGATGTCAAAGTGGAATTCTTTTACCTGTTTCAAATACCATGGACAGTTTTCATTACAATATTATATGGAGAGGATATATTGATTGACAATGGAAGATGACTTAAACAGATTCTGTAATAATAATACAATAAAATCTTGTCATTACCAACACAAAGTTCCCCTATGAACGCATACATACATGCACGAGATGTGAATCAACAAAGAATGAGAAATTCATGATTGATTATGTTATTATTAGGAAAAGCGCATTAAAATTTGTGAGAGACACTGTGATTTTGAAAAGTCCAGAAATTAAAATGAACACTACCTCATCGTAATAAAATGAACAACAGAAAGAGTTGCTCCACCAAGGCAATGTCCACCATCATGCAAGAATCCAAACAACTTTGAAAGGGGGACAACAATTGAGTCCCACAAGCTAAGAGAGTCATAGGTTAGAATCAAATATCAAGAGATTATATCTAAAACAGTGATAAATAATGACCAATCTTCAAGTAACATTGAAACCCTCTGGCTCAAATTCAAGAACATCCTTAAAGAAGCTGCAGCAGAAGCATGTGGTGAAGTCTGTATTGAGAGGAAGGGACAAAGATAAAGAAGTACAAATGAAATCAGGAAAAAAAAATGGCATTGAAGCAATGCTCGGATGCTAAGAATGCAGTAGGGAAAATTTAGAAATGTAAAGAGTATGTGATACTCAAGAACAGAGGCAAAGAACAAAGTGCTAATTGCAAAACAGTACTAATTACAAAATGGAAATCCTGGTAAGAGTTTAGACACAAACTGGAAAAGAATGTTAAAGAGAATCAGAAGCTGTTCTACAAGACCTTAAAGAACACGTGGAAGGAAAAAAGAGTGCACTCTGAAATTTGTAAAGTACAAACAGAGTGCCTTGCTTACTGCCCTGAAGGAAATTATGGATATTTGAAAAGAATACTTCTTAGAGCTACTTAATGCAGAGGAAAGCCAAGCGTCACAAATGACAGTTGTAATAACACTGAATGAGACCAATAATGTGGTAAACAACATCAGGATGGAAGAACTGAAGGTATCACTGGCGAAAATAAAATTGGGTAAACCAACTGGACATGATGGCATAACAGCAGAAATGGTCAAGTACACTGCAGGTGAGCTATTATTCCTGAAGCCTATCAGAGCAGCCTAGTACCACAAGAGCATATGAAAAGATTAGGAGATTATAATACCCATATTCAAGAAGGATGGCAATGGGCAATGTTAAGACCATAGAGGCATATCTCTCCTTAGTGTTTCTGATACAGTTTACTCAAAGATCTTGGAGCAGAGACTACAAGGTTTGGCAGAGCAACATATGGATGAGAGCCAGTGGAGCTTCTGAGCAAACCGAAGTACTCAAAACATTATCTTCACACTGTGACAGATAAGTGAAAAAGCCTTTGAGAATAAGAATGATATGCAGCTCATGGACATTGAACAAATGAAAACTAACAAATCTCAAGACATGATGTGAAATGTGGGTTTATTCAAAATTAAGTTCCCCACCATACTTATACATGCCAGGAAAGTGTAAGACATGGTTTACCAGTTATGAAATAGAGTGAAACAAACAATAAATGGTCAATATTTTTGCAGACAGACAAAAACAGACCAAAACATGAAGAAGAAAAAACACAAATATCTAGAATATCAAAAGACACACATATTCAAATAAAAAAGGAGGGGAAAAAAACAACAACTTTTATGTATCAGGGAACTCCTGCACAAAAAGTGTAATGTTATATGTGAGCTGCTCAGAAAGTAATGCTACACTATTGTTTTTCTCTAAAAAAATATTGATTCACAATGTATGAAATGATTCCTTTACACATGCTGTTTTTCCATATAATCTCTGTCCATTTACACCTTACACCAGTACAAAACAAGGGCTTATATGTCTTTCTAATACTAGTTTATTTCCTGTTTACATTAGTCTTGTTCCTTTGGTGCCTTTTGGTAGGTTCTGAGACTTTGAGAAATCCATCTTGTGCATATGTTTGAATCTCCAAGATTGTAGAAAATTGCAGTCACACTTTCATTGATGAATGCAAGCTGTAGGATTGATTGTCAATTTGTGATATGAGGATCCTCATGAATAATGGCATCTGCACGCTGCAACTTGTCTGGGCTGGTGACTGTTGAAGGATTTCCCGACTGCAGTCGATCATGCAGCTTCATTTCTCCACTTCCTAAAGCTTTAACTTTCTTAATCCAGTGTCTAACGGTGCTCCTATCAGCTGCACAACTTCAGTACACAGCACACAAACATTTGTGAATCCAAGCTGAAGTCAGGTGCACTGGGCCAACAGGTGCAAAATAAAAATCACAGTGCAACGCACACCACCTTGGAGATTAGAAACCAAATAAATCCCAGAACAATTTGAGTAGATTTTGCCGAAAAAATCCCGGTGTCTCCACCTTACCTCAAGACCACTGGGTCCCCCCCCCCCCCCCCCCCACCTATAAGATCATTCAGCAAATAGTTTAAATAATTTTCTTCCAATCATGATCTCTCAAAGTACCATATGATTCCATTGGGACTTTATTGAGAAACCCTACTCTAGACTGTCATCTTAGATCTATCATACACCGTCTCATTAGATCACTGATTATATGATCATTCTGTATGAACTCTAGAGCTATAGAATAATTGTTTTAAAAATGAATTCATTAAATACTCATTGTCATGCTGGATATGCAATACTTTTACACAGGTTTATAACATTTATCATTTATCAGAGCTTGAAAAGATAGTAAAGTCAAGAGGTTATGAAGCAAACCCCAATCTACGCATTCTGGCACAGACTGTGGTGGAATATCTTTTAGAGAAGACGAGTAAATCACGTGCAATAGTTTTTGTGAGGACCAGGGCCCTAGCACAAGCTCTTGCTGCATGGCTGAATAGATCCGACAATCAGGAAATCAGAAATCTTAAAGCCTGTGTTTTTACTGGTGCAAATATGCCAGAACAGAAAGGAGGTTTGCATTTCTTCCTTTTTAAAATTTGTTAAAAACTATATAAATATTATTATTTAATTTTTAAATCAAATATTTAATTATACGTCAGAAAGACTAAATTTCACAAATTAGTCTAAAACATATTATCTTTTTTACAATCTCTCTCTCTCTCTCCCTCTCTCCATCTCTCTCCCTCTCTCTATCTCTCTCTCTATCTCTCTCTCTCTCTCTCTCTATCTCACTTTCTGTATATCTCTCTTGCTGTTAGTTTAAGCAAATTTAGACTAAACAGACTTCTACACACATGATTGATCACATATTGTCACTACACCTTAAAAACAATCACATTATTAAACCTTCATGTATACTTTAACATGTTTTCAAACAGATTTTGGTATAGATAATAGTAGTCATATATTTTTAGTGATTAGTTTACTACTATTTTGCTAAATAGCTAATGAACCCTCTACAATTGTTGTGTTAATTAACATGAAGGATCATCTCTACATTTTCCTGTTCCTAGATTTGATTATCTTTTCTGTAGTTTATGTTTTTTTTTGACAGAATGTTAAGTTCTCCAGCATTTAAAATTTTTGTCATCCTTCATTTTGTTTTAAGCAATTTTGCATTTTATCAAAAATGCATTTCAAACTTCTTTTTTTCCATTTCTTCACCTTCTTCATTTGTCATGAAAAAGACACTTTACTACGTCGTGTCATAGTTCACAGTCAGTCTTTGATATCTGCACCTTTTGGCCCAACGCATTCAGTATCAACAATACCCATTTTGGACATTCTGGGTTTGCCTTCCCTTCTCAATCCTTATGCTCTCAGCCAGGCTACATGAATGCAGCCTGTTTTCAGGGCTGCCACTTGGAGACTGAATAGGGTCTTTGACAGTTCTGTTCACTGACCATGACGCAAGCAGCCAGCTATCAGTTGCTGACTGCTGACATCTTGGTCACTGCATCTTCGACCTCCCTTTTTTTTCATAATTTCCACAAAACACATGAACAGCTTCTGAACTGATGTAGAAATTAGCATCCTTATTACAGCAAGATTATGATTTTGTAAAGTAGCCAATAGTGGCTTCTTAACATTTTTCTATAAAACTCTTTTCTTCAATTACCTTTGTTTGTTTAATGGTTCTCCATGATTTACTTCCACAAGGCAAGATTAGCTCTATGTAACATGAAGAGTTCTATTTTATTTACTTTAATATACAATGATTGAATGCATATGGTGTGTTTTTTTGTTTAACATTCCATTTCTGCGACGTGTGTTCTGGTCTATTTCTGAGCTGCATCTCCCATTATGTTTATTAACGTACCTAGATATATTATTCTATGCACTTGTTTTAAATGGCTTCCATTTACTGTGTTACTGCACTCTTTAAAATTATATTTCTTTATAGACTTAACAAAAAGGTTTTTGACAGTATAGCTTGAAAAATTAATTACATGTCTGAAAAATACCAACAATCATCAGAGGAGCTGAAGATGATGTCTGTGACCTTGATCTCTACTTTCGCCTGGTGTCCAGAACTATTGAAGTGGTGTGCTGCCAGAGTTGTTAGATATATATTTGAAATGTTTATTTGAAACTAGCACAGAGTTCATGGCGCCAAACTTCCCAGTGTATTTCGTATGGTTGTACGATCTGTGGCAGGGACTGTCACTCGCAGATCGGCCTTTACAACCATAGCATACAGTGTCAAAATACAGGAGACAAAGCTGGACAAAACTTACAGAACACCACGCGCATGGTCTATACAGACTGAGATGCCTATGATTATTGGAGCAGAAAATACAGGGCATGGAGATGAGGTGTTTCAGAAGATCCTTTGAATATCGTTCAGAGATCATATCACAAATGTCAATGTCCGCAATATTGTCTGACAGTCTATCAGGTCATATCTGGACCTACTTTCAGTTGTTAAATCGTGAAAGCTTTGTGAAATGCTCCTAGGGTTTACTGAATGTGATTCTCTGAGACACAGTCCCTGGGAGAGATAGAGAGGTTGCCCAAAGATGCACTGGACATGATATTCGCAAATGGATGTACATGACACTGATTGAAACAGAAATGGACACCATGGATATTATGGCAACAGATGGTTCGTAATGTACTGAGATGTGATGCTCCTATGGCCACCTAGGTTACGGAACATGAGATGAGATTACATAAATGTTGCACACTGCGACTTTTTAGGTCCAGTAAAATGCATAATTTATTTATGACAGAGCTGTGGTATGTTGGCATATATGGTTGGCCTGTATATGGTAGTGAAAAGTTGTAGTTCTTTTTTCAATAGTACAATAAGTAAGTAAACCATTATTATTGCTGCCAAAGGTAATGTGCTAATGGTCAGAGAGAATTATGGACTATTATTCTTTCATTTACTGATGTGAGTTTATGTATTGTACCATTAATTATTTTCTTTTGAATTTAAACAGTGTACCTATTTTCTACTTTTCTCTGAAAGTTTTGGATTCTGTTTCTTTTCTTGGTCAATTTTTTAAATTCTCTTAGTAAATTGTGCTGGCACATACAAATCTAATCGCTATACTTTATACTAATTGATAAAAGTAATCATTTTCATAATCATGTATAGTCATTGTATTTGTTTTACAATATATCTAAAACAAACTTTAACATCAGACAATAATGTTTGTTAAATCATGTGCAATCATATCATATTTGTTTATAAATGCTAAATTCATAATAATTGTTTAATTTCAGGCACACCACAGACAAAACAAGACTCCATCCTACTTCGTTTTAGGGAAGGGGATGTGCGGCTAATTGTGGCAACCTCTGTTGCAGAGGAAGGACTTGACATCCCAAATTGCAACCTGGTAATAAAATATAACCATGTTGGCAATGAAGTCTCAACTGTACAGACTCGAGGTTTGTAACTCCAAATTCTTTTGTATATTTTGTATTTTATGGCAAAGTTCTTTTGTGACAGTGTTCTCAAAATATGAAGGACAGCTACCTTAAATATTATTTACATTATAAGATTACTTGTAATAACTATCTAAAAATTAAATTTCATTTTTGAGCTGAAAATAAATAGTTGTAAAAGTCCTGAATGGAGCATGATGTTACTATTGAATGTTGTATTGACAATAGCACTTCTCTAGCATGTTCTAAATGAAAATAAATTTAATTTCAGGAAGAAGCAGAGCATTTGATGGTATATCAATTCTCTTGGCCATGAACAATGTATTGCAGAGGGAACGTGTCAACCAAAGAAGAGCTGAACTAATGAAGAAGGCCATTGCAAGCATTAAAAAAATGACAGAATTTCAGTTTGAAGCAGCTATTGAAAGGCATCAGAAAGAAATTTTTGAAACAGTTTTGTTTGCTGATGATGCTGAACAGTACAAGCGAAAACAAGTTCAACTAGTGGAGATAGTAAGTATAACAAATTGACAGCTCATACCGTTCAAGGATTTGGACTGCTGGAGGAGAACTTAAAGTGTTAAAAAATTTACTTGAGAAACTACTCATGTGAATACTCCTTCACATCAATACTGCAGGTTTGGATGATTTAAAAAAATTGCTATTTGCTATACTGTAAGTAACTGACAAGAGTTTACATTTTTTTTTTTTTTTTTTTTTTGAGTTCATTGCAAAATGCTGTATATAATTTAGAATAGCCTTTCTCGACTTCGGATTGTTAGTCCTAACTCAGTCCCAAAAAGTAGAGTATGAGTCTGACCTTTCCTTGGTGGTCTGTTCAGCTTCATTGGACCAGCCAGGAAAATGAGACACCTATCAACATAGGTTACTGGTTCACCAAAGCGTAGCTGTACCACTATGTTAAAGTTACACATAACAGTTGTTATATAAAATATGGCATGCTTTATTTGTTATTGTCGTCATATCTTTTTCACTACTGCTCAGACTGTGTCATCACCTTATAATAAGTTGTTTATATTGTGTCCATTGATTGAATTTGAATATATATTGCTTGTTCTTTGAAGCATGTGCTATTGCTCAATTACCAGGAATGTGAAATTTGTTTTTCTAAATTTCAGGTATGTTCCCTGTGCAGAAAAGTGTTGGTTGAGAATACTAATGTTAAGACAATCTATGGAAAACATCGTATCTCAATTGATAGGTATGTAGCTGTCAAATGCGCAATATCCACAAATTTAAATTAGCTCATTTAGTATATTTAGTACTTCGAATCTGAAGCAATCCCAAAAAAATCACCTCATTGAATGAGTTTCTTCTTGCAAATGATCAGATTATCATATATTCAGAATAAAATATGTTTTAAAAATCACCTAAATGTCATAAATGAATCATTCTGGAAGTATTATATGTAATAAAACACAGCAAAAATAGAAGCAACCAGATCAGAATAATGATGCCACTCAATCAATTAAGAGCTTTCAAATATCTGAGAAGCATGTTCATAGATGATGGCAGAATTGACATGAAGATACATAGAAGAACTCAAAATACAAATACAAAATGGCTGTCACCATTGTTAAGACATCTATCCAAACATTCCAATGGAGACAAATAATCAATAATATATTTGTATCACCGCTCTTTTATCAGTGGTAAACATGTATCCTGACCAAGAAACAAGACAAAATGACCACAACATGTGCAAAAAGATATTTGCGTAAAGCTGTCAAGGTTACTAGAAGATACAGAATGAAAAACAATGAAATCCTATAGAAAGTAGGAATAAGACCATGCAAGGCATTCATAGACAGACATAATTAAATTGTTTGAATACATAAGAAGAATGACTCTAAACACACCCTCTTCATAGCCTATACCAGTGCTTCTCAAACTGTTTTCATCTGCGACCTCTTTAAATCAGACACATTTTTTCATGACCCTTCACTCAATACAATAGGTATTAACACTGTATATAAATAGTAGAATTGTCGGTTTTTGCATGTACCATTTTGCAAGAACCCTGTTTTGAGCAAACTTTCTTTATACGAACCCATTTGCATAAAACCCTATTCGAGCAAACTTCTTTTGTGCTAACCCTGTTTGAGCAAAAAAATTAAATACCTTAAATAAAGAAGAAAAATATATCATTAAAGAATTATAATTACCAAAAAAATTGTGTATCATCATTTATTGAAAATACCAAAATATATATTTTTAAAAATTAATCTTTTATATACAAAACATTGTGTACTATTAAAAACAGAATATTATATTAAAATAACATGCAAAATAGAAGTATGAAAAAAAATATGAAAATTATATTTTTACTGAAGGCTGAAAAAAAGATAAGAATAAGTTTACCTTTAATGGGATAGATGTGACTGCTTATTCTGACACAATAATTCAAATCATGGCTTAATATTCATCACTCCTGGTGATGAATATTATCTCGATGTTCTAAAGAGTTGAGCGGGATTTTAAGTGCTATCAATGTTGAAAATGCCAATTTGCACAAATAGGTAGTAACAAATAGCAGAAGAGCTGTCATCACTAATTATGACAGTATTAGAAATTCTGCTTTAACACCAAGTCAAAAGGAGTTGAAGTTTTTGTCTTAAAAATTCTGCACATGAAGAAATTGAAGTTGGCCTCTGCCTGGCAGAAATGGCGTATCTTTCTCACTGGGTTGAGTTCCACTTACATCTGACTCCTTAGCTTCATTACAGCTTAAGTGAAGGATAAGATTAATTACTTAATTATTTATCAAAATAAGTTTTTTAAATTTTACCACGATCCCCAATAATATTTACACGACCTCCAGAGGATACAAGTTCTGGAGAGCAGAATTTGGATTTTAAATAACAGTGGTAACACATATACTTACAAAAAGAACTTATCAACCCAACAGGCGCTCAAGGATAATCAATATTTATCTCAAGAGACAAGGATCATCTGATGTAATGATTAAAGATATAGAAAAAGCTATACAGAATAGCCCTATAAATAAGTTTCCAGCTTTCAACAACATAACAACTGAAGCTATTCAAGTTTGTAGGAAAAAAGGAATATAGTAGCTAAAGAGAATCTTTACAAGAGCATGAAAAGGAAGAAAAGTACTAGATGATTGACAACAAGATGCAATAGTAGCAATCTTAAAAAGAAAAATGACAGTAAAATCACTGCAATACATACAGAAGCATGTCGCTACTAAACCATACAGAAAAAATATATTTTAAAATATTTGAACAATGAATGAAAACCAATTGTTGAACCTCATCTCAGCAAAGCTTAATTTGGATTCCGCAAAGGTATAGGACGTACTTGAGCCTTATTCACCTTAAGAGAATTAATTATAGATCAGGAGAAATCTTTTGATACATTAGATTGGAATAAACTCAAGAAATATTGGAGGATTATGGAATACATGGACAACTATTAAATAATGTGAGAGCATTGTATGCATGAATACAAATGTAATAAGACCAACTAATGAAATAATGGAGTATGACAGAATTGTGTAGTTTAATCATTTTAGAAGACTAGGGAATAGTTATTTGATAATGTGAGAGCGTTGTACCATATGAATAAAAATGTAATAAGAACAATAGATGGAGTCACAGGTGGTTCTGAAACAACTACAGAAGTATGACAAGGATATGTGCTCTCATCATTGCTGTTCAACATTTAGCTGAACAGAATAATAACATAAGCTAGCTTGGTTGCATTACTTGAAGTGGAATTGAGCTTAGGAAGCAACGAGCCAAACTCAATAAATGAACCTGCTGAAGACAGATATGTCGGATCGAAAAATGCAAATATCGCAGTAAAACTGTAAGCTAGTGAAACAGCGCATTCTGTTCTCCAGACTAGATCTTGCTACTTGTAAAGTCTTGTTCAGGGCTTGGTAGCAAGAGTTTGGGAATGAAGGCAGAAGAAGAAGAAAAAAACACGAACTACTCTTTGCAAACGACCAAAGCATAATATATGAAGATGAAAACACAATGAAGTAACTGAAGAATATATTTAACATGTAATGACTCATTATCAGTTGGTTTATTTTTGAGTTGATGTTAATCATTTTCATTTTGAAAGTATAAGGGCAAGTCAGTTAATAGGTGACAAATGGCTATTTAAAAAAAGAATAAATGAGATACGAACTTGAAAGCCATTTATTATTGCACTTATATTGTCCCTCAATTCTCAACGTAATTTTCACCAGCATTGATACACTTATCACATCAATTTATCAATGCAAGGACAAAGTCCATAATTTTTTAGCATTCTTTAGAAAATGTATCAACATAGTATACACTGCTTTATGCAACAAACACTTCTCACTGTACACAGGGAGGGAGAGAAGACTAACATCTGGTCAGGCAAAACATACTGATCAGACTGTTAGTCAGGATCAGGTGCACATACTGACAAGGAACCCACCTCACTTCCATGCAGTTCTCCCTGGAAACAGGCTGCATCATGACAGTCTGTCTGGTTAATGAGGTGGGAATCAACATGATCCCCATAGTAGTGTGTGACACACATATGTAGTCAAGCATAGCACAACAGCCTGGAGGACCACCTTCAACATCATGCTCAGGATGACAGCAAAGCTACTACAACCTGTCACCTAATGCCCATTTCAGGGTGCACAAAAGAGTAAACATACTCATCATGGGCATTCAACAGCAACTGTAAACACAAAGCATTTCCTTATGAACATCCTTTACAGAAAGTCCTTTTATCCCCCAAAAAAACTCACAACAGGACACTGTTCATTAATTATGCACTCAGTGAACATGGATGCCATTTCGTATCTGAACTGCACACATGATTGTGACACCTAGCGTCTACTACCTACAGTAATCACAAAGCTGAATTTTGCTGCCACCTAATGACACCTTTAGAAACTACCAATTACACTATATCCCATATCAGTTTGTGACCTACTTGCTGACTTACTCTCATAGGTTGTCCATCTGCCATCAATCTTATTATGTTTTCAAGACATGATAAATGTCTCATTTGTTTCAGTACGTCTCCATTTAGTTTTTGTTTGATCTTGGATTCACATTTCGTTTTCTTATTTTAATAATTATGGAAGAGAACAGTCCACTTAAGTGTTACCAGGGTCCAAAAAGTGAGCAAAGAATAGTCACAGTGTAACCTGCGAGACATGTTGTAAAAGGCAACTAAGGAAGATTGAGTTTGGGCCTAGCAACCGCATCCTGTAGAAACCTCAAGTCACAATAATGTCATCAGATATAGATGGGTCAAGATTTAATGACTTGGTGTGTAATGTTGAAGAGCTATTCTTTGCTTTGGAACTGAAAAGAAATTGATTGAAACAAACAGTGACGTCTTATTTGTTGGTAAACTTCTTTTTTTTTCTTCAATTTTTGTTAAAAATGTTAAATGAAGAAAAGGAAACATGTTGAAATAGTCAACAATAATTTGTTTGAAAATGTTTCTCTTTAAGGAATTTGCCAATGAAAATCAAGATTTATCCAAAGCCAGAAAGAGTAGTGGATGAGATTCCATTTGTAGGACTTGTAAAATGCATGAGTGAAATTGGGCCTGAAAAAAAGAAATGTTTGAATCTACTGGGACAAATGATCAAATATAAAGATGTTCACTTCATTGCAATTGGCATCAAGAATGTTGTATTTAACACTGGTAATGATGCTGAGCTCAGACAGTTCAAACAGTGGAGTAAAGTCCCTTTTGCTATTGATGAAATAACTGATGATGATATTATAAGGTAATTATATAAATGATTCTCCTTTGTTTCATTTATTCTTTATCTCTCACCGGGCAAAGACTTTACCAAATCTTTAAAGGTTTTCTTGTTATCATTTTTGTTGTATTCTTTTTTTCCATGTCTTCATTTTCATTCAAATTCTAGTTTTTAAATTTCTTTACAATATGTTTCATTGTCTTTCCTTCTCTTCTTTGAATACTGGTTTTTCCAGAACTAATTTTATCTTGTAATAACTGTTTCTCATGTTGTGTATGCAGTTCACGTTTCTGTGGATTTTACTGTATATTTTATTAGAAAAGGTAATTTTTCATGAAACCCATCTTTCTTTTAAGTACACTCATAAATGAACCTTGATTTTTTTGGCAAATTGGAAACTAGAACATGTTATCAGCAAAATTAATTTTAACCTTTAAACAGAGGCATATGAATGGGTTGTGCAATGTATAAGGGCCCTGGCGATCAGGGGTGCCTCCTGGCAGCAAGTAGGGGCTATTTTTTCAACTTTCATAATATAAGAAAATCAAGTCAAAATTTACATGCATAAATTTAATAGTTTTATTTGTCTTTAAAGAGGCTGAATGCCAAAACATGTGATTTAAGTAACCAGTTTGTTAAAACAATATTCTTTTACCGGAAGTAGTTTTAACTGATGTATATTTTCTTCTTTGCCGTTTGTAGTGAATAGGACATTGTGTCGTAGTTTTACAAAAGAGCCGCAATATCTGCTCCTTTTGGTCTGACACATCTGGTTTCAGCTGGATTTTTTGGGGACCAGGTTTGCCTTCCCACTGTGTTCTCTACCATCTTTACCATACTACACTAGTACATCCTATTTCCAGGGCTGCCACTTGAAGACGAAAGTCTTGGTCAGCTCTAGTTTTCTAGACCCGATACAAGCAGCTAGCTATGAGCCACTGGTTGCTGTTAAGTCATTCACCGTGCTGCATCTGAAAACGGTGACAATTTTCTATCTGTTATCAACATACTTGCACAATATAATTTGTGTTTAAAAAGTTGTTGAGTATACCTCGAGGCACTGTGAAGTACTACAGTTCCACCATACAAAATAAAGTGATTAGCATAGTTGTAGGATGTGGGTCGCTGTAGTCAAGAGGTTAAGGCACTCGCCTGTCACAGTGATGAACGGAAATGGTGGGCAATCGAATCCTGCAAGTTTCAAGCGAACCCTGGCAGGTAAGACCAGAGTGCTTGCATCCTGAGTTACCTCCCTCCAGTTGTCTCGACCAATAATCTTGTCACTGATCCAAAGTAACTCGGGTCAAGAGTGAGATTGATGACCAGTGCATTCTCTTTCTCACTAGAATCTAAATTCAGCGCACATCACATTATTTAGACAAAACCGTCTGATGTTGTGGTCATTGACGCTTGCGATTAGCAATAATTTTTTGAATTTTTTGTAGGATGTGGCAAGGAGGGCATACTTAACTAAATCAAAGCTATGCCATTCTTCTAATTTGGGGGTGGACACCATCCAAGACATCAGCAAAACTGATCAACTTAGTTAATTTTGTTGTTATGGCAGTGTAGAAACAGACACCTCAGGCAAGCCTGAGAGGTTAACATTTGTGAGTTTCATTTGCAAGTCAAACTTCAAAATCTGACAGAAAACAAACTAAAGTGAACCAGCTTTTTACACAACTCAAATCACCTGCAGTGCCACCATGAACACCTTCACTAAAAGCAATGCACATAAATAAAAATGAAAGCTGACTATGAGGAGCCAAAGTATTGCCATGAAAATAAAAAGGAAAATAAAATAGAAAAACTGCCAGGCTAAACACATAAAAACTCTAGTTCAGAAGATGATTGAAGGAAAATACAGCCCAAAGAATTGAACTCACATATACACAGACGGATCTGCAGAGGGCACAGTTAAGGCTTGTGGAGGAGGCATCTTTGTAAGATACAACAATGGGAAAATAACCCATACAGCTTTTCCTACTTGGAAGATTTCTTTCAACCTTAGGGCAGAGTTCGCGTTCCCACAAGCACTAAGAATGTTTACCAGACTAACACCCGCCAACTCAGATTGTATTCTTTACAGATTGCAGATCACTATTGGAGCAATGCAAAACAACAGAGGTGAACAAATACTGCAGGATATAAGATCAGAGCTCAACAAAATCCAAAGAACCTCTACAGTTGCTCTTCAGTAGCCACCCTCCATTGTGAAATCACAGGGAATTAGAGAGCTGATGTCCTGTCCAAAGCAGGTGGCAAGATGGAGCAACTTATCCATTCAGTGTCATACTGAGAGGAAAAACCATCAATACAATCAGTACAACTCAAAATGGAAGAAAGATATGGACGTGAGCAACAGACCTGACCCAATCCACCAGCTCCACAGACACCAACAAACCACCATTTTTCGCCTGAGTGACTGCCTATGTGGGACCATGAATGCAGACCCCTGAACACATCCTACGGAACTAACGAAATCACAGAGACCTACAATGCCAAATCTGGTCAGAGGGAGTCGAAGTGATGCAGAAGCTGTGGGGTTGCCACCTGAATCTAGACTGTGGACTCCATCCTAGCGACGGAACTACACATTTAACATGACCAAAAAGCCTGAACGCAGAAGAAGCTCAAACATTACATTGAAGAGATTTGTGAATGTCCTTAAAGTTCTCATAATGATCATTCTGACCCACAAGAGGAAGGATGAAGTAGTTAATGCAATTATTTTCAAGACGAAAGTAGAATGTTCAAATTCTGATTTAATTCTTGCAATAATTCTGGAAATAACTCAAGTTATCTCATAACTATTACAATTTCCTCTGTGCGACCTGATAAAATTATCTCATGAGAAATCGTGGGGCATGTGGGATGAGTACAATTAAAACAATGATGCTACTGTTAGCCTAAACCGAAAGTTTGAGGCATAAAAGATCACTTTGAAGACTGGTTTTTAAAAGAGGCAAAAACGACTGATGAAATGTGTCACATCAAATCACCTGTATCAATCGAAAAACATTTGTCTGAGTTTCTTTCTCTGGTGAATAAAGCATGTGGACAAATGACACAGTGATTTCTCTTCCTTAGTTGATTGGCTACAACATTCTGTGTCCTGTTACCTTTGCCACTGTTGGATGCCTCTTATGATGAACTGCATGCAGCGGCTGAATTGTTAGCTAAACAATATGACATCAATATTGCTCTTGCTTTCCAGCTCAGTTGTTATTTTGTTTGAGGTTGTCAAAAGTCTTACAAATTCATCAAATACTATGCTCAGTCGTCTACATTCAGTTATGTGTGAACTACCTACATGTAGCTTCTGACCGTTGCTAATTCTTCTTTGAACTTCATCCTGAAAAGAACATTTGTGTCATAGTTTACAGCGAAGATGCAATAGCTGTGCCTTTCGGCCTGATGCATTTAATTTGAGCATGCCATTTTTGGAACCGGGTTTGCTCTTACTCTTCAATCCCTGCTGCAGTAGATCCCAAACTTTGTACGGCGGAACTCTGGGGTGTTGTGGATGGTTTACAGGTGTGCCGCAAAACATTCCAATATTTTTACTGAAATCACACTTGGTCTTCGTTGTCTTAGAATCGAACCATCCATGTGTTGATGTGATGATAGGAAGGACATCTAAGAACATTTAGTCGACTGCAGACATAAGGGAAATGATTTCCTAAAATCTTTGATCGTGTAATTGAGCATGTGTTCGGAACCAACTCAGATATTCCAAGACAGTAAATATTCAAAGACAATGTAGGTCGGCATCTTTGATAATCAGAAACTGAGGTGACGACAAATTTTTCTGCAGCCAGTAAGTTTCTGAGATCAAAAGTGTGATGTAGGTTTGTCTTTGTGATCGCTATGGGTAAAGGTAGCAGTGAATGGTCAGTACATTTTAATAAGGATGGCGCTGAAAGTTGGTAGACAGTTCAGTGGAACTATGTGAGTCTAGTGACTGGATTGTTCTAACTCTAGCTAGTTTTTGTCAAACTGTCTTGGTATTTGGTGTTTGTATATAAATAGCTGTCTTTGTGATCTTCATTTATTGAAGGTGTCAATAAGTGTAAAATGCTCCACACTATTGCAGAACAACTAAGTTTACCAGCTGCTGTAGATTTGGTGAACATATGATCGGTGAGTCTGTGGGGAAACTGCTGTCAAAGGTGCCTTTGTGTAATAATATTATCAGTTGCAGAATCCAGCACATGGCGGAGGATCTAATCTAAATGATCAATTTATTGAAAAAATGAAAGGAAGGAATTTGGATTGCAGCTGGATGAGGCCACAGACAGTAATAAAAATGAACTGCAAGGAACGGACAAAAAAGTATGAAGTAGTGTACTGGAAGATGAGACCTAGTTACATATCGGAACTAGTGTTTGCAAATGACGTGGCCCTGATCACGAAATCCGAGACACATCTCCAGATCAACTTGCAGGTCAGAAGAAAAGTTGAAGAAGAGAGGAATACACATCAGCAACTCCAAAACAAAAACCATGGTGATCGCCAGAGATGAGAAGAGACATCAGATAACCCTGGGAACACGAGCACTGGAGTAGGCCAGCAACTTCAAATATCTAGGAGTGGTAATAGACAGCAGGGGAGGAATCAAAAAAGAGTTACGAAGGGCAGCAGCTGGTAGACTTTTTCATGCAATAAACAGAGGATTCCTCAGCAAAAGAGAAATAAGCAGGAAAACAAAGATGGATGTATACCGCTCGACCTATGTGCCTGTCCTGACATATGGATGTGAGTCATAGGCAATGACTACATCCCAAGAAAGGCAACTACGAACTTCAGAAATGAGGCATCAAAGAAAGGCGGTTCAGGTGACAAAAAGGGACAAGATCCGTAACCAGACAAAATGTAGCAATCTCAAAGTTCAACCCCTGCAGACACGAGTGAAGCAGTCCTAACTACAGTGGTTTGGCCATGTCTGTAGAATGGAAGAAGATCGAATACTAAGGCTGTCATGGGAGATAAAAGAAAGTGGGGACGGCGTGGGCTAGTGGTTAAGTTGACACAGCTCACAACCAGAAGGTGCTGGGTTCGATCCCCATTACAGCACCGGCCGTTACTCCAGGGAAGAAAACCCTTAGAAAATGTAGGAGGAAGCAGACCTTAAAAAAAAATACATGCTGAAGTCGGTTGCACTGGGCCGACATGCGCAAAAAAAACTACAGTGTAACGCACATCGCCTTGGGAATTAGAGAAATAAGGCGACTGCACACAAAAAAATGGGAGATAAAAAGTCAAGGGTGCAGACCCCCAGGACGTCTCAAAGTACATTGGAAAGACAACATACAACAGTCCCTAAGTGATCAAGGGCTGGATTGGAAAGAGGCCAGGAAAAGACTGCAGATAGAGCAATGGGGCATTCTCTCTGGCAAACCTATACACCTCATGGTAGAAGAGGAGCGACTAAGTAAGTAAGTAAGTAAAATAATGTGGATAGGACAAAGGGTGTTGGTGTCTGTACTGATGGTGCTCGTTTGATGTCCGGTTGCTAGGGAGAGTTGCAAGCGCTTATTCAAAGCAAAGCTCCAGATTCACTGTCGACCCATTGCATCATTCACAAAGAAGCACTCACATCAAAGTATCTGAGCCCTCCATTGAATCTGGTCTTATAATGCGTGGCGAATGTGGGAAACTTTATAAAAACTTAGCCATCTAAAGTTAGGTTGTTCAACACATTGTGTGAGGAAATGGGAGCAGAATACACGTCTTTGTTGTACTCTTAATCTCTTGAAAAGGTCTTAATCCTAATGAGGCAACATTTGAATGACTAGTGCAAGGTGAATGATAACTTGTTTGTTCTGTACTGTGTATTTTTAGATTATTTTATATAAGCATATTCAACATATTGAAATAACAGGTATTCCATTACTTTGTTTTGAGTCATATCATAAGAGCAAGATAACATTGATTTCTAAAGCAACACTTCAATATATCGATGGCTAATATTATCCCTACACTTACAATCCCTCTCTTTATGCTGTTTAATCATTGTATTTCTTTATATCCACTTAGTAGTGGATTTTCAGTAGTATATTTTAGGAGAGAAAATTGTTGCAAAAGTAAAAGTAAATGGTAATTAAACTCAGTTCTTTATTGTACATCACAATTCTTAATTATTAGCACACTTCCCCTACATGACCTTTAATGAATTATAATTGACTTTCCTTATACAGGTTTCTGAAAAGTCAAAAGATTGAGAAACATGCTGCTAATGATGAGACTGAAGATGACAGTGTGGATTTTGAAACTAACTATAATAGAATGCAAAGACACAGGATATCAAGAGACGATACAGAACTGAAGAGGCCATATTGAAGTGTAGAGTGATCTGCAATCATAAAAATACAAAAATAGATAATAAGTGCATACAAGAACAAAATAAATGCTTAACAATTTGAAGTTTCAAGGTCTCATTAGAAAGTTAGATATTATTAGATTTGGAAAATATTGTATTCATAATATATTGTCTTTTTAACCCAAGAAACCTTGTGTCACTGAATGTTCACAACTTAGAGCAATCAGCCTGATTAACCACACCATTATAATACTGCTTAAAATTATGGAGAATCTTGGAGAAATTATGAATGCAAAGACTATTGATTAGTGAAATTAGAATCAAACAGTTAAGATATTTTGGTCACATAAAAAAACAGCACCTTGCTGAAAATAATACTGGAAAGAAAGGTGGAGGTAAAATGTGCTTTTGCTATAGTAGGAGGATAATATAAAAAAGGGACAGGGAAAACCCAGACGAGAAAGAGGACAGTGGAGATCCAATGCAACTGACCTTCCCTGTGGAGATGTAACCTGAACTGAACTATTGAAGTAATTGAATGTGATGTAATGGTAGCTGCAATGACCATGTTAATTAATTATTTCATTCATATTTGTTATATATTTCTGAAGGCCACAAATATACATTGAAAATGACATCATATATTTTCATAGAGTTCAGCAACATGGCAGCTTCAGGTGAGGACGCATTCAAAGACAGTTGCACAATTTCTTGAAGACATAGCCAACAGTTACCTTTTTCTTGTGCTCACTGAGTCACAAAGTGTTGAGCTGATGATGATCATGTCCTTTCATGTTTATGAAGTATGTGTGCATTATGTTATTTAAAAGTGCGGCTGCATGCGGTTTTTGAAGGTCTGCAGCTATACCTGATTCTTTTATGATTGCTGAGCAATTGGTAGAATGGGATATGAAAGGAGCCTCCACGAAGATTGTGATACATGATAGAGCAATCGAGCGTCCCCTGGAAACAACTATTATAGTTAACAGATCCTTTCAACACTGGTAACGATATGAACAATCAGATGCAAAACACCAGATCTGACCTAATGTTGATTTCAATTAACATAGAGGGATGTTGTGCAGGCAGACCAGCTGCCATGTTCTGATGGTCCAGGAGTATCACAGTATTGCTGATCGTAGACGATATATAAATGGTATGAACCTCATGCTAGAGGGACCTCATGAACAATACGGTAGCATGATTTTCATGAAACAGCGAATGGACATCAAATCTGCGGAATGTACCTACAGGAACAAAATGTTGAACTATTAACAATCCAGTTACATTCATGTGCTATAACTTTTGTTTTAAAACCACCTAATGAGATTTTCTTTTTCAAAGAGCCTGGAAATTGTGATTTAGAACATACCAAGATGGTCATGGGGCATTTCAATTGCAAATACGATGCTTGGGGCTACAGTCAGAGACATATGCTGATGGGGAAGAATTAAAAAACTGGGCTGAACACATGGCATTGCAATTGATCTTTGATCTGAATTCACCCCTTCGTTTAACAGTAGCAGGGTTCAGACAGGCAGAGTTGGTCAAAGACATCCAGGAAACCTTGCAAGTAATCTCACTCAAGCTCCAAGATCAATCCGAACCAGGCCTGCATGATGTGGTGCACTTTTAATAATTCCATAGTAAAGGCTGAACTCCTAGGCATCACATTTGATGGTTGCACCATTGACAGGTTGAAATACCTCGGAGGGACATTTGACCGCAGTTTCACCTATAATTACCATGTTGACCATATCGTATAAAGATGTAAGCGAGGGTTAGGAGCACTCAAGACCATGGCTGCTACCAACTTGGAACAACTCCTCCTGTTCATCCTATATCGGCAGGTCGTGTTATTGTTAGGTCTGTTATCGATTATGGACTAGGCATCCTCACACTATCAAGAACACAATGTGAAAGGTTGGAATGCATTCAGAATGAAGGTATGCGACTGGTTCTGAACTGCATTAGAGATATCCTGATTGTGATGATCCGGTACTTGTTGGGATTGCTTTCGGTGACATCCAGACATAAACTGGCACAAGTCAAAGCCTATATGCGTGTCACCACAGACACGTGGCACCCTCTGTACAGTATTTTATCAGACATCAAGAATCAAGAGTGGGGCATCATGGATGGCACAGGCAGAGGCAACAATCGGACACGTCACTCTAGCTAAGACGATAGCCAAGGGGAGAAAATGGGTTCACATTAATGATAGAGTAGAGAGTCATCATAACCTTAGGCAAGGAATGCAGAGAATGAAGCAACGGGAGAGCAGAGCACGAGGTGAATCAACTGAGAACATGCAGAAGAGTGATGCCGTCATATACACCGATGGATCAGTGATGTACAGTGGGACATCAGGCTGGGGCTTCTCGGCTAGAGTGAGAGAACAGGTCATTGCTGAGCGTAGAAGGACATACAGGTCAATAACCTCCAGTTTGGGAATGGAGACGGAAGCAGTGACCTCAGCACTGAGATGGATATCTGAGACTTCTATAACAAGGGTAGTCATCGTGACAGATGCACAAGCCGAAGGAAGGGATGGCTTAGGTACAAGCGGATAGCAGCTGTTAAGGCCTCAAACCTCCAGGAGTTGACATGGATTTACTTTCTTACTCTTGCTGGGGTTCAGGGCAATGGAAGAGATGACATCATGACTTCATAAGCTCTCATCATGGACACATTAGTGATGGGTAGAAGGGACATTTTTAAATCAATCAATGATCGCCTGTTAGATGAGGACACCGCAATAGATGAAGCAGCAATCCACAGGCTTCAAAGTTTCGACTTTAAACGAAGTTTGAGCGGATTATGGCGCATGAGAGGACGAAGCAAGAGAGTGTACAACCAGCGAGCTACAGAGACCATCCATACCCTATGCCATTTGCTGAGAGAGACTGAGCATCTATGGGCATACCTAGAGTGCAGTGACGTCAATTCTTAGAAACAGAAACAGGTGGAAAAGAGGTTATAACCCAGACAACATCTTTGTCAGTGCATATATAGCTAATCAGACAGCGAAACATATAGAGAAACCAATACCTCAAACACAGCACAGACCGATGTCATGTACGATTAAACCTGCCATCAATCCTGAGATGGTACTATTTAAACGGCACTTTAATTTCAAGTGGGCTAGATGGAACGACTTCAGCAGAGATTTGGATAAGAAACTAGGGTATTTGGACTCAAAGCTGCAAAATTATGAAGTGTTCATTGACCTAACAAGGTGAATATCAAAAAGACACATTCCTAGAGGATGTAGGACATAATATATTCCCAGGCTTAATGAAGACTCAAAGCACCGCCCAAAAAGCAATGCTATTTAGATACAATGGATTCAAGGCCAAAAGACGACAATGAAAAAGGTATCTTACAAAAATATCTGAGGCGGTGAATGCCACTGTGCATGAGACACACAGTAGGGCTTGTTCTAGAAATCTCTTTATAACCTGACATTGAAAGGCCTAACAGGATAAATTAAAAGAAAGAAGAGCAATACAAGGATTTAAATTAAAAAGATACTTTTGCTGAAGAGACAATTGTGTCGAAGAAAGCATTCATGAATGAGGCATCAACCTCTAGGAAAGATAGATAGTTTAGGCTAGTGGAAAAGCTTGATATAAAACAAAATAGTCGTTGTGCATGGAAATTTATTATTAACAATTTTAGCCAAAACCCAAGCGTAAATGCAAGTACCAGGACACTAATCTCACCTAACAAGATTGTCCATCAACTGTTACTAAATGGCAAAACTAAGCAGTGAGGATGAAAATCAGATATCATAAGGGAAAGAGACAATGAAGGGGTATGCTGGGAACACCTCTCACTATTGGAGAACTTGAAGAAGCAATTAAAGGAATAAAAATCAATAAGGCAGCTGGAATAGATAAACTGCAAACAGAGTAAAGTAAGCATTTTGACCCGAAAACCAAAAGTGGGTACTGGATTTAATGAACGTGTGTAATAGATCTGCAGAAACCAAAAAGATGGAGGAAAGCCAGAGTCATGACACTTCTTAAAACTAGGAAAATGCCAACAGAAGCTAATTGACATGTGTCAGTAGCATTTCACCTCTTTTAAGCAAAAGGGATATGCATTTCACCTGAAGAACAGAGAAGAGAGAAAGAAAAATCCAGATTAGTTGGCAGTGGCATGAACTTTAACATAGTGATACACCTAAGTACCTAGGAATTACAATGGATCGCACATTGTCCTACAAGGAACACTAAGGCTGTGAAACAAAAACTTAGCACAAGATATAACATGCTGCATAAGCTAACAAACACGGCATGGTGAGCATCACCAGCAGTACATCGACCCTCACATTGTGCATTTCTGCAGCAGAATATGCCTCGCCATTATAGAACGAGTCAGCACACATGAGACATGTTGATGTGACAGTAAATAAGGCATGTCACAATGTAACATGATGCCTTAAGCCAACATCAAAGGGAAAGATTAATACAATCTCTGGCATCACACCACCAGAATTCAGGAGATGTATTGCACGAGGAGTTGAAAGGAAAAAGCAGTCCTGTGATCAGAGGCACCCCTTTTGAATATAATCCAGAAGATGGATGACTGAAATCAAGGAAAAGTTTCCTTCACACTGTACAGTTAACAGACCAGCAACATGAGCAAAACTGCACTGATAGATAGCGTCAGAGATATGGTGAGAAATGGATGGAGATAACTTGTAACAATGCATAATATGCAATACTCTGTGTGGAAAGCCCTGAACAGATTAAGAATGAGAGTATTCAAGTGTAGATCGAACTTGAAAAAATGGGGATATGCGAATGATAATGTCTACGAATGTGAAGCCCTTCAAGACCTCCAAACACATATATAACTGTCCAAGAATGCAAGAACTATGTACTTTGGCAGATTTCATGGCAGCAAATGAAAGAAATTCTAGGGCAGCTGATTTCTAGTCCAATAACTTTGTGAGATTGCGGACACGGAAAGTAAGTTAAGTAAGTATGGTGTTGTCACATATATTTACTTTATAATTGACGTATCATCATCATATGTCATTCCCTGTGGTGTTAATACATTTCTTCTGCAACCATCTGTCATGTGATATTTTAGTACTTTGTTTGTTATTTATGTAGCATTAACATTATTTTAAAAATCATTTATGAAAATGAGATTTGTATACATGATAAATGTAGTAACTTAATGATTTTCAGTGTTTAAAAATGCATAGGATTACAAAGATGAGTTGCATTATATGCAAGTGAGTCTTAATAGTGAAAATAAAGATCATCACATTCTTCACTATATACCTGAGGCATAACTTTACAAGGGCTGATGCGTTGTGATGAGGTGTACGATTTGATTATTATTATATTTACAAATGTTTTTTTATTTGTGTATCAGATAGTTGTTATATTTGCAAGCAGTTTTTTTTTCTGAAGCTTTGCACATATTTATAATGTTTTCAATTTGTATCATAGGTCCAACAATATTTTATTACCATTGCCAGCTTTTAGGAGAGTCTCATTAGTGTCATTTGCAGTGCAGTTTCATAGAAATGGTTTCTACATGATTAGGTTGCCAGCTCCATACACAACCCTCTTTATTCACTTGCTATGACATGCAAGGGGAAAAAAGAGTGGCCTATTATGTTTGCCCAGGAACCACTTGGATGAGTAATGATAATTATGTGAAACTATTTTGAAAGATGAATGAGGAAAAAAAAAACAGAGCGATCTTCAACAGAACAGCGTAAACAAATTTCAAGTTCAGTAACTTTTGGTGAATTTGTCTGATTCAGTGGTTGAAAATCCTGGACTCTTTGAGAAAAAGACAACATAAAAGCTGTTTGGAATGTTCAGGAAACATTCAAGCATGAAAGTACTATGAGATCAATGTATTAGTAGAGTGATGGGTTGACCACACTTCACTTCATACACTGGGTGAGTGTGAGGCGGTCCAACATTGTGACAGGTGGGGCAGAGTGTTTAAAGAAATTGACGTTGCACTACAGATATTATCATTTTTGCTATCATCGTCTTCTATTTTACAAATAATAATATTTGCTCATCACAAGCTAGGATGGCGGCAACATAAGACTTGTGATATGTGATTGCATATAACTGTAAAGACCTATCTTGGAGAGACAGATCCAACTGTCACGTAGGATGTACATGTGCGGATTCAGTAGTTTGAATGTTGCACATTCTGTGCTTTATTATACCTTGGTAGTACCCTCACCAGATAAGCAAATATTGACTATGATGTGCACAACATAATTTCCAAGGCGAGTGCTGCTTTTGGAAGACTACAAGCAAACATTTGGAACCGGCAAGAAATCAGTATTGCCACTAATATCAATGTGTATTGTGCTGTTTAGCTAACCACCCTTCTATATGCAAGCGAAACATGGACAGTCTTTAGCAGACATGTCAGGAAACTTAATAATTTCCATGTAAACTGTCTCCACAGGCTGCTCAGGATCAGTTGGCAGGATAGAATGTCCAACTCTGTGGTTCTCAGCAGAGCGAGACTCTCTGGTGTTCATATGCTGCTGCTACAGAGAGCCCAGATCAAAGGGACAGGGCATGTTGTTCGCATGTCAGTTGAGCGTATCCCTAACCACCTGTTGTATAGTGAGCTCATGACAGGATATCGCTCACCAGAGAAAAACCAAAGAAACAATACAAAGACACACTAAAATTCTCTTTGAATAATTTCTCCATTGATATTGCTGTCTGAGAGCTGCTTGTTCCGAACTGCTCAGCTTGGTGCACTGTCATCACTCATGGCATTTGTATCATTACCGCAGTGCAGGAAAAGTGAGCTGCACGAAAAGACAGAATGCAATTACTATCGCTGTTTATGTGTGCCCTCCGTGCGGTAGAGTTTGTCACACTCAGATCAAACTATACAGTTATATGCTGTTACATCTGAATAACTATGTCCAATACTGTTGCCATCTTTGCTTGCGATAAGCAACTAACTAACTAACTTTTTGGTGCTGCGCTTTTTCTGAGCCTCACCGATTATGTTTCAGTCAGTGATGTAAGCACCTTGTTTGATTGCTGTATATCAGGTGGAATAGTCATACTCAAGCATCTCCAAAGCGAGGACCACAATGTTGAAACAGGCATTTTCAATGAGTCTCTATAGCATTTGTTCTTTCCTCTCTGATGACTGCTTGTCTATTTTGAACTCACTGTATAGCAGCTGCTTTGTGAGATTTTTATCAGGCATGCAAACATTATAGAAATATATTACCTGTTGTTTTAAAATTATGGAGTTGTTCACCTCCATTTTCATCCATCAGATTCTATTTTCATAACACTTTAAAAATCTACATGCTTACTGTTTTGTCCTTTACTTTTATCGATAGACCCTTTTCTTGGGTTTTCATAATCTAAATTGTTGTAACATTATCTTTTGTAATAGTGTAGTGAATAAAGTAATAGTCAAGTAATAATTTTTTTTTAAATTTGCTACATTATTAAAAAAGTGAGTTAACAATTTGTATGGTATTCCAATGTGATTTTACTTCACTGAAATTTGGTGAGGATTGTTATTTCTTTTTATTTTAATGTGTTTTTTAAACAAATGTATTATCTTTAACATTTCTTAAACCTTAACTATATCTGTGCTCACTATATTTTCTGCTACTAGAAAGATAAATAATGCAGTTGATCTTGATATCCACCAAAAGAGATTTATGTTGTTATATCAGTCATTTATGTACACATTCATTAATAAAGAGTTTCTACAATATAACCTCCTGCAACAAGATTCATGGTTGTTTTGATCTTACAGGACAGGATGTGTAGTTTTTGTGTGTCTTCTTCTTGTGTGTGTGTGTGTGGGTGGGGGTAAGGTGGGGGGGGGGGTAAATTAGCTATGAATTAAGACGATATTAAGAAAGCAAATCTAGGTAAAACATTTCAAAATAGTCTGGCAGTTGGATGGCTATTAGAGAATTAAAAAGAATGAGGAATTGTGGAAGACAGTGAGATACAAGCAAGGACTCATGAAGTAAATGTACTGTTATATCAGATATGACTGTTACTAAGACATTCAAACATTCCAACAGAGACACATGGACATCCAAATATACCAACAGAAACACATGGACATCCAAATATACCAAAAGAGACACATGGACATCCAAAAACACCAACAGAGACACTAAGACATCTAAACACACCAACAGAGACACATGTACATCTAAACATACCAACAGAAAAACATGGACATCCAAATATACGAACAGAGACACTAAGACATCCACATATTCCAACAGAGACACTAAGACATCCACATATTCCAACAGAGACACTAAGACATCCACATATTCCAACAGAGACACTAAGACATCCAAATACACCAACAGAGACACATGGACATCTAAATATACCAACAGAGACACTAAGACATTCAAATATACCAATAGAAAAACATGGACATCCAACTATACCAACAGAGACACTAAGACATCCAAATATACCAACAGAGACAATACGACAATCAAATATACCAACAGAGACACATGTACATCTAAACATACCAACAGAAAAACATGTACATCTAAACATACCAACAGAAAAACATGGACATCCAAATATACTAACAGAAACACTAAGACATCCAACTATACCAACAGAGACACATGGACATACAGATATACCAACAGAAACACATGGTCATCCAAATATACCAACAGAGACACATGGACATCCAAAAACACCAACAAAGACACTACGATATCCAAATATACCAACAGAGACACTAAGACATCCACATATTCCAACAGAGACACTAAGATATCCACATATTTCAACAGAGACACTAAGACATCCAAATACACCAACAGAGACACATGGACATCTAAACATACCAACAGAGATACTAAGACATTCAAATATACCAATAGAAAAACATGGACATCCAACTATACCAACAGAGACACTAAGACATCCAAATATACCAACAGAGACAATACGACAATCAAATATACCAACAGAGACACATGTACATCTAAACATACCAACAGAAAAACATGTACATCTAAACATACCAACAGAAAAACATGGACATCCAAATATACTAACAGAGACACTAAGACATCCAACTATACCAACAGAGACACATGGACATACAGATATACCAACAGAAACACATGGACATCCAAATATACCAACAGAGACACATGGACATCCAAAAACACCAACAAAGACACTACGATATCCAAATATACCAACAGAGACACTAAGACATCCACATATTCCAACAGAGACACTAAGATATCCACATATTCCAACAGAGACACTAAGACATCCAAATACACCAACAGAGACACATGGACATCTAAACATACCAACAGAAACACATGGACATCCAAAAACACCAACAGAGACACTAAGACATCCAAATACACCAACAGAGACACATGTACATCTAAACATACCAACAGAAAAACATGGACCTCTAACTATGTCAACAGAGACACTAAGACATCGAAATATACCAACAGAGACACTAAGGCATTCAAATTAACCAACAGAGACACTAAGACATCCAAATATACCAACAGAGACACTAATACATCCAAATATACCAACAGAGACACTAAGACATCCAACTATACCAACAGAGACACTAAGACATCCAAATACACCAACAGAGACACATGTACATCTAAACATACCAACAGAAAAACATGGACCTCTAACTATGTCAACAGGGACACTAAGACATCGAAATATACCAACAGAGACACTAAGACATTCAAATATACCAACAGAGACACTAAGACATCCAACTATACCAACAGAGACACTAAGAGATCCAAATATACCAACAGAGACACTAATACATCCAAATATACCAACAGAGACACTAAGACATCCAAATATACCAACAGAGACACTAAGACATCCAACTATACCAACAGAGACACTAAGACATCCGATTATACCAACAGAGACACTAAGACATCCAAATATACCAACAGAGACACTAAGACATCCATCTATACCAACAGAGACACTAAGAGATCCAAATATACCAACAGAGACACTAATACATCCAAATATACCAACAGAGACACTGAGACATCCAACTATACCAACAGAGACACTAAGACATCCAAATATACCAACAGAGATACCAAGACATCCAAATATACCAACAGAGACACTAAGACATCCAAATATTCAAATAGAGACCTCTCCATAAGTAATCCTACATGGCAGACGTTGGAGAGCTTGTGCGCCACAATGATCCTAGGAGCTATGCCAGCGGGAGTTTTACTCCTGGCAGGGTCACCCAAGCCGGACAGGTCCTTGAAGAGGGGCCAGACAAAAGGGCTGAGGAGCAGGTGGAGCCCTATAGGTGTAGCTGCAGAACCCACCGACGAGTGGTACGTGCTCTGGGCTGCACCAATCCATCCCCACTTCATGTGTGAAATGCATTCTTGTCTCGTTTTTTCCTTTTTGTCCTCTATCATTTATCCCCATGGAGGACGACGAGATGTGGACATTGCACCTCTGCGATGATCTTCCAGGTGGTGGGGAATACCACACATACCATCACTACAGATGGGCTGGAAAAACTAACGGAAGAATGATGATATAGCTGTCTCAGATGAATATGATGTGTGCCTGGCAGGACGTGATGATCCTGGGACACCGACACACTGGACTCTATCCCTTCGGGGATACTGGAAAGATGCGTCCATAACCCCCCTTCGCAATCATGATGCCTCTAAGACAACAGACTTTATACGGGATCGGACTTCGCCTCGGTTACCAAGGCCCGCGCTGCTCTTCCACACCTGGGGAGAGCAGTGACAAGTATGCTACCAGGACCCTAAGTAATATACAATCACTACGCATTCCCCCCTTTCCCCCCCCCCCCCCAGTTTAACATATCAGGAATTATAAATAAAAAAGCTAGCACTGACTAAGCTTCTGATGGATCTTGAAATCTACGTGGCACTCATCCAAGAAACAATGCTGCCAAAGGACACCCCTTTCACATCACAGGCTTTACAGTGTACCTATCAAGTGTATAAAATGTCAGGAATTATGGACACTTATCCGGAATGACATCCAGGCAGAGGTTTCCGCTATTGAACTGACCTATAGGAAGTGATAGTCTGGATTGGGGGAAGACTGCTAAAATTACTTAACATATCTAACCCATCAAGAGCACACCTTAACATATCTAACCCATCAAGAGCACACCTCAACATATCTAACCCATCAAGAGCACACCTCAACATATCTAACCCACCAAGAGCACACCTCAACATATCTAACCCATCAAGAGCCCACCTTAACATATCTAACCCATCAAGAGCACACCTTAACATATCTAACCCATCAAGAGCACACCTTAACATATCTAATCCATCAAGAGCACGCCTTAACATATCTAATACATCAAAAGCACACCTTAACATATCTAACCCATCAAGAGCACACCTTAACATATCTAACCCATCAAGAGCACACCTCAACATATCTAACCCATCAAGAGCACACCTCAACATATCTAACCCACCAAGAGCACACCTCAACATATCTAACCCATCAAGAGCACACCTTAACATATCTAACCCATCAAGAGCACACCTTAACATATCTAACCCATCAAGAGCACACCTTAACATATCTAACCCATCAAGAGCACACCTTAACATATCTAACCCATCAAGAGCACACCTCAACATATCTAACCCATCAAGAGCACACCGTAACATATCTAACCCATCAAGAGCACACCTTAACATATCTAACCCATCAAGAGCACACCTCAACATATCTAACCCACCAAGAGCACACCTCAACATATCTAACCCATCAAGAGCACACCTTAACATATCTAACCCATCAAGAGCACACCTTAACATATCTAACCCATCAAGAGCACACCTTAACATATCTAACCCATCAAGAGCACACCTCAACATATCTAACCCATCAAGAGCACACCGTAACATATCTAACCCATCAAGAGCACACCTTAACATATCTAACCCATCAAGAGCACACCTCAACATATCTAACCCATCAAGAGCACACCTTAACACATCTAACCCACCAAGACCACACCTTAACATATCTAACCCACCAAGAGCACACCTTAACATATCTAACCCATCAAGAGCACACATTAACACATCTAACCCACTAAGAGCACACCTTAACATATCTAACCCACCAAGAGCACACCTTAACATATCTAACCCACAAAGAGCACACCTTAACATATACAACCCACCAAGAGCACACCTTAACATATCTAACCCACCAAGAGCACACCTTAACATATACAACCCACCAAGAGCACACCTTAACATAGCTAACCCACCAAGAGCACACCTTAACATATCTAACCCACAAAGAGCACACCTTAACATATCTAACCCACCAAGAGCACACCTTAACATATACAACCCATCAAGAGCAAACCTTAACATATACAACCTATCAAGAGCACACCTTAACATATACAACCTATCAAGAGCACACCTTAACATATACAACCCATCAAGAGCACACCTTAACATATACAACCTATCAAGAGCACACCTTAACATATACAACCTATCAAGAGCACACCTTAACATATACAACCTATCAAGAGCACACCTTAACATATACAACCTATCAAGAGCACACCTTAACATATACAACCCATCAAGAGCACACCTTAACATATACGACCTATCAAGAGCACACCTTAACATATACAACCTATCAAGAGCACACCTTAACATATACAACCCATCAAGAGCACACCTCATTGCAGATTCCACATACTACTGATCTAAAAAGACTGATAATTGCAGGCGACATGAAGGGTCACTCCACCCTGTGGGGATATTCAGATAGGAATGCAGCATAAGCAGCCATAAACTGAGCTAGTGAAATGAAAAAGACCTTACCTCACCCTTGTAACAGCCGATATACACCCGTATTGCTCAATTAGAGTCCTCGATTACATTGGGAGTGACCACAAACCAATACTCCCTGAGATCACCAACACCTGAGAGAAAGTAAGAAACCAAATAACACCCCTCACATGGAATTACAAAAAGGCATACTGACAGTTTTTTCAGGAGACAAGTACGCAAACGTTTCGCGGACATCGACATGGCACAGGATACAGACGAGGTCTATAGTACAACCACTACTGCATTGTTCCGATCGGAAAGGAAGTCATCACACGAGGATACAAGACAAAGTTCAAACCATACTGGAGTACAGAATTAGAGGCCACCGTCAATGAGAGAAAGAAAGCAAGACGGCAAGGCGAGAAAAAGCCTATCTCTGCAAACAAAACCAGTTATAACAGACTCACTGCTAAAGTTAAATTGATGAGCAGACAAGCAAAAAGAGAAGCATGGGCTAAGAAATGTGAAGAGTTGGACTTGCGGAAAGATGGAAAGAAAGCATGGTGCCTCATATCCAACCTTTCAGGAGTTAAAAGAAAGAAAAATCCCAAACCCATTAGAACATACACAGAATTAATAACAGGAGATTCTCATAAATCAGAAGTCCTTAATAGGTACTTAACTAATGTTAACAAAAAGAAAAAAACGAAAGAATCTGGACAAGGCTATTAAAACACTCACCAAAATGATGGGAAAACATCCTACAGCTAACTGTGAGATCTTTGACAAGAATTTAACACTTCCAGAACTTAAGATGGCCTTAACAAAATGTAAGAAAGGTAAAGCCGCTGGACCTAACCGGCTCACTAACGAGATTATCTTAAATCTCTCAAATGATGAGCTCCGTGCCATCCTTGACCTCATTAACAAAACATGAAGAGAAGGCAAGCTACCAAAGACTGGAAAAAAACCAACATCCCCCCAGTCCTAAAGAAAGACAAACCATCAAACCTAATAACAAGCTATCGTCTGATCTCCTTAACTTCAAACCTAGGCAAGGTCGCTGAAAGGATGATAAACGAAAGGTTATATTGGTGGCTAGAAAACTCCAAGATTTTTAATACAAACCAATCAGGCTTCAGAAGAAAGAAATAGACAATGAACCGGCTGATAAGATTACCCAAGAGATAGGTGATGCTTTCCAGGAGAAAAACAATGTTCTGGCAACATTCATTGACCTCAGATAAGACTACGATCGAGGAAAATAGGAAAATGGAAGAACATTGGTACCAAAATCATAGAATAAAAAAGACATCTTTTCTTTAAAAAAAAAAAAAAAAAAGGCGCAAGACAATATCGATAAACACCACCTACTGAGGGTAGACAGATTTTGGCGGTCATCAATGATGAACCACCTTGCTGGCAGGCGACTATTCCAAAAGTAAGAACTGTACTCTCCGACCCCTCTGCCGACAGGAACACCCTACCACCTTTGCTGAAAACTATCGCTTTGGAAACTACTCATATCCACAAAACGTCCAAGTATGCACAGATGGATCTGCCACCGGGGCTACCACCAACGCTGGATATGGCGCTGTAATTAAATATTTTAACCTGCACCAAGAAGACCTCCCCTACATCTATGATCCTTGTGGAGAGACCTGTTCCAATTACGAAGCAGAAATAATAGCAATCGAAATTCAATTCTTGATCCAGAAAATAAATGAAATTTTTTTTTTCAAACCAGATATTTGATTCCGCAATTCAGTCAGTTAGTGGTAGATTTGTCCAATTATCATTTCATATTGAGATATTTGAATTTTTGGACATAATAAAACTAGACAATTGTGACAAAAAAGAAGTTTCAAAGGGTGCAAAAATCTCCAATTAGCTTTAAATTAACATAAGAAAACGAAGATTCGGCAGACATCAAAGAAACAGAACTGTGTGATGAGTTATTCTAGTTATTAAAGAAAAATTACAGTAAATCAAGTCCCTAAGTTAGACAATCTATGTCTTAACTTAACTTAACGTCTTTATACTGGTTTAGAAGACTCTGCAGAGTCTGTATACAACCAGTTCCATTTACAACACCTTCCTCTAGAAGCTGTACGCATCCAATCTGTTCTTAAATGCATTGACCGTCCCAGCCTCCACCACCTCACTTGGCAATGCATTCCAAGCATTCACTACTCTCTGGCTAAAGAAATACTTCCTAATATCTAATCTGGACCTCTCCTTAGTCAACTTGTAGCTGTGCCTTCTTGTCCTTGTTGGTGGTTGTACTTTAAAAAGCTTGTTTTAGTCCACTTTATCCATTCCTCTGATCATCTTATACACCTGTATTAAGTCACCACGAATTCTTCTCTCTTCTAGACACTGAAGGCCAGTTCTTTTTAATCTTTCTTCATAACTGTAATTCTGGAATCCCACTATCAGCTTTGTCGCTCTTTTTTGTATTCTCTCCAGCATGTCCATATCCCCTCTCTGATAAGGACTCCACACCTGTACACAGTACTCCAATCTAGGTCTAACTAATGCTTTATACAGTTTGACTATCACTTCCTTGCTCCTATGTTTAATATTTCTTTTTATCATCCCTAACATTGCATTTGCCTTTTTTACTGCTACCTGAACTTGCTCCCTCACCTTACATGTATGATCTATTATAACCCCTAAGTCCCTTTCTTTATCTATCTTTCTAATATTGTTCTCTCCCGTTCTGTAATTATGTTCCATATTGGATCTACCCATGTGGATGACTGTACATTTATCTACATTAAACTCCATTTGCCAGATTACAGACCATTCTCGAATTTTATCTAAATCCGACCTCAATATATCTACTTCTGCTTTAGATGAGACACTACTGCATAGTTTCGTGTCATCAGCAAATTTTGCAATAATGGATCCCATACCTATGTCCAAATCATTTATATATATCAAGAATAAAATTAGTCCCAAAACCGAGCCCTGTGGCACTCCACTTTTCACTTCACACCACTCAGAGTACTCCTTATTTATACCCACCCTTTGCCTTCTTCCCGTTAACCAATTTTCAATCCATTTGGCAACTTCCCCACCTATTCCATGTGATTTTAATTTTTGAAATAATCTTTAATGAGGTACTCTATCAAAGGCCTTTGCAAAATCCAGATAAATAACATCCACTGGCTCCCCTTTATCTAACATTTTGGTAACCTCCTCCATGAATTCTAATAGATTTGTTAAGCATGATCTCCCTCTGGTAAACCCATGCTGACTATTTCTAATTAGATTAAATTTGTCTAAATGCATTACAATGTTTTCTTTGATTATTGACTCTAACAATTTACAGACTATGCTCGTTAAGCTCACAGGTCTATAGTTTGCTGGATCTGCCTTTTTGCCCTTTTTAAATAAGGGGATCACTCCCGCATCTTTCCAATCCCGTGGAACAATCCCTTGTGCAAGTGATTGAGAACATAATATAGCCAATGGTTTTGCTAATTGGTCTCTAATTTCAAACAGCAATTTTGGATGAATTCCATCTTGACCTGGACATTTATCCACTTTCAACCCCTCCAATTTTTTAAAAACCATTTCCTCTGTAATACAGATTGATCCTAATCCTGCTGTATCCATGTCTCTTTGAAAAATATCTACAGGCTCTGGGATCTTGGAGCAGTCCTCTTTTGTGTACACTGTGCCAAAGTAGTGATTGAGTAGATTTGCTGCCTCCCTATTTTCACTTATTTTTTTTCCTGTGCTGTCTATGAGAGGGCCTACTTTGTCCTTTGATCTTTGTTTATTTCTAACATAAGAGAAGAAGCTTTTACTATCAGTCTTGATCCTCTGAGCAAGTTTCTTTTCAAAGTCTATTTTTGCTGTTTTATTTGCTTTCTGAGATATGTTCTGCTTGTCCAAATATTTTAAATATGTTTCTTTTGATTTACCTGCCTCTATATATTTTTTCCATGCTTTATTTTTAGCTCTTCTACATTTAACTACAATTTGAGTCATCCACTTTTTACGCTTGGGGTTTACTTCCCTATATGGAACACATTCCTCTTTTAGCGTTTCGAGAACTGCTTTAAAACTCACCCACTCCTGTTCAACATCTGTTCCTCTGACAATATCTTCCCAGATTATGTGGTTCGCTGCCTCTTTCATCCTCTTAACATCTGTCTTAGAGTAGTCATATGTTCGCGTGTTTATGTTCACTTCTTTCCCTGCAATAAGATCCCATCGGATGATTTGATAGTCACTTGAGCCAAACAGTTCCCCTACGGTAACGTTTTCAATCATATTTTCCTCTGTAGTAAAAACTAGGTCGAGTATGTTTTTGCCTCTGGTGGCTGCTACTTCATGTTGAATTAAAAAATTTTCAGTTATGCACTTAACAAAAGGTTTTGACTCTACAAGTGCTTCTGCCATATCCCATTTTATTTCTGGAAAGTTGAAATCCCCCATTAATAATAAATTCCTATCACTTGCCTTTACTATGCTACTAATCAGCTCCTCATCTTCCTCCTTTTGACTTGATGGACATCTATAGCATACTCCAATCACTGTTTTTTCACCCCCACTTTCTATTTCACCCCATACACTTTCATTTTTGTTACCACATGATAAATCCTCTCTGCTAGTTATATTAACAGAATTTATACAGTATAATAAAACACCACCCCCCTTAGCCTTGTCTCCAACTACCCTATCCTTCCTTAACATTGTATATCCCTCTATTTCAAATGAATTAGAAGAAATATAAGAGGGCGAAGTATAAATAATATCGGATATGATGATATATAGTGTTAATAGCAGATGATCCAGTACATCTGCAGAGCTTGATGGATAAGATAAACAGGAAGAGTCAGAATGTGGGCTGGAAATTAACATTTAAAAAAACTAAAGTTATGGTGTTCATCAAAAGGATAGAAAGTCCACAAGTTGACATCCACATAAATGGAGAAATTCTAGAACAAGTGTCAAGCTATTTATACCTTTGTCAGCTAATAACGGCGGATGGCAATGCAAAATGGAGATCATTGAGAGAATTGAAATGATCAAAAAATACAATTAACAGCATGAGATATGCACTCCTGTTCAAGCAGATATCTCAGAACTTTAAAATGAGAATCCTAAGTGCATTCAGTTTTATTGTGTGTAGAGCATGGACCCCAACTAAGACAACGGAGAAGAGTATTAACGCTTCTGAAATGTCGGTATTCAGAAGCCTTGGACGAGTTTCTTGGAAAGATAGGAAAACAAATTATGATGTGCTGGAACAACTCAAGGTAGAGAAGATACTTCTGAAGGAAATAAAAAGCACTCAAAATATGTTGGTCACATCAAGCGACACGACGGTCTGCTGAAAGTTATATTGGAGGAAAGAGTGGAGTATCAAGAGAGTCAGAGGGCGACAGATGTACATATGTGGAGACAACATCAAGATATGGTCGGAACACATTTTGACTGAGTGTACCAGCCTGGCATGGACAGAGACAGCTGGAAATTCATTACCGTTAAACTCCAATGCGTAGACAGCACTTGATGATGATGACTAATAATAAAAATATTAATAACACATTTTCATCATTCAAACCCACTTCGAAATGAATAGAACAATTTGTTGTTATCTTAAAAAACTTAAAATGAGTTCAAGTAGATGATTGATCAGTACTTGTGAGTAAGGGGTGGCATTTGTTTCCTTGCATATCGTACAAAAACTGTCTAAGATGGGCACTATCTAGATTTACAGACAGAAGCCCAAGCATGCATTCCCGTATCTTATCTCGATGGGGGTAGCCCTAATGCAGTCACGGAACCGTCACATTCCCTCATTCTGAATGCATTTCAACCTTTCACACTGTAACCTGGATAGTGTGAGGATGCCTAGCCCATAATTGATCCTTGACAGGACCAACGGATTAAAAGCAGCCGCTGCTCCAGGTTTGCAGCTATCATCAGGCTCGAGTACTCAGTACTCAGTACTGCCAGTACCTGCTTGCATTGCTGTATTATACAGTGTATAGTGTATTGTTTTTCTGGGCATAGTACTTATAAGACAGGGTGTATTAAATGTTACTCGCAGATATCAATCGAGCTCACGGACACAAGTGGATGGACAAGCAAATCAGTAAGTAACAGTAAGATTATAGATCTACCGTTTTTTTGTTTGTTTACTGCTATTGTTCCGCCCCTCCCCCCGCCCTCTGGTATATGACATGCGTCTGGCTAGTGATTATCAAGTTTACTCATTACTGACTTAACTTAGTAGTTTTTCTTCTACCATGGAGTGTAGAGGTCATCTTTTATTTTTCATGGGGTTTACAGGGTCTACAATAACAATGCACGATGTAGGGAATAACACCCCCCCTCCCCCCCCCCCCCCCCCCCGCCCATCTGTGATTTTTACTCCCTAGTCGCATTTTACGACATACCTGTCAGGTTGCAGTGTTACTATTCTTAGCTCCCCTTTCGGGCCCCAGTAACACACTGGCAAATTAGCATGACAAGAATTATTTTATCGACACTTAGTGATCCGTGTTAATTCTGCCCTCCCATTCCACAGTGAATGTTTCGGTTTCAGTTTCAATATCTCACGACTGACAATACTTTGAATCCTGACATCGATTGCAGTATTAGATAAGTTTGGGTTTTCCCAGACATGTAAAACGTAGTAGATAAAACTGAATCGGTTTTGTGTTTGTATACTTAATACTACTTAAATAAGATGTAGGGAAACTAGCAGAGACATAACTCATATGCTGTCATATACAACAGATGATCCAATGTACCAGATCATGGGCATGTGGTGAGTCACCAGTCACTTTTCTGTTCAGGAATTGTGTGCGTGCTATAATTTACATTCAACATTGTTCGATACAATTGTATTCTACAGTGTAGATGCGCCTTTGTGTTGCCTAACAGGTGGGCACACTCCGTACACAAAACACACCATAAATAAAGTTTAATACTTGAACGAATATGTGCAGTCTTGGCAAGTTGTCTGTGCAATAGATTAGAAACTTAGAAAGTGTACTGTACTAGATCTAGAATATGCGGTGACTTTAAAATGTTAACAGTTAAGTCGACTGTCGCGAACGATTGCGTGTCTTCGCAGTAGAGTTCAAAGCCTGGCCTCTTCATATGACGATATTGCACATCAATCAAAAAATTCAATCATGTTGTTTATTTTCTTCTTCGCACGTAATAACTGTTTTCTCGAAAATGGCTGCAGTTGTTACTCGTAATCAATTTATACGTTGGGCCGTTGTGTTCAACTCATACTTATATATGGCTGTTAAAGTGTAACTTGTATTGTCATTGCACAGGTTTTCTTTTCTAAGTACTTCTGCCGATGTAACTTAAGGTCTGCTGTTCTTCGGCCACTATTTTCCTCAGTTTCGAAGTCCAATCCAGTACATGTTTTTGGATATAACTGTTGCGGTTTTTAAAAAAATATGTTATTCTAAGAAATGGGGTGGGAGAGATACCTCAATTTTGAAGATTCTGCTAGGACATGATATGTCTTATGTCAGTGACATCCAGATACGAATTGGCACAGGCTAAAGTCTATATGCGAGATCTCAGGCAGGGGGCACATGCTGTACAATAACACCTCGTACATCAAAGGAACGAGGATCACAAGAGGGATGTCATGAATGGCACAGGCAAAAAGAACATATGGTTAACCAGCTGATAAATAATTGCACATAGGATAGTGATGTCGTCGTATATACTGATGGATCAGTGTTATGCAATGAGGAAAAAAGTTTGAGCTTCTCAGCTAAAGAATAAGTTTAGGTATGAGCGGATAGCGAGCTCGAGCTACAGGGACCATCAGCATCCATACCCTACGCCACTTGCTGAGAGAGACTCAACACCTATGGGTATGTACAGGGTGAAGTGACATCGATTCTTAGAAACAGAAACAAGTTGTTGCTGAGCAGAGCGGGAAATGTGGAAAACATCCTTCAGTATGAGAATGGAGATGGAGGCAATGACCTCAGATATCTGAGACCTCTTTAACAAGTGCAGTCATTATTTCAGACTTTGAGTATTTACTTTAGAAGGTACAGAAGAGCTGGCTATAGCATTAATGGATGGCAGATGTAGTCACTAGTGGTGTTGAGTTTTGTTGCAGTCCTCATATATTATTTGAAACCACATTAGTCTACATGATAACCTCCAGTAATCTTGATTTTTTTAAACGATTGATCACCTTTCACTACCATACGAGTGCTTAATGAGATAAGTATTACTTATTCTTTTCAGCAAAGATGTGTTGCCCATGTCACTTTTCAGTTTCTGGAGTTCTGCTTGCCACAGCTTTAAACTTCGCCACTGTCTTACTTTGTTTTTCTTTTTTTGTGCAACATATGTCTATATAAAAATACATATATATATATATATATATATATAAACATAGGGACACACACACAGGGTGAAATCAAGAAATCCATGACCTTAAAATATTTTTTTTTAAAACTGGAAATGGCCTGATTATTATGAAATTTGGTGACAATGGTGAGAAAATAATGTTTACCTACATTTTGTCAATTTCAGATAGTAATCATTATGTCTGCTGTCAGGTGCAACATATGCATGAAGTCTGATACACCACTTTCTCACTGATGTGTCAATTGTGCATTGTTTTAGCTCATACCATGTCTATTGTACTCACTCTGTTGGCTCATCTGTAGCGAAATACTACATTTGAGATTTGAAGAGGGACATTGTTCTCTTAATTATCGTCAAATTTCTTCTTCTTCACAGTTTGTTGTGAAAAGGATGTTGTGTCATAGTTTACAGCAAGGCTGCAATATCTACTTTTTTTGGCAGGACACATCCGATTTCAGCTGGCTTTTTTTGGGTACTGTGCTTGCCTTTCCACTGCTATCCCTATTCTGTTGGCCAGACTATACTAATTCAGCCAGTTTCCAGGGTCACCACTTGGGGATAGAATAGGGTCTTGGTTAACTCTGGTTTCCTGAGCCTGATGCAAGCTGCCAGCTATGAATCACTGGCTGCTGTCAACTCATTTGCTGTGCTGCATCTTCAGTCCCACCGCATTTTATAGTAATCAAGTACTTTTAGGCTGAGTATTGAACAAATTATTTAAGGGTCATGTATTTCTTGACCTTACTGTGTATATGGTGGATTGCTATAGTGGAGAGGTAAGGCACTTGCCTCTCAAAGAATGAATGAAAGTGCGAAAAAGGCATTCAAAACCACATAGGCCTTAGGATGCATAGATTCTGATTTATTTGCACCACACCAGAAACTCACATGTCCCACAGTATTCTGGAAGCTATGGCCCAAATTTAATGTTCAACACGAGACTAGGTGTAAGATTTTGGGCCAATCACAACATGGTTGAAGTGGTGCTAAAAATGTAATACTTACATATTGAGACAGTTACCTAATATCAGATTACAATTTATGCAAAATATTTACAAATACAGCATAGAGAAATAAGAACTGTAACCCCTTGACCCAAATGGAAATGTAGTGTGCATGCATATGCTGAAGAGAGTGGGCGGCTTGAGATGGAGGGTGGGGGGGGGGAAGAGATTGACAGGGTGATGGACTGGGTTATGGGCGATGGAAGAGATGGATGGAATGAAGATAGAAGGATAGATGTGCAGAGGGAGGGATGGACAGTTAGAGGGGAAGCAATTGACTGATTGATGGGATGAAGAAATTAGCGAGTTAAAGGTGGACAAGACGGGCAGAGTGGAAATGCAATGAGGATGTGAAGAAGGAGAGAGGCGAAAGAAGAGAGTTTTAAAAATTATCAACTTTCATAATTATCCTGGACAAATTCAGGTGCCCTTGATAGTATATATAGGAAAGTCACTTGGGTGTGATGATATCCCAGCAGAACTAATACAGATAGGGGAGGCCAGTGCTCGCATTTATCATGTACTGTGCAGAAGGATCTGACACAGCGCAGAGTGGACAAAGGCATGGAAGAGATCAATCTATATTCCTCTCCCGAAGAAAGGCAACCTAAAACTGTGCACACATTTTCGCACTGTTACGCTAAAAAGCCACGCTAGCAAGATCCATTGTGGATTATATTGAAGAAGATAGAAAAAAAAATTAGAATGCAAAATCCATATAGTGCTAGCAGGCTTCAGAAAAGACAGATGTGCCCAGAGATCACATATTTGATTTGAAGAACATCTATGAAAAATATAGAGAGTACATAATAGATCTGTGTAAATGCTTTATCCATTACATCAAGTTCTTTGATTGCATAAAACATTAGAAACTGTGTAAAATCATGATAGATGTGGGGGTTTCATTACATCTAACTGAATCATTATATCAGGAACAACAAGCTGTCAGAGTATCTGATGAAACATCAGATTTTTTTATTTTTTTTTGCGTTCGCCTTATTTATCTATTCCCCAAGGCGTGTGTGCGTTACACTGTGGTTTTTATTTTGCGCCTGTCGGCCCAGTGCATCCGACTTCAGCATGCATTTTATGTAAGGGTCTGCTTCCTCCTGCATTTTCTAAGGGTTTGCTTCCCCGGGGTAACGGCCGGTGCTGTGATGGGGATCGAACCCAGCACCTTCTGGTTGTGAGCCGTGCCACTTAACCACTAGGCCACGCCGTCCCCTCAAACATCAGATTGATTTGAAGTACAAAAGGGAGTGAGGCAGCGATGTATCCTCTTTCCATACCTAATTAACATAAGAGTGAAGGAACAAACTCCAATTTCGCCACGCATGTCCTTCCTAGTAAGACGGATGTGTCGGACTGAAAGGTGCAAATATAGCAGTCAAGCTGTAAACTAGTGACAATGCATTCTGTTCTGCGGACTACATCCTGCAACTTGCAAAGCCCTGTTCAGGGCTTGGTAACAGGAGATTGAGAACGAACTCAGAACAAGAAGAAGCTAACACCGTGCCTAAACCTGCCTATCTCTGGTCTGAGACTCCCAGAACGTCTGTCCTAGTTCTTTGCATCTCTTTTCCAATCATTAGTAATTTCTCATGGTATAAGCTCCTGATGTTCCAAATGCTTATCCTTAGTTGTGATTTGAGTTCTATATTAGAGATCCACTGTACTCCAGTTGAGCTTTTGGCCCTCATCTCAATTACTTGTACTGGCTATGAAATGGTCCTCTTCCCCAGCTTGTGTCGATGATCTGCCTGGCCTGAGGGTCACACCATCAGATTGAGTTATGATATTATTGACTGTCATGAGTTTCTTGGCAAATTGTCATTCCGTAGTTTGCTGTTACTTTCTGAACGTTGTTCTGGCTTCTTACCAGCATTGGACCCTGGTGCGCCCTTAGCCCAATACCAGGCCTGTTCAGCTGCTGCCTTCAGAGTTGTTATCGACTTTTTCTCCAGCTGTTGTGTGTGATATAGTCAGAACTGGACTTCCCCTTTACTTTTTCCTTTAGTAGTTTATCCAGCCAGTCAAAGCCGTTGCCTGGGGGATGACGCTGCCATACACAGGCAAACTCTAAAACCCATACGTGAGCTAGACAGAAATGTGGGAACCAAATAGACTTCTGGTCATCATTGATGTGGATGCCACTCTTTAATGTGGTAAACATGCCTCAACTATCAAAGATGTCATTGGCTCAACAGCGAGTGCATGCTGGGAATGTTTGCTCGCTGTAAAATCACATTATGTGACTCTCTCTCTTGCTACCCAATTCTGAATATAAGCCATGGACACCTCATGTGAAAGGTGTCTTGCCGCCACTCCTGCTTAGTGTAAGTGCTCCAAGTCTCGCTTTCATACATTGGAGTGTAAGAATGCAGGTTTGATAGACCCAGACCTTGGTGAAGTGAGACAGCGCATTGTTCTCCCAGACTTTCTTTGTCAGGCAGCTGCTGTCTATATCCATCTTGAGTAGAAGAGAGTTGCTGATAGTAGACCTCAGATAAGTGAAGCTGTTGATGACCTTCAGAGTGACGCCATCAATCTTTCTGGAGAGGGTGGTGTTAATACCCTGCGCACAGACTTTCACATTTTCCTCACTTATGGGGAGTTCTAACTGCTTGCACCCTTCGACAAATCCATCTTCCAGTCTCTGGAAGTCCTCCTCAGTATTGGTCACTAGAATCGTATCATCAGCAAATAACATGTCCCTAATGAGCATCGCCCTCGCATTTAGTCAAGACAGGTATAACAACGGCCCATCTGACCTCATGTGCAGAAATACACCTTCCACAGACGTGTCATAAGCGTATGATACGAGCATTTGCACAAGCACACATCCCTGCTTCACTCCACTTTTTGATGGGAAAAGATTTTCAAGAAGATCCATCATATGAGACAGAGCCGTTCACATCAGCATAAAAAGAGATTATCATGTTGTGCAGTTTTGGGGTTAGAATAGACCCTTTCAACTAACTTAGTCCAAGTTGAAGGCTTTGGTGAGGTCTATAAACTTCATTTAGAGCAGCTGGTCATGTTATCTGCACTTCTCCTGGATATGGCAAAGAGAGAAAATCATGTCTGTTCTCTAACGCCATACTGGGATTCTGGGTACACCCTGTCCGTGAGCGGCCTCAACCTGTTGAGTAATATGTGGAGGTAAACCTTGCCTACAACGCTCATGAGCGAGATCCCTCTATAATTATTGCAATACCCTCGGTCAGCTTTATTTTTGTAAATTGTATATCACGCATATCTTAGGGGACTGCACCTTCCTCCCGGCAGAGGAGGTCAAACATCGGCTGAGCCAGTGCTGATTTCCCACATTTCATGGCTTTGGGTCAACTCCACCTGGTGTTTTCAGTTTGAGAGGTAGTCGATAGCCTCGTCAAGCTCCTCCAATGTAGGCAATCTATCAAGTTACTCCATAATTGGCAGGACCTGTAACCTGAACAAGAGACCACCATTTCCCGGGAGTAGGGCTTCAAGAAGTGCTCCACCCATCTGGCCATCTGCTGGTCACAGCTCATGATTTTCACACCTCTCATAGATTTCAGGGGGGGGGGGGGGGGGCACACCTCTCACATTATGGTCCAGGGCCATCTTTATGTCTCTATACATGATATTTTCCACCTCTCCGCTTAGCTGAATTTAAATACAGTTTCTGCCAATACTCGTTTATCAATCTCATTTAATACAAGGGGCATTATTCTTCTGCCCATTAATAAAAATGTCATGTTACCATGATGTTTACCTATTAAAATTTATATTAGTTACAATTTATTTCAGCTTTTGAACAAGTATCACTTCCCAAAAGTATGGTGTTGCAGTGACTATCACAGAAATAAAGCATTTGTTTTCAGATATGGCATCCAAATGTAGTTCTCTGTCATCATTTGGTGAGTTATTTTAATATTATTCTACAAATTTTACTTCTTCCAGTGGCCTATACCAACTGATGTAGATAATTGTGGATGTTCACAACTACTTGTCTGTATTTCTGTTTATCATGTTGGTTGTTGACTCTTTTGCACCATGATATTAAATTATCAAATATCTTTTTTTTTATATTTGGATGTCTGTTGTCTGTTTTTTTCAACAAATTAATATATCAAAGTTTTAGCATAAAAATAAACAAAACAATTATTATGAATCACTGAATAGACTGTGTATACATTTTAAAACTAATCAATATGAATATATGATTGAAACGTGATCCACAATCTGAAGATATGAGATTAATAGTTTTCTTACTTTATTTTAAAGAGTTGATATAATATTTATTTCTCACATTTTTTTTCTTGTAAATATATCTTTGTACTTAAGTATGCTCACAATATATGTCCATGATCAATATACAGGTAAGAGCAAAATGTCTCTGTCAGCGGACGAGATGAAATTGCCACCTTGGGATCAGATGTTGACAAATGGTGCTCTTGATCCAAATCGTGTTATTACTTCAAGCTCCAAAGCCAGCAGCAACTTTGAAGATGATTCAGACCTGGAGGAATACTTTTCTGATGGAGAGTTTTCAGAGAATGAACACCATATATCTGGAAGTATGATTACATATAATCACAGGGAGGGGGCTCAGATGTAGATAGAATGTTTTATGGTTTAATGAATAAATCATTGATTATTTGACAGCAAGCAGACATTAAAAAAAATATCTTGTTTGTGTAATGAAATGTAACAAAATAATTAAACAAAAATGTCACTGTACATTTTTCTTTGTGTCTTTTAATAATATTAAATACAATTTTTGAGGTAGTTATTGGTAGACATTTTTGTAAATATTGTCGGAATTAATTATTTAAAAAGAATAATTAATAAATATAATATTTAAGTTGTATTAGCTACTAACTATCACTACTATCACTTCGGTATTTATTCTCTTTACTGAGGTCCACTGGGAGGATTTATGGAGCTGAGAAGTAAAGGCTGCTTGTCCCTGCAGTCATCATGAACTGTACAGATAGGTTTTTGTTTTACCTCCGTAACAAAAAAAAAAAAAAAAAAAGTGTACCTTATCAAAGATTGTTTTGTTAATTGCAATCACATGGAGTAGGTGGAGGAGTTTTCAATTGGTTAACAGACAGAAGACAGAGAGTTAGTATAAATAAAGAGTACTCTGATTGGTGTGATGTAATATATGGAGTGCCTCAGGGATTGGTATTGGGACCAATTTTGTTCTTGATATATATATATATATATATATATATATATATATATATATATATATATATATATATATATATATATAAATAAATGGTTTGGATAATAATATTGAATCCATGGTTGCAAAATTCATGGATGACACAAAATTATGCTGCAGGGTCCCTTCTCCAACAGAGGTGGATCTATTGAGATCGGGTTTAGTTGTGATTCATAAATAGTCTGTGAGCTGGCAGATGAAGTTTAATGAAGAAAAATGTACATTCATCCACATGGGAAGATTCATTAAGGATTATAATTACATGATGGAAGTGATCATGATCAATATTAGACAGATATAAAAGGAAAGGAACCTAGGTGTTATAATAGATCATACATGTAAGATGTAGGAGCAAGTCCAGGTGAAAAAGGCTAATGCAATGCAGGGTATGATTAAAAGAAACATTACACATAGGAGCAAGAAAGTGATAGTCAAACTATATGAATCATTGGTGAGACCTAAATTGGAGTACTGTATTCAGGTGTTGAGTCCTTATCATAGAGTGGATATAGACATGATAGAAAGGATACAAAGAAAAGCACCAACAATTTTTTGTGAGATTCCAGAATTATAGTTATAAGGAGAGACTTAGAAAAACTGGTCTGCATGTGTCTAGAACAGAGAAGAATTCGAGGTGACTTAATACAAGTTTATAAATTAATCAATGGAGAGGATAAATTAGACTATAACGAGTTTTTCAAAGTTCAGCCGGTTACAAGAACTAGAGGTCACAGCTACAAATTATTTAAAGACAGGTCCAGATTAGATATTAGGAAATATTTTTTTAGTCAGATAGTGGTAAATGCTTGGAATGCATTGCCACAGGATGTGGTGGAGGCAGGGTAGGTTAATGCATTAAAAACAGATTATATGATCACAGTCATTTTTAGTGTTGGTGGCGTGGAATAAACTGGTTGTATACAGACTCTGTAGAGCCTTCTTAAGTTAAGTTAAGAACCTCACACAATTTGTGGCTTAGTACAATGAAGTCTCTAACACCTCATCCAATTTCTCCTATGGAACTTATTTAGTAAAACATTTTTATTCATTGTAATTTTCTGCAACAAAGAGTATAATTAGTTTGATCAAGATATGTATGTGAAGTGACATTGTCTACAATCTATTCTGAGTTTATTATATAGACATTTTAATAGAATGTATACACCTTGGGGATTAGAGAAATAAAAGCGAATGCAAAAAAAAAAATTTTTTTAAATAAAATGTTTATGTCAATCTGTTTTTATGTTATAATTTAGAAAAGAAACTTGCAGTAGAAGTTGCTCCTGTGCTAGGCTTAAGAGAATATCAAAAGGAGTTGGCAGAAAATGCTCTGCGAGGAGACAACACCATCATATGTGCACCAACTGGCTCAGGAAAAACCAGAGTAGCAACACACATCATTCTGGAGCATTTTAAGCAGACTGATGGTGAGAAGGTTATGTGTGAAAAGCATGTGATCTAAAATATGACTATAGGTACTACTGCTTGCATAATCCTATTTTATAACAGAAAACACATGCGCATGAAGATACACATCCCTGCCAAAAGACAACACTCATAATTCATTTGTTTCCGCAGAAAAAAGATTAAGGGCAGATACTTTTTTAACGCACTTTGTATATATATATATATATGTGGCAAAGATGGCGCCACAACTAGCTGCGAGTCTACATATCTCTACTGTTTTGGATCATTATGGATGCCGCCAGACCACGGATTTGCCTGGAATTCACACTAGTCGACGACTTACACTTGTGTTCACGGAATCGTGGTGTTGTTTTCCGTCGGGACTTGTTATTTCGTTCTTTTTTTGTGATTTCTTCCATCCGTTTATCCTGGTCTGGACGCTGGCTGAATGGAACTACGCTTATACCTGTGTCGTATTTCACGGGTTAGTTCTGCCGGTTCACCTTCACGAATTTGGCATGTGGAAATTTTAGATGCTACTATGATGAGCTGAATACAGCTGGGAAGAGATGCCGGACTCACTCACACGCTGAGTGTTGTCCATACGACCTCTTGTGGTTATCGAAAAGGCACGACAAACTGCGTTAGATGCCATCCCACCTTTCTACCCTGCGGGTTACATGTTTACGGAAAGGCTTCGGTGGTAACCCTGAGGCAAAATCTGCATCCTATGCTATCTCCAGTCGTCTCGATGAATGTCTTGCCACTGGCAAAAGATAGCTTAGGCTCTGTGAGTGAGGTTGACAAAAGGCGCAGTTTCTTCCTCACTTTAATCCAAATCACCGCGCAAGTCACCCATTTCAGCGGACACAGCAAGAGATACGACTGTCCACACGGCTGAACAAAGAGAGTGGTCTTCATCACTTGTGATGGACAACTATTACATATATTATATATATATATATATATATATATAATATATATATATATATATAATATATATATATATATAATATATATATATATATATATATATATATATATATATATATATATATATATATATATATATATATATATATATATATATATATATATATATATATATATATATATATATATATAAAATATATACACACATGTACACATGAGGTGGTGTGTTCAAATGAAACCCGCTCCAGTGGTTTTAATACAAGAGTAAGAAAGATGCATCAGCAGGTGTGGCAGAACTAAACAAAGCAATTGTTAGAAAACAAGCATGCACGGAGGGTCGTTAGAAGAAGTCACCATAGAAATTCAGACTTGCATCCCACTGCTTGGAAAGGCAAGGATATTGTCCATGAAAAGGGACTGTCGTTGATCATTTAACCAGTTGGTCATTACTGCCATATCTGGATCGAAGTAAAATCGTTGTCCCTTTAGAGCTTTTTAAAAGGGTTAGAACAAATGTAAGTCACGAGGGACAGATCAGAGCCATAGGCTAGATGTGACAGAACTTCTCACCTTTTCCGTGCTAACGCTTCCTGCACAGTATTTGTGACTTGCGGACGAGCGTTGTCATGCAACAGAATCACATCATGTGAAAGCATGTTGATTCAATTATTTTTGATGGTTTAATATAGCTAGTCTAGTATGTCCACCGGAAAATGTCCTTTATTTTCAAGAAATGCAGCCAGCATAACCTTACCAGTGGAAACCTGTGACTTTAATTATTGTGTTTTGATAATCCTGGTTGTTTCCATTATATGCTGGCTGTTTTGCTGCATGGCTCAACGTGGTGCCACCACGATTCATCGTCTACCACTATGAGCAACAGAGGTGATGCGGAGCAAGTGGTTTAAACCCCACCCCATGCATTCTTCCTTTTGGTGGCCAGTCAGGGTCAACATCTGTGGGATCTATTGTGAACACACCTTCTGATACTTCAGTTTCTTCCAAACCACCATTTTAACTGTTCCATATGACACAGAATATTTCTCTGCTAACGAACGTAAGCTCCGACGACGGTTCATCCGTTTTGCTGCATCAGTCTTGATGAGTTATGTTTTTTAATAGCAGAGATCAGAGTAAGTTAATGAGGCTGCTTACAGAAATTAGTATGACATTGTTTAAACGGTTTCTTGTATGTTTGTTTTCCTTATGTACCTTACATTTAATTGACTTCTAATATTTACTTAATATATTTATGTTTATAATGGATATGTAGTTTTTTTTAGAAGAATTCTCTCTATACCTTGGACAGCAAAGCAATTCATTGAAGATACATTAGAAGAAAACAATGTTTACAAATCTTTGCAAAATAAAATGAAAAACAGAAAGGCCTGGTTCATTGGAACATTCTCATACAAGGGGGAAGGAAAGCCTTGAAACAAGGGAAAAGACCAAAGGCAGGATGATATGCGACAGACATAAAGAAATGGGATAGCTTGATGAAATGGCTGGGAATGTGTAGAACATCTGAAGTACTGCATTATTCAAAGGACAGATGGCTGTTGAAGGAATTGATCATCAGCGCAATGTGGTACCCCATGTGATACCCCATGTGGTAGTGAGAATGATGACATTGCATACACTGTTATGTTAAAATAAACATTTTTATAATTGAAAGAACAACCAGTAGCATATAGCTAGCTCAAATTGGTATTGTTTGATTAGAAAAAAGCCAACTCTTTTGCTTATTTTTGCAGGCAAAAAGAAAAAAGTGGCTTTTCTTGCCAAAACAGTCCCTCTTGCTGTGCAGCAGTACAAGGCTATGTGCAAATACTTTCCATCTGTTGAGGTTTGTTAATGCACAAGTGTTGGAAACTTAACAAAACATAACACTTAAAAAGTCATATTTAGTTTCAGATGACACCTGGTCTTGTTTAACATGGTTTTCTTCAATGTTAAAAGCAAATGTGTAGTGTTGAAAAGACTTATTGAAAGTCTTAAAAAATTTCATTTGATAATTTTGTTTCCAGATCTCAATTATTCACTTACTTTTAGTTTTTCTACAAGTAATGTTCATTTGTAATGAAGAAGTGTTTAATATTTGGACTTAAAAAGAGATTGGAATTAAGGAACAAATCCAATCTGTACTAAAGGAAATTGGTGACATTATAGTGAAAGAAAGTAAAAACAAGCAAGTTCTTATTGCAAATTTTCTACAGCTGTGCAGATGTCTAAATAAAGTTTTAAAGAGAGCAACTTTAAAATCAATGTACAAATATTGAAATTCATTTATAAAAATATAATATAATTTTTTTTCTCGTTCGTATTGTTACTAAAGTGGGAGTGTCTTACTTTGTATTTTGCACTATACTGCCTAGTGTATCTGACTATAGCAGAGTTGAGATACTCATCTCTGAAGTTACAAACAAAAACATGAAACAATGGGTGTTCGAAAACCACAAGTTTCAAGCAACCCCTGGTGTCAAGGAAGGTGAGATCTAGCGCCTAGTCCTATCGGAGATGGACTATAAATTTGGAAGTCCTGTGCTCGCGATGTGCATGTAAAAGAACCCTTGGCAGTTGAAAATTCTAAAGAGAAAGCTGTTAGTTGCTGTCCAGGCAAACAATTTTAAAAATAAATTGAAATTTCTATCCAATTCATCATCTACCTTCCTCCAGACCTAGTAAGCTGCAATGAAGTGAATAGCAAAAAGAACATTTTATGGATAGCCTTTGACTGCCAGGCAGCAGGCATAGATCTGCCTGTTTGAATACTAGGTTTCCAAATATTCCAAGCATCCTTCAACACACATTTAAAAAAATGGATACCTAGTTCATGAATCCGAAAAACATCCGAGCATGTTTGGTTTGAGACATGACACTAACCACTACATAATACTGTCTCCAATATATTACCAACTCGATACTCTTTGGTTCCATACCAGAACAGAGAGGGCGAAGACGTCCAAGGAAGAGATGGGTGGACAATATCACTGAGTGGTCAAGCTTTCGTCCCGGTGAGATACGACAGGCGGCGACAGACAGAGAGTGATGGCGTGGGATTTTGGGAGTGTCTTCATGTGTGCCCCAACGACCTGATGGGTTACGGGATGAACTGAACTGAATATATTAAATTGAACTCATTTAAGAAATAAACACCAACATAATTTAAGCAAAGCCAGAATTCAAGACATTGAAGAAAAAGAGATAAAACAAGAGTAATTTTGAACCAAGCCTTTATCCATAACTGCAATAAATAAAGTCATCCAATGAGGAGGCTATGCTATCAATGCAGATTAATCTATGAACAATGAATTATGAGAACAATCAAAATGTTTAAAAAGTGATGACAAAAGAGAATTAAATACTTTAATTTTAATAAAAAGGAAAATGGGGGAGAAAGTCAACAACTGACATGGCAGCATACACCAGTGATCAGAAGATGAGAGAAAGAGATACTATCATTTATGCTATCACTTGGGAAGGATGACTAAAGTCTGGACAGGCAAAACAAACTGATCAGACATGTTAGTCAAGTTCAGGCAAAACATACTGCACAAGACCCTCACCTTGGATTCCTCGCAGCCCTTTCTGGAAATGGGCTGGTTGTTTTCACAGCAGCCTGGCTAACAAGGTGAGGGATCGATGTGATCCCTGTAATAGTAAGTGACACGCAGACGAAGCCAAGCATAGTACAACAGCCTTGTGAACCCCGGTCCACCTTCATCAGCATACTCAGAATGTGAGGAAAGCTACTGCAACCCGTCACTCAACATCCTTTTCAGGGTGCACGAAAGAGTAAACCTACTCATTGTGTGCATTCGAAACAACAACACATGCTATCACTTCATTTAATGACGATGAGAAATAATCGTTAATGTAGCTGGTAACTATACAGTAGTGTATATTATATTTGAATGCACCTAAACTTAAGCTAGCATGCAAACTTTTTCCTTCTTTTCAATCAGGTTATGACTAATATTTGCACAACATATTATTTTAGCAAATTATTTTTGTGGTGATCGTTTTTAACATAATCTTATTCTCTATTGTAGATCGCACTTATAACTGGTCAGAGTGCAGAGTCTACCAGTCTACACCTGCTCCTTAAATACAGTGATATTATAGTGATGACACCTCAAATATTAGAAAATCATCTAAACAAGAAATTGCTGCCCCATCTTGGCATCTTCTCAATGCTAGTATTTGATGAGTGTCATCACACACGTAAGAAGGATCCGTACCAAATCCTCATGACTTCTTACCTCAAGATAAAAGATGAAATTCAGCAGGGAAAAGATGTGAAATTCAAGTTGCCACAGGTAATTAACAATAGAACATATATTAAAACATTGTTCTAAAAACATTTTCACTATTTAAAAAAAAAAAAAAAAACAGTTAAAAATAGCAGTCATTGAGAATTAAATAATCAAAAGACATGTTTTTCTTCTGTATAATAGAAAGTCTAAGTTTTTGTTTTGTAATATGTTTGTAATGATCTCCTGGAATAGCTAGTTAGTTATTGCCCATCTCGAAGCGATGATGGCCACAACATCAGACGGTTTTGTCTTAATAATGTGATGTCCGCTGTATGAGGATTATAGTGAGGAAGAATATGCGCTGGTCATCAGTCTCACTCTTATCCCGAGTTACCTTTAATCAGTGGCAAGACTATTGGTTGAGACGATTGGAGGTAACTCGGGATGCAGGCACTTTAATCTTACCTCCCATGAGACCAGGGGTCGCTTGAAACTTGTGGGGTTTGATCGCCCACCGTTTCCGTTCATCACTGTGAGAGACAAGTGTCTTAACCTATTGACTACAGCGACCCCCATCTCCTGGAACTGAAAGAAAACAAATAAGTGAGTCTTGGATAAGTTAGGGGGGCAAAGAGAATTGGTGAAGGAAATCAGAGTTCGGCATTAAAAATATTTTGGTTGAAATCTTAAAATTAAGAAGATTTTCAAGCAAAGGAAGCAAATTTTAAAATCTTCCATTTTGCATTTGATGTTAATTTGAAACAAATTCCATATTTTTTGCAAATTGAACTATTTGAACTGCAAGAGAACTCAGATCTAAAGAGAAAAAAACAAGGATGTTTCACTAAGTTCATTTTTTAAGAAATATTTTTTTAGAGGACAAGAATCCGAAACTCAGATATTCCTCGGAAGTGGATAATGATCTTAACCGAGTGTGATGATCTTAACCGAGGGTGAGAATAATGGATTCACATCTAGAAAACCTGATGAAGTCGTATGTGTCGGATTAAATAGTGCTAATATCGCAGTTAAGCTGTAAATTACGACACAATGAATTCTATACTCCGGACAACATCCTGCTACTTGCAAAGTCCTTTTCAGGGCTTGGTAGCGGGAGAAAAGAAACAAACGAAGATGAAGACATCTAGAAAACATTTTGTGTGTTGCAACTTCAGTTTTTTTTCCCAAACATTGATTGTCTTGTAAGAGACATGAAGTCCCAATTGTCCCATTAAATACATCTGATTTGTCTTAAGTATCACTTAATTTTTGTTAAATAGATAACAATATCTGAAAATTTTGTTTATAACATCACGTCTCTGGCTTGATAAAGTTGCACATGTTTGTTGTACACTGGAAAGACTAGTAAGTTATCAAAGGACCTTACTCAAAAAAGAATGTTTAGGAAAATACATTTTTTCTACAGATATCTTTTGTTTGCGATTCTTTTGTTTTTGTCTATTTAAATAAGCTATTTAGCAAGAATAGTTTCAGGTATGTAGGAAAAAATCATATAGATTAAGAACTATAGAAGTTTGTTTTTCACATATTAATAATTAACTGAAATAAATATTTTAAAAAATGTTACTTAACCTTTACGTACTAAGTGTATTTACATATTTTATCAGTAATTTTGAAATATCACAGAAGTCAATTGTAAAAATATGTAATTGCCAATTAAGATATTATATCATATGTCTCTAATTAAATTAAATTAATATTACAGATTATAGGTTTAACGGCAACAATTGGTATTGACAAAGCTGTGACTGTTGAAGAGGCAACAAAAAACATTTTGAAGGTCTGTGCAAACCTAGATGTGTCTAACTTGTCTGGTGTTCGAAGACATATACCTGAACTAAGAAAAGTTGTTCCTGTGCCTGAGGAAAGTGAGTCACTACCATTGGCTTCATCATGCGTATTTGCTTATATGATATGTACAATTTTTGATAAATTAGGCTGAAAACTGTCCTTTGTTTACTTTAATATTCAACATATGCCATCAAATATTTTGAGGAGATCCATTTTTCATTCTTGTTGAACTGGAATATAATTTTATGAATAGTTTCTCAACCTCACAGAAGTCCTATTTTGTTAATACGATTTTGCAATAAATCAAATCAATACTATTCAGCTCCCTATGAAGCACAGGTAATCACCAAATACATGCAAAGTCTTTCAGTCTTGAGTCATCAGTTCCAGCTCTATCCACATCTTGTCTTGTTTCATTTCTGTTTCTCAAGCTCTCTTTTTCATTTGTGTTTTGGTCTACCTCTACTTCTCTTGTTTTAGAGATACCAAAACAGAGACTGCCTTGTAACGCTATCATTTCATGTTCCACTGCATATCTCTTGTTCTTCTCAACAGTTCTACATTAGAGATCTTTTCATGCCATTTTAATCTTTCTATTCTGAGCATATTGGATCCATGATCGCAAAATTCGAGGACGACACAAAATTATGCAGTGGTGTCTCATCTAAAACAGAAGCGGATATATTGAGATCAGATTTCGATAAAATTTAAGAATGGTCTTGTGAGCTGGCAAATGGAGTTTAATGTAGATAAATGTACAGTCATCCACATAGGTAGATCGAATAAAGAACATAATTACAGAATCGGCGAGAACAATATTAGAATGATAGAAAAGGAAAAGAACCTCAGGGGTTATAATAGATCATACAGGTGAGTGAGTGAGTGAGTGAGCAAGTCCAGGTAGCAGTGAAAAATGCAAATGCAATGTTAGGTATGATAAAAAGAAATATTAGATATAGAAGCAAGGAAGTGATAGTCAAACTGTATAAAGCATTAGTTAGACCTAGATTGGAGTACTGTATACAGGTGTGAAGTCCTTATTGTAGAGGAGATGTAAACATGCTGGAAAGCTGAAAGTGGAATACCAGAATTACAGTTATGAGGAAAGACTCAGGAAAACTACAGGCCTACTGTGTCTAGAAATGAGAAGAATTTGAGGTGACTCAATATAGGTTTATAAGATCAAAGAAACAGCTAAATTAGACTATAAAAAGTTTTAAAAAATAGCTTAACTTCATTATTCTGGTTTAGAAGGCTCTACAGAGTCTGTATACGACAATTTATTTCACTCCACGGATACCTAAAATACTGCGAGCATCTAATCTATTTTTGAATGCATTAACTGACTCTGCTTCCACTACATCCTGCGGCAATGCATTTCAAAAATTCACCACTCTCTGACTAAAAAATTATTTCCTAATATCTAATCTAGACCTGTCTTTAGTTAATTTGTAGCTGTGCCCTCTTGTTCTTGTAGGTGGTTGTATTTTGAAAAAACTTGTTATAGTCTAATTTATCCGTTCCTTTGATTATCTTATTAACCTGTATTAAGTCACCTCAAATTCTTCTCTTTTCTAGACACTATAGGCCGGTTTTTCTGAGTCTTTCTTCATAACTGTAATTCTGGAATCACATTATCAGCTTTGTCGCTCTTTTTTTGTATCCTTTTCAACACGTTTATATCCTTTTCAACATTTCCGTCAATGAAAATATATGTCCAGATTACGTGGCTTGCTAATTCTATCATCTTCTGTACATCTGTTCTAGAGTAGTTGTAAGTTAGTGGACAGATTATATCATCTTTCATAGCTACAGGATCCCAATGGATGATCTGATAGTAGCTCGAGCCAAATAGTTCACCAATGGTAACATTTGCAATCATATTTTTTTCTGTAGAAAAAAATAAGTCAAGTGTGTATCTGCCTCTGGTACAGTCCTCCACATGTTGAAACAAAAAATTGTCAGTTACGCACTGAACAAAAAAGATGGGATTCAACATGTGCTTCCACCATTTGCCAATTAGTTTATGGAAAGTTAAAATCCCCCATTAATAATAATTTCTCTGCACTAGACAATTCTATAGCTCAAAACAGATCCTTATCATCTTTTTTAGTACTTGCTGGACATCGGTAGCATACTCCAACCAACGTTTTTTCGCCTTTGCTTACAATTTTGCCCCAAACACTTTCAATTTTGATGTATGAAGATATATCGTCTCTGATGGTTATGGCTTGGCTTGGCTTCATTCGTTCTCAATCTCCCGTTACCAAACTCTGAAAGGGCTTAAGTAGCAGAATGTAGTCCAGAGAAGGGAATGCATTGTGTCGTAGTTTACAGCTTGACTGCGATATTTGCACCTTTCGGTCCAACACATCCGACTTCAGCAAGCATTTTTTTAGTACCGGGTTAGCATTCCCTCTTCGATTCCTTCTCCTTAGCCAGTCTGCTCTGCTGCAGCCTGTTATCCAGGATCACCACGTGGAGTTGTAGAAGGGTCTTGGCAGCTTTGGTTCGCTGGCCCTGATGCTAGCAGTCAGCTATGGGTCACTGACCACTGCAGCTCATGCGCTCTGATGGTTATAGTAACTGAGTTATTACAGTACAATAAAACTCCCCCTCCCCTAGTCTTTTCTGCAACTGTCACATCTTTCCTTAAAATTGTATATCCCTCTATTTCTAGTTCACTATCTGCAATGTGCTCATATGTCCAATTTTCAGTCAAACCTATAAGATTTGGTTTTTCTTCCTCTACATATACTTCCAATTCCTCTCTTTTATTCACTATGTTTCTCGCATTTGCATAAAAACATTTCAGATGGGTGTGTTGTTGTTTCTCCAGTTCCTGATTTTGATTTTTTTGATGAATTACTGTCATGCCGCTACTACTGTCACACTTGTTTCTGATCCTAGTTCTATTTGGTGTTTCTTTTGCTGACTAATACCTCCTCTCCATCCCTTAAAGTGTAGATTTTCTTGTTATGTGCACCCTTCTTGCTCTGTTCAACATGACGACACCATGCCATCTCAGAATACTGAGGTGTGCAAGCCTACTCTTGACCTCCTGTGTTACGGTGGTAGGCGATTTCAGCCCCAGTATAAGTAGGTCAGCACATGTGTAATTCAGAGTAGGCTCAGTGCTTTAGACGAACTGGCCAGCTGTCACCATTGTACTGCGTATAACAAGTGTTTATAAACCAAAATACAACCACGTACATAAACAAGAGGGCATAGATTCAAATTAACTAAAGAAAGGTCCAGATTAGATATTAGGACATTTTGTTTTTTTGTCAGAGAGAGGTGAATGCTTTATAATGCATTATAAGACTCTGCAGTCTGAAACTGGTTGTATACAGACTGCAGAGTGTTATAAATCAATATAAAGACTTTAAGTTAAGTTAAGCAGGCACTGATTGATACATATATATACAGCTCTCAGCAGAACACCCTCTTGGAGGTCATACAGTGGATCTTATCCCACTGCAATATTGAAGGCAATGAAGCTACAGACAAACTAGCAAAGTGTGGAGGAGCATCCCCACAAACAGACCTGAGTATCACATATAATGAGGTCAAGACCATAATTAAAGCCAACTTCAGGGAAAAATTGGCTGATCAACAACCCGACTTCCAAAAAGAAGACAGCTACTTTAACTTAACTAGAGAATAGCTAGTCATCATCTTCAGACTGAGAACTGGGCATAAAAAAACTCAAGGGTCATTTTTACAACAAAATGAGGATTGGTACAGATGACAAGTGTCCATGTGGGGAGCATACCATGACAATGGAACACATCCTACAAAGCTGCACGCTCACTCAGGAAAACAGAGAACAATACTGGCCTCACTAGACAGATATGAGACAAAAGTTGTATGGAGATGAAACAGCCGTACAAACAACGGTGTTCTTTGTAAGAGAAACCAGGACGTGATCTGAGGATGAACGAAGAAGAAGAAGATACACAGACACATACATATATATATATATATATATATATATATATATATATATATATATATATATATATATATCATAACTCGCGAATGGAAAGACAAATCGAGCTGAAATTGTCACTGAACATTCTATAGACTATTTGTAGATCAGTCAAACGTATTTCATGTAGCTATCTTATTTCCTTAACAAGTAGGGGCAAAAGTTTATGGACATTGTTTACCAGCAAATAGAAAATTCATGACCCAATTTGCTTGGTCTATACCATGTGACCTTTAAATCCCGGACAAGGCTATTACTGGTTTACTGACACAGCTTAGGGAGGACCGCATGGCCAAATTATTTCGATGTCTGCCTGCTAACAAAGATGGCAGTGGATCAAATCCCCTGTTGTACAACAACTTAATTTTTTAATGGCACGATCATTTGAATTTACTACTGAATGGTGTGTATTAAGCAAATTATGTCATTTCACCGGGAATAACATAATTTTTAGATCGGATGGAAATAGCAGAACTCTTGAAATGAAAACATTTTCCTGTGGTCAAGGGATGGCCATTAGGGTGTGGCAGAGATGGGCTACAGCAAAGAAGACTAATGATGTGGTTCTTGAAATGACACTCATGCAAAGACAGCTTATGGTAAAAATCAGGACAAGGCAGTCATCCTTTTTCAGGCTTGTCATGCGAACAGGCAGATTGGAATACACAGTGACAATGGGCAGAATCATAGGGAAGAGGGATAGAGGGAGGCAGAGATAGAAAATATTGGACTGCTTGAAGGAATGGCATGGGAGACGGTTAACGGCAGAACTGACAAACAATACATGTAATAAGAGGAGATGGAAATCAATGATCACAAACGCCGGCAGGACGCATGATGATGATGATAAGAAATGAATGGATTATAAGGAGGAAGAAATTTGCATAATTGAGGCCATAATCTTGAAAGGAGCTCACAAAGGAGAAAATACTTTCATTGCAAGAAATTAGCTAATTCCATTCGATCTTAAAATACTTTCATTGCAAGACATTAGCTAATTTCATCTGATCTGAAAATACTTTCATTGTAAGAAAATAGCTAATTTTATACAATCTGAAAATACTTTCATTGCAAGAAATTTGTGAATTCCATCCAATCTGAAAATGATGTTATTTCCTCTGCGAAGCCAGGTACTACAGCTAGTTTTTAATAAAGTCACTTTCTTGCTTATACTTTTATGTCAGCTTTTTTTCTTTATGATGTTGTAGTGTTTCATATTTCCTATTGCTGCAGCTTCCTATTCCTCTTTTGCCATTACAACAATATATTTTCTCTTGTCAATTCTAATACTTCTCCCCTTACTTTTTTGTTGGCTTCGATGTATATTATGTGAGCCTTATTTCTAGTATTTCTGGTTTTGATTCTGTCAAAATCTGCCATCTTTATTTTTCTTTCCTTTAAATTTCCTATAGTTTCTGTTGTTATTGATGCTTTGTGTTGGTTTCTCTTTTTCCCAGAACTTCTCCGCAACTTTTGTTCCATATATTTTGTATCTCTTGCCAGTTCTCTTCTGAATCCTCTATTTCCTCAAGTTGTTGCTGTTCTTCTCATTCCCCCTTGTTTCAGCTATTCTCAGAAATTGATCTTGTAATTGCTTATTTCTGCTGTTACTTGCGCAGTCTTTCCTTGTTTGTACATTGTACAAGCGCTGCAGCTACCAAATTGAAGATTTTCTTAGAACAAAATAGGTCAGTATGGCAAATTCTTTGCGGCTTTCTTTGTACCAAGTCATTAGACCTTTGACAGAGGGTTTCGAGTGTAGGATGAATTAGTAATATTTTTATTTGTTAGTTCATTTATCCATATTTGTTAAGTTTTTGCAGCTTAAAATATCATCAAGATGAGTTAGCCAGTTCAATGCCCAACCCTCTTTAGTTGCCTCTTACAGTCTCCTTTGCAGGTTTACAGAGTTACACTCTTTCAGGTCTCAGTAACACTGAGGAATAGATTCTACAATAGTGCAAGTTTCTTTTATTTTTTCACTAGAACTATACCTTTGCTGAAATAAAGGACCACAGTTTGGGGCCAAAATTAAATTGAAAAAATTGTAAGGATGCTACATGTTTTATGTTTCAGAGTTCATACGCTTGACAGAGCGTGATGGTGATGAATCTGTTACTAAAATTCACAAAATTATGGATGGGCTTGAGAAACAACTGGTACATCTTGTTAAAGGTAAAATAATAATCATTTCCAAGTGTGTGTGTGTATGTGTGTGCGTGCGTGAGAGAGAGAGAGAGAGAGAGTGTGTGAGTGAGTAAATACAGATGTATATGCATATAATTTATGTTTGCATATGTAAATAAATGCTCAACCTGTCTCTTCACAGACTTCTCATTTCACAGATGGAAATTTTGGTATTTCGTACCTTGGACATGGCCTATATTTGGTTTTGGTTCTGGTAGCACAGGGTTGATAGGAAGATGCTGTGGATCAGTTTCATCTTTGCTATCAGAGTATTGTGATGATGTTTCAGCAGTTGTGTCAATTGATAAGTCACTCCTGCTGCTTTCGGCATCTGGTCTCAATTTCTTTGTAGTACCTGCCATTTTCCAAGAAAATACTGCTCAGGTACCTGATCTTCTGAGCCTGCTGGAGAGCCACAATCTGAATGCTTAAGTTAAGTGGCCCCTGCATTCTGCCGACCCTCGGATTTACTGTCTCAGATCTAATAATGCGCATATCATACTTATTGCAGGGTACGTCCAGCATGGCTAAGTGATTTTGGATTTTCTGTTCGTTTCAATATGAATAAAAGTTCATATATGGAATTATGATCTGGATCTTGTGTCAAAGTCTCATAGGCCTCTGACACAAGTTTAGCCATATAAATGTTAAAACACAGTGGGGCAGCACATATCTCTTGTGTACACCCTTGATGATTGCAAAAGTCTCTGTGATACTGTCCTTCATAAATACCACACTCTTGTTCCCTCGGGTACAGAGTCCTCACATTGTCAAGTAACTGGCCTCATATCCCATACTGTTCCATCTTTGTTGAGTCTACGTCTGTCAACCCTGTAGAAAGCTTTCTCTTGGTTGATAAATGCTAAGTTGAAATGCTCACATTATTCAAAAGTTTTCTAACACATCAGTCTTAGTGTAAAAAAAAAGCATCCTTGCCCTTGCAGAAAATGAACTGGGCTTTGCTGAACTTGGCTTTGCTGAACTGGGACTCTTTGTTCCCTTCATGCTGTTGTCAATTGTCTCTTTAGTGACAGCAGTCCTTTCTGCCCAAACGCTTTGATTGTCTCAACAGAATTTGCTGTCTTCACCCATAGACTTATTCTTTGGAAAGTTTTTGAGTACTTTTTCCACCTTTTGATTTCAGTATGTCTGGCTCTAGGTGGTCCGTGTGTTGAGGTATGAATGGAATTTCCTCCACTGTACCACTTGGGTTGAAAAGGTTGTGGAAGTATTCCTTGCAATGCTCTCTCCTCTAGATCCTTTGAGTAGAGGGGATTCTTCACTCTCATTAATGATTGATGTTGGGTGGGAACTATCATCCCCCAGTCTTATTTCTATAATGTCCTTGTAGAAGAATCTAGGAAGCATACATTTGAGTGATGCTCGCCATTACTGGATCCAAGTTTCCTCCTTGTGTCATGGAGGGCACATGCAGAGAGAACATTTGGACAGATGACCACAGTTGAGACGATAGTCAAGGGAGAAGAAAGGGTTCACCCTGGCGAAAGAATGACAGATTATCACAGAGTCATCATAAGCCTAGGCAGAGTATGCAGAGATAAAATGCAGTATAGTAATGCCATCATATATAACCAAGGGATTGGTACATATTTAGTGAAAATGTTTCAACAAATGAGGTGACAAATATGAGCAAATTTATTCATTTGGATTTAAACATTCAACATTGTTTCCACAAGTTTTGCCAATTGAAAACAATGTTAATAGTTATGACAGATTGGCGATGCTGTAGTCACTCAGAAATGTCAGGCTGTCATGGTAGCTCAGATTGAAGCAGACGTCTTGCAACATTATTATTTTTAGATATGGCAAGAGCCAAATAGTGCTACATCTATATTCATTAACCCTTTGGACCCTGGTCACCTGGCCTATAAAACCCCACTCCCCTGGGCTCCTGAAGAAAAAAAGCCAAAAATGGACACCTGAATAAAACTAGTTACAATGACAAAATTAAGTGATCTGTTTCAATTATTTTTTCTCAAATAGACTGACCTGATCATCTCCAATATTCCTGCTTATTATGCCAGTCCTCCCAGCATGTAGACCCATTCTTTAGGCACAGATAAATTTCACAATGTTTACACCAAAATTTTGTCTTGACTTGTTTGAATGGTCCGTCTTTGTAGGCCATGTTTGGGAAGTCCTTGACATGCTTGTTAAATTTAAATGAGCATACTACACAAAAATTATTTCCTGTAGCTTTTGGAGACATTTGTGGATGATGGGAACCAACATTTTGCAGTCTCTGTTGTGCCTCGACACGGTTGTGAAGTTTTGCAGTAACTGTTCTATAATCCCCAATGAGGGATAAACAAACTTCATTCATGAACATCCAAAATGTCCTGTAGCGTCTTCCTGTTGTATTGTGGGGACTATAATGATCCATAAGTATGTAGGCATTATTACATGCCCACATAAAGAATTTCACAATTAGCCTCCTAGGCCAGCGATAATGCCGTCGTGTCTTGTTGAGACGACAAATTTGGTCGTTGACATCTGTGCCCCCCATGAAAGCATTATAGTCAATACAAATTTGAGGAGTTGGAACATCTACAGCTGTTCCATCCTTTCTTCTCCTTCTAACAGTTCCAATTTCTGTTGGGTTGTGGTAGTTGGATATAAAATTTACATGTCTTTGGTCCATCCAGACAAGGCATACAATGTTGTTATGGCAAATAAATTCTGAATGACCCCTGTCCATTTTCTTCTTTCCTGCCAGTACTTTTGGATAAAATTTCCTATTTGTCATTGCTGTACCTACAGCAAGTGTACCATAATCAATGTACAGCTTGTCAAAGAGAGTTAAACTGTTGTAGAATCTGTCCATAAAAACAATATGGTTTTTGTTGACCAAATTCCCAGAAGTTAAAATTCTAATAACAACGCTACCAACAACACCAAGATCTGGAATAATATTGTCTGCTTTTCCAGTGTAGATTTCCAGATTCAGAATATATCCAGAGCTTGCTTCACAAGCCATGTAATCTTTTATTCCCCACTTTATGGGCTTTGACTTGATATACTGTTTGAAGGCAAGCCTGCTCTTCGAGGGGATCATACCTTCGTCAAAATCACGTGCTGTGAAGGTGAATAATAGTGCCAAAATTTTGGTAGCAACACATCCAACATAGGTCTTACTTTGTAAAGTTTATCTGCTTTATCCAAAGCCGGGTCCTCCTCATCAACAAGATGAAGAAAAGTCTAGAGAGCAAGGAAGCGATCACGGTCCATCACAGTGCAGAAACCAGGAGTATGAGACACAATGTTAGCAGACGAGCTAGACCAGTACTCCTCGTAACGTGATTTACTCATACTGTGTTCCATTTGAAGACGCAGTCCAAAGAATGCTTTCATCTCTGGCACTACTACACTTTTAAAATTGTTGGCATAGTAGCTAGTTGGTTTCTTGCTTCTCACCTGCTCAGCGCGTTGAGTTGTCTGCTCACACAAATTGTGCCAGAAATCATTATCCAGGAAAAGTTCCAAAAATTCACCGGCTTTACTTTCTGGATTAATAGTTTCTGGAATGTTCTTAGGGCCTATCTGCTCCATAAATGTTATGTCTACTGCAGACACAGGTCTGAATATATTTATTGGAGACCAACCTGCATCAAATTTACTAGAGACACTACCTGGGAGACGCCCCCTTCCACACCCCTGTAAAACAACCCCTGATCGCCAGAAAAATCAGGAACATGGTAAGATGAATCTTCATCAGAGTCAATGAACATGTTATCACTCAAATGATCATCTGATTCAACTTCTATATCAGTTTCAGAATAGTTGCTATCTAAATCTAATTCATCGTCCTCCGAATAATTGAGAATAATCTCGACAGCTTGTTCCATTGTAAGCCTTTTAGAACGCTCATTTACTGGTTTTTCTGAATGCCTTTTCATCGTGAAAATATTGTAAAATTGTCGCAATGTGATCAGTTCATGGGCGCCACCATTTTGAAGTAACATTCCGGAAGTAGTATGCAAATTCTCCCGCGTCTATCCATACTACGATCGTTGTTATAAGATACGTGTGCTCTACCGGCAAACCGGTGACTCTGGGCGCGGTTTATGTACACACACACCGGTTCATCGGGATCACAGGTTCAATGGGTTAATACACAATAGATACTAGGCATTTGCCGAAGACTGATGTGTCGGACCAAAAGGGGCATATATCGCAGTCAAGCTGTAAACTAGCGACACAACGAATTCCATTTTCCGGACTACATCCTGCTGCTTGCAAAGTCCTGTGGTCGGGGCTTGGTAGCGGGAGATTGAGAATGAACGCAGAAGAAGAAGATACTAGGCAAAGCATGGGCAAACAAGATGACATTTATCACTCTACAAGTTAAAAAGTTTAAAAAGATAATATTCTATTTAATTTTTTAAATTTACAAATCAATCAATCTTATCTAGTTCCTAGTTGAATGCTTGTATCTCTTCTGAATTTGTTTGTGTTCATTTAAAAATGTATGTCTTGTCCAATAGAACTGAATGACACTGGATTTCCCCTGTGCATAATGACTGATTTACCAGTCGATAGAAAAAGTCAAACTTATGAGCAATGGGCAGTAAAAGCAAAAAAAGACACAAAAGAAGTGGCGATTCTTGAATCTGAAAGAGAAACGAACTTGCCTGTGAGGTTATCAATCATCATTTTGGAATACCTAATTGTAAGTTCATGATTTTATTTAGACAGTGTAAATAATAAACTTAGGAAAAGATGAACTGGAAATCCTTGTGATAAATTGAAAAAAATTAAGTTAAGGAGGCATAGGTCAACAAGAGGGAAGATCTAGAATGGCATGACAAGATGTGACTAGGAAAAGGCAAATATGAGGTGTGATTTAAAAAATATACAGATGGCAGCATCATTCTGGAACCTTGGAATACAGCTGGAAGTTGCTAGTCACAGGTTGATCTACAAACTTAAATTTTCATGTATCCTGAGTCACATCTGTCTTGCTGATCTGGTTTGTTTGCAGTAGTGCTTTTTCTTATTTGTGTGAACTGCAGTTGTCACATTGTCATGGCAGAATAAAAAAGATAATGAATGTGCATCAGATTATGTTACAGACGTTACTTAATGTTACAGACATCTACAAATATATGGCCATCCCAAAGACAACATCAACCTCCTGAAAAAGAGAGACCAAAAAGCACCATTTTCTGACTTCGCACTCAACACATACAACTTAACAGCCACTTGAACAGAATCCAACCAGAACATATTCCAGAGTGCCGGCTGTGCACACATCCCTCTGAAACTGTTGAACATCATCTTTTTGAATGTCCGGCCCTTGCCTCCGAGGCCAGACATATGGAACACTTTGTACAGAACTAAATAACAGCTTACAAACACTTACAGATACCACTATATAGCATTGGGCCAAAGGGCAGGAGCCCATAGGCTGCTGGATCAATAACCAACCCAACCAACCAACGTTACAGACAGTCTACATGGAGGATTGTATGAGTCATACACAAATTTATGAGTGGTATAAACATTTTTTAAATGGTCGTGAAAGTGTTAAGAGTGATGAATGGTATGGGAACCCTGCAGCCAGCAAAAATGATGATCCTGACTGTTTTTTCTATCATAATGGAATTGTGCATCATGAATATGCTCCATCAGGCCAGACAATCAACAACCAGTACTGCTGTCGAGTTTTTGAGGGATTCAGTTCGTTGCAAAAGAGTGACAGAGTGAGAATGGTGAGTGGTAACTTCATCATGACAACACCTGCTAATGCGTTGCACCACACTTGACAGTTGTGCCAAGCATCCTATTTGCTAGATTTAGCCCCTTGCAACTTTTTCTCCTCTCAAAAATCAAATACTGCTTGAAAGGAAAACTTTTCCAGGATGTTGAGAAGATACAACATAATGCGATGAGGTAAGTGTATGCTATTTCACAAACTGACTTCAAAACATGTGTCGAGCAGTGGAAACAGCGTTGGACTGAGTGAGTGGCTTCAGAAGAGGACTACTTCAAGACGATAGACTTACAAATCTTTAATTCTTGTATTATTTTAAAAAAATAAATCCAATCCTGATACTTTCTCATCACAACTTGTATTAAAAAGTGCAAGAATATGTAAAAGACAATGCTACTAGACCTGACACATGATGCTGACAATGACAATGATAAGGGTGATGTATGCTGGTGTAAATGGATGTGATCAGTCAACTATTTCATGTTCAAAATGGAAAAAGATACATTTAATCATGAAATTTGTATAACATTTCTATAATAACAAACTATAGCTCCAAAGACCCATTTAGTCATGGAATTTGTATAACATCTCCATAAGAACAAACTACAGCACCAATAATAAATGAAATCATGATATTGTTATGACATCTCAATAAAAACACACTACAGCTCCAAAAATACATTTAATCATGACATTTTTATGACATGTCAATAACAACATTCTACAACTCTGTGTAATCCAGTACAATTAACCATTAGCAAACAGAATTTTTGAAATACTGACTCACTTAAGAGGTGTGTTCAGAATTGTCATAGGCACTCAAGTCAATCATAAGCCGCTGTCAGAAATATAAGCTCTCTTTAAATCTTTAATTTCTTTTTCCTGTAAATGTTATAAATTATTTGCTATGTGAACACTGCACCCCGACTCCACTAAATCCAAATACTAGGTAGGTAATGAAATGCGTTGTATGGCGATGACTTTTTTAAAACTTATGCTCATTGGTCGTTTTCAGGCATACCGTATTGCATTAGAGACCTATGACCTTGTTGAACTGATAGACGTGATTGAGTATTTGGAGAGATCCTTTTCTGAATTCAAACATGCAAGAGGCACTCCTGGAGAAAACAGATTATTTACCTATTTTCAAGGTTGTTACATTTGATTTCTCATTTACATAGTTTTTATAATTCTGCTTGTCTTATCCAGTCTTGAATATTTCTTTAACAGAATTCCAAGTATGATTTACTCCTTTCTCTGAATATTGGTTAAATTGTGTGGAAATTCTTCTGCATTGTCAATTATTATTTTGTCCTGACTTTGTCTGATTTTTCCAGATTTTGTCCTGTCAGATTAGTAATGTTTCTGCAAATATTCCAGCCAAGCTGTAAACTAGCAACACAATGCATTCTGTTCTCTGGACTACATCCTGCTACTTGCATAGCCCTGTTCAGGGCTTGGTAGTGGGAGATTAAGAATGAATGCAGAAGAAGAAGAGGTAATGTTTCTTTTCATCTGTCACAAAAGCTTTCCTTGTAGAGGAGTCTTTCAGTTTATGGATGTAATATTTCCTTTGCTTTGTTATCTTTGAACGAGTAACTCTGACGTTCATATAAATTCACTAGGTGGAGAAACTCCATACATCTGCACATCTTATTACTTTCATATCTTGTAGAGAATATCTCCATCTGCTATTGATAATTTTATGTGATCTGTATGATTTCTATCATGGCCAATTGGTGAGTACCATGTTTATTTGTGGATGTCCTTATGTGGGAAAAGCATTTCTCTAATAACCAAACTATTTAGGCTGCAGAAATATTCACCATTCTCATATAATGTTCCGCTACCCTATCTCCCCATTACTCTTTGACATGTTTTGTTCATTCAAACCTGAGCATTAAGGTCTCCCATTACTATAATGAGATCATGTTTGGGTATTATTACCATTTAATTTTGTAGATACGGATAGAATTAGTCATCTTCCCTCATTGTCACTATTATTTGTTGGTGCATAGCATTGTTTGATAGTAATGTTTGTAAATCTCCACCTTAAACTCACCCTTATCAGTCTATTATTGATCAGCTTCCATTTTAGAAATGATTTTTCTATTGCCTTCATTAGAATAATGGCTACACTTTGGCTGTATTGTCTGTCTTCTCTTTCAGAGTAGAATATTGTTTCTACTGCTGCTGTCAATATACTGCCTGTATCTATTCATCTACTCTCACTTATTCCTGATATATGTAATCTGTAATTTCATATTTCTGCTGTGATCCATTTAAGTTTACATTATTATTTTACATTATATTCATTCATTATTCTAAAATTACAGAATCCGATTTTTGTATCAAGTTTTGCATTCAGGGTGTCTATTGTCATGCTAGTGGCTTCCTTTCAGCTTTCACTACTGGCAGTCATACAGATTTTGAGTTTTGGACTCCAAACCTGTAGGTACAAATTTAGTTAAAAGTATCTGTTTTTATAACAAAGTAGTTTTTTTCAAACATAGACAGAGAAGTCAGCTCTCTGCTAAAACCAGCTTGGTAGAACTAGACTTTTGTCCCACTGACATTGCTCAGCTGAGGAAGAAGGTAAGATATAAAACTTGAGCTAGAAAAAGGAAATTCTGAAATGGCCCAGCAAGACTAGTAGAATAACAGCGCTAAAGAATGAACAAATCACAGTATACAAAATGTAAAAAAACCATATGTGAAAATTGAGAAGCAAACACCAGTAGACCAGAAAAGGATATGCATGGAAATCTCATTACCACAAATAGGATAAAAATGAGCAGAACATTTCTGAAAAACTAAATAAAAGATACATCTGGGACACAGTAAAACATTCTTAGTTTAAAGAGACCTAGTTGTAAACACAGACATTCCTCAAAGTTATGAAATTATCACAACTCACAAGTCACAACAATCTGATCACTGAATGGTTTAAAATGTTCCCTGAATTAGCAGCAGAAATATTTTAACCATTATTCATGCAAGTCTAACAAGCAGAGACAACACCACTGGAATGGAGTAAATAAGTGATTGTTAAGTTAACAAGAATGGGGGAGCTCACAGACAGCAACAACTGGAATGGAATCACTCTCCTTTCAAAACCCAGCAAAATATTAGCCAGAAAAATAGTCCAAAGAATATCAAAGGCACTACATATAAAAAACTGAAGTAAGAATAAGCAAAGTTCAGAAGGAACAGAAGACCATATCTTCTCCCTTAAAAGCAGAATAGAACAATATGCATAATGACAAAGAAAAATAAAGATACATTTTGTAAATTTTCAAAAGTCTTTCACATCATACACATGATCAGCTTATGGATAATATTAAGGGCTTATGGTATACCTAATCACATTGTTTCAAACATTAAATGTCTATATGCAAATTTTATATGCAATGTGGGGCAGATTGACCCCAATTTTTAGGTGAAAACAGGAATGTGACTAGGATACCTTTTATCGATTCTCTTCCTAGCTGTTATTGGACAATAGAACTATTTAAGGTCTCCTTCACTGACCTGTAGCTAAACAAGGTATCAGGAAGGATGTGGTTATTCTCTAGAAGGGACATTATTTTTCTGACTATGATTTATTAGAGTAATTTTCAGTAGATGTTCTGCAAGATAATGATTCGATTGTTAATTAGCAATATGAGATCTTTACCAGACTCAGGAAGTGAACGTAAATAGCTATGGAGACATTCTTTTGACAATGTTCATTTAAGAAGTGGTTTTATAGGCCTTCACCAAATTTCTAATGCATGCTTTATCAAGCTGCTTGATGTGGCAATATTGTACTCCATCTTGACCCAGGGCAGTTTTCTTGCTGATATTTAAAGTATGTACCGCATTGGCCTAATTTATTAGATTGACTTGTCTCATCCATTATGGCATTGCTGAGAATAGATTCAATTTATCATTGACTGCTGCTTAGATTTGTTCTAGTTTGTAATTATAACCAAATGTTACTGCACTGATTGTTTCCCATCTGCAATCATAGTATTGGTTAATTCTTTATTTTGCTATAATATTATAATTATATGATTGCTTTCCATTTTAAATTGATCTTCTATGAAATATAAATTCATATTTAAAAAACACTTCTGTTGTGTTTATTTTCACAGATTTAAAGTGTTTCAGTTTTTAAAAAATATTTTTGTTAACTTCCAGAACTGAAGAAGCTGGTACAAACAAGACACAGTGAAGAAAACCCTAATCTCCGCATTCTGGCAAAAGTTATTCTACGCTACCTAGTAAAGAAAGGAGATCAATCTCGTGGTATCATTTTTGTGAGAACAAGAGCTCTGGCTGAAGCACTTTCTACATGGCTTAATAGATGCGGAGTTACAGCTCTGAGAAATTTGAAGGCTCGTAGCTTTACAGGCTCAAATACCCCAGAGGAAAAAGGAGGTCAGTACAGATTGTTATAATCATGACAATTGTTTCATTGCTTTTTCAATTTATGGTCAGGTCAGATGACATCTCTGCATTGAAATGTTCTTATTCTTGTCTGTTTTTCACTCTAATTCCAGAGTACAGGACCACCACAGCAGTTGACCTTCTGTAGGAAGACTGCACCAATTTACTTTGGTTCCTTTTGCAGTGGTAGTTTCTGTAACAAATTATTTTACATGGTGTCTCTAGTTACATAAACAACTCTCTTCTTCTGCATCCGTTCTCAATCTCCTGCTACGAAGCCATGAACAGGGCTTTGCAAGTAGCAGGGTGTAGTCCGGAGAACGAAATGCGTTGTGTCGCTAGTTTACAGCTTGACTGCGATATTTGCACCTTTTAACTTAACTTAACGTCTTTATACTGGTTTAGAAGACCCTGCAGAGTCTGTATACAACCAGTTACATTTACATCACCTTGCTCTAAAAGCTATGCGCATCCAGTTTATTCTTAAATGCATTTACTGTCCCGGCCTCTACTACCTCCCCTGGCAATGCATTCCAAGCAGACACCACTCTCTGACTAAAAAAATATTTCCTAATATCTAATCTGGACCTCTCTTTAGTCAGCTTGTAGCTATGCCCTCTTGTTATTGTGGGTGGCTGCATTTTAAAAAACTTGTTATAGTCTAATTTATCGATTCCCCTGATCATCTTATAAACCTGTATTAAGTCACTACGAATTCTTCTCTCTTCGAGACACTGTAGGCCGGTTTTTCTGAGTATTTCCTCATAACTGTAATTCTGGAATCCCACTATCATCTTTGTCGCTCTTTTTTGTATTCTTTCTAGCATGTTTTTTTCCTCTCTATGATAAGGACTCCACACCTGTACACAGTACTCCAATCTAGGTCTAACTAAAGCTTTATACAGTTTGACGATCACTTCCTTGCTTCTATGTTTAATATTTCTTTTTATCATACCTAACATTGCATTTGCCTTTTTCACTGCTACCTTAACTTGCTCACTCACCTTTCCTGTATGATCTATTATAACCCCTAGGTCCCTTTCCTTATCTATCTTTCTAATATTGTTTTCTCCCATTCTGTAATTATGTTCCATATTTTGGTCCGACACATCCGTCTTCAGCAGCACAACTCTCTTGAATCGCCTTTTATGATATGCATGTAAGTATGATGGTGCTATTCTTTCTTCCCCAGTAAGTGGTCTCTGGATTCACTCTGAGAATTGAAATGTTGGATGTAATTTATTATCACACTTATATTGAGAAATTGATTGATTATTGTTTTCTAGGCACATCTCAAGCACATCAGGAGGTCATCCTTCAGCACTTCAGATCAGGTGAAGTGAGACTCCTTGTGGCTACATCTGTGGCTGAGGAAGGTCTAGATATTGCAGACTGCAATCTAGTTATCAAGTACAATCATGTTGGCAGTGAGGTCTCCACTGTTCAGACGAGAGGTATGACATTGCTTTCTATTTGTTTATAAAGAATGCTACTGCTTTCTAAAGTCAAACTTCACATTGTAGAATGTGGAAACAGGGAGAAGTAAAGGTCTTCTCTGAAAAGCTGCTGGCGAATGGAGATATGTCTCTGCTGGCTTAGCAAGTCAATAAACAGTATAATATTGCTACGAAACCATTAAAGGATCCTAAATAGACTGATCTCAACAGATTATGGATTCAAAATGTTAAACGACTACGAAATAGGCACACTATTAAAATCACACTATATGTCAATGGCCTTTATGAAAAGAAGCCAGAACTTATAAATAATTTATTAAAAGAACTAAGGAAGAAAATCTAGGGCTAGCAGATGTAAGAAAAAAATGGACAGAACATCAAAGAGACATGTAAACTATGTTTTGAAGTGGAGCTGTACTGGCTCAAGAAAAAGAGCAAAACATGATGTAGGCTTTCTTGTACATCAAGAGCTAAAGTTCATTGTAGAAACAAAAAACATCAGAGAAAGGCTAATATGTCTGCAAGTAGTTATAAATAGAAAAAAACATCAACAATGGTCCAGGTCTACACTCCATGCAATGACAGTTAGTTAGTTGCCCATCGCAAGCGACGATGGCGACAGTGTCAGACATGTTTATTCAGATGTGACTGCAAATGACTGTACAGTCCATCTGAGCATGACAAACTCAACCGCACATGAACAGCATTTGTAGTTGGGCAGTCTTGCATTTTTTCCTTTCATGCAGCTCACTTTTCTTGCACCTCCATAATGTCCCTCTGTAGTAGCGTATGGATGCCAGAGAGTCTCGCCCTGCTGAGGACTACAGAGTTGGGTATTCTATCCTGCCAACCAATCCTGAGCAGTCTGCGGAGACAATTTACGTGGAAATGATTAAGTTTCTTGACATGCCTGCTATAGGCTGTTCATGTTTCACATACGTATAAAAGGGTGGTTAGCACAACAACACGATTCACACTGATCTTCGTGGCAACACTGATTCTCTGCCAGTCCCAAATGTTTTCTCGTAGTCTTCTGAAAGTAGCACTCGCCTTTGAATCCTGTTGTTGGCCACAGAGTCAATATTTCCTTCTCTGGTGAGGGTACTACCAAGGTAGGCAAAGCTATCAACTGCTTTTAGGCGATGTCCCTGTACAGTGACGTTTGGTTCATGGTAGGGCTTCCCAGGCGCAGGTAGAAACATTACTTCTGTTTTCTTGGTGTTTACAGTAAGACCAAAATTAGTGCGCGCAGTTGAGAACTCATTCATGGTTGCTTGCATGTCCTGTTCTGAGCACGTGTTAGTTGCTTCTTTCATCTTTGTGGCTTCTTTCATCTTTGTGAGGGTCTTTAGACGCTTCTGAGTGAAAAGTTGCCCATTCATTCCATATCTGATCTGTATGCCAGTGTCACAGTCACATGTTGCATCAGAAAGCATGGCTGCAAATACCATGCTAAAAAGTGTTGGGACCAGCACACAGTCCTGTTTGACTCCATTTATGACTGGTAATGCTGCAGAGAATTCACCATTATTCAGTTCGCTGCATACATGCCATCATAAAACTGGCAGACAACTGTGATGAACTTTACGGGACAACCGGATTTTGAAATGATTTTCTAGAGTCCGTCCCTGTTGATGGTGTCAAAGCCTTTGTCAGGTAAACAAAAGGTTGTGTACAGATAGCAATGCTGTTCCTGACATTTCTCTTGGATTTGACGAGCTGTAAAAATCATGTCAACCATTCCACGACCAGCTCGGAAACCACATTGACTCTCTAGGAGTAGCTTCTGCTCGAGATGAGTTGAGCAAGACTTGAGCTAGAATTTTTCCAGCGATCAACAGGAGAAAGATTCCGCTGAAGTTATCACAAGATTAATGATTGTCCTTGTGCTTGTACATGTGGACAATGGTGGTATCTTTCAGTTCCTGCAGCATATGACCTGTCTCCCAAATTGAGCAAAATAGGTCTGTTAGCTTGTGTAGCAGCACAGTGCCTGCTGCTTTGAAGTGCTCAGCAGGAATAGCATCTGACCCAGAGGCTTTGCCATTGGACATTAAGTTGATTGCTTTCTTGAACTCATCTATACTGGGCAGAAAATCAAGCCTGTCATTGATTGCATCTTGAGGCATGCGTGTTATGGCTAGTTCACTGATGGTGAATGGACAGTTTGGGATACCACTGAAGTGCTTTGATCATCGGTTCCGGATTTGACTTTGTCTGTCATCAGAATTAAGGACAGGAGATGGCACTCAATAGCAGAAGAATCCAAGCAGAGACTAAATAAAAAAAAAGTCAAATTTGTTTTTGAAATATGGTAGCGCCATTGGCCCAGAAAATCTCAAAATAAGCGATCAAAACAGACATCCACACTTCAACAGAGATACTTGGTGAAGTTTTGGCAAAAGAGGTGGAAGAAATGATATATAGTCAAGTTGCAGAAGAAGCAGTATACAAATTATAGGGGCTATTATTGTTATCAGTGTCTGAGGAAATATTGAACTGGATCATATTAGAGAGATTGAAAGAGACCATAAATGCTGAGGGAAGAACAGACTGGCTTTTGGCAAAATAGATTTTGCGCGAATCAGATAACTGCGCTCTGAAAAATATTTGAACAAAATGTAGAATGGAACTCATCACTTTATATTGAATTTTCAGACTATGAAAAGACATTTGACAGTTTAGATGGTTGGTTATTGATCCAGCGCTTATGGGCTCCTGCCCTTTGGCCCAGTGCCATATAGTGGTATCTGCAAATGTTTGTAAGCTGTTGTTTATGTCCGTACAAAGTGTTCCATTTGTCTGGCCTCGGAGGAAGAAGCTCTTTCCTAACACTGACAAGAAAAGTTTAGATAGGGACTCCACCTGGAAGTTGTTCAGGCACTATGGAATGCCTATGAAATTCACTAATATAAATAACAAAATGTATAACAATATGAGTTGTAGAGTTTTACATGATGGACAGCTAACTGAGCCCTCTGAGATAAGAACTGGTGTGTGACAGGACTGTCTCTTATCATCATTTTTCTTGCTGTTGACTGCACTAAGAAGAATACAACTTCAACCAAAGAAAATGGAATTCAATGGCATTTGACAAAATGACTTGATGATCTGGACTTTGCTGATGAATAGGCTCTTCTGTCTCACAAGCATAATCAGTTACAAAATAAAATAAGTATACTTGATGAATGTTCACAATAATTGGAACAGAATTAACAGACAAAAAAACAAAGTTTATTAGAATAAAAGCACCCGGCAATAAACTGATTGCATTGGGCGATACTATACAACAGTATGTAGGTTCCATTCAAAAATCTTTGTTAGAATATAGACAAAGTAGAAGGTACAGATAAAGATATAAAATTACAAATACAGAAGGCGAGAGGGACTTTCATAGTTTTGGGAAATTTATCTGTGGGAAAGAACTAGATGAATATCAGTAGCATTCGACATAAGAAAAAGACTCAGAAGCTAGATATAGCACACAATGTGAAAACCAGCTGATAGCATTACAATGCAAGCTCTGTTTTGAAATCATCAAGACAAGTGAAGTAGAGGCAGACCTAAATGCTCATGGAGAAGAACTTTAACAACAAACATAAAAGTGATAGGAACGATGCAGACAAAGCTGGAAAAGAAAGCACAGGACAGGTAGTAACCTTGGCAAGTATTTGTTATGGCCTATGTTCAACAAGAAGCTGACAGGTTTTGGTTGTTGTTCAGTTCAGTTCAGTTCATCCCGTAACCCATCAGGTCGTTGGGGCACACATGAAGACATGAAAAACCCACGCCAGCTCTCTCTGTTTGTCGCCGCCTGACGTATCTCACCGTGACAAAGGCCTGACCACTCAGCGATGTTGTCCACCCATCTCTTCCTTGGACGTCCTCGCCCTCTCTGTCCCGGTACGGATCCAAAGAGTATCGAATTGGGAATTCCGTTGGACCTCGTGACGTGCCCGCACCAGGCCATCTTTCGTCTTTTGATTGGTTGTTGATTGAACACAAAATACCAAATGAGTAATAAAAATCATGAAAGAAGAACCATGGAAAACATATTGAGAACAACTAACATCCATAAGTAAACATTGCTCATGCTCAAGAGATTTTTATAAAAGTATCAAAGAAATGAGGTTAATAGATAAGAGCTTCAATCCTACATTCCAATACTTAACTGTGCATGTTAGACAAAAGCAATGAAAAGAGTACTTCCAAGAACTTTTCAACCCAGAAGGCATCCAGTATTTATCCTAAGAAACAAGGACCACCTGGAACTTGATACATTGTCAACAAATAGAAGTGCTATAAAGAACAGCCCTAGAAAGAAGTCACCATGGAATGGAGGCATAACAACTGGACCAATTCAAGCATGCAGGAAGGGAGAACTAAGGTGGCTATAGAAATAATTTTTAAAAATTGTTTTCCTTTTATGAAATTTGCTTTGGTCTTTTTTAACGTGATATCGTTTTGTTGCGATGGTTGTAACTCTGCGATGTCTCTCGTCTTGTTCATCTCTTTGTGTAGTTCTTGTAGTGTTTTGGTCAGTTATGGTATATAAATTCTCCCCTGCACCTCTTGATATTGTCTCTTTTGCTGCTTGTAACACTCAATAATGACATTGTTACTTTTTCTGTCTAGCACCCTAATAATACATTGCGAGAAGACTTTCTCTATGTTGGTATGTGTTACAAATTCAGGACGATGATCACTTCCACAGAGTTGTTCTCTTATTTCCGCTATTTCTGCCAGGTCCAGTGTGCATAATGCCAAGTCTGGGCTAGAGGTACTATGCCAGCTTCTGGAGTAGAAGGTTGCAGGGAAATTGAGATTGTTTAATAGGGTTAGATTGTTGTTGTCTTGCCAGTTTTTTATCTCCTCTTCTCTTCTGCCTAGTCGGCTATATCCCCAACTTGGGGAGTGGAAGTTGAAGTATCCCAATACTAGGAAGTTGCCACTGGGGACATCAATACTTGTTATGCTCAGTGGTATGTCACTGGCGCAGAGTTCCAGCTCCAGCGTGTTCTGTTTGAGATGAATTATTTGGTATTCTACACCTTGTTTGTGCACCTTGGTTTCTATGGTATTTATGCTATTCCTTATCAAGGTTAAAATGCATCTATTTTTCCTATCTTCTTTGTTCACTCTGAAGCATTGGTACCTCCATATCTTAAACTGTTTTCTTTCTTTAGTTTACTTTACTTTACTTTCCTTCTTATACATGAGTTTCTTGTATACAACATACACTGATCTCTTTCTGGAATAGTGTGTTCTCTAATAATCTTTTTGTTGTTGACTTCTGCATTTCAATGCACACCATTCAGAGCTGTTGTTTTTCCTGTTGGCTAGTATTTTCTCTCCTACGCCTTCTGGCTCTACCATGCATGCTGGGGAGATCTCCAGTAGCTGAAGGTGGATTCTGTAGAGGATCAGTTCCTGGCACTGCTCCTGCCTGGAAGTACTTCACAGTGCGAGCACCATGTAGATTATTATTGGACTTTTGTGTAGACATAAAAAAAAAGACTGGGTGGGTTGCATGGTGCCATGGTTGCTGGTGCACCTCCTTGCCTGGCACCTCTTTTTTCAGCATCCTGAACTGGAGTGTGCTCCACTTCCCTCCTCTGGTTGGGGAGTTCATCTTTCCCTCGTTTGCTGTCTCATCCTATCGCCCGCCAGGGTTAAATCCAACCTTTGGTAAGATTACTGGGTATAACAGGGTCCACCAATGTGTAAGGTCAGGGATACTTGGGCAGGTGAGGCTGCTATGAGACATGAGTCTTATATTCCGCAACTACTTCCCCATTTGGACGCCAATTCTGTATGTGTCCATTATCAATCTGTAGTTGCATATCTAGAATTATTCCCAAGGATTGAGATTATAACGTTTTTACTTTAACTTATAGAAGTGCTTAATACATTTCAAGACAGAAAATATTATTATTCGATCATTTCATGAGAATGCCACATGATCAACTACCACTGTACACTTAAACGCAAGAAATCTGGCTATATGTCACGAGGAAGGTTGGATGGCAGATACAACAATATCGACACAGCACACACGGCCCAAGAAAGGTGACTTTAGCTCCCCATGATGCTTAATGGCATATGCGAATGGAAACGTGTTTGGATTGAAATTAGAACAAAAGACAGAATAAATATTGTGATCTGCCAAAGACGGATGTGTCGGACCGAAAGGTGCAAATGTCGCAGTCAAACTGTAAACTAGCGACACAATGCATGCCGTTCTCTGGACTACATCCTGCTGCTTGCAAAACTCTGTTCAGGGCTTAGTAGCCGAAGATTGAGAATGAACGCAGAAGAAGAAGAAGAATATTGTGAATAGGCAGACATGTTCTATCATAAAATCTTACAAATTGCATTTTTTTGGAGAACATAAACATGTAATGTTGGTAAATATTGTTATTTTCTATCATTTGCTTTCAACTCCTTTCTTTTTTTTTAACCATGCTAATAACATTTGACAGTACAAATGTTCTTTATTATTCATATTGAAATATATGACTAGAATATTTCACCTTTCATACAAGTCAGTGTTTGTGGCATATATTTTAGGAAGAAGCAGAGCATTTGGAGGTGTGTCAGTTTTGTTGGCCATGGGGAAAATATTGATAAGGGAGCGTTTAAACCATTGCAAAGTGGAAATGATGTGGAAAGCCATTGAAGACATTAAAGAAATGGACTCAGCCATGTTTAAAGAAGCTGTTGAAGACCACCAAAAGAAACTGCTCCAAGAGGCAAAAATTGCTGAATTAGTACAAAGGACGCAGAGGTCACAATATCAACATGTGCAATTTAGAATGGTAAGTGAATAGAAAGTTTTATCATTAATAAGCATTTTGTAAACTGAATTAAACTAATGCAGCTGACTTCAGTGACATATGAAATAATAACTGAGCTTAGTAATTTGAAATATAATTGAGATCTATGGTGGGATAACAGGTTTGGTGTTATAAAAGTAATTTTCTCAGCAATATTTTTTATTATTTTGTGCAATTCTAATATGCCTTATTGGAAATAATATACAATGGTGGTTTATGCTTGGCATCATACAAGTGTACACAGTTGGGATCATGGGGTAGAACTCTGGGAAGCAACGAATAAGATTACTAAACCTTACTGAAAGTGAAGTACAAACAAATAAAGTGTATGGTAGTTTTACTTAGGTACCATTATAAACACTTTTTTTTTAACCAAAAGGACTCATATCAAGGAAAAGACAAAGAAAAACAGCATAGTAGAAAGTGGATAATTAAACTAAAGAAATAATATTTAACTAAAAGTGTAAAACCAATGTAAACCCTTGCATTAACATGCAAAGTTAGTAAAGTGCCAATATATCACTAAGAAGTAATGTAATGATTTTTCTTGATGTAGTACAGATATTGTGACCATATAAAATTACTGGTTATCTTCCTTTGTAGCCCTATGTTTCGAAGGGAACCAAAAGGATCAAGTCAGAGTAACCATTTGGACTGAGCTTCGTAGTAGTGCTTGGTATCACTTAGTTCTGAGAAGGCGTGATCGTTTCATGACAAAGGTGCCAGGTTTTAACTCTTGTTACTAACGTGCACCAGTTGACACAGCTGCAAATGAGTACCTGGCTTACTGTTAGGGAACTAAAGGCAGTAAGTAAGGGAACAGGCCACGTAACTTCATAAACAGACAACAATCTTTGCTATGGAACTACCTTCACCTGTATAGAATGACCATTAAACACAAACCCTTGGTGATTAGTCAGTACAAGAAGTACTGTTAGCTTGGCTGATAAGAATTTGTCTTGGATTGTATAGAACAGCTGATAGACCTGAAATATTGAGAATAGAGGTCAGCCAGCCCTGTTGTACCACTTTAAAGGATTAGTTATTTTGTTTTAAACACATTGAATATTTACATGTTAGACCAAGCTGTTCTCCTATCACCTGAAAGTTGTTACTGAAACATTTAGTGACTCTTTCACTACCAGATATGTTGCAATTGTTGATGCTTTTGTTTATTTCTGGAACATTTGCCCTCTATCTTTTCTTCCAGTAATGTTTTCAGCAAGGTCTTGTGTCTTTTTATAAGACCAAAATATCTTAACTGTTGGACTCTAATTTAGTTCGTCAATTTTCTTTGTACTCCTAATTTCTCCAAGATTTTCATTTACAGAAAAGCTAGTTTGGGGATATGATATATGCCACAATGATTACTGCAGATTCACAAATCATTCAGTCTTGATTATTAACACGGCCTGTCTCTGTAGTTTACTTGGAGAAATTGACATTTTTGTGAACATATCTTGGGGACTCACTTGTCTTGTCAGCTTCAAATTGATGACAAAGGAGATGGTCATCAAACCTCCCAGGCAGATGTGGAAGACAAGGGGAAATCACATTATTTTCCCATGAAACAAGAGTCATGAAATGTCACAACCAAGTGAATACTTTCCTGGCAACTACAAGACATATGTATTCCTAAGTGTTGAGCCCAGCATCATCATCAACATCATCATCAGACCAACTCCTTGTCTAAAAATCGCAACTTGGAACTTGTGAAGAGTGATGAAAGTTGGTAAAGTAGAAAATATCAAATCAGAAATGAAGTCTTTGCATAAATGTCCTAGACTTATATCAAACAAGATGGAAGAAAGAGGGGAGTTTCAAAGCGATGAATATCATGTAATACACTCAAAGAGCAAAAAAGGTAAAAAGGGAGTAGCCTTAATACTCGACAATATGATAACACATGTGTTGGTGGAGATGAAGGCGCATAACCATCGACTTATTACAGCGCAAAGTCAAACTGAAACACCTAGTTTAAAATAGGCTAAAGAGAACCAGCTTCATCCATATACCAAACCACCTACACCAAAAATATGGAGAACTAATACCTAACCAACCTGCAGAAATAGAAATGCTTATCAACTATGAAGAGCCGAGCGGCAGCATAAACAACATCGCAATAAGTACAGAGATCCCAGGAATCAGAAGAAAAGACCAACACAGTGTCCACGAGCTGAAAACTTTAGCACAAGTAATGATTGAGGAGAAATATAATACCAAGGAATGGACACAGGTGTACACAGATGGTTCAGCAGAGGGGGCAGGTCGAAATGGTGGAGGAGTCATATTCATAAGACACAAAAGTGGAAATATAACAGAAGAGACCCTCCAAACAGGAAAGTCATCTACAAACCTCAGAGCAGAATCTATGGCCTTCCTGTGAGCACAGAGAATACTTCAAACAAAAAGGCAACCACCAACAAAAATAGCTGTATTCACAGACTGCAGAGTACTATTGGAAGACAATAGAAAAAAACAAACAACGAACCACTGTTATCAGAGATCAGAGCAGAACTAGGAAAATTCCAGAGATCCTCAACAATAGTTCTCCAGTGGCTACCATCCCATTGCGGAATCACGGGAAATGAGAGAGCTGACGCTCTAGCAAAAGATGGCAGCAAAAAGGCACAATTTAATCATCAAGTACCATACAGAGAGGTCAAGAACATCATCAGAAATCAAAATATACACCAATTGAGAGAAGACAGAAACATAAGTAGTACGCCAGACCCAATTCACCAACTCAAAAGAAATCAACAAACTACCTTATTTCGTCTGAGAACTGGACATTGCAGACTACTAGAACATCTATACCGACTGAAAATCTCACACACTGATGATTGCTTATGTGGAACAGGAGGCCAGAACCCTGAGCACATTCTACAGGAATGCCCAATCTATAGGGAAATGAGATGCCAGACCTGGCCAGAGGGTGCGGATTTGAGACAAAAGCTGTGGCGACTGACCTGCAGATATAGCATGATCAGAAGATCCTGAATGCAAAGAAGAAAAACAGCGCAAAGGAAATCACAAAGCTTGATACAATCATAGTGCAACTGTACATTCCGACCACAAAACATGATGATGAATGTAAAAGAAATGTATAATATTTTGGAATGAGCATTGATGACTAAGCCACAGATAATGTCATAATTATGTGTAATTGGAAGGCAATAGTAGACATTTCCGGACTATAAATTATCCCATGCATTGCATGGAGAATTAAAAAAAAAAAAAATAGAAACGCAGCTGTCTTATACCCAGTTAGACTTTCGTAGAGGGAAGAGCACAAGTCCTTAGTAGAAATGATGGTTAGCTAGGACAGAACATTGAATATCTGTTTCATCGACCACGAGGAAGCTTTCATTCGAGTGCCATAGACCAAACTATTTGAAATTTTGGAAAAAATAGCAATTATACAACCTATCCTCAGATTAATTCAATATTTGCACATAAACCAAGATGCCATGATATCAGTGAATGAAGGAATGATTGATCCATTACTCACTCACATGGAAGAGGGTCTCTACAAGAGTTGCTCAATAAAATTAGCAACAATGCAAAGGAGAAGGGAAAGAATATGAATATAAAGAATAAAAAAGACAACGGTTATGGTTATTGCAAAAACCTCCAAAACAGCAAACCTAGTCATAGATGATCAAAGCATTCAACAGGTGACAGAATTTCTATATTTGGAGCAATTAATTACAAACGATGCCTGCAGCCGCAGAAATATAAGGGCTAGAATTGCAATGGCAAAAACAGCGTTCAGAGAGAAATAGATTATTCTAACATAAAAAATGATGAACATCTCACTTCGTAAGAGAATTCTCAATGCATATAAATGGTCCATGGCACTGTATGGAGCAGAGACATGGACTATATACAAGGAAGATAAAGGATATTTGTAGGCGTCTGACATGTGGTGTTATCGGAGGATGGAAGTAATCAGCTGGGTAGAAATGAAGTTATATAAAATGGTACTAGAGGCAGTTGATGTAACAAGACAGCTTCTGACATTAATCTGGAGTTGAAGATTGTCTTGGCTTGGTAACAGTCTAAGACATGCTGGTCCAATACCAACAACCCTTGCGGAACAAAAACAAGATGAACTAGGCAAAAGTTGACCAAGGACTACTTCCATCACTCAGGCCTGCAGAGATGGGGCAGCCAAATATTATGACGACCTCAAAAGTGTTGCAAAGGATTGAAGATCTCCTAAACCAGTCTTTGGACTGATTAACCCACGATGATGACTTTACTGACCTGCTATACATGGACGCTGTTTTGCAAATACATTAAATTTATTTTTAAAATAACAAATTTGGAGCACTCCTCTTGAAAATAATTTGCAGTGTTTGAGAAGACGCTTTCAACCTCATGTGGTGTGTGTGTGTTGAGCTTGCCAATAGCTGTGTCTAACAGCAGTTTAGCAAGACTACGCTTGGTTGTGTTGTTTCTAGCAGACTAGACAGTGTGTACCTTAATCAGTAACTCTCAGTTGCATGGTGCAATGAAGGCAGGCAGTATAGCAGAGCTTGACAACCATCTCATCTAAGATTTCTCTCACTCAACGAGTTTGAGACTAGCAAACAAAATACTGATATTGTTTCTGAAGTGCCAACCTGTCTTGTGAAAGCCTTATCGCAAGCGACCAGCATAAAGATTAAGACGTGTAGAATTCCCAGTAAGCTTAAATTGTGTGAGTGGGATCCTACTGACGATTTACAGTTGTTGCTGTCACAAATTGAATGAGGTGTCCTACTGATGTTTTCCTGGTTATTTTATCATATATTCACCTAAAATGTTAAGTGCTCATTTGTTTAAGTAATTGGTTTTGAGATTTTAAAAAAATGTTGTACTTCAGGTCTGTGTACTGTGCAGAAAAATTGCAGTTCAGAGCACAAGTGTGAAAATAGTAACTGAATCTCATTATCTCTCTACTGATCGGTATGTACTTTTGCATGTGAATAAACAGTTAGCATAGACCAGGGATGGGGAAACCTTTTCATGTTGGAAGATCACATTAACTCATTCACTCCCAAATATTTTGGACCTCTGGACACAATTTTATTTTTATGTAAAACTGAAAAACAGCATCACTTAGTTGCGATCTATTTGTCTTCAATAGACGTTCACTAAAATAACACGTATTATATACCAAACTGTTCACAATTGAGGCTAGAATAGAATGAAATACATATATTTTACAAATGCAGATGTAAATTTGTGTTTGATGAATTAAAGTTGCATAATCGTTTTGTTATTTTTAAAAATTATGAACAAAATTGTTCCCCTCATCAATACATTATTCAGCTCTAAACCAATAAACAAATAACGTAATGAATTTCTATTGACGGAAATCCTCAAAGGACGATGTTCTGAAAGTTGCACCTAATTTGGTGCAGTTGTTTTCACAGTATTTACATTTTACTGAAGGCACGTGAAGTTGAAAACGTGCTAAAAATAAAAGCTCCGATCAACATCAGCGTGAGTGTTTACAATTTACGCGCACACGGAAAGAATGTTCCTGCTGTATTCAAAATATATATACACACATTAATATTATACACACTGTCGGATCTTGAACCTTTACTGAATTTGTGAACTGTTATTACCATTGCTTGAGACAAAAGAGGGCACCGCCCCTTCGTCAGTAGACTTAGTTTTACTTTCATTGCTCGACGTAGAACTAAGACTAGATAAATAAATTGAAACAGCGCTATCATAACGGTCGATATCTTCATCATCACTACCATTAGCAATAATATAATCTATCTATTCCTGAGCTTGTACTGAAAAAACACTATTTGGTGTGGCTGAAGGTGCATGGGATAGCTTAAAAGTTGCTCTCCGAAAAAAAATTAAATTTTCTAAGTTACGAAACTAAACATTTTTTCAACGAAACTCAAACTAACTCTTCCGGAATGAAAAAGTGCAAAATCTGGACTTCCGCCAATAACCAAAATAAAACATTTAGGAGAACTAGGAATGGGAAAATATGTGATTTTGTGAACACAGTAACAAAAGCCGATACACCGGCTTCTGGGTTTTCTAGAAAAAACCGGAAGCCGTTGTATCGGCTCGTGGGAGTGAATGAGTTAAGTTAACTGTAAACCTTATAAGGTCGCATTGGAGAAATTTCAATTAGATGCACAACAAAATATACAATATTTTTTACTTTACTAAATAACTTAGAAAAATGGAAAACAAATTGTATGTAATATAATTTGATTAAAGTCCAATAAATACACAAATTAGTTTTATTGCCTCTGTTTTGGCCCTGAGCTGTTAAGCAGGCAGAATTTTTTTTAATACAATCAAACACATATGTGGAAACAGTCTGGATGTGCAACTATTCCCATATAACAGAAAGCCACTGGCATTTATGGAATCATGCAGCCTTGCGCAGTAGAATGGGAGACTCAGTGGTATCGGGATAAGGTGTCCACCTCGGGTGCCGGAGGTCGCGTGGTTCGAATCATGGTTGGGACCGGGAACTTTTTCCCCATGGATCTTCTGGTAAAAATTAATCTGATCTCAGTGTCGATCACGTTAAAAATTCCTTGGCAGTTTGAAATCGAAAAGAGTAGGCTTAACGGCCGCTGCCTGGACATAATTCAAGTTAAAAATCTACCCAAGTTATTTGTACCTTGCCCCAGGCAGTTTGTTAAGAGCAGCTATAGATGGTGCCTAGCTGGCTGCAGGTCTACTTAAGATGGACTCGCACATCATTTAAACCACCCTCCAAGAAACTGGTTGTATACAGACTCTGTATAGTCTTCTAAACCAGTATAAAGACGTTAAGTGCCGATTAGTTACATTAGAACTAAATCATGGGCATAGCACGTGTCAAAATTGCCCTTACAACTTACTAGTGTTTTATTTGTGGCCGTCAATCAATCCTTTTTTTTACTACTCTTTGGTATTTTAAATATGTTAATTTTAAGATTAAAATAAAAATAATAAAAGATGAACAAAAAAACTCATCATTGTTCTGTAACATTTGGATTAATTCAAAACGCTATAAGGCTGCGTAGTTCCATTCAGCCGTATTTCACGGGTTAGTTCTGCCGGTTCACCTTCACGAATTTGGCATGTGGGAATTTTAGATGCTACTATGATGAGCTGAATACAGCTGGGGAGAGATGCCAGACTCACTCACACGCTGAGTGTTGTCCATACGACCTCTTGTGGTTATCGAAAAGGCACGACAAACTGCGTTAGATGCCATCCCACCTTTCTACCCTGCGGGTTACATGTTTACGGAAAGGCTTCGGAGGCAAAATCTGCATCCTATGCTATCTCCAGTCGTCTCGATGAATGTCTTGCCACTGGCAAAAGGTAGCTTAGGCTCTGTGAGTGAGGTTGACAAAAGGCGCAGTTTCTTCCTCACTTTAATCCAAATCACAGCGCAAGTCACCCATTTCAGCGGACACAGCAAGAGATACGACTGCCCACGCGGCTGAACAAAGAGAGTGGTCTTCATCACTTGTGATGGACAACTATTATAAGGCTGCAGACTTCCCACTGCAGACTTCCCACCCCTGGCATAAACCATATGCTGTTATGATATGTCAAGTGTTGTTTGTGAATTCATTGTTATAAAATGTATGTTATGAAGTGTTAATACATTTTTCAGTAAATTCTTCAACACATGCTGTAATTGTTTGTAATTTATTATGTTTCATATATTTTCATATATCGCTCATATTTTATCTTCTCCAGAATAAATATTTTTGGGCTTATTATAAACAGTACCAAAGATAATATGTATTTTTAGCTATTTTTACGTATGCATTTTTTTGTCTTTATGATAAGAAATTATACCAGTATGTAAACACTGCGGTCATCATATGTGTGATTGTTTGAGTCATGAATAATGTTTCATTACAGTTCATGAAAATGTTTTTGTTTTTTTATCAAATTAAGAAATTTGCTGAACCACATCAAGGTCATTCCAGACAAACAACCGAAAGAAATTGGGGATTGTCTCCTTGTGGGAACGGTTTTGTGCAAAGGGGAACCAGAGCCTGGAAGTATGTGTATGAACAAGCTGGGACGAGTGATTAAGCATCAGCAGATTCCTTTTGTGGTACTCAACATCAGGTGCTTTGCTTTTGACTTCGGTGGTCAAAGAAATCTTAAAATATATAGCAAGTGGCAAGAGACACATTTCGCCATTGATGACCTGACATATGATGACATTGAAAGGTATGTATGGAAAGTCTGCATAGTTTCATCAAAACGATGTAAACATCTGGCTACCTGTGAAGAGGCTGTTTTAGTGTATCATTATTATTCTATTCAGAATGGCTGAAAAGTCATCTGTCTGTTGCATAAGCTAGCTGTTTTAAAAAAATAGTCATGACAAAAAATCAAGAAACTCAAAAATACATTTGCTGATTATTTGAGGAAGTAAGACATCTTATCAAATGAAAGCTTTTGTTCTGGTCGTCCATGGATACATGTCCACGTGTGTTACATTTTATTTTCTGCTTTTGGTAACATTTGCTATCATAGACATCAGGTTATTGTTACAATATGTGTTTAGTGTAAGTTAATAATCTTCATTTGGCTGAGACATCATAGTTAGATGCTCCCCAAGTAGTCATACCTCTCCCTCCAATAGGAGCACAGGCTATCATAGCATTGATCTCCTGGTAGAAGTCAGCATTAAAACATGAATGTGAGACCCGAGGATGCAGTACAGTGAATGAGCTAACAGGGTCAGTGAACCAGAGCTGACAAAGACCCTATTTTATCTCCAAGCTGCAGCCCTGGAAACAGGCTAAGAGAATAAGGATCACAGTGGGAAGGCAAACCAGGTACCCAAAAACGCCAGCTGAAATTGAATGTTATAGCCTGAAATGCGTAGATATAGCAGCCTCGCTGTAAACTATGACACGTTCTTTTACGGACGAAGGCCGAAGAAGAAGAAGAAACATGAATGTGCTCTTGTTTGGTTGTTTCTACAATTTGCATACTAGGGTACAGTATTTATATTATTGTCTCACTCAATGCAATTAAAAGTTACTGATCCACAAATAGTGAACAGAAAGAAATATAAATGAATGATGCCATATCACTCACTTTGTCTGTGCATTCTAAAGCACTCAGTTACTGTGGTCATTTAAAGCATATTAATGTATTAGATTTAAACTTTTACAACAAATTGATTTTAAAATACAAATTCTAGAGCAGTTACTGAACAAGTCTGTGATGCTTCTGAAGTGCACAGCCAAAAAAAATATAACTTCTTTTATTTTGCTATGGTGTTATAATTCAAATTTACAAGTTCTTATTATTGAACATTGATGTTCTATGATGGAACTTACCAAATTAAGCTTTTATGTATAAAAGATATTAAATTCACATGGAATAGGTGGGGAAGTTGCCAAATGGATTGAAAAATTGGCTAACAGGAAGAAGGCAGAAAATGGGCATAAATAAGTAGTACTCTGAGTGCTGTGAAGTAAAAAGTGGAGTGCCACAGGGCTCGGTTTTGGGACCAATTTTGTTCTTGATATATATATAAACGATTTGGACATTGATATCAGATCCATGATTGCCAAATTCACTGATGACACAAAACCATGCAGTAGTGTCTCATCTAAAGCAGAAGTGGAAATATTGTGGTCGGATTTAGATAAAATTCAAGAATGGTCTGAACTGGCAAATGGAGTTTAATGTAGATAAATGTACAGTCATGCATATGGGTAGATCCAGTATGGAACATAATTACAGAATGGGCAAGAACAATATTAGAATGATAGATAAGGAAAGGGACCTAGGGGTTATAATAGATCATACAGGTAAAGTGAGTGAACAAGTCCAGGTAGCAGGGAAAAAGGCAAATGCAATGTTAGGTATGATAAAAATAAATATTAAACAGGAGCAAAGAAGTGATAGTCAAACTATATAAAGCATTAGACCTAGATTAGAGTACTGTGTACAGGTGTGAAATCCTTATCATAGAGGATATACAAGCATGCTGAAAGGTAATAAAGAAGGGCAAGAAAGCTGATAGTGGGATTCCAGAATTGCAGTTATGAGGAAAGACTCAGAAAAACTGTCCTGCAGTGTCTAGAAAGGAGAAGAATTTCGAGGTGACTTAATACAGGTTTATAAGATAATCAAAGGAACGGATAAATTAGACTATAACAAGTTTTTCAAAATACAACCACCTACAAGAACAAGAGGGCATAGCTACAAATTAACTAAAGAAAGATCCAGATTAGGAAATATTTTAAAAGTCAGAGAGTGGTGAATGCTTGGAATGAATTTACCCCAGGAAGTAGTGGAGGCAGGGACAGTTACTGCATTTAAGAATAGATTGGATGCGCATAACTATTAGATCAAGTAAATGTAAATTAAACTGGTTGTATACAGACTCTGCAGAGTCTTCTAAACGAGTATAAAGACGTTAAGTTAAGTTTTAAGTTATGGAAGTCATCATCATCATGTAGCATGTCCTAGGTAGATTGTCGCTCTCATCACAGCCATTAGATAGGAATCTCGATCAGCAGCCAGTCTACTCACCTGCTCCATGTCCATGTTTAGGGTGTCCTTGATGTCTCGATCAGCAGTCAGTCTACTCGCCTGCTCCATGTTCATGTTTAGGGTGTCATTGATGTCTTGTGTCCAATTATGCCTTGGTCAGCCTCTGCTTTGTCTTTCTGGAACAATGCCCTCCAGAACTGCTTTTTTCCAGTTTGTCATAGAGATTGCTGTGGCCAAAAAAAACTAAGTTTCTGAGACATAACGCGGTTTATAAGCCAGTTCTCTTCGATACTCAGTTCTTGCAGAATGGCTTTATTTGTTATTTTATTTACCCAAGGTATTTTTAGAATTCTTCTGTAGTATTTTGTTTCAAAAGCCCCAATCTTCATTCCTTGATATTTGTGTGATAGTCCATGCCTCACATTCGTACACTGCCACCAAGAATATGCATGTTCTTAGGATCTTCAATTCAATTCTTTGTTAGTATTGTGCCAAACATTTTGCATACTATTCAGTTTCTGGATCGCCATGGACAATCATTTCCTTTTTACCTTTGTGCAGTCGCCTGTTATCATAGAGCCAAGGTATTCAAAGTGATCTGCATGCTCAATTTCTTCTTTACCAATAGTAATTTATGCAAGTACAGATTACAAAACTTTGTCCATCACCTTCATACAAACCCCTACTCTCATTATTAACTTTGTCAAAGAATTCATGCATCTCTTGAAAGACGCCTGGTGGGCATAACTCTCAGACAACAGCGACAAAAAGAACTTCACAATAGCGACATCCGGAGAATGTCACACATCAAGGATGTCCTACAGCACGTCAACCATTCGAAACACCGCTGGGCAGGTCATTTAGCTAGACAACAAGACGAACGATGGAGTACCATAATAGCTATGTGGTACCCGCATGACAAAAAAAGACCTCGGGGACGGCCCCCAGCTCGCTGGCGAGATTCACTTGACAAGCATAACATACATGACCCAGCAACAGATTACTTTCCAACTGGATGACACGAACTCGTGACTGGAACCTGAGTTGGGATCTGCTCAAGTGTGACCACCCCTTGGCGAGGAACGGGTTGAACTAAGAAGAATTCATCTGCTTAAGGTTGGTATTCTTTTAAAATTAAAACAACATTGTCTGGTGAAATACACAAATGGTATTAATATTATTTCTTAGGTATCTTGAAAATGACGGGGTGCTTCCTAATCCAATGCCAGTGAAGAATGAACACGACAAAGATGGTGCTGCGTATGTTGAAAGTGATCATGATTCTAATGATGAGGATGATGATGAGGATGATGACAGAATGTTTAACACAACTCCAAAAAGGTTAACATGAAGACGCTCCAAACTTCAGTAATAATATAATGTTGAAAATGCAACAAATTATTGAACACAATAACATTAGTATTTTTTTTCCAAACATGAAGAATATTAGACACTTTATCACTACAATAATGTTGAATACTAATTGTTTACATGAAAGTTAATAATTTGTCCCTGAAATGTTATGTTTCTTTTGTGCTGTCAAATTATTTCATTCTTTCCTTTAATTTCTAATACACTTCTGACCATAGATATTAATGTTTTCTTATTACCTTTGCCTGCTCAGATGTCACCTTGGTTTTTATCCTTTCACATCAAATAATTGTCATGCTTTGGAAAAAATTGTGTTTAATGCACATACTTCTTTGTGTCTTCAGTATTTAAAAGTATTTGTAGTATGCAGTAACCTGAGATTATGGCACATATAAATGAATGTTGTGAAATAGTCATATATTAGTATTGTATATTATGTCTTTCACTGAAAGCTGTTTAATTTGGGAGATATCAATCAGTCAAAATTGCTAAGGTGACAGGTATGGGTAGTCATAACTGTTTACTGCAGAATGTTATATTTCCAATTTACTCATGAATTTTACTTTCTTCCAATTGCATTTCTGACTGTGAGTGTGAATTATTTGTGAAGTAAAATTCTTTGAAGTTGATGTTTTGTAAATAGTTTGTGTTGGATGTTAATCCAAAAGTGTTCTAAAATTAATCTTGTGTTAATTAAAATTGTGAAATGCCAGTGAACTCTAGATGCCAGAGCAAGGCAATGTAGACAAAATGAATAATTCCTCAGAAACGTTGAATAATTCGAAGACTAGAAATCCTAAAATCTCAAAATCCTTGTATTCAATCAGGCACATGTGTCTGATGCTAGGTAGCCAAATGTTGAATAAACTCATTTCACTTTTTTGCCTTGGTACACCATGTTGGGCACAGGGCCTCCATTATGCCATCTCTCCAACACAACCTCGATTTCCCGCGAGGGCGGCTAAGGTTGTATGACCACTACAACGTCACTCTACATGTCAATCTGTTATCCGGCATGCGCACCTCATGGCCTATCCATCTGTATTTAGTAACAGCGCGACATCTATTATGTCAGAAAAGGAAGTTTGATGTCTGATCTCTGTGTTGCGGTTTTGGTTTTGAATGGAGATTTTCCATCGCGCATTGGGCAACACGAAGTCTATCTGCATCAGCTTTCAATAGGTTCCACACCTCGCAGCCATATACTATGGCTGAAATAACTACACTATTGAAGGTGTGAACTCTAGCATTGTCGTTCGCATTTGTTGCGGTATGAGTTTAATACAGTTGAAGCTGAACCAGCCCACTGTTATCATTCGTGAGATCTCCCGATTTATTAAATGGGAGTTCATGATTTCTTGGTCCAAGTTATTAGAAATCCACATTGTTATATTGTTATTATGGTAGTATACAATATTGGGTCGTCCTTATAAGTACCAAGCAAGCACTTAGAGCAGCAACTTATTTTTATCCTTTGTTATCAATTGTTGATATGAACTGGCCCAGACCAAAATTTACAAGTAAGACAGAAGACACCCCCTGTACAGAAACTCTGTAAATATCAAGATATGGATATCATGGATAGTTCAATCAGAGAAGAAGACAATTGCAAAGGTGACCATAAAAATGATATTTTTCTCATTCATCTTTTTTCAAAAGACAGTGTCCATTCCACTGCGTTTTGTATCTTTAATGGCCCAATGCATTCGCCTTCAGCATGCATTGCTTTAATGAGCTTACTTCCCTTGCTGTTTCATGAATCCAAACACAAGCAATCTTAGTTGTAAGCAGTGCCACAAAATGTTTCAATACGCCGACCATCAAGACTATAATTAAAATGGAAGAATGGATTCCATACTGTTGATAAAATGACAGACTACCACAAAGACTTTATCATTGTTTTATAAATCAATGGATTTGTGATCAGAAATTAGGACGGAGCTTCCCAGCAAAAGTGAGAGTTTGGGAAGCGAGTCATGCATGGCAACAATCTCCAGTATAAGAATGGAGATTGAGGCAGTTCCTTCAGCGTTGTAGTGGCTATCAACACCTAATTAATCAGGATATCATTGTGTCAGGCTTTCAATTCTTGCTTTGGAAGGTACAGAAGTATGGCTATTGCATGAGTGGATAGCAGACATAGGGAAAAGTGTGGACATTAAATATGGACATGCTAAAATCAATTACTCATCCTTTTTTATGATAACGATGCAATTGTTGAATTGAATTGTTTGAAATCAAATGAGGGTTGAGCAAGAAAAGGCTCCTGTGTGGATGGAACAGGAGTGTGCACAACCAGTGAACTACAGAAACCATTAGTATTCATACAATTCACCATTTGCTGTCAGAGACTAAGCACTTATAAATTTGTCTGGAGTGCAACAATGTCAATTATGTATAAGGTAACTTGTTCTCCTTATATGTCAGCTGTACTGGCTGTCCTTGCTATAGATCTGTGTTTGTTATGACACCTCTCTATATTCTTTGAATGCCAAATATGGCACATAAGGCAGAACACAATGCTCTGCAAGCAGATTGGTGTGATGTCACTCATTGTAGTTCCTGTATGTTGTTGAGGCCGATCATGGTGCTTTCTCTGGTTGTTGTCCTGTGAGGTGCCTTTTCTGGTAACAATTGGTCTCCACATAATTGCTTGAAATGAATTCTGTTGCTGTTTATTCTAAGGGCATGTCTGATGTACACCCCAATGTTTCTTCCTTATGTATAAAAATATTGTTGTTTAATCTCTAGTCTTATTTGCTAGTTTGTCTTAAATTCCATCTAGCCATTGTTCAAATGCATTCAGCCTATTTTGGAGTTGTTTTCATTTTCCAGCTTTCACATACATATGTTAATACTGATATTGTGTTGGAGTTGAATATCCTGAGTTTCTTCTTTTTCTTTATACACTTTCAAAAGTCAACTTGACTATATCTGAAAAAACCAGTGGATAACCTGAGACTAGTTGTATTTTTAGTTTACAGCAATGAGTTGTGAAGGAAAACCTTGACTATGCCAAAGTTCATTGAAAAAGTGAAGACTTTTATGTGATGAATAAATAAAATTCAATTGCAGATTGCATAATTGTAAAGGATGCCATGATGATGGTGATGTTAAATTACAAACTAAAGGTACTCCACAAAAGTTTGATATCTTCCTGTTTCTCATGGGTGCAGGTTCTACGGTATTCCAATTTTTATTTAAAAATCTAATTTTTCTTTCAGTCTTGTAAATTTTCTTCTTTCGTTTGCTTGAAAATATGGTGTCTATATCTATAAATATTGTCTCTTGTATATCTTTTGTAGTTCACATATAGGTCCATAAAGTTTCTTTTACGGTGTTGTTTCTCTGGGCCACTGGGTTTGCCTCAGTATATCATATTCAAGGCAATTGTGTAGTATGTGATCTGCAGTCTAAGGTGCCTGTCCGCATGAAGATATGACTGATATGCCAATGTTAATTTTTGTATACATGTGGCTGCAGAGTCTGTTGTGTCTTGTTCTGAGGTGCAACAGAATAGTTCGCTTTTGTCTGTTTGTATTATGGCAATTGTCGTGTGTTAATGCTGGTGGTTCTCTGATTGATTTAGTCTTATCAACATTTCACACATCAGACATATGAAATAGAGTTATTGATAACATTATATATCATTATCATGTAATATTGAAACATTTTAATGAATTAAAATGACATGAATTCATTATTTTTAGCTTTCATGTGTTTTTCTGTAGGAAAAATCTGTTGCTGGCACAAATATTTAAATTGTTTTAAGAGTAGATCATTTTTGTTTGTGAAAATTCTTTATTAAACATAATGACACATTTCAAACAAGAACTTTGTGTGAAGTGAGTTGAAAATAGCTAAATAGTTGAGATGAATGGTGATATAGATGGTTGTTATTCTAATTTAACAAGTATGTGAACACTCCTACTATAAGAACTTCATGTGGCAAAGTTTCAGAAATTGGGTAGTTTAATTTTTTTTTAAATAATAATAATAACAAAATTGTGTGTAAAATTTTCCATGAGGTGAATGGTGATATCAATTGATCCACCTCTTAATTTTAAAAGTTCGCAAACATTCCTACAATGGGGACGGGACACCTGTTGTAAAATTATTGAGCATTGTATATACTCTTCTTCAACCAATCTATAAGGTGTTTTTTTTGGATGTGAGAGAGATAGAAAAGAAAGCACACATAATACCTTTTCATTACATGGACAAGATGTGTTTCTTTGTTAACTCGTCAAGTGAGTTTCACTGTGGTCTATTCAGCTGTTCAGGTGGTGTTCTCTAGTCTTTCACCCAAGTACACACTTCAAAGTGGCTATGTTGCTGGTATTTGTAGTGATACCTTCAACCTTAGGTTACTAAGTGGACCATTTGAAGAGTTTAGCTTCAAACTATTGGAACATACTGTCTTATTAATCATTTAGGAAGCATCGTCTTACATTGGCATATCTATTTCAAACCTTTAAACAATATTTAATCAAATTTTATTTTTATTAAAAACTGGTGGTAGGTTGTTTAAAAAAAACCATTTGCAATATAAAGATAAAGAAACAATATAAATATATACACCCACAAAGATATTACATATATGTGTGTCATGTGGTATAGGTGTGCGTGTGGTGTGTGTAAATATATATATATATATAGAGACAAACACACACAATGTGGCTTCAAATGAAAGCCTTAAATATACTTTTTTTGAAAAATTATTCTGAAAAAATAAACACAACTATCATTTCTGGACGTAGTCACAAGTCCCCCAACACCTATAAATGCATGGATTCCTGTAGAAAAAAATTGTTTTGGCCACGCGTGAAACCACTCACGCACCACCTGCTATACCACTTCATCTGACCTGAAAGTCTTTCCTCCCAATGCCTCTTTTAGTCATCCAAAGACGTGGAAATTACTTCAGGCCAGGTCTGGTGAGTACGGCGGATATTGTAGACACTGATAGTGGAGGTCCTCAATGATAGACACTGATAGTGGAGGTCCTCAATGGTAGACACTGATAGTGGAGGTCCTCAATGGTAGACACTGATAGTGGAGGTCCTCAATGGTAGACACTGATAGTGGAGGTCCTCAATGGTAGACACTGATAGTGGAGGTCCTCAATGGTAGACACTGATAGTGGAGGTCCTCAATGGTAGACACTGATAGTGGAGGTCCTCAATGGTAGACACTGATAGTGGAGGTCCTCAATGGTAGACACTGATAGTGGAGGTCCTCAATGGTAGACACTGATAGTGGAGGTCCTCAATGGTAGACACTGATAGTGGAGGTCCTCAATGGTAGACACTGATAGTGGAGGTCCTCAATGGTAGACACTGATAGTGGAGGTCCTCAATGGTAGACACTGATAGTGGAGGTCCTCAATGGTAGACACTGATAGTGGAGGTCCTCAATGGTAGACAATGATAGTGGAGGTCCTCAATGGTAGACACTGATAGTGGAGGTCCTCAATGGTAGACACTGATAGTGGAGGTCCTTGATGACTGCAGCTGTTGCATGGGCAGTATGGGGTCAAGCTTTGTTGTGTTGCAAAAGGACACCTTTACTTAGAAGTTCACGTTGTTTGGATTTGATTCAGAGTTGAAGATTCTGTATACGTGGCACTGTTGACAGTATTCCCCCTTGGCATGTAATGCTCTTAAATAATGCCTCGTTCATTCCAAAAGAGAGTCAGCATAATGCGTGAGGGGGTTTGGCGTCATTCCTTGCTTGCTCTCTTCATTTTAGGCTCGTGATAGTGAACCCAGGTTTCATTTCCAGTAACAATTCTTGCTAGGAAACCATCACCTGCTTCAAAGTGCCACAAAAGTTCCTAACAGGCATCAACGCGTCATTGTTTCAATTCTGGAGTTAGTTGCCATGGCACTCTCCTTGCAGATACTTTGTGGCACTGTAGATGTGCAGCAATTTAATTCATAATCAATCAGCGATTTTCCTTTACGAGGGGGTCAACAGCTGCAATTGACTCTGAGATCACTACTCTGTGTGCCTGACTCGTTCTTGAACAGTCTGTCACAGAACTCGCTCCATTTTGGGACTTTCTACTCCACTCATACACTTTCTGGCCAGTGAAAGGCATGCATCACTGTACTGGACCTTCATTCACCAATGAATTTTTATAGGTTTCACCCCTTTGCTGCTAAAAAACGGATAACAGAACACTGCTCCTCTTTGGTCCATGTCAATAGTTGGGTGGCAATCTTCTAACTGCAATTATGACATCATTTTGTTTGTCTGCACCGTGATGGCACATGAAGGACACTCTTGACATCCTTAGCAACCAAATTAACAAGTTATATGCAAAATTATTGCAAAAGAGAAATACATACCATATTATCATTTAACCATTCCCAGATTGGCCAAATTTGGTTAATCTGTGTCTTAAATTCTCAGCAGATGCCGCAACTCTATACGTCAAATAATTAAGTTTTTCTTCAAAATAAAATAAATTAAACAAATTGAGCTAAAATTGTGATTTAAAAATTATAAGACACATAATAAAATTATCTATGACATGAAGTATTCATAATAAATGTATATATTAGTATGAAATGTTAAATGTTATTAATGTGACGGTGAAAAAAACAACGTACATATTCTTTGGTACTCATCACGTAAGGTATATATTTCTGCGGTAATCTACTTCCTTCTCTCCCAGTCAAAGTATGAATTGGACTTGTATTGAATATCCACACGTAATCAATATGCATGATCATGGGCATACTCAAATAATAACTAATTTCTCTGGTTTAGATGTCCAAATTCTAACACATGAAAAGAATGTCTTTAACACATTTGACACATGTGGAGATATCGATTGATTGTTGAGAACAACACATTAAACTAAATCTGCACTTACGCCAGACATTCCACCATTTAAGGTTATTTAAAAACCCAATCATAGAAAAGTTATAGAGCGAAACACCAGTATTTGATACAGATTTTTACTGAATCGGACAGTAACTGATGTTTTGAGCGCAACAGAGAATCCTACTCTATGGGACAGAAAAGAATTCACTGTTTCCTGTATCAGTGTTAGTGAAGCGCTCATAAATATTATGTTATGTAACATCTTGAAATCTTATACATTTATAAAGTGAAGATGCAGCAGTGCATGAGCTGACAGCAGCCAGTGACTTATAACTGGCTGCTTGCATCAGGGTCAGCGAACCATAGCTGACCAAGACACTTTTGCTTTCACGTGGTGGGCCTGGAAATAGGTTGACTAGTCACTAGTGTAGGCTGGTCAAGTGATAGGGATCGAAGCAGGAAGGAAAACCCAGTACTAAAAAAAGCCAGCTGAAGTCGGATGTGCCAAGCCAAAAGGCGCAGATTTCGCAGCCTCACTGTAAACTTTTACATCCTTTTCAAAACGAACGCTAAAGAAGAAGAAGAAGAAGCATTTAAAAGTGAAGAACATGAAGAACATATTCACATCTGTGACAAGTAATTTTAACAAATGGTCAGTAAACACTAAGTGTTAACCTCTCTTTCTTTAATGGACAATTTACAAGGTCGCAAATGGTACCTTGTTTGCACATTCCTGATCACTAAAATACATGATAATCAGCAAATCTGTAAATTATTTGCACATATGCTTGCAAAAATGATTTTGATTTAACAGAAGTCTTTGGGACGATGAGGCTAACGTCGGGTCAGGCAAAACACACTCATCAGAGAATGTTAGCCAGGGTCAGGAAAAATATACTGGCCAAGACCCTCACTTGACCTCCTCGTTGGTTATCCTGGAAACGGGCTGTTGAGGACAACAGTCTGGCTAACAAGATGAGGTTCGACGTGATCTTCGTAGTAGTGAGCGACACGTAGATGAAGCCAAGCATAGCACAACCGCTTGGAGGACACCGGTCCACCTTCATCAGCACACTCGATATGTGAGAAAAGCTACTGCAATCCGTCACTTAACGCCCTTTTCAGGGTGCACATAAGAGTAACCTACTCATTGTGGGCATTTGAAACAACAACAACAGCAGAAGTCTTTAAAAAAATGTTCAACATAACTAAAATAAAAGCCAAAAGTATTTAGGTATTGACATTCTCTGAATTTAAGACTGAAAGGGTCTTAACAGCTGCATTAGGGACATTCATTTTATTTCAGACCGAAAGAGTCTGACAGCTGCATTTGGGATATTATTTTTATTTTGGACTGAAATTTGTCTGACAGCTGCATTCAGGAGATTCATTTTATTTCAGACTGAAAGGCTCCAACAACTGCATTCATGAATCTTCACTAAATCAATGTAATTTTTAATTTTGTTGGCATGATTCAGGAATGGCATATGAGTAGCAAAAATAAAAGAATAAGTAAAGTAGATTTAAAGCAGAGGCAAGTAAATGGATGCACCATCTGTGCCCCGGACAGAGTACATGTTTCAGATCTCAAGTGTTCATTAATCAAGCCCGTCATAAGACCAGCTGTTTTATCATTACAAGGCTGTAGTCCCTCCCACATACACATAGCCTTTATTTCAAGATGTCTGGAAAAAAAGGAAGAAAAAATCAATTCAGAGATTCATTTACTTGGAATCAGTCAGCACATCCTCAAAGCAAATGGCTCGGAGTCCTGAATGTTTGAGATTGATAGGGTGATTTGAAAAGTTTACATTTTCTTAAAGCTTGGAATGTCGTTTAGGTGATGTGTCATTATTTTTCAACATAGTTACTATCCTGGTCCACACATAAATGTCAACGTCTAACAAATTGTTGGAAAAAAATTGGACGTCTTCTCCCGAAACTAGGTACGCACAGCTGCTTGCACTGACTTGTCAGAAGCGTAACGCACACACTTTCTATATACCCAAGCAGGGCATGGATAACGTGATAGACTCGCTTAATTGAAATCATAAACATTGCATCGATATCTTTCTGCTTGACACAGCAATTGGTATGAATCAGTTTGCCCATGCGAGCTTGATGCTGTGCATTTACAGCTGTGATTGGTTGTCCTCTGCGAACCTTGTCATACAGGTTTGTTGTTGCTGGATTGTCACCTTTTACAGCCCATGCCCACCTTATGACAGTACTGACATCCACACAGACTTCACCATATACCACAGTCATTCTTTGATGCATATCGATAGGCACACAACCTTCCGCCGTCAGGAATTCAGTCACAACATGTTACTTCAAATATATTTCCATGTAGGCCTCCATTTTACTGTCTGCTGTGAGCATGCGTCACATTCCAGCCGCATGCCACTACATGCTCCTATACTTGCCTTCATTAGAGATTATTTTCACATAGGTGTCACATGGTTCTGAGCATTGTTGTCAAAGTTATGGCACTGGATGTAAAACTTTTAAAATCGCCCTCTATATTAGGTATAAAGGTCAGAAAATGTTTCTATCACATCAGAGCATGTGAGCCATACAAAAATAGTTTTTGTTCAGGTCTAAACTCATCATCATCATGTTTGTTGACCTAGTTTCCGCAACTCAACTCAGTTTTGTGACAGGATATTTGTTTTTGCTATGGACCTTCCTATTCACTTTGTGATGTCTTCCCATTTATTTTTCTGCCTCGCTGTTTTACACTTCCCAGGTACAGTACCTTGCAGGATCGTCTTGGTCAACCCAGACGATATTGAAACATGCCCATACCATGTAAGCTTGTGTATTTTTACCATAGTCATTAGGTCTTTATATTCTTTATATTGGTCGAGATCTCTCTTAACAGATTCACAAACTGCCTTATTAATGACATGGTTTACATTTGAAATGCAGAGGATTCGACGCAGACATCTCATTTCTATTGCACAAATTCCACGCTCTTGAACTGCTGCAAGAGTCATGTTTCACACGCGTAAAGGTACATGGAAGTAACAAGTGCATACATTAAACGCAACTTGGATTTAAGTTTGATGCTTTTGTCCTTTCATATTGGTCTCAGTTTGGTCAGAGCAGCCATGGTCATTGCTGTCCTTGCTTGAATTTCAGCTCTGGAACCTTCTGTGTCCATCAGTGCTCCCAGACTCTTCAGCAGAGTTAAAAAGCACTTTGTCATGAGAAAGGCTGTAATCTGAACCAACCACTAGACTGTCTAAACTAATGTTCTCTGTAACTATGTTCTTTTTTCTTCATGGATATATGCAGAGAGTCTATTTTCAAATACATTTTTTGGTATGTGCATTCATTAAACGTATCCATGAGCATGCTTGGACAGAAAACTGGCGGATTCTTTCTTCCTTGAACTGATGTTCAGGACTCATATATGCTAGAAACTAAGTTCAATACTACAGTATAATAGATCACAATGCTGAAATGGTATTTAAAAATGTTTCTCTACATGTTTTTATTGACAAATGTAATACAGCAGTATTCCAGTTCACCGAAGAATAAATAGTTATTACTTATAATTTATAAATTATAAAATGGTTTCATTTATTTTCCTTGTTTCATGTTATAAGGTTTTGGCATTATTTACCTTTTCAGACAAGAGTTCCATTTTTAGTACACTTCTTCTTCTTCTGCGTTCGTTCTCAATCTCTGGCTGCCAAGCAATGTACAGGGCTTTGCAAGTAGCAGGATGTAGTCTGGTAAACGGAATGTGTTGTGTCACTAGTTTACAGCTTGGCTGCAATATTTGCACCTTTTGGTCCGACACATTCATCTTCGGCAGCTCTAGTACACTAAAGCATAACCATTTATTTATAATTTAAAATGTACACGTTTAAAATTGATGTACACTGTAACTAAAATGAAACACTGCAATGTAAAGGCTAGAACTGTACCTGCATATATCAATGGCTCCATATGTCCAGATTTTATTTTCCATGGCAAGTATTGTATCAACTTCCATCTTTACACATCTTGTAACAAATTTTAGTTGCTTAAACATACAGTCTTTTGCAAGTACTAGAGGGAGAAAAAAAGGAGACCATTCTTCATATTGTACTGCTTATTAAGCTTCTTTTTACGACAAGCTGGTTGCTGATAATGTTAAGGGGGTATTCCTAAGACTATGATTGTGAGGATGGATAATAGTATTGTGCATCAAAGTCATGCATATCGATGAGGATGATGAACATCAATGATCACATGCTGAGGATGATGAAAGTGGTACATCAACAACCATACGACTATGATAATGAATATGATGTAACAAAAACTAATGAATATTCATAAAAACAATAGAATATTGGGTAGGTACGTAGTTAGTCTTCTTAAGTGGCAAAGACCTGCTACGCCAATGGTCCATGAGCACTACAAGTGGCTGAGTCCCACGCTGCGTACAAAGAGGATGATGTTTTTCCCTTGTCCTAACCAGATGTTGTGTAAATGGCCATGGGGATGGGACCATGATGGAGAGAGTTGTTTTCCATCCTTGATAGCTGGTGGACAGAGTTGTTTTCAGTACTGCAGGTCATATGTCCAATTAGTGCCAACTGGCAATAATTAAACATAATGAATGAGCTTTCAAGGCCTGTCCATCAAATGACTTCGCCATTTGTGACCTGGTCCTACCAGTGGGTTGCAAGAATGCGCCTCTGGCTGTATATGTGGAAGACTTCAAGTGCTTCTGATCGCTCTACATAACAGTGCCAGTACTTTGACCTTGGGCTATGAATTCCTTGTGCCATGATTTCCCTATTCCAGTTCTTTGACCTTGGACCATGATTTCTCTATGCAAATTCTTTGACCTTTTAGAGATTTTAGAGAAAGCATGTCGCCTGATAGAACAGAACACAGCAGACTCCTCACATAAGTGCCCAGAATGAGGCAAAGTCTGCCGTGCCAGGATTGGTCTCTATAGCCATATGAGAACATATCTCGCAGCACTAGTATGATGCTGTCACCATCTTCGCTTTAGATGGGCAACTATTATTATTATGATTTCCTTATGCCAGTTCATTATCCTAATATTAAAGTAATAAATATGCTATTATATTCACATAATGAAGTGCACGCTATACAGAAAAGGTTCTATTTACCAATTAATTAAACTAGAGCATTAAACAAATTCACAGGAGTGGTACCTGGGTTGAATAGAATAGGATTACTGTAACCTCCCAAGCATGTTGTAAAAGACAACTAAGTAGCAAGGGGCTGGTAGGTAAAATGATTGCTATGAAATCGCCATTGCAAATGCTCTGATACAGAAAAGGGCAGCTATAGTGGCGTACATGTTTCACTTGGACAAGAACAACGAATCAATCGATCAAGAAACAATTAAACTGCAAAGAAATTATATCATCTATCAAACCTCCATAAAAAGGATAATAATATTTAAGCAACTGAGTTAAACATTTAATAAAGATATTTAAAATGCACTGATGCTATTTTCCGTAGCTTTGATTTGAAGACAGGTTTGAAGCAACTAAGAGAATGTATACTTTTATCTACGAGGGATGTTCAAATGAAACCCGCCCGTGCTGCACCACATGGACATAAGCGCGAGGAGCATGATGATGTCACATCTGACTTAATGAGCACACACTAATGTACAAGTATGCACGTGTTCATTATCCTCGTATTCATAGGTTCTGTGCAGACCAGTGAGAAAGTGTCATTTCAAACGGTGGTAAGGAAGAAACTGAAGTATCAGATGGTGTGTTCACATGCAATGGAAGCATCCCGGATCACTAAAACCCCACAAATTCAAATAACAGGTTTCTGCTGGTAAGGTTATGCTGATTGCATTTGTTTATCATGGATGTTTCTATTCGCAGACATCAAAGAGCCTGACATGAACATCAGTGCTATTAAGACACATTAGACATTCTGCATACAAGCCATCAAGAATAAACAACCCGGTATGCTTACGCCTGGTCTGATTCTGTTGCATGACAATGCTCATTCACATGTCGCGAACATTGTGCAGGAAGCGTTAGCATGGAAAGGATTGGAAGTTCTGCCACACCTAGCCTATAGCCCTGATCTATCACCATGTGACTTTCATTTGTTCCAACCCTTACAAAAATTTATAATGGGACAACGATTCGACACCAGTGCAAACGTCATGGCCTCGGTGACCAAATGGTTCAATGAGCAACCAATCATTTTTCTCGGACGGCATCCGATGTTTAGCTAACCAGTGGGATGTGTGTCGGAATGCATTTGGTGACTTTTCTAAAGAGCCCCAGTGCATGTTTGTTTCATTTTATTATGCCACACCTGCTGATGTTTCTTTCATATGTTTGTAATAAATTCACTGGGGCGGTTTCATTTGAACACGTCTTGTAGTATGACAGGTACTTACAGTGTTTCATAGCACACAACTCTTCAATAATTCTTCTGACTTTTGACATCTGAGGTACAGTTTCTGTTTGTAAGTCTCTGATTTTCTCTTGTAAAGGCTCCAGACACACTTTATGAGTGTTCAGCATTGAGCAGAATAAAAGTTCAGTGTATTCTGCTGTGCTGTTTGGGTTACTGAAAACATCAAAATTGTACCTTCGTATCATCATCAATTAATACCTTTCAGCTCCCTGTGGAACATAGGTCTTCAATATACACATGAGGAATCCGCAAATCTTGACCTTCCTGCCTATATCTGAAGAAGTATTTGTGGCTTAACATTTCTACAAGATAAGGTACCCAGTCCCATGTCCAATCCTACTTAGTCACCTGCTACGATATGACTGGCAGGTTTCAGTGTTACTATTCTTTGCTCTTCTTTTGGACCCTGGTAACACTACAATATCTTCAAAGAAAATTAACAGGTATTTAATTTTAAGTTAATAAAGATCTTAATGCTTGATACAAAATAACTAAGGAAACATGAGATACTTAGCTTAACGTCTTTATACTGGTTTAGAAGACTCTGCAGAGTCTGTATACAACCAGTTTAATTTACATTACCTTGCTCTAAAAGCTATGCGCATCCAATTTATTCTTAAATGCATTAATTGTCCATGCCTCCACTACTTCTTGTGGCAATGCATTCCAAGCATTCACCACCCTCTGACTAAAAAAATATTTCCTAATCTCCAGATTAGATATGTTGTTTGTTAATTTGTAGCTATGCCCTCTTGTTCTTGTAGGTGGTTATATTTTGAAAAAAACTTGTTATAGTCGAATTTATCCGTTCCTCTGATCATCTTATCAACCTGTATTAAGTCACCTCGAATTCTTTTTTTTCTAGACACTGTAGACCAGTTTTTCTGAGTCTTTCCTCATAACTGTATTTCTGGAATCCCACTATCAGTTTTGTCGCTCTTTTTTGTATTCTTTCCAGCATGTTTATATCCCGTCTATGATAAGGACTTCACACCTGTACACAGTACCCCAATCTAGGTCTAACTAATGCTTTATACAGTTTGACTTTCACTTCCTTGCTCCTATGTTTAATATTTCTTTTTGGGATCAAGACGCTGAGCAGCGCATGAGCTGCAGTGGTCAGCGACCCATTGCTGACTACTAGCGTCAGGGCCTGCAAACCCGAGCTGCCAAGACCCTTCTACACCTCCACGTGGTGATCCTGGATAACAGGCTACAGCAGGGCAGACTGGCTAAGGAGAAGGGATCGAAGAGGGAATGCTAACCCGGTACTCAAAAAATGCTTGCTGAAGTCGGATGTGTTGGACCGAAAGGTGCAAGTATTGCAGTCAAGCTGTAAACTACAACACAATGCATTCCATTCTCTGGACTACATTCTGCTACTTAAGCCCTTTTAGGGTTTGGTAGCGGGAGATTGAGAATGAATGCAGAAGAAGAAGAAGAAGAATATTTCTTTTTATCATACCTAACTTTGCATTTGCCTTTTTTACTGCTACCTAGACTTGCTCACTCACCTTACCTGTATGATCTATTATAACTCCTAGGTCCCTTTCCTTTTCTATCTTTCTAATATTGTTCTTGCCCATTCTGTAATTATGTTCCAAATTGGATATACCCATGTGGATTACTGTACATTTATCTACATTAAACTCCATTTGCCAGCTTACAGGCCATTCTTGAATTTTATCTAAATCTGACATCAATATATCCACTTCTGCTTTTGATACAGCTTTCTTGTGTTGTGTGTAATCTATGTGATCAGTCTTCATTTCACTCACTTTCATTTAATATCAATATGGCGTTTTTGTGTTTGTGAGGTCCTTATGGGAAAAATGTATACGGCAGGGGATTTATGTGACTAAGGATTAAAGATCGTTTGTCTCTGCAGTTGCCACATAATGACATGCTGGATTATTATTTTACACCTGATAAAATAAAAACGTAGGTCTCACAAAGTTCAAAACCATGTCATCCAGATTATTAGGCCGCTAAACTAATTACTTGGCAATGATCTCCTTCACCTAAATGATCATATAGTTTTATACTGCTGTGTGTGAGCATTCAGATACATTATTATCTTAACTTAACGTTTTTATACTGGTTTAGAAGACTGCAGAGTCCGTATCCAACATGTTTCTGTTATATTTACTTGATCTAAAAACACCTATGCACATCCATTCTATTCTTGAATGCATTAATTGACTCTGTCTCTATTATTTCCTGTGGCAATGCATTCCAAGCATTCACCATCTCTGACTAAAAAAATATGTCCAGGTATATAATCTGGACCTTTCTTTAATTAATTTGTGGACTTTGCCCTCTTTTTCTTGTAGGTCGCTGTGTTTAGAAAAAAAACTTGTAGTCTAATTTATCTTTTCCGTTGATTATCTTATAAACCTATATTAAATCGCCTCACTTATCTAGTTTATAACAGACAATACTCTTTATCTTTCATCTCATGTGTGTTAATGATACATCATAGTAAACACTTCTCTCATGCAATTAATCAATCAATCAATCAATCAATCAATAACCTTTCAACTACGAGAGGAGCATAGACCATCAACAAACAATCTCCAGACTGCCCTATCATGAGCAAACTGAGTAAGCTCATCACATGACTTCCCTGTTTTGTTAATGTTCAATGACGTCTTAATGTGTGACCTATCCAGTGCCATTGGCGATCTCAAATGTCCTATTCTACCAGTAGTTTCCCAGTTCTGTTTAATACGAGGGGGCTTCAAATGAAAACCTTAAAAGTGGGATAGAAATTAGAAAAACCATGCCATATTGACATGCACCAAAGAGAAGCAGCGTTCTGTTATCTCTTTTTTGCGCAGCGAAGAGGTGAAACCTATAGAAATTCATTGGCAAATGAAGGTCCAATACAGTGATGCATGCCATTCACTCCAGCAAGTGTATGAGTGAAGTAGGAAGTTACTAAATGGCGTGAGCTCTGTGACTTACTGTTCATGACCAGGTCAGGCATACAGACTTGTGACCCCAGAGTCGATTGCACCCTCGTTAAAATAATTGTTACTTGACTGAGTGAAAGGCATGCACAGCCATGCTGGACCTTCATTCACCGATAATTTCTATAGGTTTCACCCCCTCGCTGCTAAAAAAACGGATAACAGAACGCTGCTTCTCTTTGGTGTATGTCAGTAGTCGAGCGGCCATCTTTTAACTACAATTATGACATCATGCTGTTCCTCTGCACAGTGAAGGCAAGTGCAGGACACTTTTCACATCCTAAGAAATCATATTAACAAGTTACAATATAATGGCGAAGTTTTTATAATTTCTATCCCACTTTTAAGGCTTTCATTTAAAGCCCCATCGTAGATCGGTATTAGTGACCTTATCGTATATCTCAGCTGTTCACTCTGTCGCAGACAATCGTTGATGAAAGTCTGTACCAGTTTATTTTTGGTCACGGCCTTTATAATTCGCCATGTCTCAGAGTCATACAACAGCAGGGGTTTCACATTAGTTGAAAATCTTCAATTTGATATTACGAGGGACATGTAAAAAGTTTTGCCTTTGGGGAGATAATTTCATTAATGTGCAATATTTACACTTGAGCTATACATTTTCCTAAAGCTTGGAATGTTGTTTAGGTGATTTGTTACTATTTTTCAACATAGTCTCCATCTCAATCCACACACAAGTGCCAAAGTCGGACAGGTCGTTGCATCCCGTCGAGGAAAAATCCCGAAATCAGGTACACCCAGCTTCTTGCACCGCCTCGTCTGAAGTGAAACGGTGTCCGATGTCCCTTAAGATGTTCTTTCAGTTTAGGAAGATGGGAAGAGAAAGAAATTGTAACAGATCTAAGCCATAGAGACAATATATAGGTAGGAGCTTAGACATGTTTTAACATGTAATATGTGGGAGAAAGATAGAAAGATCTTAGACAACCATCTTGTTTCTTTCTTCCTCGTGGGATTTGAGTCAGTGCAGCTGAACAGTCCAGTCAGAATTTGAGCAACCAAAACGTACCATGTACGCTTTGTCTCGAACCACGTAGGTGGGAGTTTTGGTAAACATACGTAACCTGACATAAGTCACAGGCCATGTGTCCACACCTGTAAAGATAGTGGTGGTAGACAGATAGACTTGTTGCCGCCGACAAACCCGCGTCATCTGGAAACCACGCGAACAGGATGGGGGATAGTGGCAAGCAGACAGAAAAAAATTTGCGTCATTTTTTTTGCAGATCCAATATAAATTCACGTATAGAGAGACGTTGGGACATTACCTGAGAATACTTTTGAAGGAGACGCGCAGTGGAGAGCAGGCAACAGAGTGAGGCAGATTTGAGTTGAGAACCAGATTACATGAGAACACTTTCGAAGGAGACGCTCAGTGGAGGGCAGGCGACAGAGTGAGCAGATTTGAGTTGAGAACCACAGAGAGAGAACATTTCACTTCAGAGACAGAGGTACTTAGGAAAGAGACGCTCAGTGGAGGGCAGCCGACGAAGATATGCAGTTGAGGCAGATTTGAGTTGACATTTAGGTGACGGAGAGAGGCAGTAGAGATAGACACGCAGAAAGCAAGCTCTTTAGGGCTGTAACCACGGACAGGGCATCTGTAAAAAAGATCTGGCTTTCATTGATTTTGCCTGTCAGCATAGACTCTAGTGCAGCTGTCAATACCTCTGCCTCTGATGCAGCAATTTGAGTGGACCGTCACCAGAGCTTATGTTTGCCACACTTGTGTCACCATACACTGCTTACATTCTGCGATGAATGTCAACTGGTCCACATCCTTCAGCTGCTAGAAACCGAATCACTGCTCGCTGATCAACTCTGGACGGATTCCGTATCACACCCGCCATGTTTTCACCGGTCTGCCGAGGAAACTATGAGTCAGAGGATAATTAAATTTTGCAAACTTGATAGTTGGTATGTGCTGTTTACATCAGAAGTGATGTCATCATGCGCATCGTACATATGTGCACTTGGTGCAGTTAGGTCTGGTTTCATTTGAACACGCCTTGTAGGATGACCACCTCTGTCCCACCATTACCATATTTTACAGCCAGCAAAACCAACAAGGAGACTATTTTCAATACACAAAACAAGAAGGCCATTTTCAATACACAAAGTGTGTAAACTTGACAAAATATATACAATAACAGTAGTAGTATTCAAGCTGGCAGGAAAATGTATGCTAGATGAATTATATTTATTAGTCTACAAAAGCAACAAAGCCATGTGTGAAATCCAAAAATGGCTTAAAACTTAGAGCACATGTATAACCATACACAAAATCTAATCAACATATGGCAGCCAAACAACCAGTAGTTAATTAGAGGAAAATGTGGATACAGAAAAAAAAGTATTACTTCTAAAAAGAAGAAAGTATTTATGAAAAGAATGAAGAGTTACAAAGTACAAAGACAAAATCCGTGTAAAATGTAAAATATGAATGAAAATAATACTTGAGAGAACTAAACAAGATGATGAAGGAATATTTTTTTTAAATGCTTACCTGCAAGAACGGGAAGGAAGGCTAACATCAGATCAGGCAAAACATACTGATCAGACATGTTAGTCAGGGTCAGGAAAAATATATTGGCCAAGACCCTCAACTCGACTTCCCTGCAGTTCTCCCTGGAAATGGGATGTTATTCATTGCACCCTGGCTAACAAGGTGAGAGATCGACGTGCTCCCTGTAGAAGTGAGCGACACGCATATGAGGCCAAGCATAGTACAACCGCCTGGAGGACCCTGGTCCACCTTCATCAGCAGGCTTGGGGCCACTTAACGTTCTTTTGAGGGCACATGAAAAAACAGCAACCTACAAGAACCTTCATCTAAAAATGTTTATTAAAAAAGTGGGAGTAAATAAAATAATGGTAACTGAAAGAAAAAAAAGAGAAAATGGAAAGTCCAAGAGTAAAAGATAATTATGGGACAGAAGAAGCAGCCTTGGTATACACACTATTTCTTAGTGATTATAGCAAGACAAATAATGAATTGATGAATAAAATCAGAGTCAGGTAGTTAAGATCTATTGTCACATTAAAAGACAAAACACTTTGCAAGAAACAATACTGCAAGAAAAGGCGGAGGGCAAATGTGCCAACGGTAAACAGAGCTATAAGTGTGACATTAACATCAAAAGACAGATGGGGAAAAACCTGGCAGATTGAATCATCATGATAAGAGATAAAGAATATTAAAGATCTGTTGTAGCTGACTATCAATGTACAGAAGTAGTACTTGAAATGAAACTGAATTGATAGCATTTATAAAAAAGAATTGTTTTCTACAAAGAATTATACTGTTGAAATTAGTTCAGTATTATTTTTGTTCAAGGTTTTCTGTTGAAAAAATGAAATCCTTTATAATAAAATATGAATAAAATTGTAAAGAAAAATTGTTTCTTATAGTTTTATTTAATAAATTACAATTATGGAATTGTATTGCACTTGTATCTTGTTACTCCAATTTTCTGTCAAACTCTGGACTGATACACCATTTTCAATCTTCCAGAATCACTTGTAATCTTTTAGTTAATCTTTCCAAACTGCTTTAAAGTGACTCTAAAGTATGCCTAATTGGATAAGGATTAATCACTAAACTGAAACACTAGTTTGAATAATTAAATTACAGTGCACAGGTATGGTATCCTTTATTGTCATATTTTTTAATGCTTCGGGGAGACTAATCAATGAAGTATGGAAAAACAGAATAGCACCACCATTTCTACAACATGAATGAATTAACACAATTTGAGATTGGTTGGATAGAAATGTTGATTAATTAAGGATGAGTTGGATGAAAATTGATTAGGACTAGGTTGTCATGGTGGTCGATCTTCTTTCATTCTGCAGACATTGTCAAACAACCAAAGTTGAGATTGCTCCATTCCATGTTGGATAAAAAGAGTTGAAAACAAATCTGACAGTGTTAATACGGATGTACATTTTTCTCTCCACCATCTTTGTCAATGATATTTCCTAAACAATTGATAATAACGTAAACAGGCATATTATTATCAACATTTGATCTTCAGTACCACACCAACTTAGATTTATTTCTACCTACATAAGAAACGGTGTGCGGTTCTTCAATTATCTGGCAAAAATAATTGTACCACTCACCCGCATTCATGTTTATCCAACTGATATCCAATGAACCTTATAAGCTGCTCCATTGCTGAGCCACTTTCTGTACATAAAGGTTCAGCTTTAAGTTGGACAGCAGGTTTAGCTGTGCTCTGTGCAATATACTTTGTACATGTTTCTGTGAGATCCGTCTAATGAGATAGGTTGTGAATACAAAAGAAGTTGTTCCTCATGTATAAAAATTATAAGCACAAACATGGTTCAAAAAGACATTTATAGGTAAGATCAGATACCATGCCAATTGCGATTATACCTTTGATGAGTCCTCATGTGATATCCAGTTAAGTACCTTTTTATACTTATTTATGTGTTCATATCCATATTTTATGAATTCATCTCATTCTCTATGATTAGTTAAAACAATTGGTATGTGCTATAGTGTGTTTCAAAATTCATGTCCTCAGATTTTATCTAATATCTCCAGAAACCTTGCACATCTCATCATTAATTTTTGCATGTGGTCTTACATTTCCCGTGATATTAAGATTTTATAATTCTAAATAGTGCAGATACTACCACTACTGACAAGTTTCTTTGATCTTTGTTGTCAAAATAATTATTTTACCCCTAAAAGATATTCATAGGCATCTCAGTCTTGGTAGACCATGCATGTGACGCCCTGTGAGTAGCCTCTCAGGGCTCAAACCTGAGCGCTGAATATTGAGACTCTGGGTTGTCCAAACTGCAGGATTCCCCTCTCAGCCTCCCTGGTCTAATCAAAAGACATGCAAAACATGACAATTTGGCACCAATTCAGCTGCATGAGCTTCCGTAATGAATTCGCAATTTTGAAACCATACGCCTTAGGTGTTACCACTCCGGATTTTCTGTCTGGGTTTACTCCCATAGCCATACCCTCTCCTGAGGTTTCCACAAGGCAGTAGAGTCGTTGACCGCGGATGCTAGTTACTCAAGACATCCGATGATAATCTCATCGTCTCAAGACTAGCCAGCACTCCCTGGGACTTGTGGTTATAAAATCAGAGTTTCTCTGGTCCTAGGCGAACTGCCTGAACAGGCTAATGAGCTTCGTCTACTAGGGTTTAGAGTCACAGTTTACATTCTCTTAGATTGCCTGCCAACCAAGGCTAATGACTAATGAGCCCAGCTATACCACCGGGTACTCGGTCGCGCCCTACAGCAGGCTCTCTAAGAAACAGGGGACCCCTCAGGAAGGTGTTGCTGGAGACACAAAAATGTAGGAAGGCCATTGGCATGGAAACTCCTGTCCGGCAAGCCAAACAGTGAATCCAACGGCAATCTCTACACCTGTAAAGGAGAGGCTATATCAGATGCTTCACTTTCCTTTAACGAGCGAGACGTCCAGCCTAGACCAAAGAATAGGTTATTTTCAGTTCTGAGATCAATCTTCTTGATGTATGTGGTCCTGAAAATGATCTGCTTTCAAAGATGATGATAAATTCTGGTACGAAAATGTATTCAGTATTTTACAACCTCTTGCCATAAATTTCTTTGTCGGATGTTTCCTGGTAAAAATACATATAACCTATATTTCAACTTATTCAGAGTCTAACATATTGACGATTGCTCTTGGTAGTATGAATCACAAACCATCATTTTTTCAATAGTTTTCTTCCTCTTGCAAGACATGGTCTTCATATGAAGCCCAATAATCCTTATCTATCTTTAAGAGGGTATATGTATGTTCTTTGACATCGCACAGTTTGAATGTTTTATTTTCAGCTGCTACATATCCTTAACTTTTGCCCACAGTAGTTCTATTGGGTTTAGATGGGAATGATAAGGCGCAGTATCAAACATCTGTGTCCATGCGCCATTATTATTTTGTCTATAAGAAATATCTTTGTCTTTAACGACTGCTTTACAAGGGAAAACAATTAAGGTTTTAGATACATTTAGTTAAATGGTATGTGTTCCTTCTTAAGCCATAACTTTATTGCATCTTGTGTTCTCGATTATATAGGGACTTTGTCCTCTTGTGACACTGCATTGTGGTATGATACATTGTCCATTATAATACAAGAGGGTCTATCTAAGGAAGGAAGAGCAATTTTCTCAATCCACTCTCTAAATATATTGCATTCATCTCTGTGTGGTAGTTCCGATTGTCTGTCTACTGAATTAAAAACGAGTTAAGCATTATTCACCAGCCCATAAGACTCTCTGCAAATATTTGTATTTACCTTCATTGCAATGTTTTGAAAAGTTACGAATTTGGCTTTCAGGCTCATTGTTCATCCAGATAAAATGTAATATACATCATCATTGACGTCTCAGTCTCTGTAGACCATGCACATGGCACCCTGTGAGTTTTGTCCAGCTCTGTCTCCTGTATTTCGATAGTCTGCAAGTAACAGTCCCTGCCACAGATCGTACAACCATGGTCTCTTAAGTCCTTCTCTTTTTTCTGCAGCTAGAAAGCTGTACGAGCGTTGTCTGCCACTATGCCCCTTCTAACTGACTATCTCCAAACAGCTCAATCCTGAGCAATTGTTTCTCAGCTCTCGGTTGAAATGTCGCAGGACTTCATGTTCCTCTTGCATACGTCCTTGAATCACAGTGTGGGAAGGCCGATTCTTCTAGCTCCATTGGCCAGCTGTCCATAGAGGATATCCATTGGCAGCCTCTCATTGTCCATGCGGTAAACATTCCCCAACTATCGAAGACATCACTGTCTCAACAGCACGTACATGCTGTGAGTGTTTGTAAAACCACATTATATGGCACTCTATCTTACCACCAAATCCCCAATATACGTCGTAGGCACCTCAAGTTGAGCCACCGTTCCTGCTTAGGGTAAGTGCTCCAAGTCTCGCTTCCATACATGAGAGTGCCGGGAATGCAGGTCTGAGAGACCCAGACTTAGGTATAGTGAGACAGTGCATTGTTCTCCTATACTCTCTTCATCTGGCGGGCCATTCCGGTACTCTCCCTGCCACGCCTACTGTCTATCTCCTTCTTGAGTGAGAGAGTGTTGCTGATGGCCGATGCCAAATAAGTGAAGCTGTTGACGACCTCAAGAATGACGCCATCAATCTTGATGTATGGGGGAGTGATAATACACTGTGCGCAGACCTTCATCTTGTCCTCGCTTATGTTGGCACAAGCATACATTCCTGCTTCACTTCACTCTTTGATGGTAAAAGAATTTGACAAAGATTTATCATATTAAACTGATCCCTTCACATCAGCATAAAAAGAAATAATCATATTGCGCAGTATTTGGAGGGGGGGGGGGGGGGGGAGGACAGAGAAAGAAAGGCCGGCCGGGTTATCGGGCGGCCGATTTTCACAAGGAGTTCGAATAGACCCTTTCTACTAATCAAGTCCAAGTCGAAGGGCTTGGTGAGGTCTAGAAACATCATATAGAGCGGCTGATCATGTTCTCTGCACTTCTCCTGGATATGGCGAAGAGAGAAAATCATGTCCTTTGTCGATCTAAAGGCATACTTGGATTCTAGGTACACTCTGTCCGTGAGCAGTCTCAACCTGCTGAGTGTCATGTGTGTGTAAACTTTGCCTACAACACTCAGGAGTGTGATACCTCTATAATTATTGCAGTCCCTGCGGTCACCTTTGTTCTTGTAAATCGTCACAATGATAGTGTCACGCATATCTTGGGGGACTGCTCCTTCCTCCCAGAAGAGACATAGGAGGTCAAACATTGGCTGAGGCAGAGCTGATTTCCCACATTTGATGGATTCGAGCGGGATACCATCTCCGACTGGTACTTTTCCATTTGAGAGCTACTCGATAGCCTTGCCTAGCCTCATCAGTGACCACCCTCAGAGATTTCAGGGGGGGCAGCACCTCTCACTGTAGGTCCCAGTGCCATCTTTATGCCTCTTATACAAGCCATGGATATTTCCCGCCCCTGCATTTAGCTGAATTTCTTCACACAGTTACTGCCAGTACTCGTTCAGGCATTGTCTAGCGGTTCGTTGGTAGTGAGATCTGGGCTAGATGTCCCGCTAAAGGAATAGTGAAGCATCTGTTATAGCCTATCCTTTCCAGGTATAGAGATCACCGCTGGATTCACTGTCCGGCTTGCCAGACAGGAGTTTCCTTGCCAATGGCCTCTCCTAGATTATTGTGTCATGTAATAAAGGCAATTTCTTGTAATGACATACATGGAACACACTATCTAACTTTTGAAAGTGGGTACTATTTGCTATAAGTCCTGCACAAATCAACAAAATACATGCAAATTATTGTTTTCAAGATTGCACACCAAATGAATACTGTAAAAAATGTAAATGTGTCATGTTTATGTCTGCTGGATTTTGTATACAGTAAAGAAGCATTCATTTCTGTGCATTGGTTGTTGTTATAGATTTTTAAAGAGAGGCACGAGTTTTGAAGTGTGCTTTAGTAAACCTTTCAATTGTCATTTAAAACCGTGTTTGTTTTGCAAAACGGCACTGTCTGTAAGTAGCAATAAGTGCTCATTTAGCTCAGATCAGCAACAAAGAACAGTAAAAAACTTTCCTACATTAAAAGTTGGACAGATAAATAAATATTTCCTACTAGGTAATCTACAAATTAAACTGAGATCTTGCAGAGACAGAGCAGGAAGAAATAGAAACAAACACAAAATGCAAGAACTTATACATAAAGGCACGAGAGATAAGAATTTAATTGTAAGATTTAGGATAACTGTGATCCTCATAGAGTGTTAAACAAGCACTTGAGCAAAGGAGGGAACTTTCAAAAACATGCATAAAATATGGAACATAATTACAGAATGGGAGAAAACAATATTAGAAAGATAGATAAGGAAAGGGACCTAGGGGTTATAATAGATCATACTGGAAAGGTGAGTGAGCAAGTTAAGGTAGCAGTGAAAAAGGCAAATGCAATGTTAGGTATGATAAAAAGAAATATTAAACATAGAAGCAAGGAAGTGATCGTCAAACTGTATAAAGCTTTAGTTAGACCTAGATTGGAGTACTGTGTACAGGTGTGGAGTCCTTATCATAGAGGGGACATAAACATGCTAGAAAGAATACAAAAAAGAGCGACAACGATGATAGTGGGATTCCAGAATTACAGTTATGAGGAACGACTCAGAAAAACCGGCCTAGTGTCTCGAAGAGAGAAGAATTCGTGGTGACTTAATACAGGTTTATAAGATGATCAGAGGAATGGATAAATTAGATTATAACAAGTTTTTTAAAAATACAGCCACCTACAATAACACGAGGGCATAGCTACAAGCTGACTAAAGAGAGGTCCAGATTAGATATTAGGAAATATTTTTTTAGTCAGAGAGTGGTGTCTGCTTGGAATGCATTGCCAGGGGAGGTAGTGGAGGCAGGGACAGTTAATGCATTTAAGAATTACTGGATGCGCATAGCTTTTAGAGCAAGAAGATGTAAATGTAATTGGTTGTATACAGACTCCACAGGGTCTTCTAAACCAGTATAAAGACGTTAAGTTAAGAGGCTGTTTTCTGAATAAAAAAATAACAAAACAAATGGTTCACAAGGAATACATGACTGAATCTGATAATGCTAGATCATCAATAGAAAGTTTCTCAATGTGAAGAAGAATGAAATGCCCTAAACAATTAATGACAATAGCATAGCGTCGGACACAAAATTGCTTATAAAGGCAGAAAATGCTGCAAAAGATGAAGGAAAAGCTATTATAATCTTAAATAAATTAGTAAAACAACAGCATTCAAGTGAAAGACAAGAGAGAACTTACCATCAAATGGGATAGATTGGTTCAACATTTTAAAGAAAAAAAAAGGATAAACCATTACACCAATAAAATACAGAACCACCAAAGAAATGTATGTATGTAAGCTCTACGAAGAAATGATAGGCTGCAGAATCAGGTGATACCCAACAATACCTCATAACAGCTCTTATTCTACTAACTACAGTAGCTAGAAAATAATGAAGGAAATTCCCAAGAAACGTCATTGCAACTATTTAATTAAAATGTCAAAGAAAGCCTGCTTAACTATATCTAGCAATCATTGGGAGAATAACACTTTTGGCAGTTGCAGACAAAATTATGAACGCCATTTTTCTAACGAGTGTTAGAAAAGTGAACAAAGAATAATAATACTGCTACCATCTGTCAGGTATGTCATAAAAGGTGACTATGAGGGCTTGGGTATTTTTTTGTTGTTGTTTTTTTTTGTTTGCGTTCGCCATATTTCTCAAATCCCCAAGGCGGTGTGCGTTGCACTGCGTTTTTATTTTGCGCCTGTCGGCCCAGTGCATCCGACTTCAGCATGCATTTTATGTAAGGGTCTGCTTCCTCCTGCATTTTCTAAGGGTTTGCTTCCCCGGGGTAACGGCCGGTGCTGTGATGGGGATCGAACCCAGCACCCTCTGGTTGAGAGCCGTGTCACTTAACCACTAGGCCACGCCGTCCCCAGGGGTTGGGTATGAGACTAGCTGCTCCATCCTGCAGGAACTTTAAGTCATAAAAACTTCAGAACATGCATACGGGTCAACATTTTATGACCCAGCATACATTTATTTGTTTGAAGACCTATAACTCATAGGAAAATTAAAAGGTTTAGATTTGTTATTAGATATTTTAGACCCTATACGAGGCATGTTCAAATGAAACTGGACCTAACTGCATCAAGTGAACATACGTACGATGCGCATGATGACGTCAATTCTGGTGTAAACAGCACATACCAACCGTCAAGTTTGCAACATTTCATTATTCTCTGACTCATAGTTTTCTCAGCAGACCGTTGAAAACATGGTGGGTGTGATACGGAATCCGTCCAGAGTTGATCAGCGAGTGGGGATTTGGTTTCTAACAGCTGAAGAATGTCGACCAGTTGACGTTCATCGCAGACTGAAGGCAGTGTATAGTGACAAAAGCGTGTTGAAGACAACAGTGAAGAACTGGACAACGATGTTTAAAGAAGGATGTGAGTTAACGAAAGATCTTCTGAGACCAGCTCAGGCGCATATTGTTGCGCCAGAAGATGCCATCGCCAAAATTGATGCAGCAATTTGGGTCACCATACATTGTCTGCATTCTGCAATGAATGTCAACTGGCCAACATCCTTCAGCTGTTAGAAACTGAATCACTGATCGCTGATCAACTCTAGACGAATTCCGTATCACACCTGCCTTGTTTTCAACGATCTGTTGAGGATAATGACATTTTGCAAGCTTGACGGTTGGTATGTCCTGTTTATACTTGAAGTGACGTCAACATGCACATTGTACATATGTTCACTTGGTACAGTTAGGTCCAGTTTCATTTGAACATGCCTTGTAATTGAAGCTTCAGACAGAAAACTATTATAATACACAGGATTTCAAGCAAGCTGATCATGTACATGCAAAATAGAGCAATTTAAAGAATGGCAGATATACTTATAAATTAGCTTTATGCTCTTTGAAAAGGCATATGATAGTATGGACAGCACATCTGTATGGAACATCAGGTCCAGCATTTTCTCTGTACCGAATGGTAGTTGTAATTTATCTCCACATTTTATTGTTCTTGAATCATTGGTACACTCTGAGAATATTATTTGTTCTCTTCTGTACATTTTTTTCTCTCATAGTATTGTCTTCCTCTTGCCCATTGGCCTTCAACGCTTCACTCTAATATTGGTTTGATCTAAGTATCTCCTCTTATGTCTATAATCCTTTACTTTGTCTAACTAATTTGTGCTTTTTCATTGCTTCCTTACGTTGCAAATTTTTCCAGGACTTTTTTACTATAGCAAATACTATTTCAGATACTGAGATCTTATGGACAAAAAAAAATGTGTAATGTTTGTGCAGAACTTCCTTCAAGAGACCACCAGAAGAGTAGTTGGCAAATGCAAACTCTCAGAATCTTTACAATATAGTACATGGATGCCTGCTATCTGCAGAATATCTTCTTCTTCTGCGTTCGTTCTCAATCTCCCGGTGCCATACCCTGAGAGGGCTTAAGTAGCAGAATGTAGTCCAGAGAACGGAATGCGTTGTGTTGTAGATTACAGCTTGACTGCAATATTTACACCTTTCGGTCCAACACATCCGACTTCAGCAAGCATTTTTTGAGTACCGGGTTAGCATTCCCTCTTCGATCCCTTCTGCTTAGCCAGTCTGCACTGCTGCAGCCTGTTATCCAGGATCACTGCCTGGAGGTGTAGAAGTGTCTTGGCAGCTCTGGTTCGCTGGCCCTGACGCAAGCAGTCATCTATGGGTCGCTGACCACTGCAGAATATTAACAATACACTGAACAAACACATTTGGCTAATGGCTAAGGCAACAGACTTTCAGAAAGAATGAAGCTCATGCTCATGATTAGTTGATAACATAAGTGTCAGGAAAAGATATTGAGATATTCGGCAATAAAGAATTATATTAACGCTACCAGAACGCTGTCCCCATTTTTCGGAATTTCCTTTACTGCCGCTAAACCGCTGGACCTAATTTTCGGTAATTTGGATAGTACGTCATAAAATGCGCCAGAATCTAAAAATAACCAACCAATCGTGGTCAATCCTCGTGATTAGTCATTGCAAATGGCTGCCCCCATGTTTGAATTGATTTTGTGGGGTTTTGCGTGAACAAATTCGGAAAATTGACAATGAAACAAACCGCTGATGAACCAAGCACTTCAACAGGAAAGCAAAGTAAGTCTAGGCTTATGACAGTCCAACAGGTGATCAATAATTTGGTTGATTCAGACTCTGTTCAAGTGAAACAGACAGTGAGAGCTTGAGTGATGAGATGAAGGCTTTTCTTGGACTGAGGATCTATATGGAATACTCATGTATAAAGCCCAGCTATCAGGATTATTGGACAAATGAGGGCTCTTTGTTGTGTTTACTCCCGGATTTCGAAATGTTTTATGACTCGAGACAGATTCTTTGCCTTTTGCTGGGTAAATTGGCACACAAAGGTGGAATATTGACGCTAGATGAAAGGTAAACCTATTTTCTACAATGTCTCCAAGTTACATCTTATTCTAACCACTTGTTTGCATGTAACTAACATTTTTCTATATCATGTTGGTTTTTTCTCTTTAATGCTCTGGAACCCAGGAATGGGGGACAGTTGGGTTCAGGGCCTTAGGTCTGGTAGGGTTAAGACACTCAAGATTCATAAACATATTTTTAAGTTTTTGAAGCAACAAAAAATGAGCTACCACAGGTCTAGAGCATAGTTGAATTATTTATAAATAAATGGCCTTTTCGTCTAAGCAGACAGTCATGAAGCAGGTATGTCTTTTTTTCACTTTCGAAAAACACAAAATTCAATGAGAATGAGACAATAATCAACCATTTAACCAGATTATCTAGTACAATGTTGTTACCTAATCCAGATTAAAGTTTTTGCTGTAACTATTATCACTGCAACAAATCTCCATTACTTCTCAATAACTATGTTGACTGAAGCAAATAAACTGTAAGCAGTAATTAATAAGTGTTGCATGTATGCATTGATATGAAATTGCTTCAATTGATATAACTTCACTTAACATCTTTATACTGGTTTAGAAAACTCGACAGAGTCAGTGTACAACTTATTTCTTGCAGGGTGGTTTTGTAACAGATCTTAGCTGTACAGACAATATATAAGTAGGAGCTTAGACAACCATTTATTTATTTCTTCTTCGTGGGATTTGAGTCAGTGCAGCTGAACTCAGTCCCGCCAGAATTTGAGTAACCAAAACGAACCATACGTAACGTGATGTAAGTTACAGGCCATGTGTCAACACCTGGAACAATAGTGGTTGGAGACACGTAGACTTGTTGCTGCAGACAAACTCATGTCGTCTGGAAACCACACAAACATTTTGGATGATGGCAACAGGCGGACAAAATCGTGGGCTGTAGATCGAATATAAATCCCCGACGTAGAGAGACGTGAGAATCATTACTTAAGAAGACATTCGATAGAGACGCTCGGTGGAGTGTAGGCGACGGAGAGAAAAAACTTGATTTCAGAGATTACTTGAGAAGACATTCAAAAGAGACGCTCAGTGGAGGGCAGGTGACGAAGATATGCCGTGGAGGCAGATTCGAGTTGAGATTTAGGTGACGGAGAGAGGCAGTTGAAATAGACACGCAGCAAGCAAGGTAACTACCCTCATATTATGTAGTGGTCGTAATTACAAGTTGTCAGTAGCTTATAGAGGCAGTATTCCAGTCGTTTCAATCATCCCATTCATCATATTGACACAGTCTCACTGATCACGTCAACATCACTTTGATCACGTGAATTAAGTCGTCAGTCGCAGCTAGAGGCAGTTTCCCAGTGATCCTATGGATCAGATTTGATGCAGTCTATCCTGACCACATTGAGACAACTTTGATCTACTGCCGACAAAGAGGAACAAGACCACAGACATCATACTTGGGTTAAGAACCTACAAACTTTACCATTAGCGTCAATCTGCAATTAAGTTCAATCGCAGCAGACCAGATTAGGAGAATAGGGTATCGTGACGTACAAATGGTGAGAGAAAGAATTTAAGTTTTTAGAGAGTTTATAGTTGGCAGTGTTTCTTGATTAAATAATCTGTTGTATTGTGTTTATATTTAGGGTTACTTTAATTTGTTTAGAGTGAGTGTAGAGTGTAATAGAATAGAGCAGACCCCTTTACTGTCTGCGACAGAGCTCCATCAAATCGATCGGTTCTGGTACAGTTTAACCGATGTGCGAGTCTGTCTTAATAAACTCAAACACTAGCGCTAAGTAGACCCGCAGCCAGTTAGGTGCCATCTATAACTGCTCTTTACAAACCACCTGGGGTAAGGTACAAATAACTTGGCTAGATTTTTAACTATGTACTAGAAGACATACTTTACGTTTCATTATGTGGATAACGACAGTGCCTTACTGGGGAGGAAATAATAGGCCTCACTGCATCCTATTAAATATATAATAAATAGCAGTTAAGGAGTGTTGTATATGGGTCTGATAATGATATAATGTAAAATAAAGTGGTGCAGAAACCACAATTGCAAGATGACATCCCATAGGCTTGCTAGGAGGTGAGGTAAATGCAGCGGTAGCCTCATGCAAATGCATGAATGAAAAGAAAGGGTGAATCTCCACATTATCCAAGATACCGGAAACTACTACCTTATTTCACACATGTCCACTACAATAAACAATTCATGTGACAGAAGAGATACAAAATAGCTAGGAATTGCCACTAAAGTTAACCAATAACTGCAAAGTGACAAAACCACATAATATCACTATCACCAAATGAAAGGACAGCATAACTTTTAGTGAATATATCAATTTTTCAAAACCTTTCCAGCTCCCTGTGAAATGTATTCAACAAATACATGTCAAGTCCTCCTGTCCTGAGCCATCCACTACAGCTCTATCCATATCTTCCCTATTTCCTTTATCTTAGTCTCAAGCTCTCTTCTCCGTGTGTTTTGGTCTACCTCTACCTCCATTGCCCTGGGGATTCCAGATCAAAAACAGCCTTGTAAGGCTATCAACTGGATTAGTTGATTTGTAAATCTTTTGATCGACGCCCATTTTTGTTTTAGTTTATGTGGCTTAGTTTCTACATGTTGAAGTATCCAGCACAATGTTTAACCCTCCTTAGACGCCTGCTATGACATGTGTGTAAGGTTTGTAGTGTTTCTCTTCATCCTTCCATTTCATCCAATGAAAAGCTGACACAACTTTAATAGAATATACACTGCAGCATTTAATGATTTTTTTACTTTGGAGATCACGAACATTTACAAGCGTACAAATATGCTGCCATACATACTTGAAAGGCATCATTAGGTGGTGGCACTGTTGTAAGATTTACAATGTTTAGTGCATCCTCTGCTACAGTGGAGTTTTCTGGCCGTGTAGACATTCCTGGTACCAAAATTACTGTAGCAACTAAAACGAGCAGATAGAAAATCAAAATACATATGTCTGTACACTACATTAGAGCAATTTAAGGTAAAATAAATTCCCATATATGTAAGAACTAAATGCATACTAAATAAACTTCTTCTTGTCATTTTTTTCAATCTAGCTAGAGTATAGGGCCACCACTACAGTTGGCCTCCTTTAGGAAACCTGCACCATAGCACTTTGTGATCTTCTGCAGCGGTGTGGTTAGAGTAGCAATTTATTTTATACAATGGGTCACTAGGTTGCTAGCCCCATGCACAACTATCTTTAGTCACCATTTACAACATGCATGGAGGTACAGTGTCCTATTCTTTCCGACTTAATAAGGGGCCTCTGGATCCACTATGGGAATTAAATGTACAATGATTACTCATGGTGTTTAAAAAAAAAAAATAATAGTAAGCTTTTATACTTTCTGGGATTAGTGTGATGGTCAGTTTTTAGTTTGCTTATCTTGTAGAGTGAATGTGTCCAATTGTAGAAAGTAGTTCATCTGGGTCATAAATGCTGTAACAGCAGGGAGTGGAGTGGATGAGCTCTCCTACTCCAATAAAATGGTCTCACGGCATACCTCTCATATGGCATCTGACAGCCAATGCTCAACTCCTGGCCTTCACATGGGACACATGTTTATATTTACAACTCACAGGAGAAGGGAGATGGGTGAAAGATCATCATCATCATCACCATGTCTTTTGCAGAATGTCGTTCTCATGACAGCCTGTCTGTAGGAAACTATCTTTCGCCAGTCTTTCAGCCTGCTCCAAGGTCAAATCCAGCGTCTCCTTAATGTCCCGAGTCTATTGTCTTCTCGATCTGCCCCTGCCTCTCTTTCCAGTGACCATTCCTTCCATAACCACTCTCTCCAGTCTGTTGTGTTGTTTGACATGTCCAAAAAACCTCAGTTTTCGTTTCATTACGTCATTTATGAGCCAATTCTCCTATACATTCAGGTCTTGCCGGATGGATTTATTTGTTTCTTTCTTTGTCCATGGGATTTTCAGGACTCTTCTGTAACACTGTGTTTCTAAAGCACCAATCTTTGCTCGTATTGCTTTTGTGATCGTCCATGTTTCACATCCATTGGTTGCCATAGGAAAAATGCATGTTCTTGGGATCTTTAGTTTTAGTTCTTTGTTTGTATTATGCCATAGGTTCTGCATACTCCTTATCTTCTGCATTGCCATAATCAGTCGTCTTCTTACTTCTTTTGTAGTCGCCATTGTTGTTCCGTATTGGTGAAAGATCAGGTCCCCTAAAACCAGATAGATGCTTTGGGTAGAGAAGACTCATTAACTTGGGAAGGCAGCTCACCTAAATACTTATTTAGTCTCTCCTCTCCTACTCTTGGGTGTAGAGTTTTGCCAGAAAAAGCACCAAAGTATTCAATCAGCTGTCCTTCTCTTGTCTTGGTTCCAGTTTAGTCATTAAGTTTCTTATAGACTGTCTTTTATTGTCATTCTTGCAAACTGAGTGATCTTGGGGATCTGGATCCTTGGTTTTTGTTGAGATAGCAAACCTTCTTTCATTCTGCAGACATGACCAAACACCAAATTTGAGATTGCACACACCTGAGTCTTCAAGGGCTAGGTTTTGTGATTGTGCCAGATTGTCTGATTGTGGTGGACCTTGTCTCTTGTTGTTACTTGGATAAGATTTCTTAGATATTTCATTTCAGAGGCTTGGAGTTGGCTTTTTTGAGTTGTGGTCATTGTCCACAATTCACATTAATAAGTTAAAACTGGTACATAAGTGGAGCAATATACAACCATTTTAGTTTCCTTACATATTTCTATTTTACCAAAGAATCTTCTATGACATCAACAAGTCTGCCAGTTACTGCTCTTAGTGAAGCCAACTCTGTTTTGATAACTCCCTTCTGGTCTATTACATCTCCAAGGTATTTGAACTGCTTGACCTGTTCCATAGGCTGATCCCTCAGCACAATGTGATGTCTCTTCACTTCTCTTATGAAGTGGTTTATTGTTTTTGAACTTCTTAAGGTCATCTCTCTTTTTTCCATTTCCCCTTTCCAGATCTTCTGGTTGTTCTGGAGATATAATCGAAGCCATATCATTGACACAAGCCAGCTTCGATATATAGACTGGTTTCATATTTTAGTACCCAATGAATACTTTTTGGTCTTCTCCTTACAAGCTGTGATGACATCACCTATGAGTAGCATGAAAAGATATGATATGTCACCACCTTGTCGTATGCTACTGGTGGTCTTGAACTGTTTTGACTTTTGGTTTCGTGTCCTACTGTAGTTTCTGAAGACCTTATTGAAACTGTATGAAGCAGATCAAGGGTCCTGGGATGTTATTTCTTTTCAGGCATTCCAAAAGCCTGCTTCAGGAAACCTCATTGAATGTCTTTTCCAGGCCCAAGACACAGGTGCATTTCATGATCATACTAAGTGCTATTTCACTCAGTTGCCTGAGTGTAAAAATAAGGTCTTGAGTACTTTGGTCTGCCCTGAGCCTGCATTAGGCCTCGCCCATCTGTGACTCGGTCATTATTTTATTCTCTGCTCCAGTATCCATGCATAGTTTGCCAGGAATACTTAGAAGGGATTTGTCTCTTTGGTTTTCGCACTACTTTTAGTTGTCACCCAATATTGGTATAATGATGGCTATCTTCCAGTACTTTGGTTTAGAGAACCAGTACAAACCTTCAGGAATAACAGTTCACCTGTAGTTCCTATGCACTTGACCATTTCTGGTGTTAAGACCATTATGCCCAGTAGCTTTCACTATCTTAATTTTCTTCAATATTGTCTTCAGCTCCTCCATCATGTTGTTGTTTTTCTTAACATTTATTTCCTTCTCTCTCTCTCTCTCTATATATATATATATATATATATATATATATATATATGTATATATGTATATGTCATACCTTAAACTTAGTCATACTCTGCACTGAGAAGCTCTGAAAAATAGTCTTCCCATCTATCTTTTATTTCTCTCGAGGTGGTAAGCACATTGTTTGTCTTTTGAAGCTCATAGGGAAGAAGGAAAACTCTGAATTCAAAACCACATACTATCTTGCAGATGAGATATTGGTGTATCAAAAGTTACCGGAGGGAACTTGGGAAGATAAGACTCATTAGATTGAAAGGTAGCTATCAATGAGATGGAAGACTATAACTCTAAGCCACCTAATGCCTTGTATGCCTGGAGATGGCTAAAGGTTAGGGAGAGTACTTGGAATGCTGTATTCAAATAGGTAGGTTTATGCCTGCTGTCAGGTAACCAAAGGTTATTGCTAGAAGGTTCTTTTTATATTTTTGTCCTGGAGTGGTCACTGAGCCATTATCTATATATGTTTTTAGCAGACCCCAAAGAAGCTGTTTTGCACAAAAAAGCAAAAGAAACTAGCCCTCTTCCATGCCAGACCTTACAGAGATATAGGCTGAGCTCCTAATGATAAGCAGCACATGTCCACCATAGATGAGAGCAAGATTCCCATGAAACAAAAGCAATCTAAACTGATGTAGAGAGACAACATAGAGCCTTGGAATGTATTCAAAAGACATAGTCAATGAACTCACAAATACACATTTGGATCAGCAATGAGAGCTATGAAAAATGAAGGGACAAGGCATCTACACAAAATTAAATAATGAACAGAACATCCAAATCTCAGTAGCCACTGAAAAACATCTTCAGAGCTCAGGTAAAGGCACTAAGAATAGCTGCAATGGCCAGCATAGAAAACAAGGACTATGCCAGAAACAAAAAAGAGTTTTTCTTTTAAATTCTCTATCAGTCATAATGGTCCTCAGAAACCATAAAAACAAAAAAATTGAACAGCCTGACTGAGGCAACATACACCAACTTCTCACTATCTAACAAACCATGGCTTGCAAAACTTTCAACTAAACAGATACGTGATAAGATAAGAAAAAAACTGATAGTTATCTAGGAATTACCTTAGATTGACGTGTGACATGAAAAATATAATTATTTGAGAACAACACAACTGAGGATAAGGCTGTGCATGTATATCATGAAGAAAATGGCTGGCACCACATGGCCTGCTGATGTAATATCCTAAAAAAGCTGTATGCAGGCAATGATCATTTTTACCATTGCTGAGGTTTGTTGGAGGAATTTATAGAGCTGAGGAATAAAGGCCATTTGCCTCTGCAGTCATCAGAGAGTGTACAGTATAGGATTTTATTTACCCTGACAAAAAAAAACAATATACTTTACCAATATTTTTAGCTCATGTCCTCTTGGTCGGGAAACATGCAGTTTAACAGATCAGCCACCCCCTCTTCCACTAAAAATATTATTGAGGTAATAACCATTACATTCTTTATTTATAAACTAATGATGCAGCTCAAAAATATCAAAATTGTAAAACTGTTTATGTAACACACAAAATATTAAAGAGTGTGAAACTTGAATGACCATGTCCATTCTATTACTTGTAGACCCTATGGATCAGCTGATCCTGGAAGCTAACACATATCTGGTAACATCAATGTGTGGTGCTCTTTCCATGATCAGTCGCTAATATAGAATACTGTATTGAAATAATTTGTTTAAGTATTTCCAGATTTAAACCGAAGCTTTAAAACTATATGCTGTAAAGTCAGATATTAACAAAGAAGTTGTGGAGACAGATAAAAGGACAAATAAATGGCAATATAAAGAATAAAGAACTAAAAGCAATTACTAAGTTCCCATATCCTTTTGTATCAATCTTATAGAAGATAATACAGTTAAACAGGTATACAAAGTGTAGATATCACTAGCTGAATCACTTCTTAAACAGCATAAAGATTGTTTTGTAAGCAAAACAGCAAAATGACAATGTAGGTTGGGATAATTCACATTTTATTGTTGTTGTAACAAATAATGAAAATTAAAACCTATGTTCTAGTATATTTATGTTCCTTTCTGAATTATTAATATACAATTTCATGATATAATGATTACAGAATATACAGATATTATCAATATATTGAAAGCCCCAAAATGAGGCTTCATTAAGTTAGAAAACTAACAGAATATATGTTCAACTATTTATATCCTCGCTTAAAATAATGTAAATCAGCAAATGTAAAACTACTATTTAAATATAAGAATATCTTATAACAGAATGTAAAGTAAATACTCATTTTCACTCACCAAAAGAAAGCTGGTAGTACTGCACAGGCAACATGGTAACATGAAAGACTCCCTAGCTTTCATTTACTGGCACACACAATGCCACTCATTATTTACACTTGTCGTGTAATACATTTCAACCACATACATAATACTACACAAAGTACAGCTGTACACTAGACTATTAATTATACATTTAATTACGCTTTTAAGCCATAACCATCAGTCATAAAAATACTCCCACATAGTATGGGAAATAATGGAAACATATGTTGCATGGATGCAGTGAAAAAAAAGTAAGAAATTAGGATGGACAAGAAACAGAGTATGCAGAATCTGTAGCCGAACTCAGAGAAAGCAACAAACATAATAAAGTGATAAAATGAGATACAATGTGTATGTAAAACAGAACATAAGACAATTTCTATCTCTCTCTCTCTCACTCTCTGTATGTGAGTGTATGTGTGGGTGTATATCTAACTATCTATCCATCTGTTCGTGTGTGTGAGAGTATGTACATATCTGTGTGTATATTTATAACTATATAGAGGATAATAAGAAAGGAGCGAAATAAAGAAGTGAGAGAGGGAAACTATATAACAGAAACTGCATCATGTAGTTTTAACATCTGTTGCCATAATCTTATATGAATCTAACATGTTGTTCTGACATGTGTTGACCATCAATGTGTCAGGCCAACAGTAAAAACATTTTGAGTAGTTCAAACACCTTGCCAGTATAAGTACTATAAATAAACCAATTACATGAAGGGTAATTTTAAGATAACAAATTCAGATGACAGTTCAATACTTTATTTAATTTTTTGTTTCTTTCACATAACAAAATAAGATACAAACCTCCCTAAAATCGATAAACTACAACAAATGTTCAATCAACCCTCTAAATATACTGCAAACTGATTTTTACTGTGTACACAATCTGTAATTGATGGTAAAGTAAAGTAACCCATAGCATTACTGCCGTAGGGGTGTGAGGTGTTAACGATCTCACATTTCAAAGGCTCGGCTATATGAGGGCGGCAGCCATCTTCTCTCCCTTGCCGCTTTTACTTCCCGGACTGAACTGGTACCCATTTAAGGCTGGGTTGACCCGGGAGCCATTGCGGTCTGAAAAAAACATTACCGCCTCAACTGGGTAATGAAACCAGGACCACTCAGATGCAAAGCCAGTGCGTGTAATTGACAAGCAGTTTAAAATGTGAATCTTGGGGAAAACTTTCTCACTGTTAATAATAGCAATCACTTTGTACACTTTTGTACAAGATAGGGGGAAAAAATGTGAACTAAATTTCTTCATCTTCTTCTGCATTCGTTCTCACTCCCCATACCAAGCCCGAACAGGGCTTTGCAAGCAGCAGGATGTAGTTTGGAGAAAAGAATGCGTTGTGTCACTAGTTTACAGCTTGACTGCGATATTTGCACCTTTCGGTCCAAAACATCCGTCTTTGGCAGAAACTAAATTTATAATATAATTTTTAAAAAATCTCATGGACTCTAGTCATGTGGAATATTATAACAAAGTGTGAACAACAGCAAAGCGACTCTGCAGAATATCAGACGAAGACTCTTCAGAAAAGTGTGTTGGTTAACTTCTTGACATTTAAGTGAAAACTTCTACCGAAGACGGATATGTTGAACCGAAAGGTGCAAATATCGCAGTCAAACTGTAAACTAGCGACACAACACATTCCATTCTTCAAACTACATTTTGCTACTTGCAAAGCCCTGTTGAGGGCTTGGTAGCGGAAGATTGAAAACAAACGCAGAAGAAGAATGAAAACTTATGAAGGAGTCAAAATTGACTTAATTGACCATGACATAAAAGCAATCAGTGGTATCTGAGATGAAAAGATTAGGATCATTGTTTGCAATATTTCTAGTATGTTGTAAAAACACTATTAAAGAAGGTTGTGCATGGGACAAGCAACCTCATTATGTAATAGCATTGCCTTGAAACTGTCACTGCAATTAATTGGATAGATGCTTCTCTTAAAAGGGTTAAAGTAAGGGGTCACATGCTGGCTAAAATAAAAGTAATTGCAGTTCCTTAGCAGACATTGCTGTTGGAGATGAAGTGTTAGAGACTTCATTGTATCTAGGTCACAGTTTCCAAACTAAACTGTTGCCATTTGGCCCTATTTGAACATGTAGCTTGCCTTGCCAAGGACATCACTGCCTACCAGCTCTTAAAGCAGGCAATGAAAATCAGGGATGGGAAATCACCCTCTCCATTATGGTCCCAGATCCCACCAGTCATCTACACAAAACCTGGTTAGGTCAAATCAGAAAGATATCCTTCTCAGTGCATGCAGTCTGGGACTCAGTCACTCGTATTCATGGATGATTGGTGCGACGGATCTTTGTCATTTAATTGAACTACCTACATACCTATAGCTTGTTTATGAGGTAGGGTGGCCAGTTCCCTTCCTCTCTGCTTTTCCTTCCTTAACAGTAGGTCAGATGCCCAGCTACAGCTGGGCTGACTAAGTCTGCTGGTAATGGGAATTTAACCCATACCTTTGCAGTGAAATGCGAGTGCTCTACCATTAGACTAATCAGATCTGTTTCAAATAACTGGAGAGAAAGGAAAAATTAATCAATCAATATGAATCAATAGTTTAACATTAAAGAGCAAAGAACAGGTCAGCTGTGTTCAACCAAGTATGTCAAAAAGGAAACTAATGTAAAATGTTTATAACTCCTACAACCTTATTATATAAAAGAAATTTGCTAGAGAAATCGACAGAAGTGGACATCAGCAAATGAAGTTCTTTAAGCAGGCTAGACTGATCTTTCAGTCGCCACTTAGTGTGGCAGTAGTCATATCTTCACCTCTGTTACCCACAGAAATGTATATACAAAACAGTGGGCATAAACTTCATGTGGTTGAAAATGGAATAAATATATGTTACCCAATCGATCAAAACCATTTAGCTCACTGTGGCACACATGGCATTAATAAATACCTGTCAAGTCCTCCTGTTACAGGTTCTATTTGATCTTTTTGTTACGTCAGTTCTGATCTCCCTTATTTATGTGTTTTGGCCTCCTTCTATGTCCTTGGGATTCGAGAAGAGAGACATTGGATAAGTAAGATAAATTGTTGCTTGTAGTTGACATGTGCACATCTGTTGAAGTTTTTGTGGTTTATAGTTTCTCTAGGATGAAGTGACCAACCCTACATCAAAACCTCAATAGTCGCCTCCTACAACTTGCAGGGGAGATTATAGTGTTACTATAGGTCCTCCATTATGGCCCCCAGTAACATGTGGGCTACTAGAGAGGTAACTGCAAAAAATTATGAATCATAAATCTTCTTCAGTGTTCATCCTGAAAAGCACATGGTGTCGTAGTTTACAGCAAGGATGCGATATATGCACCTTTCGGCCTGACACATCCTGTTTCAGCACGCTGCTATTCCTATTCTCTTATCCAGACTACTGCAACCCGTTTCCAGGATCTCCGCTTGGAGGTGGAATAAAGTCTTGGTCAGCTCTGGTTCACTGACCCTGGTGCAAGTAGCCAGTTATGAATCGCTTGCTGCTGTCAGCTCATTTACTGTACTGCATCTTCAGCCTCAAGAATCATAAATAAAAAACATTAAACTACAAAAATGTTTATTCAATTGGATGCTTTGTAAAGATTAAACATTGTTTACGCTTACTAAATACTCAGGCATGCACAATACTCATGAAGTAAAGGTGGGCAAAATAGTGGTGGATGAGAATGTGCTGCAACAAAACAGGCATTTACAAAATATAGATGTTAAATTTTGTTTCAAACCAACATGCCCTCAAGGAGATACATTTTTGCATACCTTTCACCATACTAAAATAATTTTAAACATGAACTCAACAATATTCTAGCTCCTTGTAGTTTCTTCATAAGCAGATATGACAGACTGTAAAGTTTCCATGCTCTCAGAAAATACTTCCTGAAATAGTACCAAATATATTTTTAACACTAACTATGGAAAGAACTGTATCTCATGAATATAAAAACAATAACACTTTCAAAACGAAAGACACAGTGAAAAATGCATTTAAAAAAATAATAGCTGAGTATTCAAGATGGAAAAACAAAAATAAGTTAGATAATGGGTGTGTAAACTATGTGTAATGCTGTGGTGATACCTGTCTTAAATGCAAAAAGTTTGTAGTCAAAGTGAAAATAAACTAGTAAACATATTTGAGTATTTCAAAGGTGAAATTTTGTTGGTGAATGCCATTTTCTCCAACCGACCACTTTCTCTGCTTTCTCGTTAAAGAGACCGATTTTCTATCCCATCAGTCTATCATAAAAGCTTATGGTATCCCCTGCCTCATTGTTTCAATCATTAAGTCTCTTTACACATTTCACAAGCAGTGTTTGGCAGAGTGACTAAACTTTCATTGGCCAAACAGGAATGTAACAGGGATGCTGTGCCCCCCATTTATCAACCATAATCTTGCTATTGTTATTGACTAAGTTTTTTTAGTTTTGTTTTGTTTGCGTTCGCCTTATTTTTCTATTCCCCAAGGTGGTGTGTGTTGCACTATATTTTTATTTTGCGCCTGTTGGCCCAGTGCATCCGACTTTGGTATGCATTTTATGTAAGGGTCTGCTTAGTCCTGCATTTTCTAAGGGTTTGCTTCCCCGGGGTAACGGCCGGTGCTGTAATGGTGAGCAAACCCAGCACCTTCAGATTGTGAGCTGTGTCACTTAACCACTAGCCCACGCCGTACCCTGTTTGACTAAGTGATGCACCAGACACAGATAAAAGAGAAATAAGATGGACATTCTAAACTGGAAGACCTGGAATATGCAGATGGTACAGCACCACTCACACCGACACATTCAATTGAGAAAACTGAAACATAATATCAATCTCAAGAAAACAAAGTCATGATACTAAATGTAAGAAATTCCACACCAACTAAAATAAGGGCGCCAAACAAATCTCTGATGCATGTAGCCACCTGGACATCATTCAAAGGGTCCCAGCAGAGGCTTTCACTGGAAACGACGCTATGGAATTACAAAACTTGTGTAGTCCCCTTCCTGGTGTATGTTTTCTAAACCTGAACTATTCTACAGAGTGATCAGATGCACATTGAAGCCTTCCACAAATGCAGCAAGAGGTGCGTGCTTGTGATCCACTGGTAAGACCAGGTCACAAACAACAAAGTCACCCGACAGAAAGGTCTTCAAAAGATTGCCTCACTGCTAAACCATCAGCATCTGTCCCTATGTAGACATGTGGCTCACCTTACCAAGAACGTCCATGAACATCAGGAATGCTAAATGACCCTTTCCATCATGATCCTGCCACAATTGCTGTTTTAAAGATGATCAATTCACTGCTCATGCCTTTAGTTTCTTTAACTTAACGTCTTTATACTGGTTTAGAAGACTCTGCAGAGCTATGAGCAACCAATTTATTCTTAAATGCATTAATTGCTCCTGTCTCCACTACCTCATGTGGCAATGCATTCCAAACATGCACCACTCTCTGACTAAAAAAATATTTCTTAATATCTAATCTGGACCTTTCTTTAGTTAATTTGTAGCTATGCCCTCTTGTTCTTGTAGGTGGGTTGTATTTTTAAAAACTTGTTATAGTCTAATTTATCCATTCCTCTGATCATCTTATAAACATGTACTAAGTCACCTTGAATTCTTCTCTTTTCTACACACTGTAGGCAGATTTTCCTGTCTTTCCTCATAACTGTAATTCTGGAATCCCACTATCAGCTTTTTCGCTCTTTTTTGTATTCTTTCCAGTATGTTTATATCCCCTCTATGATAAGGACTTCACTTCTGTACACAGTACTTCAATCTAGGTCTAACTAATGCTTTATACAGTTTTTTTGTTGTTTTTTTTGCGTTCGCCTTATTTCTCTATTCCCCAAGGCAGTGTGCGTTGCACTGTGGTTTTTATTTTGCGCCTTTCGGCCCAGTGCATCCGACTTCAGCATGCATTTTATGTAAGGGTCTGCTTCCTCCTGCATTTTCTAAGGGCTTGCTTCCCCGGGGTAACGGCCGGTGCTGTGATGGGGATCGAACCCAGCACCTTCGGATTGTGAGCCGTGCCACTTAACCACTAGGCCACGCCGTTCCCCTTTATACAGTTTGACTTTCACTTCCTTGCTTCTATGTTTAATATTTCATTTTATCATACCTAACATTTCATTTGTCTTTTTAACTGCTACCTGGACTCTATCACTCACCTTACCTGTATGATCTATTTTAACCCATAGGTCCCTTTTTTTTTATATCTTTTTATTATTGTTTATATTGTTATTATTCCTTATATATCATTCTAATATTGTTCTCGCTTATTCTGTAATTATGTTCCATATTAGATCTACCCATGTGGATGACTGTACATTTATCTACATTAAACTCCATTTCCCAGCTTACAGACCATTCTTGAATTTTACCTAAATCCGACCTCAATATATCCACTTCTGATGAAAAAACTGGCAGGGACAAATTGGGGACGCAGATGCAAACACAGTCAGACAGATCTACACTGAATACGTTTGGCCAACACTGGAATATGGCATGGGTGCCTATGCAACAGCGGCAAAGACCAACCTACAGAAACTAGACAGGGCACAGAATACCGGACTCAGAATTATTACCGGAGGTCTACGAAGCACTCCAATTAGAGAACTCGAAGTGGTAGGAGGCCTCCTTAGCTCGGTGAGCGCAGAGAAGGAAAAATACTAAACCTGACAGAAAAATACAAGCGAATGAATAAACATCCAATGCAGGGAAAAGTAAGTGAATTAACAAAAAAACCGCATAAAAAGAACAAGCTTCAATCATCTATCAAAAACCCTTACAGCAAGGAACAGTGACATATCAAAAAGTTCAATGACATGGGAAATGATACAAGTATATAAAAATACAGACCAACAGCCCAACTTCACGGTGGAAGCGAAAATACCAGATATCGATAGAAAGGTGGAAGAATCCATGCATTGAGTGAAAAAACCCTAAAGCATATTGGAGACGCCTATCCTCAACCCATGTGGACGCACGTCTACACAGATGGATCATCAGAGGAAGCATTGAGGAAAGGAGGGGCGGGACTCGTCATACTTCTACCATTATAGAAAAAGCAAGTGCTGGGGGGAAGAAGAGCCCTCGACAAATCTAAGAACAGAGCAACAGGCAATAATTGAAGCAGTCAAACTATTGGATGAAAAGGGGTTAAAGGATAACAGAATGGTGTTTTTGTGTGACTGCAGGGACATTTTGTAGGCCACACAAAGAGAACCACAAAATAATATGGAAAGGGAACTGATAAGCTAAACAAACTCTCAGACCACAATAAAATCACCCTCCAGTGGATTCCAGCTCACTGCGGCATACCTGGGAATGAATGGGCGGACAGGCTGGCCAGGGAGGGAAGACAAAGAGAACAATTCACCCACCCAGTGTCACTGCCAGAAGTCAAGGCAAACATAAAATAAAAATATAAACAACAGTGGATAGAGAGAACAAACAGTAAATACCCACAGGACCCAATCAATAGACTGAATAGGAAACAGTACACCACAATTTTCCGCCTCAGAATAGGTCATTGCAGACTAAATGCACACATGCATAAAATGAAAAGCACAATGCACATGTCAGAGAGGACCCCAGACTCCAGAACATATCCTGCAAACATGTCCACTGCACAAAGACTCCCATGAGAAGACCTGGCCCGAGGAGAGAAACATACAAGACAAACTGTGGGGAACCATTGAGGACATGTGACTGACGTGTCACTTTATGGAGGCAGCCCATCTGGTGGCATAAAACGAGCATACGAAACCGACGGTAAAGGAGAAGATATCCACTTCTGCTTTAAATGAGACACTACTGCATAGTTTTGTGTCATCAGCACATTTTGCAATCATGGATACCATATCAATATCCAAATTGGTTATATATATATCAAGAACAAAATTGGTCCCAAAACCGAGCCCTGTAGCAGTATATTCTCATTATATCTTCTTCTTCTTCTTCGTACGCTGCCAGACATCAACCTGTATTTTTTCGAAAAAAGCAGCGGTCATCCTGAGGCTGTCGACACTGCTATAGAGCTTGTCTAGTGTTGCCACTGGTGATGGCCACAATTCTCAGTATATAAAAGATCTGTGTTGTTTCATGACATGTTTCTTTTCTAAAAGCTTCTTCTTCTAATTGGTTTTTAGACTTGCTACTGAATTATTGGCTTTTATCTTTTATGACTTTTCCTGTGTGATTATGTTTGTGTTATTACCAATGGTCAATAATCAGTATCTATACAAAAGTTGGGGATTAGGGTCTGCTATATTTATTCTTTGTATTTTCTTGTTAATATGTAATCAATTTGTGATGTTACATCTAGGTCGTTCCACCTGTAACATATTTTTTATATGACTTTTCTGATGTTGGAAGATTGTGCTTGTTATTATTAGATCATGCTCCGTACGGTACATAAATTTGTAAGAGCTTCTTCAGTGCCCCTGGGAAATGTAAGAGGAGCTACTACAACCAATTACCAGAGAAATCCACCAAGAGTCAAGTGCTCAGCATGAGTAGTTTTGGAAAATAACAACAAGAACTCCAAAGTTACCATGAGAGCAGTTCTAGAGACATATTTCAGTAATATGACTTGAATAGTGCAGTGCTAAGAATACAAGAAACACAACTTACTTGTGATATCCCATAGCGGTTATACCAGTGTAAGTATGCACCTGAATCAAGCTTTACTCTTGACTTGGACAAAACAGTATTGAGCTGATCAAGAATACATGTAGAATTTGTGGCCAAAGTCAAACTGCAACTCTTCTTTGACCCTATAGTATTTGCTGCCGCTCTCCAACAATCAAGTGGGAATGGGTTCCAAGTAACAAAATTTATATCTTTCCTTATTTTCTTATCTAGTCCTTTCTTGAGTGCAGAAATAAATGTATTATGGTTATCACCCCTTGCCACAATTGTTCCAGAAAAACTATGATTTGCTATGCCTTCATGGCTGTATTTTGGGAAGTAGCTCAAAACTTTTGAGGTCATCTCTTCCCACGATAATTTAGAAGAAGTATGTTGTGAGAGGTTAATGAACTTTGTCGAAGGCATTGGAGTCAGGGTTCGAACCAGCTCCCATGGCTCTTGCCCAATACTGACATTCCCAGAAACTGATAATGTAGTGGTTGGCAAGAAAACTCCACACAGGTTGTTGGCCATTACACTGTTGAGGTCTTTAAATGAAATTTTCCCAGCTGTCTCCTCTGACTGAAGCATGTGATTTAAATGGGAAATGTAGAAGTCATTTTGAAGTAGAATTACACAATCTGAGTAAGTCTGATGCCAGTGCAGTGCTAATAAAGCATTATAGTTTTGTAATGGACTTTCTCCACTAATACACGGGGACACTGCACATGACATTATATAATTACATGGGTAGCTGTCCCTCAACAGTTCAATCATGTGCGCACCTACACCAGATCCTGTCCCACCACTGAGACTATGATAAACAATGATGCCTGTGTAGATGTCACATCTCTCAATTTCCTTCCTTACTGCTTCCATACAATGATCTAAGATATGGTCATCACCTAAAGATGTCATTCCATTGTACCCTAAAGCAAAGTTAGTTCCCCGTCCTCTTTTCCCAATAATCAGATTTTGCTCCCTTAGGTGGAACATTTTGGGCAATGTAGCAATAACTTTGAGCTCACTGTCAAGATGAATGCTACGATGCTTTCCATCCAATGAAATGAAAGTCTGTTCTGTTCCATTAATTCTGCTGTGTATGTAGTTATGCCATAGTGGAATACTCAGCTGATTTCCACACTGCCCAATGTGAAGATGGACAGTTGACATTTTATTTTGTTTAAGTTTCAGACTGTGTCTATAAATAGTTCCAACAATCACAAATGAGTATTACCTGTGTAAAAGAAAGTTATGTAAACAAGTATATAAACAATATATACTATAAGACAGAAATTACATTTTTGTCATCTTGCTATATATATTCAACAAAACAAAGGAATAAATATATATACAGGTATATATATTTATTCCTTTTTGTTGAATTACTAAATTGCAATACAGGTACAAGAAGTAAATGAAAAGTCAATATACCACTAATCAGGTTATTTTCTGTTCTGTTATGAATCAACAGGCAAACCTATTCTTCCTTAGTAAATAAGAAAGAGTATGGAACACTGTATGCACCACTTTGCTCAGCATAACCTTACCTCTCACTTTAGCAGAGAAGCTTCTTCCTAGTTTTTCACTGTGCACTACCAATTCATTGGTATATACAACAGCATCATCATCCAGAAGACTATCACTTATCAGATGTTCAACTTCGATTTCTGTTTTCCTAATGCAACACCCATTCCATTCCCTGCCAAGGGTGATGATGACTTGGATTTAGTTCGTAATTTCAGGGCCAGTGTGAATCCATGAAGCTAAAATATGTATCGCATCTACAAAATAGGAGTACCCTTGTGCATCTAGGACCAGTTGCATTCCTTCATTCTGGATATATGTCTTTCTTCCAGACTATGACTTTGACAGTGTAATAAATAGCTGCTGTAGTTGACACTCGTAGCAAATAGCAGATAAGAAAATTAATAATAATATAGACTAAGAATACTTTAGAATAGAAGATGATATTAATATTAATTGTGTGACATCACATTTATTCAACTCCCCTCCACCCTCATCACAAAAAGCTGGAACCCCCCCCCCCCCCCCCCACACACACACACACACTGTGTGATGTAATGTGTCAATGACCCCATAGAACAAATTAACTCAACAATAATATAATGCCTGAATAGGTAAATGTATATATTACACAACAAATCTTTATCAGACATAGCAAAATATAGTGCTCTTTATTGCTACATTGCAGAGTAAAAAATCAATCAATAGCCATATAAATGCTTTGATAAAAATGGATAAGAATCTTATAGGCAGTTCTACAGTAGTTTTACACTTTCCTCAATCCTTCTAATTCCCTTAGAAAGATATTCCTGCTACAGGTCCTCTAATATTTTTAATCGTCTTCTTAAGCTCTGCTCATGAGACTCCAGTTGTACTGGCTTCCAATTTCATCATTCTTTGGTCACATCTTCTTATAAGCTTTCTCGATCTTCTCTTTCTCCTGTATGTCTGATTTTGTGTTAAGTTTCTTCCTAAGGGTGTCAATTATCCATCTTCACATTCTCCTTTTCAATCACCAGGTGTATTGGTTGTTGTACTTTTGCAACAAATCTGTGTTTTCTATTTCATCTGGCCCTCTAAACCAAAGTATGCAACAGCAACATCTGTTTGTGATGGTCTTAATTATGTGATATGTTTCCATGCCGTATAGCAGGACTGATTTATATTCTTAGATAATTCGGCTCAGTAGTTGCATAATGGATGAGGAGAGTTGAATTCAAATTTGATCTTGTTAACACTAGCATTAACAACTTTATTTGTTCCAACATCTTTGTCAATGTTGCTTCCCAAATAGATAAAACAGTGCATTTTTTTCAATAATCTTAGCTTCCATTAATCATTATAAAACTCGTGTTTCCTTTGTTCTGTTAATGTTGATCTGCATTCCTGATTTTTAAACTTGCACTCTTATTACATGCCCATTTTTTCCTGTATATCTTGTTATTATGTGACAGCAAACATAGATAATCTGCAAAATATAGATCTTATTATTGTTTATCAAAAGTTCAATGACTTTAAATTTGTCTTCAATCTGTTGTTTACTGATTCAAACGAGTAAGGATAATTTCCTGAACGTAACCAGTGTGCAATGACAGTTGTTAAGGCACATCAGAAAAAGCAGTTCAGTTCTACTTGAGCATGCTTTGAGCAACACATTGTGGCAACAGACAATCCTGACAGCATAAGAGAAATGAAAAAGACAAGACAACTAAGATTTCATTACTGCATTTAATCTCACTGTTCAGGTACCCCAGAAAGACCTATAGGACAGAGGAATAGAGGCTGCTTGCCGCTACAGTCACCACTCAGTGTGCAGGCTAAGTTTTCGTTTGACCTCCAATAGGAAAAAACTTGTGCAATACCAAGGTCTTAGTCAATATTTGTCTCTAACCCCTTACAGTGATATTGGATATAGTTCTATTAATAGATGTATGTAATTTTGTTTGCAATTATTATTTTCATGGTAAACAAATATTTATTGAAAAAGATTGCCTCGTTTTCTCTCATCAATGTGTTCAATAATTGGCTAAATATAAGCTTTTCTAAGATTAAAAGTTGAGCATCACTGCAAAATTGTTGAATTTTTCTACTTTTCATGATGGATCACTGTATTTTTCAACAAATCTTAATGCAGAAAATAATCATTCTCTTGAGCAGTTGGTTGTCAAAAGTTATAACAATATTTCAAGATGAATACATTTAGAAATACTTCTTGAAGAATTCTAAACATGTCAAGAGCAATTAAGATATACTGTTTTCATTGTCATCAGTTTTAACATCATCTGATTCTAAAATAAACAAATTCATCAGCAAAGCTGTTACCAACATCCTGTTTGTAAATAGTTATGTGACACTCAGCCGTATACTTAAGATCATCATTACCAATAGGAAAAAATATTGTCAAGGAATCCAAACTTGTTGACAAAAAAGTATAAGCTTCCAACCTCTTTTGCAGGCAGTTGACAGGTGGTCAATCATAAGCAAATAAACTTTTATTCTAAAATCTTCATTGGAGGAAAATTCTGTGGATTCTGAAGGTCCATCCTTTTAAGAAGTTTCTTCTTCTTCTTCTTCATCCTCAGATCAATGTTCCGGTTTCTCTTACAAAGGACACCGTTGTTTGTAAGGCTGTTTCATCTCCATACAGCTTTTGTCTCATATTTGTCTCAAGAGGCCAGTATTGTTCTCTCTTTTCCTGCGTGAGCATACAGCTTTGCAGGATATGTTCCATGATCATGATATGCTCCCTACATGGGAACCTGTCATCTGTCCCAATCCTCATTTTGTTGTAAAGATGACCCTTGAGTCTGTTATGCCCACTTCTCAGTCTAAAGATGATGACTTGCTCTTCTCTAGTTAAGTTATAGTAGCTGTCTTCTTTTTGGAAGTCGGGGTGTTGATCAGTCCATTTTACCCTGAAGTTGGCTTTAATTATGGTCTTGGCCTCATTTTATGTGATAGGTCTGTTTGTGGGGATGCTCCTCCACTCTTTGCTAGTTTGTCTGCATCTTCATTGTCTTCAATATTGCAGTATGATGGGATCCACTGTATGACCAACCTTGGATGTTTTGCTGAGAGCTGTGTCAGGGAGAACATACATTGCACGAGATCTTCATCTTTGTGTTGTTTTAGCGCTGCTAATACTGACGCGGCATCAGTCAGGAATACTACGTTTTCTTGGTGGATATCTTTATCTTGAATTACAAGCTCAGCTGCCGCCTTCAGTGTCTCTGCTTGTGCACGAAAATTATTGGAATATGTTCCCGTTGTTAATACTGGAGTTTTTTCTTCTCCATTCCTTAGTCTGTAATAGACCCCTCCACCTCCATTGGATGTGGCTTTGTTAGATGAGCCATCTGTAAATACGTGTGTCCATGTTTCTGGTGGGTATACTCTCCTAAGATATTCTTCTGTGATAAATTTCCTTTCTGAAATCTGTCTGAGTTCTCTTTTTTCCCTATTCCCTCTATGGTTTCTACCATCTCAGGGGACTTTGCTTTTTTCCATGGTGGGATTTGGGATGTTTGTTTTAGATATCTAACCACTGCCTGGCTTATGATTTGGTCTGCTCTTGCATGTTCTTTTGTTTTTGATATGAAGTGGTTTCTCTTTAATCTCGATTGCGATTTATCCTGTCATATATTGAGTGATCCACTGAGTCCCTTTACAACAGGTAAACACACCAACAGCTTCAAGTAGAAGTGCATGTATGTGCATTGATGCACTAGAGAAACAGTAGATGTTCTCAGCTATTTCAAAGAATTCGCTATTTGCAGAGATAGTCTACAGCAGAATGGCCAATCACATTTAATGAGTGTGCAAAGCATGGTATGTGGGATTTTCTCATGAATTATGACTTGTAAACTTGTAGATTTCCTGCTCATATTTGATGGATTATCATATGACTGTCTTTACAATTGGCTAGCATAATGCACAAAAATCAGATTAATGCGTACACTGGTCCTGTCAATATTTTTCTATGATTGTGAGACATGGACAGTTACAGCTGACCTTCAGCGAAGGATACAGACCTTGGAGATGAGATGTTTCTAAAGACGTTTAAACGTCACGCACAAAGATCGAGTTACAAATGAGGAAATACGAGATAGAATTACAACAGCAATAGGGCCTTTTGAAGACCTCTTGGCAACTGTCAAAAAAAGGAAACTCGCTTGGTACTCACATATCGAGATCAAATGGTCTTGCAAATACGATCCTCCCCGAAAAAGTTCAAGGCAGACGACGAAGAGGCCGTCCCAAAAAGAGGTGGGAGGACAACATAAAAGAATGGACCAATCTCCGACCAGAAGAGCAGCCACTGACAGAGAAGGGTGGCGTGGGGTTGTGAAGATGTCTTCATGTGTGCCCCAACGACCTCACCGGTTACAGGATGACTTGACAATTGGCTATGTTTATGTTGTGCTTTTCCAAAAAGGCAAAAACACTTTGTGCAAGCTACAGTTAGAACTGTGACCCTCTGATATCAATGAACTGTACAGATCGTTCAACTGGTTCACTAACCACAGCATAACAAAATATGCAGCACAACTTATCTTCATGGCTAAATTCTAGTGGCAAATCTACAGAAAGAGAATAATACCTAGCTTGTATAAATTATTCAATTACAGCTTGTATAGCTTTCAGTATACTTTTCCCTATTACAAGTATGTCTATCAGCTGGTCACAAGTGGTGGATGAAAGGTCAGAAGCAGAACCATTTCGTTTGTTACTATATTTCTCTATATGTGCAGCTAAGAATGGATCAAACTAGGTTAATAACCGTTGCCATTCTTTGGTGACCCAAATACCTCTGACAGTTAATCCTCACTCAGCTAGGAATTGTATAGTAGCGCCCACATGATCTAGAACAGATTTTGCATAAGCTCATTCAGCTTGCTATCCTTCCATAACAATGTTATTCATACAACCAGTAGCATTTGCTCTTTGGCAAAGGGTGATGGTGGTAGCTTCTGTGTGAGATATAATGCTTTTGTGAACTGAAATGCTTTGAACAGCATATTTCCAATCAGCTAACTGTTGCAAATGGGTTGTCATCTGTTGAAAACAGTTTGAATTGACAACAAAAAGTTTTACCTTTGCTGTGTAAATATCACAACCAGTTTTATTTAAACTTTTCCGCCATTCAACAGGAACTGGAATAACAAAGATTTGGCAAAATACCTATTCTGTTTGTTGTTAATTTGAACTGAGCTGACAATGCTGCAAGTTTCATTTCTTCAATCTTTACTTTAACTTATTATTTTAAAAATTGTGAATATGCTCTGCTACATTGCTGAGACACAATCCAATATTGTTCTTCTTCTGCGATCATTGTTCATTTAGACTGGGACTCCGGATTCTCCAATAGTCTGCCGTCTTTTTCAGGGTCTCAATATCATACAATTTCTCCTCGAGGAGAGTGGAACTGTGTCATATCCTTCTACTCAAATCTGTGTTCTGAAGTTTATGTGCTGCTGCCATGTTTGTCAGGCCACAATAACATGGTGCCCATCTTGAATGTGATGTGTAGACATTCTGTTGTGGCCAATTTGGAGACAACGTTTGACAACTTGGACTTTTCTGGATAGTTAACTGTTTCTGTTTCTAAGAATCAATGTCACTGCACCCCAGGCATACCCATTGGTGCTGAGTCTTTCTCAGCAAGTGGTGCAGGGTCTGGATGATGATGGTCCCTGTAGCTCGCTTATTGTACACTCTCCTGCTCCATCTTCTCATGTGTCCCACTCCACTCGAACCTCATTGTTTGATGTCAAAACTTTGCAATCTGTGGATTGCTGATTCATCTGTTTCGGTGTCATCATCCAACAAACAGCAGTCAATCGATTTCAACCCCTGGAGGCTTCAGACCTCAGTCATCCCTTCTGTACCTTCTAAAGTACGGCTTGCGCATAAGTCACAATGATTGCCCTTGTTAAAGGGGAATCAGACAGCCATATCAACGCTGAGATCACTGCTTCCATCTCTATTCTCAAACTGGAGTTTATTGACGTGTATGCCTGGTTCCGTTCGGCAATGACATGTACTCTCACTCTAGCTGAGAAGCCCCAGCCTGATGTCCCACTGCGCAGTACCAATCCGTCGGTGTATATGACGGTGTCACTATCCTGTGTATTCTCTGTTAACAGCTGATTCACCTTGCCCCGTTGCCCCTTTCTCTGCACTCCTTGCCTAAAGTTATGATGACACTGGTACTCTGTCATTCTATTACCAGTATGGACCCATTCTTCCTCCTTGGCTATAACCTCAACTCAATCCATGTGGGATCTTGAACAGTTAACAGTATTCATCATCTGCATGGTGTTCTTCCTACCACTTTACATTGTACTACACTCATATTATGGCCCTTGCTTCTTCATAGTTGACCAGGTGTTCATATTGTTTCAGTTTTGTTCCTTCTTCAGCTAAGCTGTCAGCCTCTTCCCTTATCTTGATATCACAGTGTGTTGGTATGCACTGAATCACTGCTTTCTGTAACCTTGAAACATTCTCACCATGGCTACCCTCAATTCATTCAGTTCAGTATTCTTGTGGAATTTGAGTGCTGTTTTGGTATCAGTTAGTATCAAGATTTTTTACACGCATATGGTTTTATGTTGAAATGCCATTTCTGCCTTGGTCTTAAGAGCTTCTATTTCAACTCTGAAATTGCTTTGGAACTTGCCTTTTACCATGGAATAAGTTACCTTTTCCCATTTTATTTGAGTCTGATCACCACTCCTCCTCTTCTGTCCCGAGTGGCATTTATAACTGAACCATCTGTGTGCATACCCAGGGACGGGGTTCATTTTTTTAGTGCTAACTGGCTGCATGGACTTGGATTTTGTTTGTGACAGTACTAGGTACTTGAGTGTCAGTTTCTTTGAGCTTGTCACAAAGTTACTTCTCTTAGGTCTGCTCTTTCCTTGACTGTTCATTCCTTGGTGGGTCAGGAGCCTTTTGTATTTCTCTGCTTTCTGCATTCATTTTATCTCCCATCTATTCTACATCAATTGGAGATTCGTCATTGTTTCTAGTGTCTCTATGGATGTGGACTTAATGGCGCCGGTGATGGCTTGGCTTGCTTCGTACTCAATCTCCCGCTACCAAACCCTAAAAGGGCTTAAGTATCAGAATGTAGTCCAAAGAACGGAATGCGTTGTGTCATAGTTTACAGCTTGACTGCGATATTTGCACCTTTCGGTCCAACACATTCAACTTCAGTAAGCATTTTTTGAGTACCGGGTTAGCATTCCCTCTTCAATCCCTTCTCCTTAGCCAGCCTGCCCTGCTACAGCCTGTTATCTAGGATCACCGTGTGGAGGTGTAGAAGGGTCTTGGCAGCTATGGGTCGCTGACCACTGCAGCTCATGCACTCATCCCGGTGATGATGCATCTGGCTTGGTTCTGAACTCTATTTATTCTATCAAAGAATGTTCTTATTGCTGTGGTCCAAGCCGTGGTGCCATACTTCTGTACTGGCTTGACGCCTGTGTACAATCTTTTCAGAATTTTTTTATCTGCACCTCAATTGAAGCCTGCTAACTTTTTTATCATACCCATTTGGCACCTGGCTCTTTTTTCAGCCTCTTCTATCTGCTTAGTCCATGTCATTCTATTATCCAGGGTAATTCCCAGGCATGTTGAATTTTTTCTGGTGGGAGTATGTGGTCATTTATTTTTAGTGTTGCCGTCTGTTTCTTGTTAGATAAACTGAAGACTTTATGTGGTTTTATTCTCGTTAATGGTCAGCAGTCATAACTTACTTTGTCCAGTTCTCTAGTTTTTCTAGTGCTTCTTGCATTCTATTACTTACAACTGCTACTGCCCCTTCTCTTGCCCACAGTGCTAAGTCCATCGCATACATTGCAGCATGTACTCTAGTGTGGATGTTTATCGTTTAATTATTTATAATCCAATATTATTGTCAGTAAAGGGATTTAATGTATTAGCTTCTGCACTGACTGGTCATGCAGGAATAGAATCAATGGGTGGGATCAAGACACTGAGCAGCGCATAAACTACAGGGGTCAGTGACCCATACCTGACTGCTAGCATCAGGGCCAGCGAACCAGAGCTGCCAAGACCCTTCTACACCTCCTAGCGGTGATCCTGGATAACAGGCTGCAACAGAGCAGACTGGCTAAGGAGAAGGGATCGAAGAGAGAATTCTAACCCAGTACTAAAAAAATGCTTGCTGAAGTGGAATGTGTTGGACCGAAAGGTGCAAATATCGCAGTCAAGCTGTAAACTACGACAAAACGCATTCCGTTCTCTGGACTACATTCTGCTACTTAGGCCCATGTCAGGGCTTGGTAGCGGGAGATTGAGAGCAAACAAAGAAGAAGCAGAAGAATCAATGGGTGGTATTGACACTGTCCATTTAGAATCAGAACTTGCTGATTTAAGTTCATAAATGTTGTCAGCACTAATGTTATTTCTACGGCAGCACTATTTTTTGTGTCATTATTGTAATTATTATGAATTTCAAAAGACTTACACCCATGAGATTCACAAGCTTGAACTTCATCTGCATCTGGTTCTGGTTTGTTTATGTGACATGACCACCTAGCTGCAAGAGTGTTTGATGTCCTTTGTTGTGATAGCATTTGATCACATTTTGTTTTTTCTTATGTTTTTGAAACCCAGTTTTGTACTTTTACATTATTATTTTTGTAATCTATATGTAGGCGTATACATACAGCCTGTGCATCACATACTGTGAAGATTAAAAACAAATATCGGCGCAGTAAATTTATGGGAAATAAAAAAACTGACTTTTTTGTGTGGTTAGTATGCATTATTGTTTTTTAAGTCACCCTTTTAGAATGTTATGAATGCAATTGCAAAATGCTTACATTTTCGTATTGCGCATTATGACAAAAAATATAATTTTTGCCAACCATATGCACAGACTCAACCCAAAAGAGCTCTAGTCACCTAGGCTTCAGCCTACTGTCTAATGAATAATTCAGCCCTGATCACATCTAGACTGCTAACCTTGCACTGCATGCTTCGTATTAGATGACTAGAAGGAATAGCAAACACACGCAAATTTGAGGCAAAGAACATGACAGCACCCAATGCAGCAGCTGGAGATTGTTAAGAGAAAATAAAAATGGACAGGGCACACCCTCATAAAGTGACCTGAGAATATAGCCAAATATAAGTTGAATTGGAAACCACAGGGGAAGAGATGAGTGGAAAGGTCAAGGAACACAAGCGAAGTACAGTGAAAGTGAATGTCAATGCAGCAGGTGTCTGCCAGGCAGAAATAAGCTCAGAATAGAAACAGATAGTGTCCATTGCATCCCTGTATTCCAGGGGAACCAGATGAAACAAAATAAAGTCACGTCAATACCCGTCAAGGGAAGGAAACTATAGTCATCATTTTTTTTTACAGTACAAGAAAACTGGTGCAATGGAGCGAGGAGTGCATGAATGGTGTTAATTATTGTAGACAATGTTATAAACTGCACTTATTTTTATTAACATTTTCACCCTGAGTAATGTTCTGCATTTTATGGTTAACAAAAATTATATTTTTTGTCCTTATGTGCAATAAGTAAATTTTAGCATTTTGCAATTGTGTCCATAATGCCTATTCATTGTATTTGCAAAGCTGATTCATCTAATAAAAGTTATTATAATATTATAGACGTGGAAAAACAAATGTTACCATGCAGAACAATTATTTCATTTGTTCTAGGCAATATAGCCTTGTGGTTTAGAATTCCTAGCCTAATTTGAAGATGACTCCAGCTACAATTTGCAATGTGTTATTTATTAATTTTCCTGTTGGGAGAAATGTGGTACTTTATTGCTTTGTCTTTTCCCACTAGCACATTCCTTATAACAGTGATTCTTAAACTGACAGCTGCAGAGTTGATGCTGGAATGCAATAATTAATAAAAACACTACAGAGGTCTCCCCAGACTACTGAAGTTTGAGAAATTCTTCCCTGGGTTTATACTGTATTAACATGGTTAATGTTATAGTTGATGCATGTGGGTAAGAGCTTTATGAAATGCTTTCTGCTGTTATACAAGTGTACTGAACATCTGAGTGGCAGAGCAGTTAGAGTGCTTATCTCTCGCAGTAAAAGGAACAGGTTGAATCCCTAGTCTCAATACGCTACAGGCTACCCATATGTGAATTGCTACCTGACTTACATTTAGGGAAGGCAAGGTGGAAAGGAACAAAACTTATCTCCACCACTTTAAGTTCTAGAACAATTAATTAATTGTGAAGTTTTTTAAACATTATCCCCTATGGTAGTATCTGCTATGGAAACACAATTACAATGAGTATCTCACTGCATCAGTAAACTAATAACAATTGTATTTAAAATAGACACCAAGTTATTTAATCCGAGTGAATCAGTCAGTCACTTGAAATGTCAGTAGGTATGTCTTAGTCGGCCTGTACTTTTGCAGGGGCGGATGCCCTTGTGGAGGAACCAGTTCTGGTGCGAGCTGGATATAGGTGGGAGGAGGATTTCTTACTAAGTGCTAGGCTAAAGCAGCTTATTATTCCATTACTTAACTTAAATTCATTATATTGGTTTAGAAGACTATACAGAGTCTGTATACAACCAGTTTATTCCACTTTAAAAATGACTGTGAATATCCAATCTATTTTTGAATGCATCAAACTGGCCCTGCCTCCATCACATCCTGTGGCAATGTATTCCAAGCATTCACCACTCTCTGACTGAAAAAATGGTAATATCCAATCTGGAACTGCCTTTAAATAATTTGAAGCTATGTCCTTTAGTTCTTGTAGTCAGTTGAACTTTGAAAAACTTGCTTTAGTCTAATTTATCCTTTCCATTGATTAATTAATAAATTAATTAATCACATTCACCCCTCTCTGACTAAACAAATATTTCCTAATATCCAATCTGGACCTTTCCTTAGCTAATTTGTATCTGTGCCCTATTGTTCTCGTTGGTGGTTGTATTTTGAAAAACTTGTTATAGTCTCATTAAACCTCTCCTGTGATTATCTTATCAACCTGTATTGTCACCTCGAATTCGTCTCTTTACTAGACACTGTAGGCTGGTTTTTCTACAGACAGAGAGGGATGGTGTGGGATTTTGGGAGTGTCTTCATGTGTGCGCCAACGACCTGATGGGTTACGGGATGAACTGAACTGAACATTGCATTTGGCTTATTCACTGCTACCTGGACATGCTCACTCACTTTCCCTGTATGCTGTATTATAACCCCTAGGTTCCTTTTTAAACTTAAAACTTAAACTTAACGTCTTTATACTGGTTTAGAAGACCCTGCAGAGTCTGTATACAACCAGTTACATTTACATCACCTTGCTCTAAAAGCTATGCGCATCCAGTTTATTCTTAAATGCATTAACTGTCCCTGCGTCCACTACCTCCCTTGGCAATGCATTCCAAGCAGACACCACTCTCTGACTAAAAAAATATTTCCTAATATCTAACCTGGACCTCTTTTTAGTCAGCTTGTAGCTATGCCCTCGGTTTATTGTAGGTGGCTGTATTTTAAAAAACTTGTTATAGTCTAATTTATCGATTCCTTTGATCATCTTATAAACCTGTATTAAGTCACCATGAATTCTTCTCTCTTCGAGACACTGTAGGCCGGTTTTTCTGAGTCGTTCCTCATAACTGTAATTCTGGAATCCCACTATCATCTTTGTCGCTCTTTTTTGTATTCTTTCTAGCATGTTTATGTCCTCTCTATGATAAGGACTCCACACCTGTACACAGTACTCCAATCTAGGTCTAACTAAAGCTTTATACAGTTTGACGATCACTTCCTTGCTCCTATGTTTAATATTTCTTTTTATCATACCTAACATTGCATTTGCCTTTTTCACTGCTACCTTAACTTGCTCACTCACCTTTCCTGTATGATCTATTATAACCCCTAGGTCCCTTTCCTTATCTATCTTTCTAATATTGTTTTCTCCCATTCTGTAATTATGTTCCATATTGGATCTACCCATGTGGATGACTGTACATTTATCTACATTAAACTCCATTTGCCAGCTTACAGACCATTCTCGAATTTATCTAAATCCGACATCAATATATCCACTTCCGCTTTAGATGAGACTACTGCATAGTTTTGTGTCATCAGCAAATTTTGCAATCATGGATCTCATACCAATATCCAAATCATTTATTTATATCAAGAACAAAATTGGTCCCAAAACCGAGCCCTGTGGCACACCACTTTCCACTTCACACCACTCAAAGTACTCCTCATTTATCCCCACCCTCTGCCTTCTTCCCGTTAACCAATTTTCAATCCATTTGGCAACTTCCCCACCTATTCCATGTGATTTTAACTTTCGAAATAATCTTTGATGAGGTACTCTATCAAAGGCCTTTGCAAAGTCTAGATAAATAACATCCACTGGCTCCCCTTTATCTATGATTTTAGTAACCTCCTCCATGAATTCTAATAGATTTGTTTAGCATGATCTCCCTCTAGTAAACCCATGCCGACTATTTCTGATTAGATTAAACCTGTCTAGATGCATTACAATGTTTTCTTTGATTATTGACTCTAACAATTTACAGACTATGCTCGTTAAACTTACCGTCTTTAATTTGCTGGATCTGATTTCTTTCCCTTTTTTAATAAGGGGATCACTCCTGCATCTTTCCAATCTCTTGGAACAATTCTTTTTGCAAGTGATTGAGAACATAATATAGCCAATGGTTTTGCTAGTTGGTCTCTTATTTTAAATAGCATTTTTGGATGAATACCATCTTGACCTGGACATTTATCCACTTTTAATCCCTCCAATTTAAAAAAAACTATTTCCTCTGTAATACAGATTGATTTTAATCCCAGTATATCCATTTCACATTTGAAAATATCTATAGGCTCTTGGATCTTGGAGCAGTATATATCTATAGGCTCTGGGATCTTGGAGCAGTCTTCTTTTGTGTAGACTGTGCCAAAGTATTGATTCAGTAGATTGGCTGTCTCCTTACTTTCTCTTATTTTTTTACCTGTGCTATCTATGAAAGGGCCTACATTGTTTTTCGTTCTTTCTTTATTTCTAACATACGAAAAGAAGCTTTTACTATCAGTCTTGATCCTGTTAGCAATTTTTTGTCAAAGTATTTTGCTGCATTATTCACTTTCTGAGCTATGTTTCGCTTGTCCAAATATTTTTTATATATTTCTTTTGATTTACCTGCCGTATATATTTTTTTTTCATGCTTTATTTTTTGCTCTTCTTCATTGAACTATAAATCTAGTTATCCACTTTTTATGCTTGGTGTTTACCTCCCTACATGGAACACATTCCACTTTTAGTTGTTCTAAATCTGTTTTGAAACTCCCACTCTTGTTCAACATCTGTACCTCTGACAATATCTTTCCAGATTATGTGGCTGGTTGTCTCTTTCATCTTCTGAACATCTGTTTTAGAGTAGTTGTATGCTCTCGAGTTTATATTTACATCTCTCCTTGTTATAAGATCCCAATGGATGATCTGGTGGTCGCTTGAGCCAAACAGTTCCCCAACGATAACGTTTTCAATCACATTTTTCTCTGTAGTAAAAATTAGGTCCAGTTAGTTTTTGTCTCTGGTAGCTTTCTCTATCTGAATCAATAATATGCTTTGAACAGTTTCTAAGTTTGTGGAAAGAAAATAAAATTAAAATAAAGAGCTGCAGAAGTTCGGGATATTAAAAAAAAAAAATAGATAGTTGATGTTACATTTGATTTACTTTACAATTTGGGAGGGGGAAAGAAGACAATCTTGTCATTAATCATAATTAAGTCACAACACCCTTTGCTGAAACCATGTTGGAAGAAAAATGTCGACGATAAGCATGCTGGACGAAGACAACAATAAAAATAGGAGAATAATATCAAGGGAAAACCTGTCAAATTGTATCAAGACAAGAGCAAGTTAAGGTAGCAGTGAAAAAGGCAAATGCAATGTTAGGTATGATAAAAAGAAATATTAAACATAGGAGCAAGGAAGTGATCGTCAAACTGTATAAAGCTTTAGTTAGACCTAGATTGGAGTACTGTGTACAGGTGTGGAGTCCTTATCATAGAGGGGACATAAACATGCTAGAAAGAATACAAAAAAGAGCGACAAAGATGATAGTGGGATTCCAGAATTACAGTTATGAGGAACGACTCAGAAAAACCGGCCTATAGTGTCTCGAAGAGAGAAGAATTCGTGGTGACTTAATACAGGTTAATAAGATGATCAGAGGAATCGATAAATTAGACTATAACAAGTTTTTTAAAATACAGCCACCTACAATAACACGAGGGCATAGCTACAAGCTGATTAAAGAGAGGTCCAGGTTAGATATTAGGAAATATTTTTTTAGTCAGAGAGTGGTGTCTGCTTGGAATGCATTGCCAGGGGAGGTAGTGGAGGCAGGGACAGTTAATGCATTTAAGAATAAACTGGATGCGCATAGATTTTAGAGCAAGGTGATGTAAATGTAACTGGTTGTATACAGACTCTGCAGGGTCTTCTAAACCAGTATAAAGATGTTAAGTTAAGTTAAGTTTAAGAGATACAGTCACTCATTCATACAGTCCACTTGAAACTTGGATGTCATGTGCAGAGGGAATATGTGTATCCTCAGTATCGCCGCATCTCCTCTATCATGTAATGACATGACGTGGAGATCACAGGTGCCTGATCTATTCATTTTATGTGAGATAATGTTTAAAATAAGTATAATAATTATTATAATATTCTGTAAATTGACGATATGTGAAAGTAGAGCTATACATGGAACGGAAACAGTAACACTTCACTTACGTAACGCGATCACGAAGTTTACAAGCAGTATAAAGAAAATGGCCGATTAGATTGTAATTCATATGACGAGACAGAAACACTTGACTAAGGACTTATGAAGCCAACCTCCTAAATGTTCTGGTTACCGTTTTTCTATAAACTCAATTGATCTTTCACATCATATTAAAAATAAATCAGTAAATCAATAAATAAATAAGACTCAACAAGGCATCTCATCTCGATAATTCATTAATTGTTATTGTGTCACAGTGTCAAATATGAATGCATCCACACATTCAGTTTCTATTATAAAATATACATCTTATAATCTTAGTGTTATCCCTTGCTTATAAATTTGATTCAAATGAAATATTTAAAAAAACATTAGGACTAGTAACTTAAGTCCAAATCGAAAGAATGCAGATGTTCAGATTTCACGGAGCAGCAGTCACAGTGTCGTGCGAGATTACTTTCGCTTTCTGTTTTATGTAATACTGAAGAAATATTAAATATACTAGGGAAAGAAACTTGTTTTTACACTTACTCGCAGCCTTTTGTTTTATTTTTGCGGTATTTGTTCATAATTTGTTTTAAATTATGCTGTTTAAGAGTGTCTGAAAATGAAGATTAGAAAATAAAATTGCCAGGACAGCATTAAAGGACTGAACTATTTAAATTTTAGAATACACAGTCACGTCACTCAACTGACATAAACACCTGTGTAACTTTTGTAAGTGTAGTCCTGTAGTATTACTGGCACTAAGTTACTGAGTGATACTAGTAGTAGTATTAGTAAGTCAAACTGGCTGCTACTGTTGTCAGTTGAGTATTGTGGAGGTAGGGGCCTTCAGTTACGCAGCAGTTAGCGTATCGCCGTATGCCGTATTGATGTTGGGCGTAGGCCAATGATTTGGTTCTAAAAGGTTTATCGCCAGTCAAAAATAGCACTATTTATTATAATAGTTTCAACTTCAAGAATTGACTTGACTTAATTTAACTTAACTTCATTATACTGGTTTAGAAGAGTCTATATACAACCAGTTTATTCCACTTTAAAAATGACTGATCATCCAATCTATTCTTGAATGCATTAACTGACCCTGCCTCCACCCCATCCTGTGGCAATTCATTCCAAGTAATCACCATCTCTAACTGAAAAAAAATGTTTCTTAATATCCAATTTGGACCTGCTTTTAAATAATTTGAAGCTATCCTCTCTAGTTTTTGTAGTATGTTGAACTTTGAACAACTTGTTATAGTCTAATTTATCCTTTGGATTGATTAATTTATAAACCTGTATTAGTATATTGTCACTTCAAATTTTTCTCTTTTCTGGACACTGCAGACCAGTTTTTCTAAGTTTCTCATCATAACTATAATTATAGAATCCCACGATCATTTTTGTAGCTCTTCTTTGTATCCTTTCAATCATGTTTATATCCACTCTGTGATAAAGTACAGGAAGGTAAGCATGATGGGCATCATAGATAGAGTTGATGGGTCAGAATATTTAAACAGCAAGAGAACATGTATCAACAGCAGGTTAGAGGTGATGTGTTTGGAAATGGGTAAATAACTTATTGATGAGAAAGTAGACAAAAGAAAAATTCTAGACTAGAAAGGCTTACATCTGAATCAGATAGAACAGCATGTGTTTGCTAAAGATATATTTCATTTCTATGTAAAACATTTAAACTAGAGAGGCCTATGAAGGAAGAGATCAAAGATAGTCCTAAAACAGTTTGTTATAGGGAACGTTGTTAAATGGAGAGTTGGGATCAGAAAAGAATGAAAACAATAGCGACAAGACAAAAATTAAATAATAAAACAAAAGCATGAATTCAACAAAAATAACAAACTAAAATGCTTTTATGCAAACATGAGAAGCACAGTAATTAAAAGAGAAGAATTGGAAGTGTATGTATAGGAATAGAAACCAGATATAATAGGGTTAACAGAATCATGGACATAGGAGGACATTGCATTTAGTGAACTTGAAATAGAGGGATATATGATGTTAAGGAATGACTAGATAGTTAAAGACAAAGCTAAGGGAGGGGGACTTTTATTGTACTATACTAATACTCTGCAAAGAATCCCCAAGAAAATTATATAAGACTTGGAAAAATTAGACTAGATACTAATGTTTTATCCCATCAGTCATCATAAATGATAAATAAAACAACTCAATACTAAATGAAAACAGGAAAAAGCTGAGAAGGGAGGAATATTTCAATGAACTTCTCAATCTGCAAGAAGGAGATATAAAAATTAAATATTCTCTCCAAGACAGTGGGAGAGAAGAACTAATAATCATTACAGCAGAAGTCAAACAAGCTATCGAAAAGGGCCCATGAAACAAGGCTCCAGGAATAGACTGTTGTATTACAACAGAGGCTATACAAGCCTGTGGGAGTAAAATTGCTGACAAGAATAATGAATGTGACATGGACAACAATAGAAGTTCAGGAGGACTGGCAAAAATCGCTAGTTATTCCCATATGGAAGTAAAAAGGAAACAACAGAGACTGAAACATACAGGGATATGTATATCTCTCTTGAGCTGTATAAGTAAAATGTAAGTGAAGATTTTGGAAAACAGAACAAGACCAATAGTTGAAAAATAATTCCGGGACACACAGTTTGTCTTCAGAAATGAAGATGTTGTCCAGAGACCATATTTACTCTAAGGCAAGTTTGTGAACAAACTATTGAATACAAGAAGAAGCAGAACACCGTCTTTGTAGACGAGGAGAAGGCACTTGACCGAGTGGATATAAACAACTTTTGGGAAATCCTGGAAAACTATGAATTGCCAGGACAACTATTGAGAAATATAATAGCAAAGCCAAAGTGCTGTGATAATACCAAGCAGACTAATTAATTGTTTTGCAGTTAAGACCTGGGTAAGAATGGGATGTGTACTATGACCGCATTTGTTAAATGTATACATGGACAGAATAACAAACCCAGAAACCACCACAATGAATGTTCCTTTTTTGCAGATAATCAGAGTATTTTTCATTCAGACAAACATATCCTCCAAGAATATCTGAATGCCCTTGACAATACCTGCAATAAATATAATATGAGGATTAGTACAGCAAAGACAGAGACAATGAAAATCAGCAGAATTGAAAAGACACTAAATATTCAGGCACAAAGCACAGAGCAAATAGGTAAGAGAATTCAAATGCTTGGGTAGCTTGTTTACACAAGATGGACAGGGAGGTGGAATCAAGAACACAGAAAGCAAATACGGTTTCTTATCAGCTCTCATTATTAAGACACAAACATACCCCAATAGAGACAAATAAACAGTTGATAAATAATATTTTTATACTATCTCTCTGCTACCAGGGACATGGACTCTCATCAAGACACAAGAAAGAAAAATCATGGATTGCGAAATGCGGTGATTGAGAAAGGCTGTTGGGGTCACAAAGCTGGACAGAGTATGAAACGAAGAAATAAGACAGAAGGTGGATGCAACACCGTGCATGAAATACACGGAAAGACAGAGAATTAAATGGTTCAGACACCTGACAATAATGTAGCCATAGTTACCAGCTGTGCTGATATACAGTGCCAGACATCAGGATCACAGGGCAAGAGGGAAACCAAGATAAAGATGGATAGATGGTGTCAGTGAGACACTGAAAAAAACCAAGAATGACAACATTAGTAGCACATTGGCACACAATAGAAAACTACAACTCCCTAAGAAGTCTGCCAACACAAGTGGATAGAAGAACAAGAAATTAATATAACTATAAGAGAAGATATATCATTTGGCAGCAAAAATGAAAGTGTATGGGGAGAAATCGAAAGCAGGAGTAAAAAAAAATGATGGTTGGAGTATGCTACAGATGTCCATTGAGTCAAAAAGAGGAAGATAAGCATCTGTTTACCTCTATACAAAAGGTAAGTGAATGGAAATGATTATTAATGGGGGATTTCAAATTTTCAGAAATGAAATGGGAGATGACAGAAGCACTTGTCGTGTAAAAACCGTTTGTTTAGTGTATAACAGAAAATTTTGGCTATTCAACATGTGAAAGAAACTACCAGAGGCAAAACATACTTGACAACACAGGAAAATATGATTGAAAATGTAACCATTGGATAATTGTATGGCTCAAGTGGTCATCAAATCATCCGTTGGGATCTTAGAGAATGGAAGGAAGAAAACATAAGTAGAAGCATTCTAAGATAGATGTCAAGAATATGAAAAAAGCAGCGAGTCACATATAATCTGGAAAGATATTATCAGTGGAACAAATGTTAAAGAAGAGTGGAAGAGCTTAAAAATAATTCTAGAGAATCTAAAAGAGGAATTTGTTCCATGTAGGGAGCATGCCCCCTAAAGTCTAGCTAAACAATAGCCAGTTAGCTTTTATTTGATTGATATAGTATACTTCTTTTTCTTCCAGTCCCCAGGAAATAAAGTAATTTTTTTACTTCATTCCTGTATCATATAATGATAATGTTAATGTTTTAGAGCTTTCTTTCAACCAGAAGGCTACTTCACACTTAGTAGGCTTTTAGTCTGTGTGAATGGGAAAATGTACAATGCTATATAAGTTGAAACCTTCTACCCTATTTTTTGTATCTACCCTTTTAAAATATTGTAGTGCAATAATATATGTGTGCCTTAGTGATGCAGAAAAAATTAAAGTGTAAGAATAGTAGACAACATGCCACAGACACTGCTGCAAGAGTACATCTGTGCTTGCTTTTTTAAGCGAAACATATTTTTGAAAAAATACAAGATTCATGTTACATTTGAAAACGAGAACCAATTTAATCAAGAGTACAGACAGGTAAGTAATGCCTAGCTGAAATGTGAATTTTGTTGTACATGTGTATGTTTATTTTTGTCTGGCATAATTATGTTTAAATAACTGCATCCATTATGGACCATCAGGTAATGCATTATTGTTATCAAGTGAATGTAAATAGCATTCAGTTAAAAAATACACATACCCTTGTTACCTGGAAAATTTGAGCACAAGTGTAAGAAGGAAAATTGAAAAAAAATATCAAGATTGGAATGGAACAAATTAATGTAAAAATACTAGGATTATGTGAAATGAGATAGTCTGGGACCAGACAAATGCAGTCTGAGAATTCATAACACAGTTTTGCTAAGTTATGATATAGCTTTTATTTTGTTGACTATTGTAAGAATGATTAATGATTCTCTCAACAGGTTCTTGTGAAATGACCCATAATGTTATGTTATTTATAACTACCTTTATCAAGCATACAACTTAAGCTAAAGTTAATGCTTAGATACATGTTGGGGCTGAAGATATAGCAATGAATGAACTGACAGCAGCCATTGGCTCATAGTTGGCTGTTTGCATCATGGTCAGCGCGTCATAGTTGACCAAGGCCCTATTTCACCTCTAAGTGGCGGCTCTGAAAACAGACTGCAGCTTGGCTAAGAAGAATAGGGATCAAAGAGGGAAGGCAAACCCAGTCACACAAAAATGAAACTAGATGTGTCAGGTCGAAAGGCACTTATATCGCAGCCTTACTGTAAACAATGACACAATTTCCTTTTCAGGGCAAAGGCTGAAGAAGAAGAAGATACTCGTTACACACAGTCTCCTATTTTTCAGCATATTAGTCGCTGTCGTCTTGCAAATACAATGAATTTTAACAAAATAATACGGTTATTAAAACTAGACAGGTGTATGTTTATAACACTTGATAATGCTTTTTTGTTGGTAAAGACTAGATTATATCAGTTTTCATACATTTATATTAAAGTTTAGTATTAATACTTTTTTCAAATCAAGTGAACTAGATCTCTTATTTACAATTACAATAACTATTTCATGTTTTTGCATTTTGCAGAATTTACGAATGAAAGGATGTGCAACAGATAAACAATATTCTGATGTTCTTGCAGAGGTAGAAATGAACTATTTATAAATGTTGGAAATACTGTCTAGTAGATTGACTACTTTATTTTTTAAATTGAATATATCATTTACATTTATTTCTTGTTAAATCTGCTAAATAATGCATGTATTTGCATTATGAGAACTGAAGTAAAGGTTTCTAATGTTTTCAATATTTATAAAGGCTAAAGATTAGTGCACAATATTTTTATTTTAGAAAATGTATCCATTCTGTAGTTATTACTTATGTTAATGTTATCTCTGAATAATTACACAGAATGCACAAAATGTTATAGAATAATCCATGGCTTATTGTGATACTTAGATGTGGCAAATTTGATAATTTGATTGTATTTTCAGTGTTATCAGTACTGGTAAATGTACTAAAACAGATCATGTGCAGACCAGATAACCACATAATTATAGAGCAGTCATTAGAATGGAATTCAAGTCTGTACATTTAACTTTGACAACTATGAAAAAGCCTTTGACAGCTTGGATACACTTTGGATACACTTTGGAAAATACTAATGCATTACAAGATACAGCTAAAGCTCACCATCATAATAAAGGAGGCATATAAGGACATACAGGGTAGAGTTTTACACAACGAACAACTCACAAAATCATGAAAAATTAAATTTGAGGTTATCATTTATCACCTTTTTTGTTCCCGATGGCAGTTGATCGAATAGTGAAAGAAACTACAGTTTATGAGAAAAATGGAATCCAGTGTACCTTAAACAGCTAGAAGACTTTATAGTTGACATATCTTCCTATCTCATAGCCAACTCTCCAAACACAGAATAAAACAAGACACACTAAACATAATCTTCCAGCAACTATGTCTCTATCCAAGCAGAGAAGACACAAAATGTAAAATTGAATGCGGCCCCAAAAACGTGCCTATTACCAGTTGAACCGAAGAGAGCAGGTCGTTGTCTTCAGACTTCGCACTGGCCACAATAGACTGAGGCACCACCTATTCAACAAATTGAAGATAGGGTGTACCGACGAATGCCCGTGCGGTACTGGTAAAATGACCGCTGAACATCTGCTGCAGAACTGCCCGACATACGAGGATCAGAGAGAGCAGATGTGGCCATCACCAGTGGAACTGCAAGACAAGCTCTATGGCAGTGGCGACAGCCTCAGGATAACCGCCGCTTTTTTCGAAAAAATAATGGTTACTGTCTGACTGCGTAAGAAGAAGAAGAATGCGGCCAACAATACATGACCTATCAAATTGAGAGGAACACCACTAGATGAGGCAGAGAGCTTCACATAGGGAGCATTATAAACAAGACAGGTGGTGCAGATAAGAATGTAAAAGCCAGGATAAAAAAGTGACTTTTGTCAAGTTGAAAACCATGTGGAACTCTAAAATGATCAGAATGCATACCAAACTAAGGATATTGAACTTCACTGTCAAGTCTGTCCCCTTTTTATATGAAGTGAAAACGTGTCAGATGACCAAACTCAATATTAAGAGGTTACAGGGTCTTATCAACAAATTGCTGAGAAAGATTCTGGGCTTGCAGGAGCTCGATAAGGTCCCTTTAGTGTTCATCCTGAAAAGTACGTTGTGCCACAATTTACAGCAAAACTGCAATATCTGTGCCTTTCTGCTGACATTTTTGAGTATCGGGTTGGCCTTCTCACTGTGCTCCCTATCCCTTGACCAGACTGCACTAGTGACTAGTGCTGCCTTTTACCAGGGCCGCCACGTGGAGGCAGAATAGGGTCTTAGTCATATATGGTTTGCTGATTCTGATGCAGGCAGCCATCTATGAGTTACTGGCTGCTGTCAGCTCATGCACTCCTGCATCTTGGCCCTTAATAAAGTACTTAATGGAAGTATTTGGGAGAGAACAGGACAAAGACTGGTGGAACGGGAAATCTTAGGAAGAAGGTAATGTTGGATAGGCCACACAGTGCAAAAGACCCAAGCCAGTATCACAAGGCAGTCTCTGTCATTGAACACACAGGGTAACTTTGTGGCAAATGATGGTTACCAAAAATACATAGTGAAAAGTTCTAGATGCAGATACAAGAAAAACAGGGAGCAGCTGGAAAGAGCTTGAGAAAATAGCGCAGGACTAGTCTGCTTGGAGAGGATTGGTTGATGGCAAAATGCACCCTAAGGTTGTTAAGTGTGAAGGAGAATAAGAAATATGTTAAGGTTCAAAGATATTGTATATTTCAATAAGATTCACACTGGTAAAGAGAGCAAAATAGTATTTGTGTAAGTTTTATTTAGGGACACAACAAACAAAAAATGAATAAGTGTATCAAAGATCACAATGCATACTGTTCTATTAAATGTCCTTTTTTAAAATCATAATAGAATAGACATAAAGTGCAGTGTAGTGGAAGGCACACATTATTGTTAAATTTACAACAAAATTATTGTACAAAATAAAAGTATTATCTAACCTACTACAAGTTTTGGACATGAATATGAATGGCTTAATAATTTATATTTATTTTCTTTAAAAAGTGTTGCTTTTTTTTGTCTATTTTCACGTCAAAGAAACAGTATACCTCAATTGTAATTAATCTTGAGCCTGAACTCAGCACCAAATCACTTCATGTGCTCTTGCTGCAGTAGTGGTCTCTATAGTATTGAGTTTTTCATGAGACGTTCTAGCCCTCCTTAAATTCCTGTTACAACGTGATTAGTTGTTGTTGTTTAATGCCCACAATGAGTAAGTTTACTCTTTTGTGCATCCTGAAAAGGGCGTAAAGTGGTGGGTTGTAGTAGCTTTTCTCACATGCAGAGCATGTTGATGATGGTTGTGCTATGCTTGGTGTCATCTGCATGATGCTCACTACTATGGGGATCACGTTGATCCACATCTTGTCAGCCAGATTGACTTGAAAACAGCCTGTTTCCAGGAAATGCTACATGGAAGAGAGAAATTGATCTTGGTCAGTCTTGTGCCTGACCCTGAACTAGCATTTCGGTTCCCCAGCGTGTTTGGTAAAATATAGTAGTGCTATTCTCTGCTGTTCAATATTAGGTCTCAAGATATATAATGGTTGTTGTTGAATGCCCACAATGGGGCCCAGATGCAGCAGCAGTGCATGAGCTGACAGCAGCCAGCGACTCATAGCTGGCTGTTTGAACCACGGTCAGCGAACCATAGCTGACCAAGATTCTATTACGCCACCACATGGCGGTCCTAGAAACAGGGATGTACTAGTCACTAGTGTAGTCTGGCAAAGGGATAGAATTGCAATGGGAAAGCAAACCAGGGGCCTAAAAAAAGCCAGCTGAAATCAGATGTGGTGGGCCAAAAGGCGCGCATATCGCATCCTCACTGTAAACCACATCACATCAACTTTTTCAGGGTGAACGCCAAAGAAAAATGAAAATATCCATGATGGATATATTTACTCTTTTGTATGCCCTGAAAAAGGCCAGTAGGTTTGCTGGTTGCAGTAGCTTTCCTTACATCCTGAGCGGGCTGTTGTGCTATGATTGATTTCATCTGCATGTCACTCACTGTCATGGAGATCACATCGATTCCTGCCTCATTAGCCAGACAGTCATGAAGGAGCCTGTTTCCAGAGAGAAACACTATTGGGGGGGGGGGGGGGGGGGGGGGGGGGGGCGCCTTGGTCAGTATGTTCACACATGACCCTGACTAATATAGTCTGATCAGTATGTTGTGCCTGACCCTGACTAATATAGTCTGATCAGTATGTTGTGTCTGACCCTGACTATCATAGTCTGATCTGTATGTTGTGCCTGACCCTGACTAATATAGTGTGATCAGTATGTTGTGTCTGACCCTGACTATCATAGTCTGATCTGTATGTTGTGCCTGACCCTGACTAATATAGTCTGATCAGTATAGTATGTTTTGCCTTATCAGAAGTTAGCCTTCTCTCTCCTTCTGTATTTGTGAAAGTGAGGCAGTGTGACCTAGGGGAGAAATGTACTATTCACAATCCCAATGCACTGGGTTTGGAATTCTGCCATGTCCAGTTTGGCAGACACTGGGTTTTTCCTCTCTGTGCAATTGTTCCTCTACGTACGAAAAGTAATGGCAACCTACCGTACTGCACACCTGCCAAGAAATATATAGCAGCCAAATAGGTTAGCGGTTGTAATAATTCACGTTTTACAAAGGACATGCTACTTGCCTTATGCTAAATAATACAGGAATTATACTTAAATAAGTATTTAACAAATCATTAAACAACAAATAAATATGTACATCGGATTGCATTATAAAGGGAAATGTGAATCATTAAAGTATTTTAAATAGTGAGATAGATACCTAATAATTTGCCTTTACTTTCTTGGAAATAGTTATCCTTTTATTTATAACTAACGGAATGAGACATTCAATTACCTTTAACCCTGCATTTTAATGATTCTCTGTTGAATAACAGGTGACAAAAGAGGTTGAACGACGGAAATCATTTCATGAACTGTCATTGTCAAACTACAAACACATCCAAAGCAAGTATGAAAGACTTCATCCAGCACTCTGGACACTTAAATCCTCATTCTTGGATCCAAGATTTGTTACCATGACAAAAGATGCTCAGCAGATGTCTAGTGATTTGTTGTCACTCACATTGGTGCAGAATGGAGGTTACATCGCATGTTTCAAATCTGTTTATAAAACTGAACTTTATATTCTGTTTTCTGTTCTGTTAAGAATCAACACCATTGCACTTTGGGCAGACCCATAAATGCTAATTTTCTCTCATGCAAATGGTGAAGAGTGTAGATACTGATGGTTCCTGTAGTTCACTGGTTGCACATACCCCTGCTCCATCCTCTCAGTTGTCCCTCTCTGCCGAACCAACTTATGATTTCAAAATCATGCAATTTGTGCATTGCTGGTTCAGTGACTGCAGAGTGTCTTCATCCAAAAGGCGGTCGTAGATCAACTTCAAAATGTCCCCTCTATCCATTGCCAATGTCCCAACTGAAGCCATATGTCAGTGTCTTTCATTTCTGCAAACTCCAGCAAGACCAGGACTGTAGATCCACACAAGTTCCTTGAGGTTTGAGACCTCTGTGTCCACTTTCCACTCATTTCACAGTCAGCCACTTTTTGAAGCAAGGATTGAGAGTCAGAGATAATTATGGCTCTCGTTTAAGAGGTTCCCAAAAGCCACCTCAGAGCTGAAGTCACTGCCTTGATCTCCATTATGACACTGGATGTTGTTATCAAGAAGCCCCAACCGGCTTTCTTACTGAGTGGCACGGATTCGACAATATATATGACAGCATCAGAATCTTGAAACATTGTTACTTATTAGTTGTTTAACTATGAGGTCTGCTTGTCCACTGCAACAGTCTCTGTATTCTCTCTCCTGAGTGCTAATGACCCAGTGGTAGTAATTTTATCTCCAGTGTGAAACCTTTGTTTATGGTCTACTATGGTTACCTAACCAATTGTTCTCTCTGCTTGTGCGATCCCTTTTCTGATTCTTTTATCCTTCACATCTGCAATATTCATGTGCAGTTGGTGCCTCCTGTCTGCGATTATATGCATGTAGGCTCTGGCCTGGACCAATGCATATCTAGACTGTACAGCAAGAAGTCCAATCCTGAATTTAAGGAACAGTCACATTCCTTCATTCTGGATGTATTTCAATCTTTGACACTGTGACTGTGACAGTGTTAGATACCCAGCTTGTAATTAATAATTGACAGAACCAACTGATTGAATTGAATGAAAATCAGCCGCTGCACCAGATTGACAGCTATCCATGTCTTTAGTGCTACCAGAAATCACTTGTATCTCTGAATTATTTGGTCAATGTTGTACTTATAAAACAGGCTGCAATCATATGTTACTCCTGGCAGTGTCGACAGCCTCAGGATGACCGCTGCCTTTTTCGAAAAAATAATGGTTACTGTCTGACTGCGTACGATGAAGAAGAAGATATGTTACTCCAAGATATCTCAAGCTATTGCTCTTCTCAATGATACATCCATCAAGGCTTTTGTTAGGGAGGTCAGCCTTTATTATTGAGTTCTTTCATAGAGAATCACACAATTCCAGCCTTGTCAGGATTTATCTGAGAGCTGGACTTCCTGCACCACTGTGATATTGCCTGCAAAATCTCTTGTGTGTCCTTGACAATTTCATGCCAATTTGTGAAGATGTCATCTGTAAATGCTAACAGGCATTATAGACCTGTAGGTTGAATGTTGGCCACTTTTATTGTGTATGCATTGAACAGTACGGGTGAGAGGGAGGAACCTGGGGTAATCCCAGATATATCACCTAGGCGTAGATGTCCATAATCCCATGCGAAGTGTAATTGGTCTTTCCATGAGTAGCTGTTATCCAGCTCACAAGCCATGGATTGATGCAACATTCTCTCAAACAGTACATCAAAGGCCCATAGTCAATATGGTTATATACATCCTCCAAATCAAGGGTCACGGCAACTGTTTCTTGCTTGAACTGAAAACCTTCATATGCATCAGATGTAAATGTCCCAGCATTGCCCCAGGTCTCCTTCATTGGTCTGTAACTACCTGGATTGTCAGACAGGATGTGCTCATTCTCTAGATGAGGCATGACTTTTCTTGCCACTATTTTCTCAAGTAATTTGTTCTAGACATTCTGCAAGTTAATGACTGTATATCTATTTAGCATTGTAGGGTCATTGCCAGGTTTAGGAAGTGGAAAAAAGTAGCTGTGAAGCCAGTCCTCAGACACTGTTGTTGTTGAATTCCTCCCCCTTTTTAATGCATGCTTTATCAAATGCTTAATGTGATAATACTGTACTTCATCAGTATGAATATGCTTTATATTCAGTTTAATAAATGGTGTCATGGTCTTATTTTGGCATGAGATATTTAGGTTTAAAAACAGCAAGATAATAAAATATGTCAGAGGAGTTTTTTGATCATTAAGAGGACTTCAGATAACATAAAAATGTCAATCCATATTATATATGCTAATACCTTAATTTCATATCCTTTGAACTGTAAAAATTGTATTGGGATGTAAGTTAGTTACACATGTATCTGTAATTTATTGGTCACTGAACTATATTATGTACTTTTGATAGATACTATTCTACCGCAATAACACTTCTGCTAAAACAAAGTAAACTAAAATATTACGGTATGCATATCAAGTTTACAACAAAATGTGTTGTATTTGTTAGGGACAGATTATCTGAAGTAATAATAATTGTAGACCACCTATGAAGGAGAACCATACAACAAGAAGCTGTTTTGAGGGTTAAAGAAAGTGAAGATGGTTAGGACAAACTCTTAGGAACCAATAAGCTGGTATAACCAGTTATGCACAGAGATGAGTCGGAAAGTTTTATAAAACCTGGAAAGTATGAGAATGTTAATGATTCAAGAATATGAGATCTAAAGAAAGTGCCCCAGGCAACAAAAAAAAGTAAAGATCCTTTTTACACATTTGTGTGGCATATTGGAAATAGGGTGTTAGACCCTTATTATCTTGACCAATGGCACACTAGGGGTGATGTGGTCAGCATCATACCTACTGCCTTTACTTACTAGATTGTTTGGGAACTCACTTTTTGAGGCTGGGCTGACCTCTGGGGCCATTTTGCGATAAAGTACTGCACCAACTGAGGACCGAACCCAGATCGCTTGGCTGGGAAGCATTTGCACTAATCATTGCGCTACTTCAGCTCCTGTGCCCCATATTAAATGGATTAGAGCTACCGAAGACGGATGTGTTGAACCAAAAGGTGCAAATATTGCAGTCAAGCTGGAAACTAGAGACACAACACATTCTGCTCTCTGGACTACATCCTGCTACTTGCAAAGCCCTGTTGAGGGCTTGGTAGCGGGAGATTGAGAATGAATGCAGAAGAAGAAAAAAAAGGATTAGAATGTTGGATGATAAAGATTTTTTTTCTATGGTGTTTGTCCTAAAAAGGACCCTGTGCCATAGTTTACAGTGAGACTGCAATATCTACATCTTTCGTCTCGTCACATCCAATCTCAGCAGACTTTTTTGAGTACCACATTTGCCTTCCCGCTGCGATCACTATTCTCTCAGCCAGACTATACTAGTGCAGCCTGTTTCTAGGATCACTACTTGGGAGGTTAAATAGAATCTTAGTCAGCTGGGGTTTGCTGATCCTGATGCAAGTAGCCAACTATGAGTGCTGGCTGCTGTCAAGTCATTCACTGATGCATCTTCAGCGCCTGATAACGATTTAAACAAGAGAATTATATTTTGACAATAAATAATATCTTCTCTGGTTAATTTCAATACACTATGCATGTTTTATGTTTGTTTATGGAACTGTTGAAGGATGTTATCAATCTCTAAACACATTTTTCATGGTGTCTATTTGATGTAATGTTTCAGAGTCTGCTTTGTACAAGTTACCTGTTTTCACCAAGGAATTTTGTCATCAGTTGGTAGAGGAAATTAAACACTTTGAGAAATTTCCAGGACAAAGAAGTCAACCAAACACTATGAATTCTTATGGGGTAGGTAATTTAATTTTTTTTAGCTCTGTATTTTGGACAAATAATTTGTATTTAAACTTTATAAATTCAAAATACACTTAATGCTATACCTGTGCTATTAGTTAATAATTTTGTATTATTTTTTGCGGGTTTTTAGAGTTTAAGAATCTTTTGCCGTGCATATTATAAAATAATAATAGCAAACTCGTTGCTCCAATTGGCAGACCATAGATGCAAAACTACATTTGGATTTACTCTATCCAGCTCATATTGGCAAAAACAGGAGCCTCGAAACAACAATTGGATAGACCTTGCAGTAACCACACAGTAAAACGAATTATAAAGAATAATACTTGGGAAACCTGGATGAACAGGTGGGTGATGGGAACAACAGGTCACAGTGTATTTAGCGAAATGTCACAGCCAAAAAGTAACGATGACATAAATAAACTACATAGAAGAGATCAAAGTCTAATTTTTCAGTTCCGAACAGAACATACCAGAGTCAATAGCCACTTGATCCGCATCAATCCTCAGCACCTGTCCTTGTGCAGACATTGCTCTCATCCAGATGAAACAGTTTGACATCTACTCATTGAGTGCAAGGCGCTTGCGGACATGAGGAAAAGATTCTTACAAGAACTGCCGACAATTGCCAACACACTGTATGGAGCAGTGAAACAACTGAAGAAGTCTTGTATCTATATAAGAAGGGCATTGGGCTGCCAAGAGCAGGCTTGCTCAGCAGCTATGGGATATCAACAACAACATCCCGCTTATAAGAAATCTGGGATCAATTTGTTTGTTGTGCGATTTTAGTAGTAATAGTTTTTACACAAGTGGAGTTGCCAACTCCATCACAAGCTTCCCTGATTGTTTGTCTCAACCTTCTAGGAAGGGAACCACTGTAACTTCTAGGCGAGGCAATAGAAAGGAGATCAGTCGTTCCCGTGGACCGATCGAGAGATTGATTGTTGTATGTGAAAACAGACCTCGCTTGCATCTCTGTATTATTTGGTCAATGTGTTACTTATAAAACAAGCTGTAATCATAGATCACTCCAAGATATCTCAAACTATTGCGCTTCTCAATGATATATCCATCAAGGGTTTTGTTAGGGAGGACAGCCTTTAAAATTAAGTTGTTCAAGGAGAACCACTGTAACTTCTAGGCAAGACAATTGAAAGAAGATCAGTCATGCCTGGGGACCGATCGAGATATTGATTGTGTGATGTGAAAACAAATTTTTAGTCCTTCTTGGCTTGGCTTGGCTTCGTTCGTTCTCAATCTCCCGCTACCAAATCCTGACATGGGCCTAAGCAGCAGAATGTAGTCCAGTGAACGAAATGCGTTGTGTCGTAGTTTACAGCTTGACTGTGATATTTGCACCTCTGGGTCCAACACATCTGACTTCAGCAAGCATTTTTTGAGTACCGGGTTAGCATTCCCTCTTCGATCCCTTCTCCTTAGCTAGTCTGCTCTGTTATCCAGGATCACCGCTACGAGGTGTAGAAAGGTCTTGGCAGCTCTGGTTCGCTGGCCCTGATGCTAGTAGTCAGGTATGGGTCGCTGACCGCTGCAGCTCATGCGCTGCTCAGCGTCTTGATTCCTAGCCCTTCTGACTCTCAACAGTATACTTTGACTTTTTGACTATGAGACATTTGTTACTGTCACCAAATTTCTGCTCACTATTATTGACACTTTGACTCTCCTATTTTTGCCAACCACTCTTTGGCGCTTTGAACCTATTAGATTTGGCCATGCTTTGTTATATATTTTCTTTCATAGTGTTCTTAAGCAATCTATATGTGTATGCTTTCACGATTGAATTTTCATATTTATCTGTTAGTGCAATTTATTCTAGATCAGTGTTTCCCAACCTTTATATACCTGCCGGTTAAAATGGGAAACATTTTTCGTGGACTGATGAAAATAGGAAAAGAAAGTGAAAAGTTTTTGCTGTTTGACTTTTTTCTCTCCATCTTGTAGGGATTCGAATTTTGCAAAACAATAACGCACATTTAAAAAACTTGCTTTTAAAAATGCCACAACACAGCATTAATAGATATATTAACCTCTAAAAGTTGTCAATCAATTTTCGAATGATCTAATTTACATATCGCAATATTTGTAGACATTTTCTCCCCAAAACCCCACTTACTTTGATAAACAAACACACCAAATATAGATAAGCTCTTGTGTTCGAAAAGTACAGATACTTGTGTAACTGGCGTCATTTGAGTTTAAAATATTGAGTCAGAGCTTTGATCACATCAAACTGATCTTCGCAGTTTGTGGCTTAAGCCGCAATCACTTTTTCGCTGACCTGCAGGAAATTTCTGCAGATCGACACTGGTTCAAGGACCAGCAGTTGGGAAACATTGCTCAAAATAAATTTTACTGCCATATAATTCCATTTCTTGTTTTTGTATAAATCGGTTCAGAGTTGTTTATTGTTTTGCTTTGGGCAGTGCAATTTTATTTTTAACTGAATGTCGTCCATAGTATGCTGTATCACATTTTAATTTAGTGTATTCTACTTGGGTAGATTTTTAATTTGAATTTTGTCCGGGCAGCGGCCGTTAAGCCTATTCTTTTCGATTTTCAACTGTCAAGGAATTTTAAATGTGCTTGACACTGAACACTGGAGTCCGATCTCACTACCCAGAGATCAAGGAATTTTTACCAGAAGTCCCACGTGAAAAAAAGACGGACACCTTACCTCGAGACCACTGAGTTCCCTAAATAGCCACTAAGAAAGGCTGTGCATAGAATTATCTATCTCATATAGCAAAACAATGAGCTAAGAACACTACCACTGCAATTTCTAATAAATTAATTGGAGAAGGCTTTCTGCATTGGTGGCCTGATGCACTTTTTGAAGCAGGAATGGAAGAATGATTATATAATCTGAGTGTGCATTTCTGATTTTAAGAAATAGATGACTAAAAGCGATAGTGGTTTCAAGCATCGCCTGGTCTCAAGAAAGGTGAGATTAGTACCCAATCCTATTGGAGATGGATGATAAACTCGAAGGTTCGATGCACACATTGTGCATATAAAAGAACCCTTGGCAGTTTCAAATAGAAAAGAACAGGCTATTAGCCAGTGGACATAGTTATAAAGGCAACAAAATTCTTACCAAATAAGTGGTTGGCATGAAGACCAAAAGGGAGCAGACCCTCCATCATAACTTAACTTAACATCTTTATACTGGTTTAGAAGACTCATCAGAGTCTGTAAACAACCAGTTACATTTGCATTACCGTGCTCTAAAAGCTATGTGCATCCAATCTATCATGAAAAGATACAACAGGCCAATCACATGTTTGTCTGCATACTCGATTGCAATTATAAAAATACTTCTGTATCCCCTCAACAATCAAAGAAAAGTGAAGTGATAGATAGACTCATTTTCTGAGTATTTTTTGTTTCTTCTCAACAGGTATCCCTTGATGAAATGGGCTTGTCAGATCAGTTGATTACTTCCTTAATTACTGACTGGCTTCAGCCTCTGACCAGGGTGCTATTTCATAAATGGGGTGGAGGTACCATTGACTCTTTCAAAGCATTCACAGTTCGTTATGATGAAGCAGGTGATAGGGAATTGTCTTTGCATTATGATAATGCTGAGGTCACACTTAATGTCAGCTTGAACTCAAATTATACTGGCGGAAGCCTGCAGTTTGGTGGAATATGGGGTGAAGAAGAAAATACGCAAGAAACGACACTCATTGAACATGAGGTTTGTAGGAACTCATACTAATCTATTTTTGTTAAATTCAGGATGCCATCACCTTGTTGAGGTGTGACAGCTTGCACATCCCAGTGAGCTATGCCATGAAAACGTATGTTCCTGGAAGGGCCACCCAAGTTGGATAGGTCCTTGAAGAGGGGTCAGACTAACAATGGTAGTAGCCAGGCAGGTGGTGCTTGAGAGTCCAAGAAGACAGATTACCTAGTAGAGAAAAACTACACAGCCCGGGCAAATGGAGCTCTAGAATTGAAGAAGGCAGGACATCTAAGGGCAGTATCCGATAATGAACTCAACAAGGGGAAGCCATTCTTAGACCCCAATATCTGAGAGAAAATGGCCCCAGTCAATAGGAAAAATGATCTCGTCCATGGTGTATCAACATGCTAAATAGCTGCTGAGAGAACAATAATGAATGTTGGAGTCTGGTAGGTGAGAAAGGTGAGTCCAACCTAATGGGATAACTGTCAGGGTGACCGTATAACTACCCCCATCCATCCATATATAAATAATAATAATAGCTGTCCATTGTTGTCGATGAGGACCGCCGACATCATCCTTGTCACAGATTTCCCTGTTGGATGTGGGTGCGCATGTGGCTGAACAGGCCAATGCGAGCACGAAAACATCTGCTACATATCGGGCACACGAGGTTTGTAGAAGGGGATGGTGTTCCCGCTGCTCGGGATTTCCGCGTCTCGTGTCTGCTCTAGGCTTTCACAGCACAGTCGTCTTCACCGGCAGCTACACCCGATTTGACTGCGCTTCTCCAGTCAGATATGTTTTGCGCAAGACATTCCCAGGTGTCGATGTCTATCTGGCAACTTTTTAGTGGGTCCTTCAGACCATCTTTAAAACGTTTCTTTGGGCGCCCTCTCTCGCGCCATCCCTCTCTCAGCTCGCTGTAGAGAAGCTTCTTTGGGAGCCGCTCGTCTGACATACGGATGAGGTGTCCGGCCCATCCCAGTCGTGCTTTTTCTAGCAGTGCATGGATGCTGGGCATGTTAGCCCTCGAGAGAACCTCGATGTCAGTGACACGATCTTGCCATCGGATGTAGAATATTCGCCTCAGGCAACCTGTGTGGAAGTGGTTTAACCTCCTTGCATGTCCAAAGTATACAGTCCAGCTTTCGCAAGCGTATAGTTGGGTTGGAATGATGGTTGCACGGTAGACTTTGAGTTTGGTCTTGACGCTGATGCCACGACGTGCCCAGACCATCGAGCGCATTCTACCAAAGGCTGTGCTGGCCTTTGCTATTCTGCTTGCCACCTCATCGTCTAGGCTAACAAATCTCGACAGCGTGCTGCTCAGATATGGGAATTTGTCTACGGCATTCAACGTCTGCCTGCTGACTGTAGTCTCTGGTTTTGTGTACGGCATGCCTGGTGCTGGTTGGTACATGACCTCTGTTTTTTTGGCATTTATGGTCAGGCCAAAATTTTTGCATGCGGCAGAGAACTGGTCCATTCCAACCTGCATGTTCAGTTCTGAGTTGCTCATTAGAGCGCATTCGTCAGCAAATACAAGTTCCCTGATTATGTCGCCAGCCACTTTGGTTTTGGCCTTCATTCTTCTGGAATTGAGTAATTTGCCATCTGTGCGGTACATTATGGGTATTCCAAGCTCCAATGATCTGAAGGTGTCTGTCATCGTGGCTGCGAACATCATGCTGAACAAAGTCGGGGCGAGTACACATCCTTGTTTTACTCCGTTTGATACTAGAAACGTTTTAGAGATTGCACCGCTGTCCAGTACACATGCCTTCGTGTAACTGTTTTACCATTGTTATGAACTTGTTGGAGCAGCCAAACTTAGACATTATCATCCACAGCCCTCCTCTGTTAACTGTATCAAATGCCTTTGTCAAATCAATAAATGTGGTGTACAAGGCCTGATTTTGTTCTCGACACTTCTCTTGTACTTGGCGAGCGGCAAAAAATCATGTCCACTGTTCCTCTTCCGGCTCTGAATCCACATTGGCTTTCTGGGAGGTGGTGGCTTTGTTCAAGGTGTTTCTTGAGTCTGTTTAGCAGTAAGCGAGCTAGGATCTTGCCTGCTACGAAGAGTAGTGATATTCCACGATGATTGTCGCATTCCTGACGGTTGCCTTTTCTTTTGTACAGGTGAATGATTGAGGCGTCCTTTAGCTCCTGCGGAATTTTTCTTTAGCCCACATGTGACAGAAGAGTTCAGTGATCCTTCTGGTGAGGGATGGGCCAGCTGTCTTATATACCTCTGCTGGTATTGCATCAGCTCCTGGAGCTTTTCCTATAGATAGTGAACTGATTGCCCTGTCGACTTCCTTCACAGTAATGACTTCATCCAACGCCAGGTTCAGTTCCACCTGCGGCATTTGCCGGATGGCCTCTTCATTTATGGACGATGGGTGGTTTAGTATTTTGCAGAAGTGGTCTGCCCATCTGTCTAGAATCTGAACTTTATCTGTTAGCAGTACCCCATCAGCACTGCGAACTGGAGTATTACTAGAGGGCTGCAGGCTTTCAGTGCCTCGTAAAACCGTTTGGTGTCATGACGCTCGGCGAACATCTCAATTTCATCAGCTCTTTTGCTGAGCCAGGAGTCTTGCATCTCTTTAAGCCTGGACAGCTTTGCGAGCAGTATTGAAGACAGCTTTTGCTGCCGGAGATGGTGTGTCCCTCTGGTATTCCCTGTGCGCTTCATGTTTTGCATCGAGAAGGCCCTGTATTTCCAGATCGTTCTCATCAAACCAGTCCTTATGCTTGCGCGTGAGTGGGCCAATGTGTTTAACAGCTGTATCGTAGAGTGTGTTTCTCAATGATGCCCAGTTCTCTTCGATATCGTTCTTTTCAAAACGAAGCTCAGATAGTCTGCCCTCAAGCTCTTCCTGGAAGCCTCCTCTCGTGGGTTCGTATTTCAGCTGAGAGACATTTAGCCTCCTCCGTGGTTTCTTTCCCTGGGGACGCATTTTGGGCTGGATCTTGAAGTTTAGCTTGGCAATGACAAGTCGATGGTCGGTTCAACATTCTGCACCACACAATCTCTTCGTTACCATAGCATCCGCTCGATCCCTACGTCTGATGATAATGTAGCCAATGAGGTGCCAGTGGAAGGACCTTGGGTGCATCCATGTGGTTCTATTTCAGACAGGAAGTCGGAAAGCTGTGTTTGTAATGAGTAGTTCATTTGCGGCACATGTCCTCAGAAGGAGCAGTCAGTTACTATTGCATTTTCCGATACCCTGTCTGCCAATGGCCCCCTTCCAGGCTGTATGGTCTGTGCCAACCCTAGCGTTAAAATCACCGAGGACGACCAGTTTGTCAGATTTGGGGACTGCAGCGATGAGTGCCTCAAGGTCCTCATAAAACTTATCTTTTGTTTCCTGAGGATTTGTCATTGTGGGTGCGTATGCACTGATAAGTGTTGCATGGCGCCCTCCTATTAGGGGGAGACGCAGTGTAATCAGGCGGTCATTAATTCCTCTGGGCATGCTTGTGAGCTTGTCGACCATGTTGGTCTTGATGGCAAAGCCAACTCCAGCTTCACAGCGTTCTTCTTTGCTGCGGCCGCTTCAGAAGAAAGTATAACCAGCGCCTTCTTCTGTGATCTGCCCTTCCTCTGCCAGTCGTGTCTCGCTCAGGGAAGCTATACAGATGTTGTATCTAGCCCGTTCCCTGGCGATCAGGATTTGCCATGGAGTGCAGAAAGTATATCCCAAAAAAAATATAAGCACTAGACAAAATCCAAAATCACTTACACAATCTTCTCATCTCCAAAAAGTGATCCTAAAAGTAAATGGCCAGATTCTCTCCCTAGACATTTTCAACTTATTTAGAAATAACAATGGACCCAAGACTGACATGGAAAACCAAGACTAACATGGAAAACCAAATCAAAATAGTGTCCAACAAAGCTCAGACCAGAATGACCAAGATATCAACATGGGTAGCTGACACGAGCACCCTAAAGAAATTGTACACAGGTTATGTGAGACCAGTGCTAGAATATTGGATATCAGCATGGTCAACAGCAACAAAGAATAACGTCCAAAAAATTGATACAACCTAAAACCATGGTATATGTATCATCACTGGAGCTCTGAGAACACACCAATAAAAACAATGGAAACCATCACAAGAATTAAAAGCATGGAGACACAGAGACCAAAAATCACTTCAGTAGAGAGATAGAGAGAAGCTCAAACGAATTCTAGATCATTCAAAATAGGACAGGACAAATCACATAGGAAGACAGAGATTACAGAGAAACCACATCATATAAACAACAAAAGATCTTACAAGAACAGACACAATCATAAGTCAGGCAGTAGCTAGAGATCTAAAACAAAATAACAAATTCCACGATGGAAAAAATCTAAATACCCTAGGAGGAAAATTATCTTAGAAGAACATCTTAGAGGAGTATACCTTCCAGAATCATGGATACACATATTTGCAGAAGGCTCAGCTAACAATGTCACATCCAATGGAGGTGGAGGGGTCTATTACAAAGGAATGAAAAACAAACAACTCTAGTTCTAACAGTGGGAACATACAATAACTGTATGCTGAAGTAGTGGCACTGAAGGCTACTACTGAGTTTGCAATCCAAAATTAAGTTTACACCAAGAAAACATAGTATTGCTGACTGATGCCTTGTCAGTATTAGAAGTGCTAAAACAATACAAAGATGAAGATCTTGAGCAATGTATGTACTCCCTGACACAGCTTTCAGCAGAACATCCAAGGTTTTTCATTAAATGGATCTCCTCCCACTGCAATATCCAAGGCAGTGAAGTTCCAGACAGACTAGCAAAGTGTAGACGAGCTTCCACACAATCAGTTTAGTTCATCCCGTAACCCATCAGGACGTTGGGGCACACATGAAGACACTCCCAAAAATCCACTCCATCCCTCTCTGTCTGTCGCCGCCTGACGTATCTCACCGGGACGAAGGCCTGACCACTCAGTGATGTTGTCCACCCATCTCTTCCTTGGACGTCCTCGCCCCCTCTGTCATGGTACGGAACCAAAGAGTATCGAGTTGGTAATTCCAACTGTAGGAGTATCCACACCTACAGCCTTCCCTCTCTTCAGCATTTTCACGGCTTCATATACTTCTTCCCTTGTTATCGTTTGATTTTCCTCTATCAGACTCACTTCAGGAGACATTGCATTTCTTGGGTCACCTCGACCTTCATGCTTATATAGCTCCGAACAGTACTCTGTCCAGCGCTCACGAATGTCTTGAGCTTCTGTGAGACATTTCCCACTCTTGTCCTGAATCATTGTAATTCGACTTTGTACAGGCCTTACTAAGTCCTTGACTAATTTATATGCTCCCTTGGCATCATTTCTTCCTAGATTATGTTCGATATCTACACACTGAGTCGATATCCATTCCACCTTGGCCTGTTTCATCTTGGCCAAAACATATGATGAGGCCAAATACATAATTAAAGCAAACTTCAGAGGAAAAATAGGCTGATAAAAATCCCCACTTTCAAAAAAAAAAAACTACCATGATTTAACTAGAGAGAAGCAAGTTGTCATCTTCAGACTGAGAACTGGGCATAATAGACTCAAGGATCACCTTTACAACAAAATGAGGATTGGGACAGAAGACAGATGTCAATGTGGGGAGCATACCATGACAGTGGAACACATCCTACATATTACAAATCTGCATGCTCACGCAGGAAGAGAGAGAACACTGACCTCACAAGATAGATATGCGGCAACAAGCTGTATTGAGATAAAAAAAACCTTACAAACAACCATCTCCTTTGTATGAGAAACTGAGACCATGATTTGAGGATGAATTAAGAAGAAGAAAAAGAAAATATTTTTGTGTCACCTTAGTGTTAAAAGCTCTACTCTGTTTTACTCAAATATATTTAGCATGTTTTACTAAAATATATTTTGCATCATTCTCAATGACCACTAGTAAGTCACCTACCAAGGATTTATGTAGTGAACTTATTTATAGTTTCTCTATTGTATCTTATGCTTTTCTTACAAGTAATGTGTTTTCAATTTACTCTGTCAATTTGATTAAATAATACATTATATTTATAAGCACTTAGACTACATTATTTTCTCTTCCTTTCCTGACTTGAGAATAATGTATTAATACTAGTAATTTAATACTGTTATAGTATACAATCTATTCTGCAGATTGGCCATGGTATTCTGCACTGTGCTCGCCAGAAACACTCAGCTTTACCAATAACCTCAGGACAGCGATACAACTTGGTGATTTGGATGAGAAGTTCATCAGTACGCAATCATATGTGCCCTATGTGTGGACAGATTCCCTCTTTGGTAGCAGTACCTTTTGCTGGAGAAGGGTTTACTGTTTCAAACACTCAACCATCATTCTGTTCTTATCTGTAGTGTTTTTCTCTCTATTGTGTGTAAAATAATAATGTTTGCTTAGGCGTCTGAGGCATGTTGCGTCGGTCGGCCACATCCATGACCCGCTGCTGTGTCGTGATTCCAAGTCTCATCCAGAACGGAAATGGAGGCTGCTATGTGCTGGAGCATACTATGCATGGACGGCCTCTTCTACATCTCCCGTTGGTTGGGGGAAGACTTTTGATGCCGGGGAACGACTTGTGTGTAGTATCTTGTGGTCAAGTATTTCTGAGATTGAGTGGAGGCCTGTTTTAGCAGAGACCTCCACGTTGCGGGTATAGTCATGCCATCAGATGCCCAGTATACGCCTCTAGTTGTGCCTGTGAAAGGCCTCCAGTCTCAACATGTCATGTTTCGGTAATGTCCAGGTTTAGGAGCAGTAAAGTAGGACTGGTGGATGCAGATTTTTGTTTCAAGGGAGATCTTGCCATTACTCTTACACATGTTGGTCATGCATAGCAGACGCAGCTAGTCCAATCTACTTTGAATGTATCTGCAGATACATAATCACAAATTTTGTACGACATGTCTTTGTAAATTCAAATTGACCTGACAATTCAAACATGCATTTTAAAGAGTATATCTTGAATCTTAAAGTAGATTTAAATTATTTCAGTGAATTATTCTGTTGGTTTTTGTTTGGTTGTTTTTTTCTCTCTCAATCGTTATGTACCCATGCCTGAGATAATCTGTCCAGTATGAGTTTCTATATTTCTTTAGATTCTCAATTCTCTCTTGTCTTTCTAATTTTTTCTTTTATGTATTTCATTTCTCATATACTGCTGAAAACGTTCTCATAGTGATTGTATTGTCATGCTGTATTATGTTTCAGATAGCAACTATTCATTCATCAACTGGCAACATTTCCTAATTTCCAGTCCTAGTCTAATTTGTACACAACTTTACTTCTTTATTTTACTTATCATGCTAAACATTTGTTTTTCGACACAGATTGCACACTCACCTCTGCTTTCAAACGCAATACAGTAGATTAATTTAGAAACATTACAGTGCAACATATCTCAAGCTCCCTATGTTATTTTGTCGAATATCATATGCTATATTTTGTTTATCTCTTTATATGTATACCATCACATTAATGAATTTTCAGTATATGTGAAGCTATTTCATTTGTCAAGTTTTCATCAAATTTGTACATATTATTTTGTTACGAGTAACAAAGACTGTTTTCTTGATAATTAGTTTTCAAATATTCTTGTTTTTATACAAAAATAAATGCTTTGTAAATTCATTGCACAACTTTGTAATACATTGTGTGATCATGTGTTGCATACCTTATAATACTTCACCTGGACTGTATCAATAAACAAATCTTCTTGCTGTTCTATTGCACATTATTGGTGTACATACAAATTACCCTTGAGCTGCAACATTTTGGTCTGCATCAAAGTGTTTATAAGCTCTTTAATTGGTGGATTCCGTACCATTTTATTTTACATTATTCATTTGCCAGTCACATGTACAACACTCAGTCTGGGTGCTGCCAGGGCTCAATTTTGTTCTTGATATATATAAATGATTTGGACATTGATATGAGATCCATGATTGCAAAATTTGCTGATGACACAAAACTATGCAGTAGTGTCTCATCTAAAGCGGAAGTGGATATATTGATGTCGGATTTAGATAAAATTCGAGAATGGTCTGTAAGCTGGAAAATGGAGTTTAATGTAGATAAATGTACAGTCATCCACATGGGTAGATCCAATATGGAACATAATTACAGAATGGGAGAAAACAATATTAGAAAGATAGATAAGGAAAGGGACCTAGGGATTATAATAGATCATACAGGAAAGGTGAGTGAGCAAGTTAAGGTAGCAGTGAAAAAGGCAAATGCAATGTTAGGTATGATAAAAAGAAATATTAAACATAGGAGCAAGGAAGTGATCGTCAAACTGTATAAAGCTTTAGTTAGACCTAGATTGGAGTACTGTGTACAGGTGTGGAGTCCTTATCATAGAGGGGACATAAACATGCTAGAAAGAATACAAAAAAGAGCGACAAAGATGATAGTGGGATTCCAGAATTACAGTTATGAGGAACGACTCAGAAAAACCGACCTACAGTGTCTCGAAGAGAGAAGAATTCGTGGTGACTTAATACAGGTTTATAAGATGATCAGAGGAATCGATAAATTAGACTATAACAAGTTTTTTAAAATACAGCCACCTACAATAACACGAGAGCATAGCTACAAGCTGACTAAAGAGAGGTCCAGGTTAGATATTAGGAAATATTTGTTTAGTCAGAGAGTGGTGTCTGCTTGGAATGCATTGCCAGGGGAGGTAGTGGAGGCAGGGACAGTTAATGCATTTAAGAATAAACTGGATGCGCATAGCTTTTAGAGCAAGGTGATGTAAATGTAACTGGTTGTATACAGACTCTGCAGGGTCTTCTAAACCAGTATAAAGACTTTAAGTTTAAAAGGGAAACAAAGAATAGTAACACTGTAAACCTGCCAGACATGTCATAAGAGAAGACTAAGGAGAGTTGGGCATGGGGCTGGCTACCTCATCCTGTAAAAAATGTAATCCACAAAAACGTCAACAAATATGAACAAAAATTAGAAAATACAACTCAACCATTCAAGATAGAAGAAGGTCCTCTGATAAGAGGGCTAATCACGCGATGCAAAGAAAGTGTCACAATAAATTTTCACTGCTGGCATACCTGTTTTCTTCTAAAAAAAATCTCCCTATTTCGTAGTTGAAACGTTCATGCAATGTATATACTGGTGAAAGCTGCAGTGGAAATTAGAAATTACAAGATTGATATCCTGGGACTGGCTGAAACAAGGTAGAAAGAAATTAAGAAGATAAAACTGAACACAGAGGAAATGGTTCTCAGGGCACACTGAATAAGATGTACACTAGAGAGAAAGTACGGTACCCATGCTATCAGAAGAGGTGCAACAGGCACTTATAGAATGATACTAGCCACTTTAAAAACTGCCAAAAGAACAATAAAGAAAAACATTTTTTAATGGTATCCACCAACCAATAACAAAGCAGACTCAGTGAAAGAAGAATGTTACACCAGACTTTAAAATATCATGGATTAAAGGAAAAAGAAAACAACATTATTTTGATGGTAGGTTTAAATGTTAAGGTTGGGAATGATATTGGTTTTGAAGAGATCATAGACAAATATGGAATTGGGACTACAAATAATAATGGAGAATTACTTATGGACTTCTGTGATTTAAATCAACTGGTAGTTGGGTGCAGCAAGTTTGCACATTAAAGAATACACAAAGCAACATGGATGTCACCAGACCACAGAACAGAACCAGATTAACTATATATAAATAAAAAGTACTTCATGCCTGATGGCGTCATTAAGGGCAACAATAAACTCCCTCCACTTTATCCAGTGTGCAACCATCCTTTGTATGTGCTCCAGCTCTGATTTTAGATTTCCATTTAGACTTCTACAGTATTTCATCAAGTTGTCTTAGATTGGTCTCTCATTTGCCTTTCCTCTGGTGTCTATACCATCTTGATTCAGGTGATGGTGTCAGGTAAGACATGGCCGATCCAATTCCAGCATTGACCGGTTATGATGGTGTGCATGTCATCTTGATGGCTCCAGGCAAGCAGTTCTAAGTTGGTGATGATGCTCACCCAGAAAATTATATGAATCCTTCTTAGACAGATTGTGTAGAAAGATACAAATTTGTATATTTCTTTTGATGTTACTCTCTAACACACTCTGCACCAAGCAGAAACACAGATGGTACATACTCTAGTATATTTTTAGTTTGTTGTTTATGCTGTAGTCCGATGACTTGCAAATGTCTAAGCTAGCAAAGGCTATTCTGTCTTCTTGATATTAATGTTCAGTCCCACTTATTGGATATTTGTACAAATGTTAGTTTTTTCTTGAATGTGTAATGTGAGTGTGCAAATAGTGCAATGCCATCTGCATATTCCAGACCTTCCAATCTAGAAAATAATATATATTTTATTCCTTTTGGGGGGATTCTCTGTGGCATGTCTCTTCACTCAGGCAGAACAGTTAGGATGAGCATGGCTGATAAGGGGCATCCCTGTTGTACTCCTGTTTCACTTCAAAAGTTTGGTTGCTTTGTCCAACATGCATGTAAAATTTGTATGTAGACTTTTAATGATTGAAACGATGAGACTAGGGATACCTGCAAAGTCTCTTATATGTCGCTGACCATCTCTTGCCTATCGGAGCCAGTGCTAAAGAAGGCCATGTCCAAACCCTGTGGGTTGAATGTTAGTTACTTGTATTGTGTAAATGTTGAATGAGGGAACTATACAAACAAAACAGCATTTTACAAAATGAAAAATAGTATTAAACTAGTTTGACTTTTATATGGACTACCTGGCCAGTTAAAAGTTGAAACAATTATTTTTAAATGTAATTAATATTAAACAAAATAACAAGGGGGAGGAGCCTGTCTTACTAAGAGCATTAGCTGGGGTTTGGATTACTAAATGATCTCTATATTTGGAGATTTACTGTTGATATCAAATGAATAGCCATGAATCAGAAAAAGTGGTTTCAATGGTCAAAATGAGGCAGCCCCTCCACCAGGCAAAGACAAAACAGACCAGTCACTTGTTTATCTACAAATTGTACTACAGGCAAATACCTTGTAAATACAGAAAACCAGATGTGTCTTAGGGACGTCAAACTGGAACAAATTGGGTTTTATTATTTTTTAAATATAGAACATTAGAAGTACCAACAGAAAGGAGGGTGAGTTCGTTGAAGAAATCAAAATATTAAAATTGGTGGCTCTCACAGAAACTAAGAAAAAGGATAAGTTGGTGTATATTCATGGATCATAAGGGTAACATGCTTCCCTACAGTGGAGTTTCTACTATCAGCAGAGTGAATGGGAGAATGGGACTGAATTTGGGACAAGAATCAAAGAGACAACATTAAGAGATATCAAATTATCTATGTAATTATTATGATGCTCGACCTACAAGAGTAAGCAAGATAGGCAGCATCATTGTTTATGCACCGAATCAGATGAATAGAGTGGATGTCAAAGAAGAATTATTTGAGCTACTTGAAATGACTGGACGATTGTCATGACAAAATTATCATTCTTTGAAATGTCAGTGCCACAGTGGAAAATTAACAGTGGAAGATACTATGATGATGTACTGAATGACAATGAAAGGCAACTAATGAGATTTTACAGCTAGCAAAATTTTACCATTACAAAATTCTTTCACAGTTGTATACACATCTACACAGAATGATAAACAACAAGGAATGAGAAATCCAGCATTGATTAAGTTATTATGAGGAAAAATTTGCTCAAGTATGTCAGAGCCTGGAAAGGATCAGAAATCAAAATCTACTTTTACCTCGTGACAATAAAGAGAACAACTAAAAGAGTAGCCACACCAAAACTACCTCTACAATCAAGTAAGAAACCAGAGACGGAGAGACAAGAGTAAAGGGCTACAAACTAAGAGAGACCAGATATAAGGTGATTATAATTGGCAGCAGAGAGATACCAGAAGATCTAAAAGCTCGCTAGATAAAATTCAAGACAATCATCGATGCAACTGCATCAGAAGAATGTGGCGGGCATGGCCAAAAAAGAATATGAAGAGGACACCCTGAGCACAGAAACAGAAAAAGTCAAAATGATAATAAGGGAAAAGCAAACGACATGGTCAGCCTATGTGTTAACTTAACGTTTTTATATTGGCTTAGAAGACTCATCAGAGTCTGTATACAACCAGTTACCCTGCTCTAAAAGCTATGCGCATCCAATCTATTTTTAAATGCATTAACTGTCCCTGCCTCCACAACCTCCTGGGGCAATACATTCCAAGCATTCACCACTCTCTGGCTAAAAATATATTTCCTATCCAATCTGGACCTTTCTTTAGTTAATTTGTAACTTTGCCCTCTTGTTCTCGTTGGTGATTGTATTTTGAAAAACTTGTATATAAAACTCTAATATAACATTTCCTGTGATTATCTTATAAACCTGTATTATTACCAGAACACGAAATATGAGCAAAGAATGGTAAGACATAACTAAGGAGGGTTGTCCATACGGCTGGCTGTACCATCCTGAAGAAACTTAAAGCCACAGTAACTTCAATAAATATAACCAGGTCAGCGTGTGATGACTTGACATGTATTTGTTAAAGACATGTGCAACATATAGAGTTTTCAACGTTTTATTTGGAAGTCAACACTTGGAAATCTAAAATTCAACAGAAAAAAACAAAGAAATACAAAAGAATGAGTAATAATCAAAACGGAACCCAAGAACAAAATGCTGGATTGGCTTCGTAAAGACTGGGAAAGAATGTAAGTGAAAACCAGAAGATGTTCTACAAGACCCTAAAGAACACGAGGGATGGAATGAGAGGGCCTTCTGAAATATGAAAAGGCAAACAAGGTGCTTTGCTTATCATCCTAATGGAGATAATGTATAGATGGAAATACTATTTCTCTACAGCTCTTCGGTTTGGAGGACGATATAGTTCCAAATACGACGGTCTCTAATGCAAAGGAGGAAATTAGTGATGAGAGAAACAACATTGCGATGGAAGAGCTGAAGACAGCATTCGTGAAAAGATTCTGAAAGCAGCTTAAAATTGGTTCAGTTCAGTTAATCCCGTAACCCATCAGGTCGTTGGGGCACACTTAAAGACACTCCCACAAACTCACGCCATCTCTCTCTGTCCGCTGCCGCCAGTCGTGCCTCACCGGGACGAAGGTTTGACCACTCAGTGATGTTGCCTGTCCATCTCTTCATTGGACGTCCCCGCCCTCTCTTTCCTGGGGCAATATTACTATTGATCTTGTAATGCTTCATTGTTATACATAGCGCCGCATGCCATACTCTGTAATTCCGCTGGATCTCGTGACGTGTCCATGCCAAGCCATCTTTCGCCTTTTGATAGCCGTGAACAGATCATCAAAAGGCCCAATTGCGTTTTGCACTCTTCGTCGTATTTCTACGTTCGTGACGCGATCCTTATGTGTAACATTTAAGAGTCTTCTTCTTCGTTCGTTCTCAATCTCCCGCTACCAAACCATGAAAGGGCTTAAGTAGCAGAAAGTAGTCCAGAGAACGGAATGCGTTGTGTCGTAGTTTACAGCTTGACTGCGATATTTGCACCTTTCGGTCCAACACATCCGACTTCAGCAAGCATTTTTTGAGTACCGGGTTAGCATTCCCTCTTCGATCCCTTCTCCTTAGCCAGTCTGCCCTGCTGCAGCCTGTTATCCAGGATCACCGCGTGGAGGCATAGAAGGGTCTTGGCAGCTATGGTTCGCTGGCCCTGACGCTATCAGTCAGCTATGGGTCGCTGACGACTGCAGCTCATGTGCTGCTCAGCATCTTGATCCCTAAGAGTCTTCTAAAGAACCTCATTTCCATTGCATGTATTCTGCACTGGATGTCCACAGTAATGGTCCAAATCTCACAGGCATACACAAATATTGAGAGCACCAATGAGCGCATTAGTCTAACTTTTATGCTGAGGGCTCATCTGGCAATATGGGTTTCAAATGTGTAAGCGCTGCTGTTGTCTGCTATTCTGGCTATTTTCTCGGGCCTCGTCACTGATCATTGATCCCAGATACTTGAACCGATATACAACTTCGAGTTCCTGACCATTTGCTTTTATCACAGATGTAAATCCTTGCGTGTTATTAGTAATTAGTTTTCTCTGCATTTATCTCCATGCCATAGTGCAGCGCCGCTCTGTCCAATCTACTAATCAGCTCCCAGAGTTCACTTTTAGTACCTGCAAGACCATCCATATCATCTGCAAATCGTAGGTTTGTAATCGTTTTGTCACCTATTTTGACCGCACCAACATGTCCCTCCATGGTCGCCTCCATTATTCTTTACAACTATACATTGAAGAGTGTTGGAAAGAATATACAGCCCTTTCTCACCCCAACAGACGTGCGGAACCATTCGTCTAGTATTCCATCTACAGAAACTGCATTTGATGCCTTCTCATAAAGGTTCTCAATTACCTTCACAATATTACTATTGATCTTGTAATGCTTCATTGTTATCCATAGCGCCGCGTGTCATACTCTGTCGAACGCCTTTTTTGAAATCGATAAAGACATGATATATGTCTTGTTTATTTCTCATTCAATATTCGCAGATTAAATATCTGTTCAGTGGTACTTCTTCCCGCTCGAAACCCTGCTTGATCTTCGGCAATGATCTTCTATGCCTGTGGTTTTAATCTGCTGAGGATTATTCTTAAGAGAACTTTGTTAGGATGACTAATGAGGCTAATTGTTCAATAGTTCTGACACATTTTTAGGATCCCTGATTTAGGCAGCGGTAAAACCATTAATTTCGTCCAGATGGTTGGCCACTCTCCCGTCTACAAATCCTGTTACAGATGTATGTCAGAGCCTACTTGTAGGAGCTCTGCTGGGATATTATCCACACCCACAACTTTCCCCTTTTTTAGCATCTTCACCGCTTCAGTTACTTCCTCTCTTGTTATCGGTTGATTCTCCTCTAACATGCTCATTTCGGGGACGATTGCATTTCCTGGTAACTAAATGGTTTACCACCAGAAATAGTAAAGTACATGAGAACTGCAGGTGATCTATTATTTCTGAAGGTTCTCTGGTCAGCATGGTGCCACAAGGCCATACAGCAGAATTGGAATTGAGAGATAGCCAGCAGCATCACCATCGTTAGAAGAGAAACAACCAGAAATGTGAAAACCAGTGAGGCATTATCCTTTGTTAATGCATCCGGCAAAGCCTGCTACGGTTACTCGAGCAGAAACTACTATAGCACGTCTGTCTGAGCCACAGATTGGCATTCCTCAATGTGGGGTTCAGAAAAAGCCGAAGTACTGAAAACTGTATCTTCACATTCAGGCAACAGAGAGAAAAGACTTGAGTATGCTGTCAAAATGCATCTCTGTTTTAGCTGGAAAAGGCATCCTATAAAATGTTATAGAACAGACTCTGGTAATGTTTGATAAGGTCGAATGTACTAGCACCGTTGATCTGCGCCATACAGAGCTTCTATAAGACATTCACTAACTACATTTAGAAATATATGTAAAGGAAGAAAAGCCAGATTTAATAGGGTTAACAGAAAGCATATATCACGAATGAAATACTAGATTTATGTGACAAGAGACGACAAATGAAGAGAGCGAAGAAAAATACTAGATGGGATTCAGCAATATAGAGAGATAAATGGAAACATAAAGGCCAAGTTGAAACAGGCCAAGGTGGAATGGATAACGACTTAGTGTGCAGATATCGAACATAATCTAGGAAGAAATGATGCTAAGGGGGCATATAAATTAGTCAAGGACTTAATAAGGCCTGTACAAATTCGAAATACAACGACTCAGGATAAGAGTGGGAAATGTCTCACAGAAGCTCAAGACATTCGTGAGCGATGGACAGAGTACTGTTCGGAACTATATAAGCATGAAGGTCGAGGTGACCCAAGAAATGCATTGTCTCCTGAAGTGAGTCTGATAGAGGAAAATCAAACGATAACAAGGGAAGAAGTATATGAAGCAGTGAAAATGCTGAAGAGAAGGAAGGCTGTAGGTGTGGATAATATCCCAGCAGAGCTCCTGCAAGTGGGAGGTGAGGCAACAATTGATACCCTGACATACATCTGCAATAGAATTTGGCAGACAGGAGAGTGGCCCACCAGCTGGACAAAATCAGTCATTATACCACTGCCTAAATCAGGAAACCTAAATATGTGTCAGAACTATCGAACAATCAGTCTGATAAGTTATCCAAGTAAAGTTCTCTTGAGAATAATACCTAACAGACTGAAACCGCAGGCAGAGAATATCATTGCCGAAGAACAAGCGGGCTTTCGAGCGGGAAGGAGTACCATCGAGCAGATATTTAACCTTCGGCTAATGAATGAGAAGTACTCAGAGTTTCAACAACTCTACCATGCCTTCATTGACTTTAGAAAGGCGTTTGACAGAGTGTGGCATGCGGCGCTATGGTCAACAATGACGCATTATAAGTTTAACAGTGATATTGTGAGGGTAATTGCAAGCCTTTATGAGCAGGCGACAAGCGCAGTCTCTGTAGAGGGAACGCTAGGCGATTGGTTCCATACGACGGTGGGTGTGAGACGGGGATGTATACTCTCCCCAACACTCTTCAATATATTCTTGGAGACGACCTTAAACGGACATGTTAGCACGGTTAAAATAGGTGACAGGCTTATCACAAACTTCCGATTTGCTGATGATATTGATGTATTGGCAGGCACAGAAAGGGAACTCCAGGAGTTGATTGGTAGATTGGATAGAGCGGCAGATAAAACAAAGCTCATGACCAATAACATAACAGGGTTTAAATCAGTAATAGAGGCAAATGGGCAGAAACTTGAGGTGGTAAAACGTTTCAAATATCTGGGATCGTTGATCAGCGAAGAGGGATCGAAGCCAGAGATAATTGCAAGAATAGCACAAACAACAGCGGCGCTGACTCGGCTGAAACCTATATGGCAAGACAAGCGGCTCGCCCTCGGCATAAAAGTTAGACTAATGCACTCTTTGGTGCTATCAATATTTCTGTATGCCTGCGAGACCTGGACTATTACAGCAGATATCCAGGAAGAATACATGCAATGGAAATGAGGTGCTATAGAAAAATCCTAAATGTTACATATAAAGATCGTGTCACGAACGTAGTAATGCGTCATAGAGTTGAAGACGCTATTGGTCCTTTTGAAGATCTGTTCACAGCTATTAAAAGACGAAAGATGACCTGGTGCGGGCACGTCGTGAGGTCCAACGGAATTACCAACTCGATACTCTTTGGTTCCGTACCGGGACAGAGAGGGCGAGGACGTCCAAGGAAGAGATGGGTGGACAACATCACTGAGTGGTCAGGCCTTCGTCCCGGTGAGATACATCTGGCGGCGAAAGACAGAGAGGGATGGCGTGGGATTTTGGGAGTGTCTTCGTGTGTGCCCCAACGACCTGATGGGTTACGGGATGAACTGAACTGAACTAAACAGAAACATGGAGCTTGTCATCAGTCTTTACCCTGACTATGAAGGAGTAGGAAAGTTTAAATTTGGCACTTTTTAAATTTTTATTTTATTTTATGTGTTTGCCTCACTAGTTTCTACTGGCGGAGGCGCGCCTATTCCACCCCAGACCGTAGTCAATTTGGACGATCTTAAGACGCATAAGCCAGTGCTTGGATGCATGTGTGTATCTGTTTGTACCTAGCCTTGTGTTTCCGTGATGTTCCTCACGTTGTTCCTCGCCATCTGATGATCCTTGTTGTCCTTCGAAGGTATTTGGTTGCTATTTTTAATTTTCTTGTGTTCCTCGGTTTTCCCAGTCGAGTTTCTAATGCGTAATATGCACAATTGTTTTCCTGGGACCATTTTGGGGTTGAGTATATGTATTTTCCTTCATACTTGATTCGGATCTCTTATTTATTTCCTGATTTAAATATATATATATATATATATATATATATATATATATATATATATATATATATATATATATATATCCCCCTTACCCCTCCCCCTTTTGTGGTTTATAAAACACCATCATACATTTTATTTTTTAAATTGTGAAGATAGGAGTGTAGTGAGGTGTACAACGAGGATGAATGAAATAGAATGATTGTGAAATCTGACAAACAATATACTGGATACATAAGAATTAAGAGTACAATATAAATTAATTTAAAAGGGTCTTCCTTCTGTTGTGAGGCCCATCTGTGTTGACTTCCTTCCGTCTGGTCTTGGTGTATCAGATTTTAACTGCTCTCATATATTTTTCCATCGCAGCCATGTATTCCAACTTGTAAGGGATTTACTAATTTGTGTCCCACTTTGTAGATCCTTCGTTTCACATGTGCCCTCTAGCTCTCGCATTAATTAGGTGTTGAATGTGTGGTAGGCTCAGGAATAGAAATCAAAACAAAAACAAACAAAATTAGATAGATATATAATTAATTAAATACTTATTGATAAATAAGGTTGATGTAGTAGTAGTAGTAGTATAAGATATAGTATAATTATATTAAGTATAGGTATATAGTGGTGAGGATGCCCGCAGAAGGGATATGCACATATGTAGTTCATTAAATTTGTACTGGACTTGAGAAGTATGAATGTTCTTCCTCGACGGGTTTACCTGGTTTGGTGCATGGCGCAACACACCTTATTGACCGGATCTGCTACTCTAACGGTTTGTCAGAACAATAGAGAAATCAGAGGCCAGAACTGTGATAAAATTCTTGATGTTGCAGGGAAAAACACCTACAGAAATACACAAGGAGATCGAACCATTGTTTGAGGAATTCTGTCCTTCGTATGCTTCTGTAAAAAACTGGTGTAGGCAGTTTAAGTATGGCCATTCCCGTGCTGCTGATCTTCCAAGATCAGGAAGACCATCCTCAGCGTGCAGCAATGGAAATGCTGCAAGAGTGAAGAAAATCATTGACCAGGATAGGAAAATGAAAATTGCAGAGATAGGTCAGTAAAACTGAATGAAAGTAGTTTTTATAATTTTACACAACAGACTGGACATGAGAAAAGTGTGTGCCCGCTGGGTCCTGCATCTGCTGACATGTGAACAGAAACAAACGAAAGCTGTAGCCATTTGCTCAAAATGTGTTGATCGAAAAACATGTTGCAGACCATGGTGACAGTAGATGAGATTTGGGTTCACCATTATTACCCAGAATCTAAAATTTCCAGCATGCAGTGAAAAACCCCGGACTTATCAACACATATCAAGCCAAGAGCACAGAAATCTGCAAGAAAAGTGATGCTGACTGTTTTTTGGGACGTCAAAGGTGTCGAATTGAAAGATTACCTGCCTCCTGGCAACACGGTTAAGGGGCAATATTATACAGATCTCCTTACCAAACTAAAAAAGACTGTGACCAGAAAACGTGGGACATCGCGCACTCAAATTCTGCCTTTGCTTCAAGACAACGCGCCCTCCCATAAAGCAGCAAACAGCCAACGATTTGAATATTGAAATTCTTCCACACTCGCCATATTCTCCGGATTTAGCTCCATCAGACTTTTTTTCCCAAAAACTTAAAAAACAACTGAAAGGAAATAATTTTGACAGTGATGAAGATGTCATACTGGCTTGAAATAACTGGTTTAGTTTGAAAAATAGGTTACTTTATTTTGAAGGTCTTTTCAAGGTCTCACAGAGATAGTAGAAATGTAGAAATTCAGGTGGGGGCTACATTGAGAAGGAATAAACACTGTGCCACATTTTAACTTTCCCCACCTACTCCTTCATGGTCAGGGAACAGACTTATGAAAAAACCTTTGTATGAGGACATTGCAGATAGTGAACTAGCCTTAGAGGGTTATACATTGTTTAGGAGGGATTGGATAGTTAGAGACTAAGTTAGGGGAGGGGGTGTTTTATTATACTGTAAAAACTCCGTTACCATAACCATTAGAGATGACATATCTTCTGGTATCAATAATGAAAGTGTATGAGCAGAAATCATATGACGGGATGAAAAAACGTTGGTTGGAGTATGCTACCGGACTCCATCAAGTACTAAAGATGATGATAAAGATCTTTTTCAAGCTATAGCAATATTCAATACAGAGAAATTATTACTAATGGGAGATTTCAACTTTCCAGAAATTAATTGGCAGAAGATAGAAGCTCGTGTGAAATGCCATCCATTTGTTAAATGCATAGCTAATATTTTTTTAAATGTCAACATGTTGATGACTGTACTAAGGGCAGAAATACACTGGACAATATTTTCTACAGGGAAAAATATGATTACAAATGTTACAGTTGGTGAACTATTCGGCTCAAGTGACCATCAAATTATCTGTTGTGATCTTGTAGCCATGAAAGATGATAGAATATGTCCACTAATTTACGACTACTGTAGAACAGGCGCAGCAGTTGATAGATGAAGCAGATCACATAGTATGATAAACATTTTCACTGGCGTAGATGTGCAGAAATATTGGGATAAATTCAGGTCTATACTTGATCACCTGGAAAAGGATTTGTTCCAAGTGGGAGATTGAGCCCCGAAGGACAAAATTGACAATTCGATCCGTGGTTAAGTGTAAAAGAGCTAAGAATAAAGCTTGGAAAAAATATGTAGGTGAAAGTCGAATGAAACATTTAAAATATTTGGAAATACACAAACAAATCTTATAAAGTGAATAGATCTGCAAAGATTGACTTTAAAATGAAACTTGCTGAAAATATCAAAACTGATAGCAAGAGCTTTTTTCCTATATTTGACATGAACAGAGAACAAAAGACACCGTAGGCCCACTCCAATATAGTACGACAATATAATCAGAGAACATTTTGAAGCTGCAAATCTACTTAATCGTTACTTCAACTGAGTCTCCACTTAAGAAGACTGCTCCAAGATCCCAGAGCCCTTAGATATCTTCCAAAGGGACATATGCACAGAGGGATTACACCCAATCTACATTTATGAGGAAATGGTTTTTCTTTTTAAATTGGAATGTTTGGAAGTGGATAAAAGTCCTGGTTATGATGCTATTCATCCAAAATTGCTATTTGATCTCAGATACTTGCTGACAAACCAATTGTCCAAATTGTATTCTCAAACTATTGAGAAGGGGATTATTCGAAGGGATTGGAAAGATGCAGATGTGGCTTTGTTAAAAAAGGAAAGGACAAGGAATCAGATCCAGGCAATTACAGACCAGTGAGTTTGACAAACATACTCTGCAACATTTGTGAGTCAATTATAAAAAACAACATAACTATGCATTTGGACAAGTTTAATCTCACCAAGAAGAGCCAGCATGGTTTTACTAAGAGAACATTGTTAGAATTCATGGAAAAGGTTACAAAAATGTCGGATGTTGGAGAGCCAGTAGATGCTATTTATCTGGATTTTGCAAAGTCATTTGATAGAGTACCTCATCAAAGATTTTTCGGAAATTGAAATCACATGGCATAGGTGGAGGAGTTGTCAATTGGATAGAAAATTGGTTAACAGGCAGAAGGCAGACAGTAAGCATAAATAAGGAGTACTCTGACTGATGTTATGATTTAAGTGGAGTGCTTCAGAGATCGGTATTTGGCACCAATTTTGTTCTTGATATTAGTAAATGATTTGGATAATGATATCGGAACAATGATTGCAAAATTTGCGGATGAAAAAAAATGATGCTGCAGTGTCGCTTCTCTGGCAGATGTGGATCTATTGAGATCGGATTTAGCGTCTATTCGTAAATGGTATGTGAGCTGGAAGATGGAGTTTAATTTGGAAAAATGCAGTCATTCACAAGGGAAGATCAAATATGAAACATAATTGCATGATGAAAGTGAACAATTGTACCAGAGCCGGTTGTTTTGATGGAGCTCTGTCGCAGACGGTAAAGGGGTCTGCTCTTTTCTATTGCACTCTGCATTCACTCTAAACAAATTCAAGAAACAGTAAATGTAAACAGAATACAACATATTATTTATTCAAGTTACACTGCCAACTATAAACTCTCTAATAACTTAAGTCCTTTCTCTCACACGCTTATCTAAAACACTCCTATCGCTAAAACCTAACCTTGTTGATACTGTCATTTCCCGGTTCTTTCTCCTCACCTAATCTGTCTGCTGCGACAGAACTTAGTTGCGGATTGCCGCTGATGGTAAAGTTCGTAGGTTCTCAACCCAGGTAAGACGTCCGTGGGCTTGTTCCTCTTGTCGGCGGTAGATCAAAGTGGTCTCTCGTGGTCAGGATAGACTGCATCAGATGTGATCACTGGGATCATTGTAAAACTGCCTCTAGCTGCGACTGACGACTTACATTCACGTAGTCAAGATGATGTCGGCGTGATCGGTAGGACTGTGTCAATATGATGAATGAGATGACTGGAAAACTGCATATATAAGCTACTGACGGCTTGTAAATACATCGCACTACATAATATGAGAGTAGTTACCTTGCTTGCGGCGTGTCTATCTCAACTGCCTCTCTCCGTCGACTAAATATAAACTAAAATCTGTCTTAACTGCATAGCTCTCTGTCGCCCGCTCTCCACTGAACGTCTTTCCAAAGTACCCCTGTCTCTGAAGTGGTGTTCTCTCTCTGTCTCTGAAGTCAAGTCTACTCTCTCCGTCGCCTGCTCTCACTCACCGTCTCTCTCGAAAGTGTTCTCATGTAATGATCCTCACATCCGCGTTTCGGAGACCCGTCTTTGACTTTCACACGCGCCCTCATGGTGAGGCCCTTCCATTGCACTTTGGTTGGGCTAGCTTCTGAGGGCGCACAAACCTAGCATAGGTACATACAGACGCATACATGCATCCAAGCACTGGTTTATGCGTCCTGATATCGCCCAATGGACTACGGTCTGGGGTGGAAAATGGCGCGCCTCCGCCAGTAGAAACTAGTGAGGCAAACATCTAAGCAAAAAAAAAAAAAAACCTTTTTTTAATTGTTTTTTATTTTATGTGTTTGCCTCACTAGTTTCTACTGGCGGAGGCGCGCCTATTCCGCCCCAGACCGCAGTCAATTTGGGCGCATAAACCAGTGCTTGGATGCGTGTGTGTATCTGTTTGTACCTAGCCTGGTATTTCCGCGATGCTCCTCCCGTTGTTTCTCGCTTTTGATGATCCTCGTTGTCCGCCGTAGGTATTTGCACAAATATGCACAATTGTTTTCCTGGGACCATTTTGGGAATGAGTATATTTATTTTCCTTCATACTTGCTTCGGCTCTCTTTATTTATTTCCTGATTTAAATATATATATATATCCCCTTTTTTTTGTACTTTTTTTTGTATTTAAAAAAAAATAAAACCCTATCATACATTTAATACAATTGTGAAGATAGCAGTGTAGTGAGGTGTACAACGAGAATGAATGAAATGGAATGATTGGGAAATATGACAAACAATATGCTGGATACATAAGAATTAAGAGTACAATATAAATTAATTGAAAAGGGTCTTCCTTCTGTTGTGAGGCCCATTTGTGTTGACTTCCTTCCGTCTAGTCTTAGTGTATCAGGTTTTGCCTGCTCTCATATAATTTTCTATCGCAGCCATGTACTCCAACTTGTCAGCTATTTATTGATTTGTGTGTCACTTTGTAGATCCATCGTTTCACCTGTGTCCTCTAGCTCTCGCAGTTAATTAGGTGTTGAATGTGTGGTAGGCTCAGGAATAGAAATCACAATTTAAAAAAAATATTTTAAAAACAACAACAAAAAGCAACAAAAAAACAAAACAACAGAAAAATAGAAAGGTAGATAATTGATTAAATAATTATAGATGAATAAGGTTGATGTAGTAGTAGTATAATTATATTAAGTGTAAATATATAGTGGTGAGGATGCCCGCAGAAGGGATATACATATATAAACCTATATATACATACATAAGTGTAACTTAAAATGGCCATATATATATATATACTCATGCGTACATATCTATACACCTACATATGTGCACACTGTAGCGTTCGTGAATTGTCACTGAGGTTGGCTATCTCTCTTCTTACCTCCCCCTGTTTCATTTGACTCTGTCCTACAGTCACACCCTTGCACAACTTTCACACGCGCCCTCGTGGTAAAGCCCTTCCATTGCACTTTGGTTGGGCTAGCTTCTGAGGGCGCACAAACCTAGCATAGGTACATACAGATGCACACATGCATCCAAGCACTGGTTTATGCGTCCTGATATCGCCCAATTGACTACGGTCTTTGGTGGAAAATGGCGCGCCTCCGCCAGTAGAAACTAGTGAGGCAAACATCTAAGCAAACAAAAAACAAAAAATTCGTGAATTGTCACAACCACTTACTACCTAACAGATGGGCTCGGACCTCACCCTGGAGGCCACTCTTCCCTTCACTCTCTTCTCTTCACTCTCTTCTCTTACCTCAGTTTCATTTGACTCTGTCCTACAGTCACACTCTTGTACAACTTTCACACGCGCCCTCATGGTAAGGCCCTTCCATTGCACTTTGGTTGGGCTAGCTTCTGAGGACGCACAAACCTAGCATAGGTACATACAGACGCACGCATGCATCCAAGCACTGGTTTATGCGTCCTGATATCGCTAAATGGACTACGGTCTGGGGTGGAAAATGGCGCGCCTCCGCCAGTAGAAACTAGTGAGGCAAACATCTAAGCAAAAAAAAAAAACCTAACCGATAGGCTCGGACCTCACCCTGGGGGCCACTCTTCCCTTCACTCTCTTCTCTTACCTCACTCTGTTTCATTTGACTCTGTCCTACAGTCACACTCTTGTACAACTTTCACACGCGCCCTCATGGTGAGGCCCTTCCATTGCACTTTGGTTGGGCTAGCTTCTGAGGGCGCACAAACCTAGCATAGGTACATACAGACGCACGCATGCATCCAAGCACTGGTTTATGCGTCCTGATATCGCCCAATGGACTACGGTCTGGGGTGGAAAATGGCGCGCCTCCGCCAGTAGAAACTAGTGAGGCAAACATATAAGCAAAAAAAAAACAACCTAACAGATGGGCTAATTGTAGTGTTGGTCCGTTACATCGTCAGTCGACGTATTTTCCCCACTGAATCCACAAGCGGCGGCCACCGATCAACACGTGCAAGGCACGGGTGACACAGAAACTGTGTCCAAGCTAGAGTAATCTACCGAGTTTATCGCCACATGGGTACTTGTGTGTTAATTCACCCACGGTCTGTATGAACTAGCATCATGGGCTTCTTTGTTTGGCTTCAGGACAGGAACAATCACCGCCATTTTCCATGCTTTTGGGATTTTTCCCGTGTTTCATATTAAATTAAAAAGCTGTACCATTAGAGTTAGTGTAGTTATCGGAATGTTCTTTAGGATTTCATAGCTTAGGATGTCTTGTCCTGCTGTAGTATTTGTTTTGGATTTTATTGCCTGTATTGTCTCCTCTATTGTTATTTGTGCGTTTAGGTTTGTTTGCGTGTCTGGGGGAGCCCCTTGACCTGCTTTTAACTGTGCCATTAGGTTTTCTCTTCTTTGGATTTCGTCATTTTTAAGTGAGCTATTAGCGCTGATTTTATAGAATTGTGCGTCTTTCTCTGTCGGGCTTTTATATTCGATCTCCATCCCCAGATCACGTGATTTCCAAAACGGCGGCGTTTTTGTTCGTCTGCTTGCCATTATCTCCAACCTCCCCCTCCCCCTCCCCCTCATATGGCCTGTAACTTACGTCAAGTTACGTATGGTTCGATTTCGTTGCTCAAATTCTGGCTGGACTGAGTTCAGCTGCACTGACTCAAATCCCATGAAAAAGAAATAAATAAATGGTTTCCCAAGTTCCTACCTATATATCTCTACAGCTAAGATACGTTACACACTATTAGACAGATAGAAAGGGAAAGGGACCTCGGTGTTATAATAGATCATTCATGTAAGGTGCGAGAGCAAGTCCAGGTGGCTGTGAAAAAGGCTAATGTAATGCTGGGTATGATTAAAAGAAACATCACACAACGAAGCAAGGAAGTGATAGTTAAACTATATTGTTCGTTCGACCATCACAGTTGATGAAGACCACTCTCTTTGTTCAGCCGTTGGACAGTCTTCTGTCTGGCTGTGTCCGCTGAAATGGGTGACTTGCGCGGGGATTTGGATTAAAGTGAGGAAGAAACTGCGCGTTTTGTCAACCTCACTCTCTGGTCTTGAGCTACCCTTGGCCAGTGACAAGATATTTATCGAGACGACTGGAGATAGCACAGGATGCAGATTTTTCCTCGGGGTTTACTCTCAAAGCCTTTTCCGTAAACGGGTATTCCGCAAAGCAGCGGAAGGGGGATGACATAAACCGTTGTGTGTCGTGCCTTTCCCATAACCACAATATGTCGTAGGGACATCACTCAGCGTGTGAGTGAGTTGGATATCTCTCTCTCCGGCAGTGTTCAGTTCATTGTAGCCGTGTCTAAATTTCACAGACCAAAACTGACGCTTGCAGCAAGGACGAATGGCGCCGATCTCGTGAAATTCAACCCACGTAAACTATGCCGTGAAATGCGACACAGGTTTAAGCGTTGTGCTATTAATATAGCCGATGTCCAGACCAGGATAATTGGACGGAAGAAATCACAAAAAACGAACGAAGTAAACAGTTCAAATGGTAAACAACATTACGTTTCCGCGAACACAAGTGTAAGTCGTCGACTAGTGTGAATTCAAGAAAAATCCGTGGTCTGGCGCCATCCATAATGAACTAAAACAGTAGATCAATGTAGACCCGCAGCCAGTTACGGCGCCATCTTTGTTGCGTATAAACTATATAAATCATGGGTGAAACCTAAATTGGAGTACTGTATTCAGATGTTAAGTCCTTATCATAGAATGGATATAGACATGATAAAAAGGATTCAAAGAAGAGCTATAAAAATCATCGCGGGATTTCAGAATTATAGTTATGAGGAGAGACTTAGATAAACTGGTCTGCAGTGTCTAGAACAGAGAAGAATTCGAGGTGACTTAATACAGGTTTATAAATGAATCAATATATACAACAAGTTTTTCAAAGTTCAACCGACTACAAGAACTAGAGGGCAAAGCTTCAACCGACTACAAGAACTAGAGGGCATAGCTTCAAATTAATTAAAGGCAGGTCAAGATTAGATATTAGGAAACATTTTTTCAGTCATAGAGCGATGAATGCTTGGAATTACATTGCCACATGATGTGGTGGAGGCCGGGTCAGTTAATGCATTCAAGAATAAATTGGATGGCTTGGCTTGGCTTCGTTTGTTCTCAATCTCCCGCTACCAAGCCCTGAAAGGGCGTAAGTAGCAGAATGTAGTCCAGAGAGCGGAATGCGTTGTGTCGTAGTTTACAGCTTGACTGCGATATTTGCACCTTTCGGTCTAACACATCCGACTCCAGCAAGCATTTTTTGAGTACCGGGTTAGCCTTCCCTCTTCGATCCCTTCTCCTTAGTGAGTCTGCCCTGCTGCAGCCTGTTATCCAGGATCACCGCTAGGAGGTGTAGAAGGGTCTTGGCAGCTATGGTTCGCTCGCCCTGACGCTAGCAGTCAGCTATGGGTCGCTGACCACTGCAGCTCATGCGCTGCTCAGCATCTTGCATAGATTGGATGATCACAGTCATTTTTAAAGTGTAATAAACTGGTTGTATACAGACTCTGTAGAGTCTTCTAAACCAGTATAATGAAGTTAAGTAAAGTTTGGCGAAGAGAAGTTATTGTAACACAGATAAGAGAAAAGACAAGGAGAATTAAAACAAGGAAAGCTAAGTATATATGTTGTGTTTATCACTCCAAGGTCGTATCTTCCTATAGTCAGCCATAACTGAAAGGGGCTATTAAGCTTGGATCAGTCCTTTTTCTGTTAGTGGAAAGTTCTGACACGGCTGTCCCATAGAAATAGGTAACAGCAAAACTGAATGCAACTATGCTGTAATCCCCAAATGACCGTCAGGTCACCACAAATCTGCCACTTATAATTGCCATCCTTAATGATGTATAACAATTGTTTCATGTTGTTGTACGTTTCATTATGTGGACTACATGTCGGATTGGAACAGCTGGTAAACCGTTACTATTATTGAACAGCTTAACTTGGACGAATCAATGAACAGCCTCCAATCGTCAACTGTGTAGTTCATGTGTAGTGCTTCCATCAGACCCATTTATACCAACCCAAAAAAATGAGGTTATCTGTCATTTTGTAAAATAGAGCAGGCCTTTTTGGCGAGAACAAAACACAGAAACATGCACATTCTCTTTCAGAAGATTCCATTGCTGCAAGTGATTGTAGTTAGTGATGTCGTTATGTATATTTAAGAACAGCGTGTTCTACTAACGTCTGTTTTATTTTTTGACAATTCCAGATTTCTCACTAGATCATTCAATTCACTTTAAGTAATTGTATGTGACCGTGAAGACTCTTCAACAGGCACGAAATCAGAATTTCAGGTGACGGGGATGACCACTTGGGTTATTATCTTCTTCATCATTCAGGGTGTAAGATTCTTGTGGGTCCAGAACAGGAAGTCATTCCCCACGAAGCGCTGGTCGCATAGCACAAAGAATATTCGGATAACTTACATGCCGCTTTTTCTTCATAGAAATTCCATATTCAATTGGAGGAGTCATGCAAAAGTAACTATCATTCATAAGATGTGTCGGTTCCGTCCACACCAAAGGAACTGCAAAACGCACCGATAGTCCTTTTCAGTTCAACCATTGACACAGATTCGTTGCACAGGATTGACAACATATGTGTGGGGCCCAATACATCTCATGGTCACCGATTTCACAACCAAAATAAAAGATGTAAGCTTTCTTTCTTCATCGGTGTAAGGGTCGCTTTTGTGATAGTAAAGTTAACTGGTCCGCAAATATAATCCCCACTGTTCACACATTCACGAGTTATCTTGAACGACACGTGTGCACTCACAGAATTCACAACACAAATGATGACAAGGATGTGATCTGGTTACCATGACTGCTACGATTGCGCCATTCACTTGGCGCTCAAGGTTATCGTGGGATATCACGCGCCAGGGCTATAGGAAAGAGAAGGACTGAGTCATTTACCAGTCTGGACTGAGTCATTTACCAGTCTACTGAACTGAACAATCTCCCACCCACCCCCTACCCCTTCCTCTCCACCGAATCTTGAGAACTAATTGTGATTTTAAAGTTCATATTCATGATTAGCATGTCCAAAGTAGTTGCTATCTGTTTGCCCACACTGGGTATGTTTACTCTTTTTTGTAGTAACCTGAAAAGGGCGTTAGATGATGGGCTGTCGTAGCTTTTAGCACATCTCCAGCGTGCTGATGAAAGTGGACCATAATCCCCCAGACGGTTGTGTTATGCTTGGCTTCATGTGCGTGATGCTCACTGCTACGAGGATCAAGTCGATCCCTTACCTTGTTTGCCAGCCTGCCATAAAAACAGCCCGTGTCCAGGAATGGCTACGAGGAAGCCAAGGTGAGGGTCTTGTCCAGTATGCTTTGCCTGAACCTGACGTCAGTACCATGTCTGATCAGCATATTTGTCCTGACTGGACGTTAGTCTTCCTTCCCCAGGTGACACATACTGATCAGACTATGTTAGTCAGGGTCAGGTGAAGCAAACTGATCAGACTATGTTAGTCAGGGTCAGGTGAAGCAAACTGATCAGACTATGTTAGTCAGGGTCAGGTGAAGCATACTGATCAGACTGTTAGTCAGGGTCAGGTGAAACATACTCACTTTCACCTATCTCATTTTCATACAGTTCTCTCTGGGAACAAGCTTGTCTCATGGCAGTTTGGCTGACGAGCTGGGGATCGACGTGATCTCTGTAGTAGTGAGCGTCACGCAGATGAATCCAAGCATATCACAACAACCTGTATGACCTCAGTCCACTTACATCAGCACGCTCGTTATGTGAGAAAAACTACTGCAACCCGCCACATTACGCCTTTCTTATGGCGCACAAAAGAGTAAAGAGAAAACATACTCATCGTGTGTATTCAACACCAACAATAAAACCAACATGATGATGATTCTAGCCCCCCATGTGCAACTTTCTTAAAGTGCATTGGTTCCATTTTTTCTCTTCAGTTAGAGAGCCAATGTTCACATGCCGAATTGACCTATATGTCGGTTATTGTTTTGCTGTCAACGTGCCTGAATATAACAAGTGAACTTTGTTCTACTGTTGACCACGAACGTCGTACCTTGTCACACAAAATACCCAGCAAAAAAATAAAAGGTAGCCTATTTACACAGTGGTCACCAACTTTTTGTGCGTGGAGGACCCATTTATAAATGGCCTTTTTTGTCTATGCATATGGTCATGAAGCAGGTAGGTCTATATGTCTTTATTTTTTTCATTAGACGGGTCTTTTCTCCTTTCGACGTATACGATTATTTTCGAGTTTCTCTCTCCGAGTAGCTTCAAATGTCGTTTGGCCGTTTCACAGTGATGTCTTCCGTGTGGTTCGCACTGCGGCTGAGTTTTCCCAAGCACTGTGGTCGATGGAAAAGTCTGTCATTAATGTCTTGCAAACATCTTTATATCTGAGTAGGGGTCTGCCTTGGAGTATCCTCCCATCTAACAGCTCACCATAGAACACCTGTTTTGGAATGCGCGCATTGTCCATTTACTCACGTGACCCAGCTAGACCAGTCTTGTAGCACGTGACAGTCCTATAGCAGAAATAAAGAAATAAAGCAGCAGTACTTTTGTGTTTGTTTTCTTGTCCTGCCACCTGATGTTCATAATTTTCCTCAGACAGCGGAGTTGAAAAGTGTTTAGCCGTCTCTTGTGTCTAGAGAATGTCGTCCATGTCTCTTATGCGTACAGCAGGTCGCTGATAACACAGGCCCGATATATCTGCATTTTTTGTCTGCAAAGTCAGTTTAATATTTCTCCACGCCCTCTTACATTCATGAAATGCATACACAACGACATGGATAACAAGGTTAGGATAGAGTTATCCCTATAGGGGGCGATGCACGCAGGGATGGAGAATCAGATGATTTATTGCACTAGGATTTCGCTTGTTTCTGATGAGGAGTTACCAACCCTTTTCTGCCTTCCCTAACTGCAAGTATTGTGCTCATTTAAAGCTGGGTTGGCAGGAGAGTGTCGAAACTGAGAAGCGAACCATGCTCTTTCCCTCGGAAGACAAGCGCTCTAACCACTTTGTCACATAAACGCTGGCTACCATAGTCAGAAATAAATATATTGGAAATATTTTCTTTCTTTCTTCCTCGCGTTCGTTCTAAAAGAGCGCTGTGTTGTAATTTACAGCGAGGCTGCAATTTTAGTAAGACTACACTTCTTCTTCATCGTACGCTGTTTACAGCGATATTTACGTTGCACTGTTTTATTTTGTTAAGCCTGTGGCTAAGTGCATCCGATTTCAACAGGCGTTTCTGTAGGGATGCCCTCCTCAGCCTTTGGCTGTCCCCAGCCTATCTGCAAGGCAGCAGTTGTTTTTGGTCAGAGTTGTCTCTCTTAGGGAAGTTGTCTTGCAGGACTAACGAGTCTTCCCCACTCGTGTCTATAGGGTTTGGCAATGATATAATTTGATGAACTATGTACTAGTTTGTACTATCCCGGAAGAGAGGCAGTCCAGTGTGACTGTGTCTCAGGATCGTCACGTCCTGCCAGAAACGTAGCATATGCATGTGAGTGAGGTATCTCTTTGCTCCCTTTATTTTCTCGGCTCATCTGCAGTGATGGCACGCCTAGCATTCCCCACCACCTGGGACGTTGTCACAATAGGGCGGGACTGCATCTCTTCTGCGTCCATTGGGATGAATGATAGCAGACAGAGGTAAAGAGCGAGGCAGGAGTGCATTTGGCCAAGTGCATTTTTGCGGCTCGACCGGCCGGGCTGAGACGCGAGCCCCAGGTCCCAACCATATCGTGGCCTCCCATCACAGCGGTGCTGAGATTTAGGGCGGGATTCTGGCTTAGAGGCGTCCGGCCGTAGTCCCTCAGGTGGTAGCTTCGCACCATTGGCTTATCAGCCAAGCACGTGGACCAAATGTCAGCGACCTGCGATTCCTCTCGAAGGAGTGCATGTAACCAGGGCACAAGCCTGGTAATGGCACGGAGATGCTGTTCGCCTGGTGTGCGGACGTATCTCATAATCAAGGGGTTGCGTCTCAACAGTTCGCAGTGAGGTGGCTGCTCTACTGCTTACGACACCCCGACCGAGAACTAAGTCTTCTACTAGTGGTTTCACACCTCATCGCCGTATGGGGTGAATATCGGGCAGCTTCCCGCGCGCTTTGATCGGCGGACGGCAGAGACCTCTTTCTGCGACTAGACCGGGTCAGGCTGGGACGCGAGCCTCAGGTCCCAACCATATCGTAGCCTCCCATCGCAGTGGTGCTGAGATTTAGGGCGGGATTCCGGCTTAGAGGCGTTCGGCCGTAATCCCTCCCATGGTAGCCTCGCGCCGTTGGCTTATCAGCCTAGCACGTGGACCAAGTGTCTGCAATTTGCGTGATGGACGTGAATGGGTCTATTACAAACAAAGCCACGTCCAATGGACGTGAATGGGTCTATTACAAACAAAGCCACGTCCAATGGACGTGAATGGGTCTATTACAAACAAAGCCACGTCCAATGGACGTGAATGGGTCTATTTCAAACAAAGCCACGTCCAATGGACGTGAATGGGTCTATTACAAACTAAGAAACGAAGAAGAAAAAACTAGAGTATTAACAATGGGAACCTACCTCAATAACTTCCGTGCGGAAGCAACGGTGCTGACTGCCGCAGCTGAGCTTGTAATATAAAATAATGATGTCGACCAAGAAACCATAGTATCCCTGACTGATGTCTCGTCAGTATTAGCAGTGCTAAAACAACACAAAGATGAAGATCTTGAGCAATGTATGTTTTCCCTGATGCAGCTCTCAGCAGAACACCCAAGGTTAGTCATACATGGGATTCCATCCCATTGCAATATTGAAGGCAATCAAGCTGCAGACAAACTAGCAAAGTGTGGAGGAGCATGTCCACAAACAGACCTGAGCATCGTGTATATAAAGACCAAGACCATAATTAAAGCCAGCTTCAGGGGAAAATTGTCTGATCAATAACTCAACTTCCGAAAAGAAGAAAGTTGCTTTAATTTAACTAGAAAAGAACAAATCATCATCTTCAAACTGAGAACTTGGCATAACAGACTCGAGGTTCATCTTTACAACAAAATGAGGATTTGAACAGATGACAAGTGTTCGTGTGGGGAGCATACTATGACTGTGGAACACATACTACAAAGCTGCATGCTCACGCAGGAAGAGATAGCAATACTGGCCTAGCGAGACAAACCATACAAACAACGGTGACATTTGTAAGAGAATCCGAGACCTTGATCTGAGGATGAAAGAAGAAGAAGAAGAAAGGGTGTTTTATCTTCGTTAGACTTGTCTCTCGCTTTCTGCTTGAGTATGCAGCTTTGGATGTGTTCCACGGCCATGGTATGTTCCCCGCATGGACATCTGTCAACTGTCCCAATCCTCATTTTGTTATAAAGATGATCCCTGCGTCTAGTATGCACCGTTCTCAGTCTGAAGATGGTGACTTGCTCTTCTCCAGTTAAATCAAAGTAGAGGGGACGGCGTGGCCTAGTGGTTAAGTGACACGGCTCACAACCAGAAGGTGCTGGGTTCGATCCCCATCACAGCACCGACCGTTACCCCGGGGAAGCAAACCCTTAGAAAATGCCGGAGGAAGCAGACCCTTACATAAGATGCATACTGAAGTCGGATGCACTTGGCCGACAGGCGCAAAATAAAAACGCAGTGCAACGCACACCGCCTTGGGGGTTAGAGAAATAAGGCGAACGCAAAAAAAATCAAAATCTAAGTAGTTGTCTTCTTTTCGGAAGTGAAGGTGTTGATCAGTCTATTTCCCACTGACATTGGTTTTTATTATGGTCTGGGCCTCATTATACATGATATGCTCAGACTTGTTTGTGGGGAAGCTCCTGCATACTTTGCTAGTTTGTCTGCAAACTTGATTGCCATCGATACTGTGGTGAGAAAAGATCCACTGACTGGCCAACTTTTTATGTTCTGCTGAGAGCTGTGTTATGGAGTACCTGCATTGCTCCAGATCTTCATCCTTCGGTTGTTTAAATATTGCTAATACTGACCAGGCATCAATCAGGAATATCAAGTTTTCTTGGTGGATAGCTTCATCTTGAATTACAAGCTTGGCTGCCTTCAGGGCCTCTGCTTCTGTACAGAAGTTATCGGAGTATGTTCCCGTTGTTAGTACTATTTGTTTTTATTTCTTTGTTCCTTCTTTTGTAAAAAACCTTAAGTGATTTTGAATGACGACTCGACTTAACTTCTCCAATGAAGTGTAGTTACTCCTCTTTTACCATGGGAATAATATCTTTTCTTTTTGTCCTAATGGCTTAGGCTGCTCCCCATACAGGCCCCGATAATATACGGGCGTGATTTTACATGCAACTTCACATGTATATATCGTGGGATCATTGGGTACATCCATTCCTGTTGTGGTCTGTCTAGCACAGATTGGGAACCTTTGTTACAGAGTCGAGAAGGTTAGAGCGAGAGAGAAAGAGAGAGAGAGAGAGGGAGAGAGTCTTTATATAGATCAGAACATTGCGTGTTAATGACTAGTGAATGACGTACACCAAAGTCCTGGGATAACACTTAACGCATCGACAGGAAGTAATGTTCAGGCCTAGTACTTCAAGAATGATACAGCTGTTTTAAGTAAAGTTTCAATGAACATGCGACAGGTAAGTAAAAACTCGCTGTTACTTACCTGTCATTTCACGTCATCCAAAAATAACAAATACCGTTTAACCACATTTCGGTTTTGTTTTTAATGTTTTTACAAATAATTTTGAAATCATTTTCGATGTCGCTGTTGTAATGATAGATGAAAAGTGACATTAAAGACTGCTAAATGACCACTATTTTCCTGCAGTTGTCACTTGCTTACACACGTGTTCAACCTGATGCTCGCCAGGTTTCAGTTATTGATCAACGATAGTAACTTCCGCCATTGTCATACGTTTTTACTATATACTATATTGCTCCATGAATTTTCTTTGTTGCTAAAATAGTTATACTAAATCGAATCTGCTACCGGTAGAATGACGGTGTTTGAATCATTAAACTTATCAACCGTCCTCGATTTCTTACCGCATGTAAATAATGTTGCCATGTTCTTTTTGAGTTATTTTCAAAATAATAGACTCATATTGGTTTTCTGGAAGACAGACGAACGAACGGGCAGGCGGAACGGATAATCTGACATAGACGGATAGAGAGATAGAGATAAGGAGAAAGAGAGAGAGAGAAAGAATGAGAGAGAATGGGAGAGAGGGAGAGGAATCAGTTATCTTGAAAAGATTGAAGAACGAATAAATGACAGACTAAAGGACAGTTCAGAAGACAAATGGATGGGTTGAGATAATCACATACATTTTCTGTAGGTATCGTTTATATGTGTGCACCTTTGAAAAAAAATGTGAATGGCATTTATTAGTTATGAGCAGTGTATCCAAAATTGTTACAAATATCCCGAGTAATGGTGGTGGTGGATATACATGGTTTTACAATTATGTAAAGAAAAGTATTTAATGTAAATAATAGTTCATAGTAAGTTAACCGTATAGGTCAGCAAATGTTGCGAAATTACGGTGGTCATACGTGAATGACTGTAGTTTGGGAAACAAAAGCAAGTTTGGGACACAGGGGACGGAAACAATCTGGTAGCAGTAGCAGTGCCACGCTCCCATTTTCACTAGCGGTAAAACGTCATTCCACCTGATTACCAAAACCAGGTAACCTGGAGGTTACTCGTAGACTTCAAAGGACATTTGTGTTTTTTTCTTCTTCATACAATCCTATTGCATAGCTGAAAAGAACCCCTGTAATACGTGAAGCTATTTAAAATGTGGACACCAGAATTCAATACTGAAACATGATTTCTTCTATATGAAAAAAAAAGTTTATTTATGGGACATGATAGGTTGGGAATATCTTAAATTGAATATGAGTTTATGTCGACTCAATCAGACCAAATATATTGAGAACCAGTATTCAACACTACAAAAAAAAAAAAAAAAAAAAAAAAAAAAAATATTATATGCGAAGGGAATGATGCGTTTCAACAATTGATATCTTCTTCTGCGTTCGTTCTCAATCTCTCGCTACCAAACCATGAAAAGGCTTAAGTAGCAGAATGTAATCCAGAGAACGGAATACGTTGTGTTGTAGTTTACAGCTTTACTGCGATATTTGCACCTTTCGGTCCAACACATCCGACTTCAGCAAGCATTTTTTTAGTACCGGCTAGCATTCCTTCTTCGAAACCTTCTCCTTAGCCACGTCTGCCCTGCTGCAGCCTATTATCCAGGATCACCGCGTGGAGGTGTAGAAGGGTCTTGGCAGCTCTGGTTCACAGGCCCTGACGCTAGCAGTCAGCTATAGGTCGCTGACTACTGCAGCTCATGCGCTGCTCAGCGTCTTGATCCCTAAGGTTGGTATAATTTAGTTAAATTTATATCCTTCCATTTGCAAGCATCTTATAAAAATGGTAGAATGCATTTAGAAAACTGAAATAGCCATTTTAATATATTAATTTGCTTATTGCTTGGTTTAGTAGAAGCAATGCGCGAGTGGTATCCAGTTGGACCATGTGTGTAACATAGATGATAATAGGACAATTGCCACACTAGGAGTATGTTGTAAGATGAGGCTTACAATGTAATTCAACCCGTTTGGTCAAAACGGTCAGTGTTCATCTTGCCTGATGACGTCTTTAACTCCACATCATACTATCTGCAGTCATCCTTATGATATCCCAGCCTGCTCTCTTATAGGCGTGGAATGGTCAGTTTAATTCCTCGCTCTTTATCTATCCTTTCCTAACAGTAAGTCAGGTACCCATTTACAGCTGGTTCGACTGGAACATGTCAACAGGGGTTGAACACTGTATCCAAGCTGTAAAAAGCGAGAGCTATACTGTATTACTACTATGCTAATCGAACACTAAGTTGTTTTGTACATTCCATTATTTTTGTAGCATCTGTGTAGGTTACAATGGGGGGGGGGGGGGGGGGGGGGGAGAGAAATGGTAATACAGACTTTTACAATACACAGTTAATTAACTATATTTATAATGTGAACGGCTATATTTTGGCTTTCAGATATAGATGTTTAACATTATAAATATGTTAATGAATTTACCCGAAAAGTCAGTTCAAAGAGGATGACTGTTTTCAGGGATTAAAGTCAACATAAACTATTTACAAATGTCTGTTACAGATCAGATAATTGCAAACAAGGAATAAATACATGAGCTGTTTCTTTTATTTTTTTAAATTGCAGCACCTTCGATTGGCTGCAAGAATCAGATCAGATCATCCTTGAACTTAGCTCTATAAGCATTGGCATAGTACAGTCTCTAAGGCAAATACTGACGACCAGCCACCTTGTGCGTTTTGGTCATAACCATGGATCTGATGACAGTTGTAGAATGGGCCACAGTCATTGTGACCTTCATCATGATGGCTTCCGGAATGTAAGTGTTATTACTTAATTCAACTTCTTTACACTGGTTTAGAAGACTATGAAGAGTCTGAATACAACCAGTTTCTTACTGGGAGGTTAACTGATGTGGGAGTCCATCTTAATAGACTCAAACACTAGAGCAAAATAAACCCGCAGCCTGTTAGGTGCCATCTATGCTACTTTAAACAAACCACCTAACCATGGCTGGTGTTATGCCATGTCCCACAGTTAGTCGCTTCTTACGACATGTCTGTGGGGCAGTGGTGTTATTCTTGTCTTTGTCATACACAAATACCTCGGTGGACCACAAAATGACTGTATAAGATATATTACTACTGCATCTGAACTTGTTATAAGCATGAATTATTTTTATTAATGATGAAAATCTCTGAAAACAAGAAACGATAGAAAATAATTTATCGTAATCACTTGCTGGTATCAAAAGCCATAGTTGAATATAAAATTATATTATTAATCAGATCCTTAGTTCAGTAAATGGTTGTAACAGTTAACATCTGAAGACTATGATGCATTTTGGGACTTACAAACCACCAAAATATTTATTTATCATAACTATTACATTTGTGATTTTTCTGCAGCTGACATGTCATTCATAAAGTAAATGATATACAGAAATACAATATAAATCATGGCTGGGGATGTCCCAACCATATTGGAATTCATGCCACTAAATCTATCATTTGCTGTGTGTAATACTTAATGTTAACCATCAACTCTTACAACTGCATGCTCATTTTTGTTTTCCCAGCCAATGATCTTCCCTCTGTCTCCCTCTGCTTTTTTGACTTGTTTAAAAAAAAAGATGAAAAATATTAAATATGCCTTGTTTTTTTTCTATTGTCCTCTTTGTGTGTTTCTAACTTATTCCTTTCCCTGATTGCTGAAAATTAGTAGCAATATGTCATTCTTTTTTATTTTTCCTTCTCTTCCTCTACACTTGTTAATGCAGCATGAGCTTTCAATCTTTTTCTTCAACTGATTTAACAATACTTCTTTACCACTTACAGATTCTGCATTTTAGGTGTACCCATATCTGACTGATACATTATTTGTTGACACTCTCAAAGTTAACCAAAAAATCCATTCTGAACAGAAGATTGAAGATCCATGATCAAATAAGCCAAAGCCAGTTGACCTAGCACATTATGATGATGTAGAAAAATTATATTTATTCAGCAAGACCATCCATCATATAAAATTCATTAGTTTATCTAACAAGAAACAGACAGTGACACTAAAAACAGACATACTCTCACCAGAACAAAATAACATACATGGGAATCACCATAGATGGTAAAATGACATTAGCTAAGCAGATAGAAAGGTTGAAAAAAGAGCCAGGTGCAAATAGGCATAATGAAAAAGTCAGATGGTTTGAATTGGGATACAGACAACAAATCCTGAAAAGACTATACACGGGAAGTCAGCATTGGAGTGTGGTATCATGGCTTGAACCACTACAATAAGAACACACTTTGATCAAATTAAGTAGAGTCCAGAACCAAGCCATATGCATCATTGAGGTAATGAAGTCCCCACCCATAGAGGCACTAGAAACAATGACAATGGAGGATAGATGGAACATAACAGTAATGCAGCAGGCAGAGAAATACAAGATTTTTGAACCACCCAATACACCAAAGAAACAACAGCCAAGGAAAGGCCAGGCATAAGAAAAGTAACTTTACATCACACTCAAAGGAATTGTCATTCAAGGACCAAGTGCTGTCACAAACAAAACCAAGGTCCATACAGTCAGTTAGCACTACTCTACCCTGGGTACACAGACTCCTAGAGTTGATAGAAAAAATAGTCAAAGATGAGTACAGAAAGACCTGGAGAGAAAGAGACATAACAGAAGAGAACATAGATGCTAATTATCTGACAAACAGATGAACATATGGCTATACATATGGCTCAGCAACAAGTGCTACATGAGACAGAGGAGCAGGAGTGGTGATTAAACAAATGAATGAGAATGTAACCAAGTCTATATCGCCCCAGGCAAGTTCTCAAGCATCTTCAGAGCCGAAATTAAGCTCTTTAAGACTGCAGCAGGAATGGCTCTACAACACAAAACCCATTTGCATGAGAAAGCCATAACAGCACTCAAATCCTACAAGAACAATGAACTGAATTAATTGAGGGCAACCTTGACAAAAATGTCTCACATGTTCCATGAAGCTGTGATTCAGTGGATACCGTCAAAAACATCAAAGAAAATTATGAGGCTGACAGTCTAGTCAAAAAGGGAGCAAAGCTGACACAGAAAGAACACCTGGTCAATTATGAAGAAGCAAAAGCCATTAAGAAGAGGACAATACTATGGAAGAACACCTCACAGAGGATGGATGCTATCAACTGTTCAGAAAAGACCAAGTTATCTTACTATATCTCTGAACTGACCACAACAGAAATTAGATGCGCATAGCTTTTAAAGCAAGGTAATGTAAATGAAACTGGTTGTATACAGACTCTGCAGAGTCTTCTAAACCAGTATAAAGACGTTAAGTAAAGTTAGAATGAGATGCCATCTTTACACAAATTCAAGATAGGTACCACCAGCCTATCACTGTGGCCTAGCAGACATGACAGCACACGTATCTGAGAAGGATGTGGCCCACACCAACTCCCCTTGAAGAGAAACTGTTTGGTTGTATCAAGACCTTGAAAAAAACCAAAATTTGAAGAATAATCTGAAATACCAGTCTAAATAAGCAATAACCGCAAAAGATGAAATTCTTTATGCTAATCTTGCAGCTAAGAATCTTTATTAACTTAGATTTATTGTTTGTCCTAAGGAGTTTTTTGTTTTGTTTCTTTTTAATTTTTCTTGTATGCGTATCTGCTGAAGAAATGTTTGCAGGATCCAATCTTTTGAAGCTGCAATCACAATCACTATTTGATAACGTACCCATAACTTTCCATGCTTGCTATGGTAATCAATTTGTTTCCAAATAAATATGACTATTTCTGTATAAAATATAACATGTATTTTTTTTCTTCAGACCTGTTTGTGTGTCCATGTACAAGAAAAGAAGCATCGCAAATGTGCCCTACTTACTATTTTTGATATCAACATTTGTGTAAGTTTTGTGCGTGCGTGTGGGCATGTGTGTGTACGAGCTCTGTGTGTTTATGTATTTTACTTTAATCATCTCGAGCATAACCTACTGCTATAGGGTTAGTTTATACATGTCACAGACAGGAGACACATTTGTTGCATATCAACTTCAGAAATACATGAAGCAGCAGATAGATCTTTACCTGACTTTTGGCCCGACAGAGACTTTTGGCCCGACAGACACTTTTGGCCCGACAGACTTTTGGTACAGTCAAAATCTGGAAGATTGTGGCGAAACTTTTGCTGTAACAAGAAAAGCTGTTTAACCCATCCATTTCAGATTGTATCTTTAAATCTATTTATTTAGCTTTGAACTTGGTGTGAATGGGTTTTATGTCAATATATGTGAATGCTTTCATCTTCATTGGGATTTCTCTTTCTAGAATGAGATTACATGTATTGTTAATTTTTATCAAGTTTTTATAGCATTTGTATGTTGTTGTTATATCTTAGCTACAGGCATTTATTATTTTCTGCTCTGCTCTAATATTCTGTATCATCAATGCCTCTGCATATTTTTTTGCAGGAGTGCCCTGAGCCTTCACTATGGAATTTTGATCAGTAACATGACATTGATAGTTATCAATATTGTTGCCGTGCTTGTTTGGGGGATCTACGTCTGTACCTACATCTTGGTTAGCAAATCTAAGGTATCTTTATTATTCTTATTTATTGTTATGTTTGTCATAATGAAAAGTTAGCTTATATCTGGATTATGTCATTATGAGAAAGACCAAGAAGGAGCAATATTCTGCTTCATCTGTCATTTATTTTATCTTTGTTATTGTATATTTTGTTTGTAGTATGTGATATGTCTATAAAAAAAAAAAAACGCAGAAAATTTTCTTCTTTAGTAAAACAAAATAACAAATCTATAGGTCTGTCAAAATGTTATAGTAATACAGGAGTATATGCTATATAAAGCATTGAGTTCTGCCACTATTGGTGCCTTTACTGCATTGAGGTTTGGCAGCTTGCTTGAGTACCTTGACAACACCAAGAACTATGCAAGAGGGTGTTTCACCATCAGGTATGATGGTCACTGACCACTTTGTCAGTCACTGACCAAGGATTTAAGAAGAATCAATTGATCAAAACTTCAACTCATTGGGGCGCATAGATCCTCAACAAATAGTCTCCAAGTCTTTGAGGGAGGCAGTGTGGCCTAGGGGTGAAAATGTCCATTTTCACAATACCAACCCACCCTGTTCCAATACCGCGTGTCCGTTTTGACAGACAAGGATTTTTATTTGATGTGATCGCTCCTCCACATACGGAAAATAATGGCAACCTACAGTACTGCTCACCTGCTAAGAAACTTATAACAGCCAAATAGGTAGCAGTTGTAAGAAGCTACATTCTACAACATTCTGCAAAAGACATGCTACTTACATTTACTTCTTTCTGTCTATATTTTTTTAAGCTTTCATGGTTTAAAATTTGAGATTTATAAGAAACTGGCACTAAATTAATGACAACTGGCTGGTCTCAAGCCTGAATAAGAAAGAAGGGTTGAACATGGGACCAGCTCCTCCACCTCATAAAAACCTTCCTTGCTATTAAAACACTAATCAACATATGTAACAAGATGACTTTGAATGAGAAAGTCCCTTCAGCAGAGTCAGTGATGTAGGTCACCAGAGCCACAAGAAAACTGGTGGGCTGACACAAGGAAATCCCTCCAGATTTGGCATCTAGAATGTGAGAGCCATGTGAGAGGCAGCAGAAATCAACTCTAATTGAGAGGGAAAAATACATCATCAGTATCCTTGGAGAGAAACAAGATGGACACAAAAAAGGTACAGTACATCAGGCATAACCATTATATTTTCAGGTCATGGAGAAGAGAATGTACCACACAGTGACGGGGTAGCACTAATGGTAGTACCAGATGCTCAGAGAGCTCTCATTAAGTGGCATCCAGCTGGAGCACTGATCATGGCAAGAAAAAAGATAGCACTAAATGGTCTGCAACTAACAGAAGAGAACCAAATAAAGTTCTACAACAAATTGCAAAATCTATTAGATGAAAAATCAAGAGATAGGGACTGGAGACATAAATGCTCAAATAAGAGAGGAGAGTGGAGGCTATGAAGAGATAATGGGAAAAAAATTGTCTTAGTGTAATAACTGAATATGGTGAGATATTTGCAGTGTAATGACTGAATATGGTGAGATATTTGCATATTTTTACACAGGATACCAATTGTTTATTGGAAGAAGCATGTTCCAACACAAAATTCATAAGGTAGCATGGATATCTCCGAATTATTTAAAGCAAAACAGATTGATCACATTTACATGAAATTTAGATGCCAAGAGTCTATAAAGGAGTCATTGTGGCATCAAACAACAATCTTAGTGATGGTCAAAGTTGTTTTAACTCCCCAAAAAATAGAACTCAAGAGGAACAGGTCTCACCATAATATGGGATATCTCAAAGGAAATTGAAAAAAAAGTAGTTCAGCATCACACTAAGAAATAAATTTAAAGCACTGGAACAATTAGACAGAGGCTAGCACTAATTAAACAGAACAGCTACAAAAGGTATGAAAAACATGCCAAGAAGTTTTGGATAAAAATGAATGCAAGCACAAAGAATGGGTAGCAACAAAAATGCTCACAAAGAATGAAGGGAAATGAACTAAGAAAGTAGACAAACAGTAACACTAAAGGCACAAAAGATAAGCACAAAAAGACTAACTTAACGTCTTTATACTAGTTTAGAAGACTCAAATTGACAACTGTGAACCAGTTCACTTACTTGGGGTCCTTCATCGATGATAATCTCTGATTAGACCCTGAAATGGGTAATTACATTGGCAAAGATGATGCAATATTTTCTCAATACCAAACTTGCAGCCCAAACCAAGGTCATGGTTTATAATGCCTGTCGTCAGTGGTAGTAAAACATTGGACAGCCTATGTAAAACAAGAGCAAAGGCTCAACACCTTTCACTTGCGGCACCCGAGATCCAACCTTGGCTTTTCCTGTAGAGACGAGAGTGACAAATGCAGAGGTGTATTCTTGCTCCAGTCTTCGAAGTATGTACACCTTCCTTTGTCAGTAAAGACTGTGTTAGCTTGGTCATGTTCATCCGATTGAAAGATTAAAAAAAAAAGAAGATATTTTATATGAACAGCTGTGGTAAAAGAACAGCTGACTGGTCACAGCTGAGGTGCAAAGACAGATGTAAGTGGGATAAGGCACTGGATATTGATCTGACATCTTTGGAAGATGCAGATTGATCCAAATGGAGATGCAACCTGAAGAGCCCATTCAGACTTAGCACAAATAAGCTCTTGCAATACAGAAGTGAAAAGACAATGCTGCAAGGAAAAGAAATGCCAAGAACTTGGCAGAGAGTTGCACCAAACTGTAGCTGGATATGACTGAAAAGGGGCTACTTAGACTTACACTTATCACACAATGTTGTTGTTAGCGAATGCTCACAATGGGTAGGTTACTCTTTTGTGCTACCTGAAAAGGACGTTAAGTGGCGGATTGCAGTAGCTTTCCTCACATTCTGAGCGTGCTGATGGTGGGCCGAGGTCCTCCAATTGGTTGTGCTAGGCTTGGTTTTATCTGTGTCACTCACTACTACGGAGAATCATGTCAATCCCTCACCTCATTAGCCAGGCTGTCATGAAAACAGCCTGCTTCCAGGGAGGGCTACTAGGAAGCCGAGGTGAGTCTTGGCCAGTATGTTTTGCCTGACTAAGATGTCTGATCAGTATATTTTGTCCTGATCAGACGTTGTCTTCCTCCCCTTATCACACAATAATTATGAATCCAGGCATAAATTAGTCTGGAATACAGCTATTTAGCAATAATGGACAGACATATTTGTGTTTCCATCAAAATGTGAATATCTGTTCTATTCAGGTCACTCCTGTGCTTAAGCTTCTTGCTATTATTGGAATGTTCTCAGCACACGAATACTACCTCATCACTCTGCCATTACAGGATGTTTTTCCCACCTTAGGCAAATACCTTCTTGTCTGGTGCATAATTATGAGTACTCTTCCAGCAGGGGAGATTGTAAGTATTTTGTGAGCTGTTATTATTGTCATTGACATTCATATACTAGCATGCTAAACATGATCAGAAATGTATAATTTTTTTAATGTATAATTTGGTTGACCTTTATATCACATTACTTTTATACTTCATATATATTTTATTACTATAAGATGTAAGATTTCATTATATTCATAATTTTTGGTAGAGGAAAAGGTAAACCTACAATTTTTTTTCTTAATTTTGAATATTTTTCATTGGTCTAATAACAGATTCACCGTAAATGACTTACATAATACCATGTTTCATTTGTAAGACAGATTTCAACCATATTTAGTAAATCTATTAATTAGTTTCCTTTAAAATTAAAGCAGCTTTTTTAGATAAACATGAAAAGTGAGACACTTTGGAGTAACTTAATCTGTAAGGCAGAAGCTGTGACTTGATTTAGAATAAGGTTAATAAAACTTTGTAATTTGTTTGAAGGTTACAATGGTTCAAGAAAAATCCACTAAATGCTGTGATCTACCTTTGCTGTTAGGAGGAACTTTGTGTGCTATTGTATGGTACATGTATGGCTTTCTCTTAGATGATGCAAACATCTATGTAAGTATACTTACTAAGTCACTCCTCTTCTACCCTAGTGTGTTGAGGTTTACCAGAAAGAGCACCAGATCATACTACCCGCTGTCTTTCTCTTGGCCTGGCTCCAGTCTAATCCTCTGTCTCTTATAGACCATCTTATATCATCCCAGTAGACTTTGGGTCATCCTCAAGGTAAGAATCCTTGACTCTTTGCTTCCCATGACTGTTATAGTAGCTGATTTTCTTTCATTCTGCAGACATGACCAAGTGACAGACATTGAGATTTCTTTACTTGTGTCTGCAATAGTTAGGCTTAAAGATCTTGTCTGGTTGTGGACCTTGTCTCTTCTTGTTACTTAGACAACCTTCCTTAGATATATCAAGATGCTGAGCTGTGTATGAACTGCAACGGTCAGCGACCCATAGCTGACTGCTAGTGTTGAGATCAGTGAATAAGAGCTGATAACACCCTTCTACACCTCCATATGGGGATCCTGGATAACCAGCTGCAGCAGAGACTGGCTAAGAAAAAAAGGACAGAAGAGGGAAGGCTATCCTGGCACTCAAAAATGCTTGCTAAAGTTGAAAGGTGTAAATATTGCAGTCAGCTGTAAATTACGATACAACACATTCCATTTTCCGGGAAAACATCCTATCTGCAAAGCTTTTCTTGGGGCATGGTAGCGAGAGTTTGAGAGTGAGCGAAGAAGATATATATGATGATGCTTGTTGATGTATTTTCAGGATTGTCATTGCATGCGATTAACATCCATAAGTCAAAACTGGTATATAGAGAAAGTGGTATACAACCTTAGTTTTCTTACCTATTAATCTTTTGCTAAGGAATTCTCATTTTGTTAAGCCAACTCATCTTTAATACCTCCCGTCTGGTTTATTGCAGCTCAAACGTATTTGAATTGCTTGGCTTGTTTCAGAAACTGTTCACCCACACGCATGTGATGCCTCTTCTCTTTTGTTAGAGACCATCAAAGTTTTTGTTTTTGAACTGCAAATACCTCTTCCCTAGCTCCCCTTTCCAGATCTAAAGGATCGTCTGGGGATGTGCTTCTGATTTAATAATCAGGACCACATAATCAGCAACACCAGCTCTAATTTAAAGACAGGTTTCATCTTCTAGTACCAACTAAGTACATTTTGGTCTTCTCCTTACAGGCTTTGATGACATCTATGAAAGGTATGATATACCATCTCCCTGCCTTACACCTCTGATGGTCTTGAACTCATCTGATGCTTGGTTTCCTATCCTAATGTAGTTTCTGCCGGTCTTATAAGAACTCTCTATAGCACAAATAAAGGGTGCTGGGATGTTCTTCCTTTCCAGGTAGTCCTAAAGTCTGATCCAAGGAACATTACCGAATGCATTTTCCTGGTTCAAGAAACAGGTACATTTCACCAACGTACTCAATAAATTTTTTACTCAGTTGCCTGAGTGTGAAGATAAGGTCTTGAGTACTTTGGCTTGCTCTGGAACTGCACTGAGCTTCCCTCATCTGTGGCTCAGTCAGGTGTCTTAGTCTCTGCTCTTCAAGTATCCTAGAGTAGGCTTTGCCAGGGACCACTAAAAAGATATATGCCTCTATGGTTTTCACAGTCTGTTGCCACCATTTTGTTATGACTATCTCCCAAGCCTTTAGTAAAGCCTTGTGGTGCCAGGATGCCCAGATAACTTTCAGGAATAACAGTTCATCTGCATTTTCCATGTATTTTACCATTTCTGGTGTTATATCATGTCTAGCTGCTTTGACAATCTTTATTTTCTCCAGTTCTATATTCAGCTCCTCCATTATCATGGTTTTCCCATCATTGATTTCCTTTTCTGTATTAGTCTGTTGTATCTGGAACTTGGTCTTCCTCTGCACAGATGAGCTCTGAGTGATAAGCAGAGCACCTTGTGTGTTATTTACAAATTTCAATGAACATTCTATTTCCTTCATTTCTTTTGGGTCTTGTAGAACATCTTCAGGTTTTCTCCCAGTCTTTTTTTTGGTCTTTCTACAAAGTCCTCCCAGGATCTTTGTTTTGCTATTAGCACTATTTTTTTTTACTATCATTCCTAGTGATACATATTCTTTACATATTCTTTGTATTTGTTTTTTCTGCTGTATTGACTTCTAAATATTGTCTTTTTTCTTTTTCCTTATCATTTTGACTTCTTTTTTTTCCACGCAGTGTCCTCATTTTATCCTGCTTGACTCTGACTTTACCACACGCTTCTGTAGCAGATGTCTTTTGGGAAGTATTGAATTTTAACCAGAGTGCATCTAGATCTTCAGGGTGTTCAGCTGCACTTCCTACTGCTGTTGATATAACCCTGGTATCTGGTTCTAACTTTTGCCTGTCTTAGCTTGTTTGCCTTTATTCTTTCTTCTTCTCTTGTATTTGGTTATCTTATTGATTGTGGGTGTTTTGGTGGGGCTACTCTTTCAGTTCTCTTTAATATCATGAGATAGTGGGCACTTCTGATTTCTGGTCCTCCAGACTTTGTCTGTCACATACTTAAAACAATCTTTTCTTGCTGTGACATAATCAATTATGAATTTCTTTCATTGTAAGTCCCATTGATTGTGTGTATGTATTCACTTGTGAGGGAACTTTGTAATGACAACTTTGCTCACTGCAGAACATTGTCATTTAAAACCTCTTCACATATCTCCAATTCACTCTATCCCATCTTTATTGATCCTTTTCAACGCTGACATTCAAAATCTCCATTGAGGATAATTTGATCATGATAATCGCCCACTGTCTTTTCAAGTAGTTCAAAGAACTCTTGTCTTTTACTTCTGCTCTATCCTCCTCATTTGGGACATAAACAATGATGCTACTGAATAATTTGCCTTCTTCTTTGAGGTCCCATACCAGAATGCATTGAAATGCAACTTTTCATTCATTGATGTTGTCCCTTTGGCTCCTGGACACAATAGTCTACTCTTCCTTTGGTTGTCAGTAGTGGGAACTTCGCTTCTTCCGTAGAGAAGCATATTACACTTAGATCCAAGACCCCTCCTGTCTTTTTTCCTTAAGTATGTTAATTTCTTCCACGAGTTCATTTTCCTTTTCATTTATACTTCTAATATTTCATGTTCTAAAAATCTCCCCACAATCAACCAGTTGATGAAGTCTGTATGCCCCTATTTGTTGTTGGTAGACTATGAAAAAGCCTATGATAGCAAGGAAATAAATACAATGGTAAATGGTTAGAGGAACAAAGGTATTGATGAAAAGTACGCTCAGCTGCCAAACTGAGAACTCTATTCCACAAGCCACTCTTTATACCTACATGCCATGGATTACAGCAAGGAGATATCATTTCCTCAAAACTTTAAAGCTGTCCTTGACTTCACAGCTGTCCTTGGAGTTTATAGGTCACTAAACTGGCAGGACTAAGGTGTCACCATAGATATTCTCTCACATCTACATTTGAGGATGACATTGTGGTCTTAACCACACCATTGCAGAAACTGAATGAAGTGGACAATGTGGTTGGCCTGAACATAAGTAGAAAGAAGACTCAATTTATAATGACCACTTTCTACCCTATGGGGGAACTGTGACTGGAAAATGAACCCAACAAAAATGTCAATGCGTATGTTTACCTAGGCCAAGAAATCAACAACCACTACAACATTGATAATGAGATCTCATGCAGGAAATCAGGGTGTTGGCCCAGTTTCAATCGCATTAAATCGATATTCCAGCAGACGATGGACGTCAAGGTCAGGGTTCCCACCTTCAATAGCATAGCTATCCCAGCAATGGTTATAGGCAAGAGATTGTTATCCCAGCTATGGTGTATGGGCAAGAGAATTGGAGTCTATGCAAATCAAACACAGAAAAGCTCCATATTATTGAAAGAGCAATTGAGCATAAAATACGAGAAGCTCCATATTACTGAAAGAGCAATGGAGCAGAGAGTCCTAAATATCTCCCTAAGAGACCACATCCAAAATACAGATATCCATGACCAAACAATTGTAGGATGTCAGACTGTCAATGAAAAATACAGATGGGCCGTCCATGTGGTTTGCATGACTGATGATAGAGGAGGAGGACGTCTTTCTGTCACCAGCCAATGAGATAGAGATGTCTTTACCACACCTTTGGACCATTGTGGTACTCCAAGCTGAGGGATAAACATTGATTCAAGCAGCTTATGGCTACCTGGCAAATGGCAACTTTGCCTGATTGAATGATATGATTCAAGTAAGTAAATATCATACAGTTCATCATCTTTAAGGTCTGTCTGGTTTTCTTTGTTTAGTTTAGTTTAGTTTAGTTTAGTTGAATCAACGTCATTGTACACGGCATAACCCGTAAGTGCTCTGTTCATAATTTTTTTTAGAGAATCTCAGTACAATGCACGAGTCCCATAGCACCGACAAGGATTCCATAATAGATTGAATAGATTTTTAACATAAATTTGATTTTCTTCCTTTGTGGACTTGTAATCCGTGGGTAGACAAACAGGTGATTGACCTGTTGTCTTTGCATGATGGAGGGGCTGCTTTCTTTTGGCCTGTTTTTTTTTTCACTGCTGTTATTTTTGATATTATCAGCTAACCTCCAAATATAGAGGTAATCACCACTCAACTGACACACCTGGTAGGTCTGGTTCCTCCTCCAGGTTATATAAGTATAATTAATTTTTGTGTAATTCTCATTCAAATTTCACAGGTTTTTGATTTATTGCTATCTGGAATCATTGCAAATTTGTCATGTGCTTGATTAGTAATATATTTTTATACAAAATTAAATTGTATATCATGTTCTGGTATAATACTTTAATTAATTGTACATTAATAATCTTTTCCAGTTTCCAAATATACCAGCTTTGTTGGTGAGTGCAATTAAGTTCTTCTTGATGTTCTTATATGGTCTTCCATCTAAACACACAGCTTCAGTAATCTCATCAAAGGTAGGAGCTGGTACTACAGATTTCAAAAGAAATGTCCACAAAATCAATTCTAAAGAAGCGTTGAGACACAGAAAATAAAAATTTGATATTTTTAGTGTACTAAGAACATGCTAGTTAAGATATGTTATTGTTTCGGATCCAGCTGCATCCGGGCTCTTTCTCTTTGTCCCAATGCCATTTAATGGTATCTGCACATGTTTTAGTTGTTTAGTACCATACAAAGTGTTCCATTTATCTAGCCTTGGAGGAAGAATTTTCCTAACATCATTGAGTGCATAGCACTTACAGACACAATGATCAACAGTTTCATATGGGTGTGTACAAATCTGGCTCTCTGGAGTGTGTTGCGATTAGATTCTGTTCAGATGCATGTTAAGTGTAATGTGTTCTCTGCAAATAATGGTGCTCTGTTCTTCTTCTTTGAGTTGATTGATACTGTCATTTGGATTTGGGCTTGTCATATGTCTGTAGACTCTGTGTTTTCCATGGCCGATCTGTTCAGTCAAGTTTCTTTGTTTGCTGTTCTTATGAGCTGTTTGTAGAGTTGTTGCTGTGTGGGGCTATTCTTATTTAAATCTATGCTAGTTTGTTTGCCTTATTTCCAGGTGTGTTTTAAGTGTCCAGAGATACACTGCATAACTATTTTGACACAAGAGGTAATAATGTGCTTAATGTATAGAGATATTTGGATAAGATTAGCTCTACAATGATCAGCATCTCCTAATGTGAAAATAACGTTTTGAGCCTTTGAGGGAAACATACCCAAAATTATCCCCAGATGGTACAAGGCGGATTCAAGTGCAATGATTTCAGGTTCATAGTTGGAGCAAATCTCCCTGCAAGCATCAAACAGTTTGTCAGAGGATCTGTCTGGGTATTGGAAATAAACATCATAACCTGATTTGAGAGTGGTCTTAAAAGCAGATCTATCAGTTTACATGTAGTTTATATACATGTATCCATTCATTTGGTTAGGCATCAATAGTTCTTTGAACTGCGTGCATGAGAGCTAAACTTTTGGTTGTATCATCTATTCATTTGTCAGTATTTTTGATGTTGTTTACTGCCCATGATGAGTATGTTTATTCTTTCATGTACCCTAAAAATGGTGTTAAAAAGTTAAGTGGTCAACTGTAACTTGTCTTTTTTTCTGGGAGATGGTATCTGTCTTTGATTTCACTAACATGGTGGAGTACAGACTTTTGTGTAATTTTTTTTTTGGCTGCCAGTTTTCCCCACAAGGAGTCTGTTGGGATGACCCACTTCATTCTGCTACTTTTTTCATAAGCTTCCATAACAGCTTAATCCCTCCACATCACAGGGGCTTCCACATTTGTCTGCATTTCATAAGCTACTGTTGGTGTTGACCTTATTGCTCCACTAATGAAGTGTACAGCACATTCTATACCCTGTCCAGGGATTCCAAGTTAGATTTTGAACAAGTTGTTAGAAGTGCACTATTATATTCTGTTGAGTTAAGATATCTAAAGGCTTCGTTTTATATTTGAAAATATTTTGACTGAAAAATGTATTCTGAAATTGTTCCTTAAAGTATTGGTCAAGTTTTGAAAATGAAACAACCCATATTTGCATTATGCACAGTGTATTGTAAGTTCTGGTATATAGGATATATGAAAATAATGTAGAAATTTGAAAATAGTCCTTTAATTTAACCAAAAAGATATTATTGATGATGAGACATCAAGCTTCAGAGTTTGTATGTATCCCTAATGCATTATAAACTGAATAAGTACATCCAAGTAACTTCTTGGTACAAATAGTATAAGCATATTTTTCTCATTGATACTGTCTTCTAAACAAATGTAGCTCTATCCACTGCACATTCAAAGTGGCAGTAGGTATTACTTGAACACATTTTAAACACAATTACTATATCTATATTGCTTTTTAAGCAGACTTATCATATCCATTGTCTTATAAGCAGACATCATTTTCATGAAACATCGTAAGCACAAGTGTCATGTCAATTTTTCTATAATAAGCTTCTTTTTGATTTTATAAATTATTATATTAAATTAAAGATATTTAGACTAACTTTTGTTTTGTTAGACTAAATTCTGGCTTACCAGACATTTATAGACTGCTGGTTTGCAAAAGGAAGAAAATATAAACTCATAATCAATCATCTCCTAAAACAGTCCTACAAGTTGACTAAGGAGAGGTCCAGATTAGATATTAGGAAGTATTTTTTTAGCCAGAGAGTTGTGAATGCTTGGAATGCATTGCCAAGTGAGGTGGTGGAGGCTGGGATGGTTAATGCATTTAAGAATAGATTGGATGGGTACAGCTTCTAGAGCAAGGTGATGTAATAGAACTTGTTGTATACAGACTCTGCAGAGGCTTCTAAACCAGTATAAAGACGTAAAGTTAAGACTGATGATCTGGTCTGGCTTAGTACTGTTTAACACAAACAGTAGATTATTTTTAAATATTAAATCGATTTGCCTATTCATGCAAGGATGTTGTCTGATATAGAAATGGATTTATTTAAGTACAGGCAAAAAGTTACTGCCAATTACATGCGAGATCTAATCTTACTAAATAATCTAAACCAGCATAAATACAATTTTGTGACTAACAGTATTTCCACAATAAACATGTTTGCAACATAAAATACACATGAATATGTAACAGTCCATTATGATATTTAGTTAGGATTTGTAACAGTGGAAATAAAATATCACCTAAGTTTTTATACTGTTGATGTCTTGCTTATAATGTGTAATATTGTATTTACTTAAGGCAAAACATCTGTTTAGCTTTCATAATAACAAATCAATGCTAACTAATTTTTGCATCCTTACTGCAGTCAACCCTATATACTGCAAACTATGAATAGGGCCTATAATAGCATCCTCAGGAGTTATGAGTACCTATTTTTACAATATTTAAATATGTAGAGAGCTAATGACCTAGGCCAAGTCTGAAATTTTTTCAAAAAACCGATACGTTACTGTCAATAAAGCACTTAATTAATGTACAATTGCACATAATTTTTTTTCTGGTAGTTGTTATTCAGAGGATGTATCAGGGTCACTTTAGAGCTCTCGTAAAACTGTGTACTTGAGATGCCTAAAGCATTTTATTGTAAAATGTGTACTTGCACATCAAAACATTCATGTTGCCACATTTTTCTTCATTCCTTTTTCTTCATTATTTCAAGGTTATTTACAATAATGGCTCTTCATATCTTGCTAGACTTCAAGTTGACATTAATATTTACATTATTACAGAGGGCTGCACGCAAACTATATTTGATTTTGTATCAAAACAACAATGAAGCATTGGCATTAAAAAGGATCACACTAAACAAACTCAAAAATAGAATGAAAAGAAACATAAAATTAAATCACAAAATTATAATTTTCTTTGTTCTAACATGTGATTTGTCCTTTTCAAAAGAATCAGAAAATATTGCCACTTTTGATTGTTTCCATTAGGCCTATATTTAATGTGGAAACAATTCCAGTTTTGGCAGCTACGTTATTGCATGCTAAGATTTTATCACACGAATTTGATTATTTTCACAGATAAACTGAGGCATTATTAGAAATAATGTTGCTGTTGCTACACATGTTAAAATTCAGTACCTCTGGTCTTATTATTACATTTAATTCTGTGAATATTAAGCCACTGTTTTGTAGTTTTGGTGTAGTTATCGTACATGTCATCACCTTCCATTCCTTTGAAACATGTGATTAAAAAAAAAAAGCTAGTCTAAAAGATGATAACTCATATTTGTGTTAAACAAAATTTGTCTTTTTATGTTAAACATAAACTTTTGTTTGTATTGTTAAGATGGACCATTTATTTTGAAGATGATATAACTATTTATATTCAAACTGAACCTGTTACATTCAAACTGAACCTGAACAAGTTATTTTATACAAAAATGAATATTTTGTTAAACGTTTGTGCACTGCACACATTTGTTTCTAATATTTTGTGTTCTTATAAACATGGTCACAACTATAAAATCTATTGTTGCTGTTGTGTTGCTCTAGGTATTCTACTTAAAAGTGTGTTAATCCATTTTTATGATGCTGCACGATGTTAATGTTTCAAGTTACAATTACAGCATATAGAGAGAGTAAAGATATAATGCCTTAATAGTCAAGTTTGTAAAAGGTGTGTCACAAAGTCTCACATTTTACTAACCATCTACTTATGTCAATTACTGTTTGAAATATTTAATGAACAATTCTGGCTGTGTTTAGAAGTATTGACAAGAATTTCTTATGTGCCTTCGCTTAAATATTTATAACTCGCATGTAGCCTGGAAAAACCACAATCTCCCTTTCTCAGATACACTGAGTATGAAAGAAGAGCCACTGTAAGCTGCCAGCTGAGAAATGTCAAATGCTACATTAACTTGAGGACGAGTGGCTTTCACAATGTATATATTTTGCTATGTTCTGATGATGCTTAAGAAAATATTTCTGATGCCTTGTGACTATATTATACTAGTATACACAATTCAGTGTTTATTTCCATTGCTGAGGTCCCCTGGGAAAATTTATAGGGATGTCATTATTTTTTCTAATTATAACACTTCTCATGTCAGTTAATTAATCTCATGACCTCTTGAGATCGTTGGGGCACCCCTGTTGACACCTCCACAATTTTGCACCATTCCTCTTTTTGCCTGCGGTTGCTCCTCGAGAGCACTTGTCAGTTTCACCCTGGTGTGGGACGGCAGGAGTGGTCATTGTTGACATCAAACTTTAACCAATCCGGTATGGTAAATTGTCATATCGGTGTGTCTTAGGCTGTTGTCGCTTTGCTGTGTCCATCTCCTCTCCAAGCCATGGGCCAGCCTACCCATCCAGGCGAGTCAAGTCTTGGTAGCCTAAGACCTCACGGTCATTGTTGCCCGGTTTGCACATCGTGGAGGTGAGGTTTACTTGTGTGCCCAATTTATTGGCAGATTACACTTTTCACTCCTCCAAAGAGGAGCTAGCCAAACTAGACATCCCTGAACATGGATACATAAATAAACTCCATTTGTTAAGAAACCTTTCGCAAAGTCTGCATCCTTCATGAAAACAACACAAGATGCAACATGATGACAGAGTCCTCTTCAACAAACATACGCAGATATGTCATCTCAATGTGGAAAATATTTCAACAATTATTAACACACAGAATGATGGAAGTTCACGACCCACCGTTTCAACATCTGGAACTCCATTTGGAGTGAATAACAGATTAAACACACTTAGGAGTCGGGTGCAAAGGAAGATGCCATCTATTTGGCCAGAAACACCTAAGTGCATTTTATTTCATTGTCAACTTAAAAGAACATGTTTGGGGCCTTTATCACTTTGTCAAAATAACATATTGTGGCGCATTTTAACTTTTGTCAACATAAAAACAATTTTGTGATGTCTTTATCCCATTGTCAACATAAAATGAATATTTTTGGTGTCTTTATCCCATTGTCAACATAAAAGATCTTTCAAGTGCCTTTATCACATTGTCAATATAAATCTTTTTGATGCCTTAATCACATTGTCAACATAAAAATCTTTTCGGTGCCTTTATCACATTGTCATTATAACAAATCTTTTTGATCCCTTAATCACATTTCCACATAAATTTTGTTTACATTAGAATAGCATATTCAAATTTTTGAATAGCTAGTCCCAAAGTATAGGTCAAATAATAGAAATTTGATGTCTTGCATTATTTTGGTGTTGATTTGTTTAAAATGTGTCAATGGCAGTAGTTGCACATCTGATATATACCTAATATCTGTATTTATAGCTTTGCCAAAGAAATCTGAACTTACATACATCTTATATGAGGAATGTAATCTATTGATAATTTAAAAACTAGAATTTAATGTAATATGTCACCATGAATTAAAATATAAAATCGGCAAATATGTATAGCTGAGTGTGTTGTTTACTATTTTGGTTTTTTTTAAGACCTAATGAATAAAATGTTTTGTGCATGTTTCTTGCAAATGGGCCAGTTGAAGTGGTGTTTTGATGATCCATTGTGAACAAAAGATATAGACAATAACTACAAAATGCAAGAGCTACAAGGATAGACAACTTCAGATATTTGGTGAACTCAAGTTATTCAGCAAGGTATAATATCCAGACATGTCATTTTAAAAACTTGGATGCATTTTTGAGTAAATGAACTCTTAATTTTTTTTTGCTGTGGTAACCATGCACAAAATTTTGTCTTTTCATAACACATCTAGTCTGACATTTGTTTCTGTTCATAAATGTGACTTATTTATTACCTGAATGTTGAACTATTTTTTTTGTACTTCCAATGTTAGAGAACTATAAGGGTAATTAAATCAATTATAGGATGCCCAATTGAAAAAAACCAGAGAAACACCAATATAAAATAAAACGTGTACATAGAAGTGTCTCTGGGGAAAATCATAAACTTCAACCCTTCAGAAGAAAGACTTTTGAGAACACATTATTTCCACCTTCTTAATTTGCCCCTGTGGATCATAATGCTTTAATCATATCACTTCGAGCATATTGTAAAAGTTGACTACAGAGTTGCGTGTGATACAAGCAACCTCGTCATTTAAAACATTGTTGAAGAAACTACCATAAAAAGAGAGCACATAGTGCTTTGATAGAAGATTCTTTAAGTGGGACCACTTGCAGTGATTGGTATGTCCTTACTACTCAGTAAAGTGACTAAAAGAAGATAATGGTTCATCACTTTGGTCACATGATTTAAAAAATTATATTTGTGATTTTTCTCTAAATAGCTTGATGTAATATATTTACTTGTTCCTTTGTTACTGATTACATGTCATTTGGACAGCACAATTTACTGTTTGATCAGATTACATGTCATTTGGACAACTTATTGCCTGTTTGGTCAGATTACTTGTCATTTGAAAAAAAACTTATTTACTGTTTGATCAAATTACATGCCATTTGAACAGAACTTTTTTTACTGTATGCCATTTGAACAGAACTTATTTACTGTTTGGTCAGATTACATGTCATTTGAGCAGAACTTATTTAATGTCTTATCAACTGTTTAGTCAGATTACATGTCATTTGAGCAGAACTTATTTACTGTTTGGTCAGACTACATGTCATTTGAACAGACCTCATAGACTTTAGTCAGATTACATGTCATTTGAACAGAACTTATTTACTGAACTTTATTGTTTTGTCAGAATGCATGCTATTTAAACTGCATGTACTTTTATACTCATTTAATTTTCGTATCGCTGATGTTTGGGCAGAAGAATTGCCCTAATGCTAGATTGTTTTGGAATGTATAAAACTAGAATGGCAGTTTACATTGAATTTGATTTTGCTAGGTGCTGATTTGGCTGCATTTTGTTAAATCATAATTTTTAGAAGTTGGTGGTTTTTTAATTTTTATTTTCAGATTGTGTAGTGATGTGTTCAACCTCGATCCTGTCCAATAATTCATAAATTGTTCATTATATTCGGTATTTTTGTTAATTTGTGACATTCTTGATTAATTTTTTAGAAGTTGTCTTAAAGGATGAAGAACATCTAGTAATCCTCCAAAAACAGTGCCAGCTCAACATCAAATACACCATAACTTTTTTCTATAGTTTATTGTATTACAGTAATAAAAAAAAATTTCAACCATACTAGTTTGTTTATCTTTTCTTAAAGAAAAAATGTTTATTATTGCACTCAGGCACTTTTTGGCTCAGTTGTAGTTTGTCATTCAATCTCCAGTGTGGATCCATTCTTCCCCTTTGATCATACGCCCACAGTAAAGATTAAAACTAATCGTCCTCAATGTATTTACCATCCCTCTCTTGATCCCTTGATACCTGCAGTGTGCAAATGCAGAGAGTATCTTTTGTATGTGGTTTCTCACAAGTAGACTCTGGCTTGTATCTTTGCATATTTAGATTTTAGACAGAAGTCAACCTTGTATCCTCATCATGATGGGAGTATCTATGTGCAATCAAGGACCAGTTGCATTCTTTCATTCTGGATGCGTTCCAACCTTTCACATTGCAGATTGGACAGTGTAAGGTTAAAACCTGATGCTGAACATGAAATAACTGTCTTCGGTTAGACCTCTTGAACAGGTGGCAAATTTTATAGAGTATCACTGATAGTTCAAGGTTTGTATTTTTTTTATGTGGCTCTCCAATGTTGCAACCAGTGAAAGTATGTCATTAGGGATGGTGTGGGCTATAGGTGACACAGCTCACAATCCGAAGGTGCTGGGTTTGCTCCCCAATCACAGCACCAGCTGTTACCCCTGGGGAAGCAAACCCTTCAAAAATACAGGAGGAAGCAGACCCTTACATAAATGCATGTTGAGGATGTTTGCACTGGGCCGACAGGCGCAAAATAAAAACATAATGCAACACACACCACCTTGGGAAATAGAAATAAAGGGATTGCCAAAAAAAAAATGCATTCTGTCAGAATTTCTGCTACAGTTTCAAATGGTCTCTACTCTGAAGTTACTTGAAAACGTTTTAGTCGCTACTGATAGATATATTTATGTACTATTTTTTAGTCTCAGAAAGATCCCTCCACCTACATTCTCTGGTTGCTGATCCATATATATATATATATTCAGTTGTTGCTTGGGTAGTAATTTCTTTGTGTTTTACAGTTACTATCTGGCTGCTTATTTTAACAATGCTGGTTTATTTTCTGTCAGTTTTGGGAAGCCCTGTTTTCTCCAGGCATGTGTGCATGGGTTTTATTTGTGATGTATTTATAGAATCTGTTCTCACCTTGTCTTCACTTGTGCCCAAATTTGCTCCACTTGAGTCTTGCCCTTCCAAGCCCATTGCTTCTCTAGGTGGTCTATCAGGCTTCTGAATTTCTCACCATGTTGTTGTGTCCTGCTGTCCTTTCAATTCTCCATTGGTTGCTGGTTCCTAATTTTATGGAGCTCTCCACTGGGTGTCATCCTCATGCTCTTATGATTTGCATAGCTTGGTTTTTAACTCGCTAAGATGATCTGATATACTATTTATGGTTTCTACCTTTTATTTACCATTGATTCAAATTTGGCATTGTCTTTTACAGTTTTCTTAATTTGTTCTGGTGTTGAATGAGTTATGAACTAAAGATACTGTACATGTTTCACTTGTTGCTTGATAGTTCTCATGCACATTAACAATTTATTAGGAATGTTAAACAAAAGAAAGGATACAAGTGAAAAGTTCAGATTAATTTGAAATGGACCCTTTAGAAATTGTTAATGTGCATGCTGACTGGTAAAGGTGATCATGTCACCCCACATCTTCCTGTCTTTAGACTTTGTTGATCACATTCTGTGCCATGATATCAAACTGTCCAGATGTTTTTTTCCTATATTGCTCAACAGATTGAAACCCCAAGGGAAGAACATAATTGCTGAAGAGCAGGCAGGGTTCACACAGGGAAGAAGCACTATAAAACAGATCTTAAACAGCAGCAAAAATTGTATGTTTGTTGATTTCAAGGTGTTCAATAGGGCATGGCATAAAGTGCTGTGGGCAACCATGAGGAGGTATAAAATCAACGGAAATATTATGCAGGCCTTTTGAACACCTGCATGACAAGGCGTCAGAACAGTTATTGTGAATAAGGGAATGGTTTTGCATATTGGTCAGTGTGAGACAGGGTTGTACATTCTCCCCAACACTTTTCAACATATTTCTTGAGGGAATTATGAATGAGGCACTTGGAGATCATGTTGGTGCTGTCAAGATAGACGACCGAATGATTACTAACCTTGTTTTGCAGATGACTTCAATGGGTTGGCGAGCAGAGGTGGAACTTCAGGTATGAGTCAGAAGACTTGACTATGGCAAACTATGGCCTTGGAGACATGTTTCCAAAGACTTCTAAACATCGCATACAAAGACCATTACAAATGAGAAAATACATGAAAGAATTACAAAAGCAATAGGGCCTTTTGAAGACCTCTTGGCAACGATCAAAAGACGGGGGAAAATCACTTGGTACAGCCATATAGAGAGATCAAGTGATCTTGTAAATTCGATCCTGCATGGAAAGGTGCAAGGCGGATGATGACTATGAGGTCATCCCAAGTATATATTTCTTTTGTTTGGGGTAAATTAAGACCAAAATTACTATGCCTTAATTTTCCCCAAACAGTTTTGAGTGTTCCCATCATACGTAACGTGCCATTCCATTTCGGGTTAAGGTGAGGACAGGTCGATATAATTATATATTAAATGAATAAGTAAAGACTTAAAGATAGAAGTGTTGTGACCAATCTTTAGGGTTAGGTTGAGCTTGTAAAAATGGATGCTAATCAGCTCTTGAGACCGGCAGTATGATCAATCTGTAAGCACATGCGCGACCCTTGTAGCCAACTACTTTGCCTCACTAGGATGTCCTGTCGACATTTCCATCTATCCTTCCATTCAGTCAAGGACAACATCTTAACATGGTTGTTATAAAATCATCTGACAGCATAGATAATGTCATGTTGCTGTAGAAACTGGATGTTACTCTCCTTATGGACCAATGTTCACAGAAATTCATTGCTAAGACAGCAGGAATAAGTAAGGGAAGCAGAAATTATCCTCTGTTCACATAGCCCAATAAATATCTCATAGCTCTTGGCAGCCTAATGCCTATTCTTAATAGTTACAGGACTTCTTCCGTTGTTTCACTGCTCCGCCATACAGTGTGTTGCAATGGTCGGCAGTGCTTGTAAGAACCTTTTCCTGATGTCTGCAAGTGCCTTGCACTCGAGGTGTCTTGTTTCATCAGGAAGAGAGCAATGTCTGCACAAAGTCAGCTGCTGGGGATTGATGCGGTTCAAGTGGCTATTGACTCTGGTGTGTCCTGTTCAGAAATGAAAGATGAGACTTTGATCTACTCTATATACTTTTTTGACTGACATTTTGTTAACTACACTGGAACCTGTTGTTCCCATCACCCACCTGTTCATCCAGATTTCCCTGGTATTATTCTTAATAATTCGTTTTAGCTATGTGGTTACTGCAGTGTATCTAATTGTTGTTTCTAGGATCGTTTCCTGGTAGCCTACTATGTCCAGGGATCCATTGCAAGGTGACATTAATCCCATGGGCGTGATGTTGTTATTGATGGCCCTCCCCACCGAGAATATCTCCTTTTCTTTGTATGGGGTGTTTTTCAGCGCCTCCAGAACCGACTATCAATTCGCCCAAGTCAAGCTGTTGGTGCAATATCTCAATTGTTGTTTTTATAGCCTTGGCTTCATCATTTAAAAGGTTTTCACCGCATGAATCACATCATATATAGACCCATTGGGGTATTAGATAATGGATACCATATACTGCAAAAGAGGTAGATTTGAATGCTGATCATCCATATAGACTAGCACTTCCCATTTTGGGTAGCTAGAGACTCAGGACTTCCCATTTTTGATAGCTAGAGACTGTCTCCAAGGCGCTTGTCTTCAGTATAGTAGGTGTAGTCTCCTTGGTGGCCGCCTTTTCTGTCAGGTGCGTTTTAATGATTGGCAGGCAAAGATTTGCGAAGTAGGTGGTCTAAAAAAAACATTTTCCATTTCTCTCCCATCTGGTAGATGGTGAATATGGCTTTCCTCTTCTGCTACATCCAGTGGAGACAATTGCTTCAGTCTTATCTTATTTGGGTAGCTATTTTCTCATCTCTCTCTCTCTACCGCTTCAGTCAGTGCCCCCCTTTCTCCTGATATCTAGCAGTTCAATGTTGGCCTCTATCTCGAATGCGCTGTAGGTGTTGGATCTCATCCCCCCACAAATTAGGCTGAGAGCTTGATTCTGCACCCGGTCAATAGGTGAGATATTTATACTTACAGTGGTCTGTATGGGAAGGCTGTAGTCCATCCCTGGTCGTACATATCCAAGGTATAATTGCCAAAGAGACTAGCAAGTCTTGCTTTAACTCTTTACATTGCAGATGTGGCTGCCACATTTAAACTGTCTATCCTGTGTTACTTCCAGATAAACTGGTGTAGCCGCTTTCACTAGTAATTCCCCATTCATTTTGATGTTAATGGATTTCTTTATGACTGGAAGAAAATGGTGTATACGGTTTTATTAGTATTTATCTTTAGTTTCCACAGTTGCTAGGATACTGAAATTATTAGTAGCGCTCTGTTGATCTCTGCTTTTGCCAAAATGGGATATTTCTTAGTGGTCCAAATGGTGAGATCATCAGTAAACAATGCCTTTGACCCAGATGTTTAGTGATGTCATTTATATAGATTATGAAAAGGGTGCAGCTTAGAGAAGAGCCCTGTGGCAGTCCTCCTTCTGGGGTTTTTACTTGATGTTGCACCTGCACAGTTGGTATCTATGGTTCTGTGGGTCAGGAAGGTCTGTATCCATTTGATCATCTTTCCTTCTATTCCCAATTTCCTCAAATCTTTCCTTCTATTCCCAATTTCCTCAAATCTTTCCTTCTATTCCCAATTTCCTCAAAAGGCTCTTCTTCCAGACCTTGTTTTGTGCCTACTGTAGATCAAATAAACACTGCTAGTGTGCTTTTTTTTCCTTCTTGGAATCCATCCATCACATGCTGTGTAAACTTAAAGAGGGAATCATTAATGTGGTGTCCATGCCTGGTTTCTATCAAGGAAGTTTTTGCTTTCCAGCCACCAATATAGTCCATTGTTTATCATTCTTTCAACTACTTTACCTAAACATGAGGTGAGCAACACAGGTCTATAGCTTCCAGGTGTTCCTGGTTGTTTCCCTTTCTTCAGTAGGTTTGATAATTGCTGATAGCAACTTTCTTTCATCCCATTTTCTGTTGATAAACCATAAAAATTCCTAATTTGCTTATCTCATTTTTAACTTATCTGGTCATGGTGCTTTATTTTTTGCCAGTTTCTTCATACCCATGCTCAGTTCTTGTGAAGTGGAGTGATTTTTGAAAGGCAGCTTTGTTGGTGGAGTTGATCTTAAAGAAATCCTTTAAAAGTGCATTATCTAGCAGTTTTCTTGGTTTCACTTTATTTACTCTGGTGTAAAATGTGTTAAAGATCTCAGCTTTCTTGGTGTTTGATACTATTTCGTCCCCAGTTTCTCTGGTCAGGGGTGTTGGGTTTGACTTTTAGCATCTCCACACCTTGTTCCCTTCTATTTTGGGTTTGACTTTCTCTTGTTCCCTTCAAGGTTGCTCAGCAATCTCCACGCCTTGTACCCTTCTATTTTTAGATCTAGCTTGCTGCAATTTTCTCTCCAAGTCTCCCACTTGCTTTGTCAAGTGACATTGTGAAGTGACCTTATTTTTGCTGTCCATCTATTTTACTCTGTTTTATTTAGGGTATTTGGAGATTTTTCTACATTCTATATATAATATATTAACATCCAGAAATTCAATTCAGTTCAGTTCATCCCGTAACCCGTCAGGTCGTTGGGGCACACATGAAGACCTGAAAATCCCACGCCAGCTCTCTCCGTCTGTCGCCGCCTGATGTATCTCACCGTAACATCCAGAAATAGAAGATAATAATTTAAATGTCCAATTGGAATAAGATCGGTAAAATGATATTTGAATCCAATGTTATTTCTGGGACATGTTCTGAGAAGAGAAAAGTCAGAATACTAATCAACAACATGTAAAACTGCTGGAAAGAGAGCCTTGAGGTAATACTGGCCAGATTGAAATCATGACATGGAAAGAAAATAGAGCCAATATCATATGATCACTAGGGATAGTATTTTGGAGAGACACATACACTGACACTAAATGTTATGGAAAGAAATGTCTACTTGTACAAGTTGCCCATAATTTGTAGTTTTTTTCCCCCACCATTTCGTTCATGAACAAAGAGTAATTGAGGTTATGTGAAACTTACTGATCATGACCCTACTTCATATCCATGTTTGTGCTCCTGTAAACAAAGCAGCTGTGTCACATAAGTCTGGCCAACGAGGTCAGGAATGACACTTATCTTCACAGTGGTGAGTTTACTCAGAAACAGGCTCGCATTGTATTACAGCCAGGAGGACCATGATCCACCTTTTTCAGCATATCTCGGGATAAAAGAAGAGCCACTGTAACCTACAACCACAAATGTTAATTCAACTCAGCACAAGTAGCAGCTTTGAACACATTTCCTTCAAGAATGGGTTTTTCTAGGCAACTTTTTTTTTTTTAAACGTCATAAGTGTTACTTTCAATTGTGACAACGAAAGTCAGGTTTCATTTAGCAGCTTTAAAACCCGGAATGCATTTAAATGGTTCATTTTTTCAACACATTATTCAGAACCTTCAAATGAGTAGGAAGGATTCTTGGCCAGACCCATGCTAAGAATTATGTAAGGGGTCAGGTGTCAGAAAACTGGCAGACTGAGTGGTGCCACGAGTCTACTTCAGAGGATACTTGGGCTGAAAGAGCATTTCACACCTTTTCGAGATGCTTAGTCTGCAGTTATTACAGGAAGAGCAATGAGCTTGTAAGGACTGTGAGGAGTTAATTCTGTCCAGATTGGTTACACGCAAACTGATACACGGGCAAGAGGTGTAAAAAAAAAAATAGGGAATCCAGGAAGATGCATTCAAAGATGGGATGAACCTAGGGGCAGAGTTTCCCTATGAGGTGCACTTTCTACTAAAGAAAGACAGTTGAAGGACAGGATCATTCAGAGAGAACAGTAGACTGAGATCAGACTCGAGTAGAAATGGACCAGGACAGACTGAATCAACATTTTGATGGATGAAATGAGTCATGGGAAACAAGAAAAGTAGAGTCAGATACTTGTTGAATTATTTATTAATTCTGGAGCAGTTGTTGCTAAACAGGAGCACTCAGAGCAGAGGAGATTCTCGCTTACCCTATTTGCAAGTTCAGGAACAGTCGCAGCTAGAAAGGAGATAGACCTAAAATCATCCAGTCAGAATGAGAATGTTCCACTGCCAGACCAGTATAAGTTGACCTGCCGTATCTATTGAAATTTGTTTGGCTTAAAGTTTTTATATGATTATTTTGCCAGTCCCATTTCTAACCCTCCTTAGTTGCTCTCTTATGTCATGCCTGGCAGGTTACAGCGTTACTATTTTTTGCTTCTCTTTAGTATGATTGGTCAAAAAAATAAATGACTTACATAAAAAAATTCCAAGCACATGGATTCACCTGTAGCACTGAGAAACACTCAGAAAGTCTCACCTAGGTACAGCAAAGAGAAACACTCAGAAAGTCTCACCTAGGTACAGCAAAGAGAAACACTTAGAAAGTCTCACCTAAGTACAGCAAAGAGAGACACTTAGAAAGTCTTACCTAAGTACAGCAAAGAGAAACACTCAGAAAGTCTCACCTAGGTACAGCAAAGAGAAACACTCAGAAAGTCTCACCTAGGTACAGCAAAAAGGAACACTTAGTCTCACCCAAGTACAGCAAAGAGAAACACTCAGAAAGTCTCACCTAGGTACAGCAAAAAGAAACACTCAAAGTCTCACCTAAGTACAGCAAAGAGGAACACTCAGAAAGTCTCACCTAAGTACAGCAAAGAGGAACACTCAGAAAGTCTCACCTAAGTACAGCAAAGAGAAACACTCAAAAAGTCTCACCTAGGTACAGCAAAGAGAAACACTCAGAAAGTCTCACCATCCATGTAATGCATATACAAGAGAACAAGCTTATTGAATCCCTGTGTTTAACAATGAGCGAAATGGAAGAGGCCATGAGAACATGAAAGAAAAAAAAATCTTCCGGAAAAGACGGGATAACAAACGAAATGCTGATGGGGCTGGGCCAAACAGCGAAGAGGAAACTGCTATCGGTCCTGAACCAAAGCTGGAAAAGGGGAATTGTACCCCAGGCATTGAAAGACGCAGTACTTGTACCAGTACCAAAAACAGGAAAGGACAAAACAGATCCAAATGGATACAGGCCCATCAGCCTACTGAGCTGTGTCGGCAAGCTGATGGAACGAATGATAAACACCAGACTGATGTGGCATCTGGAAGAAAAACGAATACTAATTCCACAGCAAGCCGGCTTTAGACAGCACAGATCCACTGAGGACCAGGTCATCCTCATAGCCCAGGAAATAGAGGATGCCTACCAGGCACAGAAACACACAGTAGCGGTCTGGGTGGACCTGGAAAAGGCATTTGAAAAGGTCTGGAAAGATGGACTTAGAGTCAAGCTAAGAAGAAGTGATGTTTGTGGGAAAATGTACAAGTGGATCAACCACTACCTCAAACAAAGAACGGCCAGAGTCCAAGTACAAGGGCAGATGAGCAAAAAGGTGACACTCGAGCAGGGAGTACCCCAAGGGGGAGTACTGTCACCCACACTCTTCCTGGTGTATATAAACGACATTACAGAGAATATACCAAGAAGAGTCCATAGCTCAATGTTTGCAGGCGATCTGGCTATGTGGACCTCTGAAAAGAATCTCACCATAGCAAGAAATCGGATGCAGACGGCCCTAACATCGCTGGAAGAGTGGGCGAACTCATGGCTGGTCAAAATAAACAAGGAGAAAACCACATGCACAATATTCTCGCTTTCAATCAAACCCCAAAATACCAAATTAAGTTTAAATGGCAAATTCCTGCAGCCAAACGACAACCCAAACTATCTGGGAGTCACATTTGATCGGCGCATGACATGGAAAAGTCAGATCGAGAGAAACCGAATGCGATCCACAGAAAGAATGGCAATCATGAGGAAACTTGCTGGCACAAGCTGGGGAGCAGACGAAAGCATACTAAAGAAACTGTACACTGGAAGAGTGAGACCAGTTCTCGAGTATGGCATCGCGGCATGGACAACAGCACCAAAGGCGAACTTTGATAAGGTTAGCAAACTTCAAAACCAAGCCATGAGAGTTATAACAGGAGGCATGAAGTCAACGCCAATTGTAGAACTTGAAAAGATTACAAAACTGTAATCCATGACCGATAGAAGAGACTGCAGAGCCCAGCTGCAGTCAGAGAAACTCCGAAGACTGACTGACCATCCAATGCACCAGAGACTAAACAATTTGGGAAATGGGAAACTAAAGCGGAGAAACTTTGCAGAAATAGCCAAAGCAAAGATGCACGAAGATCCCATAAACGCACTAACAGCACCAAAACCCATCACTACTGTTCGAAAACCTACCTGGAGGCAGGATATATTTCCAGAGGTGGTAGAAAATATACCAGGTATTGGAAACAAAAACTGCCAGACTGAAAAAGAAAGGAGAGATACTACCCTAAGCTTTATATCGAAAAGCTACCCAAGCATGGACTGGACCCATGCATACACCGACGGTTCTGTAACAAACACTACACAGAACGGAGGGGCAGGAGCATTCCTGAACCTACCAAATGGCAGAAAAATAACACTGTCATTCGCTACTGGTAAGTACACAAGCAATTTCAGAGCGGAGGCAGAGGAAGAAATGGTGACACACAAAGAAAATGAAAGCCATATAGTCCTGCTTACAGATGCTCTCGCCGTAGTCACAGCGCTAAAAAGCCAGAAAAACACTGAGCTTAATGACTTAAGAGCAGCACTCTGCCAACTGTGCCAGCAGTCCGCACCAAAAAGAGTAGTGGTACAGTGGGTCCCATCACACTGCAACATCCAGGGCAATGAGGAGGCAGACAGACTGGCAAAAGAAGGTGCAAGACTACCACAAACAGATACCAGTATGACGTACGAAGAGTCAAAACGGCTTATCAAAGCCAGATACATGACCAAATGGGAAACCGAACATACTGGTTACACCAAAAACGATGCCTATTACCAGTTGAACAGAAGAGAGCAGGTCGTTGTCTTCAGACTTCGCACTGGCCACAATAGACTGAGGTACCACCTATTCAACAAATTGAAGATAGGTGGTACAGACGAATGCCCGTGCGGTACCGGTAAAATGACCGCTGAACATCTGCTGCAGAACTGCCCGACATACAAGGATCAGAGAGAGCAAATGTGGCCACCACCAGTGGAACTGTAAGACAAGCTCTATGGCAGTGTCGACAGCCTCAGGATGACCGCCGCTTTTTTCGAAAAAATAATGGTTACTGTCTGACTGCGTACGAAGAAGAAGAAGAATCCCTGTGTGATACAGACATAAACAATTAAATGATGCTATGAGAACAGTCTTTTTTAATGTCAAGAGATGAAAATCTATTTGGTTTTATATTTCAGATATTTTCAAAAACTTTTAAAAATGACTACATATTAATAGAATGTCAATTGAAAATGGAACTTTTTTTATAATTCAGGCAAATAATTTCAGATCTTGGTTGCATTTTTTTTTAGAAGGTATGATCCCATGTTGCTTTCTGTTCTTGTCCTCATAGAAATATTTTAGATCTATAAGCATCATTAACTATGAATCATAATACACTTCAATGTGAAAAACTGCAGGTCTTTCTGACATCGATTCGCCCTTGAGAACAGACTTATCTCGAGTATGGGCTGTCTCCAGCCACATGGTATTAATATCTTCCATACTTTTTCTTAAACCCTCACACTGGCCCCCATCTATTTGTCTTCCTCCCCCCGCTTCCATCAGTTCTCTTCCCCCTCTCTTATATTGCCTTCTCTTTGTTCTCCTATCTGGACCACTATTTGGCCACGCTTGGCTTATCAGGCATATTCAGCCACTTTTTGTTTGACCGCTCTTATTTCAGTTTCAATCAGGCGCTTGACACAACCGGTCGCTTAGACAGAAAGCGTCTACTACCTGAAACAGATGAGTTGACCATTTTTTCTTATATGTTGATTTGTTAGTTCAGTGTTGTTGTCCCTGATGAAGGCCTATTGGTCGTAACGTAGGTTTTGTTTGTGTTCTCGTCTCGGTGCGGTATCTGACCATACCCATTTTTAAATTTTGATTAAGCTCAACCTTAATTTTTCCTAGTTTTTTTCTCATTTCTGAGATATAAATGTTTTGACTTCAATAAACAAATGGGGAACTGAGATGATAGTCCCGTCAGGTACAACATACTGACCAAAACATCATGTCTGGCACAATATGCTGACTAATACCACTACCTGTCTTCCATGTAGAGTTCCCTGGAAATAGACTGTTTTCAAGACAGTCTGACTGATGAGATGTGGATCAACGTGATCCTCGTAGTAGTGGGCATCACCAGATGAAGCCAAGGATAGTACAACTGCCTGGAGGACTGCGGTCCCCCTTCATGAGCACACTCGGGATATGAGGAAAGCTACTACTACAACCCGCCACTTAACACTCCTTTCAGGGTGCACAGAAGAGTAAACTTACTCATTGTGGGCATTTATACAACAACAATGATCAAATATTTTATAAAGTTTCTGCGACTAACAAACTACACATACAATAATGAATCTTAAAGTAAGGATATCTTTCAGTCACTATATGTAACCAATTTCCCTATGGTTGTTACCATACAGAACTGGTAGCAAAAACAACAGTAACTAATGAAGGTGGAGATCCAGGAGAAAGGTATTAATAGGAAACATCACACATTTAGATTATTCTCTGAGTAAATCAGGCAAGTATGTGTGGAGACCAATACCACTTTATAAGCATTCCAATTCTATGATGTGCTGTACCAATGCGAACCTAGGTCTTTTATCAGACCATTCCACCACCGCAGAGGTGGACGGTTCATGGATGTGTATTAAGCATAAAGCAATCACAACATCATTCTTCGTGTCCATTTGTTGTCAGGCACGTATACCACATGTCCAGCCCAGTGATATCTGCATGATAATGAGACTTCCACAACATCTCGCAACATAGTTTGATGTTGAATTTCCTCATTTTGGATTTTACTCCTTATCACGATTTTCAGTACACGTCATTCTATTGCACTTGAGTGACTCACGAGTTTCTAAGAATCTGCTTTGTCTAAAGTTCCCCACTTCACTTCCGCAGACTATAGTTGGAATTACTTCACTCTTGTCATAGTATTTTTCAACTGTTGGAGTATTGGCTTTATGCAATTGAAACTATACCAAGCTGTTTTTCTCCATCTAGAGATTTCATGATCAATTTTGTGGGTGGCATTCAATTCTTGGCCCAGCTAGACAGAGTTGGCATTGATGGTTTCATCTTCCAACTTGATTTCCTGGAGCAGTAAGGACTTCTGTCATTGTGTTTGAATTTTATTTATCTTCAGACCAGCAGCTCTGCTTTCCTCATTTAGGTCGTTTAAGTGTAAAGCAAAAAGAACCCACAATATTACTAGACATGCACTAGACTAGAACCCACGAGGGAAGTTGGGAGGTCAAAGGAACACCTGATATAGAAGAGTGGAAGAAGAAACTAAGTAAGTGCAGTCTCGTGGGCAGAACTCAAGAAAATGGCCTAGAATAGAAATAGGCGCTAACTAATTCAATCCGAAGAGCAGATATATTGGCTTGCAACTTTCATACAATGCTACAGAGCAGATATATTGGCTTGCAACTTTCATACAATGCTACAGAGCAGATATATTGGCTTGCAACTTTCATACAATGCTACAGAGCAGATATATTGGCTTGCAACTTTCATTCAATGCTACAGAGCAGATATATTGGCTTGCAACTTTCATACAATGCTACAGAGCAGATATATTGGCTTGCAACTTTCATACAATGCTACAGAGAAGATATATTGGCTTGCAACTTTCATACAATGCTACAGAGCAGATTTATTGGCTTGCAACTTTCATACAATGCTACAGAGCAGATTTATTGGCTTGCAACTTTCATACAATGCTACAGAGCAGATTTATTGGCTTGCAACTTTCATACAATGCTACAGAGCAGATTTATTGGCTTGAACTATTGCCATACTTATATTTAAACATTTCTCAATAAAACCTTTTACCAAATTTATAAATGTACGTATACTTACTACTGAGATTTTTACTGACCACTGCTGCCATATGTAGCAAATAGAAAAGTGAAGTGAACAGAGCAGTAAAAGAGTTGTGAAACAAATGGAAAAATGAAGTGTTCCTACACAGACCAGTAAAAGAGTTCTTGTCAAACAAATAGAAAAGTGAAGTGAACATCCTACACAGACCAGTAAAAGAGTTCTTGTGAAACAAACAGAAAAGTGAAGTGAAATTCCTACAAAGACCAGTAAAAGATTTCTTGTGAAAATCTTATCATTATAACAAATCCCTACGCAATGAACATTGCGTGAACATTAAGCCAAAAAGACACAATTCTATGAAGAAGAAGACAATCATCATAGCAATTCCCATTGAGCAAGAAATCTTCCAATGCACAGATAGAAATATATTCAATTAAAGTTACTATCATAGATAAATCATAACTTTTATCTACAATAGTTATATGTCTGTTTTACTACAGGTTATATATATAAGAAAGAACAAGTTTAAGCTCAATGAATGTATGTTTAGAAAGTCATTTAGTGTGATAATAAGAAACTCTTAAAAACAAAAAGAACACCAGGTCAACATGAAGACAGCATATCTCCAAGGTAGAAGAGGACCAATTAAGTAAGTAATTTTAGTTGGTTACATTATTTTTTGTCAGTTTCAAAAAGTCCCATTCTGAGGCTTACTGAAAGGAAAAAGACTCTGATGTGGCATTATTATGTCTGCCATTTTGGACTGGCTCGCAGTAATTAAGTAAAGATTTAAGATCCTATTCTCCAGTTATCTCATCACTATTATTCCTTTAATAAGATCCTATTCTCCAGTTATCTCATCACTATTATTCCTTTAATAAGATCCTACTCTCCAGTTATCTCATCACTATTATTCCTTTTATAAGATCCTATTCTCCAATTATCTTATCACTATTATTCCTTTAATAAGATCCTACTCTCCAGTTATCTCATCACTATTATTCCTTTTATAAGATACTATTCTCGTTATCTCATCACTATTATTCCTTTAATAAGATTCTTTTCTCCAGTTATCTCATCACTATTATTCCTTTAATAAGATCCTACTCTCCAGTTATCTCATCACTATTATTCCTTTTATAAGATACTATTCTCGTTATCTCATCACTATTATTCCTTTAATAAGATTCTTTTCTCCAGCTATCTCGTCACTATTATTCCTTTTATAAGATACTATTCTCGTTATCTCATCACTATTATTCCTTTAATAAGATTCTTTTCTCCAGTTATCTCATCACTATTATTCCTTTAATAAGATCCTATTCTCCAGCTATCTCGTCACTGTTATTCCTTTAATAAGATACTTTTCTCCAGTTATCTCATCACTATTATTCCTTTAATAAGATACTATTCTCCATGTGTCACACCACTATTTATCCTTCCTTTATTCAGCCCAAAACAATTAAACTGGAATATAACAAAATACTTGCAACTAATTTTTTATTTCTTATAGTCCAATATCTTTGCCTTTTCATAGCTTTGCCTTTACTTGAAATGCAACTTTTTAACTGAGAACACAGGTTGTTGTAAAAAATAATTTTATTGCATCATAAACATATATTTATCTGTTAAGAAGATAGTGTTTGTGTGTTGCTCATATTATGAGTGAACTTTCAAATTATAACTATGAAACACTATAGCTATTAATCTAACATACTTGTCTGACTTCACTCAATATCTAGAATACAAATTGATTGAATGTAAATGGGAAATGTCTAAATAGAGCCCAAATGTTAGATGGTTCTGGTTGATGGTAAGTGATGTGACTGACATATGTAAGCAGGCTGCCATTATTTCTTTATGCAGCAATGATTCAAGAAAAAACTGAAAGACAGTGCATATGGCCAACCAGTAGGACTGAACAATAATGTCTAGAAGACACAAGTCATGACACTAAATGTAATAAATTATACACCTATTAAGCAGCGCATGAGCTGCAGTGATCAGCGACCATTATTTGACTGCTAGCATCAGGACCAGAGCTGCCAAGACACTTCTACACCTCCACGCAACAGAGCAGACTGGCTAATGAGAAGGGATCGAAGAGGGAAGGTTAACACGGTACTAAAAAAATGCCTGCTGAAGTCGGATGTATTAGGCCGATAAGTGCAAATATGGCAGTCAAGCTGTAAACTATGACAACGCATTCCGTTCTCTGGACTACATTCTTCTACTTTCCCTTTTCAGGGTTTGGTAGCAGGAGATTGAGAACGAATGAAGCCAAACCATACACTTATTAAAATAGGTAATGAATAACTAGCAAAGACTGACTCGTGTATATTCAAGGGACAGTCATTAAGTATAGTAAATTTTATTATAAAGTGCATGGAAGAGTATGTACAACAGAAACTCTTATTTCAGGACACAAAATGGCTCTATTGATGGGACAGCTGTAGATTTTAGCATTTAACCATGGAGCTGCGCACAAAATTGTCCATGTGTAACAGATGGGTCCCAAAGCAGCTGACAACAAGGTTTTGGAGTTGGTGCAAAATTGGTTACATGTCAAACCAAATGACTTTTTTCTTGAGGGCATCCACAAGCTAGTGGACAAAGTGTGTTGCCGGCAAAGGAATTATGTAGAAAAATAAGACACAAACAACATCTGGATCATACTGTTGTAAAATATTAATAAAATTGTTACTTAATGTCTGTCCCTCATACTTGAAAAACAATCATGCCATACTGCGGAAGAACCAAAGACATAAAAAGCAGAATAAACCAAGTCAAACTAGCCTTTGTCAGAATATTTTTTAAATCTTCATAACACAGTATAAACACATACTTGCTGTACTTCTGATGGTGTGGAGTGCTCAAGAGTACCAGAAAACAAAATATATATACAATTTTTCTGGATGAGCAGCACTAATCAAGAATGGCTTGCCTAGAGTAGACAGAACGATATGTACATATTCGTAACCAGTCAATGCTGGAATTAGATTGGCCATGAACTGAGAAAAGAACCTGAGCCATCACCAGAATCACCATGCTATGGAAAGACAAAAAAGAGAGGTCAGCCTAGGACATTTGGTCATGAACCATAGACGCTGAAATAACGATACTGAACCACAGCTGGAGCATAGTAACATGTATGACTGTGGACTGGGTGAATTGGAAGAAGTTCATTGCTGCCCTCAAAGATGCCATCAGGAAAGATGGCCACTGATAGCTTTGTCAGTCATTGACCAAGGATCTAATTAGAAGAAAAAACAAAGAGAATTATCTTTGAAATGCCATTTAGTAAAATTCCAACTTTTGTCATTAGTGTACATTTTCGTTGATCCCCTTTTCCCTTAAAATACTACTTGCTAAAATTTCAACTTTAGTCAGTGTTTATTTTCCATTTTGTTTAGTTTAGGTTTAATTTCTCACAAATTTGTCCAAGCAATGCTGTTAAACTATAGACAGGTTTTAATGTGGTCACCTCTGCTGAAGTTGGATGTATTGGACCGAAAAGTGCAAAGATCACAGTCAAGTTGTAAACTATGACACAACTCACTTCACCATCAAGACAAGATCCTGCAAAGCGCTTTTTAGGGCCCGGTAGTGAGAAATTGAGAACGAAAAAAGAAGAATGTGGTCACCAGTATATACGTTGTTAATGAGAAGAGTGAAGAGACATAATGACAATTATATATAGATGAAGAAATGATTGTACAAATATTGCTATCTAAATTTCAAATTCTTAAAACAGTTTGCTTTAATTTTTATAAATATGTAAACCACATAACAAAGTGCAACACAAATTTCAGCCAAAACTATATACAAAAGAGAAAATAATATATAATATGGCAGTCATTTTTTCCACAGGCAAGCTGAAAGTGATGACTAATGGTAACTACACTCTATATTATGAAACATTTTTTTTTCTATTTCAAAAAGTTTTATTCAAACTAGTTTTATTATGATTCATAATATTTGGTACTGCATACATTATCAATATTGTTTATGAAAAACCCATAATGATAGCCTCAAACAATCCAAAAGACTTTACAAATGTATTTATAAAAGATGAATATACAAGCAAATCACACATATATAAAATGTATATTTCATCTGATAGCAAATGCTGTTTATGTGTTGCCAGGACTGCAGTTTTGTCAATGAGCACAAATAAAGCTAGATGATTTGAAATAATTGTTCATAGACCTACAAAAAGTATAGAGAGAATGGTCATTCTCATCTCAATTGAAATACAATTCATTTTTCAAACATCTTCTAAATCAATTAAGGGAACATCAATAGCTACAGATGACAATTATATGTAAAACTTCTGCATATCAGAAAACACAAGCAGTTGCAGATATTTCTCTAATAATCTAAGGAAAATGGAAATGTATCATCTTAACAGTGAAACAAACTACACTCTCTTCAACTACATACAATTAATTAATCCTTGTGGATAGGACTGTGAAATCATTGACAAAATGACACACATAAAACAAGAAAACATCAGATTTCCTTCAAGCTTACAACAGTATATGCAAATATTTCTAGAAATAATCATGACAACTGCTATCATCAGAAGGCCATCACATGTTTTAATCTTTTGGTATACTACCTCATTTGTCAAATACACAACTTGCTGGTGCTGTGGAGTTTACTCATGTTATTGTGCCTCAGCTCAATGTTTGTGCTAAACAGCATATTTGTTTGGAAAAACATGAATAAAATAGAATACATATTTTAAAGTAAGGATTCTTTGTTTATTTAACATACTTCTAGCCAATAAATATTCTCTAGGACAAGTACATGATCTAATATGTGATTTATGTGTATACTGTTGCTTTCATTCATAAGCACAATGTGTATTGTGTCATATTTATTAGGTGAAATGAAGTAGATAGCATTAACGTTCCTAACAATAGAAAACCATATGGAATTCTGCAATGATAAAAAATACACATCAAGTTACAGATCTTCAACTCCAATTTGAAGTCTGTACATTTATGTGGAGTGGAAACATGGCAGATGACCAGACTCAATATTAACTCTTTACAGTCCCACCAGATTCAAATCAATGGCATGCAAAACACCAGCTGCCATCCAATTCAGTCAAAATTGACATCTAACACCTAGATACTGTTCTATCGCATAGCAATGACGTTTACTGGTTTAGAATGACCGCAAGTATAGCACAGCTTTTGTTTAATGAGCACTTTCCGCTCCGTCTGTATTTTTGATTCTAGTAAAGTTTTTAACTTGTGACATTCTGTGCGATGGAATCAACATTTCAAGAGCCAAGAAATGGCATTTGATCAGGCCAAATATCATGTGGATATTCAATACAAGTTCAATTTAGACTTTGAATGAGGCACAGAAGACCGTGAATGTTGGTAATGTTATTGGTGGGATAACACAAAAATACAAATACATGCGTTGAGTAAAAATAATATAAATTAAGTAGTAATTCCACATCTACATTAATGATATTTAATGCCTTATACTAATATATATTTCTACTATGAATACTTCATGTCATAGATAATTTAATTATGGGTCATTAGCTCTATTAATCATAGTTTTAGCTCAATAAGTGTAATATTTATTTATATTTTTATATTTATATTTATATATTTTGAAACAAGCTATTTGACACACAAAGTTGCAGCTTTCGCCTTGGAAGTTACAGACATAAATTTTTAAAAATTTGCTGGACTGTAAAGAGTTAAAAAATTTCAGAACTTCAACAAATAGTTGAGAAAGATTCTTGACCTGAAATGATTCGACACGGTTATAAACAAAAGCTTATGGGAGAGACAGGACAAAGATAGGTAAAGCAGGAAATCTTTAGAAGAAGGTGATGTTGGATAGGCCACACATTGTAAAAACAAAGAAAAAAGGCAAATGACGGCCACAGACATCTAGAGAATCAAATAGAAAAACAGGGAGAAGCTGGAAAGAACTGCAGAAATAGCACAGGAGAGGTCTCCTTGAACAGGGTTGGTTGATTATCTATGCATCCACAGGTGATAAAGGGTAAAAGAGGGATGCTTCATACATTTAATATACTTCTAGTCAATAAATGATCTCTTGGAGAAGCCCATAATCTAATGGATGATTTCTGCATATATTGTTACTGTAATTCATAAGCATCTAGCGCATTGTATCCTATTTAATAGCACAAATGAATAAAGTGAAATGAAATGTTCCTAACATATATATATATATGGAAGAAGACTATTAGGATAATTTCAATTATGCTAGAGATAATTGTGAAGTGTTGTTGCACAGAAATTGCAATGTTAGGAACATTTCATTTCATATATATATATATATATATATATATATATATATATATAGTATAGTATATATAGTTTAGTTTGTTTTCTTTACACTTGTGCTGTTGAGCATCGTGGGGAGCTTAAGTCATCTATCCTGCGCCAAGTGCATTGCATCGGTCAATGTGAGCCCTTGTTGTCGCACAATTACTGTAATGTCATCTATCCACCTGATTCACGGCCGCCCCCTTGCCCTGTAGCCAGATCTACCAGTGTTGTAAGCCATCAATGGAAGATGATGAGGGTTCATTCTCATGACATGACCAAACCAATTTATTTTCTGCCTGGAAATGTTTTCGACACAAGACGTAGTGCTGACCACACTTCGAATGTCGTTCCGCATTCTGTCTCTCCTGGTAACACAGATGACCGTCCTCAGAACACATAACTTCACAAGTTGAAATTCTGCCTTGGACACAGAGGCCATGATTGGCACTGGTAGCACAGAGTCGGCATAAATATACTGTTTATCAGCTGTTGCTTTGTTGCCGAACTAATGCTCGGGTGTCTAAGCAGTGGGGACTGATAACTTACCGCAGATGCTTTCTGACACCAAGTCTTAATTTCCCCATTGATCCTACCGTCTGCCAAAAAATACTGCCCAAATACTTGAACTCATGAAACTATTGAAGAGCAGTATCATTTACACTTATCTTGTATATATAAAATAATATATGTTTGTTTTATAGGACTTTTGTTTGTCTTCCAGCTTTCACATCCATATGTCAGGACTGATATTACGATTCAGTTGAATAGTCTGAGCTTGGTATATTTGCTCAGTGTCGATTTCCAGATGTTGGTGAGCTGATTAAAGGCACATGAGGCCAAAGCAATTCTAATGGAAATTTCTTTCGTGGTATCTCCAACTTGTCATTTTGCTTCCCAGGTATGTGTAGTGTTGGACATTTTGTAGAGATTTCCCCTGTAACTTGATATCAATCGTTGTGTTTGTGGAAGCCATGCTTTTCGTCTTTGAGGTGTTTACTTGAAGTCCTATCTGTTCTGACCATTGGCATAGTCTATCTATATTTTCTTGTGTTTTTTCATTAGTAGTACTTACTAGCGCTAGGTCATCTTGAAAATCAAGATCTTCTAAGGTCGTGTTATCTGTCCATAACCTAAATGCTTATCATGGGCACAGTGTTTCATAATCCAATCTATAGCTATGCCAAATAGTAGAGGTGTTAAAATACATCCCCGTTTTAGTCCTGTTTTTATGTTAAACCATTCAATGTTACCTTCGGTTGTTCGAACACGGCATTGTAAATTATCATATAAAAAAGTAAAGTAACCAATAGCATTACTGCTGTAAGGGTGTGAGGTGTTAGCGATCTCACACTTCAAAGGCTTGGCTATATGAGAGCTGTAGCCATCTCCTCTCCCTAGCCGCTTTTACTTCCCTGACTGAACCGGTACCTATTTAAGGCTGGGTCGACCCGGGAGCCATTGCGGTGTGAAAAAATATCTCTGCCTCAACTGGGGAATGAACCCAGGACCACTCAGATGTGAAGCCAGCACGCTAACCATCGCGCTATGTGACTCCCTTATCATATGAGACCTTGATAACATTTACGTATTTTGAGGGTGAGCCATAGTGCTTCAGAATTTTTCATAATGCTGGATGGTGTAGACTGTTAAAGGCCTTCTGGAAGTCAATAAAGTTGATGACTAGTGGGGATTGCATTTCTACTGATTCTTCTATGATAGTTCTGAGTGTGAAAATTTAATCAATGCAAGAACGCTTTGGTATCTCTCTCGGACATGGTTCGGCCTTAGGTTCTAGGTATGAGTTTCTCGCTCTATTTTTCTGATACATCTGGACCACACCCATAAATCAAATATGCCGCAAGTTTATGCAATGTATTTTTTTCCTACTATTAATGTATTGTGTTTTGTAATGGGTGTATGTAACTATACTGGGTCCTCAAATTCCTGCAGAACTGATGTAAATAAAACATGTATTAGTAAAATAAAGAATGTAAGCCTTATTTGCTAAACAGAGTACATTTAATAACACAAATTATTCAGTACCTTGTACTTTTGCACAGAAAATCAGCATAGGTTTTTAATTTAGGTCCCTGAAACATTTACTCCCAACAGCAGGGAAAGTGAAATTTTATTTTACTCCTTGAAGCCATGCACAAACTTTTCTTATTTGGAAATAAAGAACCTTCTAGTAGGCATTTTCTTCCAGTACAGACGCATCTTGTTCTCATTAAAAATGTTATCCTTGTTTAATGACCATATCTATAATTGTGTTCACACTTGCAGGACTTCCTTGTACAGGTTTGCCCTTTTTATAAATGGAAGCAAATACAGTAACTTTGGGGTATGGTTCCAATTGCATAGTGTACATAAGTCGAGCGTACAATTGTGTGTGTGTGTGTGTGTATATATTTTTAAAATAAATAAATATTTATATATATATAGATAAATATATATAAATTATATATATTTATACACACACACACACACACACACACATTCACACAGGGTTAAAATTCCTGCAACCATCATGCTCCAGCTGTAAATGGGTACCTGACCTATGGTTAGGGAAGGAAAAGGCAACGAGGAAGGGAACTGGCAACCCCATCTCACACAAGCTGTGGCGTGGTATACTGAAGTCTCTAACAACATTCATGACCAGCAGTTACAAATTGCTGAAAGGCTGCCAACTATCTATCTATCTATCTATCTATCTATCTATCTATCTATCTATCTATATATATATATATATATATATAATTTTCAAATACAATATGCAGAGGGCCAAACTGCTGATATAAATGATGAAGAGCAGTCTGTTTCTTCACAGATGGTTATTTGAATAATCAACTCAAGGATATACATTTTAAAAAAAAAAAATGAACAAAGTACACACATAGATACACGGGCCAAATGATATTTGACCGGATCCTATCATAGTACACACACTTAGAGAATTAAATCAGCTTTCTAAACTTAAGAGATATAAGATGTCACTCATTTAACATATAAACTTACACAACAAAATGAAAATGATTGGCATTTCTCAAAATAATCTGATCAATGCTAATCACATGAAAGGTATGGAAGCTTTGGTCGGCTGCAGAAGAAAGTGTTCTGATTGTTTATTGTGTAACAATTTATGCTTGGATCTTTACAATCAATCTGATTAAAAAAAGATTGTCAACAGTTTGTGGTACAAGTAAATAAGGTAGGTGCATGAATGATATTGATATGAAACAGAAGCATGTGCATCAGGGGTCTCAAATTTGTGGACATTGGGCTGCAGGCGTTGCCGCTGTTTTCTGTGGCTTGCGACTTGATTGATGATGAATTGTAGGATAATAAAGTTTGGACAAGAATATGGGATCTTAAAATACATGTGTGAGTCTGTTTACAATCACAACATACCAGATTCAAATCAACGCCTGTTGAAATCGGATGCACTGGGCCACAGGCCTAACAAAGTTACACAGTGCAACGTATATCGCTGTAACCAGCGTACGAAGAAGAAGAAATCATGTTATCCCGGTTTTATTATTGAGCAGCCACTGAAGCTATGGAGTTCCTGTCTGTCACACTTTCAGCAATGAAAGGGACTCAGAAAATATGAGGATGGCCAGGTGCAACAAAGTTGGTTCTATTAGCAATTTTTCAATTTCCATGCTGCATTAGAGGTAATACACATTGTTCCCAAACAGAAACATGGTCTAACTAGAGAGAAGACACTGATGTGAGCATAATAGAAATTGCAAGATAAATGTTAACTCTCTTCAGTTGAGCTGTGCTGAGTTCACCAAACCAGAAATTGTAACAAACTACGAACTCTCTTTAGCTGGGCAGCGCAGAGTTCACCCAATCAGAAATTGTAATGAACTACGAACTATCTGTCAAAAGTCGAGCATTGTTATATTGCAACAAACTCTCCTTGGTTAGGAAGACACAAAATTATAACTGAACATCCGGGACACAATGTGACTACCATTTTCTCAATACAACATGCAATTCGAATTTTTCAGAAATGGCCATTAAAGTTATTGACTCTTTGCTTCATAAATGATTTATTTCATGAGACTGGTTTACTTGTGGATATTCAACACAAGCCCGATTTAGAATTTGATTGGGGCACATAATACAAAAAGTAAGTGTAAATAAATTGATGGAAATATTGGCAAAATACACGATGTGGTAAATATCGAAAAAAATATTATATATATATATAATATATATAAAAAAATTAATATTATAGAGGTATCTGGGTCAGAAAGGGGAGAAAATAGTAGTGACACTGGAACAAATGTTGTATAAGGGGATTAATGAAGATTGGGCATGGGCTGGCTATCCCATCCTGTAGAAATATTAGACCACAAAAACTTTAACCGATATGTGCAGGTCAACACTTGATGTGCATAAGTTGAAGACCTATGCTGCACATTAAGCTGAAAAGGTTGAATGATGATGATATATTTGTTGTTCTACTAGTACCAGATCTTTTTGCATTATTCACTATTATATTAATTGTCACTAGTGAGTAATGAAGACATACATTTTAAAGAGGATATAACTCTTAGTTAACAACTCTAAATTGTATTTAGGCATCCTCATGCAGTCTTTGGACTGGTTTGAGAGCCCTGATATACATAATCACGGTTGAATGACACATTTCAATTACTGTATAAACCATACTTAACATCTTGTTTCCAATTGCTCAAATATTTTAACGCAGATTCTTGTGATTTCCTCTGAACTATTAGTCAATGAATTACAAAGCCCTTCACTTTCCAAACAAATAATAAAGGGACTCAATTATGTTCGGTTTTGTTTTCTTAATCATAAATGTCAAGAATGAAATACTTTGTGTGTGACATCTAATCTAAATGATATTCACGTACATTATGTTACAGGTGTGCAGCAATCAATTAAAGTTATGTCAAAATATGTTTCTTTTGGAACATAGGTCACAGATTTGTTCTGTCAAGATGTTACTATCATTAAATTCAATTCAATGTTCCATCCATATGATACATTTATCTATTTCATAATTTCTTTCCCATAAAGTTTCAACAATGAGATATCATCATCTATGATTTTATCATCTTTATATAGGCAACAAGTATTGTTAGAAATAGATAATGTATCTTAGGAAGGAAACATCACACTGTTCAATCTAACAACAAATAGCAAAATGTGGTAATAAGATTTTCTTTCTAACTTGAAAAATATTTGGTTTAATGTCAAATTGAGCTGTTCTACTTTTCTCTGCACTTATCACAGTTATGTGTTCTCAGCTCCCATTCAACATTTCGACTATAACAACTAACAGCACAGAAGTTTCAATCTTCTTCTTCTTCTGCGTACACAGTCAGACAGTAACCATTATTTTTTCGAAAAAAGCGGCGGTCATCCTGAGACTCTCGCCACTACCATAGAGCTTGTCTTGCAGTTCCACTGGCAATGGCCACATCTGCTCTCTCTGATCCCCGTATGTCGGGCAGTTCTGCAGCAGATGTTCAGTGGTCATTTTACCAGTACCGCACGGGCATTCGTCGGTACACCCTATCTTCAATTTGTTGAATAGGTGGTACCTCAGTCTATTGTGGCCAGTGCGAAGTCTGAAGACAACGACCTGCTCTCTTCGGTTCAACTGGTAATAGGCATCGTTTTTGGTGTAACCAGTATGTTCGGTTTCCCATTTGGTCATGTACCTGGCTTTGATAAGCCGTTTTGACTCTTCGTACGTCATACTGGTATCTGTTTGTGGTAGCCTTGCACCTTCTTTTGCCAGTCTGTCTGCCTCCTCGTTGCCTTGGATGTTGCAGTGTGACGGAACCCACTGTACCACCACCCTTTTTGGTGCGGACAGCTGGCACAGTTTGCAGAGTGCTGCTCTTAAGTCATTAAGCTCAGTGTTTTTCTGGCTTTTTAGCGCTGTGACTACGGCGAGAGCATCTGTCAGCAAGACTATGTGGCTCTCATTTTCACTGTGTGTTGCCATTTCTTCCACTGCCGCCCTCAGTGCCTCTGCCTCCGCTCTGAAATTGCTTGTGTACTTACCAGTAGCGAATGACAGTGTTATTTTTCTGCCATTTGGTAGGTTCAGGAATGCTCCTGCCCCTCCGTTCTGTGTAGTGTTTGTTACAGAACCGTCAGTGTATGCATGGGTCCAGTCCATGCTTGGGTAGCTTTTCGTTATGAAGCTTAGGGTAGTGTCTCTCCTTTCTTTTTCGGTCTGGCAGTTTTTGTTTGCAATACCTGGTATATTTTCTACCACCTCTGGAAATATATCCTGCCTCCAAGTAGGTTTTCGTACAGTAGTGATGGGTTTTGGTGTTGTTAGTGCGTTTATGGGATCTTCGTGCATCTTTGCTTTGGCTATTTCTGCAAAGTTTCTCCGCTTTAGTTTCCCAGTTCCCAAATTGTTTAGTCTCTGGTACATTGGATGGTCCGTCAGTCTTCGGAGTTTCTCTGACTGCAGCTGGGCTCTGCAGTCTCTTCTGTCGGTCATGGATTGCAGTTTTGTAATCTTTTCAAGTTCTACAATTGGCGTTGACTTCATGCCACCTGTTATAATTCTCATGAAGTTTCAATCTGAAAATTATACCAATTTTGAGAGCAGAGAAACAAATCTGTGAACTATGCCAACAGGTAAATGCAAGTCGATAAGCTACATAATTTGAAGGAAGTTGGGTTTCTAAAGCAGAACCTCTGGAGCTTCATTAGTTTACAACAACAAAAGCATTCAAGTACCTGAATATACATTTAGAAATGATGTTTTCAGATTTGATGTTTGTCGTGGCTTCTTAAGTTAAATGTTTGCCAACATTAGAAGCAATTCAAAACATCAGTAATCAAATGCATACCAATGCAAAGAGACTTTTGTATATTAGTTGTTACTAATAACATACAGAAATGATTTTGTGCATTTGAATGTTTGTTCTCAAATTATTTTTTAAAAATACATTATAAATAATTTAACAAAATGCCTTTAAGATCTTGCCAGCTCAACATGTTACTTCAACTTTATGTTTAAAGAATGAAATCTGTACTAATGACTCTTCTAAATTATTGGAAGATATCTTCTTATTCTTGTAGTGTGCTAGCTGGTACACGCAATAATGTCCCTTCTTTGGTTGTTCTTTTCAACTACTAAGTGAATTATGTTGATGGCTCTACCACTTGCCATTGTTGTTATATATAAATGTGGGTTAGAACTGAACACAGCAGCATTTCTAAAGATAATAAGAATAATTTAAATTATCACAAAGAAATCATTTAACCTGCCTGTCTGCTTGGAATATAAATTCTTTACTGATCCCGGGTGCGAAACACACCACAATTACACCCCAACTGAACATTTTATATTCACCATGATACAGATGAACACAATTATACAAATGTAACAGGATGTGTAAATTTATTACTAGCAATATAACAGGTGCCTAAGGAATGTGTATCAAAGACTATAGAGACGTTAGATAAGGTGTGGTCCAAGTAACAAAATGCAGAACATGGTCGAGGAAGAATATACCATTTTGTCAGTTACTTCACTTCATCCACATGAGGTGTTTTCTGTGGAATTATGCATTGTTAAAGATGATTTGAGTTATGTACTTCCGTTTGACCATGCCTTCATCGTTCTGAGGCATGATGTGTGCATATGTATCAGTATTTGTTGAGAATTACTGCATTTTGTCCTCATGAACACAGGTTGAAGGTGCAAACCATGATGTCACAACACATGTTTTTTGCTACATGGCCGACACAGCAGTGATGCATGATGTATTCAGCTTGTGAGGTCGTCACACATTGAAATATAGGGCTGTGCATACTCAATGCCCCTGTATGTGGTTCGGAGAAGAAAGTCTAAAGTAGTAAACCTGACAAAAATGCCTACTGCCTTATGGGTTAGCACGATACTGCTGAAGGAGTAAACCTTAATCAAAATTAGGAGGGATGGACCCTAACGCAGTAAGTGGTTAGGTGCATATTAATCCAACTTCTGGCATCCCACTTTGATACCACACGTAGTGATTTGTTACAAACAAAATTAGGGGGGGGGGGGGGGGGGGGACGCCCTCCACAGCTGCGCAAAATGGGCAAGGCAGTCCCCAGACATAGGAAGTAAGATGGCACACATGACAGGCCGTACCCACGGTTCCTTCCTGTGTTTGTATTTATTTAGGATGTTCTAAAGTTTCAAATGGGACTAAAATGTACACAGTTGATGGCTAGCATTCAGGACCGTGTTCTTTTGCAGTTTCGTGCACTTAAGTAGTCCAGTCTCTGCATAGCATCTTCTTGCAGTTTCCACTACTGCAAAGTGAATAATGCTCACAGCTCCCAATGTGGAAAATCGGGCCAACTTACTTGGTGGCTAGAGCCTCGTTCGACAACGGCCCAGAGCTCAGTTCAACTAAGAAATACCCAAGAGCTACTCTCCTCAGGCTGATAACGCTCCGCTCATCCCCCATACTAGTGGAAGTTTCACATAGACTCTCCCTTTTCTGTATCCTCAAAAGAATCACACTGACATGAGGAAGTACAAAATCCAGAGGTCGGAGAGGAGGTAAATCGAAATAGAGAAAGCCAGACACAAACACAGGATGATATTCCCCTACATAAACACACTCCTCGTAGCCCCCATCCCCAGGGACCTCAGTCGACGCACTTACCATGAAACCACAAGACACTAGGGCTTCATCTCTGGATATTGGAAGTTCAATCTGCCAAAGATGGATGTATCAGACCAAAAAATGCAAATATCGCAGTCAAGCTGTAAACGAGCGACAACTCATTCCATTCTCCTGACTACATCCTGCCACTTGCAAAGGCCCTGTTCAGCGCTTGGTAGCTGAAGATTGAGAACGAACGCAGAAGAAGAAAGAAGTTCAACGCCCTTCAGTTCTAGATGAGCCTGGCAACAAGCTACAGCATATGGCTGTGACAGGGGTTGATCAACGCAACGGGTCACTGACATCTAAGTGAACATTATTATCAGCTGTTCAGGTTAAGCTGAAAAACTCATTCCATTACTTTTACCTGCTTATAACTGCCAATAAAGATGAAAAGAGCCATATATAGATGGATGAAGGTTAAAAAAAATGCAGGAATGTGAAAAGATACTTTAGCAGAATCAAATTACTTGCCAAATAGACTTTATAATCTAGATATTTCTAGAATATTTTCACATGTAAGGCAGACAATGGTCAGTCTTCATGTTTAACGCAGGTGATGGTCATTATATAAAGAGAAACAGCACACAATGCCCCTGGAATTATGGATAGCTATGAAAGCATACACTAGTTAGTGCACCACTTGGCCATTGTGATACCGACTCTTTACTTTTCCCACAGGCATGAATGCTACATTGAAAACAAAATATTTTAAATAGTTCAGAATATGTGACAGACTTCAACAATTATATCTATTTCTGCAATGTACTGACAGTCATGGATTTGAAAGTTTTGAGATAAACTGATGCCATGTTTATGTAAACATAAGCTGTCCTTTAAAAATGATTACATAAGGAGTCTGAAAAAAATTAACCACCTATTCTATATGTGAAATATATTCAGTGTTCATTAATTACAATCAGAAGACCAGAAACTACTCTAACCTTTAAAAAACAGCAAAAAACTATCACTAATTCGTTTATTCCCATTTCTGAGGTCCTCTGTGAAGATTTTTAAGACCGAGGAATAATGGTTGCATGCCCCTGCAGTCACCAAGCACTGTACAGATTAGATTTTTATTTTCTTTCTGATTGAAAAAAACCTGTCTTACTGAGGATTTGAATGCATATCCTCGTGGTCAATGACTAACTTTAAAAACGTTTGGCCAGCCATGCCTCAGAAATTATTCATTTAATAAAAATATGAACTCCCAACCAATATGTAACCATTTTCTCTGATATCTTGAAATGAAAGTGGGAGCACAGTATCTTATTGTGTTCCATGTCACTTGTCTGTAAGCATAACAAAAGTAAATTAAAATATACAACAGATAACATACCATTACAGTTATGAATTTAGATTTGCAACTCTATTATGTTATCAAACACCTTTCACAGCGAATATATGCATTCACTAGTTCAGGAGTTCTGAATGTCACAATTTTGTGTTTAGTAGCGATTCTCACTACCATATGAAGAGACAGCAGTCCTAGCAGCACCTGCTGCAGCATCAGAAGCTGCTCCTCGAACGGTCTCATTCTTCATTACACCAGAAGCAAACTCAGCCTGAGCTTTCTGGAAGCTAGCTCCTGAACTACGGTAAATCCGATGAACCTATTCAAATATAAAACAAAAGATTAGAATAGAAACTCATGCAAACAACAGTATTAACTCTATGATGTCTATAAAACTCATACAACCAACAGTATTAACTCAATGAGGTCTATAACACTCATACAACCAACATTATTAACTCTTTGATGTATATACAAGTTTAACATAGTTGTTTATTAATATAAACATTTGCAAGATTAATAACCAAAAAAATTCTCACTAGTTGGAAAAAATAATAAAACTACTTCATCTGTCTTTCAACAAATCCAAAATTTAACAAATGAAAGTATAATCAAGTCAATCTTGTTCGTTTTTACAAAAATAATAAATGATTAAATTTATCCGCTACTGAAACAAGATTTGACAATAACACGTGAAATAGTTTTCACAACAATTTTCTGTATAACATTTTCAGATCTTGTCATTGGTCATTTATTACAATGATGCCAGCTAATTACAGTTAATAACATGAGGTTAATAAACAGTCTATCAATTGATTTTTACAATTAAAAAAAGTGGACGAAAGCTGGGAAGCAGTTTCAACTTAAAGTACGTGTTTCAGTTTAAAACTTTTAACTGTAATTTATCTTAGAAAAATTAAATTAAAATTACTGCCATTTGTCATATTGTCCACAAATGGAACTTTCATGTTTGCACATGTATACTATTACTACATTTGAGTGGAAGAGGCAACTAACAATATGAAAGAAGATAACCTTTTGGTTTACCATACTGATGACAGAGAAAGGTAAACAATTAGGTCATGGCAAAGGTAACCCCTGAGGATGAAGTGTCAGAGGCAGAACTATAATAGATCTCAGCTTTCTGTGAGATACAATAATAATGGGTTGACTTTGGTCCACTTTCAGACACTCCTGTCCTATATTTTTCCCCAAGTCCCAGGATTAACTTCAAATCAGTCTTAAATCATGAATCTTGCTAGTACTTAAGAAAGAAACCTCTGAATTTATTTAATACTAAACATATTGATTGCATTTTGGGGGATTTAAGTGAGGTGGCCATAGTGGTACAGCTTTTTATGAGATATAGTGACTGGTTTTCTTACTCATACTACCTATCTTCCCTAATAGTATGTAATGTACCCATTTATAGTTTGCTAGACTAGGGCATGCTGCTACAGGAAACAAGCAAGCTCTCTAACCACTCTACCATCCATAGATGGAAAAATATCAAGTAAAATACATTTAATCAGGCAAATCAGTAAATAGGTCACAAATATCTATTTTTAAAAAGCTAAATGAAGAATGAACTTGAAAACCATTTATTATTGAACTTACATTGTCCCATATTTCTCAACATAATTTCTACCAACATTGATACATATATTTCATCGTTTAATCAGTCCACAAAAATCTGCAGCATAGAAGTCTTGTCTGCTGTCTCAGCCACATTTGCACTTTATGTTTAACCTTTCCGCCATTCGCAAAATGTCTCCTGCCACAGTGGGTTTTTAGTGCACCAAATATGTGGAAATCACTTGGGGCTGAGGCTGTACAGTGGATATTCAAGAAGTTACAACCCTAGTTGGTCAATTTTCTTCTGCGTTAATTTTCTTCTGGCATTGTCATGATAATGGAGTAGTACTCCTCCAGTCAGCAGGCCTGGATGCTTCCCTCAATTTACATACTGAAGCCTCAACAGAACTTCACAGTACAATACAGCGTTCACATTGTCATATTTCTTCTGGAAATTGGTAAACAGCACTCTGTGAGAATCCCAAAACACTATAAGGATAACTTTCCAGATTGTCGACGAAACCTTCAATTGCTTGGCAGAAAGTGATAAAGACTGGTTACATTGCAATGAAGTATGCTTTGAGTTGGGTTGGTAGTGATGCACCCATGATTGTCTACAGTAACAATTCTGTCTTCTCCTTCGTCTTCATTAGATGCTGAAAGGACAAGCCTATTTGATTAATTTTTTGTTGAATAAGTTCTCTGTGCATACATCTTTAGAACATTTTCTGGAAATTCAATCAATCATGCATATGCTGTAGGCTAAACCCAGTGATTAGCACCAAAATGCATTAGTGAATAAGCTGAAAGCAATCAGTGACTTTTAGTTGCCTGCTTGCATCAGGGTCGGCAAACCATAGCTGACCAAGACCCTATTCCGCCTCCACTTGGTGACCCTGGAAACAGGTTGCACTAGTTATTAGTATAGTCTGGCCAAGGGATAGGATCGCAATTGAAAGACAAACCCAGTTCTAAAAAAAAGCCTGCTAATATTGGATGTGCTGGGTCGAAATGCGAAGATATCGCAGCCTCGCTGTAAACAATGTCATAAAGTCCTTTTCAGGATGAACACCAAAGAAACTACGTGAACATTCTACTGCCGTTGCCACACTGTCTATAGTTACTTGCGTGTCAGCTCAAATTATTGCTCCCACCCGCTGTAATCTAACGAGACGTCCAGGTCGGGCTTTATCAGCAATTTTTAGCATCCTTTAGAAAATGTGTTAACTAGTTATGCACCGCTTTACACGACAAACATTTCTCACTATACTCAGGAAATATTTCTTATTAATATCCTTTGCAGCCCCCCCCCCCCCCCCCCCCCCACACACACACATTGTTCTTTGATTGAACACTCTGTGAGCATGTACTCCATTTTGTATTTGAACTGTGAATATGCTGGTGACACCTAGTGTCTGCTACCTACAATAATCACAAAGCTGAATGTTGCTGTCACCTAATGACATCGTTAGAAACCACCAACTACATTTTCCAGTAATCCCATATGAGTGTGTGACCTACTTACTGACTCACCCTCACAACAGCGTCTTTTCGATACTTAATGTATACAGAACTAAATAAGACTTACCTTTTAAAGAAACAATTAATTACGATCGACCTAGTGATCTGTGATACCCAAGTATAATTTCTGTGAGATGTAATGGCTCTTCGTATACCCCAAGTGTACTGAAGAAGGTGGTCCTAGGCCCTTCTTGCCGTAATGTAATGCAAGGCTTCTAAGAAGGCTCAGCTATACAGAGATCACATTGAAGATCAACATCTTATCCATTAGACTGCCGTAACACAGTCGGTTTCCATGTGCATGGCATGAAAATATGTGTGTTTTTTTTTTGTTTCCTTGATTAATATGTTTCACCTGATACTGATACAAGCAACTTAACACTAATACCATTTAATAAATATTAATAATTGTAAAACTTGACATCAGAATTCTGAGGTGGTGATGTGAACAGACCCTACAATGTGATAAGACTATAGACAATAATGAAATGTTTATAGTTCCCTGTCAACCTGAAAAGCTAACGTTTCTTACATAAAAGATACAGGAACTTCGCAACCTTGATAGTTACACCCCCCCCTCCCCCCTTTTTTTCTTTTCACGTCTTTAATACATGTTTTAATTCTAGCTGCTTTCACAATTACTTTTGTTAACCAAATCAAAGTGTATTTTACCATCAATTTATGTATAATGACCACATTTAGCATGGTATTTGTGATATAAACATGCATCAAAATTACTATCTTCAATTACATGCATCTTAGTAACACAATGAATGACTGCAAAATAAACGAAAAAAGGACAAAATAAAACTGGTGAGAATTGAGTTATTTCACGAAGAATTGTTTGGCTTGGCTTTGTTCTCAATCTCTCGCTACCAAACCCTGAAAGGGCTTAAGTAGCAGAATGTAGTCCGGAGAATGGAATGTGTTGTAGTTTACAGATTGACTGCGATATTTGCACCTTTCGGTCCAACACATCCGACTTCAGCAATGAAGAATTGTTTAAATCAAATAGAAAACTATATATATATATATACACACACATATATATCTTCCCCTCTACTATACTCGTTCGCATAATGACACAGTGCATTAAACTGTACTTTAGCACACATTTTAAAATGAGTTTAATTTCCATTGGGGTTTGACCTTGCTGTTTCCTGAATACTTGCAACTAAATGCTTTGCCATCCTGTCCCCATATATATTATGAAATCTCAGAACATGGTTTGCCTTGTAATGCGATCAACTGATTTTCTTAACCTTTAATGAACTAGCGTCATGAAATTGCGACCCATTCGTTCCGTACTGAAGTTGAAATTCTGCGCCAGCTCTAGGGTCATCGCTTTATCGTATATAAACTACCAGGTTAATGTCATAGAAACGGCTGAACATACTGCTCTTTTGATTGTAGAGAGTTTCAACTCCCATCATGTACTGTTAAAGGAAAACAATGGTTATTTTGAAATTTGTTTTATATTTTTGGAAAGGATTTCTTCTGTTTTTAATTGGATTTGAAGATTCACCCATTATTGAGAATGGGGGAGTTAAGTTTCTGCCACAGATTTTTCTGAGGTAGATCTGTTTAGTGTGATTATGTAGATACAATAATTACATTTATAGTCAAAGTGACAGATATAGCCATTACGGTAAACATCGATAGTAGTAAATAGTTCGTAAAAAATTTAAGCAGCTGCACAAAATATAGGTAATTTTTTAATCTGGTATAGTAAAGGTTAATATGCTGATTTTTTAAATATGTGTTATATTCAACGTTAGTATTTCTTCTCACTTTCTGTTTCATTGTTGTGCGTCTAGCTATTTCAAACAATTTCTGTCTTAAATGTAGATACAAATTGCTGGTTTCCATATCTCCCTATCTATAACCCCAAAAGAATTAGAAAGTGGTGAAACTAATTGATTCTCCCCTTCATAACTAACTTGATACTTATCAGACTCCTCAGTTTTTAAACTGCTAAAGGCTGTTCAGCACAATTGCCTACCTTTACCAGCACCATCATAGAAATGACCGCTTCCACTGTAAATAGGAAAGCTATCACCAACATGACACCTCCGGCAGCTGGTTTGGATCCAACAATACTAAGGGCATTAATCCAACCTCTGTACAGGTAAAATGGAACAGAAACATATACCTGCTGTTTGAGACATGCTATTTGGAGCATTAATTACTGCATACGCTCTATGTACAAAACATATCTTCCATCGAAATAGGGCAAAACCTCTTTCGATATTTCAAACATTCATACTTCTATCTTATAAACTTCAGAAATAAATATTGTAGACAAGGACCAAATTGAATTTCAAATTAATGTTCCCAGAACCTGAGATTAATGGTTCATCATCATCACATTCTTTTTCACTTCAATAGGAGCAAGGGGCTACCACAACTTGCAGGAAGCTGATATCATAGCATGTGTGTGCTCTTATAGATGTGGTTGTGAAACTTTGTTTTACATGATAAGGTTGCCAGCCTAATGTCCAAACAAACAAATTTAATCTGTGTTCCAGGCATAGCAGTGCAGTGGCTTCTATTCTGCCCTTGCCAGTAGAGTGCCAAAAGATCACCGTGGGACAAGATTATATATTTTCTCTGGTTATAAGCATGCAGTCCCAGGTTAAAAAATAATATTATTGCAAATAAGTTACCTTGAAGGGAGACTGAGATATAAGTATTTATGTGCTTCTACATTAGCAATTTCTTTAGCCCTTTTGTTTGGCATATGGTAGGTAGCCCATGCAGACATTTAGTCCTCTCTTACAACTTGCACCGTAGGCTATAGTTGACCTATTCATTCCTACCCAACAAGCATCATGAGATCCACATATCTGACCATTTCAGGGGCGCGTAGAGAGCATGCATCATTGGCTGTAATTGATCTATTCACTCCTACCCAAAAAAGGTCATGAGATCCACATATCTGACCATTTCAGGGGCTCGTAGAGAACATGCATCATTGGCTGTAATTGATCTATTCACTCCTACCCAACAAAGGTCATGAGATCCATACACCTGACTATTACAGGGCAAAAGGGAACATGCATCATAGGGTGTAGTTGATATATCTATTCCTACCCAACAAAGGTCTCAGATACAAACACCTGATTATTTCAGGGGCAAAAGGCAACATGCATCATAGGGTGTAGTTGATCTATTCATTCCTACCCAGCAAAGGTCTCGGATCCAAACACCTGACTATTTCATAGACAAAAGGGAACATGCATCTGAAATTCCTTATTTGCACAAACTTTTTTGAAATTATTTTGTATTGGTAAGCTTGTAAGCAAACTACTCTCTATAATGCACTGTGCATGACAAATGTAAATAAATTAACTATGCCCAATGTGATATTTATAAACATGAGAGACCACTATTCTGGTAACTATAGAAATGAAACTTACTCATTAGAAGATACAACACACACACATAACATCCAAATTGGAGAACCAGACAATATTATAGATCAACTGCACATTAAAAAGGTGTAAACTGTGAACTGACTATGTGACTGACAGGAAGGATAGAAGTCATATCCTGAGATTAATAAGAGCAGTAATAAAGACAAATGGGTATCAGGGTGTAGTCACTGGCCCAGATAACCACGGAAATTCATTGATTGACAGCATTTATAAAGTTTCACTGAGCAAATTATAAATACACAACAGCAATTGACAACACTGCAACATCCCAAATTTCACAAAAATAAATTTGGTGTGGACAGAAATTATACAATGAACTTCTACTGATAATGATGCAAACATGCACAAAGCTTACAACAACTTTGTCAAATGCATATCTAACGTGCAATCCCATTGGCACAACAAGAAATACCAGTAGTTATAGTGGCACATATTTGAAGATGAAAATAAGATAAATATAAGGCATGATGGTTTTTTAAAATCCATTTTCTCTAATGACTTAACCACACAAATACTGGAGGTGATCTGTAAGGTGATTTTATAATAAATGTATAACACATGACTAGTGTAATACATGATGAATTTTGCAGCATGGCTGTTGTATATGATATTTTTAATGCGCTTTTTTATTTTAAATAATAGAATTAGTCAAGATTACATTTATTTATTGACCTTTTTTGATAATGACCTAGCGGCACATGGTTTCTTCATAAACACTTTGATTGACCAGCCAGAAATAATCCTTTTCATTACCCAGATATAAACTTACTCTTTTTACCCAAAAAATTATAAATTGGTATTCTCAATCTATCAAATAAATTTGATATAGGATGGTCTTCAATAAATAAATTCCACAAACTACTGGCATAACAAGTAGGAACATTGGAGATGACCAGGTCAGTCCATTTAAAGTAGAATAATGAAATTAGAGCACATAGCTTTGTCATATTAAATAGCTTTCCAAAAATGTCTATCTTGTGCATATTTTCTCAGGTAGGAATGCAGTAGAATTGGATTTTATGGACCAGTGGCCAAGATTCATAGGGTTCATACTCTTAGTAACAAAACTATTGACATGAGCACTAGGAACTACTGAAATATGCAAAAGAGACCAATTTGAGTTTGTGCAAACAAGGAAACATTTACCTATACTAAACAAAAAGTCATGATATTCAAAAATTAACTTGGGAAAACATGCATGAGTGAGTTCAGTGCACAACAGCCACACCCAGTCCTGTACTACCTTGACGAGAATGGCAAATGAGGCAACTGACAGGATGCCAAAAAATATGCCAATAAATATCATGATGAGCCCTACGACCACATTCTTTCCTACCATTGTCAAACCAGAGATGATTCCACTGCAGAATGCACACATTATTTGTTATGTCAACAGAAAAAGACAAAAGTAATGACAGAGCAATAATACACAAACAATTAAAAAACAACAACAGTTGATATATTGACATAAGGATATAAACTGTTATTGAAAATACAATTCAAGGAACTAGAAAATAATGTTATTTTTATTTGTTTTAAAATATATCACAATATTAAAATATCTAAATAAAAATGTGTCAGGGAACAACTAATACCATGGATATATGTGACATGTTACAATAAAATTAGTATTTTAATTTGAATATATACTTCATCACTCCAGCAAAAGCATAAGGTCACCATAAAGTTGACCTTCATGCACAATGCTTATGTCAAAGAATTGCGTTTTTGTAAAGCTGCTTTCTGCAGCCTTATACTTTACATGATGATTGCCAGCACTTTGCAAACTCATACTTAAGTCACCTATGGTGACTTGTCTAGTAGGGTACAGTGGGCCTATTCTTTCTTCTCCGGGGAGTTCACTGACTCACATTATTCTCAGTTATCAATATGTTACCAAACATAACTTAATCATAAATGTTTCCTATTTTAAAAGATTCAGAAAATCTGACTACGTGCTTGACTGAAATTAGTAAGTCTGAAACAAGTCAGACTTTTAAAGTTTTTTTTTAATCCCTAGAAATTGTATATCTCTTCATTTAAGGTTAACACTGCTGTGCCAAATGAAGGTGTCTTGACACTTTGTACACCATACATCAGACCTTGTAAGAATACAGCTCTTGCTTAAAGACCAAAGAAACAGCTAATGCACGTATAGACCACAACTATGAACCACTTCTATTTAAGAAGAAACATAAGAATGGATGTTCAGATAGTAAATAAGACTGGAAACTGAAGTATACTTCATTCATATGTGTACAAATACTGAAGTACGAACAGATGACACCTAAACTCCAGATAGGGGACGTCTTGGGCTAGTGGATACATGACATGGCTCACAACCAAAAGGTGGGTTCGCTCCCCATCACAGCACCGGCCGTTACCCCGGTGAAGCAAACCCTTAGAAAATGCAGGATGAAGCATACCCTTACACAAAACTGCATGCCAAAGTCAGATGCACCAGGCCGATAGGCACAAAATAAAAATATAGTGCAATGCACCCCGCCTTAGGGAATAGAGAAATAAGGTGAACGCAAAAAAAAACTCCAGATGAAAAATGAAATGTTGAAGTCAGTTGTTGTAAATAGCTATCTAATGTGGGGCCCCTAATTTGACAGAACACTGTGAGTTAGAATACTAAATCAATTTTGTGAAGAATGCAAACATAGTGTTTGAATAATTAAAAATACAGCTCTAAGTATGAAGAATCGCTAAGGACACATACATTAAAATGACTTGACAGTGAAAACAGGCAGAATAATAGTTTGCGTTAAAGGTATTTCCAGGGACAGACTAGATCACAATCTTGTGATATTTCTGAAGATACATTAAACAATTTGGAAGGTAATATACATGGAATGATTATGAGATGGGAAAAAAAAAAAACCACCAGGTGTTAGGTGGAAACTATTCAAGAAAGCCATCAATAATAGTTTCAGCAAGCTTAGAAAAAACTGAAAGTTCAAGAACCTCACGAAGCAACAGGAAATATGAGAAAGAAACAGAATACTGTTTCCAAACAAAAATTATCCAAATATTATGGCACCAAAGAATGTATCCTCAAGAAATAAAATTTAAAAAATACAAATTTGCTGATTGTTCATATCCTAAAAGTAATGTAAGAAATAATTTAAATGCACTAACAAATATCCTACAAAGTGTACACATCACAATTGTGCTTTTTACAAACATAATGTATATAAAAAAACTGAAGGCTATAATCCATAACCATATAATCTTTAATAGAAGAGCACTATAAATTTGGGTTAAGACCATACATTTAAATAATATTAATGTCTGACTTTGCTGACACATTATAAAAAAATGTTAAAATGTGACATTACAGCCAACAAAGTTCCAGAGAATCTTTTGTTCTATACCTATTCATGCATAGCAATTTTATATGCCCTGTAAACAAATGTCTCTGACACAATTTACATTTTAACATGTCATTCAATACTTACACTGTGAAATCCGTAATTCCTAAACACTGGACCACATACACGCAGAATTGGAAGAAGAAAATAAAGAAGAACACGAAGAAGTTGAATGAGCTATCACTCCTGAAACATAAACAAAATGTAATTTATTGGTATTATGCACAAAGTAGATGTACTTCAAATCATTGAATGTGTTGGGATAAGATAAAGCAGAAAGAAAACAGAAAAGTAAAGACTACAGAGAAAGAGATAGAATGCAGAAAGGGAGAGAAAACTACAAATTTAAGGATAAGTTAAGTGTATGAGTGGCACAACGATTAAAGTGCTTGTTTATAACAGTAATGATGCTGTGCTAGCTCCACAGTAGTGACATGCTCTAGTCTACCCAGCTTAAATGGGGGACCTGTTTCACTGTTAAACAAGGCATTGAAAAAGGAAACTGGTCACCTTGTATCACAAAAACCTGAGACCTAAGTACGATAAAGTATCTAAAACTTCATCCCTGATGTCGGTGCTGTACTATCTCTGCAGTAGTGACAAGTACCAGTCTACCTAGCTGTGAATGAGGTACCTGACGACTCACTGTTAAAGAAGGCAAAGCGGAGCAGAAAAACTGGTCACCTTATTTCACAAAAACCCAAGACCTACTACAATAGTCTCTAACACTTCATCACTGACGGCAGAGCTATTATGTGAATACATTACAATTAAATGGGTACAATTAATAGATTTGAAGGGAACAAAACATATAGGGGATACATTTACAGAGGGAAAAAGAACAGAAAGGGAATACAAAATTAACTTATTTAGCTATTCAAGATACTAAGTAGATAATAAAGTTTTCTAAATGCCTAGGGCTTTTTTCTATACCTGCTGTAATCAACTGATATCAATGTACGTGTATTATATATATATCTAACTATAGGTTGATGCGACCTTGGAGTCGCAAATCTCTGCTGAGTTTTTGCTTTTCCTTTTACTTTCAGCGTTGTCTCTTTACTTCCCTTTGTTGCATGAGCTTATTTTTGCCCAGCTTAAGGTGGCTCTTCTGGTTACATCTCCATTTGGCTCGTTCTGCAGCCATGCCATCCAAATGTCAGATTCATATCCGAGTCTTCATGGCCCACTTACGTGTGTCTTTGAATGCGCAGCTGTGGTCGGCCATCTGTTCTTTTACCACATGCCAGCTATCCATAGCGAATATCTTTGGGGGTGCAACCGTCTTCCATGTGACGAACATGACCACACCAACGCAGTCTTTGTTGGCGAAGGAGGGTGTACATACTTGGAAGACCGGTGTGAGAATCCACTTACGCATTAGTCATCTTGTTTCTCCATGAGATGCCAAGGATGGATCTCTTGCGCCGTTGGTGTTCTTGCTTGGCATATGTTGTCTTCGTTTCGCTGCCATATAGAAGCGTACTGACGACACATGCACTGTAGACCATGGCCTTGGCTGTAAGTTTGAAGTTTTCCAAGACACGTGTTGTAGGACGAGAAAATATGGTAGCAGCTCTGTCAATGCGATTGCCCAATTTGGAGTCTAGGCAAATCCCTTCTGTTGCATTACCAAATGCGTTCCTCAGTAGCAGCGCAAAGAAGATTCCAAATAGTGTTGGGCCAGGACACAGTCTTGTTCAACACCACATTGAATATTAAATAAAGGTGATGTATTTCGTTGAATTGGACTGTTTCTTTCATATCCTCATGAAATGACACTATTAGCTGCAGCAGTTTATTAGGACACCCTATTTTTGAAAGGATTTTGAAGAGTGCAGCCCTGCTAACAAAATCAAATGCTTTTGTCAGGTCGATGAAAGTGACATAAAAAGGCTTGTTCTGCTCGTGTGATTTTTCTTGTAGCTGTCGTAGAGAGAAGATTATGTCAATCGTTGATCTTCCAGATCAGAATCCGCTTTGGTACTCTGGGTACACACACTCAGCCAGTTTGTGTAGCTGCAGTCAGATCACTCTGACAAAGACGTTGCCAGCAACACTGAGCAGTGAGATGCCTCTGTAATTATTAGTCACTTCTATTTTTGTATGTGATAATATTTTAATGCTTATCTTGGATAAAGAGACAATTTATAGTATTTTTATACCAACTCTCTGCTACCAGAGTCAGACATAGACTCTCATCAAGATTCAAGAATAAAAAATCATGGTATGCGAAATGAGGTGCTTTGAGAAAAGCAGTCGGGGTCACAAAGAGAAGAAATAAGATAGAAGGTGAGTGCAATACTGTGCATAGAATACATGGAAAGGCGGAAAATGAAGTGGTTCGAACACTTGACAAGAATGCAACTAAATCTACCAGCTGTGCGAATCTACAACACCAGAAAGGAGGGTTACATATCAAGAAGACCAAGAAAAAGATGGATGTGAGATACTGAAGTAATACAGAATGATAACAACATTGGTGACACATCTGGCATACAAAAGAAAAACCATGATACAACGCATTCCGTTCTCCAGACTACATCCTGCTACTTGCAAAGCTCTATACAGGGCTTTGTAGCGGGAGATTGAGAATGAACGAAGATGACAAAATGTTGTTATGGTTAAAACAAGTTAATCCATAAACTGCATGGAAGATAATGGATAGAACCTTTAACCACCTTAATGTTTATTGAGATGCTGAAAAACTGTCTACATAGGACTTTTGCTATATATCTCAAGTATGATATTACTATAATTATTCTATGCAGGAATAAGCAAATTTATATTATTACATCATACTATCACATTTACTCTTAGTGTTGCCAGGACCCGAAAGGGGAACAAAGAATAGTAACACTGTATACGCGCCACACACATTGTAAGAGCCGGCTAAGGAGGGTTGAGCATGAGGCTGGCTAGTTCATCCTGTAGAAACCATACAAAAGCCATTCAAAATTCAACAAATACGGACTCAACCATTAAAGACAGAAGAAGGTCTTGTCCAGAGTAAAAGTAAAGATCCCGTCGCGCCATGCTGCTCATAGGCAATTTGGTGTTAGGCCAATATTATTTTGTAACCTACGGTACTTAGTGGAAGATGTAGTCAGCATATTGCCGCCCGCCTTTACTTTCCGGACTGAACCGGTACCCATTTAAGGCTGGGTCGACCCAGGAGCCGTTGCGGTTTGAAAAAACATTTTCGCATCAACTGGGGAATGAACACAGGACCACTCAGATGCAAAGCCAGCTCGCTAACCACCGCGCTACGCGGCTCCCTCTTGTCCAGAGTACATATAGACTCAATGCAGAAAAGCTTAAAGTAATATGCTTGACTAACTTACCTAGTTTCTTCTAGGAAAACCATCTCCAGGTTTGGTTACTTGAATGTCCATACAATGTATGAGCAAGGGAAGGCTGCACAGCTTGCAGCAGAAATAAATTACAGAAGTGCTATTCTAGGGCTGACTCAAACAAGAAGCAAAGTAATAGAGAAGATAATTGTGAGCACAGGTGAAATTATGCTGCCTTTAAGACATGATGAAGATGGTGAACACTATAGTGAAGGTGTAGCCCTGATGCTATTAACAGAGGTGCAAAATAAACTTACAGAATTGGAGGCAGTAGGATCCAAAATAATACTAGCTACTTTCAAAACTGCCAGAAAGGGAAATAAAAAGAATCATTATCCAATGTTACACACAAACCAGTGACAAAGAAGATTCAAATACAGAAGAAGATTACACCAGACTATCATGGATAAAAGGAAAAGAAAATCAATACAATTTTGATGGGTGACCTAAATATATAGAGTGTATGTAAGTAAGTAGGTTATGTTATGTTGTTCGTCCATCACGAAGGATGAGGACCTTTACTTTTTTCATCTAGCCAGTCCTTCCAGTCGAGTATTCTGTAAATTTGGGTTGTGGATGGGTGCGGAGATGGCTGACGAGTCCGATTTGGGATCAGCGATAGCATGAAAAGTTCACATCACGAGACGGTGATCATGGCTGTTAGCAGATCCATATCTCATCCGCTTTATGGCTCAGCCAGGAATCCCGCAACTGACGCAGCTTTTTAACTATAGCCTAGCTTGTTAGAAGACTTACGCTCTCCGCTTCACCGCTCGTCTGTCGTCGCGGGACTCTACTTTGTTAGTACTGGATAAATGAAAAGAGAATGACTTGCGCGATTAATTTGATTTAAGTGAGGAAGGGTTGCGTGGTTCGTCGACCTCACTCTCTCACCCGAGTCCAACTTTAACCAGTGGCAAGACAAGTCAGGACGACTGGATATGATCTCGGGTGCAGTGCATGACCACGACTGCTTAAGTGCTTCGCCGTGTTCTGTGCGATCCACACCGCTCAGCACATTTGCTGTTGTGGTAGCCTGATGACGAGTTTCCTGCTTAGCTGGCTAGGCTTGAGCAGGGCAAATCTAAAGAAGCTTTCCCCTGTTCTTGGCTTCCTACTTTTTCTTTTACCGCCTCTCCTGCCCCTTTTCTTTCCATATGTTTGTTTGGGTATCACACTGACAAGGACTCCGAGGGACGCAGGACATCTTGTCACCTCCAGTGGTAATGAGTGACCCCACACTGCCCAGCGATTTTGGGCTCCCGTGTTGTCAGGAATAGGTGAAAATAGGCTTAGAGTTCGACCACAACTAAAATATGGCACATTATCAAATAGGTGTATCTTATTTCACATAAACCAATTGTAGTACAGACCTCATGTGGTGTTCCATCGATAAAACACTTCTTGAACTCATTCGAGTTTTGGATGAAGACGAAATATCACAGAATATCTGAAGCTGACGTGTCAGAGTGCAACAGAAGCATCTGTGTGGCGAGAAGAGTTGACAGGTGCAGGAGGGGGGCAGCCGACAACATGCCCAACCCTCTTTAGTCTCTATTTCTGGCATGACCAACAGATTACAATGTTACTATTCTTTGCCCCTCTTTCAGGCACCATAAAATACAGGCAACTTATACAATATCCTTGACTTCAGTCCGGCGGGTGTCCTGTATGCGAGATAGCCTACAATCTCCTGTTTTCAGTCCGATCTTTCGCCATTTCGTACCAAGGTCTCTCAGCAGACCATCTCGCCATTGTATGGGTGGGCGGCCACGAGGTCATGTGAAATCATTTGGCCATCAGAACGTCGTTCTGAGTGTCCATCTGTTGTCTGGCATGCGCACAACGTGGCCAGTCCAGTGGTATTTGCGAGACAATGCAGCCTACATGACGCATTTCAGTATTGTGGATTCGATCTCTGATTGAGATACCAAGAACGCATCTTTCCTTCGCTCGCTGGGTAACTCATACTTTCTTTGCATCCATGTTGTGTAGATTCCATACTTCACATCTGTAAATCATGGCTGGTATGAATGCAGAATTTTAAAAATGCGCCCTTGCAATTGTGTCTTTCAGCTGCAGGAGTGTATGCTTTATGTTATTGAAGCTAGACCAGGCTGCAGATCTTCTGTTTTGAGATTCCTCAGTCTAGGGTGTGAGTGGCATTTATTTCTTGTCCTAAGTATATGGTAACTTAACATCTTTAAAATACATTAAACTTGTTACTAACCTGAATGCCTTGTACAGAGGGCGGTACCAACACACAAATGAACAGGGTGTGAATAGAATAAACCAAAGAATGGAGAGGCCAAAGGTAGCTCCTCCACTTTCACTTGAAATTAGAAATGCCAAGCTTCCTAGTATGTTGAGGAACAGCACTACCACGTGAACTAGTAAGAATGCAAATATGATATCCATTAACATCTTTATTAATTCAAGGTATTAATAACTGCACAGACTTTGAAAACTTTTACTTTATTATAGATAAAAACAAAATAAATATATCATTATGAAAGAACATAAATCACTAAAAATCTGGAGCAGGGAATGTAAAGATGTTCATATCTATGCATTTTACATTTTAATTTATAGCTTAAACTACTGTAGAATCACACACCTGACCTTTCTTCTTCTTCTTCTTCATTCGTTCTCAATCTCCAGCTACCAAGCCCTGAACAGGGCTTTGCAAGTAGCAGGAAGTAGTCCAGAGAATGGAATGTGTTGTGTCGCTAGTTTACAGCTTAAATGCGATATTTGCATCGCTCGGTCTGACACATTTATCTTCGGCAGCACACCTGACCTTAGTGATGCACTTCTACTTACAAGGCAGCTAAAAAAATAGCTGACATACGTGACTAGAAAAATAATACACGTTCAGATTGATATTTTAAAACACTCTTCTCTCTGACCACAAATATATAATAAAGTGTCTTTGTTATGTACTTACAACCCCACAAATAATAAGCAAACTTGACAATGCGCTGGAATTCAAGAGGTATATCCACACTGATATCTTGATAAAAGCATGGTCCAATAGGAAAACACTTGGGCAGAGGAGGCCAGTTGTTTTCACGTTCTGAAAAGAAAAAAATTATGTACTCTACTTATTATGCTATGTCAAACAATGTATAACCCTTCTTGAAATATCATTTATATGCTGTTGAATCAATGCCATAACTCAGAACTTCTAAGAAGACGATTTTAAAATGATTTTTGCTGTATTACAAACAACCAATTAAACTCACTTCCAGCAAATTGGGCATTTTTCATCTCTTGCTCTTTGCGCTGTAATTCTGCAGCTTTTCTTTCCAGTTCCTGTTCAAAATAAATGATCTGATATTAACACCTCAATGTGCTTGATGCTGATAACAAACATAATCGGTGGTCTCCCTTTTGATCCTAAAAAAGCACAGGGAGCAGCGATCACAAAAGCCTGCACTTAAGCAATTTGTGTACCCTTTGCAATGGTGGTTTCAATAGCAACATATTTTATGTGATGATATTGCTATCCTCATGCACAACCTTCTTTAGCTGCCTTAATTGACAGGCTCTGAAACTTTTATGGATCTAATTCTTTGTTACCCAGGAACCACTTGGGTGATAAGCATAATTACAAAACTTTACTTCTTTTTAAGAACAAAGATAACCAGTATCTAGGACAAAAAGTAGTGGAGAGGCATGAATTCATATGCCAATCAGAATGGACAAGAAGAACTTGCAACACACGGTTAAAGAAAAACACAATTAATTCCCCTTTTATAATGGTATATAGTTATATCATTTTTTGTTAAGCGACCGAGTAGATTACAAATATTATTGCACATTCTTCTGGGAACATTGCTTATTACGATTTGGATTCTTCAAAAAAATATGCTGTCCTTTTCAGAATCTCAATAACGCTGTATAGTTTCTCCTCAGATCTATGTGCTAGGGGCCGCCCTGAAGTACATGTTTGCCAGACCACAGTAACAGACTGGTGGTTAATATCTTGGATTTGGTGTACAGGGGGTATCTCATTCTGTTGTGGCCAGTTCTGAGGCAAAGTATGATAACATGGTCATTTCTTGACAGTTGGTAGTATCTGTCATCTCAATGATAAAATTTAACTTCGAAGACAAGTGGCACAGAGAAACCCAGGATCACATATAGCAGAAGCATACTACTCTTTGTAAAGAAGAGATCCAGTGACAATATTCAGACACCGAACTGAAAAATCATCTGTTCAACAAATTAAAAACTTGACACACACACGTGGGGAGAACAAACAAACAGTGGAACATATTTGGCATGTCTGCCAGCTCCATAAGAGGAGCAGAGTGACTACATCCCAATTTTGAGATAAACTGTATGGCAATGAGACAAGTCTGAGAAGGACTGCCAGGTTTATGAGGGAAATAGATGCGATTATTTGGGAGCGAACGAAGAAGAATCTGTCATCTGTTTGATGCTTGAGGTGTTCTTCCTACCACTTTACATAGCACTGCCCTTTTATTATGACTTTTGCTTCTTCGTAGTTGACCAGGTATTCTTCCTGTATCAGTTTCAGTCCATCTTTGCGCATACTGCCTTGAGGATTAAAGAAATAAGGCGAACACACAAAAAACTCCGTCTTTGACTCGGCAGTCAGCAACCTATTTCCCTTGATGTTACAGTGTGATGGTATCCACTGAACCACTGCTTTCTGGAACCTTTTAGACATGAATATTATTCCTTCTATTCAGAAGTTAACCCACACTAGTAAATTAAGTTTTCTGCTGAATCCTGAACTTTCATTTTCATACACTGAATACCACCAACTGTTCTTTCCTCTCTGCCAGTGACATGAATTATACTTGACTAAGATTATATAAATACAGAAAAAGATAAATATTTACTCACCTTTATAGATATCTATTCACATCAGTATACCTAATATATATACACGTGTGTTATATATATATATATATATATATATATATATATATATATATATATATAAACACACACGCATGCACATTTAAAAAAAATGTTATTTGTCCTCTCTGTATAGAATACATTTGTTTTAACATTACAAATTAACTCCAAGTAAAGAGTTAGAAAATAAACACCAGCCAAAATGAAACCATTTTATTATTAGGCAGACTGCTAGACTTGCTGTGTCAGTTAATCATCTTTAAACATGTAATTTGAATCCAGGAAATGCTGTAATTATTATAAAACAGCCCAGTCCTAACAGTCTTTATTAGTTTTCATGTTTACTGTTATGTTAGTCTTATTTTATTGTTTACGCATTGTTAAGTATCTTCATCATTAATGGCAACCTATTTTTGCAGAACACCTCACAGAAAATTCATTTAATTAAAACTCTGGTAAAGAATGATATGAACAAAGTTAAACAGAAAGAAAATAATATTTTCAATGTATTTTATGAAAAACTAGTTATTTCTCAGTATTAAACTTGAGTTAATTCGTCAAACAGAAGAAAACTATATGCAATTTGTTTTTTAAATGAGAAAACTGGTGGTCATATATTATTTAAAAAGAGTCCTAAAGACGACTAAAAAGACCAAATAATTTCAGACACAATAAGACATCACTTTTTGTTGTACTTGAAACAAAGCGATAGGGCCTTGAAGACTCTCTGCAACTGTTAAAAGAAGGAAACTCGCTTGGTAAGGTCACATATCGAGATCAAATGGTCTTGCAAATACGGTCCTGCATGGAAAGGTGCAAGGCAGACAACAAAGAGGTTGTGATAAAAAGAGGTGGGAGAACATAAAAGAATGGACCAATCTCCGATCAGAAGAGGCACAGGCAGCAGCAGCTGACAGAGAAGGATGGTGTGGGGGTTGTGAGGATGTTTTCGTGTGTACCCCAACAAATTCACTGGTTACAGGATGACCTGACACGCAGGTCTCCAACTGTCACTATTTTTAAGGCTTATCTAGTTTACTTTTTCCTTGTGGGTTCTCATCAAGTGCATATTTGGATATACCATTACTCTATCCATCTATATATTTTCTCCTCAAAATCAAATTATACTTGTTTTCTATCACACAAGTTCACAAGTTCTGCTATTACTTCAGGCTCTCACATACAAGATAGTTAATAGAGAATATGTTGAGGGAAGTCTGCGATCGGAATTGTGTAAGACAAGACAAACAGAAACACATTCCACCCTGACCAAAGTCATGAGCAGTGAAATAAATGACAAATTAAAAATCAGATGTGTGTACAATTGTTTTAAACAACGCATTCATTTTCATGGCAAGGCAAAAATCATTACTGCCTGTACTTCTGTTTTCATATAACCAAAAATATTTAATATTACATGTCATAATGGAACGTGTGGGTGGTTGGGATGGAGTTTTTAAAAATAGGAGTCATACCAGCAAAAGTATTTTAAGGTGAAAAAAAGCAACAAAACCAATTTGTGTCACACATTTTATGCCTAAAGCTGAGGAATACACAACACAAAAACTATAAGTTTTTATAGCTGTACAACTGCTCCACAGTCTAGATGTCTCCTTTAAAATGAAACGCTGCTGTTCAAATACAGCATGTGTGGGGATGGCGTGGGCTAGTGGTTAAGTGACACGGCTCACAACCAGGAGGTGCTGGGTTCGACCCCCATCACAGCACCGGCCGTTACCCCGGGGAAGCAAACCCTTAGAAAATGCAGGAGGAAGCAGGCCCTTACATAAAATGCCTGCTGAAGTCGGATGCACTGGGCCGACAGGCGCAAAAATAAAAACCACAGTTCAACGCACATCGCCTTAGGGATTAGAGAAATAAGGTGAACGCAAAAAACAAAACAAAAATACAGCATGTAATATAAACTGCAGTGGAATTCTCCAGTGGAGAAGATATATGGAAATACAGAACAAATTATACTGGAGATACTTGGAATCCTGTTTTTCAAACAACCAGTTTATGCTGTTAGGTAAATTAAGTTATTCATAGGTTATTTTTGTGATTTGACTTCCTGCAACATACTAGCTAATGAGAATGATCTTTCATGATCTTTTTTAGGAAGTTTTGTCCAGACCGCAGTTAACAGTCTGCTCTTTTAAAGTCAAGGGTTCTTGTACACAGGACCTCAGAGTTTATCATCCCTCTCTGATAGGACTAGGTACTCAATTTCACCCCATTGAGACCAGGGGTTGCTTGAAGTTTGCGGGTTTCTAACATCTGCTGTTTCGTGCTTTCATTAATTTCTTGACAGGCAAGTGTCTTGCTTTTCTGCCATAATGGCCCCCTAAACAAATTATACATGATAAAAAGTAATGCCTGGGTGATTTATGGAAAGGTCTGTGTTTTACAGACAAGAATATATTCACTGCCATATTAAGAGAAATATCATAAGAGTGCGGTCTATTCCTTCTAGGGTAGAAGACCCTACAACTTATCATATTGCACATCCTACTAAAAGCCTGCCTAGTGGAGTAGTCATCAAGGTTTGATGAAAGCTCTAGAAACAATAAACCTAATATTATACAGGAATAAAAGGAATGAATAACTCATTTTCAATGGATTGAAATTAGGAGAACAAAATTCTTGTCAGATAATAAAGTTATATTTAACAGACAATACATGCGATTTAGCTTTCTTGACTACATAATTTTTTTGAGGACTAAGCATGACATTTTTACATGTGAAACTCTTTTTAAGTAATTATATGTCTTCATTCTCTGCCAGATTAAGCATATACCATCAACATATATTGCTGTTAATAAAATTAGATAGTGAAATTTTTAGACTGCTGTGAAAATTACAATGATCTCACTTTTATGCTTTAAAAACAAACAAACAAATTATGACTACCACATTTATTCTCATTGCTGGGATCCACCAGAAGGATTTATAGAGCTAATGAAGAGAGGCTGCTTGGTCAGGCAGTCACCACATACTGCACATCATTATCATCAGGTTAGTCGGTCCGGAGACTGGTGTTGAAGTTTTTTGATCATGTCACACCGCTGTCCTCTGTTCAGCTCAGTATAAGTCTGCACCTCTACATTTTTGCAAGCCTGTGTGATGTAATTGTTTCTTGGATGTCCCCTTTCTCTTTTCCCCTGAATTTTGCCTTCTTGTATTTTCAATAACATGTCTCAATGTCTGTTATGACTATGCCAAAACAATGAACCTTTCTGTATAAAGGGTGATGCCTTTAATCTTATAGTTATGAGTCTACCGAATGTGGGGGTGGTATTCTAGCACTGTGTTTTTATTCTTTTTAATGGACCAGGAACTCCACATCATGTTGAGTACTTTTTTCCCAACTATCGTAGAATATATGACCTTTCTCGGTGCTCATTTCTCCAAAACCAGTTCATGTTGTCACGCAAACACCTAGTACGTCCCATCTATACCTATGCATTTCATGTGTGAGTTCATTCAGTTTGCCCACCTGTCTTAATGTTCTCGCATTCCACGTGGCAATAATGATGCTGTCACATGTTCTGAGTTTCTGTCTGGACAGGAGTGGTCTTAAAGTCGTGGTTTGTCGTCCTATATAAATTGTTGCATTGTTCTCCCTAGCTGTTTTTTGCAATAATGGTGTGTCTTAAGCAGCTACACACCTGACGGAGCCCATCTCTCTCCAGGTGGCCTGATAGGGAATTTGACCCTGTATATTGCCCTCAACATTTTACATTCCTCCATGCCCTCCCCGTCCACAGGGTTTCAGTGTGCGCGATTCACCCTGGAGAATCGCAGCAAAATGTAAAATATTTTGGGACTGAAACCGATCTGCAGCTATCTCAGCGCAGGAATCGGAAGTTAACCTGTAAAATGATATGGCAAATGAGAAAATGGCCCACAAGCTGGACAAAATCATTGACCATAATGATACTAAAAAAGAGTAACCTCCAACAGTGCTAGAACTACAGTACCAACAGTATGATTAGCCACGCCAGTAAAGTTATGCTCAAGGTTTCGAAGCATAATATAACAAATTTTTAATCTGCACTTTATAAGTGAAAAATACACTCAGCCCAAATAGAAATTGTACCAGGACTTCATTGACTTAAAACAGGCTTTTGATAGGGTGGGACATTAGGCCCTATGGGAAACTGAACAAGTACAAGATAGGATGGCGGCCCACCCACGTTATTGAGAAACTATACTCTGATGATGCCAGCAGTGCAGTTTACCTCAACGGGACCACAGGTGAGTGGTTCCACACGACAGTCGCCGTGCGTCAGGGGTGTCTCCTCTCTCCGACACTTTTCAATGTTTTTCTAGAACACATTATGCCAGAAGCATTGGATGAACAAGTAGAGACGATCAGTGTAGGTGGACGCATACCTTCGATTTGTTGACGACATTACCAGTCTGGCTGGAACAGAACCTGAACTTGCAAGGCTAATCGCAAACCTGGACAATGCAGCCCAGAAATTTGAAATGGAAATCAGTACAGAGAAGAGTAAGATCATGGTCAACTCCCCAGAGGGTATTTTAAACCTGATTATGGTCAAAGGTGAACCTCTAGAAAGTGTTACGCGGTTCAAATATCTGGAAGCAAAAATAAATGTGGAGGGGTCTAAAGCTGAGATCCAGTAAAGAACAGCGATGGCCATGGTCACCTTGACTAGACTGCGATTAATTTGGAAAGACAAGAAAATTAGCCTTAAATTGAAGCTGACTTTAATGTATACAAAGGTCGCCTCAGTATACCTTTACGCACGTGAGACTTGGACTCTGACGGTGACACTAGAATGTAAAATTTGCACAATGGAAATGATATGCTTGCGAAGAATTCTTGGCATTTCATATCTGGATCGCGTTACAAACAAGAGTTTTCTTGAAATTGTTAAGAAAGAGTTAGGCCAGTTTAAAAACCTATTGACTATAGTAAAAACACAAAAATTGACATGGTATGGACATATATCACGATCGGTGGGGTTGACCAAGACTAACCTGCAAGGCACTGTGCCTGGAAAGCGTGGGAGAGGAAGACCAAAAAAAGAAATGGGAGGACAATATAAAAGAGCGGACGGGAAGGTCTATTAGCTGAAACTAATATCCTGGCAAAAAATAAGACGTATGGCGTGAACTGGTTCTACAAACTGCAATAGCGGTGCCTCAACGACCTTCTAGGTTATGGGGCTGATGATTGCTTCCCCGCATAAAGACAATAGGTAATACAATGAGAATATCACTGGATGTCCATTTATGAAATCCATATGCAAGTTGCCTCATTTGAACACTACTTGACTTACACAACTAAAATTCAAGAACATTAACATCAAATTATGTAGTTTTTGCATCTCAGTGCAAATATAGAAAGAATGACTGCCTGATAACTTCTTCCATGTGTGGATTCCCCTTATTAAACAAAAAAGATTATCATTACTGATACCTCCCTACACATTTTTTAAACGGGATGAAGGGATGACATACAACGATTATCCTTGGTGAATGATGCGGCAATCTATGCAGACATGGCAAAATATAGATGGGCAGGTTACATGATGTGATGAAACGATGGAGCATGACGGCTGCAATCTGGTATCCCTGAGGTAAAAAGATACCATTGGTAAGACCTCCAATACATTGGTCAGACTACCTTGCTGTATGCAACAACATCTGAGACGCATCTGAGGGTGTGCTTACCACCAATTGGACTATTGTGGAACAATACATATTGCCCCTTTCAATATTACTTTGATTCTCAGAATAATGACTTTTTCACTGTCTTATTCTCTGGGCCAGGTAGTGGAAAGTACATGTTATTGTAAGTTCTTTTTTGTCTCCATAAAGGGTGTTATTGATGGGAGGGGCTTGTGAAAGCAATTCTGACAATGGGGTGGTCAATTTAAAAGATGGTGTTTTGCTTTTTTCTCTTGTCTGCTGCAGTGCTTGCAGTATAGTGTATGGTCTGTGGTCACTCTTTGCAGGCATTTGTTCAGCAGTGCATGTCTTGATCGAACCTGAAAATTGGACAACATGTCCAATATGTTTGCATGTAGAGCTCATTGGTCCATCCATTGTCTGCAGCTGTTGTAGGTTATGTTTCCAGTAGTTTTTTGGTGTGGATGTTGGGTTGCGGCTTGGTTTTTGTCAGTTTATCAACACTTTCATAGTCTCGGAAACCTGCATGTGTGGCGTGGTATCCACTGTAGGGTGCTAATAATGTCATAGAATTAAGTACCAATTATGATTTACGAACATTTGATAAGGTTTCCTTGGATATTGGGATTCAGCATTCACGGGCATGAAGTGTTTATAGGGAATCTGTGAAGATGATTAGTTTTATTATATGTATTCTCAAATTCTTCCATTTTGAAATGACATCAGACAGTGTTTCTGATATTCAATATCATAGTGATATATAACAGCATTTCAATTAGAACAAAGATATGTTTGCATTAAGAAAAAAAAATGGTTACTTCACACACATACACAAAAAAAAAAGGATCAGCTTCCTGGGTTTACACATCAGATTTGGTACTAAAATTTCACTTCTAATCCAGTATATATATATATATATATATATAAACTGTGGATGGTGGTACTGGTTGTGGAGAAGTATGGGTTAAAAAGCACACCACTGACCTCCTCCTTCTCTTGCAAGGCAGCTTCAGGTCCCAGCAACATTTCCGCCTAGTATACAATTCAAAATGACTAAAAACTCTTTAACAAGCATGACTGCAACTTACAAATCAGTGAATTTACTGTCACGTGAAGGAAAGGCAAACAATTAACTAAACGCATTTTTTCCATTTATCTCTGGATGACACACAAGGTCATTCATTATCTGACTTCCCTGTCCCAGGTAATGAATATCTATATTGCTTGATATCACTGTAGAAAGGTTGAACCTGGCATCATTTATCAAATGTTAAATGATGCCTGAAAGCTGGATTACTGAATCTATCAAGAACAAACATGATTCTTGTAGAAGTGAGTGACATGCAGACGAAGCCAAGCACAGCCACATGGAGGACCCCTGTCCACCTTCATCAGCATGTTCAGGATGTGAGGAAAGCTATTGCAACTTAATGTCCTTTTCAAGGTACACAAAAGAGTAATCTTACTCATTGTGGGCATTCAACATTAACAACAACGGAGAACAAATAAACCAACTTCCCCTTAGATGTGTGATGAATCTAAATATAAGCTACCAGAAAAAAACAAATGATAAACATACCTCTTGACGTCTCTGCAATTCACTAGTGTCTACTTTTTGAGCTCCAGTCTGAGAATATGGAGGAGGGGCATCAGATGGTGTCATGATAGCAGGCTGAGTTTGAGCAGATCGGGGAGGAGGGATGCCACTAACTCCCTGAAATTATAAACAATCTAAAAGTTACACATGTATATGCCACAATCATACATAACATCAGATGGAAGATGCAATTATGAAATAAAATGCAGAACAGCCTAAGCAAAATCGGTCTTCCAGACCATGACAGGAATATTGTTCAACAAAACCTTATCGTTGGAACTGAGAAAGAGAGTCCTTGGATGCTACGTAGAACCAGTACTGACATATGGCAGTGAATCATGAACAATTAGCAAGCAGGTGCTCGTCTCATCTCATCTTTTACTTTAGTCGCTAGCTGTTGTGGGGAGGCGCAATCTTTTTTCATGTGTCATCTGCATGACCATTGTTGTTTCTAATCCATGTATCTATCGTTTTTCTTTAACACTGTTGATCCATCTATTTCTTAGTCTCTCTCTTCTTCTTCTGCTTTCGTTCTTAATCTCCTGAACAGGGCTTTGCAAGTAGCTGGATATAGTTCAGAGAACGGAATGCATTGTATCCGTACCATTAAAGCTGGTAACCTTTAATGATCATTTTCATTCAACACAGGAGAAGTATAAACATTTTCTTTAAGTAAAAAGAAAACAATGACTACTTATTGTTGATCCAACAACATCAGAAACACGTGCCAACAACATTAGAGATTTTCCTATAATTCTAACAAATACTTCATGAAGGGGGGTCTCAATTCCTTGAATCTGTTATCTTGAAATGGTGAGAACGCTTGCATGTCTCAATGAGCCCAGGAGCTAAATCAGTGAAAATGAAAGCGACCAGAAGGGTCACCCAGGCTGAACAGGTTCTGGGGAAGAGAATAGGCTAAAAATGGAAAACTCACCTAGAGTGTATTAGGTTACTTTAGGGCCGACCACCCAAATTTATAACAAAGTACGTTATGAAAACATTGAAAACAAAATAAATGCATGCAGTCTTGGGAAAGGAAGGGCCTCAGGGAAAGAGGAGAATGATGCAATTGAGTGAAAGCTACAAAGAAACTCCACGAATGGCTGCCATTCTGACTACCAGGAAAACCAAAATAGTGACATGGAATGTTTGAACATTTTTCCAGACAGGAAAAATGGCACAGATAGCTGATGATGTTAACCCATCACATGTGATGAAGACCACTATATTTGTTGAGCTATGTGGACAGTATTTTCTCTTGCTGTGTCCAATGAAATGGGTGAATTGCGCTGTCATTTTGATTGAATTGACAAATGAACTGCACCTTTTGTCAACCACACTCTTATCCTGAGCTAATTTTGGCTAGTGGCAAGACTTTATCGAGACGACTGGAGATACAACAGGATGCAGATTTTTCCTCAGGGTTTACTCCCGAGGTCTTTCTCGTAAACAGGTACCCCGCAAGACGGGACACAGTCGATCTCTCACCTCGTTAGCCAAGCTGCCATGAAAACAGCACATTTTTAGGAAAGGCTACGAGGAAGCCAAGGTGAGGGTCTTGGCCAGTATATTTTGCCTAACCTTGACTTAACATGTCTGATCAGTATATTTTGCCTGACTAGAGGTTAGTCTTCCTCCCCAGCTAATCAGATAAGGAATTACAACCTGACAGTCTTAAGGATGTAAAACAAGATGGATACAATCGGAAAAGATGATACTGGCAACGAAGGAGATTATTTACTCTGGAAACAAAGCATCTTATGCCCATCACACAGAGGGAGTGGGACTGATGCTTTCTAGAGAGGTACTCATAAAGTGGGAGGCTATTAGTCATAGAATTATGAGTAAAGACCAAAAACAATATTAATGTGAACATAAGGGAAGGGAGTTAATAGATTTTAAAAAAACCACACAATTTGTTAACGAGCTGCAAGAGGTCCTTGATACACAGAAACGAAATATATCATAATACCGATGACAGACGCCAATGCTAAAGTGAAAGCAGAAAACCTGGATTATGAACATATTATGGGAAGACAAAGGAATAGGACAAATTTAAGAGAATGGAAAAATATTTGCAGAGCTATTTGCACTAACCATAATGGGCTTGGCTTGGCTTCGTTCATTCTCAATCTCCCACTACCAAACAATGAAAGGGCTTAAGTAGCAGAATGTAGTCCAGAGAACGGAATGCGTTGTGTCGTAGTTTACAGCTTGACCTTTCGGTCCAACACATCCGAGTTCAGCAATCATTTTTTGAGTACTGGGTTAGCATTCTCTCTTTGATCCCTTCTCCTTAGCCAGTCTGCACTGCTGCAGCCTGTTATCCAGGATCACCGCGTGGAGGTATCGAAGGGTCTTGGCAGCTCTGGTTTGCTGGCCCTGACGCTAGCAGTCAGCTATAGGTCACTGACCACTGCAGCTCATGCGCTGCTCAGCATCTTAACCCCTAACCAAAATGATAATTGGAGAAAACATTTTTCCACACAACAATGTACATAAGGCGACATGAAGATCACCAGACCAAGTTACGGAAAACATGATTGGCCATATCTGTATCAATCAAGCATTCAGAAGTGAACTACAAGATACAAGAGTAAAGCAAGGTGCAAACGCAGCCTCAGATAAACCACATCTTGCAGCCCAAAACTCCAAAAAGCACAAAGTAAAGAGAACAAGCAGAATGAGATATAAGACCAGGAAATGAGGACAGAATACAGCAAAAACTGAACAATAGATGTGAAGTGCTACAACTGCTATAAGAGGACTGGAGATGGACATTAATAGCACGTGGAACAGGCAAAGGAGACGTGGTATAAGATGTGAGGAAACTAGGATTCAAGAAAACTCAGCTCAAGGAATGAATTACAACAGAGAAATTCCATAAAATAGAAGAAAGGAAAAAGAAAGCAGCCATACTCTACAATTGTCAAACCTGAGTCACCAAAGCAGAAGCACAGGAAACATATGCTTCTACAGACAACGATGTTAAGGCCTGTATAAAGAAAATTAAAGGGAATATATTGACACACTGGCACAGGAAGCAGAGAAAGCAACAGAGAGAGAGATAAAATGAGAGATTTCTACTCCTTAGAAAATGGCAAATAGATAAATACAGACAGATAAATCAATAAAAGATAGCCAAGGACAAATATATTGACATCATCGAAGAAACAACAGAAACAATGGGTTGAGAATTTAAAAGAAAGCCTAAATAGACCATCACAAAAAACACCAACCAACCTACCAGCAGAGGAGACACTGGATTCAGACTGCAACCCACCAAGTAAGAAATCCAAAAGACCATATTGAAACTCAAGAAAGGGAACGCAGCAGGCTCATACCAAATAGCAGCAGAGACTATAATGGCAGATATAGATAAAGCCACTGATGTATTACAAGGATGATTAAAGAAGACATGGAGAGAACAAATGGTATCCACAGAATGCAAAGAAGGACATCTGAAAAATATGCCAAAGAAGCGAAAACTGTCAGATTGCAACAATTAAAAAGGAATTCATTGCTGTCTGTGACAGACAAGATATTCAACGGAATCATCATTGACAGATTAAAAGAGGAAGTAGACAAAAAGTTCCAAGAGGAACAGGCAGGATTTGTCAACAAAGGCCATAATAAAACTTTAAATGATAGAAAGAGAACTGCTGTTCAGTAGACACTATGGTCATAATTGGAGGTCATGAACCACACAGACGATCTGGTACTTTTGTTATGCAATCATGGTCAAATGCATGATAAATTGGAACGGGTGGAAAAACAAATCAGTCAAATTGGGACTGAATATCACCATGAAGGAAACCAAGCTCCTTAAAACTAATTCTTCTTCTTCTTCATTCATTATCAATCTCCCACTACCGAACCCTGAAAGGACTTAAGTAGCAGAATGTAGTCCAGAGAACGGATTGCGTTGTGTTGTAGTTTACAGCTTGGCTGCGATATTTGCACCTTTTGGTCCAACACATCCGACTTCAGCAAGCATTTTTTGAGTACCGGATTAACATTCCCTCTTCGATCCCTTCTCCTTTGCCAGTCTGCCCTGCTGCAGCCTGTTATCCAGGATCACAGCATGGAGGTGTAGAAGGGTCTTGGCAGCTCTGGTTCGCTGGCCCTGACGCTAGCAGTCAGCTATGGGCCGGTGACCACTGCAGCTCATCTAAAACTAATTCAATCAACAAAGAATCAATCGTGCTGAAAGGAGAGCCATTGGAAGAGGTGGATGCCTTTCCTTATTTGAACAGCACAGTTGACACATCAGTGGGTACAAATGCAGATGTAAAGACCAGAATTGGAAAGGCAAGGGTGGCATTCCTGAGATTACGCAACACATGGAGATCCAAAGAAATCAAGATTAATACCAAAGTTAACGCCAGTGTCAAGTCGGTACTGTTCTATGGAGCGGAAACACTGAGAACAACCAAGGAGATGCAACAAATACCTACATTAACAGATACCTAAGTAGGATTTTGGGCATAAAGTTGCAGGTCATAGTGAGGAAAGGAGCCAACAACAGCCACTGCACCAACAAACTAAAAGAAGAAAATGTACAGGGTACAGGAAAAGGGGTAGACCTATCAAAATACATGGAAAAGAGAATGAGAGGGAACTGCAACTAAATGATTACACTTGGTGAAAACGATGCCTATTACCAGTTGAACCGAAGAGAGCAGGTCGTTGTCTTCAGACTTCGCACTGGCCACAATAGACTGAGGTACCACCTATTCAACAAATTGAAGATAGGGTGTACCGACGAATGCCCGTGCGGTACTGGTAAAATGACCGCTGAACATCTGCTGCAGAACTGCCCGACATACGAGGATCAGAGAGAGCAGATGTGGCCATCACCAGTGGAACTGCAAGACAAGCTCTATGGCAGTGGCGACAGCCTCAGGATGACCGCCGCTTTTTTCGAAAAAATAATTGTTACTATCTGACTGCGTACGCAGAAGAAGAAGATTACACTTGGTGAGAGGCAGAAAGAGTAGCCCAGGACTGTGAAAAACTGCAAGATGAGGTCAATGATCGCTGCACCGAGAGGAGCAACAGGCTTTGGCTGATGATGCAGGTTCTGAGAAAATATTAAATTGCACATTAAATAAGTCCACATTTTATATGATATGGGCTTAGTCACCTGATTGGAGGGACGAGTTTGATTTCCATCTGCAAAAGGGTTGAAATCATCCAATGTTTCCTGGCGCCCTCCTGAACCAGCAGCTTTCTGCACTGAAGGATCCTGTTAAATAATTATATTGACTGAAAAATATACTCAATATTACTTTGGCTTAAAAGTAACAATTATACGAGCCGTGTTCAAGTGAAAGCGGACCAAACTGCAACAAGTGAACATATGTATGATGTGCATGATGATGTCACTTCTGGTGTAAACAGCACATACTAACTGCCAAGTTTGCAAAATTTCATTAACCTCCGACTCATAGTTTTCTCAGCAGACCGTTAAAAGAAAACATGGCGGGTGTGATACGGAATCCGTTAAGAGCTGATCAGCGAGCGGTGATTCGGTTTCTACCAGCTGAAGGATGTCGACCAGTTGACATTCATCGCAGAATGCAGACAGTGTATGGTGACAAATGTGTGTCGAAGACAACAGTGAAGAACTGGACAACGATATTTAAAGAACATATTTAAAAAATATATTGACAGGGACAATTTTGACCTGTATGACATATGGTCCGTTCTATGTCAAGCCTAGTGTGATAATGTTCTAAATATTAACATTGTATGGTTATCATTTCAGTCCTGCATGCTTTATATAAGACTCTAAATAGTTCACCAGCTTAGTGATGTTTACACAATTTACCTAGATCAAAATTAAATACAACAGTTTAGTGGCCAAAATGCTAAATGTCGCAGATGTTACTATATAGATCAATTCAGATCTAGCAGCATCAAATCCACAACGAAAACCTTTGATGCTTCCTACCAAAGTATCCTTACAAGCAGTTGCTTTGTTTCCCTCTCACTTATATCACTGGCTTCCTCTTGCAAGCTTGCCTTCAGCCATTTCCTCCAATATAGCTTTCATGAGTTTCATATATCTTTATTATATATGTAAAATATTTTACTGGATTACTGGACGGCCCATTCCTCGGCTGCGGTCACGCTGCTGCAGGGTCCAAACTTTGTTTCCATTATCTTCTGTCTTAGGCCATGGTGGACCAGTGGGTGATAAGTTTCCCGACTGAAGCATCGTAGGTATTGTTTCTGAGTTTGAGGGAGTCAGACCAGCATGTAGGTGGTCTTCCCCGTGGTCGTCTTCTGTCTCGTGGGTACCAGACTGCTGTCGCTGTGTTCCATCGGTCATCAGTTCTCCAAAGCAGGTGACCAGCAATGCTTTGCCTTGTCTACATGGGTAACTGCATTCATCACTAATAACATTTGCCATACGTCAGTGTTGGGAAGACCTTTCAAACATTGGTTGTGGAGTGTGAGGCCGATCATACTTGTTTTGAGCAAGGCTTACTTCACTCTGAGTTTGGACTCCATTTCTTTTTTAAGAGCCCATATTTCTGCAGCATAACACATTGCAGGTAGAACTGTGGAGTTGAATAGGGAGGCGTGCAGACTTTGGTTGTGGGTATGGTCTAGTGCCTTCTTTATGGACAAGAAAGCGACCCAGCCAACGTCTTGTTAGTTCTGGGTTTAGGTCATTCTGTATGTTCAATAAGCGTCCCAAGTAGATATACCCCTTTAAGTCCTCCAGATTCTTGCCATCGAAGAAGACTGGGCCATTTGCAGTGAAACGGATACGCATGACTTTTGTCTTGGAGGTGTTCAATTCGTGACAGGCTTTTCTCCCTACTTTGTAAAGCATAGCTACTATCTGGTTGGTGTCTTTGGTTGTTTCTGTGATGAGCACTATGTCATCTATGAAGCGGAGTTGGTTAAGTCGCTTGTCATTGATGTTGATGCCAAAGGGGGCCCAATCGCATTGACTGATTAACTCCAGACATGAGGAAAAGAGACTTGGTGAAATAGGATCGCCCTGGTGAACATCTTTCTGGACGGATACTATTACTGGTCTTTGAAATGACTGAATGGTTGTCGTACAGTCTGTGTAGCAGTTAGCAAGAATTCTGATATAGCCGGGATTAATGCCTTTGTCCAGCAGAGAGTGCCAGACAAAGAGTAGCTCTACAGAGCTCTATAGAATGTAAATATTTTATTTGTCTAAATTCAAAATGAACATATTAGTATAATTTGTCTGAAAGAAATGAAGGTTACCATGAAAGAAACTGGTCATGTCTCCTCACAAAAAAGCTGAGACCCATCATAGTGTAGTCATTAGAACTTTATCTCCAATGGCACTGTCTGTCATGGAACTCATTTTAAAGCGTTTTACAAAATTACTTTGATAAATATATTTATTAATGAGTAAACTGTTGAAACTGTTTTGAATCGGTGGTGTCCACTGGATATTCAAATTTATTAACTATTTATTTCAAATGTGTGTGGGAAACGCTGTTACTTGGAAGTAACACATATTCTGCAGAAAACAGAAGTTAAAACTATCTCTCACCAAGTGGCAAATAAATTGTTTAAATGTTTTAAAATAAGTACTTTTGTTTTTGACACACTTCTAATTTTGCTACAATGCAGCACATTAAAAGTACACGTAAAAGCAAAACAAACTACCATTCCTCATCATAAGCGCATTTTCATTAATAGAGATTGTAAGAGAAATTCCAAAGATTTCCCAAATATTTTTTATGTTGCTAGTGTTATGGCTAGTCATTTAGCTACAAGTTCTAAGTCTCTAGCGTGTATATTTTACTACACAATATCATGGAAAGTGAAGAGTTGTTGTTTGAAACAGATAGTTTGTTATCAAATTATGAAAGCGATACAAAAATGTTCGATAAATCAAACACTACTGATGAAGGGGTGTTGTCCCTGTCTTGTCCATCAAACTTATTTCAAGATGTGCACACCAAAGTGCAAGTAAAAGTAAAATAATAAAGAAAACATGTAAATGAATTGTCAATAAGTTATGGAAAGTGGTATTATTATTTTCCTTCATGACATAGAACCAGTCGTGAAAAATAATTTTACAATGAATTTTCAAAATTATGTTGTAATATTTTCTGTTATTGTGTATATCTTGGTGGCTGCAGTTAAAATTTTTATAAATTATATTTGTTAAACTAAAATTGATTTATTTTTAATTGTTTGATTTCTAAAATGGATTACCTTCCTTCAATGCACATGAAACCTGCAGATTTCAAAGGTAAACAAATCAGGAGAAAGATGTCATGCATGTCACAAGTGGAGAGAATGACTGATCATGTGACCACAATAGAGACCTTGAACAAAGAGGAAGAATGGATTCACACTGGAGATACAATGATAGATTATATACTTCTTCTTCTTCGTACGGAGTCAGACAGTAACCATTATTTTTTTGAAAAAAGCGGCGGTCATCCTGAGGCTGTCGACACTGCCATAGAGCTTGTCTTGCAGTTCCACTGGTGATCGCCACATCTGCTCTCTCTGATCCTCGTATGTCGGGCAGTTCTGCAGCAGATGTTCAGCGGTCATTTTACCGGTACCGCACGGGCATTCGTCGGTACCACCTATCTTCAATTTGTTGAATAGGTCTCAGTCTATTGTGGCCAGTGCGAAGTCTGAAGACAACGACCTGCTCTCTTCGGTTCAACTGGTAATAGGCATCGTTTTTGGTGTAACCAGTATGTTCGGTTTCCCATTTGGTCATGTATCTGGCTTTGATAAGCCGTTTTGACTCTTCGTACGTCATACTAGTATCTGTTTGTGGTAGTCTTGCACCTTCTTTTGCCAGTCTGTCTGCCTCCTCGTTGCCTTGGATGTTGCAGTGTGATGGGACCCACTGTACCACTACCCTTTTTGGTGCAGACTGCTGGCACAGTTGGCAGAGTGCTGCTCTTAAGTCATTAAGCTCAGTGCTTTTCTGGCTTTTTAGCGCTGTGACTACGGCGAGAGCATCTGTAAGCAGGACTATATGGCTTTCATTTTCTTTGTGTGTCACCATTTCTTCCACTGCCGCCCTCAGTGCCTCTGCCTCCGCTCTGAAATTGCTTGTGTACTTACCAGTAGCGAATGACAGTGTTATTTGTCTGCCATTTGGTAGGTTCAGGAATGCTCCTGCCCCTCTGTTCTGTGTAGTGTTTGTTACAGAACCGTCGGTGTATGCATGGGTCCAGTCCATGCTTGGGTAGCTTTTCGATATAAAGCTTAGGGTAGTATCTCTCCTTTCTTTTTTAGTCTGGCAGTTTTTGTTTCCAATACCTGGTATATTTTCTACCACCTCTGGAAATATATCCTGCCTCCAGGTAGGTTTTCGTACAGTAGTGATGGGTTTTGGTGTTGTTAGTGCGTTTATGGGATCTTCGTGCATCTTTGCTTTGGCTATTTCTGCAAAGTTTCTCCGCTTTAGTTTCCCATTTCCCAAATTGTTTAGTCTCTGGTGCATTGGATGGTCAGTCAGTCTTCGGAGTTTCTCTGACTGCAGCTAGGCTCTGCAGTCTCTTCTATCGGTCATGGATTGCAGTTTTGTAATCTTTTCAAGTTCTACAATTGGCGCTGACTTCATGCCTCCTGTTATAACTCTCATGGCTTGGTTTTGAAGTTTGCTAACTTTATCGAAGTTCGCCTTTGCTGCTGTTGTCCATGCCGCAATGCCATACTCAAGAACTGGTCTCACTCTTCCAGTGTACAGTTTCTTTAGTATGCCTTTGTCTGCTCCCCAGCTGGTGCCAGCAAGTTTCCTCATGATTGCCATTGATAGATTACATACAACCATGTTATTATCACCCTGTGAAGACTGGTGCAATGGGAAAGTAGACCTTGAGGTTAAACAACTAATAAGTGAAAATGCCTAGTATTCTGATGCAGTCTTAAACACTGATGGATCTATTCCAGCTGGGGTTTCTCCGAGTGAGAGGAATGGTTTTTACTGAGAGGAGAGGTGCATACTTTACAACAACCTCCAGTATGAGAATAGATATCGAGGTAGTGACTTCGGATATGAGGAAGCTATTTAGGACCTCTTTTATGAGTATTGCAATTGTCTCTGACTCTCAATTCATACTTTGGAAGGTGCAGGGCGGGGGGGGGGGGGGGGGGGGTCGCTGTGGTGTGAGTAGATAAAGGAGAGGTCTAAAACCTACAGGAACTTTGTGAATCTAATGTTCTGGCCATGCTGGGGTTTGTGGGAATGAAAGAGCTGACATCCTGGCCTCAGAGACACCACAGTGAGGGCATTGACAATGGATAGAGGTGACATTTTGAAGCTGATCAATTGCCACTTTTTGGATAAAGACACTGCAGTCGATGAACCAGCAATGCAGGTTACAGGGTTTTTTAAATCACACGCATGTTCAGCAGAGACGTGCACATGAGAGAATGGAGCAGGACTATGTACAACTAGCAAGTTACAGTAATCACAGTATCTACACTCTTTGCCATTTGCTGAGAGAGACTGAGCACATATGAGTCTTGGTCAGAGTGTAATGATTCTTAATATGAAAGAAAAGAAAACAAATATTAAACTCCAATGTAAAGTTTGCCCTGTTGTATGTGGTGAACAATAGTGACCACAATGAAAAAGGTTCAAGCCTTCATCAATGGGCATCTGTGCCAAGTAGTGAGATTAAAATGGTATGATAAAGTCCATAATGTGGAACTGTGAAAAAGAACCAGACAGATATCAGTTGCACTTGATGTAAGAAGTAGGTGTTGGCATTGGACAGGACACACATTGCAGAAAACAGCTGATTTAATTACAAGACAGGCCCTGTTTTGGAATCTCCAATGCAAGAGAAGTAGAGGAAGACCTAAGCACTCAATGAAAAGAGAGCCGACAACAAACATAATATCAACAGGAAAGATGTGGACAGCGCTAGAATGAATGGCTCAGGACAGGGATACTTGGAATGTATTTGTTGAGGACCTACACTGTGCAGTGAGCTGGCAGGTTTTGATTGATTAATTGATTACTGCACTTCCAGATCATAATGATTTTTGTCCCTTCTATTTCCCTTTTGCTGAAATCACTGCAAAATTATTTCACTTTAAAATCCATAACTTTTTTTCAGAATTGGCATACCGATACAAAGGTGTAAGTAAATTTACATATTTCAAAACTATCCTTATTGTGGTTGATGTTGAGACACTATTTTTAAAGCTTTACAAAAGTACCTATTATAACATGGAAAATATGTTAACAATTTTTTATTACTTTGTTCTTCAGTTTACTCAGGTTTACTATATTAATATTCCTGCCTTATTTCATCCCTGAGAGCCGAGGTAATGAACTCGCTCCCCAGCAGAGCAATCAGAGTTCAGTCCCCAGTTGGTGCGGACTTTTCCGATAGCAAAACGGATCCTAGAAAAATACACCCATACTAAAAAATTGAAAGTCTGTACTCTGTGAAAGTAAAGCTTTTAGTGGCTATTGGCCAAGGAGAATATGGGCCAAACACAATATTCCAAATATGCTACATTGGCATATTTATGAGATCTTTGTTTTATCCTTACAATATAACTTTTCCATCCCCTGAACAAAATTTTCTTACGCTGTTGAGTGATAAATTTCAATATTTATATAGTAGCCTATATAGATAAATATTGAAATTTATCACTCGATGGCAAAAGAAAACTTTGTTCAGAGGATGGAAAAGTAATATTGTAAGGATAAAATTAGAGCCCTGTTAATTCGCCAATGTGGCATATTTATTTGGAATGTGGTGTTACTGTTAGGCCCATTTTTTCACATTTGTAGATAATAGATATATAGCACTATTTTGCAGAATGCGCTATATGGTGACTCGACTCAATCATCAATGAGATGACAGCACTGACAGATAAGATTATAAATAGTCTAATATTTTAAAAGTTTAAACAGTAGAACACTTCATATTGACTATATTTAGTATTTACAACAATTTTCAACAAAGCTTATTAAATATTATTAGTTATTATGCCATTATGTGGAAGTAGTATAGTATAAAAAATTGGACTGCAATGATTGAAAGTAGGAACCTTCTTTAAAAAAAGTCTACTAGTAGTAGTACTTAAGTACTACTAGATGATAGAGACAGTATTGGCATTAGGCATGAATATGATCATTCGGATCGGTATCATGAGTTTGACTATGAAGTATCATATGATTGTCATCAATGATTGTAACAACATTCAGTTTCTTTCAGTATTGTTCAAGTTATCACAAATGCCGAAATCAATGGAATCCTACATTTACGTGTCGTATGATATACGTGATGAGATGTAATAATGGCTTACATCAATACGAAAAATGTTAACTTACAATTTCTCAAGTCACTTCGTAACTCTTCCACGTCTTTCAGTTTCTATTCGGCGGCACAACTCAGTTACTCAACTGACTGACTCATACTTGCTACACTAGTGCAGCTACACAAGACACAAGACGACACAAGTAATTAAAATGTGTTTGTATAAACCCCACTACTTCGCCAACAGTGTATATAATCATCAAACTCACCGAAAAGGGACCAGTTGCACGTGGATCGGCAAATGGGTTTGAATCAAAATCGGACATGTTTATGCCCTTTTAACTGCAATAATAAAATAAGTAATCACTTCGAGAGCCTGTTGGACTATTATTGTTCTACAATTGTTGGGACGAGAATCTTACTGCCGGATGTGATAATATTACCTATGACGCATGCGCCATAGGCAGGGTCACGTGAAATGACGTTTCTAATGTTAGCTATATAGAGCCCTTTTCAATTAATTTATAGTGTACTCTTAATTCTTATGTATCCAGCATATTGTTTGTCATATTTCCCAATCATTCCATTTCATTCATTCTCGTTGTGCACCTCACTACACTGCTATCTTCACAATTTGTTATAAAATGTATGATGGGGATTTATATATAAAAAATCGATATTCACCCCATACGGCGATGAGGTGTGAAACCACTAGTAGAAGACTTAGTTCTCGGTCGGGGTGTCGTAAGCAGTAGAGCAGCCACCTCACTGCAAACTGTTTAGACTCAACCCTTGATCATGAGATATGTCCGCACACCAGGCGAACAACATCTCCGTGCCATGACCAGGTTTGTCCCCTGGTTAAATGCACTCCTGCCTCGCTCTTTACCTCTGCCTGCTATCAGTCATCCCAATGGACGCAGAAGAGATGCAGGTCAGCGGACATTGCACCTCTGCCCTATTGTGACAACCTCCCAGCTGGCGGGGAATGATAGGCGTGCCATCACTGCAGAGAAGCCGAGAAAATAAAGGGAGCAAAGAGATAACCAACTCACATGCATATGCTACGTTTCTGGCAGGACGTGACGATCCTGGGATACAGACACACTGGACTGCCTCTCTTCCGGGATAGTACAAACTAGTACATAGTCCATCATATCATATCATCACCACACCATATAGACACGAGTGGTGAAGACTCGATAGTCCTGCAAGACAACTTCCCTAAGAGAGACAACTCTGACCACAAACAACTGCTGCCTTGCAGATAGGCTGGGGACAGCCAAAGGCTAAGGAGGGCATCCCTACAGAAACGCCTGTTGAAATCGGATGCACTGCGCCACAGACTTAACGAAACAAGTGGAACGTATATCGCTGTATGATGACGGTACAACCGATCAGAAAAAAGTGTGGCGCTCATCCTGTGGAGTCCCGCCAGGCAGCGAGAGTGCCGGGCCTCACGCCTCGAAGGGGCCCACCCAATGCTACTGGTGGTCACACCCCCCCCCCCCATGTGCTGTGGAGTCAAGGCACAAGGTGATGGGGCAAAAACTATTGACCAACAACACAAGACCCTCAGAGTACTACAGTGGAATGCGGAGGGAGTCATTAACAAAAAGCTTTCCCTAACACATCACCTGCATGAAGGTAATATTGACGTGGCATGTCTCCAAGAAACGCACCTCAACAACAACCACAAATTCTCAATCAGAGGATACCAGGCCTTCCGTCTTGATAGAGAAGGTCACAAAGGAGGGGTTCTGATACTGACACGTAACTGCATACCGAGTAGCGCGGTAGCTGTCAATCACACCGGACAAGCAGAAATTGTAGGAGTCGACATAATGACACAAGAAACGAAGATCCGCATCTTCAACCTGTATGGCCCACCAAACAAAGACCTGTCGCTCTCGAGTATGGAAATCAAGGACTCCAGCTGCCTAGTAGTTGGAGACTTCAACAGCCACTCGGAGAGATGGGGATATTCGGACACAGACAACATAGGTGATGAAGTGGAGGATTGGGAGATAGACACAAATCTCTCTTATCAATAGGCCGGAGGATAGCCCTAGCTTCTATTCTAGAACATGGCATACCACATCTACTCCAGACTTGGCCTTTTCCACGGTGGATATTCACCACAAAATAGACCGCCAGGTGCTAAACCAATTGGCAGGTAGCGACCACAGGCCAATTAGGCTAGAAGTTGATATGGAAGTAGGCCCACAGGAAATAAAACCGCTCCCACGTTGGAATTATAAACGAGCCGACTGGGACAGATTTGCAATCCTGACAGATGGGCTGTGTGAAACCATCAACACACGGAATAACAATATGAAACCCATGGTGGAAAGCCTAAGCAAAGCAATAATGCAAGCAGCCACTGAAACCATCCCAAGAGGGGCAAGGAAAAACTACAAGCCTTATTGGAATGATGAATTGCAGAAAGCGGAAGACGAAGTCTCAAATGCTAGGAACATGGCAGAGAGAACAATCTATGGAAGCAAATATTGCCCTCAAAGCCATCACGGCGAAATACAAATATACTATAAACCAAATAACAAGAGAAAGTTGGAAAAACAAAACAGAAAGCCTCAATTTAGATAAAGAAGAGAACAAACTATGGAAGTTAGTCAGAGCCATGAATGACAAAACTCCTTCAAACAAACAAATTACCATCAAGCAGGGCGACAACATGCTCAATGGAAAGCAGCAAACGCCTTTATAGAACATTATGCCAGAGCAAACCACATTGATGTTTCTACAAATAGGCATACATACATTAATGAAAAACAAAAAAGGAACGACAACATCAATATGGCACCAGAGGAGCACATGATGGCAAAACTAACAATGAATGAAATGGAAGAGGCCATGAGAATTTTAAAGAAAAAGAAATTGCCCGTAAAAGATGGCGTAACAAACGAAATGCTGATGGGGTTTGGCCAAACAGCAAAGAGAAAGTTACTATCAGTCCTGAACCAAAGCTGGAAAAGGGGAATTGTACCGCAGGCACGGAAAGACGCTGTACTTATACCAGTACCAAAGAAAGAAAAAGATAGAACAGATCCAAATGGATACAGGCCTATCAGTCTACTGAGCTGTGTAAGAAAACTGATGGAGCGTATGATAAACACCAGACTGGTGTGGCATCTGGAAGAAAAACACATACTAATTCCACAGCAAGCAGGCTTTAGACAGCATAGATCAAATGAGGACCAGATCACTCTCATAGCCCAAGAAATAGAGGATGCTTACCAGGAGAAAAAACACACAGTAGCGGTTTGGGTGGATTTAGAAAAGGCATTTTACAAGGTCTGGAAAGAGGGACTTAAAGTCAAGCTACGAAGAAGTGAAGTTTGTGGGAAAATTTACAGATGGATAAGCCACTACCTCAAAAACAGAACAGCCAGAGTTCAAGTACAAGGGAAAATGAGCAAAAAGGTGACACTTGAGCAGGGAGTACCCCAAGGGGGAGTACTGTCACCCACACTCTTCCTGGTGTATATAAATAACATCACAGAGAATATACCAAGAAGAGTCCACAGCTCCATGTTTGCAGACGATCTGGCTATGTGGACCTTTGAAAAGAATCTCACCATAGCAAGTAATCGGATGCAGCAAGCCCTAACATCGTTGGAGGAGTGGGCGAACTCATGGCTGGTCAAAATAAATGAAGAAAAAACAAAATGTACGATATTCTCGCTTTCAAACAAACCCCAAAACACCAAAATAAGTCTTAATGGCAAATATCTGCGGCCAAACGACAACCCAAACTACATGGGAGTCACATTTGACCGGCGCATGACATGGAAAAGTCAGATCGAGAGAAACCGAATGAGAGCCAGAGAAAGAATGGCAATCATGAGGAAACTTGCTGGCGCAAGCTGGGAAGCAGACGAAAGTATACTAAAGAAACTGTATACTGGAAGAGTGAGACCAGTTCTCGAGTATGGCATTGCGGCATGGACAACAGCAGCAAAGGCGAACTTTGACAAAATTAGCAAACTTCAAAACCAAGCCATGAGAGTTATAACAGGAGGCATGAAGTCAACGCCAATTGTAGAACTTGAAAGATTACAAATCTGCAATCCATGACCGACAGAAGAGACTGCAGAGCCCAACAGCAAGCAGAGAAACTCAGAAGACTGACAGACCATCCAATGCATCGGAGACTAAATAATTTTGGAAATGGGAAACTAAATTGGAGAAACTTTGCAGAAATAGCCAAAGCAAAGATGAGCGAAGACCCTATGAACGCGTTAACAACACCAAAGCCCATCCCTACTGTACGAAAACCTACCTGGAGGCAGCATATATTTTCAGAGGTGGTAGAAAATATACCAGGTATTGGAAACAAGAGCAGCCAGACGGAAAAAGAAAGAAGAGACATAACCCTGAGGTACATAACGAAAAACTACCCAAGCATGGACTGGACCCATGCATACACCGACGGTTCTGTAACAAACACAACACAGAACGGAGGGGCAGGGGTATTCCTGAGCGTACCAAATGGTAGTAAAATAACACTGTCAGTGGCAACTGGAAAATACTCAAGCAATTTCAGAGCGGAGGCAGAGGCACTGAGGGCTGCAGTAGAAGAAATGGTGACAGTCAAAAGAAATGAAAGCCATACAGTCCTGTTTACAGATGCCCTGGCCGTAGTCACAGCACTAAAAAGGCAGAAAAATACTGAACTTAATGATTTAAGAGCAGTACTCTGTCAACTATGCCAGCAGTCCGCACTAAAAAGAGTAGTGGTACAGTGGGTTCCATCCCACTGTAACATCCAAGGCAACGAGGAGGCAGACAGACTGGCAAAAGAAGGTGCAAGACTACCACAACCAGACCCTAGTGTGACCTACGAAGAGTCAAATAGGCTTATTAGAGCTAGATACATGACCAAATGGGAAACACAACATACTGGCTACACAAAAAAAGATGTCTATTACCAGTTCAACAGAAGAGAGCAGGTCGTGGTCTTCAGACTGCGCACAGGCCACAATAGACTGAGGTACCACCTATTCAATAAATTGAAGATAGGTGGCACTGACGAATGCTCGTGTGGTACCGAGAAAATGACCGCTGAACATTTGCTGCAAAACTGCCCGACATACGAGGATCAGAGAAAGCAGATGTGGCCATCACCAGTGACAACACTAGACAAGCTCTATGGCAGTGTCGACAGCCTCAGGATGACCGCTGCTTTTTTCAAAAAAATACAGGTTAACGTATGACAGCGTACGAAGAAGAAGAAGAAGAAGAAGAAGAAGAAGAAGAAGAAGAAGAAGAAGAAGAAGAAGAAGATATATACACACATTTTTTTTTAAAGGTCGGGGGGTATATTTATTTAAATCAGGAAATAAATAAAGAGATCCGAATTAAGTATGAAGGAAAATAAATATACTCATTCCCAAAATGGTCCCAGGAAAACAATTGTGCATATTTGTGCAAATATCTACGAAGGACAACGAGGATCATCAAAAGCAAGAAACAACAGGAGGAGCTTCACGGAAATACCAGACTAGGTACAAACAGATACACACATGCATCCAAGCACTGGTTTATGCGTCTTAGTATCGTCCAAATTGACTACGGTCTGGGGCGGAATAGGCGCGCCTCCGCCAGTAGAAACTAGTGAGGCAAACACATAAGGAAAGGATAATTAGAAGCGAGGAACAACGGGAGGAACATCACGGAAACGCCAGGTTAGGTACAAACAGATACACACACGCATCCAAGCACTGGTTTATGCGTCTTAATATCGCCCAAATTGACTACGGTCTGGGGTGGAATAGGCGCGCCTCCGCCCGCAGAAACTAGTGAGGCAAACACATACAATTATTAAAAAAAAAAAATATATATACACAACGTTCACGCTACACATTATCTTACTTCTCCTGTATCATATGCGGAATGGCGTAAGCGACCGCGACATTTTTCGCAACTATTTAAATTCTGTTTGTAAGTTATGTCAAAGGGAATCCCATAGCAGACTATATATATATATATATATATATATATATATATATATATATATATATATATGTTATTATAATACCTATATAAAGTGTTCGAGAACATATCATGTGCCGAATATCAAGTTTTATCGAAGATAAATTGATTCCGGAAACGGATGAATTTGAACCCTGAAAATCGTGCTGCTAGCAAGTCCTTATCAATATATTCAGGATGGGTGCGAAGTAGGGAAAAGCAAACATTAAAATGATACAGCAAAAGCAAAAAGTGGAAAAACAACAAAATTGCAAACTAAAATGTTTTTATGCAAATGTGAGAAGCATAGTACTTTCACCCATGCTGTTCCTCAAATATATAAATGATATAATCACAGAAATCCCTAAAAGAGTACACAGTGCATTATATGCAGATGACCTGGCACTAGGGACATCCGAAGAGTCTACACCTGTAGATAGAAATCAAATGCAGGAGGCTCTAAATAAAAAAGAGACATGGACAAAAACATGGCATATCGCTATAAGCAAATACAAAACCACGTACACAATCTTCTCTCTATCTCCCAAGAAGTGATCCTGAAATTAAATGACCAGACTCTCCCCCTTGACATACGTCCAACTTATCTGGGAATAACAATGGACCCAAGGTTGACATGGAAAAACCAGATTTAAAAAAGCCACTAACAAAGCTAAGAACAGAATGTCGAAAATGAGGAAGATATCGGGCTGAACATGGGGACCGGAAACATGCTACCTAAAGAAACTGTACACATGTTATGTGAGACCCGTAATAGAATATGGGATAGCAGCATGGTCCACAGCAACAAAGAATAACTTTCACAAAATAAATACAACCCAAAACCAAGGTATACGTATCATCACTGGAGCTTTGAGAACAACACCAATAAATGCAATGGAGAACATCACACGAATCAAAAGTATGGAGACGCGTAGAGACCAAAAAACACTCCAGCAGGGGGAGAAGTTCAAACGAATGCCTGATCACTAAATATATGACATGATAAATCGCAGGGGAAGAGGGAGATTAAAGAGAAACTACTTCATATCAAAAACAAAAGAACTTACAAGAGCAGACTAAATCATAAGCCAGGCAGTGGTTAGAGATCTAAAACAAACAATCCAAATCCCACCATGGAAAAAGTCAAGTTCCCTGAGATGGTAGAAACCATAGAAGGAACAGGGAAAAAGAGAACTCAGACAGATTCAGAAAGGAAATTTATCACAGAAGAATATCTTAGGAGAGTATACCCACCAGAAACATGGATACACGTATATACAGATGGCTTATCTAACAAAGCCACACCCAATGGAGGTGGAGGTGTTTATTACAGACTAAGGAATGGAGAGGAAAAAACTCGAGTATTAACAACAGGAACATACTCCAATAACTTCCATGCAGAAGCAGAGGCACTGAAAGCCGCAGCTGAGCTTGCAATCCAAGATAAAGATATCCACTAAGAAAACATAGTATTCCTGACTGATGCCGTGCCAGTGTTAGCAGCGCTAAAACAACACAAAGATGAAAATCTCGAGCAATGTATGTTCTCCCTGACACAGCTCTCAGCAGAACACACAAGGCTGGTCAATCAGTAAATCCCATCCTACTGCAATATTGAAGGCAATAAAGCTGCAGACAAACTAGCAAAGAGTGGAGGAGCTACCCCACAAACAGACCAGAGTATCACATATAATGAGGCCAAGACCATAATTAAAGCCAACTTCAAGGTAAAAATGGGTTGATCAACACCCCGACTTCCGAAAAGAAGACAGCTACTTTAACTTAACTAGAGAAGAGCAAGTCATCATCTTCAGGCTAAGAACTGAGCATAACAGACTCAATGGTAATCTTTACAACAAAATGAGGATTGGGACAGATGACAGGTGCCCATGTGGTGAGCATATCATGGCCGTGGAACACATCCTGCAAAGCTGCATGCTCACGCAGGAAAAGAGAGAACAATACTGACCTCGCGAGACATATATGACACAAAAGCTGTATGGAGATGAAACAGCCTTACAAACAACGGTGTCATTTGTAAGAGAAACCGGGACCTTGATCTGAGGATGAACGAAGAAGAAGAAGAAAAGAGAAGCATAGTAAATAAAAGAGAAGAATTGGAACTGTATGTAGAGGAAGAAAAACCAGATATAATAGGGTTAACAGAATCATGAGGATATGAGGACATATCAGATAGTGAACTTGAAATAGAGGGATATACAATGTTAAGGAAAAATAGGGTAGTTAGAGACACGGCTAAAGGAGGTGGCGTTTTATTATACTGTATGGATTCTGTTAATATAACGATCAAATATGATTTATCATGTGGTAACAAATATGAAAGTGTATGGGGAAAAATAGAAAGTGGGGGTGAAAAAACAGTGATTGTAGTATGCTATAGATGTCCATCAAGTCAAAAGGAGGTAGACGAGGAGCTGATTAGTAACTTAGCAAAGGCAAGTGAAGGGAAATTATTTTTTAATGGGGATTTCAACTTTCCAGAAATAAAATGAGATATGGTGGAAGCACTTGTAGAATCAAAACCTTTTGTTAAGTGCGTAACTGACAATTTTTTAATTGCCACCAGAGGCAAAAACATACTCGACCTAGATTTTACTACAGAGGAAAATGATTTAAAACATTACCGTTGGGGAACTGTTTGGCTCAAGTGACCATCAAATCATCCGTTGGGGACGGCGTGGGCTAGTGGTTAAGTGACAAGGCCCACAACCAGAAGGTGCTGGGATCGATCTCCATCACAGCACCGATCTTTACCCCGGGGAAGTAAACCCTTAGAAAATGCAGGAGGAAGCAGGCCCTTACATAAAATGCATGCTGAAGTCTGATGCACTAAGCCGACAGGCGCAAAATAAAAACCACAGTGCAACGCACACGGCCTTGGGGAATAGATAAATAAGGCGACGCAAAAAAAAAAATCATCCGTTGGGATCTTATTGCGGGGAAGGAAGTAAACATAAACACGCGAACATACGACTACTCTAAGGCAGATGTTAAGAGGATGAAAGAGGCAGCAAACCACATAATCTGGAAAGATATTTTCGGCAGAACAGATGTTGAACAGGAGTGGGGGAGTTTTAAAACAGTTCTCGAAACGCTAAAAGAGGAATGTGTTCCATGTAGGGAGATAAACCCAAAGCGTAAAAAGTGGATAACTAGATTTATAGTTAAATGTAGAAGAGCTAAACATAGAGCATGGAAAAAATATATAGAGGCAGGTAAATAAAAAAAAAAACATTAAAAATATTTGGACAAGCAGAACATATCTCAGAAAGCGAATAAAGCAGCAAAAATAGACTTGCTCAGAGGATCAAGACTGATAGTAAAAGCTTCTTCTCTTATGTTAGAAATAAACAAAGAACGAAAGACAAAGTAGGCTCTCTCATAGACAGTACATGGAACATAATAAGTGAGAATAGGGAGGCAGAAAACCTACTCAATCAGTACTTTGGAACAGTCTACACAAAAGAGGACTGATCTAAGATCCCAGAGCCTATAGATATTTTTCAAAGAGACATGGATACAGCGGGATTAAGATCAAACTGTATTACAGAGGAAATGGTTTTCACAAAATTGGAGGGGTTGAAAGTAGATAAATGTCCAGGTAAAGATGGTATTCATCCAAAATTGTTGTTTGAAATTAGAGACCAACTAGCAAAACCATTGGCTATATTATGTTCCTAATCACTTGCAAAAAGGGATTGTTCCACGGGATTAGAAAGATGCAGGGGTGATCTCCTTATTCAAAAGGGGAAAAGAGCAGATCCAGCAAACTACAGACCTGTGAGTTTAACGAGCATAGTCTGTATTTGTTGGAGTCAATAATCAAAGAAAACATTGCAATGCATTTAGACAAATTTAATCTAATTAGAAATAGTCAGCATGGGCTTACTAGAGGAAGATCATGCTTAACAAATCTATTAGAGTTCATGGAAGAGGTTACCAAAATGATTGATTAAGGGGAGCCAGTGGACGTTATTTATCTAGATTTTAAAAAAGGCCTTTGATAGAGTACCTTATCAACGATTATTTTGAAAGTTAAAATGTCATGGAATAGGTGGGGCAGTTGCCAAATGGATTGAAAATTAGTTAACGGGAAGAAGGCAGAGGGTGGGCATAAATAAGGAGTACTCTGAGTTGTGTGAAGTAAAAAGTGGAGTGCCACAGGGCTCGGTTTTGGGACCAATTTTGTTCTTGATATATATAAATGATTTATCCATGATTGCAAAACTTGCTGATGACACAAAACTATGCAGTAGTGTCTCATCTAAAGCAGAAGTGGATATATTGAGATCCGATTAAGAGAAATTCGAGAATGGTATGTAAGCTGGCAAATGGAGTTTACTTACTTACTTAGTCGCTCCTCTTCTACCGTGAGATGTAGAGGTTTGCCAGAGAGAACGCCACACTGCTCTATCCGCCGTCTTTTTTCTGGCCTCTTTCCAATCCAGGCCTCTATCACTTAGGGACTGTCGTATGTTGTCTTCCCAACGTACTTTGGGACGTCCTGGGGGTCTGCGTCCTTGACTTTTTATCTCACATGACCGCTTTGGTATCCGATCTTCTTCCATTCTACAGACATGTCCAAACCACTGTAGTTGGGACTGCTCCACTCGTGACTGCAGGAGTTGAACTTCAAAATTGCTACGTATTGTCTGGTTACGGATCTTGTCCCTTTTCGTCACATGAACCGCCTTTCTTAGGTACCTCATTTCTGAAGTTTGTAATTGCCTTTCTTGGGCTGTAGTCATTGCCCATGACTCACATCCATATGTCAGGACAGGCACATAGGTCGAGCGGTATACATCCATCTTTGTTTTCCTGCTTATTTCTCTTCTACTGAGGAAACCTCTGTTTATTGCATGGAAAAGTCTACCTGCTGCTGCCCTTCGTGCAGTTAACTCCTCTTTGATTTCTCTCCTGCTGTCTATTACCACTCCTAGATATTTAAAGTTGCTGACCTGCTTCAGTGCTAGTGTCCCAAGGGTTATCTGATGTCTCTTTTCATCTCTGGCGATCACCATGGTTTTTGTTTTGGAGTTGCTGATGTGCATTTCTCTCTTCTTCAATTCTTCTTCCCAGACCTGCAAGTTGATCTGGAGATGTGCTTCGGATTTCGTGATCAGGGCCACATCATCTGCAAATGCTAGTTCCGGTATGTAACTTGGTCTCATCTTCCAGTACCCTACTTCGAACTTTTTTGTCCGTTCCTTGCAGGCTTTGATGACTTCACCAATGAGGAGTATGAAAAGGTACGGTGATAGAATGTCCCCATGTCTTACTCCACTAGTGGTCTTGAACTCTCCTGACTTTTGATTTGATGTCCGCACATAATTTCTGCATGTTTTATAGAAACTCTGAATGGCAGCGATCAGGGGTCATGGGATGTTCTTCCTTGTCAGGCACTCTCAGAGTTTGTCCCAAAGAACTTTATCAAATGCTTTATCCAAATCCAAAAAGCAGAGATGCATCTCTTTATCATATTCAAGACCTTTTTCCCCTAGCTGTCTGAGTGTAAAGATAAGGTCTTGAGTACTTCTGTTTGCCTTAAACCCACATTGAGTTTCATCCATATTTGGCTCTACTAGACCTCTTAATCGCCGTTCTAGAATCCTAGAGTAGACTTTCCCGGGGACACTGAGAAAAGAAATACCTCTGTGATTTTCACATTGTCGATTGTCACCCTTTTTAAATATTGGTATTATTATTGCAATCTCCCAGTCTCTTGGTATCTTCTTGTGGCGCCAAGCTGCCTTGAGAATCTTCATGAATAGTATCTTTCCTGCCGCTCCCATGTATTTAACCATTACTGGTGTTATATCATCATGTCCTGCTGCTTTACCAGTCTTAATTTTCTCCAATGCTGCCTTTAGTTCTTCCATTGTGATATTATCGTTTCTCTCCATGGCTCCCTCTTCTTGAATTGGGACTGTTACTTCTAGAGCTTGGTTTTCCTCCACTCCAAGGAGATCTGAGAAATATTATAGTGTTTTTCAATTTCTCTTTTTATTTTAACTAGGTAGTGGTCGCTTCCTATCTCTGAACACTCTAGTATCCTTTACATACTTAAAATCAATTTTCCTCACTATTGTATAGTCAATTATGGATTTTTTATTTCTTGCCGGCTCGCATCTTGTGTAGGCATGAATACGCTTGTGTGGAAACCTTGTATTTGTAATGACTAGGTTTTGTTCTCTGCAGAATCTCAGCAGTCGTTTTCCATTGTCATTTAAGACATCTTCTCCATACCTACCGATCACTCCATCCTATCTAGAAAAGTCGTTTCCAACTCTTGCGTTGAAGTCTCTAAGGAGAAGTATTTCATTATGGCAATCATCAATGGTCCTTTGAAGAAGCTCATAAATTCATCTTTTATGTCAGTGCTCTCACCTTTGTTTGGTGCATACACAGTGACGATATCCATTTGACTATCCTCTTCTTGTAGACTTAGAACCATCAGTCGTTCTGAAATGAACTTCCATCCTTTAATATTTGCTTTGTTATTACTATCCACTATACAGCCCACCTCTGCCCTGGCTCGTTCACTCATGGGAACTCCGCTGTAGTATAACATGTTGCCGTCATGGTCCAGAACGCCCTGTCCCTTTTTCTTTGTTTCTGTAAGTGCCAGGACCGTCAATTTTGCTCTCTTCATCTCCTCTATTAGTTCATGTTCTTTTCCGTTTATACTTTGTACATTCCATGTTCCGTAAATCGTGGTCCTTATTTCTCGCCTGTTCGTCGCCGTTGAGGTCAGTCCGGTTTTCTCTATGTTTTGACTTGTAATCGTTTTTTAAGACAAATAGGTGATTAGCCTGTTGTGTCTTTGCATGGTGGAGGGGCTGCCTCCTTACAGCCTCCATGCCTGCCGACCCGTTTTTGTCCACGGCTGCTTATTTATTCGCAGCTAACCTCCAAATTAGGAGGCCTTTCAGTAATCTGCAACCCTGCTGACGCGCCTGGTAGGAGGTTGGTTCTTCTCCCAGGCAAATGTAGATAAATGTACAGTCAGCCACATGGGTAGATCCAATATGGAACATAATTTCAGAATGGGAGAGAACAATATTAGAAAGATAGATAAAGAAAGGGATCTAGGGGTTATAATAGATCATACAAGTAAGGTGAGTGAGCAAGTCCAGATAGCAGTGAAAAAGGCAAATGCAATGTTAGAGATGATAAAAAGAAATATTAACAATAGGAGCAAAAAAGTGATAGTCTAACTGTATAAAGCATTAGTTAGATTTAGATTTGAGTACTGGGTACAGGTGTGGAGTCCTTATCAGAGAGGGGATATAAACATGCTGGAAAGAATACAAAAAAGAGCGTCAAAGCTGATAGTGGGATTCCAGAATTACAGTTATGAGGAAAGACTCAGAAAAACCGGTCTACAGTGTCTAGAAGAGAGAAGAATTCGTGGTGACTTAATTCAGGTTTATAAGATGATCAGAGGAATGGATAAATTAGACTATAACATTTTTTAAAGAAATACAGCCCCCCACAAGAACAAGAGGGCATAGCTATAAGTTAACTAAGGAGAGGTCCAGATTAGATATTAGGAAGTATTTTTTTAGTCAGAGAGTGGTGAATGCTTGGAATGCATTGCCACGGGAGGTAGTGGCGGCAGGGACAAGTTAATGCATTTAAGAATACATTGTATGCGCATAGCTTTTAGAGCAAGGTGATATCTTCTTCTTCTTCTTCTTCTTCGTACGCTGTCAGACATCAACCTTTATTTTTTCGAAAAAAGCAGCGGTCATCCTTAGGCTGTCGACACTGCCATAGAAGTTGTCTAGTGTTGCCACTGGTGATGGCCACATCTGCTCTCTCTGATCCTCGTATGTCGGGCAGTTTTGCAGCAAATGCTCAGCGGTTATTTTCCCGATACCACACGGGCATTCGTCAGTACCACCTATCTTCAATTTGTTGAATAGGTGGTACCTCAGTCTATTGTGGCCAGTGAGAAGTCTGAAGACCACGACATGCTCTCTTCTGTTCAACTGGTAATAGGCATCGTTTTTTGTGTAGCCAGTATGTTCGGTTTCCCATTTGGTCATGTATCTAGCTCAAATAAGCCGTTTTGACTCTTCGTATGTCATACTAGAATCTGGTTGTGGTAGTCTTACTCCTTCTTTTGCCAGTCTGTCTGCCTCCTCGTTGCCTTGGATATTGCAGTGGGATGGAACCCACTGTACCACTACCCTTTTTGGTGTGGACTGCTGGCATAGTTGACAGAGTACTGCTCTTAAATCATTAAGTTCAGTATTTTTCTGGCTTTTTAGTGCTGTGACTACGGCCAAGGCATCTGTAAGCAGGACTATATGGCTTTCATTCCTTTTACCTGTCACCATTTCTTCCACTGCCGCCCTCAGTGCCAATGCCTCCGCTCTGAAATTGCTTGTGTATTTTCCAGTAGCGAATGACAGTGTTATTTTTCTGCCACTTGGTATGTTTCAGAAATGCTCCTGCCCCTCCCTTCTGTATTGTGTTTGTTACAGAACCGTCGGTGTATGCATGGGTCCAGTCCATGCTTGGGTAGTTTTTCGTTAAGTAGCTCACGGTAGTATCTCTTCTTTCTTTTTCAGTCTGGCAGTTTTTGTTTCCAATACCTGGAATATTTTCTACCACCTCTGGATATATATGCTGCCTCCAGGTAGGTTTTCGTACAGTAGAGATGGGCTTTGGTGTTGTCAGTGCGTTCATGGGGTCTTCGTGCATCTTTGCTTTGGCTATTTCTGCAAAGTTTCTCCGCTTTAGTTTCCCATTTCCGAAATTATTTAGTCTCTGGTGCATTGCATGGTCAGTCAGTCTTCTGAGTTTCTCTGAATGCTGCTGGGCTCTGCAGTCTCTTCTGTCGGTCATGGGTTGCAGTTTTGTAATCTTTTCAAGTTCTACAATTGTCGTTGACCTCATGCCTCCTGTTATAACTCTCATGGCTTGGTTTTGGAGTTTGCTAATTTAATCGAAGTTCGCCTTGAGCAAGGGGATATAAATGAAACTGGTTGTATACAGACTCTGCAGAGTCTTCTAAACAAGTATAAATAAGTTAAGTTAAGTTAGAGAAGTAAATTGATGCCTTGAAATTTGGATACATAGAAGAATGGGGCGCAACTCACAGAAAGAAAAGAAACCAAATAAGGAAGACTTGGAGAAATTAAGGATGCGAAGAGAATTGATGAACGAAATCATAATCAGACAGATAAGATATTTTAATCACATAAAATAAAATAACACATTGCTGAAAACAAAATAAAACAGAATGGAGGAGGACATACGTGCTAGAGGTAAACAGCGATAAATGGGAAGATAACATCAAGAGATAGTCAAGGAAATGCATGGCAGATTGCAGCATCAAGGAACTTTCTTCTTCGTTCATCCTCAGATCAAGGTCCCGGTTTCTCTTATAAAGGACACAGTTGTTTGTAAGGCTGTTTTATCTCCATACACCTTTTGTCTCATATCAGTCTCGCGAGGCCAGTATTATTCTCTCTTTTCCTGAGTGAGCGTGCAGTTTTGTAGGATGTTTTGCACGGTCATGGTATGCTCCCTACATGGACACTTATCATCTGTCCTAATCCTCATTTTTATTGTAAAGATGCCCCATGAGTCTGTTATGCCTAGTTCTCAGTCTGACGATGATGACTTGCTCGTCTCTAGGTAAGTTAAAGTAGCTATCTTCTTTTTTCGGAGGTCGGGGTGTTGATCAGCACATTTCCCACCGAAGTGCTTTGATTATGGTCTTGCCTCATTATATGTGATACTCATGTCTGTTTGTGGGGAAGCTCCTCCACACTTTGCTAGTTTATCTGCAACTTCATTGCCTTCAATATTGCAGTGGGATGGGACCCCGTGTATGACGTATGACCAACCTTGGGTGTTCTGCTGAGAGCTGTCAGAGAAAACATACATTGCTCGAGATCTTCATCTTTGTGTTGTTTTAGAGCTGCTAATACTGTCGTGGCATCAGTCAGGAATACTATTTTTTCTTAGTGGATATATTTATCTTGGATTATAAGCTCAGTTGCGGGCACCATAAGGGAAAGAAACAGAGGACGATGGAAATCCATTGCTGTTGACCTTCGATGAGGAGATGGCACTTGAACTGATCATAACTGTTATTACATATATTATTCGTTGTTCTCCTTCATCTGCTACCTTTTCTTCGGTGCACCATGTTACCTGTCTTTGGAGATGGTGAATCTTTTCAACTTCTTGTCTCTTGCTGTTGTTTATAAATTATGTTGCCATTATGCAAAACTGATAAGCATCCTCTATTGTTATTATCCTTCTATCTTCATTAATTTTACATGTTGTCACATTATAATTTAAGAACAAGTCAGGAAATAGATCACAAATGGCTATTAAAATATGATACGAACTTGAAAGCCTTTTATTATTGCACTGACATATTTCTCAACACAATTTCCACGAACATTTATACACTTATTACTGCAAGGACAGGTCCAATCGGCTATTCTTCTTCTTTTTCTGCGTTCGTTCTCAATCTCCCGCTACCAAGTCCCAATCAGTACTTTGCAAGTAGAAAGATGTAGTCTGGAGAACGGAATGTGTTGTGTCGCTAGTTAACAGCTTCACTACGATATTTGCACCTTTCGGTTCGATACATCCATCTTCAGCAGCGAGTCGGTTCATTTTATGTTCGTCAGTCAATTGTGAGAAAATGATAGGGGAAATTTAATTGATCACGGTGGTGACGGCGTGGCCTAGTGGTTAAGTGGCACGGCTCACAACTCGAAGGTGATGGGTTCGATCCCCATCACAGCACAGGCCGTTACCCCGGGGAAGCAAACCCTCGGAAAACGCAAGGGGAAGCAGACCCTTACATAAAATACATGCTGAAGTCGGATGCACTGGACCGACAGGGGCAAAATAAAAACCAAAGTGCAACGCACAGCGCCTTGGGGATTAGAGAAATAAGGCGAACGCAAACAATTTAAAACAAAATTGATCATTTATTATGATGTAGGCTAACCCATACGAACACCATATATTGTAGTTGTTACACTGTCTATCGTAACTAGTCTTTCAGCCCCAATCATCTCTCCCTCTCGTCGCACATAAGCATCCAGATCGGGCTTAATCGGCTATTTGTTACGGTTCTTAAGAAAATGTAGCTATCAAGTTAAAGTTATGCACCGATTTACCCGACAAACACTTCTTATTGTAAATAGAAAGCATTTCCTAATGAAAAACGGAGGGTGATTTGAAAAAATGTACCTTCAGTGCCATAACTATGACAACAGTGCTCAGAGCCAAGTGACAACTATGAAAATAATCTCCAACAAAGTAACTATAGGAACATGTAGTGGGATGCACATGTAACGTGACGCATGCGCACATTATGTACAAAAATGGCGTTGAAGCTACATGACGGTGGAAGGTTGTGTGTTAATCGACATGTATTAAAGAATGACTGTGGTATATGATGACGCATGTGTAGATGTCAGTACTGTCCGAAGTTGGCACGGGCTATATAAAGTGACAATCTAGCCACGACGAACCTGCATGACAAGACTCGTAGTGGACGATCAATCACAGCTGTGGATGCATAGCAACAAGCCCGCGTGAACGAACTGATTCGTGCCTATCAAAGCATAAAGATATCGCCGCAATGCTTATGATTTCGAATGAGCGAGTTCTTTACATTATCCATTCCCTGCTTGGGTATAGGAAAATGTGTGCGAGATGGGTCTTGTGGTAGAGTCTAGGTTTAGCTGAGTAGTTACTTATCTAAAAAGTTACAACATGTATCTACACCACGACTTCACACAGTAAACGCTATCCTGCCCATAAAACAAAACATTATCATTTTTTAATCGTTGCACAGTATCAACAGAAAGCAAAGTACATCTAAACTAAATAATCATAATATATATATATATATATATATATATATATATATATATATATATATATATATATATATATTGATCTACAATAGGAGGTTCTAAGCATTTGCTTTTGTTGATCTATGGTACCCAGGTTCTTGCCGCTGCACTCCCCTATCTGGCCACTCAATGCACAAACTCGTCCTTGCGATCAGATTATCTAGATCACTTCACATACTCAGACGAATATTCACATGCGATCAGATTATCTAGATCACTTCACATACTCAGACGAATATTTACATGCGATCAGATTATCTAGAACACTTCACATACTCAGACGAATATTCACATGCGATCAGATCACTTACAATCAGGCGATCTGTGCATTCAAAAATACTTAGTAAGATCACTCCATGTACTCACGTGAATCTGTACATTCACATACGATCAGAATACATATCGCTCACAAAGAGTCCTGCACATGCAACACATCTTTAGATGTCGTCCTTAGGCGAGCTGTACACTGATGTAACCGTTCAGAACATACATCGTCCCAAAGGTGTCCTACACATACGACCCATATTTAGATCTCTTACTGTTCACAGAGTGTCCATCGTAAGCACCCATTGAGCGCGAATGGCCAAAACTCGAGGCGTATGAAGGTACAGTCACTCTGCAAACTCACTCACTCTCAGCCTTCCTTCCAGCCAGTCTGCAGAGTTCATCCTTGCAGAGTATTTTAGTCTCAAGCAACAGCATGGCTGTCCAGCAGTCTTTTGTTGGTTGTCCTACTTAGCCATCATTCTAATTTGGAATTACCCCCCCCCCAATTGTTATTGGTGGACTATCCACGAATCACTGTCACTCTAAATGTCGTAGCCGGTCATGGGAGCATCAGATTGTCACCAACTCTCATTTACGCCAATTCTGAACACCAGAGTGATCAGCTCAAAACACCCACTCCAGTACCAGACAAAGGCTTCCACCTAAACCTCTCGTTGCCTTTGTCGACCTAGTGTCGAAACGGTGATTGATCTTGGCGTGTTCGCCCAACGCATTCAGCCAACCTTTGTTCTTAGAGTCGCCAGCCCAATCTCTCCTGCTCTAAGCACCCATGCTTCAGCTGGAACTGTAACAGTCTCTCGCATCCAGACACCAGATATAAAACAGCAGAGACGGCAGGTGTGTCAAGAACTTCTGACGCGCTATGAACAAGAAGGCGATGCCTTTATCCGCCGTATTATCATTGGCGACGAGTCATGGGCGCTTAAGCAGGACACAGAAAACAAGCACCAGTCTATGTAGTACAGGCATAAGAACTCACCTACACACATTTAAAAAAAATCAGTCGTCTCGTCGGCTAGAAAAGTGATGATGACCATCGTTTATGACTGCGAAGGCGTAGTTCACACTGAATTTTTGGAGCACCCCAATACATTCAACTTCAATCGATATGTGAAAACTTTGCAGAAACTTCGAGTACGATTACTGTGTGTTCTCGTGGACAAGCCCGCAATTCCTCAGAACGGCAATGCTCGTCCACACACAAGTCGACAAACAGTAGCTGCATTGGAGCGTTTCAAGTTTGACGATGTTTTACATCACCCATCGTACAGCCCAGATTTTGCGCATTGTGACTTTTCCTCTTCCAGAGGTTGAATGATCACCTTAAGGTACACCGCTACGTTTCTGCAGAGGAGTTGCAAACAGCTGTGTGTCTCTGGTTTTGGGATAATAACTTGCAACAACTTTTGTTGTTGTTGTTGTTGTTCTTCTTCTTCGTTCGTTCTCAATCTCCCGCTACCAAACCCTGAAAGGGCTTAAGTAGCAGAATATAGTCCAGAGAACGGAATGCGTTGTGTCGTAGTTTACAGCTTGACTGCGATATTTGCACCTTTCGGTCCAACACATTCGACTTCAGCAAGCATTTTTTGAGTACCGGGTTAGCATTCCCTCTTCGATCCCTTCTCCTTAGCCAGTCTGCCCTGCTGCAGCCTGTTATCCAAGATCACCGCGTGGAGGTGTAGAAGGGTCTTAGCAGCTATGGTTCGCTGGCCCTGATGCTAGCAGTCAGCTATGGGTCGCTGACCACTGCAGCTCATGCGCTGCTCAGCGTCTTGATCCCCAACTTTTGTTCGACGTTGGCGATTGTGTTTGGTCCGGGGAAAATAATGACCCATCACCTAAATGACATTCCAAGCTTTGAGACAATATATAGCCCATGTGTACATTTTGCACATTATTGAAATTATTTCCTCAAAGGCAAAACTTTTCAAGTCGTCCTCATATTTTGAAGAATATGCTTTTGCCCATAAAATAATAAACAAACAACGCACACAGCAGCACACTGTTCTTCGATTGTACACTGTGAACGCGGACGCCATTTTATAATTTAGTTGCGCACGTGCATGTGACACCTAGCATTTGCTATTTATAGTAATCACAAAGCTGGATGTTGCTGTCACTTAAAGACACCTTCAGAAACTATCAACTACATTTTTCAACGACCACATATTAATTTGTGACATACTTACTGACTTACCATCATCTAAACACTGCATTATCATCACCACCTCCCACACCCCAAAAAAAAGAAACAACACGTATATATAAAACAAGCAGTTAACAGTAATTAACACTTAATTCAGGGCTTTCCTCAAGACTTTGTATAATATGCAGTATTGCAATACATTCACTGTTTGACCAGGATAGCGTACATCCTCCTTATTAACCTTGAGATATCACTTGATTTTTTTATATCTTTATTAATGGAATGTGTACTAAGCCATCAAATAATAAATGAATGCAGTGTTTTCCTACAGTTAAAATGAGCACATTTTACAATCAACTGCACTAACATGCTCATTGTCGCGTGCCAAAATGCGATTTTACGTGGCTCAGCAGGTGGAAACAGACGTGTGACTTCCGGTAAATATAGTGTAATACATCCGCCTATCTGGTGTTGATGTTGACACAAACATTAAAATTTGTTTCCACCCACATTTTGTTCAGGAATATAATTAAAATATAGACAGTTCGTTAATTTTAAGCTTCCTTAGACAGAGATGGCAGGCAATGGATTCCAGGCATCATCGTATGCAAACGACAGGCCACCGAGTTCTACTGGCAGCGGAGAAGGCGATGTGAGCACAGATCCCGCTAGCAGTGGATTTTTCACGTCGGATTTCAAGAAGTAAACTTACACCATCTCATATTAGTAGTGATATTACATTAAATAGTATTACATATAGACTATAAGTTAGTCTATAACTAACATTTCTGTATTTGATAATATCGCTGCATATTACATTTAAAAAATGAATAATAAAATATTACATATGATAATGAAATATAACAGTTATAACAGCATCTGGTTAGACATTATAATTTATATTAATATTACTCATTATAATATTAGTACTAGTAGGCTTATATTAAGATTATTATTATTATTAGTAATAAATAGACTACTGCTAATCTATTAATACAATTAGTCTACAGTCCACTGTAACTATTCAATACTAAGACTAAGAGTTAAAAATTTAAGGATAGTAATACTAATAGTAATATTACTAATAATTAAATACATTATTAATATTATTATTTGTAAAATAATATAATATTATTAAAGCAAAGGTCTACATATGATAATTATTACCAATGTAATTGGTAACTACGTAACTGAGTGTCTGATTAATGTTGTGGTAACGCACTCGCTTTTCATGGCAAAACCAAAAAGTATGGGGTTCAGCTCAAAACCGTCACGCTCAATTTGACCAAGTTGTAATTGGATACCTGACTTAGAGAAGGAAAGGGAAAGGCAGTGAGAATTGGAACTGGCACATAACCTCACAAAACTGTGACCAGTGTGGCTTAGTATACTGGTCTCTTACACTTCATTCCTGACCAGCGGTTAATATTGGTTGATCGCATGTGTGTTTAGGGTTATCATTAAGCACCTCCGACACCTCTGTTAGGATGATGACTTGCTTCACACCGCCCACAAGGGGACGGTGTGGGCTAGTGGTTAAGTGACACGGCTCACAACCGAAAATGATGGGTTCGATCCCCATCACAGCACCGGCTGTTACCCTGGAAAAGCAAACCCTTAGAAAATTCAGGAAGAAGCAGACCCTTAGATAAAATGCATGCTGAAATTGGATGCACTGAGCCGACAAGTGCAAAATAAAAACCACAGTGCAATGCACACCGCCTTGGGAAACAGATAAATAAGGCGAACGCAAAAAAAAACACCGCCTACGAGATGCACGACTTCTTCTGTGAATGTCTCTAACCTGAGATCACTATCCTCCACCCTCCAGTGGGTTCTGCCTATCTCTCACATTGAATGCTCACTCCTACTCACCGTCCTCCTCCTGAACACGTGAAACTTGTTCTCAAGTATTATCCTCACTGCACCTTTGTATTGAATATTTTATTTCACCATCTCCCTATCCTTCATTCTGATCCTTCCACTCTCTTGGTATTTCCAGATCCTTCCCTTGTCACCTACAAAGAGACAAAAACAAGAGGGACTTGCTGACCAGTAGCCATATGTACACTAGTCTCCCACAGCTATCTGCGCAGCATGCTATGCAAGAATGCACGCAGCTGTGTTACTTGCCGACATGTTATCCTAACTTGCTCAGCCACTTTCTCCAAAGCAATGTTTGTTATCAAAGAACGTTTCACTTGCTTGTCCCACAATCTCATTTATTGCATAATTTGTAGCCAGTGTGTGGTATGACATATATTGGAGAGACTGGTCTAGCACAGCATGTTCTTCCAGCAACACCTCAACCACATCTATAACCACATTAGTTCCCCAATTGTCAGCCACTACAATGGTCTTGGGCACCGGAGCAAAGCCAATATCAGTGTCACAGGCATGTCTTGCTTTTCAGACGATTGTCATAAATTCACACTTGAGAATAAATTGATCTTTCGCAGGAGCTGCCTCCAGTTGCATGGCATCGAAATGCTCCACACCCTTTCCTAATCCTGATCTCCTCCTTCCTGCCTCTGTCTGTCTGCCTTCCTTCCACTTTTCCCTGAACCTGTATCACCATTGGTCATTTTATATTTGACAGCTTTTGTCTTATCCGGCCTTCTACCACTTGTTATGCCTTCCTGGCCATGTCACTTCATCTTACCCTTGTCTCTCATTTGTTATCCGGCCTTCAACATGTGAGGTGCCTTGTGACGATCTCTTATGTGTTATCCAGCTAAGTACCTTTTTATTCATTAATGTCTTTGTATCCTTATTTTATGTATTCTTCACTTCTTCTATGATATGCTAGTTCATTATTGTTGTTGTTCCTAATGACCTGTTGAAGGTTTAGTTTTGTGTTTTCATTTTAGCGAGGTATCTGACCATACCTATTTGTTTTTATTTACAATCTGCCGAAGGACGCCCTTTGCCTTGTTTATAACTAGCTTTGCTGCATTTGATAAATTAGCATGTGTACATTGATCGCAGTGACAAATGGTGATAGTGATTGTTTGACTCATTGATTCACTCAGAATGAACTTATCACTCATATTACTGACCACTCAGCTGTGAGTCTTGACAGCAGACACTTGTTAATGAGTTGACATGGTGGAGGCACAGCAAATACTATCAGTCATAGTGACTGGGCAGTCAACTGTCAAATGTTTGGATGTCTCTTGTTTCTAGTGCTCCATCGGTACAAAAAAAACAGTTTCAGTGTTTTGTCGTAATTGGATTGAAATGTGTTGATAGAGATTCAATTAAATTGATTGCTATGGACTCGATCTCTACCTCTGTACGCTATCAGCCATACCAATGGACGCAGAAGAGATGCGGATATTGCACACCTGCCCCACTGTGTCAACATCCCAGGTGGTGGGGAATGCTAGGCGTACCATCCCTGCATAGAAGCCGAGAAAATAAAGGGAGCAAAGAGATGCCCCACTCACATACAAATACTACGTTTCTGGCAGGACGTGACGATCCTGGGATACAGGCACACTGGACTGCCTCTCTTCCGGGTAAACCAGTCCATATCATATATCATCTCATATATCATCACCGCACCCTATAGACACGAGTAGTGAAGACTCGTTAGTCTGGTAAGACAACTTCCATAAGAGAGACAACTCTGATTAAAAACAACTGCTGCCTTGCAGATAGGCTGGGGACAGCCAAAGGCTAAGGAGGGCATCCCTACAGAAACGCCTGTTGAAATTGGATGCACGGGGCCACAAGCCTAACGAAACAGTGCAATGTAAATCGCAGTATGATGACAGTACAACCGATCAGAAAAACGTATGGCGCTCATCCTGCGGAGTCCCGCCAGGCAGCGAGAGTGCCGGGCCTCAAGCCTCGAAGGGGCCCACCCTTGACTACTGGTGGTCACCCACCCATGTGTTGTGGAGTCAAGGCACATGGCTATTGGGCAATTTCTATTGACCAAAAACTCAAGACCTTCCGTCTCGATAGAGAAGGTCACAAAGGAGGGGTCCTAATACTGACCCGAAACTGCATACCGAGTAGCCCGGTATCTGTCAATCACACCGGACAAGCAGAAATTGTAGGAGTTGACATAATGGCTCAAGAGACGAAGCTCCGCATTTTCAATCTGTACGGACCACCAAATAAAGACCTATCGCTCTCGAGTATGGAAGTCAAAGACTCCAACTGCATAGTAGTTGGAGACTTCAACAGCCACTCGGAGAGATGGGGATACTCGGACACAGACAGCAGAGGTGACGAAGTGGAAGATTGGGAGATAGATACAAATCTTTCCCTAATCAATAGGCCGGAGGATAGCCCTAGTTTCTATTCTAGAACATGGCGTACAACCTCGACTCCAGATTTGGCCTTCTCCACACAGGACATACACCATAAAATAGACTGCCAGGTGCTAAACCAACTGGCAGGTAGCGACCACAGGCCGATCAGGCTAGACATTGATGTGGAAGTAGGCCCACAGGAAACAAAACCGCTCCCACGTTGGAATTACAAACGAGCCGACTGGGACAGATTTGCAATCCTGACAGATGGGCTGTGTGAAACCATCAACACACGAAACAACAAAATGAAGCCCATGGTGCAAAGCCTAAGCAAGGCAATAATGCAAGCCGCCACTGAAACCATCCCAAGAGGGGCTAGGAAAAACTATAAGCCCTATTGGAATGATGAGTTGCAGAAAGCGGAAGATGCAGTCACAAATGCTAGGAACATGGCAGAGCGAGAACAATCTATGGAGGCAAATATCGCCCTCAAAGCCGCCACGGCGAAATACAAATACACTCTAAACCAAACAGCAAGAGAGAGCTGGAAAAACAAAACTGAAAGCCTCAACCTAGACAAAGAAGGGAACAAGCTATGGATGACGAAACCCCTTCAAACAAACAAATTACCATCAAGCAGGGCGAAAACTTGCTCACTGGAAAAAAATCCGCAAACGCTTTTGTAGAACACTATGCCAAAGCAAACCACATCGAGGTCCCTGCAGATAGGCATACAGACATTAGTGAAGAGCAAAAGGGGCACGACAACATCAATACGGCACCAGAAGAGCATATGATGGCCAAATTAACAATGAGTGAAATGGAAGAGGCCATGAGGCCATGAAGAAACTGCTATCGGTCCTGAACCAAAGCTGGAAAAGGGGAATTGTACCCCAGGCATGGAAAGACGAAGTACTTGTACCAGTACCAAAGAAAGGAAAGGACAAAACAGATCCAAATGGATACAGGCCTATCAGCCTACTGAGCTGTGTCGGCAAACTGATGGAACGTATGATAAACACCAGACTGATGTGGCATCTGGAAGAAAAACGAATACTAATTCCACAGCAAGCAGGCTTTAGACAGCACAGATCCACTGAGGACCAGGTCATCCTCATAGCCCAGGAAATAGAAGATGCCTACCAGGCACAGAAACACACAGTAGTGGTTTGGGTGGACCTGGAAAAGGCATTTGACAAAGTCTGGAAAGATGGACATAGAGTCAAGCTAAGGAGAAGTGAAGTTTGTGGGAGAATGTACAAGTGGATCAACCACTACCTCCAAAAAAGAATGGCCAGAGTCCAAGTACAAGGGCAGATGAGCAAAAAGGTGACACTCGAGCAGGGAGTACCCCAAGGGGGAGTACTGTCACCCACACTCTTCCTGGTGTATATAAACGACATTACAGAGAATATACCAAGAAGAGTCCATAGCTCAATGTTTACAGATGATCTGGCTATGTGGACCTCTGAAAAGAATCTCACCATAGCAAGAAATCGGATGCAGCAGGCCCTAACATCGCTGGAAGAGTGGGCGAACTCATGGCTGGTCAAAATAAACGAGGAGAAAACCACATGTACAATATTCTCGCTTTCAATCAAACCCCAAAACACCAAATTAAGTCTAAATGGCAAATTCCTGCAGCCAAACGACAACCCAAACTATCTGGGAGTCACATTTGATCGGCGCATGATATGGAAAAGTCAGATCGAGAGAAACCGAATGAGAGCCAGAGAAAGAATGGCAATCATGAGGAAACTTGCTGGCACAAGCTGGGGAGCAGACGAAAGCATACTAAAGAAACTGTACACTGGAAGAGTGAGACCAGTCCTCGAGTATGGCATTGCGGCATGGACAACAGCAGCAAAGGCGAACTTCGATAAAGTTAGCAAACTTCAAAACCAAGCCATGAGAGTTATAACAGGAGGCATGAAGTCAACGCCAATTGTAGAACTTGAAAAGATTACAAAACTGCAATCCATGACCGATAGAAGAGACTGCAGAGCCCAGCTGCAGTCAGAGAAACTCCGAAGACTGACTGACCATCCAATGCACCAGAGACTAAACAATTTGGGAAATGGGAAACTAAAGCGGAGAAACTTTGCAGAAATAGCCAAAGCAAAGATGCACGAAGATCCCATAAACGCACTAACAACACCAAAACCCATCACTACTGTACGAAAACCTACTTGGAGGCAGGATATATTTCCAGAGGTGGTAGAAAATATACCAGGTATTGCAAACAAAAACTGCCAGACTTAAAAAGAAAGGAGAGATACTACCCTAAGCTTTATATCGAAAAACTACCCAAGCATGGACTGGATCCATGCATACACCGACGGTTCTGTAACAAACACTACACAGAATGGAGGGGCAGGAGCATTCCTGAACCTACCAAATGGCAGAAAAATAACACTGTCATTCGCTACTGGTAAGTACACAAGCAATTTCAGAGCGGAGGCAGAGGCACTGAGGGCGGCAGTGGAAGAAATGGTGACACATAAAGAAAATGAAAGCCATACAGTCCTGCTTACAGATGCTCTGGCCGTAGTCACAGCGCTAAAAAGCCAGAAAAACACTGAGCTTAATGACTTAAGAGCAGTACTCTGTCAACTATGCCAGCAGTCCACACCAAAAAGGGTAGTGGTACAGTGGGTCCCATCACACTGCAACATCCAAGGCAACGAGGAGGCAGACAGACTGGCAAAAGAAGGTGCAAGTCTACCACAAACAGATACTAGTATGACGTACGAAGAGTCAAAACGGCTTATTAAAGCCAGATACATGACCAAATGGGAAACTGAACATACCGGCTACACCAAAAACGATGCCTATTACCAGTTGAACAGGAGAGAGCAGGTCGTTGTCTTCAGACTTCGCACTGACCACAATAGACTGAGGTACCACCTATTCAACAAATTGAAGATAGGTGGTACCGACGAATGCCCGTGTGGTACCGGGAAAATGACCGCTGAGCATCTGCTGCAGAACTGCCCGACATACGAGGATCAGAGAGAGCAGATGTGGCCATCACCAGTGGCAACACAAGACAAGCTATATGGCAGTGTCGACAGCCTCAGGATGACCGCCGCTTTTTTCTAATAAATAATGGTTACTGTCTGACTGCGTACGATGAAGAAGAAGAAGAAGATTGCTATGGACTAAAGAACTTGAATGCTATAGGCTGTTTTGTTAACTTAAATTGGAAATAAGTAAACAAATTATATAAATTGAGGTGCTTGTTATTTATAGAAGTTCATGTCCATAATGGTCAACTTATTCTTCACTACCCATTTTTTGTTCACACGGGCTGCTTGGATCAGGTTCAGCGAACACAGCTCACCAAGACCCTATTCTACATCTAAGTGGCAGCCCTGGAAACAAGCAGCACTACTGTAGTCTGACTAAGAGAATAGTGATTGCAGTGGGAAGACAATCTCGGTACCTAAAAAAAGCCAGCTGAAATCAAATGTGTTTGGCCAAAAGACACAGATATTGCAGCCTTGCTGTAAACTATGATACAACATCCTTTTCAGGACGAACACTAAAGAAGAAGGCTCTTAGTGGCAATGCTAATTACTTCAACAACCATTTGCCCTGTTAGATTTCAGTATCTTATATACCTGTTGCTTTCTCAGTCATCTTGCCATACCATACATGATCTTTCGTGTCCATCTTCCCATTTTCTTTTGACCTAACTAATTCAAAGATTAAAAAATGTATAAAATAGAATTGATTCTACATATTGGTAACAACAAACTCTCTTACTGCACTTGCCAGGATTACAAAAATACAAATGGAAGCCTTCTTACACAATTTTATTGCAAAATCATTAAACAAAATTGTACTCTATTGTATGATACACTTGTGTCAACAGACATGAAGACCTGAAAACTATGCTGGACAGCAATAAAGATGGTCTAAAACTGGAGGCTATGAAGAGGATTATTGGGGTAAAATTATCTGTTGATGTATTTATGTGTTTGCATGTTTAGAAGACTCTGCAGAGTCTGTATTCAACCAGTTTATTTTTCTATGATTTATTTGCTACAGATGGTGTACTGTACATTGTGATAGTGTGGAATGCTTTTCTGTGTCTTTCATCGTTCTGAAGAACTATACTTGTATGAAAATCTATTTTTGTTTCACATGGGAGTAAAATTACGTCATGATTTCACCAGTATCTTGTCATGGTTTCTTACTTTGCGGACACAAGATATATGCATATGCCATTAAAAATAAACTGCTGTCTTGCAGTTGGACTGGGGACAGTCAAAGGTTATAGCGACAGCCTCAGAATAAGGATGTTTGACTCCCATCTGCATCTCACAATGGTAGAGCATGGGGAATGCACAGAGTGCGACAAATACAAATGGTAAAAGTGGATATCTCTGCAGATGGACAAAGCAGGGCTTTCACTTGTCCTGTCAGTGTAAATGGCTGGCAAAGGAGACGGTCATTGAATCTATCAGATGGACGTGAAAGGGTAGGGGAAACTTCCACATTTTTTTCCCAAGAAACGAGTCTTATGAAATATCACGACACAATGAATACGTTCCTGGCAACTATGAGACCTTGGTAATCCCAGGTGTCGAGCCTGGTAGTGGAAGAAACAAGGAAATGGAAGAGCGTTAAAACAACCAGAGGCTTGGGGAAAAGATGGCTTACAAAAAATTATATATATGTATATACTTTGACCTAAAAGAGTAAGTAAGTGATAATCACATACTAGGAAAAGTGATACATTTCTCCTGAAAATAATAATTTAATACTTACAGATGGTGGCTAAGGGCAAGGACGCTTCAGATCTGTTCCCACCAGTCGTGAAGAATGTGGTTTCCAAGAACCTTGAGGTATTCATCTTCTCTTCTCCCCCCCCACACACACACACACACACATATATTTTGTGACTATGAATTGAGTGAAACGTTTTGGCTCGACACATCCAATCTCAGCTGTATTTTTTTGATACGTGGTTATCTAACCACTGTGATCCCTTTCTTAGCCAGACTACATTAGTGCAGCTTGTTTTCAGGGCCATCACTTAGAGGCAGAATAGGGTCTTGGTCAGTTCTGGTTCACTGATTCTGATGCAAGCCAGTCACTGGCTGCTGTCAGCTCTTTCACTGTGTTGCATCTTCAGCCCCAAATGCTATTTAATAATGGTTTAATCAGCCAGACAGTCTAAAAACTGCACAAAATTAAATAGTATAAGTATCAATAATATTATGTGAGCTGATGATACAGTGTTAACCTTACGCACTCCACATTATTTTTGGAAAAAATTTGACCGAATTAATTTTCTTAATTAGTCGCTGTGGTAGTCGTCTTTCAAAATTTGTAACTTTTATGTTTGTTTGTCAATAAATATGATTTTCTGGTGTGTAGATTCACAATAGCATAACGAACATGTGGGTGTTATTGTTTTTGTTGTATGTTTGTTAGTTTTTGAGATTTAAAAAGATGAAGTTGAAAATTTATGAAAATCTCGGGAAAAATTTGGACTCGACCACTAGGCCTAGTCGCTTCGATTGGAAACCACAACAACGTATCGATACTGTGTTTACAATATCGCCACAACTGTTAGTTTCCAATTCAAACGTAGTTCTTTCATTTAAACAAACAAAATAAACAGATCTACGCGATAAAAATCTTTCTCAACAACCTACTTCCCCTTTCGCAAAAAGTCGGCTTGCTCCAAACGGCGTATACAAAATTAAAACTGTTCAAAAGCCATTTGTAATCGAACACACGATACTTTAACCGGCAAAATATCGTGTATATATGGAGGACGTACTCAGCAGTAAAAAATGGCTGTCAGGAGTGACTCCGTTCAAAAAAAAAATTTTTTTTTCCGCACACCGTTTTTGCAGGCCGAGCTGGTTAGAAGGGATCGGACAAGGGCGTGCTTAAGGTTAATGACAGAGGCTCTGTACATCTGCAGGACCTAATGGATAAGATACACAGCAAGAGCCAGCAATGTGGGCTGGAATCAACATAAAAAAGACTACCAAAGTTAAGGTGTTCACCAAAAGAAAAGAAAGTCCAGAAGTTGACATCAAAATAAATGGAGAAATTCTTAAAAAGTATATGTAATATGTTATGCATACCTTGGTCAGATAATAACGACATATGGTAAATGCGATTGTAGATATCATTAAGAGAATTGCAATGGCAAAGAATACATTTAACAGCAAGAGACATACACTTCTGTCCAAGCAGATATCTCAGATCTTAGAGACATACACTTCTGTCCAAACATATCTCAGATCTTAGAGACATACACTTCTGTCCAAGCAGATATCTCAGATCTTAGAGACATACACTTCTGTCCAAGCAGATATCTCAGAACTTAAAAATAAGAATCATTATATGCTATGTGCATTCAGTTTTATTACATGCAGTGAAAATGGAGAAGAGTATTGATGCCTTTGAAATGTGGGTATTCAGAAGACTTATTGAACGAGTTTCTTGAAAATTTAGGAAGACAAATAGGGCTGGCACGACTCAAGGTGGAAAAAATACTTCTGAAGGAAATACAAAGCAGAAAAATACAGTCCGCAGAAAGTTATATTGGAGGATAGAGGATAGGGCAAGAGAGCCAGTGGGCGGCAGAGGTACAGATGGACAAGCTGCATCAAGATGTGGTCAGGACACAGTTTGACTGAGTGTACCAATCTGGCGCAGGACAGAGACAGCTGAAGATCTATTTAACGTGAGCCTCCTTTGCAGAGATAGTACTTGATGATGATGAATCAGTCAGAACTGGGAATTAGGTTACTCACAAAAGACAAAAAATGTAATTATGATTTGTGCTTGATTTTTCTATTCTTATTTTGCACCCAACAAAAATAATATACAAAGTGTAACTTCTGTTTCAGGTGAAAAAGTTAGTCTACGTCTATCTAACAAGATATGCAGAAGAGCAACAAGACTTGGCTCTGCTATCAATCAGCACTTTCCAACGGGCCTTAAAGGTAAACACTTTAGAACAAATTTATTGAACAAAATATTATATAAATAAACCAGGAAACTTGACATATATAAAGAAGATCAAAGGGCTGAATAATAGTTGTCCATCACAAGTGATGAAGACCACTCTCTTTGTTCAGCCGTGTGGACAGTCGGATCTCTTGCTGTGTCCGCTGAAAGGGGTGACTTGCGCGGTTATTTGGATTAAAGTGAGGAAGAAACTGCGCCTTTTGTCAACCTCACTCACAGACCCTAAGCTACCTTTTACCAGTGGCAAGACATTCATCGAGACGACTGGAAATAGCATAGGATGCAGATTTTGCCTCAGGGTTACCACCGAAGCCTTTCCGTAAACAAGTAACCCGCAGGGTAGAAAGGTGGGATGGCTGCTAACGCAGTTTGTCGTGCCTTTTCGATAACCACAAGAGGTCGTATGGACAACACTCAGCGTGTGAGTGGGTCTGGCATCTCTCCCCAGCTGTATTCAACTCATCATAGTAGCATCTAAAATTCCCACATGCCAAATTCGCGAAGGTGAACCGGCAGAACTAACCCGTGAAATACGTCACAGGTACAAGCGTAGTGCCATTCAGCCGGCGTCCAGACCAGGATAAACGGATGGAAGAAATCACAAAAAAAGAACGAAATAATAAGTCCAGACGGAAAACAACACCACGTTTGAGTGAACACAAGTGTAAGTCGTCGACTAGTGTGAATTCCAGGCAAATCCGTGGTCTAGCGGCATCCATAATGATCCAAAACAGTAGAGAAATGTAGACTCGCAGCCAGTTATGGCGCCATCTTTGCTGAATAATATCATGATATAAGGAAGACTCTATATAACACACACATTTAAAGAGCTGTTTTTCTTTGCACATCTTTTGATGCCAACTGTAATAGATATAACAAGATAGCAGCAACAAGCTTGACATTATTACCAGTCCCTTAGAATTTCCTGGATTGATGATGGCCTTATGTGCTCACTCTTCCTCATATGTTGACTTCTTTTCAGTCATTCTATCAGTATCAGTATTTCAGTTGCACTCAGGTATTTCTTGTCTTTAGTTTGTTGTTAGTATCTCAGTTTGATCCTTGCAATAAGTTGTCTTTGTGAAGATCAGAACAAAGCAGTCATCCTTTTCCGGTCATGTTATGAGAAGAGGCGGCTTGGAACATGTTTGCCAACGGGTAAGATAGCACAAAAGAGAGACAGAGGAAGGCAGAGAGAGAAGATGTTAGACAGCCTGACAAAATGGCATGGGCAACAATCAACAACAGAGTTGGTAAACGACACATGTGATAGAAGTGGGTGGAGGTCCATGATCGTCAACCCCAACTGGCAGGGCACCTGATGATGATGATCTCAGTTTATTGTGATGAAATCAAAAATCTCAGTTTTCTTTACTTCTCTGAATAAGAAGTTATTTGATTAGTGTAATGGTAGAACACTCGCTTTTCAAGGCAAAGGTACAAGGCTCAACATCCGCTACCAGCACGTTTCTGTCAGCATTGAGAGGCGAGTGTCTTAACTTTCGACAACAGTGGCCCCTGATCCCAAGGCAGGGGGAACCAAAGTACCTGCATCCTGAATTATGTCCAGTCATCTTGACTTATGTCTTGCCAGTGGTCCAAGGTAGCTCGGGACGAGAGAGTGAGGTTGATGACTAGCACAGTTTCTTCCTCACTATAATCAAAATACAAAGCAAGTTATATAATAATAATGTTCGTGTAGGCGTTGAAGGTTCGTTGCGTCAATCAACCACTACCATGTTCAACTGCTGAGGCTGTGTTTATGAGCAGCATGTCGACCGAATTCCATATAGATTCCCCAGGTGGAGCCGAGAACTCCGCTGCCTTGGGATGAGGGCCGCGAGGAGTGTGTTAGACCAATGTTTGTGTAAGGCTGTCCCATCGTCGAGGCTTCTAGATTGTGTCCACCTTTTGGTCAGCGTGGCCCTTGTTGTGCTGAGAATACGAGGTTGGGAGAGGTATCATGTAACCTGGGGGGGGGGAGGGGGAGGGGGGGAGGTCCTTGAATGGTGATAACCTGGACTGAATTCTGGTGTGCAGTCAATTGTAATGTTGAACTCCATTATGGACAGGTTTCCCAGGGTTTAAGCCAGGCATGAAATGCAGCTTGACAAACAGGATAACTGATCAAAAGCACATCAATTCCACAAATTAAAATCCTTGATACCACCTAGTGAAGGAGTTATGAATTATAATCCAAACAGGAACCACCAAACATCAGAAAACAACACAAACACCAGAGCGAGTCGAGAGTGCAGCCATTAAGGCGTGGCCATCTTACTTGCTACCCAAGTTATATCATCAATACAAAAGCGTTGGATGATGTCACCATCATCGCTTGAGATGGACAACTAACTAATTATAATGAATGCTAACAACTATTAAAAAGGCGGATTTCAAGTAACCTCCTAACACATATTGGAGGAATTCTGTATGTGCATGATAATGACAAGAAAATTAGACATATAATCAAATTAAGACTAGTAATTTTGTTTATTAGATTTTTGTTGTAACGAATCCCATCTTTGTTACATCAAAGCATGTTTTCCTTTTTAATTTTACAGCAGCTTATCTGATAAGGGTTGATTCTGTTGAGTTATAGTGTGCCTGTTGTTGGTCTTGTTTAGACGTCATAGCCTTGTTTAAGATATACTTTTGTTGTATGGTAGAGTGACTGGTGGCTTTTATTCTAGTTCTGCTCTAGTTATGATGTTGTTTCCCTGCTGGGACATCTTGCTTAACAAGAGTTTGCAGTGTTTATGGCTTAGCTTCGTTGTTCTCAATCTCCTGCTACCAAACCATGAAAAGGGCTTAAGTAGCAGAATGTAGTCCAGATAACGGAATACATTGTGTCTTAGTTTACAGCTTGACTGCGATATTTGCACAGTTTGGTCCAACACATTCTACTTCGGCAAGCATTCTTTTAGTACTAGGTTAGCATTCCGTCTTTGATCCCTTCTTCTTAGCCAGTCTGCTCTGTTGCAGCCTATTATCCAGGTTTATCACATGGAGGTGTAGAAAGGTCTTGGCAGCTCTGGTTCGCTCGCCCTGACACTAGCAGTCAGCTATGGGTCGCTGACCGCTGCAGCTCATGCGATGCTCAGCATCTTGATCACGCAGTGTTTATGAAAATCTTGTTCAATGCTTGTCATCTGTCCTGCTAAGGATAGTTTTATATGTATTTATTTCTATTGTTATACATTACTGGAACTATTGTGGGATCTGTATAGTCGTTCCTGTTAAACTCTGATTTATATAATTCAATTTTTTCCCACAGATATGTAATTTGTTGATTGTTTACATTCTGAATAATTGAAATTTCTTTTGTATTTATATTTTCCTTAGGTGAGTTTTGTCTGGTTTTGATAAAATATTGTTTTGCTATTTATTGTGAAATCCAGGACCCAAACCAGCTCATCAGGGCTAGTGCCCTAAGGGTCTTATCAAGTATCAGAGTGCCTGTAATTGCTCCAATTATGATGCTAGCTATTAAAGAAGCTGTGATGGACATGTCTCCTTATGTCAGGAAAACTGCTGCCCATGCTATTCCAAAGCTATACAGGTTAGGATATTCATAACTGATTTTGTTTTTTTTTCTAGTTTTCATACCAATCTTTGCATGTTTTCTTAATCAAACAGCATAAATCAGAATTATTGCAGAACATTTTAATGAATGGTAGATACCTTGGTAATATCAGTTTAGTAAAAAACATTTTTTAGCATAGACCATAGATTAACCCTTTGAACCCGTGATCCCGATGAACCGGTGTGTGTGTGCATAACCCGCGCCCCGAGTCACCGGTTTGCCGGTAGAGCACACGTATCTTATAACAACGGGCGTATTATGGATAGACACCGGAGAATTTGCATACTACTTCCGGAATGTTACTTCAAAATGGTGGCGCCCATGGATTGATCACATTTCGACAAATTTTTACAATTTTTTCATGATGAAAAGGCATTCAGAAAAACCAGTAAATGAGCGTTCTAAAAGGCTTACAATGGAACAAGCTGTTGAGATTATTCTCAATAATTCGGAGGACGATGAATTAGATTTAGATAGCAACTATTCTGAAACTGATATAGAAGTTGAATCAGATGATCATTTGAGTGATAACATGTGTTCATTAGACTCTGATGAAGGTAGTGGAGGCAGGGACAGTTAATGCATTTAAGAATAAACTGGATGCGCATAGCTTTTAGAGCAAGGGGATGTAAATGTAACTGGTTGTATACAGACTCTGCAGGGTCTTCTAAACCAGTATAAAGACGTTAAGTTAAGCTACATCTTACCCTGTTCCTGATTTTTCTGGTGATCAGGCTGTTTTATATAGGCGTGGAAGGGGGCGTCTCCCAGGTAGTGTCTCTAGTAAATGTGATGCAGGTTGGTCTCCAATAAATATATTCAGACCTGTGTCTGCAGTAGACACAACATTTATGGAGCAGATAGGCCCTAAAAACATTCCAGAAACTATTAATCCAGAAAGTAAAGCCAGTGAATTTTTGGAACTTTTCCTGGATAATGATTTCTGGCACAATTTGTGTGAGCAGACAACTCGACGCGCTGAGCAGGTGAGAAGCAAGAAACCAACTAGCTCATAAAGTGGGGAATAAAGGCTTACATGGCTTGTGAAGCAAGCTCTGGATATATTCTGAATCTGGAAATTTACACTGGAAAAGCAGACAATATTATTCCAGATCTTGGTATTGTTGGTAGCGTCGTTATTAGAATTTTAACTTCTGGGAATTTGGTCAACAAAAACCATATTGTTGTTATGGACAGATTCTACAACAGTGTAACTCTCTTTGACAAGCTGTACACTGATTATGGTACACTTGCTGTAGGTACAGCAATGACAAATAGGAAATTTTATCCAAAAGTACTGGCAGGAAAGAAGAAAATGGACAGGGGTCATTCAGAATTTATTTGCCATAACAACATTGTATGCCTTGTCTGGATGGACCAAAGACCTGTAAATTTTATATCCAACTACCACAACCCAACAGAAATTGGAACTGTTAGAAGGAGAAGAAAGGATGGAACAGCTGTAGATGTTCCAACTCCTCAACTTTGTATTGACTATAATGCTTTCATGGGGGGCACAGATGTCAACGACCAAATTTGTCATCTCAACAAGACACGACGACATTATCGCTGGCCTAGGAGGCTAATTGTGAAATTCTTTATGTGGGCATGTAATAATGCCTACATACTTATGGATCATTATAGTCCCCACAATACAACAGGAAGACGCTACAGAACATTTGGGATGTTCATGAATGAAGTTTGTTTATCCCTCATTGGGGATTATAGAACAGCTACTGCGAAACTTCACAACCGTGTCGAGGCACAACAGAGACTGCAAAATGTTGGTTCCCATCATCCACAAATGTCTCCAAAAGCTACAGGAAATAATGTTTGTGTAGTATGCTCATTTAAATTTAACAAGCATGTCAAGGACTTCCCAAACATGGCCTACAAAGACAGACCATTCAAACAAGTCAAGACAAAATTTTGGTGTAAACATTGTGAAACTTATCTGTGCCTAAAGGATGGGTCTACATGCTGGGAGGACTGGCATAATAAGCAGGAATATTGGAGATGATCAGGTTTGTCTATTTGAGATAAAATAATTGAAACAGATCACTTAGTTTTGTCATTGTAATTAGTTTTGTTCAGGTGTCCATTTTTGGCGTTTTTGCTTCAGGAGCCCAGGGGAGTAGGATTTTACAGACCAGGTGACCAGGGTTCAAAGGGTTAATACAGAAAATGCAGAAAAATGACAATACCAGAAACGGGTCTATAAATTATGGAGTATTTAAAAATTGCAAAAAGTCAACCGATATGAGGTAAACTTTGATAACTTGGTGTATATTTGAGACCTATGTTCCCGAGGGAGCTTAATAAATTTTGATTGATTTATGGCAAACAATATGCAAAAAACAAATACAGTAGACAGTTGATTAACAATGGGAGAGTCCTAATTACACATCAGTTCGATACAAAAATAAATTTAAATAAATAATGGACATCAATTTTCTGCAAAAGACAAAAGGTACGAAAAATGAAGTGCACATCTTTACCTACTTTGGAAGTAATATTGATAAAGTAGGAGGAACATAAAAGGATATCACTGCCAAGATAAACAATACCATGCTTGCTTTAAATTCTCTTCTCTCAAATATAGAACTGCAACTTGCATCAGTGAAAAATGGTTCAACTGTTTAACAATAGTATGCTTAGGCGGCCGGGGTCCGTCGCGTCGAATGACTGTGTCCATGACCGCGTCCCAGGAGGTCTGCAGTTTTGTTGGGGAGGTGGCGATCTGTTTTAGCCAGGTGTTGCGAGGGTGGCCCGAGGACATCTCTAAGATGAGCACAGCTTCTTCCCGTATAGTTCGCCCCCACATCCTGCCGGAGCATCTTGTGGGCTGGTACTTTGCGGTAAGGCGTACAACGTGACTGAAAAGGGAGAAATGACGGCAATCAATTGTTGAGATAATGCCTGCAAGTTGAGTACGTCAAACTACTTCACTGTTGGAAATCAGGTCATGCCAGACTATCCCTTTGATGCATCTCTGGTTGCGCAAGTAGAAGGTCTCAAGACGCTGCCGGTCCTGCTGTAGTAGTGTCCAGGACTCGGAGCCATACAGGAGAATGGGGACAATGCAGGACGAGCAAATACGAAGTCTGGTCTCCATGGAAAACCTTCGCTGGGACCTGACTATGCAGAGCGAGTACATGGATGAAACTGCTAAGCTCATCCTACGGGTGATCTCATGACTGCTGCGTGCGTCAGGGCACCGCCTGCTTCCGAGTTAGACGAAGTCCTCAGTGGCTGCAACTGGTTTGTCGTTCACGATGATGCTCAGCGCAGAGGGATCCCTGTTGAGGTTTTGGATTTTCGTCTTTGTCCAGGAGATGTGCAAGCCTAGGTGGGTAGCCGATCGATCCAGTGGCTCTAGGGGGCCTACCAGGGCCTGAGAATCGTAGCCTGGTATGACAATGTCATCAGTGTAGACGAGATCGATTACTCTGCAGTTGCTGACAAGGACCCCTGGGTTGTGTGCAGAAGACTGTGTGAGGATCCAGTTCATGGTGCAGCAGAAAAATGCAGGGGTCAGAACGCAGCCATGGCGGACACTGGATGATGTAGAGAACTCCTCTGTGAGATCCTTCCGAGCCGAATTTTGGTGCTGGTGTGACTGTGAAGCTCCTCAATTAGGGTCAGCAGGGCACATTGTAGAGCCTTCTACAGGGCGTGTCTGTCCACAGAATCGAAAACAACTTTGAGAGGGGTGGTTAAACTCGGGGTGCAATTCCGTGAGGAGGTGGAGGGTGAGAATGGCGTGAATGGTCGAGTGAGAAGCAGCTGTAAACCCTGACTGTTGGGGGTGAAGATGCCTCATTAACAGGGGCTCAGTCTGGAGAGGTGCACATGTTTAACACAGATTTACAATCTGTTCTTTTAATATAATTTCAAAATTTAGAGCTTTACCAAGAATATCAATTTAAACTGCTGAGCTTCATCATGGCCAAGATGCAGCAATGCATGAGCTGATATCAGCCAGCGACTCATAGCTGGCGACTTGCATCAGGGTCAGTGATTCACAGCTGACCAAGACCCTATTCTGCTTCCACATGGTGACCCTGAAAACAGGCTGTAATAGTCACTGCTGTACACTGTCCAAGGGATAGTGATTGCAGTGGGAAGGCAAACCCAGTACTTAAAAAGACCTAGTTGAAAACATATGTGTTGGGTTGAAAGATGTAGATATCACAGCCCCTCTGTAAACTAGGAAACGTTTCAACGTCCTTTTCAAGATAAATGCAAAAGAAGAAAGAAAATACCTTTATCAAAAGATATCTTCATCTAATTCTTTTGATCACAATGGTCATAAGTAATAGTAAACACAGACTTGTAGAGGAGATCCAGGCAGCAACTAATATGACTGGGGACTAAATATAAGAAGTAGAGATGAATAGGACTTAGCTTTAGAAAATATGGATACATATGTCACCAGATATGCCCTTGACTTAGCCCTACTGGGGAAGTGCAGGGGCTTAACTTCTCTACCCTATTAACCCTCCCACTGGACCTCAGCAATGGGAAAACACTGGTGTGATAGTAATAGTTTTAGTGTTTTTAGTAGATAAAGTAGCTAGTGCCATGTACAACCCTCTTTAGTCACTTTTTACAACATGCATGGTAGTTAATTGATCCTTTTTCCCCTCCCCAGCTAGGGATCCACTATTCTTTTCTGCCCACTAAGGAATCCACAAGGGCCTTTTGCTCATTGGAGTTCTGTTATTTTTGTCAAATATATCATGTTATATCTTCTACAGCCTGGATCCAGAGACAAAAGATCAACTCATTGAAGTGCTGGATAGGCTGTTGGGAGATAAGACTACGGTATGAATTGAAGATATTTTTTAGAATGAATTTTATAATTTTATTTAAAAGCACAAGTTGTGTAATAGCGTTAAACAAATTCGTACTGACACAGAGAAGCATGTGCCGAACAAATTTACGATACAGAAACAAGTAGGCATACAAGAAGAGATAGACAGTAAATAAATGGACCTGAAATAGTTTTAAAACGTCAATGAGAGAAAGAGCAATGGAAGTTGATTGTGCTTGTGACAAAAATCCATAACCCTTTTCAGTCCAGGAAAATTTTGCTGATTTTTTGTGTCTTTCAGTTCATGTCAAGTGCCATAATTCTGTACGTTTTATCAAAAATAAAAAATCAACTATTCAATATAAATGCATATTGATCAAATTGAGCTAAAATTATAATCTAAACATCGCAAGACACATAATTAGACCATTTATGACATGAATTATTCAAAGTAAACATTATATTAGTATGAAACATTAAAGCCCATTTTTCCTCATGATATAGGATTTAACTTTCAAACATAATAACTTATGCAAATGTCTACCTATCAGAAAACTGCTACTGGTAAGTACACAAGCAATTTCAGAGCGGGGGCAGAGGCACTGAGGGCGGCAGTGGAAGAAATGGTGACACATAAAGAAAATGAAAGCCATATAGTCCTGCTTACAGATGCTCTGGCCGTAGTTACAGCACTAAAAAGCCAGAAAAACACTGAGCTTAATGACTTAAGAGCAGCACTCTGTCAACTATGCCAGCAGTCCGCACCAAAAAGGGTAGTGGTACAGTGGGTCCCATCACACTGCAACATCCAAGGCAACGAGGAGGCAGACAGACTGGCAAAAGAAGGTGCAAGACTACCACAAACATATACTAGTATGACGTACGAAGAGTCAAAACGGCTTATTAAAGCCAGATACATGACCAAATGGGAAACTGAACATACCAGCTACGCCAAAAACGATGCCTATTACCAGTTGAACAGAAGAGAGCAGGTCATTGTCTTCAGACTTCGCACTGGCCACAATAGACTGAGGTACCACCTATTCAACAAATTGAAGATAGATGGCACCGATGAATGCCCGTGTGGTACCGGGAAAATGATCGCTGAGCATTTGCTGCAAAACTGCCCGACATACGAGGATCAGAGACAGCAGATGGGGCCATCACCAGTGGAACCACAAAGAGAAGCTCTATGGCAGTGTCGACAGCCTCAGGATGACCGCCGCTTTTTTCGAAAGAATAATGGTTACTGTCTGACTGCGTACGAAGAAGAAGAACCAAAAACTGCCAGTCTGAAAAAGAAAGAAGAGATACTACCCTGAGTTTCATTACGGAAAACTACCCAAGCATGGACTGGACCCATGCATACACCGACGGTTCCGTAACAAATACAACACAGAACGGAAGGGCAGGAGCATTCCTGAGCCTACCAAATGGCAGAAAAATAACACTGTCATTCGCTACTGGAAAATACACAAGCAATTTCAGAGCGGATTCAGAGGCACTGAGGGCGGCAGTGGAAGAAATGGTGACAGGTAAAAGGAATGAAAGCCATATAGTCCTGCTTACAGATGCCTTGGCCGTAGTCACAGCACTGAAAAGCCAGAAAAATACTGAACTTAACGATTTAAGAGCAGTACTCTGTCAACTATGCCAGCAGGCCGCACCAAAAAGAGTAGTGGTGCAGTGTGTTCCATCTCACTGCAACATCCAAGGCAACGAGGAGGCAGACAGACTGGCAAAAGAAGGTGCAAAACTACCACAACCCGATACTAGTATGACATACGAAGAGTCAAAACGGCTTATTAGTGCTAGATACATGGCCAAATGGGAAACCGAACATACTGGTTACACCAAAAACGATGCCTATTACTAGTTGAACAGAAAAGAGCAGGTCGTGGTCTTCAGACTTCGCACTGGCCACAATAGACTGAGGTACCACCTATTCAACAAATTGAAGATAGGTGGCACCGATGAATGCCCGTGTGGTACCGGGAAAATGACCGCTGAGCATTTGCTGCAAAACTGCCTGACATACGAGGATCAGAGAGAGCAGATGTGGCCATCACCAGTGGCAACACTAGACAAGCTCTATGGCAGTGTCGACAGCCTCAGGATGACGGCTGCTATTTTCGAAAAAATAATGGTTACTGTCTGACTGCGTACGAAGAAGAAGAAGAAGAAGAAGTATGCAGTCTTCTAAACCAGTATAAAGACGTTAAGCTATTTTAAAAGTTGAACAGAATTTAAATAATTTTGCTTTTCAACTTTGATTCTTAACCTACAACTAATACTGCCTTTTTTCTGGTCTTAAAACAGCTAGTAGCTGGCAGTGCTATCCAGGCCTTTGTTGAAATCTGCCCTGAACGTATAGACCTGATACACAAGAATTACCGGAAGCTCTGCAACCTGCTTGTGGATGTAGAGGAGTGGGGTCAAGTAGTCATTCTTAACATGCTGACTCATTATTGTCGGACACAGTTTGTCAGCCCAAATCAAGATGTAAGGAATATACACTTGTTTTATTCTCTTTGACAAACAATTTTTATAACAGATTTTTAAGAATCATACCTGTGAGCGAAGAGTAATTAGGGTCAGGTGACGAATACCTCACCTGATGTCCTCGCTCATGCTCCTGGAAACGGGTTGTGTTTCAGCTGTGGGGGAATGACACTGTAATTCCTATAGTGGTGAACTTACAGAGCAGCCTTTTATTTCACTACAGCTAGGAGGACCTCTTCTTACCTTCTCAGGTACACCATGGAAAGTAAGAAGAGCCACTGTAATCCACTACCAAAAGAACATCAAGAATTAACTGCGCATGAGTAGTTTAAAATAATAATAAGAAGAAACATCTTGTGTGTCAGTCATCCATGGATATTTGTTTTAACTAACATTGTTAAAGCTCAAAGTGATAAATCACTTGACACAAAAAAAGATAATAAGATTGTATGTCACATCAGATTGCAGCTGTTACATTTAGTGCTTTTTTCTTCAACATCTTTATTGCTTTGGGTGCATTTGCCATCAACCAGCCCCCTCCAAGCAGACCTGCCCTGTGCTATTTTCACCAATTCTTTTCAGTGTCTCCCTGTTGCCTCGTATTGACCACTAGGTCCCATCTTTGCTCCTCTTTTGCCCCTTTTTTTCCTGTTCCATGACAGAGATTGACTGGTGATACTGACTTGGAACTTTTACAGTATTTGACCTTAACAGAACAATCTTCTTACTAAGATTTCCTATCCACCTGATTTTGTCATGTTCTCTCCCATAAACTTTTCTTTGAAACTGTTGAACAACTGAGGTCCAGAATCTTTCTCAGAGATTTATTGAAAAGCTGTGCAATCTCTTCATGTTGAGTTTGTTCATCCGTCATGTTGCCACTCCACACAAAAGTACTGACTTCACACTGGAGTTAAAGATCCTTAGCTTGGTATGCATTTTGATCATTTTAGAGTTTCATATGGTTTTTGACATGGTAAAGGCCACTCTTGTCTTTTGTATCCTGGCTTTTGCATCCTCTTCTGCACCACCTGTCTTGTTTATAATGTTCCTAGGTATGTGTAGCTCTCTATATCATCCAGTGGTGTTCCTCTCAATTTGATGGAAACCGTGTTGTTGGCCTCATTTCATTTTACAACTTTTTGTCTTTTCTGCATGGATCTTCAGACCTAGTTACTGTTAGATTCTGTCTAGTGTGACTGTGTCTGGCTTCTTCTCTATTGGAGTTGGCTGTGAAGTAGGAGGGGAGGGCTAGCTCTGTAAAGTCCAAATCTTCTCGCTGTTTAAAAAAGGTTAAATGGGTCCCATTTTTCTCATAGGCTGTAGTTTATTTCATAATCCAATCAACTGTCAGCAGGAACAGAAAAGGTGATAGAAGACGACAGTGACAGACCCCAGATTTGATGTTAAAATGATTCTGTGAGTTGTCCCTTGTGCAAAATTTTAAACTGCATTTCCTCGTAAATCTGTTTTATTGTACTGATCAACTTTTGTGGTTTCCTGTGATGCCTTAATAGTTTCAATAGTGTTTCCCTATCTAAGCTGTCAAAAGGCTTTTAAAAATTAATCACTCCCAACAATGGGATAATCTTTAAATCCAAGTGAAAAAGAGAATAGATCGCTCCAAAATTAGCTATAAAATACAAGCCATTTTCCCAGTTGAAATTCGAGATAACGGAAGTGACGTCCATTTTAAATTCAAATACCTGTATGTTCAGCCATTTCTATTTTATCGTAAAACTTGAATTTTTGTCAGTTGCTTATCGATGACAGATGTGCGGTAGAGGTTAATAGTCAGCACAGTTGATGTACAGACTTGAAACCCATTTTAATCACTGCTTTACAATTATGCACAATGTGGCTATCTAGTCTGCACGTGATTTTTTTCTTTCTGAAACTTGCTTGTTCATCTCGTAATTTGGCATCCACAGCTTTTTCTTCTTCTTCCTATCCTTCTAATTCTTCTTCTTCAGCATTCGTCCTTAAAAGGACATTGTGACATTGTGTTGTAGTTTCCCATGACACTGCGATATCCGCTTTATGGTTCGATGCATGTGGTTTCAGCACTGAATTTTGGGACCAGTTTCGCCTTTCCTTTTCGATCCTTATTCTCTTAGCCAGGCTACACAAATACAGCCTGTTTCCAGGACCACCACCTGGAAGTGGAGTAGAGTCTAGGTCAGCTCTGGTTTGCTGACCCTGATGCAAGCAGCAAGCTATGAGTCACTGACTACTGTCAGCTTATCCACTGATGCATCTTCAGCCCCTTTTAGTCTATCAAGTATAATTCTATTTAACACTTTACCAGGTACTGATCGCACCTTTAGTTCTCAGCTGTCGTATTGTTTTCTAGAATAAAATAGATGATATAGTCATCAATCGTATTTAGTGAATTAGAATGAGCTTATGTTTTTAAAAATTAATATGTTTTTGTTGTTTTCAGTGCAATTACTCAACAAGTGGTCAATTTTTTATTTCAGAATGTACCCTAATTCGTATCTAATTTCCCCACAATAGTTGCCATCAAAGCCGAGATATAATCTTTTTCATAATATACAGATTTTGTAATTTGATATTCTCTTGTGCAGGACAAGCAAGATGAAATTGAGCGGCCATTCTACGGAAGTTCTGAGAAGGACTCGGATGAAGACGATGAGGGTGATGAACGTGGAGATGGGGACAAGAAAAAGAAAAGTGAAAAATCATCGACATACATCATGGATGCTGATCATAGACTGCTCCTTAGGCAGTCAAAGCCACTTCTCAACAGCCGTAATGCTGCGGTATAATTTGTATGGTTATTTCATATTTTTGATGAGCTTATATCAGTAGTCTGCTGGGGTCTTTGTGTATGACAAGGACAAGAGTAGCAGCACTGCCTCACAGAGACCATGTCGTAAGAGGTGACTAACTGTGCGACATGGCATAACACCGGCCATGGTTAGGTGGTTTGTTTAGAGCATGTCGTAAGAGGCGACTAACTGTGTGACATGGCATAACACCTGCCATGGTTAGGGATTTGTTTAGAGCAACATAGATGTCGCCTAAAACGCTGCAGGTCTACTTTGCTCTAGTGTTTGGGTCTGTTAAGATGGACTCGTACATTGGTTAACCACCCCCCGTAAGCACTTGTCCCAACGCAACGGAGTATTAAGCTACTCAACACTGGCCTGCTAAGCAGGAATCCCTTCTCCCGGCTACATCCAACTCATATCAGGGATAGGACCTACACATAGGCACATGTAGAAGTAGATGTCCACTAAGACTATATCATATAATATTAAGGTAGAATAATTGGAAAGTGCAGAGTTGTATGCTAGTGGTTTTTGTTATTTTAATATTTCTTTTTTCCCTTGTTTGTTATGGGGGAGTGAATTGTACTGTATTTTGTGCCTTATCGCATAGTGCATCTGAGTTGAGCACACATTTTTTCAAATGAAATCAATTTTGATAGGCGCATGACCTTGCTCGTTTATGAATCAATCTACATGCAAGTTTTGTTTGTGATCTAACCAGTACATGCCCTCCCTTCCCCATGTGCTAGTCTTTAAGAAATACCTTGACCATTTCATGGACTAGTAAAATACTCAGTGTACTCATATGCTGGAGACATTTTAGAAGTGATATGTCATGATTACTTTAGGAATTATCAATACACCATTTCACCTATATTTATTTCATATTTTTTATCCTTAGTCCTTTTGTCCTTTCCCAATCCAGTTGCAACATAGTACTATCACTAAAGTTCTCCTCACACTCAGGGAGCCTATGGGGGCCGCAGTAGCGTAGTGGTTAGTGCACTGGCTTCCCAGTCAGGTGATCAGGGTTCAATCCCCAGTTGGTGCGGGATTTAAAAAAAATCACGAACCGGTTGCTGTAGTCAACCCAGCCACAGAAATTGGGTACCAGAAAATCTGGGAAGTAAAGGCGGTCTGTGGGATGCTGACCACATCATCCACTATGTGCTTTTGGTTACAAAACAATATGGACCTAACACCATATTTCCGTACGTCATGACGGGATCTTTACTTACTTTTTACTCAGGGAGCCTTTGCCAAATCACTATCTGTGTTCCTGCAGTGGTGGTTTCTACAGCAATTTGTTTTACCACAATGCTGTTTCTAGCCTCTTGCACAACTCTTTCATCGCGTTTTATGACATTCATAGATGTACAGTAGGCCTATTATTTCCTCCCCTGTAAGGAGTGCTGGGATCCAGTGAGGGACATTTTATACTTCTCCGTGTCAATTTTTAAAAATTCCAGCTAGAGTATATGTCCATCACTACAGTTGATCTTCTAAAGGAAGCCTGCACCAAAGTGCTTTTGTTGTGAAGGTTTCTGTATCAATTTGTTTTATTCATTGAGGTTGCTAGCCCCCATGTACAACCCTCTATAGTAAACCTTTATGACATGGATGTGTAGTAAACCTATTATTTCTTTCCCAGTGAGGGACCCTGGGATACACTCAGGAACATTGCTTACTCAGCTGGGAGTAAATGACTTTAATTTTGATTGTGGTATTTGCTTATACATAACATATTTGCTGCTTATTTTACATGTTTTAATACAATTAAATCAGGTTGTAATGGCAGTTGCTCAGCTGTACCATCACTGTGCCCCCAAATCTGAAGTTGGCAGTGTGGCCAGAAGTCTCATCCGTCTGCTCCGATCTCATAGGTATTTCTGTGAATGTTTCTTTGTATCTCTGAAACTATAAACGTGTTTAGCAAAATGAGTCCTCATAACATATCAAAGTAGAATAAAGTCAGCACCAGCTCTATTTAAATGTTTTTGTAGTCACTGTTTAATGCATGCAAGCTTGCTTTCATTTTGCACTGGGACTGATACATTACAACGGTAAAAAGGCCAAAGCAGAGTACTTGTCTCAGCTGTAAATGGATACATGACTTGGGCGACAAAAAGGGTACTGGTTATTATACCCAATAAAATCTGAGACCTAATGCAGTAATATCTCAAACATTTAATCCACAATAACAGTGTGCTGCCGTTGTATTCTTTTATTAGGTAGGTAGTCCACTTAGGGAGCCGCGTAGCGCAGTGGTTAACGCCCTGGCTTCGCATCTGAGTGGTCCTGGGTTCATTCCCCAGTTGAGGCGGTAATGTTTTTTTCAGACCGCAATGGCTCCCGGGTCGACCCAGCCTTAAATGGGTACCGGTTCGGTCCGGGAAGTAAAAGCGGCGAGGGAGAGGAGATGGCTACCGCCCTCATATAGCCGAGCCTTTGAAATGTGAGATCGCTAACACCTCACACCCATACGGCAGTAATGCTATGGGATACTTTAGTCCACTTAGGGATAAGGGTCCATTGCGCCAAAAGTCATGAACATGATGAGCTGACTAGTCCTATGCAGCACACAGTGAGGATGATATCTTTCCAATTGACCTAACCAGGTTGTGTGATGACTGCCATTAACCATGATTGACAGTCTGTTTCTTATCCTTGATGTCGATGGTTTGCTCTAAGAACTGGGGGGGGGGGGGGGGTGTGAGGTGAGGTGTCCTTGACAAGGTGAGCCACATGTCCAAATAGGACCAAACTGTGACGGTTTGGTATGCTGAATGAGCCTCTGATTTTCGTTTCTCAGGCAACTGGCGCCTGGCTTTGTACAATTACTAGATAAAACTAGGATTGAACACCAGCTATCTTAAGGAAAACTTTCTGAAAGAACCATGGCAGGAATGTAACCTACACTTGAAGCTGGAATTATTAGGCTGCTAACACCAGTCTAGCTGTCCAAAAGATCCTCATTTAAGGGTTAAAAGGTATTCATTACAATTACAGATTCTCGAATGAACCCCATATTGTTTTTCATCACTACCCCCCCTTTTCTGGGAGGGGTAAAGTTGCACGCCTGCTACCTTATTAAATGTGGTAGCTATTTCTCATGCTCCCTATCCGGAGTCAAACTCCAATTCTCCGTTACCCATTACAAACATGGTAAGCATGTCACATACCATAGGCATTTAATAGAACCGGCATTAAAGATGTGATCCAGGCACATGAGGCCATGTGATCAGTATAAAGCTATCTGGGTCACCCAACCCTGTAAGGGAAGACGAAGATTGATTTTGACTAATAAAGTGTTTTTTTTTCTGTAAGGGTTTGGGGTCGGAGCTTAGTTAGCAATATTAGCTCTAGAACTGCCACAGTTATCTTGAGAATGATCGTATCACCTAAAAGACCTCAGTTGATTTAATGAGCCATTTGCGGTTTTATTGAAATAGTGTGTATATAGACATGCATGACATAAACAAGCATACACCTTTTGAAAGGATCAACCATATAGTTGTCAGTGACACATGTAGCAGACAGATGGACAGACCGAACCATCAATTACTCGCTCACCTGGAGAGGGATAACAGCCTGTATTATTTGTTTAGTGGCAGATAATGTTATTTTTATTGACATAGACTATTTTGTAGTCAAAAACTATTAATTGGAAAGAAAAAAAGTTATATCATCAAATATAGAATTGAGCAATTTGTCACTGCAGTTTTATAGACTCAATTGTGTGAGGTCTCAGCTTTTTGTATGGTTTGGCCATTTTTTTTCTTTGCTGTTCTCCCTTCCCTAATACAAAAAGTGATGTAGTTTGATATCAGACATTGCTGTGTGGAATGAAGTCTTAGAAACTACTTGTGTGTAAGAACACAGCTTTTTTTGTGACGTTTGGTGATCAGCTCTTTTCTCAATGTCTTGCTTCACTCAGTTGTCAGTCAGGTAATGAGTTACAGCTAGGTAGACTGGAGTGAATTGTGCCCTTTCACTCAAACTTTTATCAATAATAAAAAAAAATATATAAAAGTTGAATTTCAAAAATATATTGCACAAAAGTGACTTTCTTCTGCATAAACCTACGGAATATGTAAAAAAAAAATACAGTCCGATAATCAACAAATCAACTAAAAGAAAAATACAACAAAGCAACTAAAAGAAAAATAATCAAAATAATGTTCATTGAAAATGGTGTACTTCTGTCAAGAGAAATGTAAACTACAAAAGCAATGTGACAGCTGATCACAATATGTAACCAAACAATAACTTGTAACCTAATATAAGAAACAAGATCTAGACAACATCCAGTCAGCACAGCTTGTTTAAAACAAACAATGTAAAAAAAAAATATTGACATCGATATATATGAACAAAATATTAGTCAATATCACCTCATCAAATTGGTTGTTATTTTTCACTGGAATTTTCCTATTTTATTCCACATAAATATAAAGTCGCAATAGTCACTCTGACTACTTATTCTTATTTTGGGCCATCTTCTTGAGTTCTGTCTATGAGAACTTGAATGTCTTAGCTTCCTCTGCCTTTAATCTGTACTAGGTGTACTTTGACATTCCCTACTTCTCTTCCACTGTAGGCTCTGATCAAGATAAAATGTATTTGCTTGGTTAGATACCTTCCTAATGATGTGTCCTATTTGTCAACACCTTCTCTCCTAACCTCCAGCTGAATTGCTCTGACAAACTATGGTCTTTGCTTTATGTCTGTGTTTATTATTAGATCTGGTAATTTGGTGAGTGCCTAGATTAACATCATCAAGGTCAACATACTGACCTATCTCACATTCACACTGTGCACATGGCAACACACTGTGGCCAATGAGGTAGGAATTAGCATTATGATCCCCATAGTGGTGAGTCTGCTGAGAAGCCTGGCATTGCACTACAGCAAGGAGGACACATGTCCATCATCAAAGCACACAGGTATGCAAGAAGAGTCACTATAAACAGCTGCCAGGGAAAATTTGTTAAGAGTGAACTTCATTGGTAGCCTCTTTAGTAGCTGTGTATTATAAATAAAAAGTCAACATTTTTTATGAAAATACACATTTTCTTATATTTTTGCAGAGAGATTCAGTACGTGGTTCTCAGCAACATTGCAACAATGACCAATAAGAGAAGAGTAAGTGCTTTTAATTTCAGGAATATTTCTTGATTATTTTTGTGATAGAATTATTGCATCAAACTGAAGCTATAAATTCAAATATATCTGGCAAAAGATGGCGCCGTAACTGGCTGCGAGTCTACATTTCTCTACTGTTTTGGATCATTATGGATGCCGCCAGACCACGGATTTGCCTGGAATTCACACTAGTCGACGACTTACACTTGTGTTCACGGAAACGTGGAGTTGTTTTCCGTCTGGACTTGATATTTCGTTCTTTTTTTGTGATTTTTTCCATCCGTTTATCCTGGTCAGGACGCCGGCTGAATGGCGCTACGCTTAAACTAGTTATACCTGTGTCATATCTCACGGGTTAGTTCTGCCGGTTCACCTTCACGAATTTGGCGTGTGGGAATTTTAGATGCTACTATGATGAACTGAATACAGCTGGAGAGAGATGCCAGACTCACTCACACGCTGAGTGTTGTCCATTCGACCTCTTGTGGTTATCGAAAAGGCACGACAAAGTGCGTTAGATGCCTTCCCACCTTTCTACCCTGCGGGTTACATGTTTACGGAAAGGCTTCGGTGGTAACCCTGAGGCAAAATCTGCATCCTATGCTATCTCCAGTCGTCTCGATGAATGTCTTGCCACTGGTAAAAGGTAGCTTAGGCTCTGTGAGTGAGGTTGACAAAAGGCGCAGTTTCTTCCTCATTTTAATCCAAATCTCCGCGCAAGTCACCCATTTCAGCGGACACAGCAAGAGATACGACTGTCCACACGGCTGAACAAAGAGAGTGGTCTTCATCACTTGTGAGGGACAAACTATTGTTTGGCTTCTGTAATCTATTCAAGTATACATTTACAAAACGTTCAGGTCTGCTAACATGGCATATTTAATTAACTTTACATGGGTGGCACTTTTGTGATACAAGAGTGCTGTGTGTACAATTTTATAATCTATTTAATAAATTTCAGGAGTTTGCTGTAAGTATTTTCTTCAACTTTTTCTCTACACAGGGAATCTTTGAGCCCTATTTGAAATCATTTTACGTCAGATCCAGTGACCCTTTACATGTCAAGCTTCTGAAAGTGAGTAGATGCTGGGTTTGGTATTATTGTATTTAACTTTATGAAACAAAAACCTCCATATTGGGAAAGAGATTAGTCTAGTGACAATATACTGAATTACGATAAGGAAGTTTGCTATATTTCTCACTAGAGCGTATAGTGTTCCTAATACATTTTATCATCATACAAGCTTTATATAAATTATTGCTGAATGAAATAGGAACATAGAGCTTACTTGATTAAAGATATATGTTATATATATTATTGTAAAAATATGCTGACGATGAATACTCTAATTTCACAGTTGAAAATCTTGACAAGTCTTGCTACAGAGACAAACATTTCAACAATTTTAAGAGAGTTTCAGGTAGGAGACTTTCATCCCTTTTTAAGCAATATTTTATATGAAATCCTAAGTATTAGCAGTTAATAAGTTGGAGTTATTAGTTTCTGATGGGACTACTTCAGGGTTTGTTTGAAATTTTGACTATATTTTTACATTTGCCATGTTATGTGAGAAAGCAGAAAACACATAGAAATGATTTGAAAAGGAATGCATAAGAATAAAGATCACCTATTGCTTTGTAATAATAAATATTTTTCTTCGTTTGTGCTCAAGCTTCTACTACCAAGGTCTAAAAAGGGCTCTGCAAGTAATTGAATGTTGTCCTGGGAACGGAATGCGCTGTGTTGTAGTTTACAGCTTGACTGCGATATTTACAAGTTTACCAGACATTTAAATACAAAAACAGAAATAACTCTTAACCTTTAGCTTGCCCTGACGCCACGAAACATTTTTTTGTACCGAATTAAATTACATTTATTTCTCGCTCTGATCGTCGACTTTCAAAATTTGTAACTTTTCTGTTTGTTTGTCAATAAATATGATTTTCTTGTATGTACAAACACAATTGAATAAAGAACTTATGGGTGTTATTGTTTTTGTTGTGTGTTTGTTAGTTTCTGAGTTACAAACAGATGAAGTTATACAAATTTCTTTAAAAAATTTTGACTCGACCACTAGGCCTAGTCGCTTTGATAGAAAACCATGGAAACCACAACAACGTATCGATACTGTGTTTACAATATCTACACAACTGTTAGTTTCCAATTCTTCTTCGTACGCAGTCAGACAGTAACCATTATTTTTTCGAAAAAGGCAGCGGCCATCCTGAGGCTGTCGACACTGCCATAGAGCTTGTCTAGTGTTGCCACTGATGATGGCCACATCTGCTCTTTCTGATCCTCGTATGTCGCGCAGTTTTGCAGCAAATGCTCAACGGTCATTTTCCCGGTACCACACGGGCATTCGTCGGTGCCACCTATCTTCAATTTGTTGAATAGGTGATACCTCAGTCTATTGTGGCCAGTGCGAAGTCTGAAGACCATGACCTGCTCTCTTCTGTTCAACTGGTAATAGGCATCGTTTTTGGTGAAGCCAGTATGTTCGGTTTCCCATTTGGTCATGTATCTAGCTAATAAGCCGTTTTGACTCTTCGTATGTCATACTAGTATCTGGTTGTGGTAGTTTTGCACCTTCTTTTGCCAGTCTGTCTGCCTCCTCGTTGCCTTGGATGTTGCAGTGAGATGGAACACACTGCACCACTACTCTTTTTGGTGCAGACTGCTGGCATAGTTGACAGAGTACTGCTCTTAAATCATTAAGTTCAGTATTTTTCTGGCTTTTTAGTGCTGTGACTACGACCAGAGCATCTGTAAGCAGGGTTTCCAATTCAATCGTAGTTCTTTCATTTAAACAAACAAAATAAACAGATTTACTTGATAAAGATCTGTCCCAAAAACCTACTTCCCCTTTCGCAAAAAGTTGGCTTGCTCCAAACGGCGTATACAAAATTAAAACTGTTCAAAAGCCATTTGTAATCGAACATACGATACTTTAACCGGCAAAATATCGTGTATATATGGTGGACGTATTCAGCAGTAAAAAATGGCTGTCGGGAGTGACTCCGTTAAAAAAAAAATTTTTTTTCCGCACTTCGTTTTTGTAGGTCGAGTTGGTCGGCTATCACTTGACCGTAGTGCGCTAAAGGTTAATTAAACTAAAACTGCGCATGCACACTGCCTCACTTTAAGTCATTCTAAATATGTAAGTGCTGTTACTAAACGATGGAGCGAAGCACAGGTACCAGACGTTAATTTCAGTCCAATTGAGCGACAACTGATGTTTTGCATGCTATTGATTATGATCAAATGGAACTGTAAAGAGTTAACAATAATTCGGCAGAGAAGAGAGAGAAGATGTGACATAAAAAGAAAGATAGTAGATAATTATACAAATTTAGATTAGAGTAGTATAATTACTTAATTAGGAAGGGAAAACGGGTTGAAAATAAGAAGAAAGAAGAAAACTGAGAAACTAAAGAAATGATATGGAATGTGTTTTATCATTATGATTAAGATGGCATATTAGATAATTTAAGCGGTTTTAGAATACAACCTAGCATCTTTCATCAGGCAATTATTAGATAACATGTAACCTGAATGGCAACAGCATGTTGGCAATCAGGGTTGTTTAAGTTGGTAACAGCAGAAGAAGCAAACCCCATTGAGATATGTGTCGAAAGGAGGACAATAATAGAAAACCATATTTATTATGATGTACTTGTGCTTGAACCTATTCCAGACGTATGTGACAAGTTCAGATAAGGAATTTGCAGCTGCCACCATTCAGGCAATTGGTCGCTGTGCCAGCAGTATCGCTGAGGTCACTGATGCATGTCTTAATGGACTTGTTAGACTTATGTCGAACAGAGATGGTCAGTGCACTAGTGTTGTGTGTGTTAACTGAAATTACATTGTGAAAACTTATATAACTGAAATTACATTGTGAAATCTTATATAGTGCTTTGTTGGTAGAAAAATTTCTTATCTGTATTAGTACTTTGCATGTAAAGAAATCTGACATAAGTACAAATATCTTATGTTATACTTTGTAGGTAGAAAAATCATGTATAAGTACTTTACTACTGCCGTAGGGGTGTGAGGTGATAGTGATCTCATATTTCAAAGGCTCGGTTATGTGAAGGCGGTAGCCAGCTCCTCTCCTTCAGCTGTTGCAGTCTGAAAAAAAAAAAAAACATTTCCGTCTCAGCTGGGAAATGAACCCAGCATCACTCAGATGCGAAGCCAGCTCGCTAACAAATGCGCTAAGTGGCTCCCTAGTGTACTTTGTAGGTAGAAAAATCATGTATAGTGTAATAAATACTGTTTTTATAACCAATCCACTGTTATCGTTTTTCTCCTGATTCCTGGAAAATTAACTGTTTGCTTAATGCTGTATAAAGTATTGTTTCCAGAGCTTTCTCTGAAACCTGTAGAGGCTAGTGGTTAAGTGACACGGCTCACAATCCGAAGGTGCTGAGTTCGATCCCCAATCGCGGCACTGGCCGTTACCCCTGGAAACAAACCGTTAGAAAATGCAGGTGGAAGCAGACCCTTACATAAAATGCATGCCGAAATTGGGCCAACAGGCTCAAAATAAAAACATAGTGCAACGCTCACCCCGCCTTGAGGAATTGAGAAATAAGGCTAACGCAAAAAAAAAAAAAAAAAAGTCAACATCACTTATCATTATCACAGTTGTATTTATGATTTGTTAGTGTGTTGCACTGTGAGCCTGCCAGGTCTGTCATATGCGGTGACTAAGAAGGATTGGACATAGATTTTCCTGCCCCATTCTGTAGGAACTATTGCAAGATAAAGAAAAGAATTCCAGCCTATCCTTTTTTTAAATGAGAAATTTCTTATTTTTCATTCTCAAACTCTGGCAACCAAGTCCTGAAAAGTGCTTTACAAGTAGCAGGATGTTATTTGGAGAACAGGATGCACTGTATCATAGTTTACAGCTCGATTGCAATATTTGCACATTTCGATCTGACACATCCAACTTCAGCAGGCATTTTTTGGTACTGGATTAGCCTTCCCTCTTCGATTTCTTCTTCTTAGCTAGTCTGCTCTGGTGCAGCCTCTTATCCACATGGAGGTGTAGAAGGGTCTTGGCAGCTCTGGTTTGCTGGCCTGATACTTGCAGTCAGCTTTGGGTCGCTAACTGCTGCAGCTCATGCACTGCGCAGCATCTTGATCCCAGAGAAATATCTAATCAGTATTAAAACCAGAAGTTGCCACACAGTGGTAAATGAATTGTCTTCTTCTTGTGGTCGCATCTTTGATATATACAAGTGAGTTCCTGTGATTAACTTGACCATTATCTTGAGCTACCCTTTAGCTCCATACAACTTTTAGTCTAGTGTTGAATCACTGGGCCAGTCTATTAACTGACCATACAGAGACATTCCTGTAAAACATTTAGTCCACATGTGCACAGGGGTGAAACAGACTGTTGAAGTTTGTACATGTTTATTTAGTCTGTCTGGTCAAAGGTGTAGATTGTGGATTTTTATTATCTTCTGATAGCACTCTCTTTCTCTTCTGATAGTCTGAATAGCTCTCTCTCTCTCTCTTCTCACATTCTGAATCTCTCTCTCTCTTCTTATTGTCGAAATAGTACTGTCATCTCTTTTCACAGTCTGAATAGCTCTCTCTTCTCTTCTCACATTCTAAATAATTTTCTGTTCTGACATTCTTTTTTCTCAAAGTATATGACTTCAGTGTCTTCTTGTTTATGTAAATGTATCTGATTTATTCTGATGTGTCCCTCAGAGGCTGTTGTAGCTGAGAGTGTAGTTGTGATAAAAAAGCTGCTCCAAATGAGAGTAAGTACTGATGTTCCTTACTCATTGTTTGTCTCTGAAAACATAAGCTTTATTTCAGTAATTTGTTTCAAATATGGAACAGTATTTCCATCTATGTCCCTCCTAGGTACAGAATCAAAAGGACCTCATTATATTTGACTGCTGCAGTTGTTATAAAGGAGACTTGATATCACACAATGACTGTCATTATCTTCTTGTGTTTTCGTTTCAATAGGAACATAAGGCTGCTTCTGCATTTATGTGTGTTTTTCAATGGTAACAACTGTAGCACAATTTTTTACATGATGAAGTTGTCAGCCCATGCACAGCCCTCTGTTGTGTCACCTTCTATGGCATGCAGAGTCACACAAATGGCATGTAGAGTGACACTAATCTTTCCTCCCCAATTAGAAACCCCAGGACCCAAGCAGAGTTGCTGTCATAATTGTATTGGTTTTATATTTGTTATTGCCTTTTTTTAATGCATGAGGTTTTGTATCATTGAGTGTGTGACAGTTTATTAACATATATTACTTAGTAACTACTATCTTGTCTGTTCTTCGGAGTTGATAGGAACAAATAGGTCTTAATACAGAACTGTTATGCAGACTTAACTAGTACCACCTCTCACTGCACAAAATCACAAGATAATCACAGATTATTGACATATGTATTGTGACTCAAATGTTTGTCAGGATATTTGTGAAAAAAACACAATTTTTTAGTAGGAAATTTGTAAATGGTAAATTATTATTTACAACAGAAAAGCATTACAAAATGATTTTTTTTTAAAGTGCCACCTCATCTTCAATTTTTTTAATGTCCAAAACATTTAATGTCTTTTACTTGGTGGTTATCACAAAGTATATCCCACAATAAGAAAAACAAATCCAAGAACACAGAAATTGGATAATATTTACACTTCTAATAGCTAATGTAACCACATCTACATCAGATCAGAAAAAAGAAAACAATTTTGAAAAATAAACATTTGAAAAAAATAAATATATCTCCAATTTATTGACATTACATCAATGTCTTTAGTGAGCACCATCTGCAGGATCATGTGTATGGCACACTCTAAAACAGTTCTTCGGATGGAGATGTGGCTTTTCTGGGCAACCAGTGCAATAACAATTTGTGCGGGCTCTCTTTGCAGGAGTTGAGCATACAATGCAGTTCCTGAGTGATCCACAAGATGCTTAGCACCCTCATATCTTTTATTAATTTTGTTTCCTTCTTTGAATTTTCTCCCAACTTTATTGCTGTTTGTGGTTACTACCTCTGATGGATGTAGCCTTCTCAGTCAGCTGATGAATCAAATTTTCTTTGAAGACTTTCAAGGGCACAGGCTTCTCATCAGCATGACAGAGTGTGTATAATATTTGAGCATTTACCTGTGAAACCTCAATGATCCAATAAAATATTTTTTTCCGCCATTATCTTGTTTTTATTTGGAAGCTGCCATAGTATGATACCATCTGGTTGCTATGGTCACACCCATTCATACACATGTTGTATCGCTGCCCTACTTTGGGTTGGTTTTTCAATTGTTTTGCCTCTTCTAGTTCTAACCTGCTCAATCTGAACTGTAGTCTTGGTGGAGACAACAATACATGGTTTTTTGGCTTTCTTATCTCGCCAAGCAACACATATCTGGGATCCATCATTATTTTTGTACCCCCTAGCTTCTCAGAGCTGTAGAGAAATGGTTTTTAATTGAAGCGGAAAATTTTTCCTCTTGATGTTGAGTGTGCCAGTATAATCAATATCCCTACTCAACATATCTGTAATCACAGTGTCTACAGTGTAGTACCTATCCGCAAATACATGGTGGCCTTTTTCAATTCCTTGCAACAGGTAATCAAACATCTTCATATGATGGTGTTTTATCTGAAGTATGTCAATACAGAATAGACATACCCTGTAGTAGAATCACACAAGCCAAAGGTCTTGATGTGATACTTGCTTGGCTTGGAGGCATTGTACTGCTTGTGTCTCCAGCGTCCATTATATCCTATTACCATTTCATCAATGGGCAGATCCTGAAATGGATAAAATGCATCCTGGAACTTTGCTATTAGAATGGCTCTATTTTGTGCTTCCCTATAGATTAAGCATCTCCAACATGCATCATGGTGTGGTAAATGATTTCAAATCTCAATCTGGGAAACATCTGACTGTACCATGGGTTGTAGTTGTGCGGTTTGTGTGCCCAATAATTCTTCACCGATGGTTTATTACCTTAACCTATTGCGATAATCACGGCCAAACATGTTAACAGCTCATATTCAGTGATAGACTTCCAACTTGCAAGTTTAGACTTTTGTAAAGAAACTTGTTTGGATTTCTTCAATTCTGCATATTCATTGATCATTGATACCAATGAATCTAACACATCTGGTGTTATCAAGGTAAACCAACAGTCTAGTTCTGAGGAAGATTCATCTAGTTTTGCATGCATACCTGGTTCACGAGTTGTAACAAAGGAAATACTGCCCGTTGTTTCACCTTCAGTTACTTGGTACCACTGTTCTCTTTCTTGAGCTACATTTTTAACTGAACTATTTGTAAATCTAGCAGCCGTCTTGGCGTTTTTAGGTACTTTTGATGGTCCAAGATGTGCATCATCGTCACTATCACTACTTGCGCAGTACAATTTTTTTCGCATTCATCAAAATCACTTGAATTATTATTGTCAACATCTGTCTCACTTAACTCTTCTGCACCAGGCGTATCATTCATCTGTTGAAACAAGTTCTAACCTGTTCAGTAGTTAGACGAACCGTACGAGTGCTTTTGGTACCTTATCGCTTGTTGCCATGGTAAACAATTTTGTTACAGTTCGGTAACTAGCTTGAAAATATGATAATTATGACAAGAATACAATTTTTCACAATTTATCTTTTTAAGATGTGCTTCGTGAATCAACTTCCTGTCGGTAAATTAAAATCTTGTACTGAAACGGAAAGGAAGACTATAAATTTATAACTCCTTTTACTGTGAAACAAACATTGGCACTAACAGCAGCTTATGGCAGCGAGTGAAGAAGTGTTCTGGCGCTAGGAGTGGCTTAAAGTACGCAACCAGTTAAGCAGGGGGTACTAAGTTAAGTGGGATGGGTGAGTAGTTAAGTAAAGGGACAAAGTTAAATGGGGGACTAAATTAAGTAGTGGGACTAAGTTGAGTACATGGTACTAAGTTGGGGGGAGGGATTGGGGGAACTAATTTTAGTAGGGGTAACTAAATACTCTGTCATTATCAATTATCAGGTCCTCCCAACTAGTACTGACGTGTCTTTATTTCAACATTTACAACTTAAAATCCTACCAGAAGTTCAAATAAATAGTTTGACTTTGAAACAAAATATCAGAGTGGGGACAAATGTTGTGCTCAGTTGACATGACGATCCTACTTGAAGATACCCTCTTTTACTGGGTCACATACAGCTTAGTACTGTCAACAAGTGTCTACAGACACCCAGAAGCATGCACTATCAGTCTGCTCCATAACTTATCAATACCAAAATCATGATGTTGCATGTTGTTATAAAACACACAAGGGTATAGATTCCTTAACAACTGGTATACCTCATATAGAAATAATAATTTAAATATGTGTGTCAATTTGATGAGCTCACAAATACTCAACAACAGACAATGCTACAAACCAGCATGTTTTGTTGGGGACAATGGAAAATACACATTAGAACAGTTAACATCAGAATAATGAAAGTTATGGATAGAATAATGCCCTTATCTGAACAAGTTAATCTATGTGAGTGTCATCAACAATGAGACTAGAAGGTCCGCAGAAATTAAAGGATGTGACTTTAGAACAGAGGAAGGGTACTATAAAGATGGAAGGAAAGACCAAGTAAAATTAGGTCAAAAGTCAAATAAAAATATGTATAAGTATGGCTCAGTTACAGCACGAGGACAACAACACGAAACCCACATTATGTTTGGTAATGTTAGTGTTCTTGTGTAATAATATTAGTCATTTCTTGTTTGGCATACCCTATGCTAAGTGGTATGTTGATTTACATACACATCTCAGCCATTCTCTGGCTAATGACTGGTGCCTTATTTATTGTGTTGAATGTCAAGTCCATTGTGGTTTTTTTAATTTGTTGGATGTTTTCATTTGCTCTTTGTCTCTGATGAAGACCTGGGGGCTGAAACGTGAGATTTGTGTTATTTCTGTCCCAGTGCGGTAACTGAACCATACCTAAATATATTTTTATCGACTAAAATGTGATGAATAACAGAGAAGGAACATACATAAGTAAGAAATACTTGAAGGCTGAAGATGCAGTACAGTAAATGAACTAACATCAAGGTCAGTGAACCAGAGCTGACCAAGACCCTATTTCACCTCCAGTCCTAGAAACAGGCTGTACTAGTGCAGTCTGGCAAAAAGAATATGGATCGCAGTGGGAAGGCAAACCCAGTACCCAAAAAAAGCTTGATGAAACTGAATGTGTCGGACCACAAGGCGCAAATATCGCTTCCTTGCTGTTAACTACGACACAGCGTCACAATGTCTTTTTCAGGAAAAACAAAGAAGATGAAGAAAAGGAAAGACTTGAAATAAGAAAGGCAGACTCACACAATATATAGCTAATTCCAAATATTAAGACTTATTGTTACATATTAAGTTCTATAAATTTCTGTCCATTGTTTCACACCATCTCCCACCACTAAAACCAAAACAGGTTTACTTTGGTCTTGTGTACAAGTTTTCATGATGAACAAGTTGACATGTATGGTATTATATCCTGTCATACTGGTGTTAATGAACAGCTGTTATATCTGACATTGCACTTTCTTCTTCAGCCTCCTGCTTCATCAAAATCTAAGGTTACAGCTTTTTACTTTTTAGCATACTGAATTATGATTACATTTGAACTAACAGAACAATCCATGCATAGGGTTAAATGTTGCATTGTTCATGTAGTGGGTGGCGAATGTCAAGGGGAAGTTGTGACTGGAATAAACCTTTTATTTTTATATGTCATGTTTGGGTGACCATACAAAAAACATATGAAACGGTATAAGTCAGCTTAACTGTCACAAAATAATTAAACAGCTGAATATGTTAGCAAAGATGTTTTAGCCAGTAAACACACTATATTTTTTCTGTGCACAATTCTTCCTCCATGTTTGACTACATTTTTAATACCATGCACGTTGGATTTACAGCTGCAAAACCTAGGTAAATTTCTCAGCTGAGAATTACCTGTTTACTATCAAACATCTCTGCAGTTCCAGTTAAACAACACCATGTTGATATCCATTTCTTGTCTTTTATTTCAACTTTTGGTGTGATTTATTTGGGCAAAGACATAGTTGTTGACATGTTTAACTGGTCTGTTATGTTGCAACAGTCATGTTTCTACTATTTGATATTCAATTGTATACTCTTCTTCAGCATTACTGCAGTCAACAATTGTTCCCAAATATAAGGGTTGGGATGGCATTGATGCTTGAAATAGCTATTTTTGTTTTTATACTTTCTTCTCTTTTGGTTTGAAGAGAAAGCTCATGTAATTCTCCATTGTTACCCATCCCTTTCTTTTATTTATTTCGTATATCTGTATTTTGTAAATCATATTTCATTGTGACGTTTGGAGTAGAAAATAAGTGAATTTGAAATTCTCCAGAGAAACTTCAATCTGTATATTACATTTATTATTTCAATTCCCTAATGAATTATTTCACAGCTGTTGGTTTTTGTTTGTTTGTGTGCATGGGGATATCAGGTCATAATATGTAGATTTTGTCTGCATGTAGCTGCAATAACATCTTGCCAACTTGATCTGTGTTGTAGCTATTATGTTTAATTTGCATATGTTTTCTTTATGTTGTCATTACTTTTAAAACAATGTCTGAGAGGTAGAGTTTAGTTAAGTACTTGTCTCTCAGGACAAATTGCCTAGTTTTGATCCCTGCTCTTGGCACACTCCAATCTACCCAGCTGTAAAGGGATACCTCTTACAGTTAGGGAAAGGATAGTGCGAAAGTCAACTGATGATTCTACCTCAGAAAATGCTGGCACCTAGTACAATGAAGTATCACTGTATCCCTGTCGGCAGTGTCTGCTATGTGACCACATTTGCCTTGACTTTGATCAAGAAATGGTCATGCACCAATCAAATATCAACACTCACAATCATAGAACAACAATCCAACCAACATCCGATATCTCTGTATATCAAAACCAGAAAATCATTTGATGGCATCAACTCGCAATGATATGGAAACTACTGAGAGGTGTAAAAGTAGAGAGACTTACTTACAATAACTGTAATTTGTAGTTACTGTCAAGAGGCCACTTGTAGTATTGTGTGCAGAGGCAAATTCTGATATTTCACAGTGCAAATCAGGTTGGCCAGATTTCAAGAACATAAATATCTCAGGTCATTAAGTTGTTGTCCTTGTTGACTAGATTTGGAAATGGCTTCTGGTTTGATAAATATGTATACCCTTCCCATTAATCACCACCATTATCATTCTTACTTTTCCTCTCCAACAGGAGCATGGGGTCCCCACTATCGCTGTCCTCCTTGCATGAAGCCTATGTTCTTGTAGGGATGGTTTCTGTGGCATTTTGTTTTACCTGAGGGCACTGACCCCCATATTCAGTTTTACTTAGTTTTCTTTTATGACACACAAAATAGGTTGCTGTGGTTCTATTCTATGCTCCCAAAAAGTGATCCTGAGGTCCACATGAGATTTACTAGTAATGTAACTGTAAAGCAGTCATAGTGTACCGAGAACATCTTTATATTCTATAGCTCCGTGGTATGGGGCACTCCAAGAGATGGTATTGCATACCCTGATCATTCACAAGGCCAAAAACCAGCTGTTTTGGCTTTGGAAACAAACTAGAAACAATATCCCAATTGTGATACATCAACGAAAGAGTGAATAACTCATTTTCTCAGGAATCAAAAGAAAAGGAAGAACTGTCTCCAATTTATGTTACGTCCAGACTACTTTTTGGTTGATGTTTATGATAACTTTGTCCAATTATAATAATATTGAATTATATTGCTCATTGTGGAACACCAGGAAACTAGATAACAGATTGACTGGCAAAGTTACATACCAATCAGAGAGCCACCAACATTAACACAAGGCGATCATCATAAGATAACAGACAAGAGCAAACTGTTGTTTGGGCCTCAGAACAGGATACAACTGACTCTGCAGCCACTAGTACACAGAATTAAAGATTGAAAACTCCACCATGTGTACATGCAGACAGCAAAGCATATACTACAGAACTACCCAGAATATAATGTACAGAGAAAAATCTACTGACCCATAGAAGCAACATTGGAAGAGAAGCTTTAAGGGCCTGTATTTGAACTACAAAAGACAATGAAGTTTATACAAGAGACAACATTGCAGATATAGACATTATATTTTAAAGTGAGCGAAAGAACATATTAAATTATAATTGTATATCCAAGTCTGTTATTTTGAAGATCACCTGTGTGCTTCCAGGGAGCAAGGAATAGTAATACTATAACCTTCTTTAATCTGGATGAACAGGTGGGCGACTGGAACAATGGATTGCAGTGTATTTAGCAAAATGTCACAGCCAAAAAGTAATGAGGATATAAATAAACTACATAGAAGAGATGAAAGTCTCATCTTCCAGTTCCGAACAGGACACACCAGGTCAACAGCCACTTGAACCGCATCAATCCCTAGCATCTACCCTTGTGCAGACAGTGCTCTCACCTTGATGAAAGACACCTACTCTCTACTCTCTACTGTGAATCAACTAAAGAAGACCTGTATCTATATAAGAATGGCATTGGGCTGCCAAAAGCAGACTTGCTCAGTAGCTTTGAGATAACAACAACCTGCCAGGCATGTCGTAAAAGGCAGTAAAGAAGGATTAGACATAGGCCAGTAGAAATTATCTATATGCTATAAGAAAATGAAAAGAAGACATTTCCATCCTATGGTCAAAGAGTCTTTCAATCAAAGTAAAAATGAGGATACTTGTAGATGGAAGTCCTAATACTTGCTTGCTAAAGCAGTAAATCTCTTAGTATAGTAATGGGACATGATAATCCTTTTGAGCAGCTCTTTTGTTGATCAAGACATTAAATTTGTTGTTGTAAGCAATAATATAGGAAAACATTTGTCTTCTATGTAGTCAATGTGAATTAACCACTGTCTCCTGTTGCAAGTACTATCTTCTTTCAAAAAGCTACTTTCACATTTTACCATAACTGTAAAATCTGTAATAGCAGCTGAGTTAATTATGTTTTAGTCTAAACTATTTCCAATGGGTAAATGAATGAACTTCATTTACACTTATTAAGAATATTTTGTTCAGTAGCGAGAACTTGGGTGATGCGAAACTTCTGCCTGCAAGTTAGTTACTTGTAAGTTGACCTAGACTAAATTTAAATCTAGTGAATCTGTGAGAGCCATTTCTATAACTATAGTGCGTTTCACAATGTTTGTCGCATTTTAAAATTGAATATCTCAGCTACCATATGAGAAATACATTTCAAATTTTGCGTATGACCTGCAGATAACCATGTCCCATTGGTGAATATTTTTTTCTTGCCCACAAACATATGGTATACAATTGTCTTTATTTAGGGTATACAAAAACCAGCCCTGCTAATAAAACCAGTCTTTTGAAATGATTACCCCTTCATAACAGTGAGTATTTTTGGAAATAACATTTTCCTCGTGTTTCACAAAATCTTTCCAACTTCATCCCAAATCTCACGCACAGCCAACTGTAGTAGGCCATAGATCACTGATTTTTAACAGTTCTAATAAGCCTTTCGGTGTGTCGATGTGTCAATACAAATTGTGTCATAAGCGTAGCTTAACTAATTGCTATCGTTCGCGGCTACAATGAGCCTGAAAGTCAAGTTTTTTACACTGCATACAATTGTATTGAATAAGTATCAATATTTTTGTAGAAAAGCTAAGCGTTGTAAACTATATCGCAGTATCTCAAACCCTGAATAAAAAACTATTCACGCTTTGAGTTTAAGTAAACTGTCATTTGATTGATTACTCCCAGACTGTGGAAGTTCGTGTTCCATCAAGCCAAATACGCAAAGAAGAAAGAAAAGGGTAGACAGCTTTGATAGGGATGTGATTAGAAGAGAGACTTGTAGAATGATTCCAATGAAACAGTGGCACTAAGGAAACTGAAGTCTCATCTGAAAATACACAATGACATTGATGAATGGAAATCTACATTGTGGAGAATTGTAACGGGCATAGGCTTTACCTTTAGAAAGTTTGCTAGCGGGAGAAACATCTTCTGTAAGAAGCCGCATCTAGTATCCATGAGAAGCAAATATTTACGTGAAGTACGCAAAATGCGAAAACAATGTTATGATATTGTGGATGTGGATGAAACTTGGATAAATGCTCACCACACAAGTGAAAAGGAATGGCAGTCAGCGGATGGAACGATTAAAAGATTAGTACCAAGTGGTAAAGGACGGCGCTTGACAATAGCACATGCAGGTAGCAGACATAATGGGCTGGTAAAGAATGCAGAACTTGTATTACCTGCAAATTATATGGACAATTGGGGATCAAGATGCTGAGCAGCTCATGAGCTGCAGTGTTCAGCGACCCATAGCTGACTGCTTGCGTCAGCGCCAGCGAATCAGAGCTGCCAAGATCCTTCTACACCTCCACGTGGTGATCCTGGATAACAGGCTGCAGCAGGGCAGACTGGCTAAGGAGAAGGGATCGAAGAGGGAATGCTAACCTGGTACTCAAAAAATGCTTGCTGAAGTCGGATGTGTTGGACCGAAAGGTGCGAATATCGCAGTCAAGCTGTAAACTACAACACAACGCATTCTGTTCTCTGGACTACATTCTGCTACTTACCCTTTCAGGGTTTGGTAGTGGGAGATTGAGAACGAACGAAGAAGAAGAAGAAGATATGGACAATTGGGATTATCATACCGAGATGAATGGTAACATATTTAGAGAGTGGATTGAAAAAAAAACTGTTCTTCCGTCCTTAGATATACCCTCTTGTCTGATAATGGACAATGCATCATACCACAACGCAGTGAAACACGAAGACAAAATCTCGACATCATCCAGTACAAAAGATTCCATATAGATGTAGCTCTCAAAAGAACACATACCATTTAACGAAACGCATCTAAAACCTGAATTGCTTTCCCTTGTTAAGCAAACACGAAAGTAAAAGATATTTCACATAGACAAGTTGATCCAAGAGCATGGTCACATTTGTTTAAGACTGCCACCTTACTATTCACACTTAAACCCAATTGAACTCATTTGGGCGAAAGTTAAAAGTAGTAGCTGAAAATAAAACTTTCAAAACTATGTGATATGAAAGAACTTAGATATGTCACACATTCAAATATAGACAAAGATTATATTGGGCTAAATGTGAGGACCACATCTTAAAAGAGGAAGAAGGCTATTGAAAAAAAAAGATGGATTGTCGTTCGTTCAACCGCAAGCAGTTGTCAATTTGTAGGAATCATCTGACTGATGTGAGAAATTAACTTTCATGTCTGTTTTCCGAGAAATAGAAGTTTCCATCTCCTTGGCAAAACGGTCCTTTCCAGGCCCACTTCAATCAGATGGATCTCAGAACGGAATTATAACCATTTATTGTTTGCTCCAGCATCTATTTATAAAACTGCACCAATCCATCTGAAGTATGTACTTTCTATGTTTTATACATCATGTGCTTGTACGTCTTCACACATTCTTTCTACGAAATGTGCAGTTACTTCTTGCAGTACCTACAATACATGAACTACAGTAAAATGACATTATGTGGTACCTAATGTAGAAAATTCGAATTGGAGAGAAGCATATGCCTAAAGACAGACAATTTTTTAATTTACGGTAAATTATTTTCTGACAGGACAAAATAAATCCTTTGCTAACAAAGATCAAAGGAACTAGCTACTTTAAGAATATGGCACTACCTGAAAAAATGTAAATTATAATTCGCTGGGACATTGGAAATATAAGACCATGTGCAAAAATTCACATTTATTGGTACTAGGGTTATTGAAATATTAGGCAGCAATTGACAGCAACCATTGTGAACCGGATTATAGTCACTAAGATTCTGAAATGGTTTTGGATGACTAGATTCATGTCAGTATTAACTGATTGGAGAACCATCTGTCAAGAAGGTGGGACTACTTTGCCCATTCTTTGTAGCTCACATGTAAGCCTGTTTGTTTTTGTAGATTTACCTGATACTTGCCTGAAACTTAAATATCCCATAATAAATATATATATATCTGGTAGGAAATAAAAGACATTCTTCAGGAACTTTCATCCACTTCTCAATCTAAATATTTTTAAGGCAAGATTTTAAAAGCAAATTAGTTTTGTTTTTATTTTATCAATTTAAACACATTTTTTATTACATGTTCAAAGCCTTCAGAGCACAAAGACATTATCACTTACATGGCAAAAATGGTGGACAAGATTGCAGTACCCATGGCCCGTGCCAGCATTCTTTGGCTGATTGGAGAGTACAGTGAGAGGGTACCCAAAATTGCTCCTGATGTGTTGAGAAAGATGGTTAAGAACTTTCTCAATGAGGTATTTAGGAATATCTGTTTTAACTGATCGTTTGATCTTTTTACAAGGTTTTATTTTTACCACAAAGCATGGGCATCTAACTAGTAAAACTTGTGAACATTTAGTGGAAATATTACAGTCAGTTCTGTACTAGCATCATGTGTCAGGTCTATATTTGAAAGTGTAGACACAACTCTCCTGAGTCAAAGCAGTACATAGTAGAATGATGTTACAAGGAATATCCATTTGAGAATGTCCAGACACCAGAATCATCTCAGATCATGGTCAGCATATTTAAAGATTCAGCTGAAGGGATGTTTATTGATCAATGATAAATAACATCATTGCCTACATTGATATAGTTGGTCTGATGGCAACACTACAAATTGGCCTCTATGACAATTACTTGAACTGGAGAAAATGAATGTGCTTAACGGCCCACCTTTTGAATCAAGCAAGATTTTGCTCTATCCACTCTACATCAAGTTTGGGCTAAGGATGAAATTTGTAAAAGCTATGGATCGAATTGGGGCCCTATTTATAAATTTCTCAGATTTTTTATGCCAAAATCAAGGAAGGTGTATTTGTTGATTTAACAGATAAGCGAGTTCTAACAAGATATGCATTTCAATAACCTCACAGATGATGAAAAGTTAACTTGGAATACTTTCCAGCAAGTGGCCACAAACTTTCTAAGAAACAATAGGTCTGACAATTATCAGAAATTTCTAAAAGACTCTTGCAGTGCTGTGAGTGACTAGGGTACAAAATGTAATTGATATGACATTTTCTGAAGGGGAGAAAGACTAACGTCTGGTCAGGCAAAATATACTGATCAGACATGTTAGTCAGGGTCAGGCAAAACAAACTGGCCAACACCGTCACCTTGGCTTCCTCGTAGCTCTCCCTTTTAGGCCACACAAAAGAGTAACGTACTCATTGTGGGCATTCTCAAACAACAACCTTTTCTGCATTCTCATCTAGATTTCTTCTTGGCTAAATGTGTGCTGTCAGTGACGAACATGGGGAACAGTTTCATTAGGACATTACTACACATGCTAAAAAATGTACCAAGGGAAATAGAATGCAGTAAAGCTAGCAGACTATTGTTGGACTTCTGTGAGAGATGTTCCAGAAACTCATTACTAGGATAGGGGACGGCATGGGCTAGTGGTTAAGTGACATGGCTCACAATCTGGAGGTAATGGGTTCACTCCCCAATACAGCACTGGCCGTTACCTCGGGGAAGCAAACCATTAGAAAATGCAAGAGGAAGCAGACCCTTACATAAGATGCATGCCGAAGACACATGCACTGGACCGACAGGCGCAAAAGAAAAACATAGTGCAGCGCACACTCCTTGGGGAATAGAGAAATAAGACAAACGCAAAATAAAAAATAAAAAAAATTACAAGGACAGAGTCGCTGTGAATTATTTGAGCATTTTCATAGGGTGTGTATGTAAAATTAAAAAGCTAGAGCTCATCAGGTGTTTTGACAGCCATAATTCAGCAACACAAACAACATAAAGATAACTTGGTTTAACATTAGTTACATACAAAAAGTCAAACTTTGTTGTCCAATTTTATGTTTTAGTTTTACTTGCCATACCATAATATTTGTGCACAGGGAGGTACATTAGCTTTAATGTGGGCATCATTCCATAGCATGAACTAATTCTTGTAATTATTTATCTTGTAGTATGGCCTCATTTCATTGTGAGCCCCTAAATAGTACTTTATTACAACATTAAATCTTATCAGACTTTATAGTTATTTCATTTTATGCTGATATCCTGTTAAAATGATTTGATAGTGAGCATTTTATAAACAATTGTTTTGCTGTATATTTAACAAACAAACAACACATTTCTTGACAATCTTTACAGGAGGACATAGTTAAACTTCAAGTGTTAAACCTGTCTGTAAAACTCTGCATCACCAACCCCAAGCAGACGAAACTTCTTTGTCAGTATGTTCTGAACTTGGCCAAATATGATCAAAACTATGACATCCGTGACCGATCTAGATTCCTGAGGCAGTTTGTTATCCCGTCAGACAAGCCGTGTGCATTGGCCAAGTATGCCAAGAAAATCTTCCTGGCTACTAAGCCTGCTCCAGTCCTGGAGTCTAATTTCAACTGTAAGTGTAATGTAGTTTTTAAACAGTAAATTAAAAACAGGAAGAGCACATATTTTATAGTTGTAACTGTGGTTAAACAATACAGCTGGAGGTCAAGAGTAGAAAGTAGATGGGATGGGACACACAATCACTTTGAAACTAACAATATAATTAGACATGCATGTTATTGTACCTAACAGATGAAGAGAAGAGTCTGGGTGCCAATAATCACCTGGAAAAGAACTGGTAGAGTAAGTCAGGAGAACTGAAGTCTCATGGGCAGAACTGAAGTCTCATGGGCAGAACTGAAGAATGTGGCTGATATTGGGATTTGTGGAAAACAACCATCACAGTCCTATGCTTCAAAGAGAACTAGAAGGAATGGGTACAAATTTGTGATTACATGTACATATATATATATATATATATATATATATATACACACATATATATACATACATACATATACACACACAAGGGTCAGTAAATAGGCCACAAATAGCTATTTAAAAAAAGCTAAATGAAATACAAACTTGAAAACCATTTATTATTACACTCACATTGCCCCTTATTTCTTAACATAATTTCTACCACCAACATTGATACACTTATCCCATTGCTTTACCAGTGCAAGGACAGCCCATTTGGTTCATTTTGTGTTCAAACAAGTGCACATCAGCACGCTGTTCTTTGATTATACATTCTCTGAGCACTGACACCATTTTGTATCCGAGCTGCGCACATAAATGTGACACCTAGTGTCTACTCCTTACAGTAATCACAAAGCTGGATATTGCTGCCACCTATAACACCTCTATAAATAACCCACCACATTTTTCAGTTATCCTATATAAGTTTGTGGCCTACTTACTGTCTTATCTTTGTATGTGTGGCACTTGTGTGTGCACACACACTCTCTCTCTCTCTTTTTCTTTCTTTTTTTCTCTCTCTCTCTCTCACTTATACATATACACACACAAACAACTCCCACTTACACATTCTCTAACATTTTAAAATCACCTCTTCAGCTCATGACAGTTACCAACTTGGCTCACTGTCTCACCTGCTGAACATGAAAGCCACAGGCTACCAGGATTTGCCCGAGTGGCCAGTAGTAGCTCCTGACCCTAGTGTTAGAAATGTTGAACTGCCACCTGTCTGGAAGGAGAATAGGGAACCCATTAGAGGAAAAAAGCAGAAACAACCAGCCACTGACCTCAAGTCCTTCTATTCATCATCAAGTGATGAAGATGATGATGGTAAGCTAGATGTCTCTATTTGTGGTCACCTCTTTATTTTTAAACTCACAAACTTAAATTGTCACATTCTGGGTCTGTTGGATTAAACTAATTGTCATTATGATGTTTATAATAAGACTAGCATCAGGTTTAGGTGGAATATAATGACCAAGACCTCATCTATTTGTGGTTTTTGGAAACAGGCTTTGTCACAGAAGTCTGGCCAAAGAGGTGGGGATCGACATTGTGATCCATGTAGTGATGAGCTTACTGAGGAGCTTTGCATTGAACTACAGCCATGAGGATCCTGTTACACCTCAAGTATTCTTTGGGATGTAAGAAAAGCCACTGTAATCCGCAACAAAAGAAATGCTAAAAGTTGAAACTAAGTATGAGTGACTTTTGCAAGAGCAGCAGTATTTTTCCCATTGCTGGGGGTTCGGCGTAAGGGCTACTTGCTCTAACAGTCACCATGCAGTGTGTAGGGTTAGGTTATTACTCCATCTCCAATATTAAAAGCTTCAGTCCAGGATTTGAACTCTGCTCTGACTAGAAGACGAGAATATGAACTGCTTGACAACCTCTCCTCTCTTGTTTGATTTATTTCTTCTTGTGATCACATCTTTGATGTTTGCACCATTAGACAAGTTCTCAAGATGAACTGAACTATTGTTTGGAGCTGCTCTTTAGCTTCATACAGTTTTGAGTTTAGTGTTGAATAATTGGGCCACTGTGTCTTCCTTAACTGGCCATATAGTCGACAGTCCTGATGCAGTTTGTTCATTTATTCCATATATGTACAGTGATGAAACAGACCGTTGAAGCTTGTAATGTGTCTGTTTAGTCTGTTGTGCTCTGTCCTGAGGTGAAGAATGGTTATCTGTCCCTGCTGGTCAAGTGTGTGATAGTCATTGTTTGGTTGTTTCAGTTCTCTTCTCCCGCGCATAAATAAGGAGTACTCTGAGTGGTGTAAAGTAAAAAAAAAGTGGAGTGCCACAGGATTTGGTTTTGGGACCAATTTTGTTCTTGATATATATAAATGATTTGAACATTGATATGAGATCCATGATTGCAAAATTTGCTGATGACACAAAACTATGCAGTAGTGTCTCATCTAAAGCAGAAGTGTATGTATTGTGGTTGGATTTAGATAAAATTTGAGAATGGTCTGTAAGCTGGCAGATGCAGTTTAATGTAGATAAATGTACAGTCATCCACATGGGTAGATCCAATATAGAACATAATTACAGAATGGGTGAGAACAATATTAGAAAGATAGAAAAGGAAAGGGATTGTAGGGGTTATAATAGATCATACAGGTAAGGTGAGTGAGTAAGTCCAGGTAGCAGTAAAAAAGGCAAATGCTATGATAAAAAGAAATATTAAACATAGGAGCAAAGAAGTGATAGTAAAATTGTATAAAGCATTAGCTAGACCTAGATTGGAGTACTGTGTAAAGGTGTGGAGTCCTTATCATAGAGGGGATATAAACATGCTGGAAAGGACACCAAAAAAAAGGGACAAAGTGATAGTGGGATTCCAGAATTACAGTTATGAGGAAAGACTCAGAAAAATCGGGCTACAGTGTCTAGAAAAGAGATGAATTCGAGGTTACTTAATACAGGCTTATAAGATAATCAAAGGAACGGAAAAATTAGACTATAACAAGTTTTTCAAAATACAACCACCCACAAGAACAAAAGGCATAGCTACAAATTAACTAGAGAAAGGTCCAGATTAGATATTAGGAAATATTTTTTTATTCAGAGAGTGGTGAATGCTTGGAATGCATTGCCACAAGTAGTAGTGGAGGCAGAGACAATTAATGCATTTAAGAATTGAGAATAGATTGGATGCGCATAGCTTTTAGAGCAATGTAATGAAAATTAAACTGGTTGTATACAGACTTTACAGAATCTTCTAAACCAGTATAAACACGTTAAATTAAGATAAGATAGGTCTGCTCTTTCTCAAAGTGATTTCAATGCCTTCTTGTACACAGTCTCCTTCCCATTGTGTAAGCCTAGCTGTCATCTCGTTCGCTAGTATGCCACATTGAAGTATGGTTCACATTCTGGCTGCTTCCTTGCTTAGTTTATTCCACCATTGACAACTTGCACTACACATAGTGTATCTGTTAAGATGACTACATGGTGGCAGTCTGAACTGTTTTATAAATCATATTCGCAGCTTGTTCAAGTGCTTGAACCTCAGCTGTATAGTTAGTCGGAATACTCCTTATCTCGCTATGGTTTTTGGAATATGAAAGCATTATACTAGCTCCTCCATTCCTGACAACATTTATTCCTGATTGATCTGTGTTGGCTAGTATACAAGAATGTTTTAGGTAGTTTCATTCAGTCATACTCAGTGTAGCAGTTCACTTCACTCATGTCAAGTTGAACTGGACATCATCATCATCTTCTCGTTTGTCACGTTTTTTTATTATGTGTACGTGAATTTCAGTTCTCTGAATAAAAGTTGATCTGGTGAAGCAAGGCTTCTTCAAGGCATCCTAACAGCTTTGTGTGGAGGTTCGTCTATGCGGGCCAGTGCTCCATACGCAATTGCCTAACCATATACCAGTCTTGTAGTATATGTTCGGCTGTCTGTGCTGCTTGTCCGCACATACATATGAGTGATGGAGCAAATTTTGGCCTGTGTAAGTGATCATTCAATCTGTTATTTCCCGTTCTCATGCAGAACATGATCACTTGCTCCACTTATTCAAGACAGTGATAGTTTTCTCTCATTTGGTCGACTTTCCTCGTGGCTTAATTAAGGTTCTTTTTTTCCTGGAAGTTGATTTTTATCTTTTTGTTTTCATGTTGCTCCCTCCCTAGCCTACTTGTCCACTCTCTTGTATCCTGGTATGCCACAGTCTGATAATATCCACTGTAGCACTAACCCCCTCTTAGTTTTTAGTTCACCTAAGACCTTTCTTAGCTCTGGCATTTTATCATTCTTAAGGGTTTGCAGAATTGACATTGCATATGAGAAAAATACTTCTTCTTCATTGTTTATTCTCAAACCCCCACTACCAAGCTCTGAAAAGCGCATTAGAAGTAGCAGGATGTTGTCCAGAGAACAGAATGCGCTGTGTCGTAGTTCTTAGCTTGACTGCGATATTTGTACCTTTCGGTTTGACACATCCGACTTCAGCAGGCATTTTTTGAGTACCGAGTTAACCTTCTCTTTTCGATCCCTTCTCCTTAGCCAGTCTGCACTGTTGCAGCCTGTTATTCAGGATAACCACATGGAGGTGTAGAATGGTTTTGGCAGCTCTGGTTTACTGGCCCTGACGCTAGCAGTCAGCTATGGGTTGCTGACAGCTGCGTCTCATGCACTGCTCAGCATCTTTATCCCAAAAGAATAAAAACTGCTGACATTAGTTTGTTGTGTTGTTTATTATTTCTGCATAAATAATTATTAGTGTCTGAACTTCAGACGAGTAGTTCAAACTAAATTTTCTAGTGAATGAACATGTCGTTCTTGTTTTAATATTAACTTTCCCTACTTACAAACACAAAAGTTTGCTGTATAACAGTGTTAGCTTTGAAGCTCAAGGATAGCATCAAACCTCATGAACTGCACGTGTTGTAGGGTTATCTTTGCATAATTCATTTTAATCCATTACATCATGGCTCCCAAATGCAGTGAAACCAGTTCTAGTAATAGCTATCTTGCTTATTTAGTCAGTTCAGGTACATGACAGTATCTCAAATAACTTTTCTAAGTATATAGTAAGGTGTTTGCAAAACTTACACACCAAATGTCTATTCTTCACAAAACATATAGCGGATGCTAAGCGACATATATCTCTGTGTGTGTTTCTTTGTGTGCATATGGGTGTAGTGTTTTTGGTTTCTTCATTTATTTGGTCTGCAGCCCAAAAAAAACAATACCCGCTTTTTTGTAATAAACGAAAATTGACATTGTATATGTGGGAGTTTTACCTATAATTAAAAAAAAAAAAGCTGTTCAACTCTTGTTTTGTTGTTGTTCATTCATAGTTTTCTGGAATCCTCTATCGATGTATATAATTGCGTTCCTTTCTTTCATTTGGTTTTGGAAAAAAACTTTGGTCTTCCATCGTGTCTGTTTTTTTCAGTATATTAATAAATTAAATTTTAAAAGACAGTAGAACTAAAAAACATGGTATTGATTGTTTGAAAAAAAATGTATGTTATTACAATACGTTGGTTTTATATTTGACAGATATTTGGTATTGATTATTTTTTCCACATAGAGGAGAGTAGTGAAGAAGACAGTGATGAAGAATCAGAAAAAGATAGAGGCACAGAAGAGGAGTCAGATGAAGATGAAGAGTCTGAAGACTCTTCCAAGGTAGAAAGCAATGAGGACTCATCTGAAGAGGATAGTGAAGAGTCTTCATCGTCATCTTCATCTTCTGAAGAAGATTCATCATCGGAAGAAAGTGACAAGAATGTGAAAAAATCAGTAAAAAAACCAGTGGTAAGTTAATATTGAGGATGTTGTCAGTCAATGTTGTTGTTATGGATCCAGTTGCTGTCAAGCTCTCGCCTTTTTGTTCAATGCCAAAATCAGTCAATAATACAATAAATATTCCAGGTTGTGCCACACATTCATGATGTAAAGTAAAGTATTATCACACCTAATTTGAATTTATTTGTGTCAATGAAAGGGAACTTTTTTTTTTTCATTCTTAGGAGCAGCAAAATCTTGCTTTTTTTGCAAACACATACAACCAACACCCACTTGTGTGAGTGTGAGAGAGAAGGGGAGAGAGAGAGAGACAGAGTAGCAATACCTTTATAAGAGAGTTTCACAAATGTCTCTCCCAGAGTACTTGTTCATTGGTATCCTGTTAACTTTGAAACTAAATTCTTGAGAATAATTTTTCTTAAAGAATACCGTCATCTCCATGATGTTGCCATTTGGTCTGAGGTTTTTGTTTTTACTATCTGTCACTATCATGTAGCTCATTACTTGTCGGTATTTTTCATATGTTGTTAGTAAAGACAATTTCATCAGCAAATTGCAAGTTTTTATTTCTAAGAGTCGACATCACTGCACTCCGTGCATACCCATAGGTGTTCAGTCTCTCTCAGCAAATGGCACAGGGTATGGATGCTGATGGTTCCTGTGTAGCTCTGGTTGTACACTCTCTTGCTCTGCCCAGTCATGTGCCATACTCTGCTCGAACCTCGTTTAATGTCAAAACTTTGCAGCCTGTGGATTGCTGCTTCATCAATTGCGGTTTCCTTATCTAACAGGTGGTCATTGATTGATTTCAAAATGTCACTCCTATCCATCACTAATGTGCCCATGATGGGAGCTTGTGAAGCCAAGATGTCAGCTATTTCATTGCCCTGAACCCCAGCATGAGCAGGACAGCAGATCCATGTCAACCCCTGGAGGTTTGAGGCCTAAACAGCTGCTATCCACTCGTATCTAAGCCATCCTTTCTGTACCTTCTGAAATACGGCTTGTGCATCTGTCACGATGACTGCCTTTGTTATTGAAGTCTCAGATATCCATCTCAGTACTTAGGTTACTACTTTCATCTCCATTCTTAAACTGGAGGTTATTGACATGTATATCCTACTGCGCTCAGCAACGACCTGTCCTCTCACTCTAGCCGAGAAGCCCCAGCCTGATGTCCCACTGTGCAGCACTGATCCGTCGGTGTATATGACGGCATCACTATCCTGGGTGTTCTCAGTTATCAGCTGATTCACCTTGTGCTCGGCTCTCCCATTGCTCCATTCTGTGGATTCCTTGCCTTAGGTTATGCAAGTTGCTAATGGTAGATCCATTGACTTGATATTCCTGTCACAGAACCTCACTGGATCTTAATTTATTTTCCCAGTACAGATAGCCATCTTGGAACTGAGGTTACTGCCTCTATCCCCATTTTCATACTGGAGGTAGTTGTCCTTCTTTGCTATAGTCCATATTTCAGCCCCACACAGAGCAGAAGAATAGATATGTTTTCAATTCTCATAATTTATTTTCACATAATAAATGTAGCATTTTTGTCACCACATACATATTATTTTGAAGCTGCTAAACCATTGAAACGTTACGGATAGTTAATGACACATTCTCTCAAGTATTCTCGATTTATACTTGTATGGATGAAGGCAAACAAAAAACTTGTTACAGACTCATAAAAAAAAACATTTTGTGTTTCGATAAGTATTTCAAATTTTAAAACAAATTGTATGTATTTGCTGTCTATGTAGAATGACATGTGTGCATTGGGGTAGAACAAATATAACACATTCTCCAAGTATATCAACTTCATGATAGGAACAGGTTGGCAACATTGCCCTCTCCATCCCTGTTTAGAGATACATTGAATGATTGCAAGAGAAACCTGAGATGGGCTGCCATCTTTGGGAGAGAAAAATGGGATATTTTCAAAAAAATGCAGACAAAATGACTAGTAATTTTAATTTACATATTATTTTTGCATTTAGGATCCGTACAGTAAATTAATCCTGTGTTTGTGATTAAACAGCCATAGCAAACAAGGGAGCAGGTACTAATATTGTTTTTGTTGTATTGTACCTCAGACTACCAAACCTGTCAAGGAGAACAGTGTTAAGGCAAGTGCTAAATCCTCTGGTGGAGGTGGCGACCTCTTGTTGGATTTTGATGACTGTAAGTTGAAATTTGTTAAATAAGAGCTGATTGTCCTCAATATAAGGTTTCATTTTATAGTTAATACCAACTTTGCAAACCATTTCCAGTCTGAATCGTCTGCTGTCAGCCCCACCTACATAGCAATACCAAGTCTGATTGCAATACCAAGTCTGAGTTTTCCTGTCAACCCCCATATTGGTTTTACCACACAACAAAGAAATCTTGTTATTTACCAAGATCTCATTTATAGTTCGGCTTCCTGCTTATGTACATCTTCCAGATAAGAGTATTCTAATTCCCCAATATTGTTGTTGTTGTTGCTTAGATGTTTGCCTCACTAGTTTCTACTGGCAGAGGCGCGCCATTTTCCACCCCAGATCGTAGTTCATTGGGCGATATCAGGACGCATAAACCAGTGCTTGGATGCATGTGTGCGTCTGTATGTACCTATGCTAGGTTTGTGCGCCCTCAGAAGCTAGCCCAACCAAAGTGCAATGGAAGAGCCTCACCATGAGGGCTCGTGTGCAAGAGTGTGACTGTAGGACAGAGTCAAATGAAACAGAGGGAGGTGAGAAGAGAGAGAAGAGTTGCTCCCAGGGTGAGCCAGCCTCTTGTAATTAGCTCTTTCCCAATATTTAAGTATTTGGTGAATTTTAATTTTTATCTTCATGCAATAAAATATTTGCTTCGTGTGGAGAAATAACATAGCATTTTATCAAGCCAATAGAGATACATCTGGATTGAACATGGATTTTTAATACAAGTCCAATTTAAACTGAAAGTGAAGCAAACGAAAGTGAAAGTAGCATTGATATTGGTGAGCTAATGGACACATTTTAACAGACATTAGAAAATTGGACAAAATTAAATTGTTCCCCTTTATTATTTGCAATGTATACATTATTCTAATATATATTTACAAAAAAATAAATACCTTATGTGATAATTTAATTATGTTTAAAAATCTATTAATCATAATTTTAGCACAATTAGTTTAGTTTTATTTAAATTTAATATACAATAATTATATTTAACAAATGGAATGACCTTTTGGGGGATCCAGCGGTCTCGAGCTAAGGTGTTCGCCTCGGGTGCTGGAAGCCGTGGGCTCAAATCACGGTGGAGATTAGGATTTTTTCATGTGGATTATCTGGTAAATATTTCTTCTGATCTCTGAGTAGTGAGATCAGACACCCGTGTGCAGTAGCGCGCACGTTAAAATACCTTAGCGGTTGGAAATAGAAAAGAGTAGATTCGCTCCACAGAGAATATGTTGCAAAAAAGGGGACTGTGTGGCTATAACTTAAGGACTTGGTTATGTAGTTAGTGGAGTGACTTAGATGGCGCCTGACAGGCTGCGGGTCTACCTTGCTCTAATTTACTCTTCCACCTACACCAGTCTCAAAAATAGGCGATCGTATATTCCAGGGGCTAACAGATGCTAGAATTGACGTAGCAAGTCACCAGTGGATTTTTGCCTGCCAAAAAAAGTATGAAACAAAGGAGGTCACACCTCTCCACAATGTCTAATGACATACATGGACTGAAGATGGATATATAGATAGAATTACCTTTCTTGCATTTGCCATTAAGAGAACAAATATTCAGTAAATCCAAGTGCTTTAACCCGAGTTGTCCGCCGGGGCCTATGTGTATGACAAAGGCAAGAATAGCATCACTGCCCCACAGAGAACATGTCGTAAGAGGCGACTGACTAACTGTGTAACATGGCATAACACCGGTCATGGTTAGGTGGTTTGTTAAGGGCAGCATAGATGGCAGCTAACAGGCTGCGGGTCTTTTTTTGCTCTAGTGTTTGAGTCTATTAAGATGGACTTGGACATCGGTTAACCGTGTTCCAAGAAACTGGTTGTATACAGACTCTGCAGTCTTCTAAACCAGTATAAAGACGTTAAGTTAAATAGGTGGATGTTAGAAGGACGAGTGTGGCTCTGTACAAGATTTGTTTGCAGAGTCTGTACATTTATTAAATGACATCTGATGTGTTAGAGCATAATTCTTCTTTCGTTAAATTTGTTCTCCAGAGATAGGACCACCACTGCTTAATATTTCTTGTGTCAAAACACTTTGTGTGTTCTTGCAGTGATGATTTGTAAATCAATTTGTTTTACATGATGAGGTTGCTAGCATCACACACAACCCTCTTTAGTCACTTTTTATGACATACTTGTAATTCTGCACTTATAATATTAATTGCTTCCTAGTATCCACATACATGGGATACAGCGAAGTTTGAGGGATATAATTCCATAGTGTGTGAACAGGTGTGTAATGTTCTTTCTCTAAAATATTGACCATGCTTTGTTTTCAGTGGGCCCTGCAAGTTCTGCATCAAGCAACGTGGTTGCTGCCTCAGGTGGCCTGCTGACCCCAGTGGCTGCAGGAAGCGGAACTGTTGCTCAGGCTAATCAGGCACAAACACAGTCTTCAAATGTAACATTCCATAATCTATATTCATCTATTTATGTTTGTTGATTATTAGAAGTTAATGTACTCTACTGAGACATTAATATTGTAAATGATTGCATTCGCTCTCACTAGGACTTTCCAGCACATGCTTATTTTGCAGATTTGTGTCATTCAGTCCTCAGCAAGTGCCGCAAATCTGAATATATCAAGAGTTTTATTCCAAATGTTTATAATAGATTTGATGCGCATAGTTTTTAGAGCAAAAAAATGCAAATGAAACTAGTTGTATATAGACTCTACAGAGTCTTCTAAACCAGTATAAAGATGTTAAGTTAAAATACAATTTTAAATATTGAACAAATTAAGCTAAAATTACGATCTAAACATTGTAATACATAATTAAACAATCTATAACATGAATAAGGGAGCTGTGGAGCCTTGGAGTGACGCGTCCGTTTCACAATCCCACCGCACCCATTTCAAATCACGCTTGCATCTAGTTTGACAGATATGGGTTTTTTTCTCGCTCCTCCATGTACGGAAAGTAACCTACTATACTTCACACTTGCCAAGACACTTATAACAGCCAAATAGGTTGGCGGTTGTTAGAAACGACGTTCTGCAAAGGACATGCTACTTACTTTATAACATGAAGTATTCATAATAACAATTATATATAAGTATGAAGTGTTGAATGGCATTAATGCGGAGATGGAAATACGAAAGGAAAATTATTTTGGTGCTCATGACATCTTGTGTATTTCCTTCAATGCCTTTGTCAATACCTTTATTCTGTGCCCCAGTTAAATGCGTCTTTTTTGAAACTTGACAGTGTTCTCATTTATCTACTGTCTGGAAATTATTTTTTTTTGCGTTCGCCTTATTTCTAATTCCCCAAGGCGGTGTGCGTTGCACTGTGGTTTTTATTTTGCGCCTGTCGGTCCAGTGCATCCGACTTCAGCATGCATTTTATGTAAGGGCCTGCTTCCTCCTGCATTTTCTAAGGGTTGCTTCCCCGGGGTAACGGCCGGTGCTGTGATGGGGATCGAACCCAGCACCTTTGGGTTGTGAGCCGTGCCACTTAATCACTAAGCCACGCCATCCCATACTGTCTGGAAATAACTACAGTTAAATGATTATTGTGTCTGTGTGAAGCTGATGTCAAAACTTGAAATTTTGCTAACTAAATGATAGGAAGGGGCTCAGTGATCTCGAGATAAGGTGTCCGCCTTAGGTTCCAGAGGTTGCAGATTCGAATTACAGCGGAGACCAGGATTTTTTCACGTGGATCTACTGGTAAAATTTTTTCCTGATCTCTGGGTAGTGAGATCGGACTCTCATGTTCAGTGTCGAGCATGTTAAAAATCCCTTGGCAGCTATAAATCTAAAAAAGTAGGTTTAATGGCTGCTGCCCAGACAAAATGTAACAAATTTTAGTTACAAATCTACTGAAATTATTTGTACCTTCCCCCAGGCCTAGTAAGCCGCAGGAAGTTTAAAATATCTACATTAACAACATCCTATTTGAATACCAGGATTCCAAGCAATGTGAGAACATAATTTCAGTCTGCAATGTTGCTGTGTTTATCTTTTCACATGGCCATGTCTGCATGACCAAATTTTTGTATTGATTCTCAGCGGAAATGATCGTCATGTAGCATATCCTTTATAGAATGTCACCACTCTCATCACAACCCTGATATAAGACTCATATCTTTGGCCAGCGCTCCCGCCTTCACCACTGACATCTTCAGAACATCTTTGATGTTGTGTGTCCATCTTCTCTTTGATCAGCCTTGGCTTCATTTTCTAAGGGCCATTTACTCCAGTGTAGTGTTTCCTAAACTATTGTAGCACGGATGATGGGGCCCAAGTATTTTAATTTCCTCAAGAAGTTATATTATAAAAACACAGCTGATGTATAATTTTCTTCTTCTTCTTGTTCCCTTTTCATTCCAGCCAGAATTTAGACTGCTACAATTTACTTTCTTTAGGAAGCCTGCACAAAACAATTGTTTGTGTTTTTGCAGCTGAGGTTTCTGTACCAATTTGTTAAACACTATGAGGTTGCTAGTCTCACACACAGCTCTCTGTAATAACTTTTGTGACATTCATAGATGTATAGTGGAGCTCTTCTTTCCTCCCCAGTGGGTGGCCTCAATATCCACTTGAGGAATGCACAATTTTACTTTCAGCATTAGCACAGTTCAGTCATCATTTACTTTATAGCCACTAAATTATATTTTTGGAACAAATGTAACAATACTGAGTACATTTGCTTGCATACAATCAAACATTAGCCATTTTGCTCAGGGCCAAAGATTAAGCAGTGAATGATCTAACAAGAGCCAGCGACTCATAAGTCAATGATCCGTAACTGACCAAAACCATATCCCACCTTCAAAGGGTATCCCAGGAAACAGACTGCAACCATGCAGTCTGGCTGCTAAGAGAATGGAGACAAGATAGAAGGCAAACCCAGTTCCAAAAATGCAGCGCTGAAATCGGATGTGTCCGGTTGAAAGACGTCGATATTTCAACCTTGCTGAAACTACGAACTGTCACAAACATAGCTTTCAGGATGTCTTCTTCTTCATCGTACGCTGTCAGACGTCAACCTGTATTTTTTAGAAAAAAGCAGCGGTCATCCTGAGGCTGTCGACACTGCCATAGAGCTTGTCTAGTGTTGCCACTGGTGATGGCCACATGTGCTTTCTCTGGTCCTCGTATTTCGGGCAGTTTTGCAGCAGATGTTCAGCGGTCATTTTTCCGGTACCACAACTGCATTCGTCAGTGCCACCTATCTTCAGTTTATTGAATAGGTGGTACCTCAGTCTGTTGTGGCCTGTGCGGAGTCTGAAGACCACGACCTGCTCTCTTCTGTTCAATTGGTAATAGGCATCATTTTTTGTGTAGCCAGTATGTTCTGTTTCCAATTTGGCCATGTATCTGGCTCTAATAAGCCTTTTGGACTCTTCGTAGGTCACACTAGAATCTGGTTGTGGTAGTCTTGCACCTTCTTTTGCCAGTCTGTCTGCCTCTTTGATGCCTTGGGTGTTACAGTGGGATGGAACCCACTGTACCACTACTCTTTTTGGTGCGGTCTGCTGGCATAGTTGACAGAGTATTGCTCTTAAATCATTAAGTTCAGTATTTTTCTGGCTTTTTAGTGCTGTGACTACGGCCAGGACATCTGTAAACAGGACTATCTGGCTTTCATTTCTTTTGCCTGTCAGCATTGCTTTTGCTGCAGCCCTCAGTGCCTCTGCCTCTGCTATGAAATTGCTGTTTTCAGGATGAACCAAACAGATGAATCATTGTACTCTGCAGTTGTTCTTTATTGCTGTTTGTACACAAGATAGATTGTTCAGTTACTTTCTTCATTATTGATGTTAGAATTAGATAGCCCTTAAATGGTGTCACTATGAATGATTTCTGATTATCTATCCCTTAGATAGTTTCACTATGAATGGCTTCTGAGCTTAGTATTAGCTTCCATTAAGTTTAAGGATCTGAGTGACAGATTAGCTATAGCTCTTTTCACACTTGAGCGGGTTCCAATTCAGGGTGCAATTGTTTTTGTCACTGGCGCGTGTCGTCCAGTGGAAAAGTAGTCTGTTTGTTGTGGAGTTGTGTATGTTGTGCTTATCTAGTGAATCTCACCAGGGAGTTTAGGGCCGTCCCAGAGGTCTCTTTTGTCACGTGGGTACTACATGGTGGTTATGGTACTCCATCATTTGTCTTGTCTTCTAGCTATATGGCCAGCCCAGCGGTGTTTTGAATGGTTGACATGCTGTAAGACATCCTTGATGTGTGACATTCTCCTGATGTCGCTATTGTGTAGTTTGTTTTGCCGCTGTTGTCTGAAAGTTATGCCCACTAGGAGTCTTTTAAGAGATGCGTGTGCTATTCTCATTTTGTTCTCTTCTGCTTTTGTTAAGAGACCAGGTTTCATTACCATAGCAGAGCGCCACTGGTAGGGCTGCAGAGTCGAAGATATCCGCACGTAGTCTGATGGCGTCTGTTGCTATCTTGATGGAGATGACAATATATATACATCTATTAATAATATATCCTTTTGTATAATATTACTTTAACTTAGCTAGAGAAGAGCAAGTCATCATCTTCAGACTGAGAACTGGGCATAACAGACTCAAGGGTCATCTATACAACAAAATGAGGATTGGGACAGATAAGTGTCCACGACCGTGAAACACATCCTACAAAGCTGCATGCTCATGCAGGAAAAGAGAGAACAATACTGGCCTCGTGAGACAGATTGAGGCAAAAGCTGTATGGAGATAAGAAAGCCTTACAAAACAATGGTGTCCTTTGTAAGAGAAACCGGGACCTTGATATGAGGATGAATGAAGAAGAAGAAGTATATTAGAATATTGTAATACATACAAATAACATATGTAGTACAGCCTTCAATACTAATGACACTTTAACGTAATATGTAAATAAAATCTAAACACGATACCACTTTATTGTTTGAGTATTGCATTTTCTTCTTAATTCTGTTTGAATACATTTATCTAATACTACATTACAGATTGTCCAAGGCGTTACAGTTCCATCAAAGACTTATGAACTTCTCAATCGACTGAGCACTGGTGGCCTGACTGTCACATACAAGTACACCAGAACCATCTCAATATTCTCACCCAAAATGGTATCCCTGGAACTGACATTTACCAATGCAGGAGATAAACCTTTTACCACTATTAAGATTGGAGAAAAGGTACTAGTGTAACTTCATAAAACTAGAATTCACTCCATGCTTGGAAATGTTTATGTAATCCACAAAGCAATACATTTTTTAAAACCTTTTATTTATTTCTTTTGTTTTTGAGGAAAAATATTCTTTTTAGCTTGTTTGAGAGTTCAACAAATTGAAGCGCTGAAAATGAAACATTTTTAGGGATCAAGATACTGAGCAGTGCATGAGGTGCAGTGGTCAGCGACCCATATCTGACTGCTAGCATCAGGGCCAGCGACCCAGAGCTGCCAAGACCCTTCTACACCTCCAAGCAGTGATCCTGGATAACAGGCTGCATTAGAGCAGACTGGCTAAGGAGAAGAGATCGAAGAGGGAAGGCTAACCCGGTACTCAAAGATGCCTGATGAAGTCAGATGTGTCGGACTGAATAGGTGCAAATATCGAAGTCATGCTGTAAACTATGACACAATTTGCAAAGCGTCAAGCTGAGAACTATGACACAGCGCATTCCGTTCTCCGGACAACATCCTGCTACTTCTAATGCCCTTTTCAGAGCTTGGTAGTGGGAGTTTGAGAATGAACGATGAAGAAGAAGTATTTTTCTCATATGCAATGTCAATTCTGCAAACCCTTAAGAATGATAAAATGCCAGAGCTAAGAAAGGTCTTAGGTGAACTAAAAACTAAGAGGGGATTAGTGCTACAGTGGATATTATCAGACTGTGGCATACCAGGATACAAGAGAGTGGACAAGTAGGCTAGGGAGGGAGCAACATGAAAACAAAAAGGCAAAAATCAACTTCCAGGAAAAAAAGAACCTTAATTAAGCCACGAGGAAAGTCGACCAAATGAGAGAAAACTATCACTGTCTTGAATGAGTGGAGCAGGCGATCATGTTCTGCATGAGAACTGGAAATAACAGATTGAATGATCATTTACACAGGCCAAAATTTGCTCCATCACCCATATGTATGTGCAGACAAGCAGCACAGACAGCCGAACATAACCTACAAGACTGGTATATGGTTAGGTAATTGCGTATGGAGCACTGGCCCGCAAAGATGAACCTCCACACAAAGCTGTTAGGATGCCTTGAAGAAGCCTTGCTTCACCACATCAACTTTTATTCTGAGAACTGAAATTCACGTTCACATAATAAAAAAACGTGACAAACGAGAAGATGATGATGATGTCCAGTTCAACTTGACATAAGTGAAGTGAACTGCTACACTGAGTATGACTGAATGAAACTACCTAAAACATTCTTGTATACTAGCCAGCACAGATCAATCAGCAAGAAATGTCAGGAATGGAGGAGCTGGTATAATTCTTTCATATTCCAAAAACCATAGCGAGACAAGGAGTATTCAATCAATCTTCTGTAATGTTTTCAGTTGTCTGCCATTAGTATCAAGTATTTTATTTGACACCTACTATTTGCTAGATAATGATGTTTGCCACAATGGTTCTTGGTGAAAGTTTGATCTTCTTTGGCTTTTACTGGTCTTCTGGGATAAACAGTCACCAGACACATCTCAGAATGGATAAATCAAACTCAACACAAACTTCATTTTTCTGTTGTTTACTCATGTAGTATGCTTGTGGGATTTGAACTTTGGAGAGTAGAAGATTTGGAGAGTAATTTTTAACAATAAGCGCTGCCAAAGACGGATGTGTCAGACCGAAAAGTGCAAATATCACAATCAAGCTGTAAACTAACGACACAGAGCATTCCATTCTCCGGACTACATCCTGCTACTTTCAAAACCCTGTTCAGGGCTTAATAGCGGGAGATTGAGAACGAACACAGAAGAAAAAGAATAAGTCATTCCTTCTATACCCATGTCTGGAGTTATAATTCATTTTAGATGCTTTAAACATTGGATAGTCACATGATTGGCAGATTTGTTAGAGTTTACAGCAAAGGGACAAGGTTTGTGGCTTGATCGCAGCATGCTATAGTTTTCCCATTTGTAAAGGCATTTACCTGGCTGCTCTCATTTAGATTTAGCAAATAATTGTGATATGGCCAGCCCATCTGTGGTTACCCAGCCTCAGAGCAATCTTGGAAGTAAAGGCTGCCGGCTTGATACTGACCACATCACCCATTATGTGCTATGGGTCACAAAATAATTTGAGCTTATCATTATTTCCCAAACATCACACCACATAAAATGAGATCTTTCATTTTTTTTGGTACCTCATAAAGCTATGGTCAGCTCAACTCATAAAGTTATGGTCAATCACCTCATAAAGTTAGGGTGATAAAGCCATGAAGGTAAACTTTCACCCCACCTCATGAATCTATGGTCAGCTAAGCTCACAAAGCTGTGGTCCCACCACATAAAGCTATAGTCAGCCTACTTCATAAAATTATGGGCATTCCCCACGTCATAAAGCTATGGTCAGTTCATTTCTTAAAGCTATGGTCAGGCCCACCTCTTAAAGAAATTCCTAGCCCATTTAAAGCTATGGTCAGCCCACCTTATAAAGCTATTGCGAGCCAATCTCATAAAGCCATTGTCAGTCCACTTCTTAAAGCTAGTGTCAGCGGACTTCTTTAAGCTATGGTGAGCCCACCTCCAAAAGCTATGGTCAGCCCACCTCCAAAAGTTATGACCAGTCCAGCTGTAAAAGTTGGGGTTGGCCCACCTCATGAAGCTGACATATTTTCTTAAACATTCATTACAGATAAGCTTTCCCTTTGTCTCCTTATTGCTCTTTGCGAAGCATTGGGGGGACTACCGCAGCTGACCCCATACAGAAAGTATCACGGCACTTACAGTTCTTGCAGTGGTTATTTCTGTATCATTCCATTTTATATGATGAAGTTCCTAGTCCATGCACAACCCTCTTTGGTCAACTTCATGATGTTTTTTGGAAGGTTGCAGTGTTTTTTTTTCATTCTTTCCTGTGCATCAGTTAGGCCATACATGAGTGATGCTACAATGGCATAAGTAATATAGAGGTTCTATTTCATATTATAGATGTAGCGTTTGGTATAGAGGAGGATCAAAGCAAAGAGAGATGATAAACGACTTTAGACAAATTGATTTCATGTAGAGGAATACAGAAAACAAATAGTGTCATACCTGTAAACATCTTGGTTCTGACCTTAGCACCAAAACATAGGCAAATATGCAAAGGAGACGAACAAGATTTATTTGCTGATAAAGGTAGCGTGATGACAGGAGCACGTGGCTGATGAGGAGCGCGTGGCGGCCGAATGGTTTTGAATCCTGCCTGCTGACAAGGTGGGCAGCGGTTCGAATCGCGGTATGGCATATGTTGTTTTTCTGTTGGGGGTGAAATAAACAAACATAGCCAGCACACGATGTGGCGAAAGCAGTGGCGAAGAGGCCTGAAATTCTCAGCCTAAAATAAAAAAACTCGACTACCCCAGGAATGGGAAAAAAGTTATACTGACAGTTTTGTTTTGGACAGGCATATTAGAATAAAAGACAGTAAATGGAACATGCAACAAGGTTAACAATCTTTTATTAAGCTGATGAGAGTGAGGTGATCAAGGTCAGAGGAAACACACTGACCAACACACTACATCACATTATCGTTTTACTCCTGAAACAAGCTGTGTAACGGCAGACTGGCCAGCAAGGTGAGGATCAGCACCCCATAGTGGTGAACCTTACTGCAGAACCTTGTATTGTACTACACCTTCTGAAGTACACCTTTGGATGTAAAAAGAGCCGCTGTAAACTGTTACCAAAGAAACATGAGTTAGCTTAACTTAGCACGAGTAGCTTCAAATACCAACAATATCAAGCTGATAAGATAAAATACAATGTGCCAGATTTTTCCAAGACATGCATACTAACACCCGTATTTCATATAATTTTCCCTCAGAAAATTCAATCTGGAATGGAGATACATGACTTCCCTGAAATTGGTATGTAGTATTACTTGTAATGATTTTAAGTGGTACATTCATTATTAATGCTGCTTAATGGACTGAGGGATTCTGTGGCGAAGTGGTTAAGCTGCCCTTGTGAACGGATGGTGTGGGTTCGACTCCGGACTCGGCCGTCTTTTTCATGGGTGCTTGATGCAGAGTCCCCTGCATCTTGTAGTCGCCCCCTAGTCGTCTTGTCCTTGACTTGCCACTGGGGTCGGGCGGCACGAGATGAGAGAGTGAGGATAAAAAGTAGCGCAGTTAATCCTTACTAAAAATAGCGCTAGCAAAATCAATTATGCCATCATTGTCTACGATGAACGGCGGCCTTTGCCTTTGATTATCTGGCCCTTATACAAAAATTAAATATTTACCCCATCATTATTGCTTGTGATGGCCAAATAATTTATCATACAAATTATGTAACATTTATTAAATAATTGTATCTTTCTGTTCCTCCTTTGATTTTTAATCTCTCTTCCTTTACTCTATTACATCAGTTAGTTTCTCCAGCTTTCCCTGCATTGTTTGATCATTAGCTGTTTAACCTTGCAAGACTCAAGACCAACATAAAGATCAGAGAGGTCACCGTCAGGGACTTGCTTTATGCTAATGCTGCTACATTTATCACCCACAATCAGCATGAACTTCAGAGCTTGATAGATCGCTTCTCCCTGGTGTGCAAAGATTTTGGTCTCACAATAAATCTCTACAAAACAAATGTGCTGGGACAGGAAGTAGATGCCATGCCAACTCTTTACATTGAAAACTATAAATGGACAGCTGTGGACCAATTCACATACCTGGGTTCCCTCATCAACGACAAGCTCTGTTAGACCCAGATATAGACAGCCGCTTTGACAAAGTTGCTACATTTGGACTCATCACAACGTGTGTTTTGAAAAACCAAAAACTTACAATTAAAATCAAGGTTGCAGAGATGCACTATTGCACTTGTCCCCAAGCATGTACATTCTCCTAGGCAGTGAAGACTAGGATGGCTTGGTCATGTTTGTTGCATGTAAGATGGTTGCTCCTTTATGGACAGTTGGCAGATGGCAAAAGAACAGTCGACTGACCACAGCCGAGGCTCATATATGTGTGTAAGCATGACATGAAGGCACAAAACATAGAGTTTAAAGTGGAGATGTGCACTGAAGAGGCTCCTCATGCTGGGTAAAAAGAAGCTCTTTCAACACAGAGAAGAGAAGTGACAATGTAGTTAGGAGAAAGGAAACCAAAAACCCAGAGAGAGTTACAACTTTAAGGTCGCATCATCTTATAGTCAGTCTTGACTGAAAGGGGTTACTATACTATACCCTCAATTGGTTACATAATCAGTTCTTTCCGATCCACTTTTACAAATTCTTTCACTTCCTTGGCTCTGCATTACATAATATAATGTCTATCCAATTAAAAATAATCATGTTTTTTGTCTCTACTCTTTAATATTTCTCTCACTTTCTTCCATCAGTCTGTTTTCATGGCAGCCTGGCTAACGAGGTGAGGGATCGACATAATCCCCGCAGTATGAAGCTAAGCATAGCACAACTGCCTGGATTACCCCTGTCCACCTTCATCAGCACGCTCGGGGTATGAGGAAAGCAACTCGCCACTCAATGTCCTTTTCAGGGCGCTCAAAAGAGTAAACCTACTCATTGGGGGCATTAGGAACAACAACTCAGTTTCTCCCTTCTGTCAACATCAATTAGTTCTTCCAGCCCTCCCTCGGTTTAATAAATAATCATTTCTTTCTGATCCACCTTTAGAAATTATTTCGTTTCTATAGTTCTACATGGAATGTGTTCCATGTAGGGAGGTAAACCCCAAGCGTAAAAAGTGGATAACTAGATTTGTAGTGAAATGTAGAAGAGCAAAACATAAAGCATGGAAAAAATATATAGAGGCAGGTAAATCAAAAGAAACATATGTAAAATATTTGGACAAGCAGAACATATCTCAGAAAGCGAATAAAACAGCAAAAATAACTTTGAAAAAAAACTTGCTCAGTAAAAGCTTCTTCTCTTATGTTAGAAATAAACAAAGAACGAAAGACAAAGTAGGCCCTCTCATAGTCAGTACAGGGAAAATAATAAGTGAGAATAGGGAGGCAGCTAATCTGCTCAATCAGTACTTTGGCACAGTCTTCACAAAGGAGGACTGCTCCGAGATCCCAGAGCCTATAGATATTTTTCAAAGAGACATGGATACAGCGGGATTAAGATCAATTTGTATTACAGAGGAAATGGTTTTTAAAAAATTGGAGGGGTTGAAAGTGAATAAATGTCCAGGTCAAGATGGTATTCATCCAAAATTGCTGTATGAAATTAGAGACCAACTAGCAAAACCATTGGCTATATTATGTTCTCAATCACTTACAAAAGGGATTGTTCCACGGGATTGGAAAGATGCAGGAGTGATCCCCTTATTCAAAAAAGGCAAAAAATCAGATCCAGCAAATTATAGACCGGTGAGTTTAACGAGCATAGTCAATAATCAAAGAAAATATTGTAATACATTTAGACAAATTTAATCTAATTAGAAATAGTCAGCATGGGTTTACTAGAGGGAGATCATGCTTAACAAATCTATTAGAATTCATGGAGGAGGTTACTAAAATCATAGATAAAGGGGAGCCAGTGGATGTTATTTATCTAGACTTTGCAAAGGCCTTTGATAGAGTACCTCATCAAAGATTATTTCGGAAGTTAAAATCACATGGAATAGGTGGGGAAGTTGCCAAATGGATTGAAAATTGGTTAACGGGAAGAAGGCAGAGGGTGGGCATAAATAAGGAGTACTCTGAGTGGAGTGAAGTGAAAAGTGGTGTGCCACAGGGCTCGGTTTTGGGACCAATTTTGTTCTTGATATATATAAATGATTTGGACATTGATATGAGATCCATGATTGCAAAATTTGCTGATGACACACAACTATGCAGTAGTGTCTCATCTAAAGCGAAAGTGGATATATTGATGTCGGATTTAGATAAAATTCGAGAATGGTCTGTAAGCTGGCAAATGGAGTTTAATGTAGATAAATGTACAGTCATCCACATGGGTAGATCCAATATGGAACATAATTACAGATTCGGAGAAAAGAATATTAGAAAGATAGATAAGGAAAGGGACCTAGGGGTTATAATAGATCATACAGGAAAGGTGAGTGAGCAAGTTAAGGTAGCAGTAAAAAAGGCAAATGCAATGTTAGGTATGATAAAAAGAAATATTAAACATAGGAGCAAGGAAGTGATCGTCAAACTGTATAAAGCTTTAGTTAGACCTAGATTGGAGTACTGTGTACAGGTGTGGAGTCCTTATCATAGAGGGGACATAAACATGCTAGAAAGAATACAAAAAAGAGCGACAAAGATGATAGTGGGATTCCAGAATTACAGTTATGAGGAACGACTCAGAAAAACCGGCCTACAGTGTCTCGAAGAGAGAAGAATTCGTGGTGACTTAATACAGGTTTATAAGATGATCAGAGGAATGGATAAATTAGACTATAACAAGTTTTTAAAAATACAGCCACCTACAATAACACGAGGGCATAGCTACAAGCTGACTAAAGAGAGGTCCAGGTTAGATATTAGGAAATATTTTTTTAGTCAGAGAGTGGTGTCTGGAATGCATTGCCAGGGGAGGTAGTGGAGGCAGGGACAGTTAATGCATTTAAGAATAAACTGGATGCGCATAGCTTTTAGAGCAAGGTGATGTAAATGTAACTGGTTGTATACAGACTCTGCAGGGTCTTCTAAACCAGTATAAAGACGTTAAGTTAAGTTAAGACATTACATACAAGTTCAAGTTCATCTTGTCAAACTCCCAATAGAATAAATAATTCTATTTTTCTAGTCTGCCTTTTAATAATTCTCACACTGCGTTACAATCTGGTTCCTTTTAGTCTATCAGTTGTTTGTTTTGAGCATAGCAAAAGTTTTGTAACTGTTTTAATATTTTAGATAAAATTATTTGTATTGTCCACTGCCTCTGATGAAGACCATTTGGTCAAACTCCCGACTGTTTAAATTGTTTATTTTATACCCACATAAAAAACCAACTCAAACTTCATAGTGGTTAGCGTGCTTTGCTAATGATGGCAGCAGTATCTGGCTTACATTCCAGTGTTGACATGCTCAAGTCAACCCAATTGTAAACGGGTGGGTACCTGACCATATTACTCTTATTATTAACATTTTTTTTTATACAGCCTCCCTCGGTGCTGGGGCTTGCACTTCTGTCCTTATGGGGATCAACTTTAATGATACAACTCAGCCTGCTGGCTTCCAGCTGGTCAGTGAGCAGAGGACATTTTCTCTCACCATCTCAGCACCAGTTGGAGAACTTCTACAACCTCACACGATTGGAGAAGCTGAATTCAGATCTCAACAAGGTATGAATGTGTATAGAACTATTATTACGAGATGACAGAGAGGAAGGAAACTTTTGTCATAGCCAGGAATAGGAGAATAGTGACAGAAAATGGTTGCTATGTTATGTTATTTTATGTGTGTTATGTTATGTTTGTCATGAAAATAAAGACATTGAAGACAAAGACTACGGTAATAGACAAGTAACATAGGCAAATGAATATAATCATTAAAGGAGAAAGAATTGAACCAGTACATAGGTTTACATGTTTGAGGCTAACCATTTCATAAGATGTCCGCAATGAGTGGAAAATTAAGACAAGGATCGCTTTGGCAAGAAAAGGCGTTCAAAGAAAAACAGAAATTGGTGGTCTCAATATATGAATAAAACTGAAGAAAAGAAAAATCAATACTCATGTATGGCCAATTGCACTGTATAGGGCTGAAACATGGACTCAAGCAAAGAAGGATGAAATAAGCTTGGAAGCCTTTGAAATGGGGAACTAACATTAAATGTAACTAATGAGTTGAACAGAAGGAAGATCTGATGACAATGTCCTCATTGCCAAAGACAAATATTGAAAATGATACAGAAATGAAGATTGAGCTGGCTGGGACATAATATGGTGACATGAAAGTCTTCTACAGAAGATAATGACAAACCTCAGGGGAAAAGAGGCAGCCAAGACTCACCTTTACATATCTTGCTTGCAGAGATATTAAAGTATGAACCTATACTGAAATTAAAAGAGCTGCAGAGGATAGGGTCAAAAGGAGAGCCATGCTCACATGCTCAGACAAGATTACAACCGGTCTTAGGACTGACCAACCAGAGGTTGATGTTATGTTCTGGCAGTCTTTCATCTGAATACATTACTGTAATGTAGTCTCACATCCGACAATGCTGTCGAGGATAAAGTGTTAAAGACTTCATTGTACTAGACCGTGGCTTTTTATTAAGTAGGGTGGCTAGCTCCCTTCATTGTTGTCTAATATTCTTTAATAGTAAGCCAGGTACCAATTTATAGCCTAGTCAGCTGGAACATGTTGAGAACAAAGATTGAACCTGGCACATTTGCTGTGAGACATTATAGCTCAACAACTGCTCCTAATGTGCTTGAATATTAGAAAGACAGTAGTAATGGACATCTTTCTGGTATTTCCTCGGATCTCTGGGTAGTAGAGATCGGATGACCGTGTGCACTGTTGCACACGTTAAAAATCCCTAGGCAGTTCGAAATAGATAAGAGTAGGTTTAACAGCCAGTGCCCGGGCAAAATTCAAAATTATGTTAAAAATCTACTCGTGCTGAGATTCTCTTAAAAATATGAGAAAAACAGAGCACTTATGGGTTAAACCATGTGTAATGACGTTGATTCTTTGACAAAACTAAACTATACTATCTTACAGAAACATAATTCACCAGAATATATAGTCAAATCATAGAAGACATGTTGAAAATAGCAAATTTGTATCCTTAAGGAAAGTAAACCCATTTAAAACAATGGGTGCTGAGGTCAGTTCATTAGAGTTCAGAACACAATACAGTGCACTTTACCTTATGAAACAAGGTTACACAATACAGTGCACTTTACCTTATGAAACAAGGTTACACAATACAGTGCACTTTACCTTATGAAACAAGGTTACACAATACAGTGCACTTTACCTTATGAAACAAGGTTACACAATACAGTACACTTTACCTTATGAAACAAGGTTACACAATACAGTGCACTTTACCTTATGAAACAAGGTTACACAATACAGTGCACTTTACCTTATGAAACAAGGTTACACAATACAGTACACTTTACCTTATGAAACAAGGTTACACAATACAGTACACTTTACCTTATGAAACAAGGTTACAAAAGACATCAATTAAATAATTATAAAAGATCAGATGTTTTTCTCGCTATAAATTATTACAAATTGACTACAAATTGTTAGTTTGTTAGAATATAACTGTTTAGCAAACAAACAAAAATACCAGTCATGTTTTATTTATTTCATTACTGTATTGCTCTTACTGTTTATTACATAATATCCTGCTCACATTTTCTGAATACATTGTATTTATCCCGATCTCATTCTCTAAACACAGTGTTTGTTCTACTTCACATAAACTTGCTCATTGCATACAACATTGTTTGTCCTAAACCGTAGCGTGGTATCGCAGCAGCACCCATATTATAGAAGTCTGCCACATTGTTTTATGTGCTGTAGTTTAGATGTTTATTAAGACAGTGGATTTATTAAAGAGTCTCCAAGCCATAGCATTAACACAACATGTCTGATGTTTTCAGCCAAACTGGGTGGAATGAATGAGAATAGAGAGTCATGTGACATTCCTGAAGCCAAGAGGACACCAGAAGGCATCTACAGCTCTGTTTTGTCAGCCAGCAATGTTCTGCAGGTCCCATCTTCTGATCCTGATGCATTCAACTTTGTTGCCCACACCCTGGCTTCAGCAACGATTGTCCTAATCTCTGTGAAACTCTCTGGGAAAGTGGCAAAGATCACTGTGAACTGTGAGAAAATGGTTATTGGAACTATGCTGCTCAAAGACCTCAAGAGAGCTCTCTCATCCCCTTCTTCCTTATAATGTGCAATAAAAAATGGATTTGGCTTCATTACAAAAAATATGCTGAATAACTTTTTCAAGAAGTATATATTTGATCTTATCACTGTCACCAGTTGATTACTTGATAATTGAGAATATGTATGTTGTTTGTGTAACTTATTCAATTAATGTTATAACTATTCTTTCAATTGTTTTCTAAAGGTTGAATGTATGTGCTTTTTTTTTTTTTTTTTTTTTAAATTTACTCATGTTTGACTGTATTACTTCCAGCAATATGACTGTTCTAACATTATTAGTGCATCCATTTTGATTTATATGATTAAATAAAAATGTAGTCAGGCAAAAGTGGTACAGAAGACTTGAGAGTTTTCAGGAAATTCTCAGAAACGTGTCAGTGTACAAACAAATGTATGTTGTTTACTGAGCTTGTTTTGACAAGCTTAAACACTTTGACAAAAAAGAGAAAAAATATGTAATAGAAATATAGGACAAAGAAGAGAAAATTTGTATTGGACTGTCTAACACCATGTCATATTTCTATCCTACAACTCTTCTGAGTTGTACTGGACAGTCTAACACCATGTCATATTTCTATCCTACAACTCTTCTGAGTTGTACTGGACAGTCTAACACCATGTCAAATAGAAGAGTTGTACTGGGCAGTCTAACAACATGTCATATAAAAGAGTTGTATTGGACAGTCAAACAATACATGATATAAAAGAGTTGTATTGGACAGTCTAACAACATGTCATATACAAAATTTGTATTGGAGTCTAACATGTCATATAAAAGAGTTGTATTGGACAATCTAACAACATGTCATATATAAGAGTTGTATTGGGCAGTCTAACAACATGTCATATAAAAGAGTTTGACAGCCTAGAGACATGTATATAAAAGAGTTGTATTGGACAGTCTAACAACATGTCATATAAAAGAGTTGTATTGGACAATCTAACAACATGTCATATAAAAGAGTTGTATTGGACAATCTAACAACATGTCATATAAAAGAGTTGCATTGCATTGGACAGTCTAACATGTCATATAAAAGAGTTGTATTGGACAGTCTAACAACATGTCATATAAAAGAGTTGTATTGGACAGTCTAACAACATGTCATATAAAAGAGTTGTACTTGATGGTCTAACAACATGTCATATAAGATATTTGACTGACATTGCACAAGAATTGACAAAAGAGAAATAAATAAGATGAGAAAAATACAAGTTTTACTGTACATAATAACACACTATATAAGAATAGATAGTAGAGCTGTGGATGATGTGAGATACCTGAATTATGGAGACGAGGTTACCTATGCTAGTCAGCAACAACACCTATATATAGATGTTGCTTGGCACTTAACCATATCATTTTTCCTACACTCACTTGTGCATTACAGTGTTGCTTTTTCCAGTTTATTGCATTATCCTACTCACACTCAGTCCTGTTCTAATTTTCTAAGCACATTGTTTGTCTTACTTTCACAGACCTGCTCTCTACATACAATATTGTTTGCATTAAACATGAGCATGGCATTATTACAGTTTGTGTTTTTACTTTACTTACTTGTATAATCAGCCACTGCAAAAGCTTGGATACAGACTTCCTGTAAAGGGACCAGATGCCTTTGCTTCACATTAGAGTGAAAAGGGGGATGATTGCAAATTCTTTGAAAGAGGATTTTTGTAAAAGGGGCCAGTTGCAAAGGTGACCTATGCCTTGCATTTTATCTTAAAGGTCATTGAATGAATGAATGAATTTCTTGTGATTATTAATCTTTATAGTTCTTCAGGCTGTGTGATTAATAGTTGATGATGATGTAATCACATAAGTACACTTTTTTTCTTTCCTGTATACATTGTATTCTGAAGAGGTATTGTGTTTCACTATCTGGTGGGATGGATGAACTCAGGATACAATGAAAGCACAACTATGAATGGGGTTAGATGTGCATCTGAGTAGCCAGATATTTGTGGGAATTACAGCCAAATATAATTAATTAAACAGAATATTATTCACATTTAGTTCATGGGGAATCTTTGGCCTTTAATCAGACATACAATATATATATACATATATTGAGCATGCCAAGTAGAGTTGTAATTTTATTTATTTACAGACACCAACTGTGGGAGACAGGCTTATTAGTATAATACTACTGTAAAATGAGAAGAATTTCTAGGAGTACCACATTGTCTTATTCTTATGTGGCTTTCCTATATACAATGTTCCATCATTACTTGATGTTTATATTTTGTTTAGTTTACTTACAACTGGCAGTTTCAAACAGATTTGTATATACCAAATGAATATAATTTCAGAATTTCCATGTTTTAAATAAACCCCATTTAAATTGATAATAAAATCAATATAAAATACAAAACTTATTAAGCTGGCATGCCACATTGGTCAAGATATAAACAACCTGCTGAATATTATCTGCATTTGACAGTTTATTTTGTTTATATAAAAATATGCATGTTATTCTGGATCCTTACAATTTTTGACACTGATATTTGAGACAGTCCTGTGTAAATATAGCAAGTAAGAGCCGTGAACACTGGATGGGAAATAAATAAATGGCAATGTGTCACACATGGACAAATCATGAAATGGGCAAAGATAATAGTAATCTGGCAAAGAGAAAGAGGAAGGTGTACCAGGAAAAGATGTTCTAGAGAGTTATATCCAATCTCATCATCCGTGAATAATGCAGTAAATGGTGCGAAGGGGAGAACTGGGGAAACAAACAATACAAATAAAGCAGCATAAGAACAGAAAACCAGGAACAAGAAGATGTGGAAAAATCTGATCTATGTTTCTTATAGAATGATAGTACAGCACATTGTTGTGCTAAATAATATGCTGAGAAGTTTGTGGCTTTCCTTCCTACCCCTGGCAGAAACCAGCAAGCTTCTGGCTCATTCCAACCACATAGGTAGCATATACACCTAGCGTTGTACAATGTCGAGTGTTGAGTTAACAATTCTGAGAAGCTTGGATCAACCGACGAATAGAGCCTGCAACCATGACAAGACATGTGCTGTATCAGGCAGGTCAGGTCCTTAGAAATGATACTAGCTTTCAATTGGCCAGTCCACCACTCGCTGAAAGAGACCTTTGACTAGGTTGTTGAGTTTTGCTGCACTACTTGCCTTCATCGCATGCCCAGCAACTAAGAGCTTCTTGATAAGGAAACACACAACACAGCTTGTGGCAAGCCCGCATACATACGCACACACACTTGTATGAGGTGCAGAGCCCCTTCTCACTGGAAACACACCAAACAATTTTTTTAGAGGAATGATCCAGATTTTAGAGATGATACTTACATTATGTCCTTGTATCTTCTAAATCGAAGAGTGAAAACACTGGGACATTTTCAAATGAAAATACAAACAATAAAGAGAAGCAACTGGCCAAGTAGCTTGAATATCAGTCTTCTGTCCAAGAGGACATGACTTCAAAACCTTGGTACAGCATGTTTCTTTCTATCAGAGATAAAATACAAACTTAGCCAGTATGGTGCGTTGTGACTGCAGCGGCCATGGTCTTTATTTCTCAGCCATATAAATTCTCCCGAACACCAGCAATAGGAATAAATGCATGCTGATAGTTGAACAATTTAGTTTTTATTGCAACAGGAAATTACATTCCGTATGATATATTGAAGTTTGTTTATCTAACTTGACCAAAGATATAAGATGCCAGCAGATGTTAAGATCATGATCTGCTGTATTTTGTCAGATTAGAAAGATAATATTAGACTTAGCTGAGAGTTAAAGGTTCTTGTCTCTCAGGAAATGAATGAACGAAACTGTAAGGTTTCAAATCCCACAAGTTTCATGTCTCTCCTGGTTCAAGGGAGGTGAGACCAGCATCTAGTCATATTGAAAATTAATGAAAAACACAGAGATCCTGTGTAAACTATGTGCATGTAAAAGAACCCTTGGTAATTAAAAATTTATAAGAGTAGGCTGTTAGTGATTGCTCTGACAAAATTAGAAAAAGGGTTGAAATTCCTACCCAGTACACAATCTATATCTTCCCTCATGACAAGTAAGCCACAGAAAGTAAAAATAAAGAATGTATTATTAATAGCTTTCAGCTCCCTGGCAACAGGCATCATCTGCTTGTTTGAACCAGGATTCCAAATATTTAAAGTACACCTGGTGAAGAAGGATACCAAAGCAGTTGGAATCTCACGGGCAGAGTTCAAAAAGATGACCCAAAATAGAAACTAGTGGAGTGCATCTGTGGCAGCCATGTGTTCCAAGGGGATCCAGAAGGATGAAATAAAGTCCATAGTAAATGGGACCAAATCAAGATATTTAATGGACCTTGTAAGTTGTATGTTACCAAAACAGCACAATAATTGTAACAACATCCTGTTGACACACACAGAACATCAATTGTTTCAGGACGTTGACACACACAGAACATCAATTGTTTCAGGACGTTGACACACACAGAACATCAATTGTTTCAGGACGTTGACACACACAGAACATCAATTGTTTCAGGACGTTGACACACACAGACCATCAATTGTTTCAGGACGTTGACACACACATACACACAGACCATCAATTGTTTCAGGACATTGACACACACAGCACATCAATTGTTTCAGGACGTTGACACACACAGAACATCAATTGTTTCAGGACGTTGACACACACAGAACATCAATTGTTTCAGGACGTTGACACACAGAACATCAATTGTTTCAGGACGTTGACACACACAGAACATCAATTGTTTCAGGACGTTGACACACACAGACCATCAATTGTTTCAGGACGTTGACACACACATACACACAGACCATCAATTGTTTCAGGACATTGACACACACAGCACATCAATTGTTTCAGGACGTTGACACACACAGAACATCAATTGTTTCAGGATGTTGACACACACAGAACATCAATTGTTTCAGGACGTTGACACACACAGACCATCAATTGTTTCAGGACGTTGACACACACATACACACAGACCATCAATTGTTTCAGGACATTGACACACACAGCACATCAATTGTTTCAGGACGTTGACACACACAGAACATCAATTGTTTCAGGACATTGACACACACACAGAACATCGTTTCAGGACGTTGACACACACACACACAGAACATCAATTGTTTCAGGACATTGACACACACAGCACATCAATTGTTTCAGGACGTTGACACACACAGAACATCAATTGTTTCAGGACATTGACACAAACACATACACACACACATCAATTGTAACAACAGACCATTGACACACACACACATCACATCAATTGTAACAACAGACCATTGACACTCACACACACACACACATCACATCAATTGTAACAACAGACCATTGACATGCACATCACATCAATTGTAACAACAGACCATTGACACACACACACATCACATCAATTGTAACAACAGACCATTGACAGACACACACACATCACATCAATTGCAGCAACAGACCATTGACACACAAGCCACTGCCAGCAGGTCATGTTAGGCTGAATGCATTGAACCAACAGTAGTTACCTACCTGACCTGTTGGATGGTCTGCTTATTATTTCTGCCATGGTGTTCTATCTCATATTGTGATTATGAAATAAAAGAACGATAACACAGACGTGTCTTCTCTTTGTATTAGTGATTCGTATGACGTACGAAGAGTCAAAACGGCTTTTCAAAGCCAGATACATGACCAAATGGGAAACCGAACATACTGGTTACACCAAAAACGATGCCTATTACCAGTTGAACCGAAGAGAGCAGATCGTTGTCTTCAGACTTCGCACTGGCCACAACAGACTGAGGTACCACCTATTCAACAAATTGAAGATAGGTGGTACCGACGAATGCCCGTGCGGTACTGGTAAAATGACCGCTGAACATCTGCTGCAGAACTGCCCGACATACGAGGATCAGAGAGAGCAGATGTGGCCATCACCAGTGGAACTGCAAGACAAGCTCTATGGCAGTGGCGACAGCCTCAGGATGACCGCCGCTTTTTTCGAAAAAATAATGGTTACTGTCTGACTGCGTACGAAGAAGAAGAAGAAGAAGAATTAGTGATTCTGATAAGTAAGAGGACATGGTAGAGACACAGACCTACAGTAAATGGATAATTGTAGGCATGTTTATCCTATACTCCCCTGCTGGAATGAAGGTGGTGACTTATGTTGTCAAAGTACATTGCTGGGTAGTCAAAGCTAGGGTCAGTATCAGGTGAACCACACTGAACATGAGCCCATCTCACAGCAGTGGAAACGGGTTGTGTTACAGCAGCTTGGTCAACGAGCTGGAAATTGACCTTGTTATCCCTGTAATGGTGAGGCAGCTGAGAAGTATTGTGTTGCATTATATCAAGGAGGAACCTCCCACCTCTTCACCAGTATGCTCCATCATAACCGTGTAGAAGTTTCCATGTCAACCAACAAAGTACATTGCGATTTTTCTGTACTTGACAAAGGGGAAACAACCAATGAGATCTCATGCTTGCTGTGGAACAATCGCAATTGTCAGTAGAGTAGCACGTTTATATACACCTTGGGGAGAGGAGACTAACGGCTGGTCAGGCAAAACATACTGTTCGGATATGTTAGTCAGGGTTAGGCAAAACATACTGTTCGGCTATGTTAGTCAGGGTTAGGCAAAACATACTGTTCGGCTATGTTAGTCAGGGTTATGCAAAACATACTGTTCGGATAAGCTAGTCGGGGTCAGGTAAAACATATTGGCCAAGAACACATCTCTCTGGAAACGGGCTGTTCTTCTTGGAAGCTTGACTATCAATGTGGGCAATCAACGTGATACCAGTAGTGTGTGTTCGTCCGTCACGCGTGATGAGAACCTTTCCTTTTTTTCATCTTAGCCAGTCCTTCCAGCCGAGTAGTCTGTAATTCCGGGTTGTGGATGGGTTTTGAGATGACTGACAAGTCCGATTTGGGATCTGCATACTCGCAGGCAGTGAGGGCATGTAAAATTCGCTGCTCGAGATCGTGATATTTCACGAGCTGTTTTGGCCTTTCTCCATTGTTCCGGAGCATCTTTTTTGAAGCCTCACATGACACTGCTCCTATACGAAGAGCTGTACGCCAGGTTGTACGGTCTTTTGCAGCATCTTCCCATGTTTCGAGGTTCATGCTGAAGGCTTAGTAGTAGTGAGCGAAACGCAGATGTATCCAACCATAGCACAACCGCCTGAAGGACCCAGGTCCACCAGGACGCTCGAAATGTTAGGAAAGCTGCTAAAACGCAACCCTTATTGCCCTTGTCAGTAAACTTACTCATGGTGAACATTCACAACAACAACATATACATCTTAACTAGCTCCATTATCACCTCGTGTAGACTGTATAACCATCGTACTTGCATGTAGAGTAATAAGTGTATATATACCTTAAGTGCTAGCTTTGTCTGCGCCTAATGCTGCTAAGTAGAGTAGTAAGTTGATCATCGCCTCTTTCCTGTAAAGTAGTAAGTTGATCATCGCCTCCCTCCTGTAAAGTAGTAAGTTGATCATTGCTTCCTTCCTGTAGAATAGTAAGTCGATCATTGCTTCCTTCCTGTAGAGTAGTAAGTTGATCATCGCCTCTTGTAAAGTAGTTAGTTGATCATTGTTTCCTTCCTGTAGAGAAGTAAGTTGAACGTCGCCTCTTGTAAAGTAGTAACTTGATCATTGCTTCTTTCCTGTAGAGTAGTAAGTTGATTATCACCTCCTGTAAAGTAGTAAGTTGATCATTGATTCCTTCCTGTAGAGAAATAAGTTGATCATCGCCTCTTTCCTGTAAAGTAGTTTGTTGATCATTGCTTCCTGTAAAGTAGTATGTTGATCATTGACTCCTTCCTGTTAAGTGGTAAACTGATCATTGCCTCACGCTGGCTCTGGAAGAATCGCTGTTGAATGCAAATTAATAATTCACATTTTCGTTCCATTTGATCGATATGGTATCTAGTACACCTGGCACCTTTACAGGAACTGTGTTTGGTGGTTTCAATAGCAATGGTTTTCTATGAGGCTACACCAAAGCACAACCCTCTTTTGTCCCCTGTAACGACATACTTGAAAGGTTACAGTGGGCTATTGATCTCAACCAGAGTACCACTTAGGTTAATTGAATGTTGGGTAGTAAGTTGAACAAGCAGAAGACAAAAGCAAATAGAAAACATTAGGAAACAAAATAATCTTGAAAAACAGTATCAGAGAGTAGAAGAAGCAGAGAAGGATGGATCGCAGAGAGTATGGCAGCATTTGAGAACACATCATAATAAACTGTGTAGAGACCAGTCTATACTGTTAACGAAAAAGATGGTAAATCGAAAAGCTATAGAAAAGCTCTCCAGGGAGCCTTTCAGGTTTGGTAAAGAACTGTTTGAACAACTACGGTCAGGAAACTAATTATCAATAAAGAAGGATTGAAAGAACTTTGGGTGGGGGTGGGGGAGAGGGGGGGTTAACCTGTTCTGTTGCGGGAAAAAAAATGATATCAATTTCAGCATTATGGCTGGCTTTGTATTGCACAGTGAGCAAATAGTGGATTTCGACACCAGATCCCCAGCAATGCCAGAAATATCTCCTGACCAGAAAGCGCGGTGTCAGTCGGTTCCAAAACCCTATGGTTCTCCATACATTTTATATAAACGATGGGGTGTAGCGAGGTCTAGGCTGGACGTCCCGCTCGTTAAAGGAAAGTGAAGCGTCTGTTATAGCTTCTCCTTTCCAGGTGTAGAGGTCGCCGCTGGATTCACTGTTCGGTTTGCCGTGCAGGAGTTCCCATGCCAATGACCTCTCCTACATTATTATGTCCCCAGCAGCACCTTCATGAGGTTTCCCCTGTTTCTTACAGAGCTTGCTGTGGGGCGCAACCGAGTACCCGGCGGTATAACTGGGCGGGCAGATTGGGCTTATTAACCTTGGTTGGAAGCCAATATAAGAGAAGGTGAACTCTGACTTTAAACCCGGGTAGACGAAGCTCGTTAGCCTGTTCAGGCAGTTCGCATAGGAAAGGAGAGATTAAAAAACCCACAAGTGCCTGGGAGTGCTGGCTAGTCCTGTGACGATGAGCGTATCATCGGATGTCTCGAGTAACTAGCATCTGCGGGCAACGATTCCACTGCCTTGTGGAAACCTCAGAAGAGGGTAGAGCTACAGGAGTAAACCCAGACAGAAAATCCAGAGTGGTAGCACCTAAGGCGGATGGTATCAACATTACTAAATCATTCCGGCAGCTTCTGCAGCTGAGCTGGTGCCAAATTGTCATGCTTTGCATTCCTTTGGACTATATCAGTGGGGCCGAGAGGGGGATCCAGCAGTTTGAGCAGCCCAAGGTTTCCATATTCAGCGGAGATGCTACTCCAGCCTCGCTCTTGAGTGAGGACACAACACGGAAGCTGGCAGTCTACGGGTTTTGTCTCATCTGATTGGCGTGGAGAAGGGACACCACGGGTGAGCTTCGATAGTTGGAGGGATCATCGTATCCCATTGGTCGACTACCGCCCGCCTCAGCCGGGCAGCCCCCGGTCAGCAGGGTGTCGACTCGCCAGCCGGGCAGCCACCGGTCAGCAGGGTGTCGACTCGCCAGCCGGGTAGCCCCCGGTCAGCAGGGTGTCGACTCGCCAGCCGGGCAGCCACCGGTCAGCAGGGTGTCGACTCGCCAGCCGGGCAGCCACCGGTCAGCAGGGTGTCGACTCGCCAGCCGGGCAGCCCCCGGTCAGTAGGGTGTCGACTCGTCAGCCGGGCAGCCACCGGTCAGTGGGTGTCGACTCGTCAGTCGGGCAGCCACCGGTCAGTAGGGTGTCGACTCGCCAGCCGGGCAGCCACCGGTCAGTGGGCGTCTACTCGCCAGCCGGGCAGCCACCGGTCAGTGGGTGTCGACTCGTCTACCGGGCAGCCCCCGGTCAGTGGGTGTCGACTCGTCTACCGGGCAGCTCCTGGCCAGTAGGGTGTCGACTCGTCAGCCGGGCAGCTCCTGGCCAGTAGGGTGTCGACTCGTCAGCCGGGCAGCCACCGGTCAGTGGGTGTCGACTCGCCAGCTGGGCAGCCACCGGTCAGTGGGGTATCGCCAACATCTGCCTGGAGTGGGTGCCTGGAGCTTAGTGCATGCATGACAAGCGGATGTTAATCTTGCACCAAACAATAGAAGAAGACTGCAGCTCTTCGATTTGCAAGCTGGAACGTGCGTACTATGTGCACAGGGATATCCAATGGTGCATACTATGTGTACAGGCACCTCAGATGGTGCATACTATGTGTACAGGCATCTTCGATGATCTTTAATAAGTTGAAGATGCCAGAAAAACAGCCATCATTGATAGGGAGCTCTCTCGATTAAATGTGGATATAGCTGCTCTACAGGAGACCAGACTTGCCTCAATTAGCTCACTAAGGTAAAAAAAACTACACTTTCTTCTGGAAGGGTCTTGAACCTAAGGAATCTCAACAGCATGGTGTTGGTTTTGCTATTAAAAACACACTTATGGCCTCAGTCGATCCTGCTTCTGAGGGCTCTGAGAGGTTACTGGCCATTCGCCTCATCATGGCTATATGACCTGTTAATACCCTTAGCGTCTATGCCCCAAGCCTGACATCTCAGGAGGAAGTGAAGGGTCTATTCTATGGTTAGCTGGAGGAAATGATCAAGAACAGCCACAGGGAAGAAGCACTCATCCTTCTCGGCAACTTTATACTAGAGTAGGTGGGAACCACAAATCATGGCCCACCTACCTTGGACATCATGATATTGGCAGGATAAATGACAATGGTTAGAGGTTGCTGGAGCTGTGCACTCAACATGGTCTATGTATCACAAATAGTTTCTTCAAGGACAGGCCACAACCTAAAGTATTCTAGAAACACTCAAGTTCACATCGATGTCGTCAAATCGACTTGATTGCCACTAGACGTTCAGCTCTAAACATGGTCCCCTCCACTAGCAGCTATCACAGTGCAGACTGCGACTCTGACCATGCTCTTGTATGCAGCAGGGTAAGCTTGCAGCTTCGAACAAGGCATTGTGCAGGTTACAGGTCCTGCCCATTATGGATGATCTTGACAAACCACCTACTCTGGGTGAGATTGATAAGGCTATCAACTACCTCTAAAATCGCAAAGCACCAGGGAGAGATGGTATCCCACCTGAAGCCATCAAATGCGGGAAATCATAACTAGCCCAGCCGATGTTTGATCTTCTATGCCTCTGATGGGAGGAAAGTGCAGTCTCCCAAGATATGAGTGACACCATCATTGTGACTATTTACAAAAACAAAGGTGAACGCGGGGACTGCAATAATTATAGAGGGATCTCGCTCCTGAGCGCTGTAGGCAAAATTTACACACTCATGCTACTAAACAGGTTGGGACTGCTCGGGGACAGGGTGTACCCAGAATTCCAGTGTGGCTTTAGAGTAGGTGGATCAACAACGGATATGTTTTTCTCGCTTCACCACATACAGGATAAGTGCAGAGAACAAGACCAGCCGCTCTATAGGCTGTTTCTAGACCTCACCAAGGCCTTCGACTTGGTTAGTAGGAAAGGACTATTCAAACTCCTCGCGAAGATCGGCTGCCGCCACCCCCCACCCCCTCCTCCCCCCCCCCCGAAAAAACAAACAAACAAACAAACTGCATAGCATGATAATTTCTTTTCCTACTGATATACGACGGATTATGTTCAAACTCTTTTCCCATCAAGGGGTGAAGCGTCCGCTTCACAATCTCAACGCTTCCCGGTTCGAATCACGCTCGTGTCCAGTTGGACAGACATGGGTATTTTTTTCGCTCCTCCACGTACGGAAAGTAATGGCAACCTACCGTACTGCACACTTACCAAGAAATTAATAACAACTAAATAGGTTGGCGGTCGTAAGAAGCGACGTTATGTAGAGGATATACTACTTTAAAAAAAACCACAACAACTTAGTCATTACATATACTATCTTCCTAGCCAGTACACGTACACGTACTGACTATGCTATTACTTATTACATATACTGACAAATATCATGTCCATTATGTATACTGACTATAGTCTTCGCGTGTGGAAGCAATTTCTTGCAGACTATCTTCCCTACCTACAAACCACATTCAGCGACTATTTACAAGTCCATTTGGTGGCCATCGTCAATGGTTTTCCAGTCCTCGATCTGGTATCTAATGACATCCATCTCCGTTTGTCCTCTACTGTCCTTCTGTTCGACGTAGGATTTTATTGCCAAATCCCTGTAAACCTGTTTAATGAAGGTACATCTTGGCCGCTCTCTTCTTCTCTTGCCATTCTTTTAATCTGCAAGCACGCATTAAACGACAACAATAACTCAAGTTGGGGTCAAGCCAAGACAATCTTCGCCATCCTAATATTGTCATGTTTTCTTTTTTCCACCACTGCCTCTACACCATTGTATGCTTCTTTCTCTCTGTCTAGCTGATCTGTCCATTTTTCGATAGAATCACACCTAAAAAGCCTATAAAAACTCATCTACTTTTTAGAAAAGTCTTTTTTCAACAAGTACTAGTTCTTTCCTTTTCTAGCACGCCGATGTCATATGTGTGAACAGCATTTCATTCTTGGTTTGTACTCTTCTCTAAGAAGGACTGAACAATCATTCATCTTCTTTCACACACTTTTTAATTCCTTCTTGGTTGTGTTCTTCTTTAAGTAGGACTGAACTGTATACCTTATCTTCCTTCACAGACTCTTTTAATCCTTCTTGGTTGTGTTCTTCTCTAAGAAGGACTGAACTTTATACCTCATCTTCTTTCACAGACTCTTAAATCTTTCTTGCTCTGCCAATTGCTGTAGTCACTCCCCAGCCCTCCCCAGCCCCTTTCCGGTACTTCCCCTCTCCGTCGCGTGATAGAATAATTCATTCCTAAACTTATTTTAGACAGCAGCCTAGTAAGCGGACACATTCCTTTATTGCCCGGCTGTTTGCGGACATTTACGCTACAATCAGAGACATTTGCTTGCACAAATTCGGAATCTTCATATTTGCATAATAAAATTGTTTCTTCAATTCTCCACCGGAACTGTCACTATCCGAGGAAATATTTCGCTGGAATTGCTCTTTGGTGCTGCTTAAACATATGCAAACTACTTTCACAAAACACAATTGCCTTGACTTCTTGGCCCACACGGCCACCAGAACGAGGACATTGTGGAATAGCTCGGGAACCAGTATAATGGTCCGCCATGCCGTGACTATTCCCGGCGGATTTTCAGCACTGGTGGCGCAGCGACAGATGCTGGTTTGAAAATATTATTTCCGGCCGAAAATGCTACAGTTATGGTAATGGTCAACTTTTGAATGCAGGCAAGTTGCTGCCTTTCTGTCTAGAACTTGACATATAGACCCCAGGAAGAATGTAATTTTGTCTTTCGTATGTAACTATATGCAAACAACTGTTTAATTTTTGGTTTTTGAGAGTCGATCTTTAATCACTCACCAATAAAATGTCACTGCAGTCAGCTCGCAACTCACTATTTCATTTCAGTAGAAGACAAATTCATCCTTGCCCCTCCGTTTCCAAAGAAGGACATTGTTGCCACGTTTTATGTATATCGCAAAACAAGGTCATCATTCACATTAACAACGGCTGCAGTGAAACTATAGATCAATGTTGCTTGAGAAACTCAACAAATTATAATGTATCTTTACAAAACTATAACAGCAGACGACGACCTACGTTTCTTTGTTAAATATATGACAGGAGGATAACAGCACACACACAATCAGCCAGCTTAGTTGAATGTACAACATAAGTAGATAAAAAAAAACAACAAAAAAACAACAACTCGCAAAGTAAAGCAGGACAGAAAAAAATTGAACAGAACAATTAAAAAAAGAAAACCCATTGATAGCTGGGAGATCCCTAGCGTCAACAAGATTGTGTTTGACTAATTGCTTGGCTTTAAAACAAAATTGCTTTCTTGAATTATATTTCGAGATTCTTACTTACGTTACCAATTTGACTTAGTTTGCTGGTGGTCTCTGTGATGTTATCGATTTGTCCGGTACCTGACGATGGCCTTATTTTGTCGACACGTCGGTCCGTGTCAGTTACTATTCTTATATGAAAAAACGTCTAAACCTTTTGAATTGTAAGCGATGGAAGAGACTATAATATCCCAGTTGTAACACTTTTCTGACTATCATTTTGCAACTACAATGTTTTATCTACCAATTTAATTGTTTTAAAATATTTTGAAAGAATTTGAATTGTTCTTTTGGTTATTTTGCGCGCTGCAAACCTTGCGCACTCAATATAAAATAAGTTCCATAGCAGAAAATGCACACGGTGATGAGGTGTTAAAGATTTCATTGTACTAAGTCACAGTCTGTGTGGTGAGGTGGACAGTTCCTTTCCTCGCTGTATTTTTTCCCCCAAACCATAGGCCAGGTACCCATTTACAATTTATCCACCTATACATCTGGGTTGACTGAAACGTGTCCCTGGCGGGAGTTAAACTCCGAACCTTTGCTATGAAAAGCAAGTGCTATAGTGCTACACTAATCAGACAATCAGACAGTTGCACACCAAGCATCAGAAAATACCCACACGTCAAACTATTAACTGGAATGAAGTTAATATGTGAATAATTTCTTAAGCTGAAAGCTGCTATTATTTTTATCCCCTTCTTTTGTTGTATTCTAATACTATTTCACGAGAAAGTAGGTCCTTTCTTCTACGCCACGGAAGACGCAGACTGTTTCACGGATAGGCTGTTGTGTTTTTCATTTCTATTAACTTAACATCTTTATACTGGTTTATAAGGCTTTTCAGAGTCTGTATACAGCCAGTTTTATTTACATTTCCTTGCTCTAAAAGCTATGCGCATAGAATCTAATCTTAAATGCATTAATTGTTCTTGCCTCCACTACTTCCTGTGGCAATTCATTCCAATAATTCACCACTCTCTAAAATTCTTTTTTCCCCAATATCTAATCTGCACCTTTCTTTGGTTAATTTGTAGCTATGCCCTCTTGTTCTTGTGTGGGGTTCTATTTTTAAAAAAACTTGTTATATTCTAATTTATCCTTTCCTTTGATCATCTTATAAACCTGTAATAAGTCACCTCGAATTCTTCTCTTTTCTAGACACTATAGGCCGGTTTTTCTAAGTCTTTCCTCATAACTGTAATTCTGGAATCCTACTAGCAGTGGCAGTAATTATATAAATAGTATGTACATATGACTTATTAATCTATATAGTTCACTTTGGATTTGAGAATTACGGGGACAAACAGTGGATTCTTTTTCTGTACCTTCTTCTTTATTTCTGACTATGATGCTTTAGCTGTCCATGCATCTTCTCCTCATTGTGTTCTTCGACATTATATCTTTCCCTGCTGTTTCTAAGCTAGCGCAAATTTGGTTATAATGTAAGGTTTATCTATAACGATGTCCTATCAACCTGAACTTCCTCCCCCAGCCTCCAGTTGTGTTGGTAGTTGTCGTATTTTGTCCAACAGATCTGTTTGCTATGAATGCACTTGACACATGCTGTTTGGGATGCACTGCTATATGCAACATCAGCTGTCGTGATGCCATTTATGCCGTCCTAAATACAGATCTTCGGTCATCAGAAACATTTTCTCCAGGGACGGGCGAATGCTACAACATTAACTATGGCGAAATGTTTCCCAGCAACATCGAATGAAAGGAATAGCGGCAGTCAATGAAGAAAAAGATTGCAAGGGGAGGGGGTGGGGGAGAGACAGAAGGAGGGAGAGAGAGGGAGAGAGATGGAGGGAGGGAGGTTAGACATCCCAACGTATCACGTTAGAATATCGCCGTGTTCGGTTTGACAGACCGGGCGTGTCGGGTTTTTTACTTGGTATGGCCTCATCGATTCTTCCAGCCGACTCAGATGTAAATGGGTACCTGACGAAAATTTCGAAGCCGGTCCGAGAGCTACAGAGTTCGTGCTCTTCGTCGACACTTTCAGCAATGAGAGGGACTGGGCGCAGATGAGGGCGCCTTTGTGGTACGAGAGGGACTGGGCGCAGATGGGGGCGTCTTTGTGCTATGAGAGGGACTGGGAACAGATGGGGGCGTCTTTTGTGCTATGAGAGGGACTGGGAACAGATGAGGCCGTCTTTGTGCTATGAGAGGGACTGGGAACAGATGAGGCCGTCTTTGTGCTACGAGAGGGACTGGGAACAGATGGGGGCGTCTTTGTGCTATGAGAGGGACTGGGAACAGATGGGGGCGTCTTTTGTGCTATGAGAGGGACTGTGAGCAGATGGGGGCGGCTTTGTGTTATGAAAGGGACTGGGCGCAGATGAGGTCGCTTTGTGCTGTGAGAGGGACTGGGTGCAGATGGGGCCGCCCAGGTACAATGAGAGGGACTGAGCACATATGAGAGCGCTCTACGCTCTAGTGCAATTAAAGGGACTGAGCAGATATGAGAGCGCTCTACGCTCTAGTGCAATGAAAGGAACTGATCACATATTGGAGCGCTCGACGCTATAGTGCAATGAAAGGGACTGATCACATATGGGAGCGCTCAATGCTCTAGTGCAATGAAAGGGACTGAGCACATATAGGAGCGCTCAACGCTCTAGTGCAATGAAAGGGACTGAGCACATATGTAGGCGCCCTGGTGCAATGAAAGGAACTGAGCACATATAGGAGCGCTCAACGATCTAGTGCAATAAAAGAGACTGATCACATATAGGAGCGCTCAACGCTCTAGTGCAATGAAAGGGAGTGATCACATATGGGAGCGCTCAATGCTCTAGTGCAATGAAAGGGACTGAGCACATATAGGAGCGCTCTAGTGCAATGAAAGAGACTGATCACATATAGGAGCGCTCAACGCTCTAGTGCAATGAAAGGGACTGATCACAAATAGGAGCGCTCAACGCTCTAGTGCAATGAAAGGGAGTGATCACATATAGGAGCGCTCAACGCTCTAGTGCAATGAAAAAGACTGATCACATATAGGAGCGCTCAACGCTCTAGTGCAATGAAAGGGACTGATCACATATAGGAGCGCTCAACGCTCTAGTGCAATGAAAGGGAGTGATCACATATGGGAGCGCTCAACGCTCTAGTGCAATGAAAGGGACTGAGCACATATAGGAGCGCTCAACGCTCTAGTGCAATGAAAGGGACTGAGCACATATATAGTCACCCTGGTGCAATGAAAGGGACTGATCCCATATAGGAGCGCTCAACGCTCTAGTGCAATGAAAGGGAGTGATCACATATAGGAGCGCTCAACGCTCTAGTGCAATGAAAGGGACTGATCACATATAGGAGCGCTCAACGCTCTAGTGCAATAAAGGGACTGAGCACATATATAGTCACCCTGGTGCAATGAAAGGGACTGATTACATATAGGAGCGCTCAACGCTCTAGTGCAATGAAAGGGACTGATCACATATGGGAGCGCTCAACGCTCTAGTGCAATGCAAGAGACTGATCACATATAGGAGCGCTCAACGCTCTAGTGCAATGAAAGATACTGATCACATATAGGAGCGCTCAACGCTCTAGTGCAATGAAAGGGAGTGATCACATATAGCAGCGCTCAACGCTCTAGTGCAATGAAAGAGACTGATCACATATAGGAGCGCTCAACGCTGTAGTGCAATGAAAGAGACTGATCACATATAGGAGCGCTCAACGCTCTAGTGCAATGAAAGGGACTGATCACATATAGAAGGGCTAAACGCTCTAGTGCAATGAAAGAGACTGATCACATATAGGAGCGCTCAACGCTCTAGTGCAATGAAAGGGAGTGATCACATATAGAAGGGCTAAACGCTCTAGTGCAATGAAAGAGACTGAGCACATATAGGAGCGCTCAACGCTCTAGTGCAATGAAAGGGAGTGATCACATATAGGAGCGCTCAACGCTCTAGTGCAATGAAAGGGACGGATCACATATGTAGTCACCCTGGTGCAATGAAAGGGAGTGATCACAAATAGGAGCGCTCAACGCTCTAGTGCAATGAAAGGGACTGATCACATATAGCAGCGCTCAACGCTCTAGTGCAATGAAAGAGACTGAGCACATATAGGAGCGCTCAACGCTCTAGTGCAATGAAAGGGAGTGATCACATATAGGAGCGCTCAACGCTCTAGTGCAATGAAAGGGACTGATCACATATGTAGTCACCCTGGTGCAATGAAAGGGAGTGATCACATATAGGAGCGCTCAACGCTCTAGTGCAATGAAAGAGACTGAGCACATATAGCAGCGCTCAACGCTCTAGTGCAATGAAAGAGACTGAGCACATATAGGAGCGCTCAACGCTCTAGTGCAATGAAAGGGACTGATCACATATAGGAGCGCTCAACGCTCTAGTGCAATGAAAGGGAGTGATCACATATGGGAGCGCTCAACGCTCTAGTGCAATGAAAGGGACTGAGCACATATATAGTCACCCTGGTGCAATGAAAGGGACTGATTACATATAGGAGCGCTCAACGCTCTAGTGCAATGAAAGGGACTGATCACATATGGGAGCGCTCAACGCTCTAGTGCAATGCAAGAGACTGATCACATATAGGAGCGCTCAACGCTCTAGTGCAATGAAAGAGACTGATCACATATAGGAGCGCTCAATGCTCTAGTGCAATGAAAGGGAGTGATCACATATAGGAGCGCTCAACGCTCTAGTGCAATGAAAGAGACTGATCACATATAGGAGCGCTCAACGCTCTAGTGCAATGAAAGGGAGTGATCACATATAGAATGGCTAAACGCTCTAGTGCAATGAAAGAGACTGATCACATATATGAGCGCTCAACGCTCTAGTGCAATGAAAGGGACTGATCACATATAGGAGCGCTCAACGCTCTAGTGCAATGAAAGAGACTGATCACATATAGGAGCGCTCAACGCTCTAGTGCAATGAAAGGGAGTGATCACATATAGGAGCGCTCAACGCTCTAGTGCAATGAAAGGGAGTGATCACATATAGGAGCGCTCAACGCTCTAGTGCAATGAAAGGGACTGATCACATATGTAGTCACCCTGGTGCAATGAAAGGGAGTGATCACATATAGGAGCGCTCATCGCTCTAGTGCAATGAAAGAGACTGATCACATATAGGAGCGCTCAACGCTCTAGTGCAATGAAAGGGACTGATCACATATAGGAGCGCTCAACGCTCTAGTGCAATGAAAGGGACTGATCACATATAGCAGCGCTCAACGCTCTAGTGCAATGAAAGAGACTGAGCACATATAGGAGCGCTCAACGCTCTAGTGCAATGAAAGAGACTGAGCACATATAGGAGCGCTCAACGCTCTAGTGCATTGAAAGGGACTGAGCACATATGGGGTAGAAGGAAGTCAATTCTATGAACCATTTACATTTTTTCTCTTTTTACAAACTCGGTCAAGACATGATTCGAACAATCCATATTGTACTGCCATTATTTGAAACACTGAAACCTTCATTAATGCTTCAATATTTGGCCATACAAAAATAATACGTAAGTGCAAACGGTCATTGATATGTGACATTACGTTTTAATCATGATTGAACAATGTAGGCTATGTTACTAACAGAACGTCTGAAGCACACTGAAGTATAATTTAATATCAACAACAACATGAATCTAGACACGGCGAGACTAACAAAGTGAAGAGTGCAGTATGAAATAAAAACAGAGTAACGCTGTGGCTTTAAATAAGTGTCATGATACTACAAAATGGAAGGTTTTTAAAAACGTTTTAATTAAACTTGACGCATTAGTTAATATTTGTGGCTACCAAAACTTCCAGCTGTAATATAGGAACAATAAGTGGACACACGTTTACCCACTATTAAAATTAGTGTGTATTTGAGTGTGTATATTTATATATAAATAATTATATGTAAATACACACACACACATATATATATATATATATATATATATATATATATATATATATATATATATACACACACACACACACACACATTTACATATATCATAGAAAAACTGTAATCGGTAATTCCCCGAACTCGCATTTTCAAACATCCATTTTGACTATACACCAGAAACAATCCGAGCAATCTCCTGAAAATGCTGTGGTGTCCTGCAGAGTTCAGAAAGATGGTCCGTTCCTGGTGTCCCGAGAGACTGGACAAGACAAATCTAGTCAAGGGAGAGAGAGCTTCGGCTATAATTCTTTGATGAGAACAGGGCTCGAGGAAATCATGGACCTCAAAACATTACTGCTGAGATGCTCTCGCGAGTCCCTGCTCATTTGACTTTAGTAATAGCTGCCCTCTCCACAGCACTCGAATCAGACCTGACGAGTAATTGCTTCTGATAGCCTGGTCACTTCTTTGATTTGCAAGCGATTCTAGACGCTGTAATTGTGCTATCTGCGTCGTCAGTACACCGGCTCTTTATTTACTGCCATAATATTTGCGCGGAGCTTCATTTTTGAGACAAGCGCAAATAGAAGTTTTCTGTGTTGCCCTTCTGGCTGCAACGGTAACAAATAATTCTCAAAGATGAAGAACCTAAACGAGGGATATCTATTGCCCGAACTCGCTATTCAAAAGGGTCAAGCAGTTCTTCTGACAGCCTCTTGTGTGCCATTTCCAATTCTCTTGGCTCTAAGCCGATGATGAATTAAATTCAGAGACGTAAATACACAGATTTACAAGTGTTATGACTTGTAAGAGATGTGCGTGTGTTGGTTGGTTGGGAAGGAGGAGACATGGGAAGTAATTCAAAACAGTGGTTCTGAAAATGAATGACTGGAGACGCACTTTACTATTCTGGTTTAATTTTGTAATACATTACAGGGTACTAATGTTTGGTATTATAACTGCTACAACCAAAAACTGTAAAATGAATTGATAATTATAATCCACCTATGATCCTTCCTGACAATAATTTGTAACACACATCGTGATCCTTTGTAACACATCGTGATCCCTTATAACACACACTGTGATCCTTTGTAACACACATCGTGATCCTTTGTATCACACATCGTGATCCTTTGTAACACACATCGCGATCCTTTGTAACACACATCGTGATCCTTTGTAACATACATCGTGATCCTTTGTAACACACATCGCGATCCTTTGTAACACACATCGCGATCCTTTGTGACACACATCGCGATTCTTTGTGACACACATCGTTCGTGATCTTTTGTTACACACATAGTGATACTTTGTAACACACATCGTGATCCTTTGTAACACACATCGTGATCCTTTGTAACACACATCGTGGTCCTTTGTGACACACATCGTGATCTTTTGTAACACACATCGTGCGTGATCTTTTGTAACACACATAGTGAACCTTTGTAACACACATCGTGATCCTTTGTAACACACATCGTGGTCCTTTGTGACACACATCGTGATCTTTTGTAACACACATCGTGGTGATCTTTTGTAACACACATAGTGAACCTTTGTAACACACATAGTGATCCTTTGTAATACACATAGTGATCCTTTGTAACACACATCGTGATCCTTTGTAACATACATCGTGATCCTTTGTAACACACATCGTGATCCTTTGTGACACACATCGAGATTCTTTGTAACACACATCGTGATCTTTTGTAACACACATCGTAATATTTTGTGACACACATTATGAGTGATCTTCTGTAACACACATCGTTCGTGATCTTTTGTAACACACATAGTGATCCTATGTAACACACATCGTGATCCCTTGTAACACACATCCCAATTTTTTGTAACACACATCATGCGTGATATTTTGTAACACACATCGTGATCCTTTGCAACACACATCGTGATCCTTTGTAACACACATCTTGATCCTTTGTAACACACATCGTGATCGTTTGTGACACACATCGTGATCCTTTGTAACACACATCGTGATCCTTTGTAACACACATCATGCGTGATCTTTTGTAACATACATCGTGATCCTTTGTAACAGACATCGTCATCCTTTGTAACACACATTGTGATCCTTTGTGACACACGTCATGCGTGATCTTTTGTAACACACATTGTGATCCTTTATAACACGCATCGTACGTGATCTTTTGTAACACACATCATGCGTGATCTTTTGTAACACACATCGTGATCTTTTGTAACACACATCATGCGTGATTTTTTGTAATACACATCATGCGTGATCTTTTGTAATACACATCATGCGTGATCTTTTGTAACACATATCGCGATCTTTTGTAACACACCATGCGTGATCTTTTGTAACACGCATCATGCGTGATTTTTTTTAACACATCGTGATCCGTTGGAACACACATCGTTATCTTTTTTAACACACATCATGCGTGATCTTTTGTAACACACATCGTGACCATTTGTAACACATATCGTGATCTTTTGTAACACACATCGTGATCTTTTGTAACACACATCGTGATCCTTTGTAACAGACATCGTGATCCTTTATAAGACACATCATGCGTGATCTTTTGTAATACACATCATGCGTGATCTTTTGTAACACACATCGTGACCATTTGTAACACATATCGTGATCTTTTGTAACACACATCGTGATCCTTTGTAACACACATCGTGATCCTTTGTAACACACATCGTGATGTTTTGTAACACACATTGTGATCCTTTATAACACACATCGTGATCCTTTGTAACACACATCGTGATCTTTTGTAACACACATTGTGATCCTTTATAACACACATCGTGATCCTTTGTAACACACATCGTGATGTTTTGTAACACACATTGTGATCCTTTATAACACACATCGTGATCTTTTGTAACACACATCGTGATCCTTTGTAACACACATCGTGATCTTTTGTAACACACATTGTGATACTTTGTAACACACATCGTGATTTTTTTTAACACACATCGTGATCTTTTGTAACACACATCGTGATCCTTTGTAACACACATCGTGATTCTCTGTGACACACATCGTGATTTTTTGTAACACATAGTGATCCTTTATAAAACACATCGTGATCCTTTGTAACACACATCGTGATTTTTTGTAACACACATCGTGATCCTCTGTGACACACATCGTGATCCTTTGTAACACATAGTGATCCTTTGTAACACACATCATGCGTGATCTTTTGTAACACACATCATGCGTGATCTTTTGTAACACACATCGTGACACTTTGCAACACACATCGTCATCCTTTGTAACACACGTTGTGATCCGTTGTGACACACGTCATGCGTGATCTTTAGTAACACACATCGTGATCCTTTATAACACACATCATGCGTGATCTTTTGTAACACACATCATGCGTGATCTTTTGTAACACATATCGCGATCTTTTGTAACACGCATCGTGATACTTTGTAACACACATTGTGATATTTTGTAACACACATCGTATCATTTGTAGCTCACATTGTGATCCTTTGTAACACACATCGCAATCTTTTGTAACACACATCATGCGTGATCTTTTGTAACACACATCGTGATCCTTTGTAACAGACATAGTGATCCTTTGTAACACACATCATGCGTGATTTTTTGTAACACACATCATGCGTGATCTTTTGTAACACACATCGTGACCATTTGTAACACATATCGTGATCTTTTGTAACACACATCGTGATCCTTTGTAACACACATCGTGATCCTTTGTAACACACATCGTGATGTTTTGTAACACACATTGTGATCCTTTATAACACACATCGTGATCCTTTGTAACACACATCGTGATCTTTTGTAACACACATCGTATCATTTGTAGCTCACATTGTGATCCTTTGTAACACACATCGCAATCTTTTGTAACACACTTCGTGATCTTTTGTAACACACATCGTGATCCTTTGTAACACACATCGTGATCTTTTGTAACACACTTCGTGATCCTTTGGAACACACATCGTGATCTTTCGTGACACACATCGTGATCTTTTGTAACACACATCGTGATCTTTTGTAACACACATCGTGATCCTTTGTAACACACATCGTGATCCTTTGTAACACACATCGTGATCCTGTGTAACACACATCGTAATCTTTTGTAACACAAATCGTGATCTTTTGAAACATATGATGCGTGATCTTTTGTAACACCCATCGTGATCCTTTGTAACACACATCGCGATCTTTTGTAACACACATCATGCATGATCCTTTGTAACACACATCGCGATCTTTTGTAACACACATTATGCGTGATCTTTTGTAACACACATCATGTGTGGTCTTTTGTAACACACATCATTCGTGATATTTTGTAACACACATCATGATCCTTTGTAACACACAACGTGATCTTTTGTAAGACATCGTGATCCTTTGGAACACACATCGTGATCTTTTGTAACACACATCGTGATCCTTTGTAACACACATCGTGATCCTTTATAACACACATCGTGATCCTTTGTAACACACATCGTGATATTTTGTAACACACATCCTGATATTTTGTAACACACATCGTGAGCCTTTGTAACACGCATCGTGATCCTGTGTAACACACATCGTAATCTTTTGGAACACACATCGTGATCTTTTGAAACACATGATGCGTGATCTTTTGTAACACCTATCGTGATCCGTTGTAACACACATCGTAATCCTTCGTGACATACCTTGTGAAACTTTGTGAGACACATTGTGATTTTTTTTAACACACATCGTGATCTTTTGTAACACACATCGTGATCCTTTGTAACACACATTGTGATATTTTGTAACAAACATCGTGATCCTTTGTAGCTCCCATCGTGATCCTTTGTAACACACATCGCAATCTTTTGTAACAGACATCATGCGTGATCTTTTGTAACACACATCGTGATCCTTTGTAACAGACATAGTGATCCTTTGTAACACACATGATGCGTGATTTTTTGTAACACACATCATGCGTGATCTTTTGTAACACACATCGTGACCATTTGTAACACATATCGTGATCTTTTGTAACACACATCGTGATCTTTTGTAACACACATCGTGATCCGTTGTAACACACATCGTGATCCTTTATAAGACACATCATGTGTGATCTTTTGTAATACACATCATGCGTGATCTTTTGTAACACACATAGTGACCATTTGTAACACATATCGTGATCTTTTGTAACACACATCGTGATCCTTTGTAACACACATCGTGATCCTTTGTAACACACATCGTGATGTTTTGTAACACACATTGTGATCCTTTATAACACACATCGTGATCCTTTGTAACACACATCGTATCATTTGTAGCCCACATTGTGATCCTTTGTAACAAACATCGCAATCTTTTGTAACACACTTCGTGATCTTTTGTAACACACACCGTGATCCTTTGTAACACACATCGTGATCTTTTGTAACACACATCGTGATCCTTTGGAACACACATCGTGATCTTTCGTGACACACATCGTGATCTTTCGTGACACACATCGTGATCTTTTGTAACACACATCGTGATCTTTTGTAACACACATCGTGATCCTTTGTAACACACATCGTGATCTTTTGTAACACACATCGTGATCCTGTGTAACACACATCGTAATCTTTTGTAACACAAATCGTGATCTTTTGAAACATATGATGCGTGATCTTTTGTAACACCCATCGTGATCCTTTGTAACACACATCGCGATCTTTTGTAACACACATCATGCATGATCCTTTGTAACACACATCGCGATCTTTTGTAACACACCTTATGCGTGATCTTTTGTAACACACATCATGTGTGGTCTTTTGTAACACACATCATTCGTGATCTTTTGTAACACACATCATGATCCTTTGTAACACACAACGTGATCTTTTGTAAGACATCGTGATCCTTTGTAACACACATCGTGATATTTTGTAACACACATCGTGATCCTTTGTAACACACATCGTGATCCTTTATAACACACATCGTGATCCTTTGTAACACACATCGTGATATTTTGTAACACACATCCTGATATTTTGTAACACACATCGTGATCCTTTGTAACACGCATCGTGATCCTGTGTAACACACATCGTAATCTTTTGGAACACACATCGTGATCTTTTGAAACACATGATGCGTGATCTTTTGTAACACCTATCGTGATCAGTTGTAACACACATCGTAATCCTTAGTGACATACCTTGTGAAATTTTGTGAGACACATTGTGATTTTTTTTTACACACATCGTGATCTTTTGTAACACACATCGTGATCCTTTGTAACACACATTGTGATATTTTGTAACACACATCGTGATCCTTTGTAGCTCACATCGTGATCCTTTGTAACACACATCGCAATCTTTTGTAACACACATCATGCGTGATCTTTTGTAACACACATCGTGATCCTTTGTAACACACATCGTGATCCTTTGTAACAGACATAGTGATCCTTTGTAACACACATCATGCGTGATCTTTTGTAATACACATCATGCGTGATCTTTTGTAACACACATCGTGATCTTTTGTAACACACATCGTGATCCTTTGTAACACACATCGTGATCTTTTGTAACACACATCGTGATCCTTTGGAACACACATCGTGATCTTTCGTGACACACATCGTGATCCTTTGTAACACACATCGTGATCTTTTGTAACACACATCGTGATCCTTTGTAACACACATCGTGCGTGATCTTTTGTAACACACATAGTGAACCTTTGTAACACACATCGTGATCCTTTGTAACACACATCGTGGTCCTTTGTGACACACATCGTGATCTTTTGTAACACACATCGTGGTGATCTTTTGTAACACACATCGTGATCCTTTGCAACACACATCGTGATCCTTTGTAACACACATCTTGATCCTTTGTAACACACATCGTGATCGTTTGTGACACACATCGTGATCCTTTGTAACACACATCGTGATCCTTTGTAACACACATCATGCGTGATCTTTTGTAACATACATCGTGATCCTTTGTAACAGACATCGTCATCCTTTGTAACACACATTGTGATCCTTTGTGACACACGTCATGCGTGATCTTTTGTAACACACATTGTGATCCTTTATAACACGCATCGTACGTGATCTTTTGTAACACACATCATGCGTGATCTTTTGTAACACACATCGTGATCTTTTGTAACACACATCATGCGTGATTTTTTGTAATACACATCATGCGTGATCTTTTGTAATACACACCATGCGTGATCTTTTGTAACACGCATCATGCGTGATTTTTTTTAACACATCGTGATCCGTTGTAACACACATCGTGATCCTTTGTAACACACATCGTGATGTTTTGTAACACACATTGTGATCCTTTATAACACACATCGTGATCCTTTGTAACACACATCGTATCATTTGTAGCCCACATTGTGATCCTTTGTAACAAACATCGCAATCTTTTGTAACACACTTCGTGATCTTTTGTAACACACACCGTGATCCTTTGTAACACACATCGTGATCTTTTGTAACACACATCGTGATCCTTTGGAACACACATCGTGATCTTTCGTGACACACATCGTGATCTTTCGTGACACACATCGTGATCTTTTGTAACACACATCGTGATCTTTTGTAACACACATCGTGATCCTTTGTAACACACATCGTGATCTTTTGTAACACACATCGTGATCCTGTGTAACACACATCGTAATCTTTTGTAACACAAATCGTGATCTTTTGAAACATATGATGCGTGATCTTTTGTAACACCCATCGTGATCCTTTGTAACACACATCGCGATCTTTTGTAACACACATCATGCATGATCCTTTGTAACACACATCGCGATCTTTTGTAACACACCTTATGCGTGATCTTTTGTAACACACATCATGTGTGGTCTTTTGTAACACACATCATTCGTGATCTTTTGTAACACACATCATGATCCTTTGTAACACACAACGTGATCTTTTGTAAGACATCGTGATCCTTTGTAACACACATCGTGATATTTTGTAACACACATCGTGATCCTTTGTAACACACATCGTGATCCTTTATAACACACATCGTGATCCTTTGTAACACACATCGTGATATTTTGTAACACACATCCTGATATTTTGTAACACACATCGTGATCCTTTGTAACACGCATCGTGATCCTGTGTAACACACATCGTAATCTTTTGGAACACACATCGTGATCTTTTGAAACACATGATGCGTGATCTTTTGTAACACCTATCGTGATCAGTTGTAACACACATCGTAATCCTTAGTGACATACCTTGTGAAATTTTGTGAGACACATTGTGATTTTTTTTTACACACATCGTGATCTTTTGTAACACACATCGTGATCCTTTGTAACACACATTGTGATATTTTGTAACACACATCGTGATCCTTTGTAGCTCACATCGTGATCCTTTGTAACACACATCGCAATCTTTTGTAACACACATCATGCGTGATCTTTTGTAACACACATCGTGATCCTTTGTAACACACATCGTGATCCTTTGTAACAGACATAGTGATCCTTTGTAACACACATCATGCGTGATCTTTTGTAATACACATCATGCGTGATCTTTTGTAACACACATCGTGATCTTTTGTAACACACATCGTGATCCTTTGTAACACACATCGTGATCTTTTGTAACACACATCGTGATCCTTTGGAACACAAATCGTGATCTTTCGTGACACACATCGTGATCCTTTGTAACACACATCGTGATCTTTTGTAACACACATCGTGATCCTTTGTAACACACATCGTGCGTGATCTTTTGTAACACACATAGTGAACCTTTGTAACACACATCGTGATCCTTTGTAACACACATCGTGGTCCTTTGTGACACACATCGTGATCTTTTGTAACACACATCGTGGTGATCTTTTGTAACACACATCGTGATCCTTTGCAACACACATCGTGATCCTTTGTAACACACATCTTGATCCTTTGTAACACACATCGTGATCGTTTGTGACACACATCGTGATCCTTTGTAACACACATCGTGATCCTTTGTAACACACATCATGCGTGATCTTTTGTAACATACATCGTGATCCTTTGTAACAGACATCGTCATCCTTTGTAACACACATTGTGATCCTTTGTGACACACGTCATGCGTGATCTTTTGTAACACACATTGTGATCCTTTATAACACGCATCGTACGTGATCTTTTGTAACACACATCATGCGTGATCTTTTGTAACACACATCGTGATCTTTTGTAACACACATCATGCGTGATTTTTTGTAATACACATCATGCGTGATCTTTTGTAATACACATCATGCGTGATCTTTTGTAACACATATCGCGATCTTTTGTAACACACCATGCGTGATCTTTTGTAACACGCATCATGCGTGATCTTTTGTAACACACATCGTGACACTTTGCAACACACATCGTCATCCTTTGTAACACACGTTGTGATCCGTTGTGACACACGTCATGCGTGATCTTTAGTAACACACATCGTGATCCTTTATAACACACATCATGCGTGATCTTTTGTAATACACATCATGCGTGATCTTTTGTAACACATATCGCGATCTTTTGTAACACGCATCGTGATACTTTGTAACACACATTGTGATATTTTGTAACACACATCGTATCATTTGTAGCTCACATTGTGATCCTTTGTAACACACATCGCAATCTTTTGTAACACACATCATGCGTGATCTTTTGTAACACACATCGTGATCCTTTGTAACAGACATAGTGATCCTTTGTAACACACATCATGCGTGATTTTTTGTAACACACATCATGCGTGATCTTTTGTAACACACATCGTGACCATTTGTAACACATATCGTGATCTTTTGTAACACACATCGTGATCCTTTGTAACACACATCGTGATCCTTTGTAACACACATCGTGATGTTTTGTAACACACATTGTGATCCTTTTTAACACACATCGTGATCTTTTGTAACACACATTGTGATACTTTGTAACACACATCGTGATCCTTTGTAACAGACATAGTGATCCTTTGTAACACACATCATGCGTGATTTTTTGTAACACACATCATGCGTGATCTTTTGTAACACACATCGTGACCATTTGTAACACATATCGTGATCTTTTGTAACACACATCGTGATCCTTTGTAACACACATCGTGATCCTTTGTAACACACATCGTGATGTTTTGTAACACACATTGTGATCCTTTATAACACACATCGTGATCTTTTGTAACACACATTGTGATACTTTGTAACACACATCGTGATTTTTTAAAACACACATCGTGATCTTTTGTAACACACATCGTGATCCTTTGTAACACACATCGTGATTCTCTGTGACACACATCGTGATTTTTTGTAACACATAGTGATCCTTTATAAAACACATCGTGATCCTTTGTAACACACATCGTGATTTTTTGTAACACACATCGTGATCCTCTGTGACACACATCGTGATCCTTTGTAACACATAGTGATCCTTTGTAACACACATCATGCGTGATCTTTTGTAACACACATCATGCGTGATCTTTTGTAACACACATCGTGACACTTTGCAACACACATCGTCATCCTTTGTAACACACGTTGTGATCCGTTGTGACACACGTCATGCGTGATCTTTAGTAACACACATCGTGATCCTTTATAACACACATCATGCGTGATCTTTTGTAACACACATCATGCGTGATCTTTTGTAACACATATCGCGATCTTTTGTAACACGCATCGTGATACTTTGTAACACACATTGTGATATTTTGTAACACACATCGTATCATTTGTAGCTCACATTGTGATCCTTTGTAACACACATCGCAATCTTTTGTAACACACATCATGCGTGATCTTTTGTAACACACATCGTGATCCTTTGTAACAGACATAGTGATCCTTTGTAACACACATCATGCGTGATTTTTTGTAACACACATCATGCGTGATCTTTTGTAACACACATCGTGACCATTTGTAACACATATCGTGATCTTTTGTAACACACATCGTGATCCTTTGTAACACACATCGTGATCCTTTGTAACACACATCGTGATGTTTTGTAACACACATTGTGATCCTTTATAACACACATCGTGATCCTTTGTAACACACATCGTGATCTTTTGTAACACACATCGTATCATTTGTAGCTCACATTGTGATCCTTTGTAACACACATCGCAATCTTTTGTAACACACTTCGTGATCTTTTGTAACACACATCGTGATCCTTTGTAACACACATCGTGATCTTTTGTAACACACTTCGTGATCCTTTGGAACACACATCGTGATCTTTCGTGACACACATCGTGATCTTTTGTAACACACATCGTGATCTTTTGTAACACACATCGTGATCCTTTGTAACACACATCGTGATCCTTTGTAACACACATCGTGATCCTGTGTAACACACATCGTAATCTTTTGTAACACAAATCGTGATCTTTTGAAACATATGATGCGTGATCTTTTGTAACACCCATCGTGATCCTTTGTAACACACATCGCGATCTTTTGTAACACACATCATGCATGATCCTTTGTAACACACATCGCGATCTTTTGTAACACACATTATGCGTGATCTTTTGTAACACACATCATGTGTGGTCTTTTGTAACACACATCATTCGTGATATTTTGTAACACACATCATGATCCTTTGTAACACACAACGTGATCTTTTGTAAGACATCGTGATCCTTTGGAACACACATCGTGATCTTTTGTAACACACATCGTGATCCTTTGTAACACACATCGTGATCCTTTATAACACACATCGTGATCCTTTGTAACACACATCGTGATATTTTGTAACACACATCCTGATATTTTGTAACACACATCGTGGACCTTTGTAACACGCATCGTGATCCTGTGTAACACACATCGTAATCTTTTGGAACACACATCGTGATCTTTTGAAACACATGATGCGTGATCTTTTGTAACACCTATCGTGATCCGTTGTAACACACATCGTAATCCTTCGTGACATACCTTGTGAAACTTTGTGAGACACATTGTGATTTTTTTTAACACACATCGTGATCTTTTGTAACACACATCGTGATCCTTTGTAACACACATTGTGATATTTTGTAACACACATCGTGATCCTTTGTAGCTCCCATCGTGATCCTTTGTAACACACATCGCAATCTTTTGTAACAGACATCATGCGTGATCTTTTGTAACACACATCGTGATCCTTTGTAACAGACATAGTGATCCTTTGTAACACACATGATGCGTGATTTTTTGTAACACACATCATGCGTGATCTTTTGTAACACACATCGTGACCATTTGTAACACATATCGTGATCTTTTGTAACACACATCGTGATCTTTTGTAACACACATCGTGATCCGTTGTAACACACATCGTGATCCTTTATAAGACACATCATGTGTGATCTTTTGTAATACACATCATGCGTGATCTTTTGTAACACACATAGTGACCATTTGTAACACATATCGTGATCTTTTGTAACACACATCGTGATCCTTTGTAACACACATCGTGATCCTTTGTAACACACATCGTGATGTTTTGTAACACACATTGTGATCCTTTATAACACACATCGTGATCCTTTGTAACACACATCGTATCATTTGTAGCCCACATTGTGATCCTTTGTAACAAACATCGCAATCTTTTGTAACACACTTCGTGATCTTTTGTAACACACACCGTGATCCTTTGTAACACACATCGTGATCTTTTGTAACACACATCGTGATCCTTTGGAACACACATCGTGATCTTTCGTGACACACATCGTGATCTTTCGTGACACACATCGTGATCTTTTGTAACACACATCGTGATCTTTTGTAACACACATCGTGATCCTTTGTAACACACATCGTGATCTTTTGTAACACACATCGTGATCCTGTGTAACACACATCGTAATCTTTTGTAACACAAATCGTGATCTTTTGAAACATATGATGCGTGATCTTTTGTAACACCCATCGTGATCCTTTGTAACACACATCGCGATCTTTTGTAACACACATCATGCATGATCCTTTGTAACACACATCGCGATCTTTTGTAACACACCTTATGCGTGATCTTTTGTAACACACATCATGTGTGGTCTTTTGTAACACACATCATTCGTGATCTTTTGTAACACACATCATGATCCTTTGTAACACACAACGTGATCTTTTGTAAGACATCGTGATCCTTTGTAACACACATCGTGATATTTTGTAACACACATCGTGATCCTTTGTAACACACATCGTGATCCTTTATAACACACATCGTGATCCTTTGTAACACACATCGTGATATTTTGTAACACACATCCTGATATTTTGTAACACACATCGTGATCCTTTGTAACACGCATCGTGATCCTGTGTAACACACATCGTAATCTTTTGGAACACACATCGTGATCTTTTGAAACACATGATGCGTGATCTTTTGTAACACCTATCGTGATCAGTTGTAACACACATCGTAATCCTTAGTGACATACCTTGTGAAATTTTGTGAGACACATTGTGATTTTTTTTTACACACATCGTGATCTTTTGTAACACACATCGTGATCCTTTGTAACACACATTGTGATATTTTGTAACACACATCGTGATCCTTTGTAGCTCACATCGTGATCCTTTGTAACACACATCGCAATCTTTTGTAACACACATCATGCGTGATCTTTTGTAACACACATCGTGATCCTTTGTAACACACATCGTGATCCTTTGTAACAGACATAGTGATCCTTTGTAACACACATCATGCGTGATCTTTTGTAATACACATCATGCGTGATCTTTTGTAACACACATCGTGATCTTTTGTAACACACATCGTGATCCTTTGTAACACACATCGTGATCTTTTGTAACACACATCGTGATCCTTTGGAACACACATCGTGATCTTTCGTGACACACATCGTGATCCTTTGTAACACACATCGTGATCTTTTGTAACACACATCGTGATCCTTTGTAACACACATCGTGATCCTTTGTAACACACATCGTGATCCTGTGTAACACACATCGTAATCTTTTGTAACACAAATCGTGATCTTTTGAAACATATGATGCGTGATCTTTTGAAACACCCATCGTGATCCTTTGTAACACACATCGCGATCTTTTGTAACACACATCATGCATGATTCTTTGTAACACACATCGCGATCTTTTGTAACACACATTATGCGTGATCTTTTGTAACACACATCATGTGTGGTCTTTTGTAACACACATCATTCGTGATCTTTTGTAACACACATCGTGATCCTTTATAACACACATCGTGATCCTTTGTAACACACATCGTGATATTTTGTAACACACATCGTGATATTTTGTAACACACATCGTGATCCTTTGTAACACACATCGTGATATTTTGTAACACACATCGTGATATTTTGTAACACACATCGTGATCCATTGTAACACACATAGTGATCCTGTGTAACACACATCGTAATCTTTTGTAACACACATCGTGATCTTTTGAAACACATGATGCGCGATCTTTTGTAACACCTATCGTGATCCTTTGTAACACACATCGTGATCCTTCGTGACATACCTTGTGAAACATTGTGACACGTATTGTAGCACTGCTTTTAACGGACATCTCGTGGCCAATCGCGTTAGACGTCATGACAACTCACTTAACGATACACCTTGTTGTGACAGATCTACTCTTCGTCACACACATAGTTACCCTTACCCACACTTTTCATGTCACTTCTCATGTCACTTCTCTTGACGACACACCTAACGGTTCTTACCGAAATGCCTCATGCCAGTTTTCTTAACAACACACTATGTGACGACACATATTATTGCACTCTACTAGCGACACCTAGACATCCCTAGCGACACACTTCATGCCACAGCCTTTAGCGGCACACCTTTTGACACGGAATATCTAATTATACATCTCTTAGTGACGCACATAATGACTCACACCGTCACTCCCCGTGTCACATCTTCTAGTGATGCGCCAAATTATTCTTAGTGATACGCCTTATGTCATTTCGCTAAGCAACACGTCTCTTGGTGGCACATCTCGTGGTAACACATCTCGTGGTGACATATGTCGTTGTCACACATCTCGTGGTGTCATATCTTGTGGTTTCACATCTCGTGGTGACATATCATGTGTTGTCACATCTCGTGGTGACAGATCTAGTGATGACATATCTTGTGTTGTCACATCTCGTGGTGACATATCTTTTGGTGTCACATCTCGTGGTATCACATCTCGTGACGACACATCTTGTGTTGTCATATTTCGTGGTGACATATCTCGTGGTGACACATCTCGTGTATTCACATCACTTAGGGACACATCTCGTGTTGTCACATCTCATGGTGACACATCTCGTGTTGTCACATCTCGTGGTGACATGTCTTGTGTTGTCACATCTCGTGGTGACATATCTTGTAGTTACAGATCTCGTGGTGACATATCTTGTGGTGACACATCTCGTGTTGTCACATTTCGTGGTGACACATCTTGTGGTGACACATCTCGTGTTGTCACATCTCATGGTGATATATCTTGTGTTGTCACATCTCGTGGTAACATATCTCGTATTGTCACATCTCGCGGTGACATATTTTGTGGTGACACATCTTGTGGTGACACATCTCGTGGTAACACATCTTGTGTTGTCACATCTCGTGTTGCCACATCTCGTGGTCACACATCTCGTGTTGTCACATCTTGTGGTGACACATCTCGTGTTGTCACATCTCGTGGTGACACATCTCCTGTTGTCACATCTCGTGGTGACATATCTCGTGGTGACACATCTCGTGGTGACACATCTTGTGTGGTCACATCTCGTGGTGACATATCTCGTGGTGACACATCTCGTAGTGACACATCTCGTTGTGACATATTTCGTGTTGTCACATCTCGTGTTGTCACATCTTGTGGTGGAACATCTTGTGTTGTCACATCTCGTGGTGACACATCTCGTATTGTAACATCTCGTGTTGTCACATCTTGTGGTGACATATCTTGTGGGGACACATCTATTGGTGACACATCTTGTACCAGTACACCTCGTGGTAACATATGTGTTAGTAATATCCCTCTTTATAACACACGTCGTAGTAATATATATAAATGTGTGGCGAAAGGTTCAAGCTGTTTGCCTCGTGCTATGACGGTAGTGTTAGAATTTGAACTGCGATGGTCAGTTCATGATGTCAATTTTTCTGGAGATCCCTGGGTTCATCGCTGGAGCTACGGAATTTGTGCTGCTTAATGTGGAATACCTTTCTGCTGAGAGAGACTGGGTATGGCCATGGACTGGGGCATATGGGGAGACCCGTAGTAATGAAGTCGAGTAGCCACATTTAACCTTTATTTATACATATCAGGCGTGGTATATCCATATAAGCAGTAGAAACAGTGCTTGCCTTTTCATAGCAAACGAAACAACACATTTTATTTCTTTCTTTAGCTCACAAAGATTTATTTTAAAAATAATAAAATAAAACGCTTTGACATACTTATTTTTGTTTAATATTATTCCTACTCTGCGGCAGAATACTAATCACTATTTCTTACAATATACTTCACGTTTATAAACGTGACTGCGGAAGGAAAGAGGTTGATATATAAACGTGACTGCGGAAGGAAAGAGGTTGAAAGTGGAAAATCAGAACCTTCTGCTTTCACAACTCGTACATGACCGGCAATAAGTGAGTGCGGTGATGAGTAAAATCGGGTATGTGTGGGCTATATAGGCATTAAAAGCAAGAAAATAATTGCTTTCACGCTATAATGTCAAATAAACGAATATTTATTCAGGTGATATTGGAAAAGTTATAAATAAATTATTGACGCATGCATATTGTAAGCTATACCAAATATATACAAATATACATCTGAAGATTTGAAGTCTGTGTTCGAAGCTCTGTAAGTACATTTTTGCGGTGCAAATCACAACAGTAAACGTCGAATGATATTTTTCAGCTTAAGGAAGAATTTAAAAAAAACTATAAACACAACAGTAGGTCTTTCTGACATGACTGTAATGGCGAACGAAAATTGGCTCCTAAATACTCAGCGATCCGGGGAATGTCTATGACATGGCCATTGATGAATTTGCAAAGAAGTAACTGATGCTAGATTTTTACCTACAAGCAATCCCTCGAATTTGCAAATTAATAAGTACATATTTTTCTTCTCCGGCTTTCGTCGTAAAAAGGAATTTGTGCCGTAATTTACAGCAAAATTGCGATATCTGTGTCTGTCGACCCGACACATCCGAATTCAGTCAGATTTTTCTGGTACCAGATTTGCCTTCCCACTGCGATTTCTATTCACTTAGCCAGACTACACTAGAACAGCCTGTTTCAAGGGCCGTCACTTAGAGCGGAATACGGTTTTGATCAACTCTTGTTCACAGACCCTGATGGAAGCAGCCAGCTATGAGTCGCTGGCTGCTGACAGATGTGCAGTATCATAATGTTTGTGTGAACAGATACTTCTAAAAACAAACAAAAATAATATTGAAAACAATATTTGATCGTTTTGGGATTTCCCTGAATCATTTATGAAATCCAGCGTAAGTAAGTCAAGTGGAAATTCAGCAGAATTAACCGCTACTAGCCCGCAGCCTGTGAGAGTTGGGGTGGCTAGTGCCCTTCCTTGCTGTTTTTACTTTCCATAACACATGCGCCAGGTACCAATTTATAGCGGGGTTGACTGAAGAAGCGGTCCCCGATTAAAATCACGAAATACAGCGTATCATAAACTATAAAAAACATGTATGTGTTTTGAATGCTGTGTGGGAGGGCGTAGAATCTCCACTGCACGAGGTCTCAGTTATTGTGACGTAGTATGACAAGTTTCCTTTCCCCGCTGTCTTATTTTGCTTTACTGTAAGTAAGGTACTCGTTTACAGCTTAGTAAACAGCTTAGGCGAGCCAGATTCAAACTAACAGCTACGTTTAGCAGACCTTTTGGACGATGAGGCTAACATCTGGTCAGGCAAAACACACTGATAAAACAATGTTAGCCAGGATCCGGAGAAATATATTGGCCAAGACCCTCATCTGACCTCCTCGTTGGTCGTCCTGAAAACGGGCTGTAGTCGAGAACAACAGTCTTGCTAACAAGATGAGGTTCGATGTGATCCCCACAGTAGTGAGTGACACACAAGATGAAGCCAAGCATTGAACAACCGCATGGAGGACCCCGGTCCACTTCATCAGCATGCTCAGGATGTCAGGAAAGCTACTACATTCTGCCACAAGTACCGTCATTTTCAGGGCGCACAAAATGGTTACCAACCCATTGTGGGCATTAGCAACCAACCAACCAACCAACCAATTAACCAACCAACCAACCAGTAGACCTTCAAATATGCATTGATCTATTCTGCACTATGATTCAGCGATATCCAGCGGTCTCACCACTATCAACACCATCGTCTTAGTTATCCGAATATTGAATATGATATTCCTAATATTGTTGTAGAGATTGTCTTGTTATTCTCCTTCCTGACACGTTTGTTCAATCAGAAATGATTGCTATTGTTTTCATCAATGTTCTGACACATCCTCTCACCACAGGACAAACGACACCACAAACAATATCTTCAAGCTCTTATTGTCCTCATATCGCCGATGAGCGTGCACCTTTGGGATTCCTATTATTATCGCAGTCTATTAAAGGACGAGCCAGCTGTTACGTAGACCCTGGAGTGACAAAGCATTTACAGCCAATAGATTAATGTTGGTGTGTGTCGCCTTGAAGAAGCGAAACGACTCTGCCTGTCACTACGAGTTGCGTGCTTGTATTCGTCAGCTAGCTATAGATTTGCGGTATTTACTCACAGCTAACTACGATATTTGCTCACAGTTAGAACGAGACAAGATTTTCAATATTTGATCACAGATACAGCCAATGACATTTTTCCCTATCTGTTCATGCTTGGAGGAAAATACGACACCACTCTTTATATGATCACAGCTAGAGCAAAGATTTTCTGTATTTGGTGTGACAAAATAAGAAATATGTTTGTTCATAGATTAAACAGAACAAGTCTTTCTATGTTGTTCATAGATTAAACAAAATACGACTTTTCGGGGGACTTTTTGCCCATTTGGGGACGTCATGGGTTAGAGGTTAAGAGACACGGCTCACAGCATGTAGGTGCTGGGTTTGTTCGCCATCACAGCATCTAAGTCCCCTATATCTTCCCCTTACCGTGGGGAAGCAAACCCTTAGAAAATGTAGGACGAAGCAGATCCTTACATAAAATGAATGCCTAAGTCGGATGCACTGGGCCAACAGGCACAAATAAAATCCGTAGTGCAACGCACACCACCTTGGGAAAAGAACAGAAATAAGGCGAACGATAACAAAAATACAATATGCCAATTTGGCATAATTTCTGCTCAATTTGTGCATCAAATCTTTATACTGCTCAGCGATCCATCCCTCATTAGCCACTCTCATCTTAAGCCTTATTTCTCAATGTATGTGCCCATAGGACCATTCTTGAGTGTTCTTTCAGCTATTAAATTTCCTTCTCTTATCGCACAGATCAAGTATTTCATTTGTAACCCAGAGTTTCTTTTTTTGTCTGCTGCTTCCCTAGTATCTCTGTTGCTGT